>JAOTQM010000074.1:0-1295744 GCA_026939265.1 Oreonectes daqikongensis
TTTCCCCATAGGGCGGCTCCACGATCTCCCCCGCATACACATACTTGCGCACTAATAGCTGCACCGTGACATCAGAGTTGCAAGTCTGCTGCTGTCCCGCAGTCTCCAGGCTCCCTACCGCGTTTCTTTCAAACAACTAAATTAGCCAGAACAGACCCCCAGTGCCCCCCCGTGCCCCCCGGCCCCGTAGCTGTCACAGTGCTCCACCGATGGCAGAGCTCCACAGGAGGGCGGCCATTAGCACTCAGATTTATAACTGTTGCGGGACCTCGTCTGTTTACCCTCAGTGCACCTCCATAACCCCACAACATCTCCTGCAGGCCTCTGAGAAAACACATCCCTAGTATAAGTCTTATTCCATGCATGAGTAGCTCCAAAAATCTGCACCTAACGCTCTTGCTCGATTGTCATAATGGCATTGTTCTGCATTGCTGTGTCTTTATGTGATTTATTCAGCTTTTTGATATATACTGTACACTATGTGGTGACGAGATAAATGGTCTCTTACCAGTAGGAATTGTGGAACCGTGGATCTTGTCTGCCCATCCAGCGAAATATCGTAAGGTCTTAATGATTCCCTGAAGGTCCACAAAGAAGGAGGGGAGGAAAGGTTTGCCGCTGTCCAGAGACTCCAGGGTCTGGGAGGAGAGAGGGCGGATGAGAAAGTGAGGGCGTGCAATGAAAAATCGCTCATAGGGATTAAACCTGACACCCCCCATGCTGCATTTAGACTTAACATATCTAAAGCACACACTTTACATCTGCTCCCCTAGAGAAACACGATACTCATATAGCCATCACCAGAGACCTGGCTTTGTTATCTCTGTGTCAGCCAGGCATGATTTCTTATCGGCGTGGGATTAGATTGATATAAAGAATGATCGTAACCACATGGACATCACATTTCTCTTTCAAAGCCATTGGCCCTGACACTTGTTCAGAGCTGGATGGGGAAAATCTGTTGTTTCAGTCCATTTAAGAGGGAGTCTAAACTGTAACATGAAAGAGATTTATTCAAAATGGCCACAGCGCTCTGGAGAGACACACACGAAGATAAACATAGCACTCTTGTTTCTGAATCAGACACATCTTCGTGAGTGGGAAGTAAAAGCAGATGTCCACGGCGGAAGAACGCTGGAGATTAAAGCTCATCACGGCACGGCACGATATATTTCTTTAACGTTTCGCTTCTAACCTAAGTGATCGTTAGCACCCAAAGGTCATGCGTCCCACCCCAGACACATTTAAAGAACAAATCAAAATTGTTGAAAAACAACAAGTCCTACAGCTCCTGCCATGAAGCTTCAATAAGCCCGAGCCAGACAGACAGGCTCACTCATTAAACACTTGCTTATTGTTGGTGGTGTCTTTGTCTGCTCAGATGGCTCTGTCCCTTTAAATCTGATTCTCACTCACCCAAAACTGGCACTGATTAGAATTTGGTCTAAAGAACACTAGTTCACGATTACATCGAATTAGGGAGACAGATATCACTGAAAATGCTTTGTTTGGTATACATATATATATCACTCACAGCAAGGTATGCTCTGTCTCTTTCCACCAGGTCAGCCAGTTTAAACAAGAGCCTTCCACGTTCAGATCCGTCCATCTTTCTCCATACTGAACCCAGAGAGAAGGCCAAGCGTGCAGCCTGCACCGCTTTGTCCACATCCACCTAAAAGAAAGGAGAGAATCAATAAGAGGAGAGAGAACTCTTAATGATATAACCTTCTCCTATAAACAGGTGTTTGTCCACCTCTGGGACAAATGAAATCAATCCATTCCGGATGAGTCTCAATGACTTTGCACGTTTCCTGTGTCCAGTCTGGTTTTCCACACTTTCTGCCTGATTTACAGAGAGGAACTATAGCCTCCAGCATGCTTAACCACATTAGACTAAACTGCCCCCTCCAATTTTGGATGCTTGTTTGTGGTGAGCGAAGGCTGAAAGTTAGAAGCACAAAAGCCGTGCTGGATGGCTAAATGTAGTCCAGCAGAGCAATTGTGCCAATGATTTGACCGTACACCATACACACACCCACCTTATCTGCCTCCTGGACATCACAGATCTTCTCTCCAGTAGCCGGGTTATAGGTAGGGAAGACTTTACTGCTCACAGAATCATGCCACTCGTTATTAATGAAAATCTATGAGGAGAATATAGAAGAATAGCTTTAAATATGTGTTATTATTCATCATCATGTTAAACTAAATCACTGCATTTTCGCATAAGAGTCTGAAGATTTGTAGACACTTTATGTATCAAAATGTGTAAAAAAAATCATACTAATATTTTTTTATTGTTATAACAACTTTTTATGCTGCAATTTGTAACTTTTGCCTCTCTATCGCCATCCCTGTTTAAAACATACAATTTCAGGTTACATTACATGGGTTGAAGCGTCAACTTACCAAAGTTTTTACCATGCTGATATTTGATGCTTTAAATACACATGTGAATGCATAAGCTGATATTTTTCTAATGTCTGGACTCTATTATCAAGGGTTTTGTAAAGTATAAAGACATGATTTAATATGTTGGTAATAATTAAATTCTCTGAGAATTTATATTTCAAGTTTTGACTAAAAATGTGACATCCATAACACTGGAATTGCCCGTAACAAGTTAAACATGGCAAGTTAAAGTAAAGTAAGAAGACGCTGGTCCTACATGTAAACATAGCTTTGTAAACTACAATTATTGTTGGCTCATTGACCAAATATTAATGCTCTCTCATTTCTGAGTTACTTTGGATCAAAGCATCTGCTAAAGCAATAAATGTAAAATAATAGTTACGCAATGCAATTTTAAAGCAACCTGTGTTTTGGAATACAAAGCCCACAGTTACTTTCTAATTCCTATAAAGTTGCAGTGATTCAGTTGACTTCATGGTGAAACAGACGAAGAAGCAAGAGGGTCTTTCTCCCCCTGAGTGTTTCATGGTTGTGGTGTGAGAGGAATCTCTGGGAACTGTGTGCTATTGCAGGGCTGCCCAATATCACTCTCCTGGGAGTGATCCAGCAACCAGACAGAAAGAAGTGGGGGAAAGAAAAGATAAATCCCTATCAGATGCACACAGACACACTCTCGCACACACATACATGCACACGCAAACACGGAGATACACACAGACACAAGTTTCACAACATCACTGCTCATTTACGAGATCATAAAACACGTGCCGCACTCTGGCTCTGGTGATGCGTTAAACAACAGCCTCGGATTCCAATGATGGATTTTTCAAGCTCGATAAAAAATATCCTTTTATACACACATTTTGTTTTCAAAGTACACAATGTGCATATGTTACAGTCAGCAGAGCCAAGTAAGCTGTTTTTTTTAAATGACAGAAAATAATCTTTTGTTTCTATATTACTTAAGGTGACTCTGACAGATAAGGTGTTAACAAAATGTCTGCTGGCTCTACATATTTACTCCTACTGTCAAGTGGAAGAGGTTTGGTTCAAAGAAACTTTAAAGCGGGGTTCAAGTGTGCCGTCGCCCCGGGCCTCTTCAAACTCTACAACATGTTTACTAATGTAAACTTACAGGCTTAAGTACAATTTAATTGGCTGTAAACTGTTGGGAATGTTTTTCTAAGAACAGGTATAAAATGCCAGTTGACTCGAAGAGTAGCTCCCACTCCTTCGTTGTATCTTCCCGCAAAATTGGCAGGAATAAATCACTCGCGGACGGGCTAGGTATCAGTCTGTACCATGCTGATTCCTCTGCAATACATTTACGTTGGACCCTTCTCTCTTTACTTCTAATTCTTCCTCTCGCCCTCCCTCCTTCCTCGCAGGCCTCATGCATTAAAGGGGCCACCTTTAATCTGACTCTCATTTGGAGCACTTCATAAAAGTGTCAGTGGCCTCGTCGAGCCGAGGGTCCGTTACAAAAACAGAAAGCCCCGTAGAGGAGCGAATTAGTTTTCAAATTTATAGAGGCCACTGTAGTGGAATGCCCTAAATCAGGGGCCGACTGTGACAGACCAGCGGGCTGGGGAAGAATGCAGACGGTGGGCAGCTTTATGCTCTCCGTAACCCCACACTTACGGCACCCCGGAATGGAGGAGAGGGGAATGCTGGGTGAGCGGTGGACTGGGCCACCATCTAAATCACAACTAAAAAAAAGACAACCATTAGAGGCCATTTGGCCCAGTCCTCCCCAAGCTCTGGGGGCTCTCTGACTTTTGTCTATTCCCATTGAGAAACTTGATAAAGAGCGACAGGCCGGTGCAGTAAATCAACTCTCAAGGTTTCTTTATACTTGCGCTTTGATTAAAGAAAAGGGATAAGAAAGTGCAAAAGTGCAAAAAATCATATTGATCACCGCTTGTTCACGGTGACCCTGCTGGAAGCTTCGGCGCGGCCAAATTGATACATTGTCGAGTCTGTCTGAGGCAGAACTTAAAACGGAAAGAAAAGAACAAGAAAACGGGCCGTATAGCTGTGACTAGATTTTGTTTACAACAGCAGGGGTCCAGAAAGATTGTTATTTTGTAAACAAAACCGCTTAGTGCAGTACACAAACAAAAAGAGAACGCTTCTTTGGAACGATGCCGCTTCATCCTACGCTAGCGCGCTGTACGCACTTCAGGCTGTGCGTTGTTATGCTCAGACCACAGCACAAGACAGCTGCAAACATTTAGAATCACCTCGTGTTTTTTATTCAAGCTGTCAGTCTCTCTGCGCCGACTGCTCTCGTCTGCAAAGCTAATTAGATGGTGAGATATGCAGCGCCTATCACAAACAGATTGTGGAAGAGGAACCCACAGCGCACGATGACAGCATTACTATGCTTCTCCTTATTGCTGAGATTTTATCAGCATCATTACTTCACACAGGAAAGGGGGTTATCACCCACAAAAGCAGGAGGTCGAATGGTCCTCTGGGAATGACAGAGCTAGGTGCACACGGCGGAGAGGACAGAAGACTTGAATGATTCTAGCAGAATGCTGATCCGTTTCTCATCTGCCCCAGCGAGCTCTCCGGAGGCTTCGCACAACTGCATGAGGAAGCGGAGCAGGAACGGCATGGAGAGGATGCCAAAGCTCACGCCGCAGCCGGTGAAACATCTGTTTGGCCGGCAGCACCTTCTAATAGCTCAGACATTTATGGCAAACTTTTCTTGGCCATTGTAAAACTGATTTGAAATGTACTCAATATTCAATGCATTATATTATATATGCTTCATCTGAATCCTAACAGGGCACCTGCAGCTTTGGTCTCGGTCTGCACAGGAAATTTCATATCCTTTCCAGAGCAGCTCGCTTTCATTTTGTAACTGGACACATTACAAGCTGTTGACAATTACTAACGTTACTGGACGAGAGGGAGCTTAAGATACGGGAGTAAGACTTCATCTTGTGCTCTTTTCAGTAACATAACTCTTTGAAAGGAGAAATATAGCAGCATATATTAGTCTGCAGCACAGTACAGGTGCACTCCACTATCAATCCAAGTACTAAAAGACATCCACCTGTGTTTGGAATAAAGTTAGGCCACTGGGAGACACCTTACCAGTGGTGCGGTTATCGAAAGTACACACGCGGGTCAAATTAAAACGCTCAAGTTTCAATATTTGACAGAACAAATGTTTGCGTGAGTTCTGTCAGCATTTTTGTGTTTTACCGAGCATGATATTGCTAATCATATGAAGACAAATAGGGCCTTTTGTCCTTGAAAAGAGAGAAAACCAGTGAAAAGGCCAAAGATAATCAATGTGGGAGATGTAAAGAGAGAATAAAGAAGGGGGGAGAGTATAAGTCAAAGCAAAAGAGGGTGAGAGAGAGAGTTCTCACTGTGCCGCTTACAATAAATCAAGACTCTCGGTGTATGCACCGCTCTGGACGCTGTTTGATGTGCAGAAATGGTGGGTTTTGAAGTGAAAAACTCCAGAGGTATGGGACAGGCTCTCGTAAGCCAGGGCCACTGACCCTAACAGTGAGACACGGCCATATATTACACCCTGCTGGACAGCTTCTAGAGCAGAAAACCCCCCCGACTCCCATCTGTACTATCTCATGCACTGACGGATTGATGGGGCCTACCTCATTCACTCAAGCTGTCTCCTAGATTAGCTTACAAAAGTCCTCACTTCAGGAGACACTACTGTCCTGGCTGGACGTTCAAGCCCTTAAAATATAAAGACATGCCCAACAAATGGCTATCAAGTGTCTCTTTCCCCATGAGGTTGCAT
The DNA here is from genome assembly GCA_026939265.1 of Oreonectes daqikongensis. Classification (NCBI taxonomy): domain Eukaryota; kingdom Metazoa; phylum Chordata; class Actinopteri; order Cypriniformes; family Nemacheilidae; genus Oreonectes; species Oreonectes daqikongensis. Next base: position 6,203 of record JAOTQM010000074.1, read on the forward strand.
ACCCATACCCCTTTGGTTAAAAAAAACCCACTGGAAATTTGATCATAAATATTACACCACATTTATTACAAACATTATGTAACTATAGACTGTTTCAAAGCAACAACATAAACAAACGTTACTGCGCATGCACGCTTTTGTGGCCCAAAATTAACTTTCGGTACACATGCATAAAGAATAGAGTCCTTGCAGATTATTTCTGATAACAAGCAAAAAAAGAAACAAGTAAATTACATTAGCTGGTAAGTTAAAAGTAAGTCTAGTCAGTATTATTTTGGGTTACCAGTAGAAGAACCCTTACTTGGCTAAACTTAAATGCAACCAAGTTACATGACTCGTTCAACAAACTGCTTATTTAATAAAATTATTATACAATAAAATATTAATATGAATTTTATAAAATATAAATAGTTATATTATTAGCCACTAGCCAGACTGATGAACAAACACAGACTGGAAGTCGAAAATGTATATGAAAACGTCTATACAGGTATATGGCAAACAATCAATTTGTAAATGATGATAAATGCAACATTATTAAAAGATAAGTTTTACTTATGTTATAACTGAAACTTGAAAGCACTTCATCACCCTGCCTGCTGGAATCCAACACCTCTCCCCTTCAGAAAGACTCTTGGGTCCCAATCAATTACACCCATACGCACACCTATCAACATAACCTTTCCTCCTTTCTTTCTCTTTCTTCCATTCAAGGAGAAAAAAGGAGAGAAAACATCCATAACCAGCCATCACTGGAGACAAATTTATGGCTTCCTTAGTGCCATGATCAGCCCAGTGGGCCCAGCACACGAAGAGAAGGAGACTTCCTTCAACAGACCAGCTCTCCCATGACCAGTCAAACACTCTCTACTCTTTAAACTACCCCGATACATTTGAGGCCTTATAAGTTCATACACAAAGTTTCTAACTTTGTGTCTGTAATTATGCACCGGCAACAGGACTTTGATGAATGTGTGTAAATGATAAGTATGAGCACTATTGTAAAAGTTCAATGGCAGAGGAGTGGGAAGATAAGTTCCATATCACTGTGTTTAATCTCAAATCCATAACACACACACACATACACACACACACACGTATAAGATTAGTGACAGTCAACAAGCACACAAACGTGAGTTTGTATCGATGGGGTGAAAAGTTTACTGGAGAGGACAAAGGACGATCATACCTTATTTAACTAGTATAATATATACATTTGCAAAATATATTACTATGCAATTGAGCATTGGGATGCACAGTGTACTATTACAGTTAATATTACACACACGGCTTACAAAAGAATTAAACGTTGCCTGCCACGAGGTCAAACATCCGAATGTTGCCGTTATAACCTGCGTCACCAGGTTTAATATCTATTATAATTACTAACTAGGCCATGGCTCTCCTTCTTTTCTGTATAATATTAATAATGTTTTTATAAATACCAGAACTTAATGATAAAGGTGCTTACTCTGTATTCACAGAACTTAAAATGCCCATTAATGATATTTCCATAACGCAGAGCCTCTGGCATACAGCGCTGCTCATTAACAGCAGAGAAAGAACAATTTAAGAGGTCTCCATGGAGTGTAGCAACAATGTTTGAACCTTAACTTACACAAATAATACAAACTTGGCTCAGTACTAACTGCATTTGAAAAAAGTACTGATTGGGCATATTTGGGCTGTTACATCAGAGTCTGTACTGTGCTGCACCAGGCACACAAAATAAAATATGAGTCAGGGGGTGGGGGACAGGGAGAAAGAGAATGAGAAGAGTGTGAGTTTATCACCAATGCCTAACACACATCTATATAGCACTCACTTGATATTCAACCCATCTTACACCCCTGCTTTCGAACAAAGACTTCAGATGAGAGAAAACATTTACATTATGTGCTTGGCAGCCACATTTACTACACATTCAAGACAAACATTTTATCAGTGTGTGTATTGTATAACAGCTGAACCTATGGCCGTGGTGTTGCGAGCACCAAGCTTTAGCAGTTAAGCTACAGTAGCATCTTACGGGCAGGAGATGCAGGGTGTGTGTCACAGGTGTCTCATGCCCTTGCTCTGAGTGAACTTTGCTGCCATTACCACTGTGATTATTGCTCTGTTCTGCACTTTGTCGGCTTTATCCACTCAAGTCAGAGCAATAAAATTATTACAGTTAAAAACCGACAGAATTTAACATGATCTAACCAACAAGCTTGTAATCTTTATTCATTTTATGGGATGAATCAGCACTGTTTTTAGGATAGGATAATATGAAAACTTATTGTAAAAACACAAAGGTTCTGAATGAAGTGCTTTTGTTCTGAAAAGCTCAAAATCAATGTTTAAACAATGAATGTGAAAGTCCACATTTTAAAAAGATAGTTCACCCCAAAATACCTTTGAGTTGTTCCAAATCTGTATACATTTCTTTGTTTTGATGAACACAGAGAAAGATATTTAGATGAATGCTTGTAATCAAACCGTTCTTGGACCCCATTGACTACCATAGAAGGAAAAATATTTTTTTATTGTGTTAAATACAAAATGTGATATTTTGAAGAATGTCCCCAGTTCTAGGGCACTTTTGACTACCGTTAATTTTCCCTACTGTGATAGTCAACTGTTTGGTTACAAGCATTCTTCCCAATATCTTTCTCTGTGTTCAACCAAACAAAGACATTTACAAAGGTTTGGAATTTTCATTTTTGGGTGAACTGTCCCTTTAATGTGCTGAAATCTTGTGCAGTTTGCCTTCTTATCATTGTAAAAAAAACTTTTTCCCACCCTGCAGTTTTAAACGTTATCTAAAGCTTTTCTTTTTCTCCAACCGAAAACAAACTTTAAAACAACTTTGGGTTGTATCCCTCTGCACGTGCATTTGATAGGAGGGTCCTTGAACTTTGTAGATATAATCACGTTTGGGAACATTGTTGCAGAGATCACACTAACGGACGGAGTTTGAGAACAGATATAAACGAATAACGTCGACAATGTTTTACAGAAGTGAAAGTAAACTTTAGCGTCAAAAAGCTCTTAGTAAGAATCACAATAAAATAACTATGAATTAAAAAATGCCCCGCATCTATATCACCGAAATAATAAAGTCGTAAATATCGACATCCTGTTAGAGACATAACTATTTATCAGGTAACCAAACTATAAGAATGCAAGTAAATCTCAATATACATTCGATTATAACTACAGTAGGCAGCACGAACAAAAAGCAAAAGCTACGAACCTCTTTACAAGATAACAGGCAGCATATCTTAACTTTCTTTTTGAGACGCGTTTATTGAGTCAATATAAAACACGAAATCATTATATTCATTGCTTATATTTCACAGATAGACTTCGTGCCTAAACAAAGACTTGCCGACATCTAAAATTACAAAAGTGAAACAACACAAATAATATATCTTTTATTAAATATAAGTGACGCTAACCAAGTCATCATGACTTAGATGTTCGACGAAATAAATACTGGCTTATTTAACTCAAACTAAAGTGTGAGTTTGGTATTAATGACAACTCTGTAACACTTTCTTCCTCTAAATTCAAGTTTTGTTTGCGCGCAGCCAGAAAAAATTAAATGTATTATCTCATCGAAGTTTGCATTTCCCCCTCAGGGTGTTTTAGACACTTTACACTAATCGAAAATAGGATAAAACGAAGACAAACCTTAGTGTACTTGATCTCGGGGTTGGGTACCGGTGTGGGCATCAGATGTAGAGATGCCATGAGCGCAGCCGGGTCGCTCTTTACCTCTCCTGGCAGTTCAGCTTTACTGGAGGTCATTGCGTCTCTTGAAGATGCCGGTTGGGTTTTTTTCTGGTGGTTTGTGATTAGTGCTTTGGAAACCTTCCTGTGTTTATAACCAGGTGTCAGCCCTGGTCCATTTTTATTGGGCAGAGAATAGGGCCGTCCTCCTAATATAATTAAAATGAAGCATTTACATAAACTACTCTCTCTCTCTCTCTCTCTCTCTCTCTCTCTCTCTCTCTGGTCATACAGAGTGGGAAAATACCACCCACTCTCAAGACAACACTATATGTAGGAGTACCATCACTGTTCATCTGAATTTAACAGCCAGAAAAATATTGGGACTCATTCGCCAGATTTACAGCAGTGTACAGTAAATACTTTATTGTGTTAGCCTATTTATTAATGCATGTATATGCATCATAAGAACAACACAAGTTTTACGCGTTGATATTTGACATTTTACGCGAAGTGGCTGCAGGGAGAGTTCTGTGCATTTCTTTAAGAGACCAGTTTTGTGCTTTTTAGAGACGATGTTCTGTGAAACATGAAGTTATGAACATTTCTAAGCCCTGACAAATCATACAAGCTGCGTCTAGGCCTATATAAATAAATAAATATAAAAATAATTACACTTTTATGTTTTCAGTAAATAGACTATATTCTGGCTATTTAAAAATACGAGACTAAAACTTTCTTACTATCAGTTAAATGTTTTTTTGCATGCATATTAACTATTTGTGAAATAAAATACACCGCAAAGTCATGTTTCATAAATAAAGTTTGATTAATAAATACAGTTAAATTATAGTTTAACCAGTGCTTTTTCCGTTTGGGTGCTCAATCTGTCACATGAATGTTAAAGTTTTCTTTGGCGAAGGCCGTTTGCCCTTTGATTCTCACAGATTCTCTTATAACGTGTATCACCCGTCAGGATGTTATTCAACTATCCACATCAAGCGATCACAGGTTATTTCCTCGTCTTCCCTCCTGGAGCGCCGGGAGTCAGTTAACATTTACCTTAGAATATCCAATAAACATTAAATACATCTAAAGGGGCTTTTAACACTCCGAAAGAGTTTGCGGTTTAAGGGATTAGCCAACACAGACATTCACACTTCTGCTGTGTTACTGGTGGATGGGGAGACCCTGCAAAACGCCGGATTGTCGTAAAAACATCTACGATTATGTCCCAGATAAATAAAACAAATAATCGCCTTAACACTTGCGCTGCGGGATAACCGGAGAAACCGAGATGATTTTTGGTGAAGAGCCCAACTTTAGGTGGATGTTGTAAAATCGCGTTTATTGAGAGGCGTTGTAATGGGTCAATTTTTAAATTACGTAACCATAATGTTTACTAGATTACAAGCCCTAATATAAATGCGGTTTTGCACCCAAACACCTACTGTCTGCAGAAGATATGTGTACGTCAAATCAAATATTTCTTGCAAAATGTATGAACGCATGTCCATGCGCGCATGAAACAATGTGTTAGTTGCCCTATCATATACCGATGTGTAGGCTATACAAAACATTTTTAAATCATAATCCAGGGTCAAAGTTAGGCTACATACAGTAGGCTTTGTATCATCCACTTGTAACTTGACTTATCATTTTGCTTAACTGAAATAAGTACATTTTGTAGGCCTATTTTAAGTATGAAAATATTTACAACTGCTTGAGAACAGTTATCATGTGTGACATGCGAAGGGCTGAGAGGCTGTTAAGATGATGAGCGGACGGGGTGTTATAATTTGTTAGAACCCATTGGGGTGCTTTTTCTCCATCAGCACATCCCCCCTCCACCACCCCCCATTTCACAGCACTGACAGTGTCTGCCTCACATCAAAGACGACACCCCCAGAACAAGTGACAGTGATTAATGTAAGCAAAACATACCGCTACCATCCTATCGCTTTTGCTGTTCACACTCTGCCCTGTGTGCGTGTGAAGTGTCATGGACTGGCACCGAGACCAACGACCCGCAGTTTCCTTTTACCTTTCATTGAGCTCCCCCTTGTGGACCAATACGCGCAATACACGTTCAAAATTACCCACACAGTCCGTGTCTTATTTTACATTTTTGCACCACAGATGCTGCAAACATTTAGCCATGTAGCCATAAACTTTCAGTTGTATTGCACACTGGTTCTGCGCGTAAATCATCTGTCTTTTCACCGGAAGAGGGCCAGTCGATAACTCATGACCTGTTGATACGGTTATCTGTTAGTTACGCATATTATGTGTTCAGTTACGAATACAGTGTCGTTTATACTGTATGTATTTTACAAAAGTAGCTAGCCTATATGTCATAGTACGTTATACTTTTTGTATTGCGTTGCATTGTATAGGCCTATTGTGCGGGATAATGTAACAAAAACAATTACTTGTAGGCTACTTGAAATGTAAAAAGCACAGTGCACTTATTCACATAAAATAAAAAGTAATGCAATCCGTGACGGATATTTTAAAAGGTAAAAATATTCCTAAAATGCAATGTTTTTTATTTTTTTAATGGGTTTTAAGCTAATAAGAACAAAACCACGTCTCTTTTCAAAGATTGCATAATATTTTTATTAGGGTCGAAATAATTTTGGGGGAAAATATTTAGGCTTTTAGTTTTAGAATTAGCATTTTTTGAACCAATAAGAAAAGCTGTAACAATATTGTTACAGCCAATAGGCATATGTCTAATATTAGCTTTATTTATAAATTAATGTAGCCTATACGTTGGAAGTAAATATTTTCATCAACATTCTGATCAACAACAGACAATCATTAGCGTTATTTTAAGATCCATAAATAAGAATGAAAGTGTAGATTTGCTTATTCTAACGTGACGCCTGTACCGTTTTTTATTATTTCTACCATTGAAGAGCAGCATTTGTCTCAGCATTAACTTGACATGTCAGTGTGCAACATGTCATGTGTAACAGGAGGGGCGGGGAAGTTTAAAGCCTAAGACACTTAACTCCAGCACAATCAGCTCTTCAATTGTGTGTCAGGACATCAGAGAGATCTCAGCTGTCGGGGAAAGTATGGACTTCGAAAACATAAGAAAACTGAGGGAGAGATGTACTGTGAGGAGGGACATCATCAAAGAGTTTCTGGCGGAATTGCTCGGGACGTTTGTATTAATAGTAAGTGTACTTTAAAAAAAACTTTGATCTGTTTACTTTAATATTAAGTGACACATTACAGTAAAAGCATTACAAGTATGAAAAATATCAATTTAAGAAATATACATATATAATATAAAACCCTTGAAAATTCTTGATCCTTGAAAAATATGGTCTATTTGTATCATATTTGGTCTCTCGTCCTAGCTAGAATATTATCTATTATCAGTCTGCTCAGTATATTCTGTCTGCTTCAATGTCAAAGTATTAAAAGTTTATCAAATAAACGGCATTGCTGCTCAAATTCATTCATTTTTAATGAGGAAAATGTACTTTATGTCTAATACATGTGCCCACATATTAGTATGGTAACACATATGTGACCACGTAATGTTTCAGAATAAATGTTTTCCTCTTGTGCTGTATGTTGGCTACTGCTTCTTATCACCATTAATGCATTTTAATAGGACTAAATTTAATATGATATAGCCTATCAATATTTTTAATTTATATATAAAGTATTTTAGACTAGCTATAATGTCTTACCAGTCACATCTGCGGCTCAAATAAATAAAGAGAGTCTGTAGAACATTTGTGTTGCTTTGGGGCACCGCCCCGTCCCTAATGGACTGAGCCTCTGCAACAAGCCATTCTGTTAATTAGTTTTGAAAAAGTGCTCTGAAACAAAAGTACTTATCTTATCTGTCATATCCCATTAATTGTCATCACCCCTCTATTTCCTGTTTGCAGCTTTTTGGTTGTGGTTCAGTGGCTCAGAAGGTCCTCAGCAGAGGGACGAAGGGAGAAGATCTCACCATCCATTTTGGCTTTACTCTAGGCGTAATGCTGGCTGTGTACATGGCAGGAGGCGTGTCAGGTACAGTAACTGGTAATACCCTGTTAATAGTGTAGTCTGGAACAGGGATTCCCTACTAGAGGTACACACAATCCAGAGAGTAAGTGTACAAGGTACAGGACATTATTTGACATTTTTTAAATTTGTCAATAATAATTTTTAATTTTGTTCATAATTAATCTCATGATTTACGGTAATTAACAGGTTAACACATTCAGCAAATTTCTAGGAAAAAATAAAGAAACTAATTTGAAGCAAAAAAAAGAGAAAAAATTTTAGCCTTTCACACCACAATGACACTTATAGCAGAAAACGTATCCGGACAGTGTTTCAGTTTGAGAGGAAGCTTTTTGATGACTCTGTCTCACCCATAGTGTTATTTGTTTTTAGTAAAAAAAATGAATAATTGCAACAATAACCATAACATTACTGTTAATGTGGTAAATGATGCAGCATAATAGAAGTTAAAATAATCACATAGCTGGGTGTAATCGATTGGAAGCACAAATGTTTTTGTGATTTTTGATTATGCTCAACAAAACCAAATGTCTGAAAATAAGCCACTAAGATACCATATCTATACTCTATAGACGGTTTTAAAGCAATAACATAAACAAATGTTACTGCACATGCACACTTTTGTGGCCAAAACATAATTTCCAGTAAACATCCACAAAGAATAGAGTCCCTGCAGATTATTTCTGATAACAAGCAAAAGAAATAACAAGTAAATGACATTAGCTAGCAAGTTAAAAGTTTGTCTAGCCAGTATTATTTTGGGTTACCAGTAGAAGAACTGTTACTTGGCTAAACTTAAATTAGACAAAGTTACACGACCCATTCAACAAATTGTTTATATAATGCATTATTATACAATAAAATATTAATTTAAATTAAATAAAGTATAATTATATTGGCCACTAGCCAGCCCGATCAAGATTCCTTCGGGCCATGCATGTGTGTCCGATAAAACCATCTACAAGCAGTCAATAAAACCACACAAATCCCCCAATTTATTCCAAATTTGCCGGTCATGTGTATTTATTATTTTTAAGATCTGAAACTGGTTCAAGAGAGCAGAGACTAGCGAGGTGGAAAAGCCTCTCATGCAGGAATAATAATCCTTAGACAGTTGGATCAAATATGCACCATACCGAGTATCACATTAGATCTCTCCATCTCAAAAAGACAATGAGGGAAGGGATGAATTTGGTTCAGTGAATAATGCTGCTGCTACCTTACAAATCTTTAAAAACAGCATACTGTATAGTGTGGTTGAAGGAGGGGAGAAGGAAATGATGAGTCTATTCAACCACAGCTCTTAAACCTTGAATAAGGCTTAGTGTCAAATGGAGAAGTGTGTTGGATTTGATGCACTAAATTGGAGATGTATGTTTGGCCTTCATTAAGAGCATTCCTTAAGGATTATGGTGAGGAGAATATAATAATGCAGGTGGTTTAAAGAATTTATTTTAAATGCTTGTCATCACTTTTATATCCCCTTCATCGCCAACATTGAGCATTTATTTATGAACCAAGCATTTCATGAACATTACACAATGACAAGCAACAACAACAAAAATAGTAAATAAGAGACCATTTATGACATCACAGGAAAGAGCCAAAACATTATTAGAAATAATTGACTACACACTGATCCAATTAGCGTATCCTCACTGCTCTCAAGTGAAAAGATTCCAGATAATCCCATTTACCAACGAGAAGTAGCTTTAGTCTAGATTTCTCCGAAAACAGAGCTCACTGTATCTCAACTCTACACGTCTACACGCACATGTGGGAAAGACGCACGTAAAGTCTCCTGAATCTAAACTGTGTCTGGAAATAGATGTCAAACCACCTACTAAATGTGGTTGTTTTTCCCCAGCCAACTTCACAGATTGTCATGATGGTCATAGCAGTCAGCAACTTCATGAATGAAAATACACTTCCATCCTCACACGAACTGTGCTGTTACCCACACTGTTCACCACCGCTGGTGAAATAAAAATGGTTTGCGACTAGATGCTTCACAAAAGAGAAACATGCTTCTGAAAGCGCAAACTTGAATAAAATAGCAACTGTGGTTGTGCAGAATACATGTCATGTTAAAAATAGAGAAGGCTGTATTGTTCAAAAGCAGTTTACATCTGTGCATGAGTTGTCAAGCCCCAGCAGCCCTCAGCACTGCAATACGTTTGTTGTATTGATGGCTACCGTATCGAACTAATGAGCTTTTCTGAAGCATGCATCGCAGTGGGAGTCAGGTGTAGCCATTGGTCCATCATTCTTAAAAACACACGGGGCGAGAAAGGCCATGGTTTTCCATTTGTATTTTGTTTGCATTAGCATTGAAGCTGAGTGTAAGGTGGGGTGGGAGATGAGTTGAGCATGCAGGGTTATTCCTGAGCCCTGCAGTGATCTCAGAAGACTTAGCCAGATTATGTCAGACCCAATTCCCACTGACTTCCTCAAGCCATGTTTGTGAGCAGTGTTTGTGAGAAACATTCTGGGTTAAGCAGGGAGAAATTCTGTATAGTGAGTGGATGTGGGCAGACTTTGAGAGTATTTGGAGACAGGAAAGCATTGAAAAGTGCCAACTGAACGGTCCTCTGTTGATTCTAATAGATTAATGCAACACAACAAAAAACCTCAACCTGCTTTTACGAAAAAACCCCAATCAATACAAATGCATCTATTTGTCATCCTCAAAGGATTACTATTAAAACGTTTTGGACTAGTTCTCTCCCATTTCAATGAGAGATCAAGGCTAGGTTCAGAGCTAGGTTTAGATAACTGGTGTCCCATTTCTTTGCAGGAGGACACGTGAACCCAGCTGTTTCTCTGGCTATGACCGTCCTGGGGAAACTCCCAATAATAAAATTCCCTGTCTATGTGGCAGCCCAATTTTTAGGTGCCTTTCTTGGGTCTTGTGCTGTCTTCTGTTTGTACTATGGTAAGTTTTTTATGTTAATGCTTTCTGGGACCCTTTCACCCTTTTGAAGCAGATCTGATGAAGTAGAATGTAGATACATTTTGGATGCACTGGGCAATTACATCACACTGAAATAGATGCTTATAGACCTGTTCACAAGATGTAAACACTGGTCCAGTTTTTAAAAACTACATTTATAATTCAATCTTAAAGATGGCCACATGATATTTTAATTCAGTGTTCTGTTGGTTGTTTTCAAACTGTCATATAGTGTTAAAAACTGAAACTTTTTTTCTGGATCAGCATTGTTTTACGTTTTTCCGAAGTGCTCTCTCTCACGCACGCACACAGAGATAAATTCAACTCAATTACCCGCTCTCTAATTACATTGCACTGAGATAATTCTTACATCACACTCTCTCTCCTTCACACACACAAAGAACCCAAACACAAATATTTTGTCTGGATTGCTCTGACATTTGCACTAGTTTTAAAGGGACAGTTCACCCAAAAATGAAAATTCTGTCATCATTAACCACCCTTAAGTTGTTCCAAACCTGTATAAATGTCTTTTTTCTGCTGAACACAAAGAAAGATATTTGCAAGAATGTCAGTAAACAAACAGATCTCATCCCCCATTTACTGCCATAGTAGGAAAAATAAATAATATTTTTTCCAAATATCTTCCTTTGTTCATGTTAGCTAACACATTAACTAATTGTTAACAAATACAATCTTATTGTAAAGTGTTGTAATGCAATGTCTTTTCTGTATAAAACCAATGTAAACAGAATAACTAACATTTTAAGCTTTGGCTTGTCCCTTATTTATTTCAATTCAATTTAGCAGTACTTTTAATTTGGTAAATTTAGGCAAGCAAAGAAGTTGAAAAGCTGTTCAAGTACAACTAGTACTGTTGCAAATTTTTTTTTCAATGTTTCCAATGTTTTCTCGGTCTCCATAGAAGCCTTTACAAATTTCTCTTCTGGAAATCTAACAGTGACTGGTGATAATGCCACAGCAGGTATATTTGCATCATATCCAAGAGAACATATGTCATTAACTAATGGATTCATTGATCAGGTGAGTTATACTCTATATAGTCACACAGTTTTTCTTCATTATAAACAAGAGATGATCAGTTTTAATATATTAAAAATGTAATTTAATTCTCTGTTAAACTTTACAGTTAGCAGAAGAACATTTTTAATCTTGGCAAATGCTTTTTACATTGCATTACATTTAATTTTATCTGCATTAAACATGAGTATTTGGCAAAGCAGATTTGTGAGCTTATAAGCCAAACTCAACCCTGTCCACACACTCATGCCTAACTACATTCATACAGTGTTGAAGATAAAATGTGTACATTTTAGATTGAAAGTTATAAAGAAATATGTTGTACCATGTTACTGTCTATACAGACCGTAAAACAGACTATTTTGCAAATACTGTTGGTGTGTATTTAAACAGGTGATTGGCACAGGGGCCCTGGTTCTCTGTATTCTAGCCATTATTGATAAGAGGAATATTGGGGCACCTAGAGGGTTGGAGCCGTTGGTCATTGGCTTGAGCATCATGGCTATTGCAGTGTCTATGTCAATGAACTGTGGTTATCCCATCAACCCTGCCCGAGATTTTGGACCTAGGCTCTTCACGGCAATGGCAGGATGGGGAAAAGTGGTGTTCAGGTACAGAAAACTCACATTGCACCCATATATTCTATTTATATTGATTAGGCCAACAGCAAAGATCCTAAAAACTTTTGTTTTAGATGCTATTTACATCTGGTATTAATAAAGCAATAAGCCCCTCCGCGTTGTGCCTAACAACGCCCCTTAGCTGTTATAAAATGCACTGCTTCACTGGGCTTATTGCTTTTATAAAACGCTTTTTCATATGCGTAGTTTTATATAAAAAAAAACCCACAGCAAATAAGTTATACTTAGGCTGTGGACCCGGCTCTGCAATAACAACCAGCCGCCTGTACATTATCCCTTACTTAGAACCCCGCTCACTATCAACTACCAATAAAATGGCAAAAGCCAGACATTTTCAACAAGGACTGAAGTTAAAATCTTGGATGCTTATCTATTGCTGTGTGCAATACAAAAACAGCGTTGAAAGTGTCTTTGGGCCTCAGGAAAGTCAGGCAGCATGTAAAAAAAAAGCAAACCACAGCTTTTGAAACTCCATAGAGATCTAAAGTGCAAAAGGCCTATTACCATTGTTCTCAAAGAGCAAATGAATTTTTTAATGCACTTGCGTATCTCCTGCATATTGGAGTAATTTTAAAATTGCATGTGAGCCAACCTCGGGTTTTCTCACATAAATATTCAGAGCGGCATACCCAAGGCTAGGATGAACTTTTAAAACAGTTATCCTATTTTTCAGCTTTTAGCTATTCCAGTCCCATTCATCTAGGTCATGCTGCTTTGTAACAACAAAAGTCTGTTTGTGTGCCGTGCCACACAGAAAATAACTGTTTCAAAATCTGGAGTACTGAGATTAAAGGTAACATTCTGATTACTGTTGTGTTTAGATCCTGAGAAATGTTTCAGCTGGAGAAATTCATTCATGCATATGCATTTTGGACATAAAAAAACCCTAATCTTAACATGGTAATTCCTTCATCGCGCACGCAAGTCAGATGCTTCAAAGATAAAGCTATTTCTTAAAAATAAATACAACAGTCCTGTAATCTGATTGGACAAGCAGCGTTGTAAGAGTGTCTGGTGCAGGATGACATGCAGAAAGGGCTGGTCTAGTGTGTGTGGATGACATGCTTGACCTGTCTGCCACTTTGTTCAGCTCGAAGACATGTAAATATACAATATAAATCAAAAGACAAAGAATTGAATTCATAAGCAGATATGATGTATATTTGTACAGCTTGTCAACATGTTTAGAGTGCAGGATTAAGGACAGAGACCACTTGTTTGGCCTGTAAAGGGATCAACAGACTAAGGGATTGAAGGAGGGAAAGAGTGATGCAGACAGGAAGCGGTGGAGTGACCGACTAAACACAGATTACAATGAATGAATTAGTCTCTGTAAAGTAACCCTTTAATGTTCAGCAAGACTAGACCAGACTATAAACCGCATTACCATTAAACAAATCAACAATCCACAAAACAACACCTTAAACTCATGACACACTAACTACAAAATTTAATCTATTCATTTTTTGCCTATTCATTTTTTATCCTTAAATTCCTCCTTAAAATCCTTAAAAAAGTTTTAGGAATTAATTTAAGTGTGTCAAATTCAATTACAATTTGCTCAGAAGCATTCTGGGGAAACTGAATTTTGTCCAGCTCTGATCTGTTTTAACATGTGAGTGTGTCCGCAGTGCTGGAGGCGGCTGGTGGTGGGTTCCAGTTGTTGGGCCAATGGTGGGAGGTGTGGTCGGGGCTGTGATCTACTACTTGATGATTGAGATGCACCACCCTGAGCCAGAGAAGAACTTTGATGATGACAGCAGTGTGAAAGATAAATACGAAATGAACACTGTAAACTAAAAAAAGAGAAAAAGTCTTTGATTTGCCAAGCAAGCAGCTCTTATTTGATGTACACTTTCTTCTTCTGTCTTTTCCTCTAGCTGTCTTTGACTCTGTCATGGATCAGAGAACAGAACTGTGTGCTGTGTCTATGTTTTACTTCTCATTATTTTTCCAAACATTAGATATTTGACTGAGTTTTTTAAGTTTTATGTATGTTTATTTTTAAAACAAATATCAGGCAGCTATTATATTGCATTTGCAGGGTCGCAGGACCTCAAGCCTATCCCAGCATCTCAGGCCGTAGACATACATCTTGGAAAAATGTCCAGTCCATCCCAGTGATATTACTGAATACTTAACTCAATTTCTCTTGTTTTATATTCATAAAATGCATAACATGAGGAATTCTTTGGCATGATACAATCAGGATTTTTAAAGATTATGGAAGGCATCCACTAGACAGCTTTCTTAAAGCATCAGTATTTTACATTGACAAGTGTCACACCACTGCCAGTAAAGAATTGGGTGCGAACAGCCTCTGGAATGATTTAGAAATGATTTTTAACTGGTTTCTAAGGTTTACCATTTTTGTTAAGACACAGATAATGCAGGTTATATGTGAAAGAGTTGAACCACTCTAGAATAGTAATTTACTTTCTGTCTCTGTCACTCTCTTTCTATTACTACCAGTTTTGCTTTCTTCTCATCTCATTCTAGCTTGCACAGAGCATCCAGCTGACATAAATAACTTGCCATTAAGAGATCCAAGCTTTTCTGTTACTAAATTAAAGGAAGACCAAAAAAAACAAGAGTACTACAGGCATTATTGTAAAGTGAAGATGAATTAATACAACAGATGAATGGACAGATCAACTGCATGCTTAAATGCTGATAAGGTAACATGCATGAGATAACAGGGCAAAAGTCGAAATGCATGCTAAAAATAAACCTGTAAGCTACAGTATATCACAAACATTAAAAAGTATATATGATATGTAATTGTGCATCAGCAGGACATTTTTTTTTTTTTAGATTTCTGGGTTGGCTTATAAAAATATAATGCATTAGTTGAGATTGTTTTAGCTGTTGTTGATGCATTTGAAAAAATGCTATTTTCTGTGTGTCAATTTTTAGCACTTAAGTTAATAATGTTGTACTTTCTATGTTTTCATTGTATTGTTTATACAAGATACTTTATGAACGTCTATTTTTTACCTCAGAGTTATTTCAGTTAATGGCACCTCTTTCAAAATGTTGTTATTTATTTAAATATTCTGAGATTAATTCTTACATTCAAAAAGTAGATAATATTGCCATGTGTAATGTAGACCTGAAATAAACAAATATCAAAATGATCATTTTTGTGTCTGTTTTCCAATAAATGAACATGTGATGTGGTCTTTCATGGAGCTTATCTCTCAATGAGAACCATCATTACTGTATTACTATATAATTTGTCTATACAATTAAATTAAATTAAATTTATATTTATTTACCCTCTTATGTTACAGTACTTTTTGACTTTATATTTATATTCAGTCAAAAACATTATAATTATAGAATTTTCTCTGATGTTTTTGACTGTATAATGAAATATTCTCCATATTTTGTAAATTGTTAGCATTCCCACAGGAAGTCCTGTCAGGAATAGCCAACTAACATTTTGTATGACAGACAGTAATTTTTTTATACATATCACTTACATTAAATTATTAGAAGAAAAATATATATTAAGAAAACACTACTGAATTGTGGGTACTGGGTAGGCAATAGAGTTTAGTCGAGAATCTTGATTCTCTCTTATCTGCCTCTGTCTCCGGTGAGCCCTTTAGTCTCCAGTCCTCCAGTATTAAAAAACGTTGTAGGCCTATGTCAATCTATAAAAGGCAAACATGTCTTAAATGTCGTATATAGGGTCTGCCTGATTTTTGTGTGTGATAGCCTATACAATATTTTTGAGTCTATATAGGTGCTGACCTACAAACTGAAATGTCATTGTGCAGGTTATAGGCTACTCAAGTAGGTCTATTGTGAATCTATAGGTCTATTGAATGCCACTGCTATGACACTTGTTGTAAACAAATGTAAACATTATACTGTTAGCCATGAACATAGACTTTGTATACAAGAAATGTCATTTATGACAAACAATTAAAACGCTAGCATTAGTTTGCAAAGCTTTGAACTATAAACTGGATAACAACCGTATACGCTAATTTGAGACGACAAATTTTGTACACTAAATGTATTTATAGAAAGTCAAAACATAGTTTAATACCTTGTATGAGTTCCACGCTGGATGTTTTACGACAGAGTGATTTTGAGTTTGCCGCTTCCGAGTTCGGGAGACCTCTACTACATGACGACATGCAGCCCTGCGCTCCTCCACGCATGCGCAGAACAGTAGAAGGATTAAGAACTTGGCCCAAACCGATTGTAAGTGTAGTTTTGTCTAGATATTTTTTTTTAAGGTAAATGAAGGATGACAGTTGGAAAAAGCCGCAGCCAATAGCCAAAAAATGCTTTTATAAAATGTGCACAGCCTTTGGATGCTATTTGATTGATAAAAGATCAGAATCCTCTACAATTTGTGGTGGAACTCTGTCCCCCTTGAAATTCACTCCCTGACTCCGTCCCTCGACGTTTTCCCCACATTTTTAGCTTTAATCTTGCAGCCCGAATTTAGTATTAGCAGAGGATTCAGGTATAAAATGCATGCTGATGGAGCTACATCAGACATTTAGTGTTCTGACCGCACTGACCCATCATTATCTAAACCATCAACATCAGCTCATGGGTCCACTGAGTTTATGCATCCGCACGCACGCATGCACACACACACACACACACGCACACGCACACACACACACACCTACACACACACACACAATCTGATAAGTATGTTCATCAACTAACCATTCCATGAGGACACACCCATTAGATTTTATGATTTTTTTTTACCTTTTCCACAAATCATAATCTTATGCAACCAGCCACTGACACATAGCCAATCAGCCCAGCACTGGTCCTGCTTCTACTATCAGAAAGGTTTCTAAGCTCATTCAGAATGATCTATCAACATAAATAACCCTTCTGAGTAACTGTTGAGCTTATCGTCTGCCTTACAGAGACATTCTTTTCTTGCCTGAGAAAGAAAAGAGAGGAAATATTTGGATTATTTTTGTGGAGTCCTGAATCTGACTGAACATGAAGGCTAAAGTTAAAATAGTATCTTGTCTTCTGATCATCTCATGTCAACTGACTTTTGGAAGGAAATTTCAGGGTAACAGAGCAGGTGAGGGTTGCTTATAATGCTAATCTAAAATGATCTGAATACAATTCAATAAAACAGCCATGAACTCCATTTGTTTGTTCATTGAGATATTGTAACATTGTATAATAGTTCTTTGTAAAATGTGTAAATATATTTGTAAGAAATCAAAATGCCGGAGGTAGAAAGTACAACAAATGCTGTTTATTAAAGCACTAATTTACATTTATTCATTTGGCAGACGCTTTTATCCAAAGCGAACTAATGCAACACACAAGCTGACCAAATACATTTTGCAAATCAAAATACTAAAAGATAATAATATGCATTGACATATGTTGTGTCAATGGGCAACACAGAATGCAGAAATGGGCTAACTTTCACTAAGAGGATAAAAGCTTGTTCCCACAGTAGCACAGACACTTCAGGACAATAAGTGACATTTTCAGATTAGCTGTGTGTGCATCTGTTAATAAAGTATAATCTGAATTTTGTGGCCACTTGAGTTTACTGACCTTTCGTAGAATGACTGAAGCTTACGGCTAACCTGACAGACAGATCAATTTCTCAGTCAATGCATGGGGAGACAGTTTGAGAACTGCATGGCCCTTGTAAAGAAATATTTACATAGGTAAAGATCAAACAGGGAATCTGAACGGCGGTGTTGGTTTTGATAATATGCATCAATGAAACAACAGAGAATACAGCTTATAAATAGCATATATGTTACATAGGTGTCATTTCGAATGAAACTTCCTAGTACAACAAAGACTGTGCAAAAGCTATTCATGGTCATAGAATCAGTCAAATAAATTAATTTAATAACTGAATAAGTTCCCCCAGATTCAACAATAAAGGAAATGAATGTACTTTAAATGTGGACCTTTTTTCCTTTTATTAACTTCGCTCTACTGTTATTGCATTTATGTCAGGGAAACACATGGATGATACTTGCACCGTGGAGCTCTTCCAACCTCACACATTGGACACTTGTGGTTTTAATAGCAGTCATCCTCTGGTTATCATCATTCATGGATGGTCGGTATGTTGAATTCAGTGAGTTGACGGAAAAATAGATCAATAGTTCAAAAGATACAAAAATCTAACAAGATCACACTGGCATGGACTGGGAACATCTAAGCAAGGTTATTTCATGCCTGCTAAAACCCCAAATGGACTTGCAATGAAAGTTTAACTAAAAACATATTTGCAGCTGTACATTTGTGGTTAAAAAATAAAATAAATAAGTCATAAAAGGTGATCTGATCTATGCTACAGCCAATACTCCTCCAATCAAATCCATTTTTTTTGCTGTAGATGGATGGCATGATGGAGAACTGGATTTCCAGGTTGGCATCCGCTTTAAAGAGCTCCCAGAGAAGCATCAATGTGGTGATCACTGATTGGCTGACGCTGGCACACCAGCAATACCCTATAGCTGCCCTGAACACTTGCATAGTGGGACAAGACATTGCTCACCTTCTGTGGTGGCTAGAGGTGAGGAACAATTCAGGAAACACATTTCTTTCTTGTTCTAGAAATAGGCAAATAAAAAGTACCATCCTTACGTCCTTCTTGACGTTTCTCACATGACGTTAATCTGTCAAAACAAGAGTCCAAACAATTTCCTGTGGGAAAAGCTACAGCCTTGGAGCTCATATATCTGGATTTGCAGGGAGTAAGTTAGCTGGTAAGTGAATATCTCGCAAAAAAAATCCATTACATGTAAATGCATCAGATGAATTAAACTGTATATTGTTTAAGGTTTGTGATTAGATTAAAGGTATTAGATAATTAAAATCGGCATGAAACGAAAGTTGTGATAGTACTTTTTCCCTACTGTGATGTATAGCTGAGGAAAAAAATATTGATAACAAAATGGAGGCAGATTAGAATGTTAGTTTACTGGCCAACCCCTTTTCTGAGTCTTATGTCATGAAGAGAAGAGATGTCGTTGAGAGAGGAAAGGGAACTCAGTGTTTTTGCTTAAAGATTAGTGCCAATGAATTAAATAATGCGGACAGATAAATAATTTATCATTTTTTATTTAATTGCCAATTCCCGATAACCATTTTATGGCTATTTAATGGCAGTTATCCTACTAAAAACTTCTCCTCATATGGCTTCATTTCTGTGTTTGTAGGTCTGGATCGTGCAGGACCACTCTTTGAGGGAATGTCCCATACAGACAGACTGTAACCTGATGATGCTAGGTTTGTGGATGCCATCTATACTTTTACCCAGCAGTGTATGGGACTCAGCGTGGGCATCAAACAGCCCGTTGCCCACTTTGACTTCTTTCCCAGTGGAGGATCATTTCAACTGGGGTGCCCACTGCATGTGCAAAACATTTATGCCCATATATCACAGTATGGGATTATGGGTAAATTGGTGGAGGATGGGAAGGGGCAGGCTCATATGTCTGATTAGGATAAGATACATTCAAAACATATCCCATTAGTAACAGCGAGAGAACAGCTAACTTCTTCAGACAGCCGTTCAGATGAAAGGCACAGACACATAAAAGAAACTGTCATCCTGACAACTTAATTATTCCAAATCCCTCTTCTGCTCTGCTCTCCTACTGAGACATGCTTCCAGGCAATTAAATAGCCCTATGGGAAAAATCTAAGCAGAAAGACAGGCCTAAAATCCTGTCCTATGCCTCTTATAGGCATAATGTCCCAATAGACAAGTGCAAGACAACTAAATGTAAAGAATTAATGGAGACAGCTTTAAATATTGGTACCGGGCAAAAATACAGAGAGCCAAAATAAGCTACATCTCTCCCATATTGAATATATGATTATTTGCTTTTTATTTGTGTAATAGTTTCATCTTTTGCCCATCTTTACTTTTTTGAGCGAGCAGACAGTGAAGTGTGCTCATGAACGCTCTGTACTTCTCTTCATTGACTCACTGTTGAACAAAGAAAGGCAGATCAAGGCCTACAAGTGCAGCAACAACACAGCTTTCAATAAGGGCTTCTGTTTGGACTGCAGAAAGAACCAATGTAACACTTTGGGATACGACATCAAGAAAGTTTGCACTGGCACAAGCAACAGACTGTTGTAGAGTTAACATCTGTTCAAAGTCAAAGCTTTATTGTCAATTCTGCCACATGTACAGTACATACAAATGGAGGCTTGAAATTGCGTTACTCTCAGACCCTAGGTGCATACAGATAACAAAGAATAAACATATATAAAAAAATATATATCAAATTACAGATAAATACAAAATCTATAACC
Organism: Oreonectes daqikongensis; assembly: GCA_026939265.1. Classification (NCBI taxonomy): domain Eukaryota; kingdom Metazoa; phylum Chordata; class Actinopteri; order Cypriniformes; family Nemacheilidae; genus Oreonectes; species Oreonectes daqikongensis. The sequence goes on from JAOTQM010000074.1 coordinate 26,897, forward strand.
ATGTTAACCCATAACCCACATTTCAATAGGTCTAAAACTTCAGTGCAGGGCTGAAATAAAGAGATCACACTGTTCATCTGCTCTCCTATACTGCAGTATGCATAAAATAATGAAGTAAAAATAGCTTTTCTATTGTAATTTTTACACTTAAACATATTTTTTTGCCTTACTTGAAAACAAGACTACGTCATTAAGAACAGTTGTGTGCTTTTAGTGTTTGTAATTTTTAATGGTATAACTTTTTTGTGCATTCTTTTTGAAAAAGGTGGTCAGTGCTAATGTACCATTATACTTTCCTTCACCATTAGTGTTTCACTACCAATTCAGGATCCAGTTTATCAATCAAATTGAAGAGATTGATCCTTCCCTCACATGATCTCTGACAGGGACACTGGGAGAAAGTGAAAACTTACCAATAACACTGCAATTTGTATTAATTTATGTGAACAGTCAGGTTTTACACTGTAATGTGTTTCTTACCATATGGACGCATTTGAGGTTTCTAACATTAAAAAACACCTTGCTATTACAAACTTGGTGTCTGAATACACCAAGAAAATATTCTGCCACACATGTACAGTATTAATATATATATCCACAAGGATAGTTATGACAACTGCCATGTCATAATAAAGAGCTATATTTTTTATATAATCCTGCATAATAACATCAGGGGTAGAGGTATCATATAAATATTTCATTGCTGAGCTTCTAAAGCTCCAATAACATACTTTGTTGGCAACTGCTTTAGAGTCGTCAAACCTCACAGAAAAGCTTTAATCAATAACATCTCACACGAATTAATGAATTACTTTATGCATTACAAACAAAATGTTATAAAGAGCCATAAGCGCGCACACACATCACTATAACGTGGGCATATATATTTTTGAGGAAAATGTAGGTTGTTTATTATATGTCCAGATGTCCAAAAATAAATATTTTAAAGGGGTTGTTGATTCGAAAATTAATATTCTGTCATCATTTTTTTACCCTCATGTCTTTCAAAACCTGTATATGACTCTTCAAGGAAACACAAAATAAGATATTCTGATAAAAGTCTGTTTTTTTTCCGTCCATATAATGGATGTCAATGTGGGCCAGTGTTGTTCAGTTACCAACATTTTTTCAAAATATCTTTTGTGTTCGGCAGAAGAAAGTCATACAGGTTTGGAATGACATGAGGGTGAATGAATGATAAAATAATTTTTGGGGATCCATCCTTTTAAACCTGAACAACAATTCTTATAGTCTCTGAAATTCTTTCTCCATCTATTTCAGGGCTGAAGAGATTTCAGGTAACAAAACCTTCACGTTCCTCATTACTCTGGATACTGACATCGGTGACCTGATGATAATGCGCATCACCTTGGTGGGAAGCCCCATGTGGGCAAACGTGTGGAACAAGGTTAAGACCATGATGCCTTGGGGCAGTAAGAGCAGGGGACCACAGCTCACTGTTGGAAAGATTACAGTGAAAGCAGGAGAGACACAGAAAAAGTAAGTGTGACAAGAGACCGACTCAGATGGTGGGTGGAGAGATAGCACATAAGAGACGTAAACAAGGACAGGGATGTTGATTTAAGATTATTAGTTTCCTAAAAAAGTCTGATACTAAACTGATCAATAAAAACTCTCAGTTTACACGTTCGTTCTATTACTCCAACAGCACACAGGATTATAGGTTATAAGTACAAATATTCAAATGTGTGCTGACATAGACAGTATATCTTTCTGCATTGATGACCTGCATTACTGACACTGTGATTTACAAGATTAACACAAAATATAAAATATATGAATTTTAAAGAAATTACATTTCAGTGCTCTTTTCCCTGCCTGTTGTTATTCATGTTTAGTTTTTTTTAGCGACATCTGGTGGACGCATCTGTCCTGACACATAATTGTAGGCTATGTTTAATCACAAGCCGTCTTTGAATCTTTCTCTTTAAATCTAATGTGCTTCTTTAGCTTAAGCACACAGAACATGTATTTTCAGGCTAGTCCAAACAATGCATTGGCTTCTATAAACAAACTAGAGATGTTGACTAATTTACATCAAGGTGGAAGTACAGCTGTCATGTTATGATTTCCTCCTTATGTATACAAGTGACACTGTCTCTACAGATGCCTATTGTTAAAATGACAATGTTAGCATGTAGGTCTTTACTGACAGAAGATGTAATAACCAGAATGCTAAATAGGCAATGTATTATTGTAATTATTATTCATATTTATATTTGCAAAAATTATTTTAAACAGGTAGAGATTATTTAAATATTAAAATAGTAATATCTGCCATATAAAGCAAAATATTTTGTTTTGTGTGTATGAATTGACATCTAAAGTTACTGTATCAATTTTATATTGCATACAGAAAACACAATATTTTAATCAGTATTTAAAAATCCTCAAAACCTTAAAAAACACAATTTAAATGTCTTGTATTTTTGTAATTTAAAAAAAAAATTGCATGAAATTAAAATTGTTATGATAACAACATTTAGTAAGGAACTACATCCATTAAAATCCATAAAAAACAAACATGTTCTAGAATAAAATCTTAATGCAATTTTGTTGACCTTTTACACATTCCTGTGGTTAAAACGAAAATTTATGGAGGTAGATTTTATTTAACCATTTATAAAATTATGGCAGTTAGGAGATTAAGCTACAAGTTTTTTTTCTTAGTAATATTGAAGTAACTTGAGCGCTTTGAATTAACATTCACCTTCAAGCAAAACATCTGTTCTTTCGTGTAGCATGTAATAAATGATGTTTATGCATGTGGTGTTAATGTGCTCACAATTATAATTGATCTGAATAAATAAATAGTACATATACAGAGAGATGAAAATGGGAAGGTATTGTCTATGATGTTCTGTAATGGCTTGAAGACTCGAGCATCTGCTCTCTTGAAATAAACTGTTGCATAAGAAAATAAACAAAAATTGCCAAATGTGAAGGCAATTAAAAGCATTTACTTCAACACATACTGGAACAAATACTAAGAGGGGCTTTTGATCAAGGCTATTTTATTAATGCATTTCAAGTACTTCTTTTTGCAAAGTATTTATTAAAAAGTTTCAAAAGTGAGCGCAAATAGAAGAGAGGAAAAAAACACAAATAAAGCCAAAAAAGAAAGAAAAGACACATTACTGTATAAAACACAGCGGACATTAAAATTAAACAGTAGTATTAGACATTTTCTCCATCTTATAGATCATATTCTATCCAAACACCATGCTTGTGTATCAGTGCACTGTAGTTATAAACTTAAAGCAAGACAAGCATAAAAATGTAAATCATAATTGTTCAAATTCCTAGGCCAAATCCAAAATTCACCCAAACCCCCTAGCACAGAATAACAGAAATGATGGATTACCTTGAAGCCAACTGCAGTCGGAGCAGTTCAAGTTCAAGCTTATGAAAACCCCCTCTCCCATTACCATTGAAAGAGACACACAAAGAAAAGTGATTATTTTTAGGACTGAATGTCTTAAAGAAACAAAAGCAGATCATCCATGTATTTGGTAGGACCTGATAAATGCAGGCCAAAGGATGAAAAAGTGAATAGAAATTCAACAAAATACTAAAAAAAGAAAAAAAAAGAAATTTTTTTTTGTCTGTTGAGGTACAAAATTGAATGACGACCGCTCTGATAAGCATTTAACATACGGTTCAAAACACACAGAGAAGATCAAAACATTTAGAACCGTTTCCTCTCAGACCTGTAGAGAACCAATCAATGCTCACATGTACCAGGGCTGGAACAGTAACAACTCACTGATATTGAACTTGGCCTAAATAAACAGCCAGTAGTGTTAGTGTTTCTGTGTTTAAAAACTATTTTTACTTGGGGCTTCAATCCTAGGGGCAGTCGTGGCCCAGTGGTTACAGAGTCGGACTCGGTTCGATTCTCAGGACCGGCGGGTAACGGCTGAGGTGCCCTTGAGCAAGGCACCTTACCCCCCCACTTGCTGCCCGGGCGCTGCAGTGATAGCTGCCCACTGCTCCGGGTGTATGTGTGTTAACTATTCACTGGATGGGTTAAATGCAGAGGTCACATTTCGGGTATGGGTCACCATATCTGACAAATATGTCACTTTCACTGTATGGAAAACCAGAGAATATTCATTTTATATGGCTGACTGACAACCCTAACATGGACCTTCTCTTTTTATCAGTTATAATAGAGATAATGACTTAAGATTGTAAGAAATATTGACTGCTGTATGCATTACCCCACACTGTCCTATCCTGCATCCTACTGCAAAGTTGTACATTGTACATATCGCATATGTTAAAACAAAATCCTTCTCTGTGATTCTGTGCTTCTCTTCTCTTCAGTCTGCTTCCAGTACAATACATAGTGATGATAAATTGAAAATATCCTCTCATTTTACCCACATGGAATGCAAAAATGCCACTCTCTTTAGCTTTAGTTTATCAAATAACATCAAAAGAAACTCAGAAAAAACATGCATGCAAACGATAAATTGAAAGGACATGTGAACCCATACGTCTTATTACCAAAGCGGGTCTAGTAAAAGGTTCTTCTCTCTGTTGTCTGAGTACAACTGCACACAAGGAGACAATAAGTGTGATTTCATGAAAAAAGCTTTTCAACCTTTTTGCTTGCATTTTTGAAACATCTCTTCATTGGTATACAAGTCTTTTCAAAGATTTCTTTCAGCCTAGCCCTGATTGGCAAAAACACTCATGTGACCTTCCCATCATACTAATCACCACAGGAGGGTGCCAATTCTAAAAAAACACTATAAAAACAAATTGTGATATGGGGAAAGCTTTATAGAAGAAAACAATGTTCATAATCATGTCGCTTGAGGAAAAAAATGAATAAGTGAAAAACAGTGATTTTGTCCTCTTTCTCATCACTAGCTTCTGAAATTTCTCTTGAGTTATGCAACAAAAGCTTTGCTGGCTCCCAGAGCAGTGGTTTCATACAAACTTGTTTACTTGAGAATAGTTCTTTGAAGTCCATGTGGTATGTTTTCTCTTTGCCAGTTTCTTAGTTTGCAGACGGGGCTCATTGATTGATTCAGGTAACTCTTTGGAGTGAAGTGTTTCCCACTGTAGGCACTAGAAAGAACCAAGGCAATGAAGAGGTCGACTCAGTGTCGCAGCTGACCCATCTGGTAGTTCTCTCTCTGCTGGCGCTGGTGACGCTGTGGCTGGGTCTGTGCAGTGGGGTGCTGGGCTCTTCTCTTCAATGTGCCTACAGTAACGCATACAAACATTAATGTCACTAGACAAGCTCATTTCATATTTTATGATCTAAGACAAACAAACAAGATCAGGGCTAAACAAGGTCAAACAACTTGATTGTGATTGCATACTAATCCTGAGATATTTGTGTTTTGCTAATGCCTGAACCAAACCTCTGGCTTCGAGGCTGATTACTTGGCTGAGGTTCAGAGAAAGGTAATTTCAAGCACCACTGCTGAATAAGAATGAAACAACCTCTTAACAATTGAGAACTATCATGTCAATATTCTGTGAGCATTCATAAAAAACACATTTGACTTAATTGCTTATCGAACTTAATTACTTATCGAACCAATCCAAACTAAAACAACAGACGTTAGAATTCTCTTATGCACAGATCAGAATCATATTCACCCTGATCATGCACAATGATTTATATCCACCTTATTTTCGGTGGCGCTACTGTAGAAATGATTATGGGTATAATTTCCGGTGAGATAGCGGACTTTGAATAACTTATTCTGATGACAGAAAACGAGACTGTGATTCATATTTTGAATTGTAATACTGTTGGTTTCATGTGGTAACCTATAAAAAAAATATTTAGAAACTGATAAGCAACACCTGCTGTTCATGGCTGCACTTAACCAGGCTAAGCTTATTTCACGTCTTAGTAAAGACACAGATCTAACGTTAAGACGCACTGCTCTTGTTAGTTTTAAAAAGACTTATCTTAAGCAAATTAGTACATCTTTTTAACAAAACGTAGAGAGAATGTTTAGAAAGATTAAAAGGCAGCTTTAGCACATGATCTTTAGTATAATGTTCAAATACTAAAAATGTTTTTATTTACCACATCTTTAAATAGCATTTAAAGCACTTGAAATAAAAAATGCTGATCAAAATGCTCATTGGTTTCAGAATCAATAAAGTTGCTAAATATCTGTTGTCAAGTATTAAAATCATCATCTATTCCTAATATAAAGTAGCGGACAGTATGCTGATGTAGTTTATAAGTGCTGTAAGTTCACATTCTGCTATAAAAAAATGACTTAAAATGTGGGCGAAATTTCGTTTGTTAACACTGAACCGGAAGTTTGTTCCGTCTTTCGCGCAGAGCGTCATGGGGCGTCGGAATAAGGTGGATCAAGATCTTTAGGCATTGGTTGGTTACATATGTTCTGAGGTATATCTCTGGATGTTGTTTGTTTGGGGATGAGGTAAAATACCTGGAAGTGGTCTGGGTGGGGGCAATTTAGGGTTGCTACTTGGTGTGTGTACACTGCAGATCTTGATAAATCCAGCCATCATCATGATGAGGGCAATGCCCATTAACAGCACAGCCCACCAGTGCTTCTGTAATGCACAAAACATTCATTGTGAGATTAATGGCTTATTCAGAAAAACAATATTTGCATCAATGGAATGTTATATTTTAGATTTTTTAATAACCAAATGCCTGATCGAGGCCACAATGCACAGACGTATTAAAGAAAGTAAAAACACTTGCCACTATCCAATCGGCGATGCTTGAATAAAGCTCAGGGTTAAAGATGGCCTTCTTAAGTCTGGCAAGGGGGCCGTCAGCATCCACCAGTCTGCACTTCATGAACACGTCACAGTAACCTTTGAAATCATTACAAGGAGAGCCGGGCTGCAACGTAGTGCTCTTTTTATTAAAGAAATTAGCCCATCTATCTGAACCAGTGCTGCTGCATGTGTTGGGTTGACCTAGAGAGGGACAGAGATAGAGATCAAGATTTTGAGCATTATTAAAGAGAAACTGATCTGATCAGCACGTTTGAGAGAGGGTTCAGTCTTATCATTATCTTAGCATGTGTAACTCACCCTTCTCCATACAGCACACATGACACAGTTCTGTGTCATCTTTCCCTTCCTCACTAGCACATGTGCAAACATCCAGATGGTACTTCTGACAGATAGAGCCGGAGCAACTCTGAGAGTAAGAAGGAGAAAAGATCATCTCTATACAATATGATAGTTTATAAGCCATTTTATAATACCATCTTTTTTTTACAAATTATTCTTAAGAAATATACAAGAATATATAAGAAATATATTATATACACAAAAGCACACTTAGTAAGTTATTTATGCATATTTGTCTTTGACAGCACTTAACAGTACTACTAAAATATTCAATGACTTTAAAATCTTTTTAAAGATTTTAGACTCAAAGACTCATCTATTTTCTATTCTTTAATAAGTAGCTAAAAACGGCAAACTAAGTAAGCTTCAGATCATGATAACATGCACAGGTCGTGTGGTGGCACCTACCCCACTAAGGCAGACTTGGGTATTTTTGTGGCAGGCTGTGAAGTTTTCTTTGGGTGTTGAGGTGGGGCATTGGGCAGTGTTTCCATTACACATGCCCTGGAGAGCACACTCCGAATCTTCCCTACACTTCACATCCTTACTGGAAAAGGCACATAGAGATGTGCAGCATGGACCCTGACTGGGACTGGAAGTAAACATAATGATAAATGCATTAACTTAATGACAAGTACCATACACTTGCTGTTATTAATACCGTATAAAAGCTGCATTACTGGCCAGTTGAATATGTCAGGCTGTTACAGTATTAGTGTATAATAAATATACTGTATGCATATGTATTTTACATAAAGTCAGTGTGTTTATATATTTTGATGAACAGATGTTCTGATGTTATATCAGACCGTTCAGGTTCTCCTTACTCACCTGCAGCGAGCGCCAAGTTTCAGTGTACACTTCACCCCATCTGGCTCATTGGCATTATGGCAGCACTGGTCTTTGCATTGGTCACTGTATCCACAGTCACACTGCTCATTAGTCTCAACCAAACCATTACCACAGATGGGCTGGCCAGATTCTGAACAATGACAAGATAGGGAGGAAGATGTGAAAAGATGAATGAAAAGAAAATCAGCCCTAAGCTTAACAACTACACAACAGCACTCTTTACATTCAATACACAAAGAAAGCCACTGCCATATTTTTGTTACAGAATGAAATCTCACCGACAAAGCAGCTGAATCTCTTCTTTTCCAGCACATGGCTGATGTTGCGAATGCTGCAGACGGAGAACTTATTATTGTTGTTCTTGTCTCCTGATGTGGCTCTGGCATACATAATGTAGTTGCCTCTCTCTTTCAGATCCTGAGTCTTAGACTCACCTGGAGTGCATTCAATTCCTGAGTCATGCTGGAAGACGAGAGAGAAACAAGACGAAAGATGAGGTGTCATCAGAAACAAGCATACAAACACACTTCTCTAAGAATCTCTAAATATACTCTCTGTTTTTTGGACTGCATCTGAACTATAGGCATTTGAAAGACCCTAGAATTATCTTAAATATCTCAGAGCTGTCACAAAAAACAAAGTCTCACCAGTATTATTAAGTATGCGTATTATTAAGGGTGCTTCATTCTCTGTGCATCTGAGAATAAAATTGTTTTTGTTCATAAATGATTCAGCCAAGATGTCTGGGATGCTGGACATAAGCCAGCAGGAGCTCAGCAAACTCACCGGAGAGCCAAAGTTGTGTCCGACTTCGTGAGCGAAGGTGATGTGAGAGACTTTTGGGGGAACATGTGAAGCGTAGTTCTGCACTGTGATGATGCCAGTGTTCAGAGATTTTTTCTTCCCATCAGAGTACTGCTTATTCTTCTCACATATCCCACCAGAGCTTCCTTAAGTCACACACAAGAGCAGAAGACATTAACACACTTAAAGCTTCATTACTCAGTCAACACAATTCAGACAAGTGGATGACCAAAACATGCTGTGAGCTCTTTACAGTCTGAAGTAAACACAAGTGTGTAACTGAAGAGGAAGGGTGATCTCACTGTAGTTTTAACCCACCTAAATACACATCAGAACATGAATACATGAATACTGTCAGATAACACTCACACACCTCTTCTGTGCCATGCTAAGCTTAAGCAGTTTGGTTAAAGAAGCTGGCAAAATAAGAGTTGATTCCAATGCTAGGTGAGGTTGACCGCTTACAATCCTAAATCTCAAAATTAATTAATTGAACCTTAATTTCTTTTTTTTTTTTTACATCAAGCCAATGTCTTAAATTATTGCATTTGTTAAAGATGCTTAAAAGAAAACCGTCAGAGGAAAAAAGGTTTGTGAAATTGTGCAAAAGAAGCTTATTCAGCATCTACATTACAAACTACATCAGCAAGTTTGGACTGGTTTGACTTCCAATCAGAAAACAGAATGCTGTGCTGAACAAACAAAAAACCATACGATATGATATGAGCAGACAAAAACATGTTTCCTGCATGTTTCACATTAGTTTGATAACAACTAGATAACATTAGTTTGTTCTGACAGCAGCTGCTGGGGTCTCTAGAGGCCGCTACATGTACATTTATTCACTTAACAGACATTATACATTTATGCAAACAAATATACATATATCTAAAGCAACAAATAAGAGAGCAACAATAAGTACAGTAAATATTTAAAGCAGAAAAATTTGTCATGTGAATTCACCTATATGAATTGCCAGGACGGTTTTGTGTTTTCCCTTAAGAAGTGTCAAAGCTTTGTTAAACGAGCAATGCTTCATAATGTAAGGTCTTTCTACACCGCTGAAGACATAGTAATGTATATTATATTTAATGTATGCTAGTAGATCCTGCTAAATGTTACATACAGCACCTTTAAAAAAAAATTGTGCACACCTCTAACAATAACAATATTCTTTTAAAACCGTGATACTCAACATGTATAAAGTTAGTTAATGTTGGGAAAAAAATGTCCATTGTCCTTTAGTATTCAGTCCCATCTGCTGAAGAAGCAGGACACTTACTCTCATGAGTACTAAACTGTCTTACAGTTGGCTGCGGAGCTGAATACTTTAAATCCTACCTTAACCAAGTCCACGTAACATAAACACTGATCGTCTAAAGTTATTCATGTAAAAACTGCACTTTTCCATAAACATTCATCAGCTATGTACGTATCAAACAAGACGCTACCCCTCTCTGTACACCTCCGCTACGTATGTGTGTATTTGTGTGTACGTATCAGAGGTGTATCTGTAAAGTGAAGTCCTCAAGGTGACCTCACAGTCTGGATGAGCCGGAGAGGCGAGACAGATACAGCACACGCCTCCCTAGCAACAAGATATGAATAGAAATACGCACTTTAAAACGATGATGACGAGAACGTCTTGAACATCTAAGGTGTGCAGGAGTGTGTTAAAGAAATGCATATCAGGGTTTTGATCAAGCACAGCTGAAGGGAAAGCTGTTTACTGTAATTCTTTGGCTTTAGGAGCTTTTTATGGATGCAAGCAGTAATGCTGGGCTGCAGGTGTATCCTTGTCTTAACTTCTCTCTCCTTGAGACTAATGCAGTTTTGATACCTCCTAATAATGGAAAAATCAAACAGTAAGTGCTAAACAAAACAGATTATTTAATAAAGGCGTGTGAGGGCAAAATGTATCGTAACCTGAAGCTTAATGATTTGTATTGGCCAAGGACTGTTACTACACATATTTTCCTTCTTTAGATATAAAGCTTTGTTGTAGTCCTTACTTTATAAGTCACTTTTAAAGGAGCAATGTGTAATATTAGGGAGGATCTATTGACAGAAATGCAATATAATATACATAATTATGTCTTTATTACCGTATTATCTACATACACCGTGGGTCCCCTTACATGGAATTCATCATGTTGTTTCTACAGTAGCCCTAAACAGACAAACTGCTCTACATAGTACGCTTCGTAAATATATTATCTCTTTCGAAAAAACATGACAACATCTTAGTGCCGTGTCAGATGAAGTGAGATGTTGTTTCACAAACTAGACTTTTAATCAAGCTAAATAGTTTATGAATTTTTTTCATTTGATTTTAATCACTTAACACCGTACATGGACTGAGACACGTATTGACAGGTGCGAGGTTAATGGATGTGACTCTGCCGGTTCCACATTCAGGCAGCAGAGTTGATTCTCATCAATATCCTGTCTGAATCACAGGTCTCCAACCCTGCCTGCTCTCTCGACTCTGACATGCACACTGATTTCATTTCAGATTAGCACCCGCTGACTTCGGTCCCAATGCACACTTTGTCACTGCTGATACACAAAGCTGTACCCAGCAACTGGAAAACCTCTCAGGAGATAAATGTGGAGACCACGTGAGTATGTTACCTGAAGGAGCCCCGACCCAGGCCAGCCCCAACACTCCATCATCAAAGTCTCTGTCTGTGAACACGTAGGCTAGGCAGTAATCGTCGTGATTCTGCTCCGAGTTGAGCTCCAGAAATTTCTCCACGCCAATGTTGGCAAACCGGAAAGGGTTTGAAGTGTCTTTTGTGTCGTCCGTTGTGTTGATCTGAGATACACACAGATTTCAGTTGATTACATACAGTAAACAGCCTGGAGAACCAAGTGCTCTAATTTAAGGCCATGGATGTAATGGAGGCGTAGCAGAGCACAGGCTACAAAGAACTGTATTACATGGGCTTACATGCTATTATTGACAACTCTTCCATACAACACCTTTTACATCAACAGGTCGTCTTTTGGGTGGAAACCTGGTTTTATTTAGATTTTAGGATTTATTTTGACATTGGTGAAAACGGCAAACAATATTGGCTATCTAATTACAATTTATTTATTGCTTTCATAGATGTCTGACTAAAAAATGAGATAGCAACTACAAAATAGTCTTGACGCTGCTTATTTCAATTCCAGAAAAGGATGACAGCAATAATATTCATCACATTATGAAGCAGACTGCACCACATCTCGAAATTGATTTAGGCTGCAGCCAAGGACGGCATCTTCACACCGCTGAAAAATCTGTTTTATCAGCTCTTGCAGAGACAGAAAGAGTAAAGGTTTGTGGTGCCCAAAGACACATACTGATGAGCAACACTCACCCGGATTCTCTTCACCATGAAGCTGATGTTGCGGATGCCTTGAAAGTCTGTATTTTGATAGATAGAGTCGATGGCCTTCACGTGACTGGAAATCTGCAGAACCCAACAGAACAACCTAATAAATGCACAGTATGAAACATAGCAGGCACGGTATCTGAATAAGAATCCTGCCATACCTGTGCGATCACCGCCTCTCGGCTGCCGTAGTATTTGATGAAGAGGTGATCTGTCTGGATGAAGAGCTGACAGGTGTTTTTCTCTGCCTGTGCTGCACGACGTTTTCTCAGGATCACTGGCCCGTCGGCTCTTTCCTCGTCTGTGTTGTGCTTCGTCTGCTGCCACAACAAACATAAAAACTTCAGTAAAGAGAATAGTTTATTTCACAGCTGACGTTTATAAACTGGGAACTGCAGAATCATAGAAATGAATCCAAAGTCCCTGTGTGCTGGATATGTGTTTGTTTATACTGTGAGATCATGGTTTAGCTGGATTCATTGGTTGTGTTTTTGGTTTTAAGAGGGTGTGTGAGAGCTGACCTGGCTGGGCTCGTTCACTGCAGACGCCTGGTACTTCTTCATCCTCTCAAACACAGAGTGGTCAGCACAGCCACCCTCTGCTCCATACTTATGAGGATAATCTGGGAGATGAAAAGCCAGGCAGAGGTACATGCTTAACAGGTATCATTTATTTCTCGTTCATTCTTTTGAGTCCATTTAAGTGAAAGTGTTTAAACTTGATCTTTTTTATCATTCTTTATTGTCGGTTTCTACATTGAAAATGTTGTTCATAATATGCAATTTCCTTGGGTGTTAAGAGTGATTCTAAACCTCAGTGGTTCACAGCAGAAGAATATGCTACATAACTGAGACAGCATTGCATCAGAGTGTGACATTTGTCCTGAGGGAAGCCTGGCAGCAAGGAAACTACACAACTACAAATCACACAACACACCTGAGGAAGAACTGTGAACACAGCTGCTACCAACATCACCTATTCCTGTTACTTTAATGGGAACAGCACAAAGTGTGACTGTTGATTGAGGTCTCAAACTTTCAGCAGTCTGGCATACCACACTCAATAGCGTAGTCGTTCTATTATTTATAGCATTTTTTATAATACTGACACTTTCTATCATTTACGCTAATGCTTACAGTTGCTTCTATCAATGACTAAGTTTACATGCACCCTCATAATGCGATTATAATAAGATTTTGGCAATATTGCGATTACACTTTACCTCATGTAAACACAATAATTCGATCTAAATAATGTAATTAAGTTCATAATCGCAGTAAGCATAATCGAAGTAACGTAGTCAATGACAGAGGAAAGAAAAGCTTCTGTACCTTCTTCTAAGGCAAAAAAATACTACAAATATTTCTACTGATTTATCTGTCAATTAGCTAGAAACTTTGGAAACTGCAACAACAGTGTTCAAACTGAACTGTAGGTGATAGGTTAACCTTTGTTGATGTGACATCTGCGATTTCAAACACCTGCGAACGCAACCGCCTACTGAACAAAACATCTGCTACAGAGTTTTACATCTGGGAAATCATGAGTTTATGAAGATATGATAATGTCTTGTGTTTGTCTTCACTTGAAACTCAAAACCTCAAGAGACTGAAACTGTCTTAGTATAATACAGTAATGTTGAGATTCAGTGCTGTCTGTAACAAACATCCAAGAAAAACACTTTTATCCAAGGAAAATGAAATAAATTAAAAGAAAGAAAGTTTGCCAACTGAAGTGATTTGCCATGTACATCTACTTATGGCAAATCAAATGAGCAGCCAATCAGCAGTCACAGGAAATGACCTGATAGCCAGTCTGGGTGGAAATCAATACATACACACACACAGATACCCACGCATATGTCCACGTGTTACATCAAATAAAAAATAAATTAAACACTTATAATTTTATCCGACATTTGATCATTTGAAACTGCAGGTTCCATTATATGATCAGCATGTTGAGTTCCTCTGAGCTCTGCCCTGCACCGAGCTTGTTCAAAATCAGAGCAATTATTTCAAGTAAGTTATTTAAAGCTCCTGGGTATTTTTTATAGTGTTTTTACCAAGAGATTAAAACAAAATGTTAAAAGCAGACATCTCCATTGGCTGGGGAAAGGGAAGCAGATGATCTCTGTCTGAATGAGATACAATTGTGAAAGTGACCTATTTGCAGATATGGTAACCCATACCCAAAATGTGACCTCTGCATTTAACCCAACCAGTGAATAGTGAACACACACACTTCAAGTGGTGAACACACATACACCGGGAGCAGTGGGCAGCTAACACTGCAGCGCCCGGGGAGCAAACGGGGGTAAGGTGCCTTGCTCAAGGGCACGTCAGTTGTTACCGGCCGGTACTGAGAATCGAACCGGCAACTTTCTGGTTACGAGTCCGACTCTCTTACCATTAGGCCACAACTGCCTAGAAAACAAGATTTTTGTATTGTTTTCTTTTCTATGTTGGTCTAGTAGTGTGGTCTAATCTCATTTAGATAATCTACCTCTAAACAATACATAAAGGCACAAAATATTGTCAATGTACATGTCATGCAAATGCTCTCCCCCTAATAGGCAGCTCCAAAACTGGACCACTCTTTTGTTGTTTAGTCAAAGGTCCGGCAACCTGAGATTAAGAGCAGGAAATAGAAGAGTATATATTATGTGGGTTGAATTTGTCTTGGAGGTTGTTAGACAAAAATTGTCATTTCGCTGATCTCTGATAACAGCAACTCTATTTCTTCTCTTTGAAGATTTCATTGTGCTACACTGAATGCAGCTCCTTTCACATGCAAATCTATGACGGGTGGAACAAGAGAGACAACTGTCTAGAGGAAATGGGTGCAAAAGAAAATTATGAGTGCCTCGAGGATATCTGAAATCCGTTTTGTGTCTCCGAGATGAGAAATGAAAAATCAAAGCTTGGCAAGCTTAAACCCCTAGATACATTTGATACTCTTGTAAGTATTGTTAAAGCTATAAAGACTAAATCTAACCCTGACAGTGAAAAGTTGTGCCATGCCACAAGTGGGCAGTGTAGAGCTTATTGCAATTACAAGTAATATAATGTGCTGTTATTTTGATTGATCTTTAAGAACCATGCAATAATACCAGCTACAATCTTGTGAACTAAGCTGGAAGGTGACTGATAGCTTGCCAAGTAAAATCAAATCAACATCACAACAAGCTCCTGGATCAACATCTTGTGTTGGCCCCAATACAACATTCATATCAAACACTACGGGAAATGACAAATGATATTATTGGGATTCAAGCCCGAACCCTAGGTCTAACCTCTCTAAAATCTGCTTTGCTGATAGTAATATTGTTCCAGAACCAACCAAACACCTCCTGTATTGAGCAAGTATTACCAATAGTATTATCGTGCCAGTATCAGTAACTAGTTATATTGAAGAGTACAACATAGTAATGAATGCATATTCATTGTTAATTTCATCATCATCAATTTCTTCATTCACAGAAGCCTCAAGGAACAAGACAAAGCTCTGAAAAATAAGTAGTCGAGTGAGAATCATTACCAATGAGTTAAGAATTAATGAAGAATAAGTAATTCTAAACCATCCTATAGAAGTTGAAACCAAAAACGTTTTTTTTGCCTTGAGCTCCGATCATAAGTGATGAGAAATGAATGTCCTACTGTACACGAGACAGTCAACACAATCTGAAGTGAATAGTAAATCAGCAAGGCACACAATAGTGTGTCTGATAAGCGATGCTATTTTTCCACAGTGGATGTGATACTGAGAACTTTATAACAGTACTAGAATGACAGAGATGAGGAAACTTTTCCTTCCCTAGCACACAAAGATGCCTGTTTTCTGTTGCTTAGTAGATATACAGTGTAAAATACTGCATGTACAGTATAGTAGCTAGATCACAGCTGCTCTTACTATATCATGTATTACAGCACTATTGGAATGTTATGATTAAATCTAACTAAAAGCAGTAAATCTTTGACAGGGCTGCGATGTCTGTTTTATCAGTTCTTTGTACCTGGGGATAATATGACAGTGAAAGCATTTAGAAGGGCTTAAGAGGTTTTATCAGCCTGTTGAGCTGAAAAAGTGCACCACTACATTTGATTGAGAGAACAAGTGACAGAATGCAAGATAGAGAGAGTTAGACAAAGAACAAGTCAGAGGTAGCTTGTTGCATATTGCTGCGAGAACTATAAATAAAATGAACCCCATTTTCTAGGTGGCACTGCTTTGTATTACACATATTCACAAAATGTTATACTTATTATCCAAAACATAATCCAAAGTGCTGTAATGACCATCATTATGTGCAGTGATTGAAACAATAATAGAACTATTCTAGCCAAAAGCAATAATACATGTAAATTAAAAGTGACTCCATGATCCAGTCATTTTAACAGCTCTCATCACACCCAGGAGAGCATCAGTACATCAGTTTAACAGTATATCAGAGACCGACCCACTCTGCAGTAACTGACACACTCGTTCATCAGTTACAGAAGACATTCATGTACACTTTGTATAAACTAGACCGGGAAGAAAGGAGGACAAAATTTCTCTCATCTCCTTTAATCTTTAGTTTAATTTTGTCCTTTATACTGCCTTTGTTTACCTCACAAACTCATTTAAATAAAAAACCAGCGACTTACTACTTAGACATGTTTAAGAACAACAATTTTATGTCTTTGTTTTTTATAATAATACGACCATGAAGCTGAACACTCCTGAAGTAAAAGAAATCAAATAAGAGCTGATTACAGGACGTGCTGTAGGTCATTTCAGTATAATGATATGCTAATATTAACTCACCAATGTCATCTTCATGGTAGATGACTGAGTGGAAGGGCACACTCTGGTCTTTGAGGTATCTCTCCGAGGGCTCGACGTAGTATGTGCCATGATTGCTCTTAATAAAACCTTCGAACTTCCCATCCACAATAGAGCCATGGGTAAGAGTGCCCTTTTCACCTGAAAGACAAAAACAAAGCAAAAGTTAAAGGTATATCGACTGGGTAGGGTAATTGCAAAGTCATTCAGGGCACAAAAACAAAAATCTTTCTATGCTGCTACACAGAGAACATGCTGTGAAATATGACAGAGGATGACCTGTGTAAAAGAGTGCTGCTCTCTGAATTATGTCCATATATTATGATGGTGTATTTCACACACACCTCTTAGCTGCTGACCTTTACAACAGTAATGAGCTCAGCAGCTCTGCTACTGAATCTAAAAAACTAAGCAGTGCTGCTTTTAATCTACAGGTTTTATTCTGGTCCTTCTTTCTGTAATTCATCTACAGTAGGCACTAGGCAGTTTACATCTTAAATAATTCAAAATTACTGACATATGGGGAATACCACTGAAACAGTATTTCCACAAAAATACTAATGTGATTCTAGATTAGATTTAGTTGCTTCAGATGTTTCTTAAAGGTAGTGAGGGACTTTAATTATTTGACCATTAAAACTACAACTTTAAACCAAAGAATAAAATGACACGTATTGAAAAATAATGGTTACATTTTTCACAAGTAGCAAGTTCTGCATGTGCTTACATGCCCTCCCAAAATGACAGAGAAACAAAGTGACAGAAAAGTCCAACAAAAGTAGCTGTTGTCTGTATCTTTTGTTCTGGCCAGCATAGGCAAAGACCAAATAGAAAAACTTGTTCCACATGCATTGAGCTCTACAAGTATCATGAGTACTCTTCCAGGAAAAATAATAAAAAAGCATTTAACAAAAGATATCTGAATCGTCTGTTTGTCTGAATTTCTGAAGCTTTCGGTTTCTCTCTTTAGAAGAAAGCCTTCATTCTTTAGACATAGACTGATTCTTACTTTCTTTTATTCTGCAACATAAATTTTCTGTGCTGTCTCTTTCTTACCCCTTTTGCTCTTGCTCGCAAAAAAACCTGAAAATAACTAAATTAAGTAACAGCTATGATATAGATATATACTACCAGTGAAAAGCTTTAGCTTGTTTAAACAAAATCTGTTTCTCATGACCCAAAACTTATATGATTAATATAGACACAAAAAAATATAGAAATAATATTCTTTAATGAATTAATTAGACTGAATAGGGAAGGAAAACAGGCAGCTAGCACATGAGAGGTACAGGTAGATATGAACATGAACTGACCAATATGCCCATTGCACAGTGTGTAGAAATACGGCTAATTTAAAAAGTAAAAATATTAGAAGTTAAGACATGAAGTTAAAATATAAAGATTTGCCATTTTTAAGGCTGTATCAGTTCATGCCTTTCTGAGACAAAGTCCAACAGGAAATCCAGGAATAGAAATAAGTGTTATGGAGCAAACCATTAGCGAACTGAGGGGAATTTGTGTGCGCAATTCTGTCCAGCTTTCATTCATATAAAATAATGATAGCATTATTTTTAAGCGTTAAATGCGGTGACCCATCAGAGAAAAACATCACTTTCTCAGCCCCGGTTCTCCACTCACCCACATCAACAGCTGACATGAACATCATCACCTGACAATAACAGTTATTATAAAGCATTTTTTGGCAAGCATAAAATGACATGAATCCATTCAGAGCAACTCAGTAACTGCGAGGATGCGTCAGTTCTACAGTCAGGGGTAATGATCAAAGTGGGTGAGATATGGATGCATGTTAAATCGCAGGTTGCACCAAACTTTCGGTTTAGTCTCAATAGGCAACTTTTATTTAAGGTACATAATGAGAATAAAGTGGTTTCAATCTGGCAGTTCTTCTAAGCGAATCAGGCAAGAATTGGTCCAGTCTGTGATCGAGGAATATGAAGTAAGCAGATATAAGAACTATGTGGAACATACAGCCATAGCAGGATGTGCATGCAGAGCTGTTCGGGATTCAGTTCTGTCATCACAGGACACACCTTCACTTTGTTGACATTACCCATTGTTTCCTAACTCAAAAGTAGACAGGAACAGCCTGAAAGTACTGACATCCAACTATTCTGTTTATAAGAGCAGCAACACTGGCTGAAACAATGGCGTGAATTAGGGGTGAGTGAGAGTATATTGTTTGTTCCATTTTTAATAGATACCAAGTTTGTTCCACTGGCTTTAGATACTAAATGCAAAACTAATCTGAAAATTAAATGAATATTAAAACCTTTTTTATTTTTAAAGGGTCTTCCTTCCTCAGATAAACTACAAAACCACACTACAACTCTATTCACCTTACGCACCAGTAACCTGCGAGTACATCAAGAATGCTTCCATGCTTTCATGTTTTGACCATGTTATCCACTCAGCTAATGAATGCAAACTAACCATTTAATGTGTTAAAGTATATTTGCCAATTTACTGAACTGTTTGATTACCTTTGTTTTGTAGCGCTGTTGGTGGCAAAAGCAGTCACAAAATAGAGAAAGTTGGCGTGGCAACATAAGGCGAATATATACTCAAACAATGCAAGCAGCATGTGCCTTTATTTTTTTAAGTTTGACAGTTACTGTGCTCACCGTAAATTTCTCCACTGTAAATGTGGGAAGTGTCGTAGGGGACCTCTTCTCCGGAAACTTCCACCTTGAGATCAGGTGAGAACAAAGAGGTATCCCTCTTCATCCGAAGGTTAAAATGCCTGATGAAAGAAGAGAGAAAAGGATTTAATACACTGTAATGAGTAAAGTTGCTTGTAATATGAATATACAAGAAACAGAAGCTTTGGCATGCTGTTAACTTGACAACAATAACTGATGTTCTGAGTCAAGTCAGAATAAGTGGTATGATGGAGAGCATTACTTAATCTATGACACATAAGAGTCAAAAAAGAAAACAGCCATCACCCTCTCACTGTAAAATAGTGTAATTCATGTATTTACCGGCTTTAGTGATCAAATCAATCTTTCATTCGGATTACGTTATTTCCCCATCAGCCTCATTGAGTCATCAGATTTTTCCAGAAAATACTACAGAGTAATGAATACCAGTGACTCAAAATGATTTACAACTTGGCCTAAGTACGCAGCAGTATTGCATGATGTATAAATTCGTGTTGGGGGTATACTGCTTGTGAAACTAAAGGGGTAGAAAATCTGTAAAAAGCAAGTCAACCAGATAAAATGGATTAAGAATGCTCACATTGTTTTAAGCAACTTAAATGTCAAATTAGCTTAAAATAAAATTACAACAAGTTAAAGGGAGAACTTTGAGATTGATGGAAACATTTGTTATAGCTTCTGTAGAGTTCTGTACATGCAGATTTTCTACCAGACTGTCTGTAATCTGTTACAGCCGATGAGAGAAACACACAAAAGAAAATTGAATGTCTTGTAGTGCTGTAATGGACATGGCCACATTGAACACCATTACTGGGATCCTGCATTCCCTCAGGATAAACAGGAACAAGTGCCACATATGCTTAAGTGATGCAACTCAGCCTCTTCTGTGTGTGTGTAGGTTTGATTTATGAAAGAGAAATGATTGAAAATGTCCCACATATATAGTGAAAACTCCAAAACTACTCCACCCCAGTAAAAAAATTGCATAATTTGCCATGTGTAGAAACAATAGAAGTCTGTGTGTGTGTGGGTTTGTAAAGCACTCATCTCAGAACTACACATAAGGGGCTAAAAGAGCCAGACACTAGCTGTGGTCTAGATATGCTTTATAATGTGAGATTTCCATTATGATAAGCTACAGATAAAACCTCACCTTAAAGAGTGGGACGACACAAAATATTAATACATTAAAGAGAAAACCGAGTTTTGTAAGCTTTATAAGTGTATGCCAAAAAACCAATGAAGGAACAGGAAGAGTCGAAGCCAAAGAGGTGTTGCCTTTTCCCAGCAGCACACTATTTATCATGATGATAACAGTTCTGTGCACCACACACCATAGGTTTGATCTTTGTGCATTTGACACTCCCTGCAATCATACATCAACACACTGCTATGAGGCTGGAGACCATCATAGTGAGAAAGACAGCGAGACAGATTAACAAGAGTAGAAAGAAAGGAAGAAAACAAGAAGAGAAAACTGAAGGGCAGAATGTCCCAGGGGGAGAGTGGGCAGGTGGATGAGGTCATAGCATTCTTAGAACTCTCCAGTTAAAATCACACACACAATTGTGTTTTTTGTATTATATTATATTATATTATATATTATACCAGAACATGTTATTGTTTTTATACCAGGCAAAAGACTCTATCCTATCTCTAAAAATTAATCCTTATATGAATTATGTTTACAGTAGATTTTTAGCAAAACATGAGTTTGCTGATTTACAGGAATCAAATATTACTTAAAATGTCCCTAAAGTTTTTCATGTTTCACTATAATGTAATATGTAAGGAAAAAACATTTGACTCTACACACATTGTCAAACACAAGTTTTAAATCCACAACCAAAACTTGTAGTAAAGCTTCTCCATAAACAAAACACAGACACTGTGCCTTTTCATTCTTGTTTATATGTACTTTGAGGTTTGCATGAACCTTTTGGCAATAAACATCACACCCTTCAGAAAACATTCTCCTGTACAGAATGACATCAGAATACTGCAGCACATATGTCGTGCATACTGTGTTGCTAAACCATGCATCAATACACAACAAAGACACACATACCATAGGACGAGCACTGACAAGTTATACATTCGTGCATGCGTCTCTCCGTGCAATGCTATGTGCACAGTTAAAGTCAGATACATCTTGCATGCATCTCTTCGAGCTGCACAGTTTAAAGTTTTAAAGACGTTTGTCTTTGTTTTATTGATGTTATGCTTTCATAAAAATATGAACCACAAAATAAGAATTAATTTTAAAGGAGAAAATCCAAAGATCTTTCATTTTTGTGTGTTATAATTTGGATACATCTCATCCGTCTTATTTATTTATTATTATTATTATTATTTTACATTTTGTTTAATATAAGCATAAATAAATATAATATAAGGGAAGGGAAGGGGAAAAAACAAAAGTCTTACTACACAAGTATATTATGCCATCTGTCTTATAATAATGTTAATAAGACTTGTTGAAAGAAAGGGAATAATGTAAAGCTGTAACATTGACGATCAAAAGTGTATTAACCAGAATCTTTATTTATATTTGGGGCATTTAAAGGTCTACGAAACACTAACCAACATTTTTTAGATGTTAACACAGTTAGTAACACAACGTTAAGACAACGTTAGCATCTGTTAATTTTCACAGTAGGACAAAATTAGATAATTTTTTAGCTTTTTTGTGATATTTTTGTCTTCCGGGTTTAAACTCCATATCGTGTCAACGTCACAAGCTGTGACGTGGCAAAGCACGATAGTATATCGATGACGCGTCTGTGTCTCATTATTATCTATGAGATTGCGTGTTCTTATCCAATGAGAAGACATTTCTCTTCATTATTCATAACGTCACATGATGTGTTCAAATGACTGACGTTTCAAACTGTAAGACCGCGTAGTAGTAGAGAGGCGTTCATTGATCATGGGTCGCAAGTGTTTGTTTTCGTGGTGTAAGAGTTCTAGGCCGTTGCATGGCTTTCCCCGCGATGCTGCCAGGGCTAGACTAACTTCGGTGTCACTCTCCATCTTTATTTATTGTGTATTGACAGCGCATGAAATGGCCAACCAAACGACACTGACAGCGTCACAGAAAAACGCATGCAACTTGTCATACAGATTGATATTTATTTTGAAGCATGTATATTCATAGTGTATGCAATTGAAGCCTACTTATACAATTATAATTATTGCTTATGTAAACATTTGAACGAAATTACGATTAATCTAATTTATATTATATAATATTATTAATATTATCTTGAGAAAAAACATGACATTTAACGTATTATGTTGTACTTGAACAATACCAGCAATTAAAAATAATTATGCTAATAATTAATAATTATGCTGTTATTTTAATGAGGCCACTAGCAGATGACAGTTGCTTCTCCGCTTTCTCCCAAGCTCCGCCCACTCCCTGACCCTTTTCCTCACAGTGTCCACGCCCATTTTAATTGCATTTTTTAAAACGACAGTGAGGTAGAATGTGGCTGGAAGACTGGGGGTTTCATGACCCTTTAAAGGAGCTTTACTGTTATATTAGTGTGGGCAGTCGTGGCCCAGGGGTTAGAGAGTATAGTATAATGCAATGTAAGTCGCTTTGGATAAAAGCGCCTGCCAAATGCGTAAATGTAAAACCCAATTTGCGGCGTTGGCAGTAGCACTTTGCAAAGTACATAATAAATACCCTAATTTTGGGGTTTGTTTAGTTATTATAAGCAAAAGATCTAATTAAAATCAGATTAATCGAAAGATAATCGTCCGACTAATCGATTATGAAAATCATCATTAGTTGCCTAATCATCACCTCATTCCAAGTCTTCTTGGGCCTCAAATTCGTAATCAATTAACCCGACAGAAAACCCCCCCTGCACAGTTCACACTAACACCATCTATGCCTCTTTCACATACGTCACGGAAGAAAGCCATTTCAAGTTCTCACTTCAAACCAGTGTACACAAATACGCTTCAATGGGTACATTTTAGTACATTCTCTCAGCAACATATTGCCCTAAACTTAAAATGACTATTCCTGTCATAGGTTCAGATATATGCTCCTTTCAAAACAACATGATCCCATTTATTTCCATAGAAAGCTGACGACTTCTGCCGCCACAAACAGTAGCAACGGTTGGCAGCTGGATGGGTCGTGTCTAGCAATGTGACAACATTGAGAAATGTTTAACTTTATGCAAATGAGGAGCGACTTTCGGGAGCGACAGCCAATAGGAGAGAAAATGGGAGCAAACGTGATTCTCCTCTCAGCTCATGCAGTGAGCGCCACCATTAGTGGGAACACCCACTAGTGACCTAACCGCCAACCCCTGGTGAGTTGCAGTGACAAAGTCACTTGTGAACAGGGCATTTTTGGGTGCTCATCCTCCAAAATAAAAGCATCAGTAAAAAGAATTCAACTGTCAGATACTTAGATCTGTCCTGCTTTCATCTGGTAATCTGTCATTGTTGATCAATCAAACCATGGTAGAGCATGCTCTTCATTGTCCACGAAAACAGCTGCTGCTTCTCAAACAAATTAGCAGAATTTCCACTTTTCATTAGTGCAGAAGGATATAATTATCCACAAGTCATGACAAGAGAAGAACAGCTGGGAGTGTGTGTACCAGCCACTAAATACAAACATTCACAAAAACTGGCACACAAACCTGCAACTTACTTCCACATGCGACAGAAGAAATATGACACAACAGGATGTCAACAAAAGGAAATGTGGTCATTTGAAGTCTGACAAAATCGAAGGCTTAAATATGGTTTTTATTCACACTTAAAATGTGTAAGCACAATTACGGATGAGCACAAATACTACAGCACTAAGACGTAAAAAAACAATAATAGTGCGACTTCACTTTTTTTACTTCAAAAATTTTTTATAGCGATCAAAATTCAATTAAAAGCGTACAATAACATGCCCAAAAAGGGAGTTTTTTATTTTGTGACTGGTTAGTGTGTCACTTCCAGCAGTACCCTGTGGCCCACTTCAGCAGACAGCAATTTGTGTCAACAACGTGCACACTGACATTCAGTACAGAGCAGCAACATCGCCCAACACTCAAGTTTGAAGAGGATTAAAGCATGTACACACAGGATGTGCTCTACCTTTCAAAACCAGCAAGACCTAGAGCAGCCGAATAGACCAAAGCAACAGCATTTTCAGAATGCAACACCTAAGCCATTATTTGTATACTTGTACCAGCAATATGTACATTTACCTTCCCGCATCAAATTTTGCAGACCACCTTTAATCCTCTAACACACAAACAGATGGCCATTCGTGATTTGAATGGCTTTCACCACTGACAGATCATTAGACACTGATAGCACTCAATTCCACAGCCAGTACAGACAGCCCCCTCATCAGCTGAGCGCCAATGAGCCGTCATTAGTGAATCACTGCATTTCTCTCCCTGCTGTCAAGCACCCGGAAAACTCCATTGTGCCAACGTCCCTGAAAGCCAAAGGGAGCGATCTGTCTCCCACTGTGATTTTTCTTTTGTCCCTCTGCGACTTTACTTTCACCGTGCCGCTATTAAGGCCAGTTCCGGGAATATCCCGCCGTCTCCCAACACCGATCCCAGCCAGACCCAATTCACTCCAACCAGCACGTGTGATGTAATTACCCGGCACTTAAAGTTTTCAATTATGCTCATAGTAATGCATCTAAATTAATGACATCCACCAGCTCAGCCCTTTAATCCGAGTATAAGTGGATTTTGATGTAGTGGTAACAACGATGATCATGGCAGAGATGTGTTTCGAAGTACAGAGTTATAAACAACAGCAGGAGATTTACAGTTTACAATGCTCTCTTTGTTTACTACGGAGTGATAAAGAAACGCTTTACTAGGAGGCTGCTTTATGACAGATGGCATATGGGGGTGGTGAACAGTACAAAATATTGAGTGTGAGAGAATGATATGGCTATGAAAAGCAGACAAATGAAAGATAAAGGGGGATACATAAATATATCTAATATAAATAGGGGATATATTAGACATATAAAGATGATTGTGAGATGGTAGTTGAATTGGGTCAGGAAACAGGAGGTAAATTCTAATAAGCAGTACATCCCTACTACACACAACTACCTTACTGACTGACCTGGAATGAATACATGTTACCATTATAAAAGCAGCAATGATAGAGGAAGGAAAAGAAAGCTTTTGCAAACTCTAAACCAGCACTTACTGCTTTTCCAATCACCAGCAATCCAAAGCTTATTATTATCACAGTGATATTATGAGGAAAAAAGGGATGTACAAAAGCACCAGAAAACAGAATAAAAGCAATGATTCTCTCTACACCTGCTAATATACATCTATCTTCTTGAACATCTATTTTCTTCAGTGTTCTTGAACACGTCTCGGATTTCATAACTACATCATTTGTGTGTTTCTGCATCTTGATAAAGCCCAAAATGCTTTAATCTAACCATGAAAGTGATATTTCATTTCAGAATTCTCAGTTATTTTAGTCAAGTACCTGTGTTAAGCAACATTTAGATGTGCTTTACATCCTCTAAAATATGTTAATATTAGGCATACTTAAGAAGTTTTGTATTTTGTGAAGTCTTATGCATGTATTCATGTGCTTTTGCGAATGAACAGAATTCTTTTAGAGCGGCACGTAACTTGCTGACATGTATAGCACAGTGATAAACAGATTTTAATTTCCTGCATTTGTCATATTTCCTGTTGTTAGCACACTAACAAAATTTCAGCCCAGGGGAGTCATATAGCATGTGCCCTTGCATTTAAAACAGCCAAAAACTATTTTTAACTTGAGCCATTTTCCTAAAAACACAACAATCATTAGCAAAGTATGGGAAAGTTAAAAAATCAGTGAGACATAAAGCAGGTGAGACATCCGACACATCTAGACCAAAAGGTTTTTTTTTTTTTGCTCTGGCTCTTTTTCAACCAGCTGATCTTTGTCAAGCACTTCAGAGACAAGCAATCAAAATGCACATCCCTGCAAGGGAGGTAAGGTGAGAGAAACTTCGAGTGAGTTTTTGAGCACTGATTGAATCTCTTGCTGGTTCCAGAGCGGACTGACGCTGTGAATCACAGCAGAAATCAGGGCTCTGGTTTCTGTCAGCTGGATTTTGCCTTATATGTTCTCTCTTCTTTAAAGCTAAATATGTTAACCATACTCCAATTATTACTATACAACAATAAAATTAAGATCAACCTATAGGTCTGCTGGAGAACACAAATATGCTTGATCTTTGAGTACACAAAAATCCTAAAATAAATATTTGTCAGATTTCGTCAGAGCGGGCATTCATCTTGTGGTGCATAGCAGGCCTGTATAAACTTTCCTTGGCACTGTGTCAGTGTGCAATGTTGCATGCCACCTAGAATCAATACAGCAGAATTAATTGCAGACTGCAGCAGTGGCGTTTGATTCTCTGAATTAAACTGTGATCAGATCAAATTGTTCGATTTGAAAAGCACTTTATCATAATCATCCAATGTAGCTTTACAAAGAAAGATGCCTAATGAGGCACAAGTGAGCAGACCAGAGGTGAAAGCGGTAAGGGAAAATACTCTGAGATGTTTAAGTCAGATGAGGATAAATACTTGGAAGGGTTCAAGTAGACCCATCTGGTGGAGCTCATACTCCCCTTAGCAGATGACTAAACAAATTTATGCAAACAGATTATAAATCTTCATCTAGTACACACAATATATTTTGACTTTGGTTATGCCTATTTATACAAAATAACAAAACTGGAAGTCATAAAAAGAAGTAAATCCTTATTTGGACATTGAGAGGTTTATTAGTTTGTCCTCTAAACATCTTCTAATGTGCTTGAAAATTGAATTAAATGAAATATATATAGACGGTTTCAAAGCAACATGTATAAAATAAAATAATAATATAAAATTGATATAAATAAAATTAAATATAAATAGTTATATTATAAGCCGCTAGCCAGACCGATCAACAAACACAGACCAGAAGTTAACTTCTGCCCAGGAACATGCGTTTCATGAAATTGCATATGTCCCTTCTCCTCCCCTTCCAGTAGTACACATAAACGTCATGGCAATACGTTGCAGTGTTACATGTACCATACAGTACTGTGCCACTGTGTTGTGCTGTACATTATTAAATGCAAGATAAAAGTCCTGCAATATATTACAGTACCTCAGTTGAAAAAAAGACAAAAGCACCAGTGACAAACGAGTGCCACTAGAGCAAGAGTCAGACTACAAAGAGAACAGAAAGCGAGCGAGTGTGATGTGCGGCTGGGGGAAGGGCAACGGCACAATACAACAGCACAGCAGCAGATCCAGGTACAGGAAGACACTGTTGCAGTCTGGGAGGGAATTCTTTGTAAAAACAGCATTTCCAACTTCCTAAGAAGCTTCTTGTTACAGTGCTCACTAATAACTGATCTTACTGGCTCTGTTCATCTGTGTTACCACCCTAACCACATCACTCACTATATGTCTGACTGCATGCATGAAGCAAAAAAATGTAAACAAAAAAATATTTGATCACATTTTTGACTCTAATTGTGATTTCAGTGATCAGTGAACTTTACCCTCCTGGGTAAAAGAAAAAGAACTCCCAAGATGTTGAATCAGATGTTATTACAAAAACTAATATGTGAACCTGAATTACAAAACCAGTCTTAAGTAGCACAAGAACATTTTAAGTAATAGCCAAAAATACATTGTACGGGTTAAAATTATGGATTTTTCGTTTATGCCAAAAATCATTCGGATATTAAGTAAAGATCATGTTCCAGAAAGATATTTTGTACATTTCAAATATATCAAAACTTTATTTTTGTGAGTAGATGGTCTGCTACAGCGCCTCTGATTAAGAACTTCAAAGGCAATTTCTCAATATTTAGATTTTTTGCACCCTCAGATTCCAGAGTTT
This sequence comes from Oreonectes daqikongensis, assembly GCA_026939265.1. Classification (NCBI taxonomy): domain Eukaryota; kingdom Metazoa; phylum Chordata; class Actinopteri; order Cypriniformes; family Nemacheilidae; genus Oreonectes; species Oreonectes daqikongensis. Next base: position 55,485 of record JAOTQM010000074.1, read on the forward strand.
TAAATAGTTGTATCTCGGCCAAATATTGTCCCATCCTAACAAACCATACATCAATGGAAAGTTATTCAGCTTTCGGATGATTTAAAAATCTAAATGTAAACCCCTAAGACTGGTTTTGTTGTCACATGAGTCACATATGACACTGAACGTGAACAAACAGACTTTCCTTGCAGACAGTGATTTTACTTTGATTTGCTTACATCAGCTGTCAACAAGTAAAGACTAAGTCCATTCTTTCCCCTTCTTAACTTTTTCTAATCTCTCTGTTCACTAAGCTCATATGAGAGTGAGAGGGGAGATAAGCATCACATGAAGTGCATGTGATTCTGCTTATACAGAACTCACATACTGTATATGTATGACACACCCTATCCTTTTAAGACTTTCCGACATGACACATCAGAGCTCTTTAAAGTGATAAATCACCCAAAAATTTAAATTCTTTCATAATTTAAATTTACTCAACCTTTTGTAATTTCAAACCTGTATGACTGTCTTTCTTCTACAGAACACAGAAGATATTTTGAAGAAATGAACAATGGTGGTTCCCATTCAGTTCTATTGGACACAAAACCAATGCAAGTCAATGGCTACCATCGTTCTTGGTTACCATTGTTCTGTAAAATATATTCTGTGTTCTGCAGAAGAAAGTCAAAGGGAGTGAGCAGATTTTCATTTTTGGGTGTCCAATCCCTTCAACTTTGTTTTCTGCAGTTTTAAAACACTGATCAAAGGCTAATAAATATAATGAATGACAAAATGAGCTATTTGAAGGGGGACTTAGAACAGTGAAGGAGTTAAGAGAGCTCTATATGTTCCAATTTCTTTGAGTAATAAGATCTTTTCTTTGCTTAACCATGTTTATTAATTTTTGCTGCCTTACATTCACTAATGACAAACAAAACCTAATATGTTATGTAATCAAATTATGTGAAATCATTATAGTACTTTTCATAATTATGCCTTCAATGGCAACCTGTTTGTTTAAAGGCTGATTTCCATTTAAATTATATCTGTAATTCCACTTTTATTATCAGCTTACACACATGATGATTTTGTAGGAAAATACTAAATGAGAAATTATCAAATGAAAAGACATTTTGTGTAGGGCTGGGGGGTATACACCATTGCACGGTCTTACATAATAATATTAATTAACTGTATTTTTAAAGTTGTTAAAAATGTTCTGCACTTTAAAGCAAGATGAAGCAAAAAGCACATTTCATTGTAAGTTGTTCGCTCAAAATACAGTAGGGTTTTTTCTTGTTTTGCCAATAAATACATAAACCGAAATAATTCAATATGTTCTCTTATTCAATGAAATGGCAAACAGTGAGAACATGAAAATTATAAATGAATAACAGCGGGCGAGAGAAACAAATACCTGAATTATTTCAGCTACCACACCTTGGAAAGTAGTTTTCAAAAAACAACTGCAGCACAAAACCAGCAGTTCTTCAGGAAAACCAATGAGTGGCAAAAGTGCAGCATCAGCATTTAGGAGAGACAGAAACATCACGTCATGCACGCAATAAATAAACCTCAGACACAAAGACAATTATTTAATGTGTGGGTTCACTCTGTGACTGCTGACTGCTACATTTATGCAGTCATTGAATAAGACAGAGAGGAAATTTCATAGTAATCATGATTATGTGTAATCAATAAAGCTCAGTCTACTGTATGCAGTGCAATAAGTAGGCATATAACACCCTTACAGTCAGCATAGCAAAGGTTAAGTAGCTTTACATCATACAATGAAGAATGCAAAGATTTAGTTTCCTCATAACTTGTCACAACATCTTGCAAAGCTGAAGATCAACGCTGAAAAAAATTACAATGTATATGACATATTCTTGGTAATACAGATACTTTTCAAGGGGATAAATGAGAAGCACTAGTGTACATTTTTAGTGTACACCAAGTTAACACTTCCCTTATGTTACAGGTTATGTTTGTTTAGTTGGGAAATGACTCTAGAAGAAGATTTCAAGTTATGCTAATAATTCTCTATGGATCTCTCACATCATTAAATATTCACAACTTCTCTGCCTCTTCTGTGGACTCACCTTGGAGAGATTAGCCCCAGGGTTTATTCTGTTCTACCTCTAGCATGAGGCTCTACTGAAGCTTAAACCCCTAATCCCAACAGGTCAGAGTAAAACACAATGAATGTACGCACACAAACACAGACGGATTGTAATTTATTCCATACTGCACTGCTCACATGGAGACAATACATTTCTTTCAGTCTTGAATAATTGTTTTCAGGCAAATCGGCCCACATTTTCATGTCAGGGACTATAACAAAACAGCATTCAACATTGAGGCTTGTTCTTGTATGCAAACTAATGAACAACTGTACAAAACACACTGGGTCTTTCCATCAGGGGTTGTTTCCATGACACAGAGAACGGTAGGAAAGAATAAACCTCAAACACACACACACACAATAATGTTGTCGTTTTTCTTTTTTTATTCAGTCATCAGAGGTTGACTCACTTCTAGAGATTCTCCAACCTCCAAAAATGTAAAAAATCTGAGCTTTACTTCATCATACAGTTTTAGGTGGGACTCACAAATGAACAAATATTTTTTTTACAATAAGTAAAATGAGAAAAATGGCCACTTCATACGCTAACAACAGAGGAAGTACACACACCACAACATATCTCCTAAGCCATCTTACAATAGATGACCTTCAAAATGTTTGAGCACAATGGCTTCAGAAGAGAGCTTTGAAGTCTAAAGAGAAAAAAGCTCATGTAAACCAGTAGAGAACCAATCTAGAACACAAAATGTTCTTAACATAGAATGTGTTCTCTCAGTGAAAACAGTACTGTCTTTGTTAGCTGTTGTCTTCTTTTGGACTTTGGAGAAGAACCAGAGAAAGAGTGAAAATGAAAGAACACTTGGGAGGAGTTATTTTTAGGCTGCTGAATGCTCTTTCACATGCTTGCAGTCAGGCTGAGGAGTAAAATAGCAGATGGTTGTGTGGACTGGTGTGTGTGTGTGTGTGTGCACTTTGGTGTGTTTCTCTGTCAGGACTCAGGACACAAAGGAATATGCAGGATTGGTGCATGTGTGTAGAGAAAAGGAGAGCAGTGTTATGCATCTGTATATGAGCAGTTTTTAGTGTCTCGATTAGGGTGGGGTCTGTTTTCTTCGAGGGATTTGCAAAACTTGTAGATTTGCAAATTTAAGTAGTCTAACTAGTTGACAAACAGGTCATAAATAATACATAAACTATTCAATCTCACTTTAAAATGTCATTGAAGCTTTAGTCCAATCCATTTTTTTTGGACTCAGCATTATGCTCATGTTTCGTAACACAGAGGTGGGACATGCAAATATACGATTGCATAGTGTGCTATGTAAACTTGTCTAAGCAAAAACCTGCAGTTTTGGGAGTACATCTAGATTACAAATGTCCATGTAAACATACTTATTGTGACCTAAAACAAACTTATTATGGCTAAATGGAGCCCCATCCCTCCAAATAAAGACACATGTCACACAAAAGACTAAGAGTGATACCATAAACCAGTGTGAGAAACAACATCCCTACTGACTGACAGACAGACAGCCGAGCAAACCCTCCATACACATGCTTGTTAAAACATATTTTCTTCCAGCAAAAAAATCCAGCAAAGCACTAAAAAGATGAATGGATCTGTGCAGATGAAGTCAAAGGTGAGTGAGCTTAACTACTATTACACATGCATGCGCGCGCACACACACACGTCTGGTATAGACGGTGTGTAACGTTGGATTATGTCACATCCCCTACTACGAGTCTGCTGTTTAGTTCCTCATGTCAGAATTGCTTTTATTTCTGTGCAAGATTTTCCTTCTTTAAAAAATAACATGCAGGGTCAAAAGAGCACACAGGGGAGTTAAGATAAAAATGGCAACCCAGACTGTTCTTACGTCTCATCAGCATAGGCTAATAAACTACTTTATAAATATTCATCCTAAATCTAACCGAGGACACTGTGTCCTAAGTGTTCTGTTATTAATGGCTGTGACAAGACCTGTACTTCTCAATGGAAGAGTATCAGTTCAATGCAACTTAAGTCTGTTAAAAGGACTACATGTATATGTAATACACTTACTTGTTGTAAACATTTGGGGTATGTTTGTGAGACTGCTGTGAAAAAACTTGCTAACCTTGTCTGTGTGAACTTATATCAGGACATATGTCAGAAACATGTAAAGTGCATCAGTGCAAATGGTTTTCTGTTTAGTTTACAAACAAAGAGGGAAGTTAATGATGCTTTAACAGATGTTGATAAAGCTTCACTTTTTATTAAACTCTTTCAGAGAATGAGAAATGGAAATCTCTATGCCATTCTAGATGAAAAAGGTGTGATAGATGAAATCTGTATATACAATATAGAAGGGAATATAGAGTGGCAGCTGCATTAAACTCACACTTGTGAAATACTATCATAAGACGTGCATGTTCATATATATCGATACCACAGTGCATACAAGATAAAAATTGGAACCATAACATTTAATGTCCTCAGTAAATGCAAAATGAGAATATTACTACACTGCTTTGTGTGAAATTTAGATGTTAGCAGTCAGAGAACAGCCCTAAGCCGACACTGTAACAAATATCCGTAAAAGCAGGGCACAATAAACTACATTAAAGGAATTTTCCAAATGAATTCTGTTTTATCTGTATTTTACATTTTGCATTTAACTGCATTAGCGGAAATATCCATAAAACATTTTCCGTTATTTTTTTTTACAGTGTAGAGACACACTTACAAACCACAGAGGCAGAAAGTTTTCAGACAGTGTGCTTTTCGTGCAAAATCACAGGGGGTTTTGCACAGGTCTTTTAAAAGAATAACCTCGAACCCATGAAGCTAAATTACAGATGTGCAAAAACAGTTTGACTGACCTGCCGTGAGCATGGAAGTCCAGGTGAACTAACTGGTCCTCATGGGACACAGCTCTCTTAGCCCTCTGGTGCTTGCTGTGCAAGATGTTTGTATTGTAGGACAGGCCTTCGTAATGCTTAATGTAATTACTCAGGGTTCTTCCATATTGACCTACAGAATGAAGAAAGCAAAGAGAAGAGAGGTTAACCGACTGCGACAGGCTTATATCACACAAGCTATTATTAAACTCAAGACTTGGTGCAGAAGTTAACAGGTTGTGATTGCTGGAATCAACACTTAAGATGACTTATTATATGTATTTTTTACCAAGCTGATGCATGTTTCACACATAAGCCAAGCATAATTTTTTGTATATTTTTTCAACCTCGATTTTTATCAGTTTTCATGTTTCTTGTCATCAGTGGTGTAACTTTGTTCTAAAAAGTGGTGGGGACAAAGACGACAACAACAATACTTGGATACACTTTTTCTGTAATAAATTGTTGGAAATATTTATCATATATTGGGCGGTCCTTCTATTGGCTACTCTGCTTTTCGACTCCAGCTCCCAGAGTATGTGGTTCCCAAACTATGTGGGTCCCAAACTGTCATTTATGGAAAATCACTTGGCTGTTGCGGTGCATTACACTTAAAAACAGTTTATTCCTATGCCAAATGCATAAATGTAAATATGACTAAAAATGTCACTTGTTCATTGGTTTATGCATTTTTGTGCTTGGACACTTGATGCACAAGCAAGCGCGAATGTTGATGCTTTTTCATTTTGTTGTTCTTACTTTCCTTTTACAAATTTAATGTTTTGGTTATAGTCATTTTGTCTCATGTACAGCTGCTTTGTAAATTGTAAAAAGTGCTATATAAATAAACTTGAGTTAAAGCGCACATTTCATACCGCCCACGTTTCTGGAGTCGCGGCTCTCTGTCTTACGTAAATATAACTTATGAGTGCGAGCAATGGGAGATGGTGAGAAAAAACGGTGCATCCTGCGTTTTCCACGAGTTTTAGATTTTAATGGCCCCTAAATGATACACACCCCCTGCAAGCATTTCTTCATTTCTTTCAAAAAGAGGTGCGGACATGTCCCACCTGCAAACTACACCTATGCTTGTCATGTCTTAAACACTGCTGTTGCCTGGAAGACTGTCACTCCTGAGGTTTGATTTTGTTAAAATTCAACAGACACTGGACTGGAATGACCAAATACATCTAGAAATGTTGGTTAAATGAATGGTCTGTTAATTTGTTCTGCAGCTGTATATATTTTATGCCTGTTAAGGCATACATTACAAAAGCTCTATGATAAATGGGTTTAGAGTGCAATTCTACCAGACTTTCTGCTGAGTTGAGTGTGTGACGCACAGTAACATTTGGCTCAAATCTTGCAGTGCAGCTATATTCAGCGTGACTGCTCAAACCTGTTAATATATGGGTACAGATTAGTGAAACGGGGCCTTATCCTGTCAGAGTTCCACTATAATGAACATTTTTTCCACTATCTGCTGCAGGACTCTGCCTAGAGTGAATAGCTCAAAACTGAAATATGACTCATAATAAATGAATAAAATTGCCAGAGAACACAGCGAAACTGAAAATATCCAATACCATCATTTACAGTACAATATTTCTGTTTGTCTGAATGCTTTTTGCTTCCATCCTTCCTCAGATTTAAAATAAAAGCAGCTTCCTGGTACAGTAGTATTTATTCTAAAAATAGCCCAACCTCAGCTGGGAGCGTTTACTCGGTCACAAATACTATACCACACAATACTACACCAGTTATATTACCACATACATCTTATAACCCACACAATTCATCTCATTCATTATTCCACTTTGCTTTTCAGTACCTCACAATAGTGAAATTCTAACAAGATGAGGTCAGTTTTTGTTCAGATAAACCACATTGCCTTTCCCAAAACAAGCAATGTCAGCAAGATCTGATCTAACAAGATACACTGACCTTTGGTTACAGTATTTTCACAGGAAAAACTTTGACACCAGCTTTCCATCAGTCAACACAAGCTATAGAGAACCAACCTTTCCTGTTTTGAACCAAACTCTACTTCCTCCGGGCTCCAACCAAATCTGCTATGACAATACAGACAGACAGAGAGAGTCAGCCCTCTGTGTGAGAGAAATGATAGCGATGAAAGAAAGAGACCATTACTGGCAAATGTCTGAAGACACCATGAAATGATTTATGCCTTGAAAATATTTTATGCCTATTACATCTGAAGTCTAGTGCTCAGGCTGAAAAAGTATTCAAGAGTCTTCTGTTCAGTCCCATTGTTTTAAATAATGCTATATTAGTTAAAATAGATGAAAATACTGTCATCATCTACTTTGTGATACCAAATCTGTAGGATTGACTTTCCTCTGTTGAACACAAATGTCTCATCTCATCTGAGTATGTACACATTCAAACTTGCTGTGTCTTTGAAATGTGCATGCTTGAGAGGAGAATAAATAAAGACTTTAAATTGCATATACTGTATGGTTTCAGAAGACTAAAACTTATTTTATGCTGCCTTTTTAGAGATTTAAAATAATAATCTATTCTATTTAACATCAGAGACGGGGGAGGGGGGAGAGAGAGAAAAAAAACTGTATGGTATTCCCATTTCATTTTCATTTAAAATTCAGTCTGCCATCCACAAGATATTTAGTCACCTTTCTTTTTTTATCTGCAAGGTTGAGATGCACAGGTTCTGAGAAAAAAACAATAGTAAAAGAAATGAGAGAGAGAGAGAGAGAGAGAGAGAGAGAGAGAGAGAGAGAGAGAGAGAGAGAGAGAGAGAGAGAGAGAGAGAGAGAGAGAGAGAGAGAGAGAGAGAGCGAGAGAGAGAGAGAGAGAGAGAGAGAGAGAGAGTAGAATATTTGTCCACCTGTACGTAGAGATAAAACTCCAGCAGCACACATTTGGATGTAAAAAGTGCAGAAACCATCAGTACTGCCTCAAAGGACCAGGAAGCTTCAACACTCATACCATACGATACCATAAAACTATATCTTACAATACCAGCTGAAGTATCACAATACCAAGTAGTATCACGATGCTGTGCCATATTCATACACAAAATAAACCAACATACACAGATCTAGATGAAGACATTTAGTATTTACTATTAAATACAAAACATACTCTACTATGGTAAGACTCAAAACACTGTCAAGGAATTTTAGGGATGCTACCATAGCACCGGTACACCGTGCAACCCTAGTAGGAACTTATATCAAAGCCCCATTGGCCAATTCAAGCTGTTAATTTCATTCATGGGTAATCTGATCACAAGTGGACAGCCATGACAGATTTCTGTTTACACCTGGTATTAACAAAATAAATCCTAAAACACCTGAGAGGGACATTACTAAAAGAGTCAGGTTCACAGAGATGACAGAGAGATGAATGAGAGGATGCTGTTCAAATGAGATAAAAGCAAACGTATTGTATAAGCATAAACTCTGAGTCTGACTTATGATTGGATCATCTCAGGACAGTTTTTGATAGAGAGAAGTAGATGGATTTCTGATCCATCATGGCACATAATATCTTTGATATCTAGAAACATAAACATACACTTAATATGTCATTACAATGTGTAGCATGGGTCAAGGATGGTTTGAATGACAGAGGGTGTTTCTCAATATGCGTCCTCGTTTCCTCGCTCCTCCATCCTCCATCCTATGACCCGGAAACCGTTCGAGCTCAGCCATCTTTAAGGACATCTCAAATCTCTAATTGCACCGGGAGGAGGCGAGGATCGAGGAGTGAAGCGAGTCAAGAGCGAGGATACACAGGTTTATCCTTTGCGGAAGTGTTTTATCGACTAAACCTGACTCGCAAATAAATTCCCCTCCCCTGCACAGCGCCACATCTTCAAATGATATTGAAACATGCATAAATGTGTTAATGAAGCATTATATTATTGTAAATGTAGTATCTCAAACAGCATAGTTAATATTAATATAAATAATTTATTAACATAGTTAATATTTATGTATAACATATATTTGGCATACTTCATGTATATTTCTGAGCACTTTTAGGCATGTTTTTTACTTTATTTTAATGTAGTGTGGATTATTAACTTCTGTATTTAACGTAATTTTTAATATTTTCAATGTGCAATGTATACAGTCATCATTAACTGACGACGCTTTGAAGTGACGCTCAAGAGAGCGAGGATCTGCCATTCACTTGATTTAATTCCTCCGACCTCTTTTTTTCGTCTTTTGCTTGCTTCCTTCGCTTGAAGGGGTGGAGCTAAGACGCGAGGAAAGGAAGTGAGGAAAGGAAATGGATGCATAAATAAGAATTGAGAAACACCCAGAGTTTCACATTATCACACACTATTAGAAGGAAATAGACAACTGGAAGACGTTTTGGACCTGTTTCTATGGTAACTTTGCTTTAAAAACAAGCAATTTGCTTATCTTTAACCCTGTAACCTAGTGCTAGAGTCAGCCAGTGAATCATTGCTGAAGAGCGTAAAGGTCTTTTAGGTAAGGCATGGGGTCAGTGCACTTTAGAGAAGTCTTTCTTTGAGCACTGCTGCTGAATTTGTAACACCACTGCAAAATAGGTGATATTTTATTTATTTTTAGTTGTAGCTTGTAGTCTGAATTAAATACAATAAGCTAACTGTTTTCTATATAATTGTCATTATATTAAAAGTAATGCAAATCATTTAAAGGGGACATTTCTTACGCAGTTTCTGCCAATGTTATGTTAATCTTGAGTACCTGTAGAGTAGTATTGAGGTCCAGACCTATAAAAAGCTTTCCAAAACAGGTTGTAGTGCTGGGGCAGCGTATCTAGCACAGAAATACTTTGTCATACGTTGAACTTGTTTTTTAACACGCTGACCATGTTAAGCATGAGAAGACAACAGTTTAATAGTGTAAAGAAGTCAGAATGCATGAAACACCATTCAACCCTCCCTTTAAAAAAGCTGTTAAGTATGTGTCATTATTTCCAGTCACAATATTTGCAGGTAAAGACATGCTCATGATAATCACAAATACAACATTCTTTATGGATAACCCTTCCCCCCACACAATGTTCTGAACAGATGAGACATATTCTGAATGGACAGACACACAGAGAGAATGGTGATGTTCCAGTGGAAAGAGAGTGACACTAAACTCTTTTGTATTAGACACAAAGAATGGCTGCTGATTTCGGCCTATATTACCCCACGTGAGGGCAAAAGCACAGGACTGAAACTCACACACAATGGTAACTGCAGAGCTGTCACAGAAGTATTATACGACATTACTAGCAAAGATGGGTGGAGGACTGTATGAACAAGAACATGGACCTAAACAGTACTGATACTGAAAAAGGCAAGAATTTAGGCCACTTGTTACCCAGTAAAACAGTAAATAGTGTTATATAATAGATCTTTGTGTTACATTTTGTTTATCCTGCTTGTGATTGCATGTGATCACACACTTTCCATTAGAGAAGTTATAAACTGGCATCCGAAGCCCAAATTTTAATTAACGTTTCTTTTTATTGCTTACACTACACTCAAACACTAAACTCCTAAACGAAAATACATAGATTGTCCTGCAGACGGCTTAGGACCTAAAGGCTAGTTTGGTCCAACAAACATCAATAGAATTTAACTGATCACAAACTGTTATCACGATGAAATGGTAAGCATCCCTGCCATACAAACACATGTGTAAGAGCAAGAAAGACAAGAGTTGAGCTTGATGGATACATAAAAAAATACAGAAAGACAGTAGAACCAGCCTCTGACATGCTTTATTATGCTATGGATGGCTTCATAGAGCCTGTTTGAGGGTCAGTGACCTTTTCACTTATGTTCCTAAAGTCTACTTCATTTAAGTGGCTTTAGTCATACACATAACTTTCAAGGGGAATAAATAGACCAGTCTGAAGAATAGACATATTCTTAAAAATAAATAAAATAGGCTACACTGACTGTAAAAAAAAGGGAAGACAACACCTCGTGTTCTCTTAAAAACTCTAACGCGTCAAAGAGAGAAATAAAGTTTAAGTTGGACCCATGGCTGAACTGCTAGTTATGCATGGAGGCGGCTTTTGAACAAATCAGTATTTGTGCTGGACCCCAAGGCAGAGTGATGCTCTATGGGCAGTTGTCAGTGGGTGTGGATCAGTGTAGGCATTGTTTCTTCTTGTGCCAAGAACTGAACAACACGTAATGCATGTTTAACAGGAGCAGAACTGAAGTGTTCAAAAAATGCACTTCTTGCATTTCTGTCAAAGGCATTTTACTGAATCATGTTTTTACTATAGCAATCACCTCAAGAAACTTACTGGTATGAAAAAACACACTGGGATGACTTCTAACTCAGTAACAAATAATCTTCCCTCTTTGCAAAGAGCCTGAGCCAAGCCCTGAAGGGTGGATGAAAGTGATAATGTGCCAAATAAAGCCAGCAATTTATTCCTGAAACACAATTACAGCTTTATATCAGATAGCATTATACTGATTCCTTTCTGTGGTCCAAACAGAAAACACCAGTTCTGAACAGCAGGGCTTTATGATCCAAAGGGCAAATAGCTTTTGCTCTATGAAGTTAAAGTACTGAACTAGCCTTTTCACAAGCGCAGTATGGGAGAAGATGAGCTAACCCATCTGTTTGGTATCACAGCTTAGAGAGAAAATGGCACGAGCAGTAATCTGATTATAAATGTAGCCCTATTTATAGACCGATAAAGGCCTCCTTAAACATAAAGAAACCAATTTACAAACCAATTTTTAAAATGTCTTTAAAATCTTTATAATATTATGGAACCTATGTGAACAGTATTTTGATTTTGAAGTGTGCCTGATAGCAATGTTGTGCATGTTCATTATTGCGAAATGAAACATGCAACAATAACTCTACAAATAGCAATTAGCTCTTTTAGAAAAAGCATTTGTTATAGAGGTTTGTTGAAGGTCTGTTGAATCTGGTGTTTGTAGATATATTGGTTATGCACAGCAATAAGGTCCACAGTCTCAAGGACAGTCTCAAGAATGTAATCTAGAGGAAAAAAAGAAACAAATGACAAGCCAAAAAAAAACTCTGAAACAGACTTATGTTATGATGAAAAAAATGTTTTCAATAACACCAGGTAGCTATAAATATATTACATGCTGAGAGCACTGGCCTGAGATAGGAGATTATCTGTCAACTTTCCTCTCAGTTATTACATTATTCATATCTAGCCTTTGATAAAAATCTTAAACATAAACAATTATTCACATCCAGAATAAACGTTTGTGTTTACATAATAGATGTCTGTGTACTGTGCATATTAATTTTGCATTTATAAACACAAACACATACATGTAGGCCTATATATATTTAGGAAACATTTAGATTTGTATTTACCAATAATTGAAATTATATTTAAATGTTTATTAATTTTAATATTTTATATTTTTCTTAAATATACGCATGTATGTGTATGTTTTTATGAATACAAGATTAATATGCACAGTACACAGACATATATTATGTAAACACAAACTTTTATTCTGGATGTGATTAATCGCGATTAATCATTTCCCAGCCCTTAAAAAGATCTTAAACTTACAAAAATTAGAAATGCATATTAGTCATTTTAAAATGAGCTATTTTTTCAGTATAAAAGCTTGTCCTCTTAGTTCATGAAAGGCTATAATTGTCGTTCTACCCTTTGTTCTACCTACTGCTTTGCTACAATATAATTTCCTCCCACAGTCTGCTAACTTCAGCACCTGTCCTGAAGATAATCTCTTAACGCTCCCTTCCCCTCACACATCGTACAGAACTCCTGCCTATGTGGATACATCACCAAAAAAGTTCACAAATGACCTACCACATCAAAACAACCATAAGCCATAACATTGCAACTTTGTTTACAAACCTTGCTTGCTTGATGCAAAAGGGTATTCTCAAAGTGCTTAATTTTATCACTGGATGGTGTAATCTCAGTCAACATCATGATGATCACAGTACAGATACCATTATGTATGGACACCAAATAGACTTATTACAGTACAGAGCCACCAACCATCCCAGCCTTCATTTACTGTATAAAAGAAAATTAACAACAAGACAAATGGGAAACAGCCCACCGATGTTGATGCTCCAGGCACACATAACACACGTCTGTGTTAATATTTTTGTTCAGTTGTTTTCACTGTTTGTTAAAGAAAGCATGAACACCATGGATAGATGCTACTAACCATTTATCAACATAATCTACTTTAGAATATATTGAGATCTTAGTTGGATTTATATAACTAATCTACAATTGATCAAATTAAACTTAAATGAAGCTCCCACTTTTTTCTATGATAAATAAGCTATAATTTCAAGGACAAGAATATAGAAAAGCATATAACAAACACTCCCGGTGTATGTGTGTTCACGACTTGAAGTGTGTGTGTTCACTATTCACTGGTTGGGTTAAATGCAGAGGTCACATTTCAGGTATGGGTTACCATATCTGCAAATAGGTCACCTTCACTTTCACTTTCATATGCTAGAAAGAGAGAAAACATAAAAGCCCACAGCAACAAACTTAATAAAACTAGAGCCAACACAGGTCCCTTGCAACACTTCCAACAAAAGTCTACCGGTCGATCGCAGAACTGACAAATAAAGGAATGTTCAATATTTTATCCTAATAAATCAGGCCTTTGCTTAGCGGACACTGGAATCAACCTATAACAGAAACCCTGAGAAAGAAAACCTCCTTTTCAATGGTCATAGGCAGCTCTAGTATAAAAACATGAGAGCAGAAGAACTGATGGAGATAAAATATACAAACACCGCTGTAATGGCATCATATCCTGGCTGTAAGGGCACACCGTAAACACAAATGTTGTATTAAACAATCAACATTAATTCATTAATTCATCTTAATTCATTTAACTTTTTAACCTTTTTCAAAATCCATAAAATGTAAAACATTCAGGTAGATTCAACTTGAGTATCACTAAAAAATGCTGTGAAGAATACAAATGATCCTTAGTGCATGAATATTTAGATCATATTTAGGTCAAAAAGTAAGAACTGATAGGCCATTTAAATTGTTTTTAATAAAATGTAATAAAGGTTGTTCTTAGTATTCTTGTTTTGTTTTGTAAATGCTGTTTTCTGTGAAATCAGCATTTAGGTGATTGAGATTGCTTTGGTAAACATGGACCCTGTTCACCAGAACTTATTCCCTTAACAAAAATAAAAATGCATGTCAAAAATGCAGTTTTGTGTGTATTTTTGTGGAGACGTTTCTTCAATGGTTCACATGGTGTCTGTTGTGAATTCCTGTTAGATAATACAGAAGTACATTATGTAAACACCAAGGTAAGAAAACCTACTAATTTTCACTGTGTAGAGAGGTACCATGGCCCTATCAATCACAGTGTTTAGCATAAAGCTAAACTCCACCCTATGGACAGCATGGTAAAAACATGAATATCTTGTTTGCAGCAAGTCTGTCTGGCCCCCCACCATCTTAGTTAGGGCACACCATTAAACTTTTGCTGTCAGTAAACAAAGCTAATTATAAGCTAATTACTAGCCACTAACTCAAACGTTTATGCGAAACTGTACGCAGTTCCAGAAAAATAGTTTTGGAGTTTTGTCAACCAAATTATGCAGCAAAATAGTGACAAAATGACAAACTTTTACAAACTTTTGTAAAACCCACAAGTGAACAAAACAAGTTAGAGACAGTCGTCTATTGTGTAACGTAGTTTAGCGATATCTAGTGGAAGTGAGTACAAGAAAGAAAGGTGTAGTCTTCCATATCACTTTCCCATCTGTTTACCGCTTATCTTTACTAAGAAAAAATACTGTACAGTCGTCGACACACTTTTGTAAAAACAAATAAAAAAGTGTAAATCCAAATAGAAAATAAACGGTAAGTTTAAATTATTAACAATTAACTACCATTAACTTCTGACAGTTAAAGTCAGTTAAAGGAAACACTCGTTGAGTTAGCTAGTCCTGCTTTCCCCTTTGACAGCTAGCTAGCCCAATTTAATATCATCCTTCCAAAGTGTCCCACGCAAAGTCATCCCCACAGCTCTTCGCCACAATATCTATTATTATAAGACATTTCTCTAAAAGGAACACACATCACACGAGTTTAACTGTAAAAGTTCGCTATTTTGCTGTTTAACGTTAGTTTCACTTCCGCACTCAAGCTCAGTATCTCGGTGGTCACCCCTCCCATACTAGCTTACTTCAGCTAACCCACAATCCGATTAACCGTCACTTTTTCTCAAGCAAAACACACTTACCTTTGGTGTCGCTTAAACAGTAGAACAACAGCAAGAGTTTAAACAAAACCATATCGAGTAAATTCATCGCTCGCACATTGAAACCGAGGCTGATACTGGTTGGTAGTTTTACGGGTCTTAAAGGCGCAGTCGCCTTCAGCGAAAATGTCTGTGCGTGAGCGCGCGTTCGAGCGTCTGTGTATGTACGGTGCGTGCTGCTGTGCGGCCTCAGCTCCGCGCCTGTCTCTAACGGCCTGACGTCAGGCGCAGGCAGAGCGGAAAACCACGCCCACTCACGCTCAACTACAACATTTACATCCTCACTAAACTTTTGGTTTAACTCTGCATGTACGCTCTTATGTTTTTATTGTATAGAAAGGATACAGATATGTGTTAAAGACATAAAACAAAACGAAAGTTAAAGGGATAGTTCACCCAAAAATAAATATTCTGTCGTCATTTACTCACCCTCGAGTTGTTCCAAATCTGTATACATTTCTTTGTTCTGATAATCACAGAGAAAGATATTTGGAAGAATGCTTGTAAACAAACAGTTATTTGCCCCCATTGACTACCATAGTAGGAACTACTTTATAATTTTTTGTTCTGTTGAACACAAAATTAGATATTTTGAGGAATGTAGGACAGTAAAAAGTTCTGGGACACTTTTGACTACCATTGAATTTTTCCTACTACGGTAGTCAATGGGGGCAAATATCTGTTCGATTACAAGCATTTGTCTAAATATATTTCTGTGTTTATCCAAACAAATAAATGTATACAGGTTTGGAACAACTAGAGAGTAGTTCATGACAGAATTTTCATTTTGAAGGAACTATTCCTTTAACTTTGACTCGTTGCGGTCTACTTTCAAGACTTAATCTATATCTATAAGATATTTATAAATATATCTATAATATGCAGTTATGCCCTTAAGTAGTACCATATTAGCATTAATATGTTTATTGCCAAAGCATACACATAAAACATAATAAAATAGTATGATTCAAACAATAAGGTGGTATGAAAAGTGATAGGTAAAGAATAAAATAAGTTAAATAATAAAATATATTAATATCAAAAATGGACTTTAGCATGATACTATAAAAAGTCAATGTCGCCATCCTATGGTGGAAAACGGGATTATAATGAATCCGTAACAATAACGTTCATAGAAGACATTTAATAGAGAGCACCACAATGTATTTGATGATGGAGAAATTAAAATGAAACCCAAGAATGATTACAGTAATCTATCATCTTTATAACATCTTTATAGCAGTTATAACAAAGTATGTAGCTTTATAACCTTTTCTTATGGAAAGTGTTGTTCTTCACGGTAATAAAACAAGTGCGTAACGTAATTTGACATGCATTTCATTTCACGTTGTGTGTGTGTAATATTCAGAAGTCAGCTGGTAAAAACACAGTGGCTTTGTATCTAAGGCCAGTTATGTGTCTATGGAAGGATGACGTCAGAGGTGGAGATGTCATGGCGTCGTCGCAGCTGAGACTGGAGCTTGCCATCTAGTTAAAGCTTGTCGTCGATGCGTTCAGCGAAATGGAGAAGAATGCAAATCCACATCGAGACGCAGGAGGAAGTGTTCTGTGTGCTATCATTCCGGCAGAAACCGGAGATATCAAAACAGTCGGTGGAGTGAAAGATGTCTGCGAGAAGAGAGAGACTTTGACTACTTGTGCAAGTGCTAGCCGTGCTAATGCTACACCCTGCACAGAGACATCAGATGCTGTTGAGATGATCGACTCTCACACGTCTCCAAGCAAGAGCATACAACCAAGCGCTTTATCAGAGACACTAACGACCGATGCAGCCGACCGGTTGAGCAACGGGATGGAATATGAGCCGTCGATGGCTGCTGCTGGGAATAAGGAGGGTGGCACCTCAAAGTTAGTAAACAACCCAACGGGGGAGCAGCCATCAGCTCCCTCCACCATCACTAATGTGCAAACAGACGCTTTGGAAGCAGGGATGCAAGAACCAACAAAGCTGTCCAAACCGGCTAATTTGTGTCCGGACAAAACAAAATCCGGGAGCACAAATTCAAACGATCATACGGTTTCCGAGGGTCTTCCGAGTGGCAGTGAGCCCAGCATCGCTGGAGAGTCCCGTAGCTTTGATTCACTGGAGTCCTTTTCCAATCTAAACTCGTGCCCAAGTTCAGACCTTAACAGTGAAGGGCTGGAGGACAAGGGACTGGCTTTGGCAATTCAGAGCGAATACGGGGCCGAGGGAAAACTCCCATGTCCAAAGGACAGAGGCACCGGTCAGTCGCTATACCACATCAAGTGGATTAAGTGGAAGGAGGAGAACACGCCCATCATAACACAGAATGAGAACGGGCCGTGCCCGCTGCTAGCCATTATGAATGTCCTGCTATTATCATGGAAGGTAATTTAGATAAAAATCTTCTCATTAGACACGTGACAGTATATGAGTTAAAGCTATTCACTTCGATTTGTTTATCATGTTACTCTGAAAGCAGGTAAACAAAGTGCATAAATGTTACTAATAGAAAATGTAATTGATTTGCACACAATGTGGTTGTGCTGACTTTTGTCAAAGTGTCATTTCTTAAATGGTAAATCACAGTGGTTCATATTTGTCTAATTGTCAAGTAGCAGATATGTTAAAATTGTTTATCACGGTTTTATATATATATTGTTTTCACACAATACGCATGTAAGAATAAACAATAACAACTTATTAGTTAAATAGGGTTTTCTTAATTTGCTTAACGCTTTGTCTCTCTCCAGAATATTACCAACGTACCAATATTTGTGTTGTTTCCCAAGCCGTCATTTTATGGATGCACAAATTCTGGCTTTCAGCCCTGTGCTCATTTGCATCATAAAGATGACATTTAATTATTGGCTTAGACAGTGAGTTGGCAGGCGCATGAGATGCTATTTCAGTACTCTTTCATCTTAAAACATAGAGGTGCAATGTATTTCAGCGGTTATGTTTTCCCCAATGCTTTAAACACACAGCATTATTTGGAGATGATCGCCACATTGAAGCTCTGCTTGATAGGGTTGGTTTGGAACCAAGCCTCTCTCCTCTCATAGTCAATTTATGCTGCTACAGCAGCCCATTTAAAGATAGACACCACTGTTATGTGAGTGTTATATGTTTTATTGTTGAAGAAAAGAGCTTGGTCACTGGTTTTAATATGTTTGAGCTTTTTCTGGTTGTGCCACAGGTCAAGCTGCCACCAATGATGGAGATAATAACAGCTGAACAGCTGATGGAATATCTGGGTGAGTGTTACTCTAACATTTTGGATATCACTTGCATTACAAAATTGGACATTTGAAGCTGCTGAAGAACAGCAGGGCAGAATAGTAGAGATAAAAATGTATGACACAACCATCAGCCTGTTGGGTTAAAAAGAGGAGAAAGCTATTTAATACTCTTGCCTTCAGCGTCACTAATTACTAGTTTGTGCCCAAGTAGAAAATTTTAATCTGGCCACCGTAGGGTATAAAATTATACTAGAATCATATGCAAACGCTAGACATGGCATCCTAATTATAGGATTGTGTACTGTAATTTCAATATACGCTTTCTGGTTCGACATTTTTGCATGTACCTCAACATGAAAATCTGTGCCATCACAAAGTGCTGATCTTTGTATTTTTTTTTGCCAAGGGAAACAGGAGTCATTTTTCGTGTTGTGAGTTTTATATACAGCCTGATAAACATCAGTGGACAAGAAAATGTGATATGTTGTCAGGTGCTGATGGACAGCACCAGATCGCTAGGGGAAAACCCAAAGCCCGATCTGAGAATCCAAGTGTTGCGTTACTCCACTACAAGAGCCAAGTTTCTTAGATTGCATCATCATTTTAAATGGTAGAACATTAGGCTCTCTTTAAAGAAACCCTATTGTCCTAAATATCATTGTTTATAGTGATATAATAGAAACAATTCTGTGATGGCAGAACATGACTGGAAACACTCATTTGATCTGAATGTTGTGGCATCGGGTGTAATAACCATAAGCATAAGTTTTATTTTGCCTCACACACTCTAGAAATGCCAGGTATGAGATGAATATAGAAAGCAGCTCTGGAAGTTGATGTTCGTGCAATAGCTTCTCTTAACATTTCCTAAAGACTTCACAGACAACATCAGGATACAAATACAGAACAGTTTGTGTTTTCAGTTTACAGTTTTTGAGCAGAGATGGCAGACATTATGAACGTTCTAAGCGTGCTTGTTCACACTCCTGATGCGAAGTAAATGGGATTGCATAGGATGTGGTCATGAAATGCCATTCCTTACATGGGTGTGTTCACTGGGGTTTGTGTTTTGAGGACCAGTTTGGATGTTCAGAATGAGAGTGTATTTGTGCAGGTATGATACACTGCATGTCAAGTGTAAAAATGTGTAATCCTGACAATTATTACCGGCGTTGAGATATCACCATCACAACTGTGCCATGGTATAGAAACAGCTGTTATGATAAAGGCTTAATGGCAGCTTCTTTCTCCTGACTGAACTTGCAGAACATCATTTCATAAGTTTAATGTGATAGATACAAGCAACAGCACAATACCACCCCTGTAGCGTACAGAAGTCTTAAATTTATTTTGCATTCAGCATGTGTGAGGGGTCATACACACTCCATTCCCAGCTGTCTGCCTGGAGACCCCTCACAGAGGTATTCCTCTCATTGCTGAGCTGTTTGTAAGGAAGCCTGTGTGATCTTAAGTACGCATCAATCCTAATATATAGGATACAGAAATCCCCTAGATACTACGGATGTACTGAGTGTGTCGGCTTACTGTTGATTGTTTGTCCTTGCGCAGATTTCTTTTAAGTTACTTCTATCATCATAGTGTAGAGTTACATTTATTCAGAAGCACTGGATTTGCAGCTCAAGCTGTGTGTATTTATGTCTGCTCAGTTATGCTCTATGAGATGTCATGGTTAGCTACACAGGCATCTGTAAATTGGTTTTCTCTCCCTTAGGTGCAACATGCTCAAGTTTATTAGAAAGCATCTGTCTTGCTTTGCCTCTCTGCTGTACCTTACAGCACTATTAATGTTTCATTCCCAGGCAAAGTAAGTGACCCTTGAACAAACCCTGACAACTGCACAATTCCTTCTGATTGGTCAAGGCCTTTCACCTCTATTAACTGTGAAACTGTTATACTGTGTAACCAAGTTACCTGAAAATCTCTGATGTAAAATATGGTCATGGACAACTATAGAAGTCAGATTCTTCCAAAACTTAGGTGAACTATTTCTTCAACACTTTATGGGACAAAGTGAGCGAGAGCTGTACAGAAGTAGGCAGTGAGAGAAACAGCAGCAGCTTTTAATGGATTTGACTAGAAGAGGAGAGGCCCAGCATGGGAGAAATAGGAAGAGAGGGATGGAGGGAGTATGAAGAGATCAGCTGGAGAGGAACTGAAAAGCGGGAGTTGGAACGGGGAGATTTGCTGAGCCGAAACAAGTGAAAGTCGCCCAAATGAACCTGTGTATGCATTCTTGGCACTGGTCAGAGGAAGTGGCAGTCAAAGGGAGGGGCATGGAACAAAAGCTCTGCTTTACACACACATGCTGATTCGATTTGAACTACACCATTTGTTGCAGTTGTGTATTTTAGAGCGATTTATTTATTAGTAAAATGATTAATGTAAAGCTGTGAAGGTTAAGAAGAAAGGTATGTGGGAATCAATAGCAATGAATTGCTTTCTAATGGAGTAAATGAAGTGTGATTTGGTTTTGATTTAATGGTCAGAACCGCTGACCAGTGCTCCTGTACCTAGAGCTGCACTTGTGTTTAGAATATTAATGAAATGGATAGCAGGTGCTCGCCTGCTCAGGGTCAGGTGTTCTCATGTGTGCCAGCAGCTATCACTACACACACACCCCCCCAGTCTGAGCTGCAGGACAGTTGGGACAATATACCAATAAGAGGTCCATGGTGAAGTGTTGAATATTTAGGATGAAATATAGTGTTATGTGAAACATAATGTCCTTGGTACATTTTCTATTAGACCCTGTGTACACCTGGTATTAACATCTGTTGTGATGCGGTCACAAGTAGATGGCAGAGGCATATCGTAGTTTATAGCTGCTGTTAACTCTTTCCATGCCAGCATTTTTAATAAGGTTGCCAAACATCCAGAGCCTCTGCTTTCACCTAATAAAAAGAGTATTTTTTGGTGATAACAGATTTTTAAGATCACAATGAAGTATTTGTTGTTTTTGGACTCATAAGATACTGTACTCTTTCAACCATGGGTGAAAACCTGGAAAACCAGAATGTCACTTACAGTTTACATTATCTGTTGGATGGTGGTTTTCTTTTGATGTGTACAACTCCTGTTTTGGCATGGTGCTTGTGTTTTGTGATTGATCCTTTAGCCAGGTCCCTCTTGTAAAAGATATCATTTGATCTCAATGGGATTCTGTTTTTCACTGTCTGAAATATATCAGAGCACATTGTTCATGTTACAAAATGTAAGATGGACACATCTGAGTAACGATTGAGTAATTGGGACACCCAGGACAAATGCCAGGTGTAAACAGAGCTAAACAATATCTTATCCCTGTCTCTGTTAAGACAGCTTTATCCAGGTTTCACTCTTGACATCTTGGAATGAGCAAACATTCATGCTAAAGCTTGAAATTAAGGAAGATCTGGCTGTGAATAAGCACTCACTGCAAGGTTTTGTCCTGGCCCCCCTTAAATTTGGCGACAACAGTTGTGAGAAGGAGAGTGGTGTCTGTGGGCATGTGTTTACCATCTCTGAAATGCTTTTGCTAACAGTCCCTTTTGTTTTTCATCTCTTCACAACAGGAGACTATATCCTTGAAGCCAAGCCAAAAGAAATCTCGGAGGCTCAGCGGTTGAACTACGAACAGGTAAAAGAAACAGAGCTTTCGCTCATGACTCACAGCACACTAGACTTTCCAACATAGCTGCTCTGTTTACATAGCTCTCTATGTGTTTGTGTGATAGCTAACAGTGCAGCTCCAACACTGTGAGGGTTCACAAGAGAACGAGCAGCGTGGGGTGAGGACTGAGTCTCTAATAGAGGTGTGAGAGATGCAGAGAGGACAAAAACATTGACCAAGATACATGCAGATTCTCATACATGCAGACAGACAGACAGGAATGACTGTTTGCGCTTCTATTCTGAGTATATCCTTTAGTTCTTGTCACAAGCAACAACGCTCTTTGGTTCTCCGTCATTAAACAGCCAGTTGTTCTCTGTGGGATTGCAGTGCCTTTGGGCAGCAAGCTGTGGCAGATACTACTGTAGATCAGCACACATCCATCTTACAGAAAAGAAGGTCAGAAATCCATGGAATCAGCATTGAATTAACAGAATTGTGCAAACTGGTCCATTCCAGTCTAGATCTAACTGTTTATATAATAGCAGGAGTGAATATGATCATTGTGTTGCTCTGATAGAGCTGTGTGATGGTAGTGTTTGTCATGTGAGGAGACAGCTCATTTCTTCTCACACCTTTATGGTTTGTAGGGATGAATGGGACCAGTCGAAAGACATAGAGGCTCTGATGTTCGGGAAAAAGGCCTTCTCTTTATTAAGTTGCATATATAGGTGGCCAGTATACATATATTTAATTAGTGGTTGACCGATATATTTTTTTTAAGTAGCCGATGCGATACTGATACTAAGGAATAAAGCACTGTGGCCGATAAGAGGCAGATATTACACAAATGCAATTAAATGTAAATGAGTAAATATACAGAAAATTGGTGAAACTAAATGAACAATTATTGTGTATTACACACCTAGTTAGTAACAGACTTGAACACATGAAGAGGTCCACACATGACGTTATATTAATAGTGGGCAGCGAAACATGGCGTAATATGAATAAAATATAGCAATTATAAACACATTATTGATACTTACCATACAATTTTTGTATCTCATCCACACAACCCATTTTACTGTGGTCATAGTCATATTACATTACTAAGTGGCAAATGCCTGCTTTACATCTTAGTGGCATTTTTATGAATAAAATGCTTATGCGCTTTACAAATTGTAAAAATATATTGTCCGATGCCGATAATTAAAAAATTCCAAATATCGACCAATATATTGGCCACGGCAATATATCGGTCTATCATTATATTTAATACATGGACCTTCATGTCCAGGTCATATTATACCTCAAAAAGAAGCAAAATTCTAGAACAAGAAAATTTGGAACTATTAACACTTTTACCTTATGACAATATTTCCATGGCAAACAGCATGTTTTTATCAACATTACTGTATGTGCAATTATTATGTGTATTGCAATATATAGCATAGGCCTATATAAACATAACAGAAATAATTGTCCCATAATTAATTAGATGAAACACAGATTTGTCCTGAAGTTCTTATCATTTTTTAAAATGCAAAATATAATATTTATTTTCATTGTCATGTTGGGGTGAAACATAACCTTTAGCCTTTGTGAAATACTGAAGTGTAGTATTATATTTAATTAAGGGTCATATCGTCATCCTAATCTGGATTTATTTTAAAATATCTATTTATAACTTGGTTCTAAGCAGTTTGACATCAATTTTTGTATGTGAGGATGTGAGAATTAAGACAGTTTCTGATGTTCTTGTGTTTGTGTTGTTTATTGGCTTGTGAGTAGGTGGAGGCTGACTGGATTTATGCTTAGTCAGTTCTTTCTGCTTATGTTGTTATGAAAATTCAGTTTTTGTGTGGAGATTTTTTGGTTCTTTAATAAAACTTTAGGTTTTATTTATTGCTCAGACTATTTTAAGTTGGGCTTCATTTATGCTTCAGTAATGTTTGCTGATTTCTAAGCCAGTGCTATATATGCTAATAAATGCTTTCTGGCAATAAGAGAGAGAAAGTCTGGAAGAACTTGTGTGTTAACCAATCAAAGGCCTGTCTGCTCACTGTGAGTTAAGCTTGTGCAAACAGTGAGCAGCAGCATCGTGATTCGTCTCAGGTTTGACTTGGTTTTGCATTGCTTGATAATTCTTCTAAATAGTCGTCTCAGTGGGTACCCCTGGACAAAGTCAGAGAGAAGAGAACAGAGAGAAATAAGACGATGGAGAAAGTGGGTCAGGGCATTGGAGTGGTTCAAAAAATCTGGCAGGGGCACAGCATCAGAACCGGACCACACGCAGGCTGGGGCGTAGGTGGGGTTAAGACCAGTGCCAAGCTTGACAGGGCTGAATGGGAACTGTGGGTGGATGGGTCTTGGCTGATCTGTCGAGCGTCGAACTCTCATCTGACCCTGGTGCCAGTTCTGTATTCTCTCATCCTCCCACTGGCCATCGGGTCAGTCTGTGGCACACTCATTCTTCCTGGCCTGAGTTCCAGGAGAGCAGGGAGTCAGATTCTCCGATAGTGTGACTCAGCAGTTCTGTCAAGGTGTTGTGTTGGGATGTTTTGGAAACATCATACTTTAGTATTGAGCTGTAAAATGGCTTGTGGTGTTCTAATCGAAGCCAAGGTGAGATGAATCAAAGGTTACGGTCACGTTTTTGTTTCGAGTTCTCGTAAAGTTGCCTAAAATGCTGGAAAAATTAGATTACAACATTAAATATAAACTGTAAAGGTCTTATCTTTACTATTGTTATCCGTTACTGTGGTTCCAAGTATTAGTTCTCAAGGTTATCGTGATAAGAGGATTGACTTTAGTTTGCTGTACATACAAGACAATTTGAGAAAAAAACCGTATACAGTTTCAGTCCCAGACACCTGTTTGTGTGAACATAACACTCGGACAGCTACCTAAAACCATTAATCACATTTGAGCACAACTGCCTTAATCTAATTACATTTAAGCAAAAGAGGCCAAGTTATTGAATATATGGATATACTTTAGTTAAAGGTCCAGTTTGTGAAATTTAGTGGCATCTAGCGGTGAGGTTGCGAATTGCAACCAACGGCTCACTCCACTGCTCCCCCTTTTTGTCTGTATTAACAACATGGCGAATTTCACGTAAGGGAACCTCAGCATAACAGATGGTCAGACCGTGAGTCTATTGAAGTCACTACGAAATTGAAACTGACACGTCTCGTTTTATATGTAGTATTGAAGTGTTTTTTTTATAAATGATTTATTTGTGCACTTCATTGTTTTTCTAACTCATGTGCCCTCATAATCTTTTAAACGTTAAAATACTTCCCCCTTGAAATGACAAGTAATGGATTGTGGCTAATAGCAGTTACCACTTAGTAACTTAGTCCCGCCCTTCATTTTTTTCTTCATTTCAGAAGCCATTCAGAATATAACCGCTATTATAGAGATGTACAAAATGAACTTGCATCTTACTGTTGACACTTTTATCTCATCAGAGAGTACAGTTATACCCCTACTGTAGATAAAGGGTCATGCTTATGATCTCAGCTCTATATTAGAGTGGCATTATGGTATTATGGTAAACATGTATAGCCCTCTCTGGTTCCTAAGACAATATATTGAGTGATTTTCTTACAGAACTGGAACACATGGGGTTTAGATTAGCTTGCGTGAATTATTCATCCCTTTAATAGATCATTTGTGTGGGCGTGTGCATCTTGTGTTTAAAAACAATGATTTTTATTCCCTTGTTTTGTTTGTGCGTTAACCGTAATACTCACCCTTTGTCTTTTTTCTGTCTCCCTCCCTCCCTCCCTCCCTCCCTCCCTCCCTCTCTCTCTCCCTCCCTCCCTCCCTCCCTCCCTCCCTCTCTCTCTCTCTCTCTCTCTCTCTCTCTCTCTCTCTCTCTCTCTCTCTCTCTCTCTCTCTCTCTCTCTCTCTCTCTCTCTCTCTCTCTCTCTCTCTCCTCTCTCTCTCTCTCTCTCTCTCTCTCTCTCTCTCTCTCTCTCTCTCTCTCTCTCTCTCTCTGTAGAACATGAGTGATGCCATGGCGGTGCTGCATAAACTGCAGACAGGTCTGGATGTGAACGTGAAGTTCACAGGTGTGCGGGTATTCGAGTACACGCCCGAGTGCATCGTCTTCGACCTGCTGGATATTCCGCTCTATCACGGATGGCTGGTTGACCCGCAGGTCATTCCACTTCACTGATTCACTTCCTTCTGGCAGCAGGGAATCGTCCAACTACAAGTGAAACAACTATAAGTCATAGTCACAACATAATGTGATGTTTTTGTTGATTTTAGACCTATTCTAGTTTCACGTGTAACTTCTATTTCCAGGAAGCGCATATAGTTTTCGCTGATGTCTTGACAATGTACACCCATTGCTGGAGCAGCGTCTCTCATTCTCTATGTGTGTCTCTGTAGATGGCAGATATAGTGAAGGCAGTGGGGAACTGCAGTTATAACCAGTTGGTGGAGAAGATAATCAGCTGTAAACAGTCCGACAGCAGTGAGCTGGCCGGGGAAGGTGGGTGTTCGCTGTTTTACTGTCATCTTCTCTTTCACACATTATTTCTGGCTTTTATCACAACTCAAGCGCTCGTCTGTCACGTCTCCTCGCTGACTGAAGGGCCTTGAGTATAAAATTCACTTTGTTGTGAGTTCACTCTGTCAAACTTGGATGTACTTTATTGTCACACACGTTTCTCTCTGTTCAGAACTGTTTCTACTCTTATTGCATCATGCAAATAAACAGCTATCACAGAAGAGTGTGTGAGTCCGTAAAGATTAAAAGCTCGATGTTTTTTTCTTCTATACACTCTTTTTTTAAACGTTCTGTCCCTGCTCCGTCTCTGTGTCTAAATATATCTCCTTTGCTATCTTTTCTCGCTTTTTCTGTGTGTGGGTATCAGAATGCACGTTGTCTGTCTCCTGTTTTTCTGTTTCAGCGCTGATATGCAGCATCCTCTTCTATCTCTGGCTGACTGTCTGTGTGCCATTCGCACACTGTGTACCAGCCTGTCAATCTGTCTGTCTGTGTGCCAGGCTGTGCATGTTTAAAGTCATTCCTAATGGTTTGACATTTGTTTTCTATTATATTGGACGCATCTCAGGAATGCTTCATTCCGATTGGTCAGGCGCAGCATTCAGTGGTTAAATGTTTTGAAATGTTTCTATAACAGACTGTTGATCCAAATTCAACCAGCATCTCATGTCTATATATCTATTTATTGAACCGGACAGCACAAAGGATTCGTCTTTGCAGCTGTACTTCTGTATAGCTCTATACCTCGTGTGTGTTTCAGGTTTTGTGGCAGAGCAGTTCCTGAACAGCACAGCGACTCAGCTGACCTACCACGGCCTGTGTGAGCTCACCTCCACCGTACAGGAGGGAGAACTGTGTGTCTTCTTCAGGAACAATCATTTCAGCACCATGACCAAATTTAAGGTGTTTACATCTACACACATTTACTGTAGTAGTATGATGAGGGGATCGGTGCTGAAAGATGCTTCTGTGGTGATGTGAATTTAATACATTCATCAACAGAGGGATGTTGCTGTCCCCTAGTGGCCCAAAGCGAAACCTCACTAACATGTTATTGTGAAGATCAGAGATATATGACAGTATTGCTAATTATTTTGTGATGTCTACATGTTTACCATACTAGAAGATCAAAGCCTATCCCAAAACACAATGGGTAATGTCATTTTAGCATTCTATTCTGTTTAAAGTTTACTGGTTACTTTTTTCTCAAGTCTGTTTTACCATTCAGATAAAATCTTAGCTCGTAAGTATGAATAATGAAGCATGGAATGGGTTGATTTAACACTAGAGGACATTTTGCTCTCTTTCAGATTTGTTCAGAATGCTGATGCGTCATCTTGTCCCTAAAAATAGATATGAAAATGTAACTTAACATGTTGATTCTTGACATGAGAGATTTCAAAATCAAATTTCACTATAAAATTCTTTCTAAGATGGCATTGCAGTTGAATAAATGCAGCAGCATCTAGGTGTTTTATTTGTATGGTGATGACCACTTTCATGATTATTTTTTACGACCGTTTCAAAGCAACAACATAAAGAAATGTTACTGCGCATGCACGCTTTTGTGGTTCAAACTTAACTTCCGGTACACATTCACAAAGAATAGAGTCCCTGCAGATTATTTCTGATAGCAAGCAAAAGAAATAACAAGTAAACTACATTAGCTAGTATGTCTAGTCAGTATTATTTTGGGTTACCAGTAGAAGAACTGTTACTTGGCTAAACTTAAATGCAATAACGTTACATGACCCATTTAACACATTGTTTATTTAATATTTATAATATATTTTAAAATGTATATTATACAATAAAATATAAATTCATATTAATATATACATATAAATATTTATATAATTAGCCACTAGCCAAACCGATCAACAAACACAGACCGAAAGTTAACTGATGAAATCATCTATATACAGTTGTCTGGATGTAAGAGTCACTAGTTACACGAAGAGAATTTGAACACTTTTGGATTTTGGATGGACTCTACATAAGCACCAGTCGCCCTATCAGGCTGCATGTAAAGCCTCTTTCTGTTATCTATGGGAAAGTGAAAGTGGCACTGCACACTTGATCCGTAACAGTTTCAAGATCCTCATGTACACACTTCACAACGCAACAAGTGATCAGAGATTGATGGACAAGAGCTCTCATTCAGCTGAAGTGTGTATTTTGTGTAAGTGCTCTCTATCTGTGTGTTCCTCAGGCCCAGCTGTACCTGCTGGTGACAGATCAGGGTTTTCTCACTGAAGAGAAAGTGGTTTGGGAAAGTCTGCACAATGTTGACGGAGACGGCAACTTCTGCGACTCCGAGTTCCGTCTGAGGCCGCCCTCTGACCCGGAAACAGTGTACCATGGTCAGCAAGACCAGATCGATCAGGTCAGGAGTGGTCTGTTTTCAGTACTAACTCAATAAGTTACTTACCAAGTGAGCCAGTTATTTAATTTTAAGAGCCATTTTTAGTCATTCCTATATAAAATGTACATTGATGACATTTTATGTTTTAAGTAATTCTCCAGGAATAGCTTGTTGTATCTGCATGTTCTATGTGTACCAAGCAACATAAAGTAAAGCAGAGCTACAGAGACCGATGTTACAGTGAGCTGTGCGGTTTTGAATCTTGACAGTGTTATAAAAGTGTTCAGATGTAGTTTAGGACTTTATACCACACTGGTCTGTTGCTCACACAAAGGGACTTTTCAATTATTTGTGTTAAAAGCTGTTCAACCCTTCCTCCATCTTGCTAACCGTCTCTTAGCCCTCCCTCTGTGTCATTGGGTTTACTTTCTGTGTGTGTTGTGTGTGTGTGTGTGTGTGTGTGTGTGTGTGTGTGTGTGTGTAGGACTACCTGATGGCGCTGTCTCTGCAGCAGGAGCAGCAGGCCTCAGATCTGGGATGGGAACAGATCCCAGAAGGCATCAGTGATCTGGAGTTGGCCAAGAAGTTGCAGGAGGAGGAGGACCGCAGAGCATCGCAGTACTATCAGGAGCAAGAGCAGGCGCAGGCAGCAGCTGCGCAGGCACAGGTGAGCAGTGAGGACAAATAACACGAAAAAGATACTTTGACTTCCATTGTATGGACACAAAACCACCGACACATTTCTCAACATAGCTTCTTTTGTGTTCCACACAAGAAAGAGTCATAGACAGGTTTTGAACCACATGAGGGTGAGTAAATGATGACAGAATTGTTATTAACCATCTATGTGCAGGAACAGCAGGCAGCAGTGGGTGCTGATCAGGTGGACAGAGCAGCAGCAGCCGCCGGGGCCTCAGCAGGCGGCGCTACGGCTTCCCAAAGCCCTGGAAAACAGCCCTCGACGGGGGAGCGCAAACCCAAGAAAGAGGCCAAGGACAAAGACAAATGCATCTTGTTGTAACAGCAGTGGAGCGTGCGGAGCGCGAAACGGGCAGCAGTTTAATTCCAGTGGCTCTGCGATGCATCTCCCAGCGTGAGGTGAAGAGAGAACAAGCGTGACGGACGGAGAGGACTTGCCATTCTCAAGCCACTTGTGCCTGACTTTAACCCTCTGTGTTCTGAACACACACAAAAGCAGACAGGGGCGTCACTACAAAGACTATCACTACATGTTTTGTAGAGCTGGCCAAATGTTCTCAACAGGAAAACCACTGCAGTGCACTATATTCGTGTGGGGTCACCAGGGAGGGCGGATTTTTCAATTGTAGTATAATAAGGTCATGTATACATAGCACTAGGCAAAAAAGTCCCACACCCCTTAAATACGAAACAAAGCAAGAAAAATGGCACCACTTTTTTTCATTATACGAAGCATTATCTTTTCTGTGAATATCTGTTATTGCTGTTGTTTATAAGCTATTTTATACCAGTCCATTCATACATATACACATACACATGCATATGTAGATTAGTCTGATTTTGTTTGTTAAAAGTTCGTTCAAATGAGAACGTAGCAAGCCAACAGGTTGTAAGGCCACTAGTTCTTTGTCTGGCGATATTACGATGCCAAATTTCTTTTCGTTGATATTGTGCAAACTAGGAGGAGCGGAATTTTTTTGCCAATAGGACATTAGTATATTAATATGAGGTGACAATGGACTCTCTTAAGGGCCATAGTTTTATATATCTTTATATTACATTAGAAAAACATGGCCAATAATTTGCTTCACCCTTAACAGTCCAGTGCGTATTTGCCTTGTAGCGAAAAATCTTTTTCTCAAGAAACTAGAAAATGTAAAGGTTCTACTAGATATTTTGTCTTATATCCCTGTTGTTTGTCAGGGTACTCCAGCTAGTGGTCAACCAATATGTGTTTTAAAAGATAGGGTTGTTTGGTGAACAGGGTGGCCGATTTTCAACATACACATTATAAAAGAAGTTTTTAGAGCCGTCAGTAGATTTTGGAAAGGACGCAAGGGTAGTTAACACGTTAATCTTATTTCTAAGTCATTGCCGGCCAACGCTGGTAATGTAAAAACAGCTAAGCATTTCACACTCTTTCATGTACATTGTACATATTCATATATTGGATTTAAGGTAGAACGAGGAAAGCATAACTCAAGCCTCCTGGGAGACAAGGTCTTTTCTATCTAAACATTCCAGCTGTATGCCTTGAACTGAGCGTTGCGCTGAGCCTCAGATTCAGAGAAACACTAACGTCGGGCTAGTTTCCCTGCGTCCGGGCTGCGCGCGGAAGAGCCGAGGATGGCGTAGTTGTGTAACAGTGGTTCCGTGGGAGCACTAGTAGATCGTGTTGATGCTAGTCGTGGAATGGAGCTGTTCCTTTGACGTTTGGTCCCTCAGTGGCCGATACTCTCTGTATATAAAAAGCCTTACAATATTTACAGTATGTTTTTTACCAATGCAAATAGGTGCAAGACAAGACTGAGACAATCTGTAGACTTTACCATTGACAGAAAACCTCACAGGCCTTCACGGAAGGAACATATCCTTGAGTGTCTTGCAAACAGATCGACATGTTTTAGCTGCCTTGGTAATGGATATGGATTAAAACAATGTAAAATACAGGGTTTGAAATTTGAACCTACCTTTTTCATCGGTCAGATTATTGTAAAGTACAGTTTCAACTCTAGGAATCAAGCTTTTTCTTAACAAGAAACACGGCTGTTTTTGACGTTTCGAAGTACTGGAATGCTGCTATTTGAGGTGATTTAGTTGGCATGAGATATATTATGTATAGCCAGCGTTGATTTAGATACCAAGAGTGCAGTCTTGCCCTGTCACGTTTATGTCTTAAGAGCGTTCACACTCATTGTACACTACAAAACAATACAAACAGAAAATGCTTTCATAATGTCGGTGAGTTTCTGTCACTTTTGGGAACGGTGTCATAGTAAGAAGCACAAGCAGTCGGGCTAGAGATGTGTCTGGGGGTTGTACTAGGGGATGGGCTGAAATGATACATTATGTATAACTGTAACTGTAAAAAAATCATCTGAACCATACTTCCTAATGTAAACGAGTGATGATTTTCAAGCTGATTTTCAATTTGGATTCACTGCATTGGTGAAAGAGAGAAAGCTTTTAACTCTGGTTTCCTTGCAGGTCAGCTTGAATATGGACATTCCAAGGTGCTTATGATCAGTGGCATGTCTGAAATAAGAGTGGACATTGCGAATGCAACCTAATAACAGGCTTTTCCAGCACACAAAATACTATGTATCTACTGTGCATTAGCTTATGTCGTTTGCATTGATTGCCAGTAACTATCTTCTGTTGTAATGTGCTTCAGCTTGAACCTTTCGCTTCTAAAATCTCGTTCATGACAGACGTGTGGAATGTCACAAATATATGTAGGGCTGATTTGTTATTGGGATGAATAGTAAAATTTCACATTTATAGAGGGACAAGAAGATGATTTTAGTTATTTGTTATGCACTGTTACACTGAATGCACTAGATGAGAAAAATACCTCTTTTTATACAAAATCTGAATTGCCAGAGTTTGTCTGGTTTGAGCTGACAACCTGATTCATAAGTAACATCCAGTACAGGCTTCATTCTGCAATAAGGCTTATATTTATGGGGCAACAAGAAGAACTGTAAATGGACAATAAAATACTTTCTGAAGGGTTCGCGTGATGCCAATGTTACGTTCTTTTCCTCGCCCTGCTTTCAGACAGAATATAATTTCTCACATTTTAGTGCCATCAAGTGATGATAAAGATAGCAGCAGATGAAGAGGGCTTTTGGCGGAGCGGATACATTTACTCAAAGGCAGGGAATTACCCAGGGTTATCCAAACTGACGACCGTAATTCTGAATTTTTTAAATACTAATCTAGCACACATTAAATTCTTCCACAATTTAAAGTGTAGAAAGGTTTCTTACGTATTAAACCGTTTAGCAGGTCAGTCCATAATGGAAATGCAGTTGTGATGCATGTTTAACATCAACTCTCATTGATTTAATGGAATAGTCCCAGTACAATTTCTATTTTATATCCTTTATACTGGTGTATTTACACAAAACATTGTAACTGAACAAGAAATATCTCCCAAATGCAGGATATTTTAAGGGTCAACCTTTCATTGTGTTTAAGGTTCAATAATGACCAAAATATGTGTGTAGCCCAACAGTGTCAATGAGTAGATGGACATTTTCTTGTAACAAATGCCTTAGACGAGGGACAATGTGTCTGAAATAAAGGAAATTTGATCGAAGTCTGTGGGTTTGTATGTCTCATTGTGGAAGAACATGGCTGCGTGAGTATAAACATGACACAGAGACGACATCATAATCCATATAATTTAATATCAACTTGTAGAATCATCAAAAAGAGTCACAAATTGAAATGCTAACGGAATTAGAGATGTGTCCAGTGCCACGCATACGCCATAGTCTGCTCAAAGCAGAAAAGAGTGACTGGAAGAGTTTAAACATTATCTAAACATTAAGAAATACGCTGTACAAGGTTGCACCCACACTATTTCAGGATAACATGTATGTGCACAAAGGTTGTTTACAGGTGACCAGAAAACAAAACATGTGGGCTAACAAAAGATCTTTACAAGGAAAAACATAACCAAACCATCAGATCTTTGTAATAATCTTAAGGCTATACAGCCAATTAAAAACAAAGTTCTAAATTATAAAAAAAACAAAAACAAAATTGTTGAATGCTAGAATCTGCCTTTAAAGGGTTTGAATCCTCCACTGCCACCAGCCATAGGAACGTTAGTGATCTGCACAATTCTGTTCATTCCAGTGGAAGAATGACTGAAGGAAGACCAACAATCATGAATTAGTCATGAAACAAATGATGCAGTGGCTTAAACAGCATTTATTTCACAAGGATGCTTACTTGGAGTGTGGTGCCATCATGCCCGGTCGGGTCTCTCCCATTCTGCGGTTATCTGGGAATCCCGCACTCTGTGATCCCCCTGCTCCGTGCCAGTCTTTCCTGGGACCTGGATCACGCCCGTGCCTTTCCACCACCACCTGCCTGCCGCTGCCAAAAGGCTGCTGTGGTCACAAGAAAAAAATTTGATGAAGCTTAGACAAAAAAAAAAACTTTTCTTGAAGAATGGTTGCATATGGAAATACTACAATCACAACAGAATGCTCAGGTTTGGTCTTACCTGGTCTCCCATAACAACAGGTCTGCCTCCATCTCGGCTGTTGAAACTGGTTCTGCCGCGGTTGGCTGTAGAGGCTCCTCTCATAGCAGGACCGGGGCCTTCCCTGCCTGGACGATCCGGGCGCATCCGCACCGCTCCTCTGGAATTCAAAACATGACCAAATCACAAGTTACCACCAGCTTGACAAATACCTCGGTGTAAAATGTAGGTTTGTCACAACCAGAGAAGACAAAGCAAATGGAAAAATTTCATAAAGACACATCGCGAGCTCTTTCCTACCTGACATCTCCTTGCTTCGAGTTCATTCCCCCATCGCTCTTCCAGCTATGATTGCCATCTCTGGGGGGTCTGGAGTGAGCGATGGCTGGAGGTGGTGCTCTGCCTCCTGCTGCTCGGTCGGGCATGGCCACCTGCCTGCGCTCATCGCGGTCACGAATCTCTCGCCGGTCACTGTCCCTAAGCTCTGCGCGGGGAGGTGGTGGAGGTTCCGCTCTCCTTACAGGTTCAAAGTTTTTGGGATAACGCTCAAACCCGGATCCTTCCCGACGTGGAGCAGGTCGATTCTTTTTTGAATCAGCTTCATTGTCAAAACGGTTTCGTCTGCAAGAAGAGTGATTTGAATTCATTACGTTTTTGATTTACAAACTTGCATGCGTTACCTTTAGTCGGAGTCTGACTTCATTATAAAACTAAAGACACTCTTACCGGTCAAAGTTGTTGGACTGCACAGTTGATGTTGGAGGGTATCGAGTTCTGTCTCTGGGGTTGAAGTCATTAAAGCGGTTCTGTTGCCGGTTATTGTAGTCCGAACCCTGACTGATCCTTCCCACTGGCTCAGTGTGCATCTTTTTACCACCATTCCAGTAAGGGTCCTCCCTCCTGCACATAGCAAGAAGAAAACTTTTAACCAGTGTTCTGGAGAAGTGACGTTCAATATATAATTTTTAGGGCCAAGCAGACAACAATAAAAAAACAAGTTTCACACACCTCTGGTCAACATCACGCCCCCTCTTCAAGTTGTTTCGTTTCTCCTGCTCATAACGCAGCTGCTCCTGTTGACGTCTCAGTTCCTCACGTTCACGAGCCAAGCGCTCAGCTTCCTTGCGTCGCTCCTGCGTGCATGCAGATTTCAGTTTACATACAGAACCCATACACAGATCTGAGACTTAACAACAGGTATATAGCTTTTGTACCTGCTCGATGCGGATCCTCTCCCGTTCCAATCTCTCTCTCTCCATGCGCTCACGCTCAAGTTTCTGTCTTTCCATTTCCAGTCTTTGCCGCTCTCTCATCAGGTTCTCTCTCTCCTCCCGCTCACGCATAATACGGATTCGCTCCCTTTCCCGACGCTCCCTCTCAGCTAATTCGCGCCGTCTAAACGAAACACCAAAATGGGATTACAATCTACAGCTGAGGTATGAAATGTACACATTTTTTACTAAAGATTTTTTCTTCTGGATTTATTTGGATACACCCACCTGCGCAGCTCCATGGCCCTGCGAAGACGTTCCATTCTCACCATGCGCTCACGCATCCTCTGCTCCTTCATTTTCTCAAATGGAAGGATGTCCTTGTTGCCACCTTTGTTGGGCATGAGCCTGCCCTTCTTCATCTCCATCTGCAAGCGTTTTATATAAAACAGGCCACAATAAATGTAATTTCACACAAATGATTACAGTTAAAAATCAACTGTTTATTTAACAGGTTTTCTCAGAATGCAGTTAACCAACCTCCTCAGGTGGTATAAACCATCTGGGCCGTCTGTTCATTGCATTAAGTGGACCAGGCTGCAAAGAGAGAGAGATTCAGAAACCCTGGCCTATAAAAAAAAACACTATCAAATTTCAGTACATTATCAACATCCTTGTCACCTTTTCAAACCTTCCGTCCCTTCTGAAAGGAGGCCGAGCTTTATTAAAAGGTTGCGGTCTTTTAGAATGGTCAATCATTATCATCTTGTTTGGAGTCTTTCCTGTGGATTAGAAAGAGCAGATACTGATATTATTCAACATGTCATAACGACAGTAATCGACAGTCACAAATCTTTATAGCTTCTAAAACTTTAAGCAGAAGACATCACATACGCCCATGCTTCTTTTCATCTTTCTTAGATGCATCTGTTCCAGAGTTGGAAGATGTTGCATCAGATTTGTTGTTCTTGGAATCTGGCTTTTTGGCGTCTTTGCCGTCTTTCTCAGAGGGTTTGTCAGATTTCTTCTCTTCCTTCTTAGAGAAAACTTGAGTCCTTGAAATAAAGTAAAAACAGTGTTTAAACTGTAAAAATATGCAGCTGAATAACTTGATACAAATAGAAAGCGATTGAAACTAAGAAATGATCTCTTACTTATTGGAGGTTTTGGTTCCAGTTGGAGTGCGCTTCTCTCCAGAAGTTTTACTGGAACAGATCTTCTCTTCCCCTTCTTTCTTTGAGAAGTCTTTTTTGAAAGGGTCAGTTTTCACCTGTAAGAATAATACAGATAGATGAAATGCAAATGATAATGATAATATGTCATTGTGTGCCTTATTTGAGGTCAAGGGGAGGTGGTAGGAAGGCTCAAGACTAATGGATATCATCCAAAAAAATGTTTACTGATGTCCAGCAGAGGCAGGCAGTATACATATCTATATAGAAATACAAAAATAACAAAATTGAAGTAACAAAAACAATATACAAGGAGACCTCTTAACACATCATTGACCCTGGAATAAGCTTGGCAGGAAGTCTGCAGCATGTCTGTCGATCAGGAACAAGGTGATAGGATGCCACAATCATGCCAACCAGGATCTGCTATCGAGTCCGTTTTTTCATCTTCAGCACAAGAGACCATGTTCATCCATTGTGTTCAGACACAAACTTGTGAAGCACTGCCTTTAAGGCCATTTATCCATGCCTTAAAGGGGTACTTCACCACCAAATCAAAATTTCCCCATGTTTTACTCACCCTCAAGTCATCCTAACTGAATATGTTTTTCTTCTTGAAGCATAATGCAGTCGGAGTTATAACCCTAAGTATCATTTTACTTTCAAGCAGTAGAATGGGAGTGAATGGGTGTTGACTTTTTGAAGCTCCAGAAAGTGCATCCGTTGATCAAAGAACTGCTCGACACAGCTCTGTGATCTTAAAGATCTCCTGAAGAGAATCGTTGCGTTTGTTTAAAATAAATATCCATATTGACAGCGCTATTAATGTTAATGTCTAGCTTCCCTTATCCATCGCTTGCGCCGGGAAATGACACAGGTGTGTCGTAGGTTCAGTTGACGAAGGTTGCATTTTTCGTTTTGTTCCAATGGGATGCCGTATCCTCTGTGGGGAGCTTTCATCACGGTCATTTGCCGGAAAAAAAACAAGCCAGGAGGCTCACGCAAAGCAGAGGGATAACAGAGCCTTGTCAGCTTCAGGGAGTTGTTCAGTCAAAACTGTTCTTCTAATGTTTTTTGTCCTTCTCTCTCATGAACCTTTTAACTCATCACCATCTGTTAAGGTGGTCAGAGTTAAGAACTTGTTTATCAGCTTGCCTATGCCTTACTAACTGCTCTGACTTCAGCTACACCAGTTTGCAGTAAGTCAACAAGTACAGGCGCAGTAAGTCAACAAGAACATGAAATAAAACTCCCGCCATACAGATACTAGAGGAAGGGTTTAACAGAGGTTCTAGAAGTTTAGATTAATGATTAGGTAAACACAAAGATTTGTAGACTTGCAGGGATGAATTGTTACTCAAAAAAGTAGTATTAAATGTGCTGGAACAAACTACTTCCTCTTGGTGTTATTCATTTGTTGTCAAGGTCTTTTCCCTAAAGTGCCATCTGTAGATCCCTGTGCTGATCTCAGACTAGTCCAGAATGGACTTTTAACCTTGTCATACTGAAAGGTATTAAGTTCCATAGCAACAAAGACAGCTCTCATCTTTTTTTGGGTAATAGTGGCACCAAGTACAGCATCCAGTCCTCAACTGGCCATCTACAGGCTATAGCAATCCACTCAAAGGTGGTAAAATAATGCTCTGTCATCATCCTCTCATAGCAGTAACTTCTTTCTGCCCTGTCAGCCCATTTGCAGTAGTGATGTAGGTCTGGCTAAGTGACACTACGAGACACTGTACGTCCCTCATCAGGCACCAGGTCAACATGGTTGTCATCTTCCTCCCTGTTCTCTTAGACTGTTTTTGGGATGGCATTGTGGTGTCACTGGTCAACTGATGCATCCTGTCACCATTTGTTGTAACATTCAAGGGGAAGTGGTAGATTCAACTGTTCAACTAACGTTCAAGAGGACTCATGCCTCATGGATATCATCCAAAAGGTGTTAATTTCCATCAGAGGGATCTGGGATCTCATTACAAAGTGATATTTTACAGCCACCCTCCATGAAGCACACCAGTTACACTACACCACAACAACCATTATCCTGCCCTCTGGTATAAAAACCAGGAAGTGGCAAGTTCACACCTTGGCATACAATGCAGTTGTTACAAATGTAAAAACAAACTACTAGTGTATGAACTGCATAGGGCATAAATCTAAAACTAGTCAACAGAAACAATGCAAGCCATTACTAATAATTATTTAAAAGGACATATAAATACTGTAAACAGTATCTGACCATGTAAACACATTTTCTTAGAGGCCGTTAATACAACGAAAACTGAAAACCTTTTATGCGTTTTAGAAATCTTTGAAAAGCCTTTAATTTAAAATAAGACAAATGCATGAATAACAAACAACTGTTACTTAAATGGCATAGCGGTGAAGCTCTTACCCTGTCCACAGATATCTGTTGTCCATGGAGTTCTGTGCGGTCAAGGTGAGAGATGCACCTGGTCACTTCTGCACTGGATGACATGGTGACTAAACCATAACACTTGGCACCTGGGCTACGAGCGTTGGTGACAACTTTGGCACTAAAAACCTTTCAAAAAACATAATTTAGCAAATAGGTTACAATGACCACAGAAACATTACAATCCATAATAACATTATAATTTCTCTTTACCTTTCCATATTTGCCAAAGAGGTTCTTCAGATCAGCAGCTTTGGTGTTGGAGGACAGACCACTCACCCATAGATTGCGAGAAGAGCTGGTGCTGCTGCCGCCTCCTGAACACACATTGCAAACTGAAGTTCAGAAGACACTACATACACCACTCATATCACCACTTTATCAGAATTAAAAAACTAAGATTTATTATTCTTGTGGACTTGTATGAAACTTCTATTTATAGCAGAAACTCTCACCTTTTTCATCTTTCGACACCTTTCCATCTCTGTCCTTTGAAGAACTAAAATGTAAATATTACGAGAGCGACAAAAACAGAAATACTTTAATGAGTACCAGGAAATAAGACAAGGTTATGGACACAGAGGTTCAACATCAAGGTTATACACATTTTTGGTGCATTATAGAAAAGGAAAAGAAAAACTCCAAATAGGCAAAGCTGGCACTTGGACAAAACTCCAATAAGGCTTCTTTTTCTTGCTTTTCCACAGGAGCAAGGTGGGCCAGGTTTTCTGCCAAATTATTCCCTCGACCAATGAAATCCTCAGGAGTGTGTTCAACTTCAGAGTGAATCACTTCATTGGACTGACAAACCCCTCTGACATCACTGGAACTATTGCTCTTTTTTTTTTTTTTAAAACCATAAGTAAGGACTGGAAAAGCAAGTGCTGGAAATGTGTGTAACGGACGTGATTTCAGCTCCTCGTATAACGCCACCAATTATCAAACTTCAAAAAATGGCAAACCAAACCAAAAGACAACCAAAAGGCAGGGATTAGGTACAATGAACAACTTGTTATGAAAAAATTCTTTCGGCTACCCACAATGCTGAGTTCTTAGTGAGCTGGAACTTGGTAGTAGTATCTTAAAGAACTGACATAGAAAGACAAACCTCTTTGCTTGACCTGTTGCCCCAGTTGAAGAGGGGCCTTTCTTCCCAGAATCCTTTTCCTTGTCTCCTGTTTCTCCTTTCTTCAAGGCCTCTCTGTTGTCCTTCTTACCGGCGTCAGACTTCAGCCCGTCATCTCTCTTACCATCTTTGTGGTCATCTATCTCTTCAGTCAGCGAGTCTGTCCCCTGCCCCATCTCAGCAGAGACCTCAGCTTCTTCAGAGCCCTTATCTGCCTCAGAATCTGGAAGTTTCACATGTTTACCTGTTTCCAGGAGGTCGTCGCCATCCACATCCAATGTGATGGCATCTTCGGCCTGGATGGTGACAGATATATTGTCATCCTCAACTTCTTTCACAGGCTCAGGGGCAGGTTCAGTTTCCATGGCCTCCAACACTGGGACTTCAGGATCGGCTTCTCTCTCCGCATCAACCTCTGCATCAGGCTCGGGCTCGGGCTCCGGTTCGGGCTCCGGTTCAGGCTCAGCCTCAGCCTCAGCCTCGGGTTCCGTCTCTGCCTCAACCTCAAGATCGGGCTCCACCACTGCCTCAGCCTCAGGCTCTGCAAGGCCATCTTCACAGGAGAAGGTTTTAGAATTTTCACGAGTAGCATCATCAGTATCGGTTACATCTGAGGGATTTAACAAGCATAAAACATGGCAAAACACATTGTTTAACATTCACATTTCTGTGCTACGTGACCTAGAAAGTAGAATAGAGAGCAAGTTTAGTATAAGTGGTCATCGTGGATGAGGAAACCACAGGTATACATATAAACACATTCCTTAGAGAAAAATGAAGATGTTGACAATCTTCTGTGTGTTCATAGCCATGTACACTTCTTTGATGACACCAACTCTCTTCATCCAAATTCTGAAGGTCACAATATATTTGGGTGGGACTGAAATACGCTCTTCTGCTTTAGGAACATGCTTTATGGCACAGATATGCAGTTCCACTGAATGCAAGTCCTCCCACCAGATGTCACAATTTGACACGTCTCGTAGTCTCAGCCAAGGTCTTCTTTCAAACACTCCCTTTGACTGTCCATCTTATTTTACAGCTGATGGAGGAGAATCAAAAGCAGAGTGCCAAATCCGTTCGCAGCACACTGCCCTGTAACGCTGCTAAAATGGGTGTCCACCGAGCTGTGTCCAGTCTTGAGCGAGCAGCGACGAAGCCATGTGGGCTATACGGCAGTCTGAAAGTGTCACTATGATGAACGATGTTCACATGTATCATGTTCTGAACAGTCATCAAAGGCACACTGCATGTTGCTCTCTCCATTTCAGGAGCAGTCCATTCACAACAGAAAGAAAGAGAAGGGTTGCTGAAGCTTTGTTCAGAACTCCACAAATCAGGAGTCTGAGTTCTACAGAAGATCACGTGGGTGGATGCATCCTCTGCAGAGGGAATTGATGTTTTGGTGGGGAAATGAGTCCTTGTTCATAATTGCGCCGTCTAATTTGTTCATCACTGATGTTAAGAAAAACCGGTGAAGCGATATCTGTCCTTTGATTCAGTGCGTGCCGATGTGATGCTTTCGATGTCCGTGATGTTGCAAGACTTGTTGTTTTTAAGTCTCAACACATTCTGATCTCACACATTAAACACAACCGAAAAACAAAGGAAAGATGTCCAACCTTCTGATCAAAGAACCTGCAAAACCTGAAATATTTTTACCTCCACCCAAAAGGTGATCAGACATACCTTTTTCAGATTCCTCTTCTTCGGTTTCCTGAAAATGAATTAAAGTAGAATCTTTAGCAAAAAACACTGAAATTATGCAATGCTTTTTAGTTTTTTAGCATTTTAAGCATTATTACTTTGGGTAGGTAAGAGAAGAGTACAAATATGCTTTTATTTTGACATTCTTCAAATATCCCTATACATTTTTATCCCTATAAACACTAACATTTTACAGTCACAATGTACAAAATGTAAAATATGCAGATGGCTGTCTTTCCTAGCTTAATCATCAACATACCTTATCAAATATAATCCTGCATGTAACAATGTTGAGAATTATTTTATTACATTTTGACCATGCATAATTAATTATTTCTCAACCACATTTTAACATTTGTAACTCAATGTCTGTGTACATTGAAACTTCAGAAACTAAGGCCTAATGCCTAGCAGATAGTAATTCATAAACACTGACCCAAGATATAAAACACACAAAATGCAAAAACTGACTACAAAAACGTGAAACTACCTCTATTATAGTTAACAAAAAGGGCATTAAAAACACTAAAAGGTCCTTGCGTAAGTTACCTTAGAAAGGGGTTCCTCTTCCATGACGGCGTCAGCGTCCTGGTCCGTCTTCTTTCCTGCAGATGTGTAATATCAACACTTGGTCAAACTTCTGAAAACACAGAAATGGTGACAATAATGCGTTCAGAGTGAAATGATCAAGCTGAGCTTCACCTTTAGATTTCGCGTGTTTTCTCGTGGGCGTGTCAGCAGACACGACGATCTCTACGTTGTCTGGATCGCCACCTTCATCTTCTATAGCCTGCGCACAAGACGACAACCATTTTTTTAAAACACTGACTTGTCAGTGCAAACATAAATTAGATGTAAATTGTTTTGCACGACTGGTGTGTTAGAGCTGTAAATAATACGCGCACAAGTGGGATTACTGAACTGAAAGTTATCACATAATGAAAGAAACCAGTGTCGTGGCGTCATGCATTGTGCAAGCTAACACGCTCAAAGGGTTAATGAATATCTAGCACTTTGTATTAATGTAAAATGTTATATTAAAACACACAGATTATCAAAATCTAATATGATTGCATGCAGTTATTGTAAATAAAAAAATAGTGAAAAGGCATTAATGTTGCAAATTCATCTAAGCGCGCGCTTAGCGTATTAGCAAAGACTTAGCTAATGGAATTTAGCCTGCTTCACAAATCACCAGAGGAGTTAGTGAAACTGCAACAATATTTTTCCTCTAACCTTACAGATATTTGGCAACAAATTATGCATTATATTTAATTATTCGTTTTTATAAAGCCCGTTAACGTTATACAAGCAGGCTTTGCTAGACGAATAACGTTAATTAGCCACCAAGCTAGCTCGCGAGCTTTTGCACTACACGCAACGTCGTGGTTCAACCTCTGAATTTAAACATAACATACCTGTTTCAGTCTTGCAACAAGCGTATTTTTCACCCCAGTAATATCCAAATTTCGTCGTTTGAGTTCTGATTTTAAGTCTACAACGCGTAAATCTGTAATCTTCTTCGTCTCCACTGAAATGGCCCCCGACGCCATTTTAACTGTGTACAGGTCTTTGTGCGCGGGCACGACAGTAACACTCGCTCATTAGCGCATTTAAGCGTGTTGCGAGTTT
Source organism: Oreonectes daqikongensis (assembly GCA_026939265.1). Lineage (NCBI taxonomy): Eukaryota > Metazoa > Chordata > Actinopteri > Cypriniformes > Nemacheilidae > Oreonectes > Oreonectes daqikongensis. The sequence goes on from JAOTQM010000074.1 coordinate 98,892, forward strand.
ACGATACGCCTTTTACATTTAAAGATATTTAACAACAAATGTTAAGCACTGTTTCTGACAAAACTATGATACTGTATAATTAACAGTAATTATTCTACAAAATAATGTATAAATATATATGTGAACACAACGTATTTTCATTACATTGTTTATTTACTGTAATTCTTGTAGTGACTACTTTAATGCAATAACTATGATATGGTTAATATAGCAAACAAAATAAATAAGTTTGAATTAAGTTTAGACACAAAAATGGACACATGAAAGAGTTACCTAACTTTATTAATTTCATTATTTTAAAATCAATATAAATCCCATGGAATATCATCCTGGAACCATTAAGTCTATGAATGCATGGACACCTGCCATTAAGTACTGCATTCCTACACTCCATTCAAAATTATTACAGTTTTTCCTCAAAATTGGGCAATCGGAGTGGAAATACACAGCCTCAGCGCACTCTCATTCTCACAGCACTCCTGTCTTTTGTCCCTCATGTGCAAGTATATGCAAGTTAGCTAGTTGAGATTAATATTAGTGTTAGGATTTTACCGTCGGACACAAAAAAAGAGCATGTTAAAAAACTGAAGAAAAAAAACAGGTTTGCTGCACAGTTGCAGAACAAATGTGTTAATGACAATATCTGAGAAAAAAGCTAACAAGAGTCAATTCTGAGAGAGAAATGAACAAGGCTAGGAGAGACCCTGATGAAATAAATAATCTGTTTCCCAGTACGCCACATCTGCCAGCCGCTTCTTCAGGCCTGTCATCCTGACACAAGTCATCATATTGAGCTTGTCCTTGTGAGGATTTCAACTTCCTCCTTTATCTAATTAAAAGTCCAACTTCATTATACAATAAAAACAACAATTAGAATACAGAGAGGTGACATTCATTTTTTTCTCTCTCTTTGAAAATACATTAGGTGAAGTGTGTTACATGTGCCGTCAGATTGAGGTGCTGAGAGGAGACTGATGGAACACAACCATGTTAACGTCCAAGAAGTGTGCAGTTGGTTCTTTTCAGGGCTGGAGTTGAATTCATTTCAATTCAATCAGTTAAAGATCTAATGAATTTAAATAAATTCACAATTTTATTGTAAAAAAACATGAAACGGAGTTAATTTCCTGACTTCAGTTAGTTCTGATCATAAGCTAAAGCAAAATGTAATGGACTCCAGCCCAGGTTCCGGTGTTAAGAGTGAACTTGTGTGAATGTGAACACTGTTACAGCGGCTGATCTCTTAACCATGATCTCATTTCCTAATTAAGGAATGTCTTGATTCACTTAAAAAATCTATTTCAGATCACATTGTCTAAAACATAAACTAATCAATATACTGCTCGATGAATTGAGTCCTGCAATGTTCAAAAATGGAGGTTGACATTCTAGTCCAGTAAAGCAAGGCATCAGGTATGTAAAAATGCTTCTTTACTAGAGCAGCAATCCTCGCCTGCAAGTTCTCAGGCCTTATGAGGCCCATTTCATTATATGTGCAAAGAAATGCATTGCAAGAAACCATGCAAAAATAAAATACAATGACACTGATGAAAACAAAAGCTACATAAACCCTTTATAAATACAATACGATTCAAAACCCTTAATGAAGATGTTGTTTCTAGCTGTACTGGTACTACATGATAGCTGGCACGCTAGGCTCGATGCTTTTTTTGTGGATTGTTGATTTTCTTTTTTCCCATAGTTGCGCAGGTATTTCATGCCGTCTTTGGTTGAATGCGTTGCTGACGAAAATAAAAAAGGAAAACAAATAAATGTCCAACAAAAGGGTCGCAAGAAAAATAGCATCAACTCTCTGAAGATAACTGAGCCTCGATGTCCACTCTGCAGATGGGGCATTTCTTGTTAGTGAGGAGCCATTGATCTACACACAGTTGATGGAAGAGGTGCATACATGGAAGGCGCCTGCAACAAAACAAATAAAGAAAAATAAGCAAAAAACACGACATCATTTTATAGAATGAAATCAAACTTTTCACAAGCTCACAAATAATTTGCTTAATGGAACAACATAGGACACAAGGCATAATACACATGGCTTAACAACAGAGGGCAGCAGACAACATAAGAAAAATTACCCAGAAAAAAACTCAAAAGTCACAAATGTCAATACTCTGTAAACTATGAATGCATGGCACCTACTACAATACAATGAAATGGTTTAGGTTTACCTGACATCCTCCCCTTCCTCCAGTATAGACAGACAGATGGTGCATTTCTCCTCTGTGTCTTCCTCTGCCCCCTCCTCTTCCTCTTGCTTACCATGCAGCTTTCTCTGTGTGAGAGAAACAAGCGTAACAGCCATTATGTATAGTAACAGAGCAACTCAAATCAAATGAACTTAAAAGTAATGCTAACACACCCTTATGACATCATATTGGCCATTTTTGTGTATTCTTCCCCAAAATATCAAAAGTATTCAACTTTTATATATTATTAATAGTCGACATTGGTGATGCATATAAAAGCACATAAAATCTTCATGACGCTCTGAGATGCAAACACAGACAAAAACACAGGCATGAACAATGTATTCATCATTTAAACAAAATGTCAAGCAGCACCAAAATCCGAACTTCAGGTAACCACATGTTGTTATATTTTATTCAATGTTAGCTAGATTGGCCATTGTTAGCTATGCCTGCCCCCGTTAACAACTATAAAATAAGCTAACACATGTTTTCCCAAACTATGTTCACTTTTTTCTCACCGAGTTTGAGGTTGAGTGCATATTTTTCCCCACAGATGCCCATGCTTCAGGTGCTAACTGTTCCTCAGTGTCTCTCTCCACCACCTTCTGTATTAGGGCGGCAGGGTTTTAGATTACTGTTATTCAGATATTTAATGCATTCTGACATGGAACCTTTTCCTACACATTAGTGACACTCAGCAGCTTTTGGCAATTAAGGATTTGTCATGTATCTAATGACAAAGTTTTGAAATTTATTTGTGTGTCTAACAGGAAGCTCCTGTATTATTTCCTCAGATTAATTATTTTGCAATGTCTCTCGATTTTGTCAAAACCAGACAGGAAACACTCCTGACCACCTCATGCCAAACGCTGATGTTTGTAAGGTAATGCGTTCTCACCTTTTTGTACTTGTGTGGGTAGGTGCACCTCTCGATGGTTCCCTGAGAGGCCCCTCGATTCACAGTCCCCAGTCGCTCTTCTAAATGCAGCAGATCCTGTTAAAAAACAAACATAAGTACTGAGACTGGCCCGGAGTTAACGTCCGGTCTGTGTTTCTTGATCGGTCTGGCTAGTGGTTAATAATAGAACTATTTATATTTTATTTAACTGATATTAATAGTTTATTGTAAACAAACAACTTGCTGAATTTGAGTGTATATTGATTGGATTAAATAAACAATTTATTGAATGGGTCGTGTACCTGGACATACATTTAACTTGCTAACTAATGTAATTTACATGTCATTTCTTTTGCTTGTTATCAGAAATAATCTGCATTGGACTCTATTCTTTGCAGATGTATACCGGAAGTTGCGTTTGTTTATGTTGTTGCTTTGAAACCATCTATAAGAAATACGTTTTTGAAAAATAAAACTTATTAAAATCATTACCATATTCATATTGTTACTTGCTTTAAGATGCCAACACAATATTAAATTCTTGTGAATATTTAAATAAAACCCTACTAACTATCTAAACCCATCTAAAACTTTTTCACCATAAGTGGTATTTAAAACAAATTTAAAACATTTCCAAAATTAATGCTGTCTGCATATTGTGAGAGTTACAAATTTTAGGTCTCACTAATAGACAGAGAGCCTGTCACACAGACAGTATTGTGTCCCATCACACAAGGGCAGTTGACAACCAAAATGAAAAAAAAAAAACTATGAAGATAAATCTCTCATATGCTATTTTTTAAATGTTAATAATATAAAAGTGAAAGTGACCTATTTTTTTTTTTAAATAAAATATATTATTAACATTTTGTTTATATTTGTGCCATACATTTTATAGTTAACCTAGAATTTTTGGTCTATGTGCATATCTAACCTCATAGGTACGTCCAAAGGTCATTCTGGAAGATATGTAACGAATGTGTGGATAGGTCACCTCAGACATGCCAGTGTGCTAAAGGAAACAGAGACAGAAAATGAATAAGAACAGAGCGAAACAAAACAAATACATATTCACAAGAGGTGATGATGGTAAAGCAACACACAAAAAAATACATTTTAATAAATGACTCTCCAAATCTGAACCTGACTCCATTAAAGATGACTCGCATATGTGCATTAAAGGTACTCCATACAAGATTGAAATATAATTTTAGACCATCAACTATATCAAATTCAAATTTCACACTTGAAATGTCTAATGAGCCTCCATTATAACTGGTGATGCATAATTCATGCATCCATTCAAATCACCCCTGAAATAACAGATGTTACGGCTAGGACGGCTCGGGGCTGCCGCCATTAATCTGCTCCATACCTGAGAACAAATCACGGCTCTTTATTTATGCTAATGTATGCATATATTTCTGCTGGAGGAGAGAGGGGGCTTACCACCAGATGTAGGGGGAGATGGTGCAGTCTGGGTGGAGGGTGATAGTGGGGCAGATGGTGTAGGTGTCCCCCCGAAGGGTACTGAGCTACAGCCTCGATACCCAGCTCCCTAAACAAAAGCAGGGGTACCAACTACTGTATCAGGAACTGCTAATAATAGCCTGATTGAAATGCAAGGTTCAAGTTTGAATGCACTTTACCATGTGGTCCTCTGGTCTGCCTGCCGAGGGTGCGATGACATGGTTTGTGGGACGTGGATGTGATGCCCGTGACCGTAGTTAGGGTGCATTCTGTGGGGATGTGGTGGTGGCCTCTCGTGTGCTCGCCTTGGGGAGAAACGAAATTTGTTAGAGAGTAAAAACCCCATTACTGATCTAAGAATCACAACATCCCCACACAAATTATTTTTCGTAACATCCAACTATGACTCACGTTGGGTGCTGCATCATTCTGCGTCTCTGAACCTCCATCCTCTGCAGTATGTCGTGCTGGTGGAGCCGCTGGACAGGGTTGGGGCCTAGAACGGTGGGCAGGTGGTGCTGCAGCGCCTGGTGCTCAGGGGGAAGATGCTGAGGCAGAGATGCACTAGAGCCTGGTAGATGGTGGGCTGGAAGTGAAGGTGGTAGGGCCGGTGGCACAGAGTGCCCAGGGGCATGAGAGGGCAGTGGGGCGTGGAAAGGGAGGACGGGGTGTGGGATGATATAGTCACCCTGCGAAGGTGGCTGTTGAGGGGGAGGGCCATTGCCGTGGGAGTGAGGGCAGGAGGTAGGGGGCTGGTGGTGAAGGGGGCGTGTCAGTGGGCCATCTGAAAAAGATTTAAAAAAATCAAAGTTAGCCAATGGCAGAATATCCTACTTTCTTTTATTTCTGTATAATGTCTGCCATTCAAACGTGCCCACAAAAACAAGACGAGGAATATTAATTGGCAAGAGGGAAAGCGTGGCATGTGAATTGAGGTTATCTGGTTATTCTAAAACGGCATTACGGTCTCTTATTTGTAATTACACTGGAATTGTCAAGTTTTTCTGATCACAAACACAGAGGATAGACAGAGGATCAAAAAAAAAAGAAAAGAAGGAAGAATGGAAGATACAGGGAAGATACAGGGAGAATGTGCAAACAGGTGCTCCAGTAAGCTGTGAGTGGCAATTACTTCACTAAATTCAGGCCCACCGGGGAGCCCTGCCACACTCATTTATATTCCGCACACCGCTATTGTGAGGCGAATCGGCAATTAAGTGGGACTGCTGGGCACACTACCTGCAGCACTTAACACATTAAACATCAGGTGTTTCATCTAATTACCATACAGCACAGGCACTAACATTTCAGTGTCTTCACACAACAGAACACAAAGAAATATCTCACATCAAACTGTATGTTACTATCATCTTTATAACATCCAGTAACTGTATGTAAAGGTGTAACCCCTTTAAATGTCTCACCATTATATAATTATGACTTGGTATTATACATATAAGTTGCTATTGAGCATACATTGAATTCATTTGAGGTCTATAGTGATGGCTGATATTTTAAGACTGTCATTGGCTAATACAGATCATATTGGAATCTATTTTGACTAGTAGTGTATATAGTATATATATCATACATCTGTTGAATTCTTAAAATTATTAAAAAATTTGTCGAGTGACTTGACATTAGCATTGTGATTTCTATTGATGTATATGCAGACTGACTACAGTATGCCTGTTGTTTAACTCATTATTATATTTGTTTACAGCTCATTTTACTCGGTGTCAAAAAAATTCCTTAATTGCTGTCCAATTGGACACATAGAGTTTACATAATTCCAGGGAACCTTAAAATTCATTCACAAACAAACATACAGTTATTTAATTTAAATGAACCATTTCACTCCCACACGCAATGAGCGCACATCTATTAATAATTTGGAAAAAAATAGCTTACAGGGAGGATGGATGTAGTGCCTGCAGGAGGAGAGCTGAGGAGGCTGGGGCTGAGGTTGGCCCACTATGGCTGAGCTGAATGAGTCAGCCACGGTCTGTTGGCTGGGGCCAGGTGCAGCCTGGGAAACGTAAACAGGAGGCCGGGAGGTGGAGCCTGGGCAGCAGGGGTCAAAGGCAGATGTGCTGTGGAACCCTGTGCTGTTGGATCCACTGCTACGCACTGCACTGCTACTGAGATCAACCGGCAGAGTCTGCTGAGACGGAGCCAGACAGAGAGACAATGAGATAAAAGTTAATGAAGCGGCAAAAGTGCTATGAGTGCTAATGTGTTGCCATAGCTCATCTGGTATAGCATGATGCTAGCAATGCCAAGGTCATGGGTTTGATTCCCAGGGAACACACATGTACTCCTTAAATCCACTGATGAAGCTTCTGCCAAATGCGTAAAATGTGTATGTAATGTGAATGTGCGTACAGATGACGAGCAAAGAGACAATTAGATTTTGACATTTTCTGAAGAAATTGTAAATGGTGACTGCACATTCAAGTCATCAACACAAATCTGATTTGATTTGGGCACCTTCAAACTAGCTAAGATGATTACTAACAAGATGTAAGAAATGCATGTGGATTTTATACAGCAGACTCCATTATGTAGATTTCATTACAAATAATAAAAGTCCATCCTTTTTTGTGTACAGTATGCCTCTCCTTCGGCATATGATGCACTGAAGACTCTATGTACTGGACTGTAAAGTAAATATTAATCTATTAATCTTAATCTTAAGTGCTATTTTATGATGAATAGCAATGTTGTTTTGTTATTATATAGGGTTATAGGTTTATTATTAAAAAACACCACTAAATTTAAGCTGCATGCATTGCAAAATATCTTCCAATTACTTCATAAAGGCAGATCAGGACCATTAAAAATAATAAATGCTTTTAAAAACTACAAAGTAACTACATGGGAAAAACCACAAACCAAACAGTATCGATTTCTCATGAAACCAGGGCATTTAGCCCAAATCTAAATTCTTTACACACTTTGATGTATAATACATGCCTGACATCACCTTATTTCGCTAGTGCCTCCTGTCTGTGCATATGTTATCACTAGCTAATGGCACTTCTCATGGCCCCATCATCAAAGGCCACCGTCTTTTGCCAAATGCATTCTGCATGGAAACAACTTCCTCTTAATGCTAAACACCCTGACAGCCCCATTACTGGTGACCCTGTTTGGAGTGTTGCTTGTGTGCGTGTGTGTAAAATGGCATGACAAACACTACACTTTCACACTCTTTTTAACACACACAATATATACACGTGTGCACAACGCAACTCCGCGGCAGCTTTACTGCTAGTAAATCAAATAATTCAGCAGCCAACACAATTAACTCTGTGTGAATTATTCAACAACACTGACAGGAAGGCCTCAAACAAACCCCCCTGTGGAAATGTTTAGCTCCAGAAAAAATTATTATTTTATTAAAGTGCTTTGGATTTTCTTTTCATCGTTAAAACATGAAGGATGTTTTAGCATTTGAAAGAGGCAGAATCTCAACTAATGTGGAAAAAAAAACATATGCCGTTAAACGTAAACCATCTGTGATGTGACAAACAAGACATGCTATGCTGTGCATAGTCAACATATTTGGAATTTTTGGAAACATTTTTCAATATGGTTGTATCTGCTAGCATTAGTAAATGCATTAGCTAACATGAACTTACAATTAAGTTAATAATCTTATTGTTAGTTAATGTCTATACACAAGCTAATTTAGCAAATTTTAAAAAATATATTAGTAAATGCTAAATGAACATTGATTAACAATAAGATTAATAAATGCTGTAAAAGTATTGTTCATTAATAGTTGATGTTAGCTAAAGTGTTTTTGATCCTCACTCTATAAGGCAGGTATGGAAGTACCTGGTCGTGATACTGGTTGCTGCTGTTCACCCCTCCACAGGGTGCAGGCAAGGCAGTGGGTCTCTCCAAAGGGCAGCTGGACTCTGGGAAGGGTAGGGAAGAGGGGACCGGTGTGGTGTGATGGTGGTGGTGAAAGTGGTGCGAGTGACTGTGAGAGTGCTGGGCGCTGGCCTGCGACGAGCCGGACTGCTGTGTAGTCCCGCCCTGAAGACAGCCCGAGTGGGTGTGTCCCAGGGAAAGGTGCCCTGAAGAGGGCCCACTGCAAGGAGAATGCTGAGGGCAACAAGAGGGTAACCTGGGCATCGCCACTCCTCCGTTCTCAGTGGACAAGTTTCTTCTGCTGTCATCTGATAAACAAATAAAAAGGAGGTGAGAAGATTTAAAAGTAACAAACGACTGCCACTGTCTATTATGAAATCTTTCCTACCTTCAGTGGCAGTGGTGTTGGTAGCTCTTGGTCCTGGCACTCCACTGTGGCTCTGAGCTGCCAGTGTGCTATCAGGGGCAGCCGCCAAGCAGCTACTGGAGGGACCAGGACCCTCCGGCGGCGATTCTGAGGTACAGGCATTATGAGAAGAGGAAGATGATGAGGAAGAACTGACCGTCTGTGGGTGTGTGCTGTCAGATGTGGTTGGCACAACTGAAAGATCTAAAGATGGTTCAACATCCACAGACAAACAAAGAGAAACATGAAGAGTAAGACTTCTGAGTCTCTCTCACCCAATTCCAAAAGCCTTTAAGAAAACCTCAGTATTAACTTTAAAGGGGTGCAAATGTCTGCAGATGTCTTTCTCAAACTCTGGAACACCAGTATGTGTACATTTTCACACTCAAAGACTTCATTCACCAAGTGGCCCATGAGGATAGCTGCTCATTAATATTCCTTTGTGAGTAATACATCTGCTTTTCATATTTGCAAATGAATTTCTCACTCCGTCAAAAGAAATGCAAATGCAATCATATCTCAGTCTGCTCTGGTCCCTTCCTAACAACTATAGACCCCGGAGAAAAAGAAACAAAAAGACAATTCTTGACAGTACCATCAAAACTCAACAATGTAAATTAGTTTTTCTTTGACAAACCTTGAAATTTAGAAACATATCACAGATTAATGAAACCACCACACAAACCGAACTTCTTTATCCCGAATGGCATTTTAATTGGTTTCTATACTAGTTTCCTGTCAATCTGTGAAGCCTTTGGCTGATTCAGATGCACCTTGCATAACATAAGTTGCCTGCAAATGAAAACAGAATTAGACTAAATTACACACACAAGCAAAAGAATGCTGTCACTGTCCGCTGGTCTGTGGCTGTTACACACTAAGAATGCTGTGCAGCTGCAGAGGCTATTTATGCATGCTGAAACGTTATAGATTAATCATTATTACTGAACACAGACGGGTTGCAATCCACAGCACTGAACAACACTGAACGAATCTACCAGATTCATGCCTCCGCCCCCTCGCTCAGACAAACAGCTCAGAGACATAGTGGACTGCTCACTCAAGAGTTGAGTAGATTAGATCTGACATCTAATATTTCCAAAACCCACGCAGTGTTGAACGGGCTCATCTAACTTTCACTCCCCTCTCTATATTCCAGACCTAAAGACCACCACTGAAGCACAAAGTCAGGCAGACAGTCATCAAATACTCATCAAACCTGTTACGTTTCAAATAAAGCCTGAAACACATTAAACAGTCTCTCCCTCAAATTCAGGGTTTAGCAAAAGTGGACAAAAAAAAGTGTTTTTAACCGTTCTGGTTATGCAACGTGTATCTGGTTTCAGCCGTGGTTACTGCTCTTGGATAGCTCTTGCATTTGAAAATAAGGAAAGGCCATGAACGGAACAATATTCAAAAGGCCTTTTCATATTGTGAAATAGGGGGATATTGAATTCCAGCTGAGGTCCTGTTCCTTCTTTCAAATGTGGATTTTCTGACACTAAGCTGAATTGAAGATTTTTTTTAGCCCTGAATGCAGCCAGCGCAAACATAAAAAGAGTATGGATCTATACGCTGCTCATGCTCCTTTTACTTTAGAGCTTTTAATTGCACAACATAACAAAAAACGTGGCATAAACTGGAACGATAGAGAGGTTTCCAACTTATTCTAACCCATGGGGTTTACCATGATTCTCCTCCCTTATATAAAAATTCTTCAAATCTAAGTAACACTCAAATATTTTCTATTAATAACAATAATAAACAGAAGGCAAATCTAGTGTTAAAGAGTACATTCCACGAGATCATAAACAATAAATTTCATGCATTGTGTAATGTTGCCGTGTTTGAAAGTAAGCAGTCTGCCAAAGTTGTAAATCTGAAGGTGAACGAATAACAAAGTTATTAGCTTGTAAAAATGGGAGTCGACTCTAAATCATGCGAACGAGTCGCGACCCGTACGAATCTTTAACCTCCGTGTAGCTACGTCTCTAGAAATAGTCCCCACCTGCTCGCGAAAACTTGAACATACGCGCTAAACCAATTACAGCAGACTAGACCATCTGACCAATCACATCAGACTACGCTAGCGGAAAGGCGGGGATTAAACGATGAATCGCGGAACGAATCATTTGAGAGTCAGTAAGGTAATAAAAACGGCTTATTATTACGAAATAATAGTGTTTTAACACCATGTATGTACACTCCATAAACCAAAGTAGACCCTTAAAAATCAGAAGCTATTTACTCTTTAACCTATTCTTTTAAACAACCTCTATTGCCATGCCCTGAACTAAACACACAGTACTGTATCACAGTATCATTTATTAATACATATTAACCCCCAAAACATGTTTTTGGAATATACAGAATGTCTTTATAATTATTATTTTTGTTAAGTCATTTTTATGTTTTATACATCAGTCATAAAGCATATTCACATTACTCTAAATCAAATGTTTCTAGTCCACTGGAAGGCCAGTGCTTCAGCTGAGCTCCAACCAAAATCAAACCCACCTGCCTGTAATGCTTAAGAAATTATTTTGCTCGATTAGGATTAGCACTATACTGCAGGACAGTGGCCATTCAGGAGCAGGATTGAAGAGCTATGCTTTCTTTAAATCAATCTAGGTGAAAGAAGGGGTCTCCTTACCATCCTCGTCCACGGTGAGGTCCACCACCTCTCCAGCGCTCTGCCTGAGTGGCTGGATGACTGTGGACAGGCGATGGCGGCCACGCCCCTCCTGAGCTCGGCTTTGGGAACAGCTGGGACCCCAGTGCATCCTGCCATGACTCCCCACTGAGCGTGGCCTGGACAACACACAGATCACACTTCAGATTAACTTTACGTCAACATTTAAAACAAAGTAAAAGCATTATCTGGTCTGGATTCTTTTCAAATCTGCTGCAGGAGCAGACCTGTATTTTCAACCTAGGCTTTCATTGTTTCCAGTGAGCTGTAGCAGGGCATAAGAACAGCTACTGGAATGATTAACTAAACTATAATTAAGAGCCATCTGACATGAGAGCTAAAGCAACCTGACACAAACATATATTACAAACCTACAAGAGAGTATGTGGCTATGTTACGAAAGCAGAACCTGCGTTTATTTTTTCACATACACACAGAATCATGACTGGCACCATCCACAAAGAAATATCAACCCATACACAACACATACAGGTTTTCAAAACCATAAACTGACACAGACAATCAAAAGAACATCAACAAATAAACACAAACAGCAAGTTCTATTACATTACCCAAGACCATTTTTTATTTTAAAGTGAACAATGAAAGCTGTTTTGTTTGAGAAGACAGCCACTCCTCAAAGTCTGTGCTCTCTGGTGTAAACAGTGCAAGAGGTGGAGAAGCCTGTGCATGGAGGAAAGGGGAGGGGCTATTATGCTGCCTTTTCATGTCAAATAAATCATGCACTTTTGCAAATAACACATTTTGTTACTTCAAATATTCTGAATAAGCAGTTGTACATGCACATAAAAAAAACACATTAAGTTACAATGTTGCTATTGTTATTCTTTATTTTATTTTATGGTTTAGCAGAGCATTTTCCCATCTGAATAACTCCTGCTTATTTGTAAACGAAACAATATGGCAGTTTTCCAGAATTCCAACCAAATTATTCTGGAATTCTGCAATCACTCTTGGAATTCTGCCCCTTTGTGAGGATCCGATTCCATAGGAGGGGCACACCGGCCCTGGCTGCCGCAAAGCAAAGTGTGACTGGGAATAGACTTGTTCTCCAGGCTGGGATTTAGAGGTCTCAAGCCCCTGTGTCAAGAGAGTGGGGAAGCCCCCTGCTTCCCAACCTAACACTGGTGAGCCTGTTAACCACAGATTGCATCATTAAAACATCAAAACAAAATGATTACCAACAGGCATGGAGGGGAGAGGGATTCTCCTGAGACCAGGAGAGCAACTCCAGAATGCATAGTTTCCTTGAGAACGTCCCTGTGTCAGTTATCATGAATTTACATTTTTCTGACCGACTGACTGTGTACAATAAAACAAAATACTGAACTAGGTTTGCTGGAGCAGACCATAAACTGTCATAATTTACTTTATTAAATAAATGTAATAAAATTACAACAGAAGTTGAATTTTCAGGTGAACTATCCCTTTAACCTCACCCTAAGGCCTCCAAGCAAACATTTTAACATACAGAACAGTGTCATATAAATTCAAGCCCAACATACCCAAGGGCCCAAGTTTAAAAAGCTCTGAGACTATACGGACACTACTATAGACACAAATGAGAGTGCTAAGGAATACCTGAACCTGTCCGTGACACTGATCTGTACCTGACAAAAATCACATGCAGAGGCTGAGACATCCATCGGGACCTCTCTCTAATTACCCACCAGCAGGCCTGGGATCATTTTGTAAATTACACCTGCGTGGCATTTGGATTTTACGGCAAAGATTGCCTTTGTAAACATCTGAAGTGAAAGGGAGATGACTATGAGAAAGGGTAGACATATTTGGAATTTGAGAAATGTAGGCCTTTCTCCACAGTGTTTTGTTTGCCAACGTATTATAGGAGTTACAGCGAGAGCACGTGATCGATGTGTTCTTCTGAAGCGGCCGAAAAGGTCAAAGCAGGGGCTCTGTGCAGAATTTGAAACGAAGACTTGACATTTTTCAAGGGGCTCCATTAACAGTTGGCCAGCCATTCATTTCAGCAAAATGACAGAACAGAAGTCCATACAAAATGAACACAGCTCCTGTGTGTGAAAAGACTGTGTTTTGCTAGCTTCTGCTTTTAAATGTGATGTGATGAGAGAGGATCGTAAACAAGAGTCATTCAAGAGGCTCGACAGACAAGCAAGTGACCAACCACACCAGCGTTTCCACAACATCTTTTAGTGGAAAAGCTTCATTGGTCATCTTTTTGACCCAGGCAGCATGTCTCACTACACAACACACATCCAGCTTCAGGAAACACTTTCAATGGTCATGGGTGTAGACTACAGACCGGAAAAGAGGAGAGAAAAAGGAAAACAGAATGACAGAGGGGGTGGGGCTTCGAGATTAGGAAAAAACACGAATCCTGCTGCCCTACATTATAACGGTTTATAGCACTCCAAAGCTAGCATATTTCATAGCAGAGTCTTCAACACAACATGCTTACAAATAGAGGTCCCTTCTGGCTCTTGCAAAAAGAGGAAAAAAGCTAAATAAAAGCTAAACGGAGTGGACAACACATCAACAGGTTTAAAACAGTGTAAAAGGGAGGAGACAGAGTCTAAACTAAAAACAACCAGCTGCCTACAAAGATTTCACAGAGAAAGCATACTCTATTCATTTTCAACGTATAATCCATCAAATTATTCTCATTATCCATATATTTAATAAATATTTTGAATAATGAAATGAGTTGAATGTATTTTAATGGCCGAAACACCTATTCTCAACCATGCACACACAAAAGACCCCCATTTTCCTCTGACCTTGGTCACGTGATGTTTTCCTCTCATGAGCTGTTACGCCTCTCCCTCCCCCTTCACAGAAGACCAATCCAAACCACACCACAGTATACACACAGCCTGCAGATCAGCACTTACAGCCACAAACACACAAGCCCACATTCCTGCATACACACACACACACACACACTGCACAGGTACACAGAAACGCTCTTGACGCTTAAAGCCGTATAACAGCAGAACTGCAAGAAACCAGCAGCATTCCATTCCTGTTGTGTGAAACGCAATAATAGTGTGTGTGACCTTTAGGAAAACAAATGAGACAGCTGATCTGATGCGGAGAAAGAGAGAAAACACATGCAAGTGGAGGAGGGGAAATCTGATTTAAGATAAAAAACATCTTTGATTTAATGGTGGATGAGCTTGGTGTATAGTGCTTGTATGTTTGTATCTCTAGTTGCTTGATGTATTACGACCTAATACATAGAGAGCAAATCAGCAGGTGAGTCATTTTGAAGATTAAAAGGTGTTAGGAAAAACCCTGGGCATATGTCAGCCTCTTTCAAGCTTTTTTAGAAGGGCAACGTCACAAAAACACAAGCACGTGGCCAGCAGGCGGGGCATGGAGAGCAAACACGGCAGAACCAGAACTGGCAACAGTCATGTAATCGAGCAATGAATCTCTCGCTCTCTTATTTTTCCCCTACACTTGGCAAATTTCTCTTCTCCATGTGCCTTTTAGATAAACATTCCTTCAGGTCTCTCTGACCTGGTTTCGCCTCGCAACCTTTGGTGAACACCACGAGACAATCTGTTAAAAAAAACTGCCTGGAGAGTTACTCATCTAACCCTGACTAAATGATTCAGGTCCAGATATGACACAAAAAGACCATCACACCTCCAACCCACAGCTCTCAATGATGACAGTTCAGTGTTCATCTGGCCCATCTGAATGACTTTGCTGGCAGGCATGTAGCCGGCACTATTTCTGGCAGCAGTTAAAGAAATAATAGACTCAAGCAGTGAATGAACAGACGCCTCAATAACAATTAAGAGAGAAGCGGGACACAGAAATCAAATCAAGAGGGAATGCAGTTCAGTGAAAACCACATCATATCTGCTTTTATCAGATTTCAAAGAGCAGGCCTGCTGAGAGCTCTTAAGACACAGTTTTGGAAAACCCAGCCAAAATACCGAAGGCAGTAGCATTTATTTAATGGACACACGACGTAGCCAACTCAAAGTCTAACATGTATGTTTAAGACACTAAACTCAATGTAGTGAACATGAGAACGTCCTGCAGGTCATAAGAGAAAAATAATGCTGGGTGTAAAGGGGAGAGAAGTTATCACTACGATATGTACTATAATGCTGCAGTTCAGAAAAGATATAAATAACATCCAGCATCTTTAGATGTGTCACCAGGACAACAACTGTCCTCAAATATTTCAATATATGGTCAAATCAATTGCAAAATTATCTACAAAGGCAATCGAATGTGACATCTCACCTGAAGGCATCTTCAACGGTTACAATTTCCACTTCACTGTCTGTGGAGGTGACGTTGATCTCCTCATTTGCAGGCACTGCGGGTGCAGGTGTCGCTTCGATCACAACAACGTCTTCATCCAGCACACCTGAGAAACAACATTGAAATGAAGTTTATTAACACTGTTATTCAAGTCACAGAGCATTGAAACCATGTGGATGTCCAGAGCAAATCTATATGATTCAAAGTACAATCATTGGTTAAGCTTAGCCATAAAATGACTTTTGCTTTTTCTGTTTTTATTATTATAATTATTATGTTCTTTTTTTTCACAGCACTCTGGAAAACATGACTCCTGTTGGGAAGGCAGGACATTCCAAGGTTTGTTATTCCCTGATAAGAACTGCTCAAAAGTAATAACATGGTCATCCCGGTAATGCGAGTCATTCTGAATACGGTACAGTTTAAAATTATACATAAATTAAATATAAATATGCCTAATTATTAACATATGAGATTATATTTACAAATGATGAAACAAATTTGCATGTTTGTCTTGTTTTTCCTTGCAGAATGGCTGCATTTATTACAAATGAGCTAATAAGATATTTTAAATCAATATTTCATGCCCACTAATGTACTCATGAGGTAAGTAGTCATGCAAAAAGCATAATAACATAGCCAGCCAGTTGTTATTGCAAATTAACCCCTTCAGTGCACTGTCAGAAAACAAAAAAACAGTAAAAACATGTATACAAGCTGTCACTGACTGGGTCGTATGTTCCATTTAGTTGCAGATATGTACACATTTGGTGTCAATATGTTTTGCTGACGTCCAAACATGCACATGCACAGCTTGAGTACATTTAAAAAAAAAAATAATAAAACACTTCATGTTGGGTACTGATCCAGTGCCAGGGTTTATTCTGCTGGCTATACATTATCCATTATATATTTTTTGGGTATTAATAGGCTAAGTTATTGGACTTAAGCACAGGGTTCACTGCACAGGATTATTAAATGAATTGTCCATCTCTGCTGTCCATTTACAGCAATTTAGTTTCATTAAACTCAAGCAGTAAAAATGCCCTCATAAAAATGAAAAATGTCCCTGATAATCAATTCCGGGGGGAAATATGGTCCCTTAATTAAAAAGTTGCAAATCTGACAGAATCTGAGCACATTTTACGACAAACATCTAAGGTATTGTTATCCTTGTTTCACCAGGTTTCCTAAAGCTACAACTTTCTACATTAATCTAGAGCAAAAGCAATATTACCCTTCGTAGCTACAGCTGTTTAATTTATGGTGGTTTTGGTGCAGCAATAGAGCCAGCCAATGCTTCAGGCAGTGTGTGTGTGTGTGTCAGGGAAACTAAATGTAGGTCAGTGAAAGATGTGCTTTGCAGTGTGCCGGCACAGGCTTTTGTAGTAGAATCACTCATCTCTCTTCTGATTGGCTCTCGTGCTTGACTTCTCATTCCTTCTTTAACTCCAGCTCTGCCTGGATTTGGTGTTAAGAGGCCCAGGGTGTGTTCAACATCACACTCACAAACATAGCAGGTACATGTATCAGTGCTTCTGACTAACAACTTAAACTCGCTCTCCATATTCTTCAAAAACAATAACAGTCACAAATGCGTGAAAAATAGACATTAAAAAATAACTTATTATCAAAGTGATGAGAACAAGACTTCTGACTCTAAACAAACCTCACAACATGTTGAAAATGCTACAAGCCGGACTTTCTTTGCCCACACGAGCACAATGACTCAACATGTTGGCACGTGTGCCAACCACCAGCCTATACACTTGACAAAATTTTAAAGCAAGTCTACATCAACTCTTTGCAAGGTTGTTGTGCTGCTCTATGTGTGTCAGGCATGTTTGTGCACCGAGGCAGAAGCTTGTGGCTTGGGAGATTCATCATCATCCTCTGGGGTTGTGTTGTTAAGGTCGACTCTCCCACTGAGTGCTGCTGCTTAGCACCCTGATCTTACCCTGTTCCCCACGCTGTCCACAAGAAATAAGCTAACCACCACACATTACTACGACATAAAACACTACACAGAAGCATAAACTACAATACGACATTTCATATAATTATCACCATTTTAAGTGAGCATGTAGAATCTCGGACGAGACGCCAAATAACAGAGAAAACTATGGCAGCAGCAGTTTTAATTTGAAGAGCATTCTAGAATAAGCTTTATCTTAACACATATATAGACCCCTGGGAAAAGCAAAGCCCTCATACAGCTCCCAGCAGTAAGAAATATGAGGTCTTAACTCCAATTAGATTTCAACCCATGCTGCTCCAGTGAATGTGATGTACCTTCCCCTAATTTAGTCAATTTTTTCTAGGAATGATCAAATTAACTCCACATGCAATAAAGTACAGAAGCGCGTTTACTTTCTCGGAAAATATTGAGGTCATTCAGTGCCAGCAAATAAATTCTATTGTGCAGTCATTCATAGGACTCTGCTTATCAGGTAACAGTATTCTACAATATCTCTGCACAAGTCGATACTAAATACAGCCCTAATGTGTGCTTGAAGCTTGCAGGGGTATCAGACGTATTTCAAAATGAATTTCAACAAAGGGTCCTGAGAACAGCACATCACAACATCACTGATGATACCATATATGTGACCCTGGACCACAAAACCAGTCACAAGCAGCACGGGTATATTTGTAGCAATAGCCAACAATACATGGAATGGCAAATGGGTCAAAATTATCGTTTTTTTCCTTTTTTTTTTCTTTTAAAGCTTAGAATTGTAGCTTTCGGGTTCATCTATTCTCCACAATGTTTTTACAGCGGTAAGCCAAAAGGAAGCGCTACAACAAACCTGTTTCTTCTTAGCAACGGCCTTCTACAGCGCCTCTGATCGACAACTTAAAAAGCAATTTCTCAATATCTTGATTTTTTTGCACCCTCTGATTCCAAATTGTTAAATAGTTGTATATGTAAGCCAAATACTGTCCTATCCTAACAAACCATTCATCAATAAAAAGCTTATTCAGCTATCAGATGATGTATATACCCAATTTCCAAAAAACAGACCCTTGTGACTGGTTTTATGGTCCAAGGTCACATATAACCTATACTTTAAATATTAAATTTAGAAAAAACGATCAGGATGCCGAAACACAGATGGATCATGAAAGCAACTGAAATGCTCATTTAATCCTGAGTCCAATATTGTGAGAAAGTGTCTTTTGTTTCATGTGTCTATGTAATAACATATGCGATTCCTCCATTTATTTATCCTAGAAGTTGTAAACTATTATATGTCTTCTAAGTTGTTCTTGACAATCTGATGCTAAACTAATGTCTGAAAAGTTTGACACCAAACTATTATTATTTTTATGGTCGAGTACCGTAAAAAGTGGCCTCCTGCATAACTTGAGCAAGCAATGTCCACTCACCCAATGAAAAACTCAGCTTATACAATTTTCAGCAGTGTGGAGGAGTAATGGGGAAAAAGAGGAAGGAAGCACTAGATTACTGGTTATGTACACCAAGTCGTGTTTTGAGATGAATGCACACTCGACTTGAAACGTTTTTACATGTTTTGAATGTGTGGTGTACATGTGAGCTTTTGTGAGAGAGGCTGGATCTGTGAAAAGGGTTAGGTAACTGTTCTCAGTACAGTATATAGAGCAGCAGCACGGTTGTGGGTGAGGACTTGCTGTTGCTCAACAGGAAACACGAACACATGCATGTTCTGCAGCATCTTACGTGCACAGAACGTTTCTCTGACGCAGTTTTTCCATTTTAGTTCGTGAATGCAAGCTGCTGTCATAATATAGCCGTTTTATTCGGGAGTCATTTTTGTTCTTTGTGAAAAATGCATGCTTGAAATAAACAGGAAAACAAAGTGTATTATATTGCGTTACATTACTTTCTTTTACATATATAAACTGTTTACATCTACTTTGCTCCAGTCTAAAAGGGAAGCTGGAGGAAAGTAGCCTGCTCAGATCAACAACATACAAGTTGATTCAGTGTTGGTCATGAGGGGTATACGGTTACAACCAAGGATAGAAGTAACATGTAAGACATCTGCAGGGAATGACTGCCCTGTGTTTCCAACAAGTGTCTGCATACAAACACACTTATGTTATTTAAAGGAATAGTTCACCTAAAACAAATATTCACGTGTCATTATTTACTCACCATTTTAAACCTGTATGACTTTCTTTCTTCTGCAGAACACAAAAGAAGATATTTTAAAGAATGTTGGCAACCAAAAAATGATTGGTCCCAATTCACTTATATTGTATGGACACAAAACCAATGCAAGTAAATAGAAACCAACGATTTTTGTTTACCAACATTCTTCAAAATATCTTTTGTGTTCTGCAGAAGAAAGAAAGTCATACAGGTTTAAAATGACAATAGGGTGAGTAAATGATGACAGAATATTTATTTTTGGGTGAACTAAGTAACAAAAATATGAATACATAAAAAGCCTAAGCGAGACACAAAGGACACGTATGGACAAGGGTGCAAGATTTGCTTCGTTGACGCTCATATAATGACTGTAAGTGGTGAAAGAGTGGAGGAAGGAGCTGTTACACACTGAAAGTTTTCTGCGACCCAATATTTCCAGTGTGAATGATTCGCTTCAGCTGTCAAGCATAAGAAATGTCCCAGACTCTGCCCCAGAAATGTCGTCCTCCTCCACATTTGTAAAAAGAACAACTAACAGCTGGAAAACAAGACTCTTGTGAGAGCATCTATGAGTTTTAGGAACACAACACTTTTTAACGATAATTCCCTCCATCCATAGCAAGGACAACATTACCTTGTTCAAGGCAAAATATCACATTCAGACAGATCATACATGTTTAACACAGAAGAGATGAAATATGCAAATGTGCTGCTGTACGAAAACTATGTAAGCATTGACCTTACTGTAAATAAACCCAACTAGTTGCCTACTTTCTACAACTCTCATTATCAGATACTTAGTTGCAACATAAAATAACCATGGGTGACAAATACACCAACGATGAAGGTCTTCCTGCAATCCCATAATAACAGAACACTGTTTTTATATGATGTTTTGTGTGTGTAAATATGTATGGAGGAAGCCAGTATAAGTGATTTACCTGAGGCCACAGCCGCAGTGCTGGCTTGGCTGCTACTGCTGCTAACATCCACATACAGTTCATCCTCTGCCTCCGTGGAGGAAGGAGAGGAGGAGTCAGAGGTCAGCTCCTCGCTGGAGCTGCTGGTGCTGTGCAGGAGGGCGTATTTCTTCCGTGCGATCACCTCACGCTTCTTTCTCTGCAGCAGTAATCGCTCTCTCTGTTTTGGAGTCCGCTGTGCCCCGCCTCCTGCCCCACCCTTAACAAAACGTTTCCTGTGTAACGGCCTGTGCGAGCTAAGACATGGCCGTTTTACGTGATTGGTCTCTGGCTCAAGCCGGGCCCACTTATGCGACCTGCTCGCACGAGTCCGAGCCAATAGGGGCCTCATGCCCACTCCCGTGCCTGTCCCGCCTCCGGCGCTGCCAGTAGAGCCTGAACCAGGAGACTTGAGCTGCTGCTGCGGTCTGACTGTCATCAGTCCACCTGTGGGCCTGCCCTCCTCCTCTGAGCTGAGAGTGTCCGAGTCTCCAAACCGAAGGCTGGAGGAGGGCGAGGAAGCACAGTCACTCAACGAGGACTCTGGGTTCCTCTCGTCCTCGCTACGGGGATCTAAAAGCATTGGCCTATGGCGGGGAGGAGTAAGGGGCGTCTCACTCACTTGCCCGTCCTTCAATGAACAATAAGACGGGCCTGGCTGCTGGCTCTTTCGCTTTTTGCGTCCAGATAGACCTCTTTCACAGTCTCTGCGACCTCCGTTATCTCGTGAAGGCCGGTGCCTTGTCTCAGCACACAGCGGAGAAGGGAAATCGCTTCCTGCCTTGTCAATCACCTTTATCTCAGGAGGGAAGCTCTTGGCCGTCTCCATGGGTTCAGGGTTAGCCAGAGGACCCTTCAGGGTCTCCTGCTTACGGCGGGCATCTGACGGAATATCACTCTTCATAGTGACTAGCTCACACGTGCCACCAAGGCTCAATAAGCTGAATCAAACGGTTCCATTGAAGACAGCAATCTGTAAAATATGGGAAATATGCAGAGAATGAGATGTTGATCCCAAGACCAAGCCACATTGTATAAAAAGGTATAATTAGAGTTGCAAAGGGGCCGGAAACTTTTCATGGGAACTTAATTTGGGACATTTTCCAAGTTGGAAACTTACCAGGAATTAATGGGAATTAATTAGAATTGTGGGGAAATCTATAAAAACTTTGGTAATAAGCCCACATGCATGCAAGCTAATATGTAAAAAACAATATTTTTAACTTTGATTTAATTAGACCTTTATTGATTTAACTAGAATTTAAGTAAAAATACTTAAATCCTTTCAGGTTTCAGTGGCTTCTTAATAAATAAATAATTAGTTAAACAATTGGAATATTTTGGAATGGTAAAAATATTTTACAATTGATGCAAATGAATAAAAAAAGGCTATATGAATATATACTCCCCAATCAGCATATATAACCTACTCAAACATTTGGCCATTACAATTTTAGTCACTTATGATCATAATTCAAGCCTGCATGTATTTGCTAAAAGAATATGGGATCAAGTCAAGTAAAATGTATCAAGTCAGCATATCAGAATGATTTCTGAAGGATCATGACTAGGGCTGTGTGATTTGGGGAAAATATCAAAGTTAAGCTTTAGCTCAGTACTGTCAATAGTGTGAGTATTGTTACCCCACTGAATAAAAAAAACAATGGAAACCATCACAGTTATAGTGTGTTTTAGGCATTATTTTTACTGTTGTTTAATTGGTTTCCATTTGCCAGATTACATCCCACCAAAAGAATCCATCAAATACCAGTAGACACCATTATAGCAGGGAAGATATAATGGTATTAATACTCACAGAATGAACCTAATTACTGAATTTAACTGGAAATATTTGTTTATTTTGAATAAATAAAGAACTGTAGCCTATTACTTCAGTCAATTATTAAAATATTACAAATGTTACATAGGCTACTTTATTGTAAAATTAGCAAAGCAGTTAGATGGAATGTACATTTGTTATAAACGTGGAACCAGGCGCGAGCTAACACAAATGCGCACGTGGAGACCATTATGGAACGTCTCGCCTGTGAAACGCGGGATACGCGCCGTGCACGCACGGCAGAGAGACGCCACAATCCCACTCGCTCTCTCCCCCGCGTTCTGTTTGTTTGTCGATTTCGATTAATCGCCCAGGCCTAATCATGACACTAAAGACTGGTGTAATGCCTGATGAAAATTCAGCTTTGCATCACAAAAATATTTTAAATTATATTAAAACGGAAAACTATTGTAATAATAATATTTCACAATATTACTATTGTGAAATATTATTCTGTATTTTGGATCAAATAAATCCTGGCTTGATGAGCAAAAGAGACTTCTTTCAAAAACATTAAGAATAGTCATGTTTCCAAACTTTTGACCAGTACACTTCTGTATGATCACAGATAACTGGCTAGAAAAAGGTAGAAGAAAGGGCATCACAGCTTGAGCTAGCAAGCCTCATAAATTGTCAATTAAATAGTGCTAGGCTATGCTATTTCATAACACTGCTAGCTTACATTTAGCATATCTGATTTACTAGCTGGCTAGCTACTAAAACACATTTTGGTATTTGCTAGTTTCACTTTAATACCATAGATACAATTTATGTACTTAAGTAATATAAAATTCCTTGAATGAATGTAATCTTCAGACTCAAATGCAGAGCTGTGGCTTTAATATTCCTGTGGTAGTCAGAGCCTGGATGATGGGGGATTTCCCCCACAGGTGACTAAGGGGGATTGTTTGTGGGGTATGGTCTTTTTAGTAGAGATGATTCCGATACCTGTGCTCAGGGTATCGGCCAATACAGAGTACTGTGTTTGGCCGGGTATGTGTTCTTTATACAGCTATATATACTACTATCCCTGTATGAATTGATAGAATTATTTTATGGTGTACTTCAGGCTTATCCCTTAATAAAACATGAACAAATACATTTTTATAATCTGAAAGAGATTTGACAGTAATTATTTATTTTTCTGAAGTCACAGTTTTACTGGCTGGTTGATCCACTCTGAAATACTGCCAAACAGCAGACATACTGCTAGCACGTTTTTATTTCTTCTTCGTTGCTCTAACAAAGCTAGCGGGCATAACTAGGTCCTGTTTAAAAAAATGGTATTGGACCGGTACATGGATTCAAGTACTCTTTGATACCGATACCAAAATTCTATGTGGTATCGTGGCATTTCAGATACTGGTATCGTATCGGAACAACCCTACTTTTTAGACAATTTTAAATTTTCTCACTTAAATGTCTGCTTGGTCAGTGTATTTGTTTTTACAATGGTATACTTTTGTTGCACAATAGCTTACACACAGCACAAGGAACTTTTAAACAAATGTATGTAATATTTATGTAATTTAGGTACGATGTTTGACATTATTTCATGTGTAGAATTCAATAAATTATCTGTGTTATCTTATGTATCTTATGTTATAGAGGAATGCACAGTGCATGTAGGGGGTGTGGACTCACTAGCCCTGCAGTAAGCGGTGTGCATGTGATTGATAATTGTGCAGGGTAGAAATTCAACTGAAACTGCATTAAATCTGGTTGTTTTAACCAAGATTATCCGGCAAGATTTTATCAACTACATTTAAGTTTCCTGTTATAGGATATATACCAGCAAATTCGTAAATTCCCATTTATAACCATTAATTCCCATATATTTCCGTTAATTTCCATAAATTCCTGTTAATTCCCATGGAAAGTTTCCAGCATTGAAAATTCCCGGAATTTTGCAACCCTAGGTATAATAAAAATAAACACGATTTAAAAATGACATAAACTTAAACAGTGGTGGAATGGGGCAGACCTATGAAAAACAAGCTGTCCACTGCATTCTAGGGGTGTACAATACACTTATTTGCCGATACTCATTCAATACTATCCCGATACTTGTGTGCCAATTCAATATATATTGCGATTATTGAGTACTGCGATTATATAACTACTACGAGTCAATATTACAATTTATTGTGATCTTTGTTTGCTTATTAAAGACTAGACAATGGAAAATACTTTAGCATACCCTTGAGGAGACTGTATATTATGAGTCATATTAACAAAAACTAGGGGTAGGCAGTATGACTAAAAATCTATTTCACGGAATGAGTAATTTTATTTCACGTTAACAATCTCCCATTTCAAATATATATCTTATACCTCATTTAGATTTCTTAGATTGATTTGATTTAAAAGATCTATTTATTGCATTTTATGTAAATGCTCACCATATTAAAATGTAGGCACGTTATAAAAATGCACTAAAGATAACAGATTAAGTTCTGATAATCGGATATTATTTATTTATATTTATCTTCTAGCTATGTCATATGTAGAACGAAGACAGACAATTTGTATAACAATTAAGTATGGATATATGCACAAACACTGAGAGTACATGCATACGACTGATGTTATAAACTGGTGTTCACAGGGTCTGTGCTGTCATGGGGTCTTCATTGCTCTTCATTCTCTATTAGATGCGCAATTTAAGCGTGTTTAGGTTTAAGTGTGACTCTTTGTATTTAGGTTTGTTTATCCCTGTGCTTGTCTTTGCACTGTCCCAATCCGGGAGTTAGCAGCGTGTCACGTCAAAGCGCGCACGCAGTGAGAATCATGGCACGCTTTAACACGGTTTTCTCCTCCGTTCGCCTAAAGTTGAACTTTATTAAAATTATTAACAGCTTTATGAAGCGATCTGACTAAAATACGAGAGAATTAGCATTTCAATATGCCTGCGCAGACCCCTGCACGATAAGGTGAGAGAGAAAGCGCCAGCTTAAAACGGATACGACGTCATCATTATACAGATAAAAACACGCTTTGCCCTCTGTTGGAATAAAAGTTGTAACTCATCACCTCTTAGAAAAAGTAAAATAAGAAATAAATCGATTCTGATATAAACCAATCGATTTGTAAATCGTTTAAAAAAAGAATCGCAATAGTTAGGTGAATCGATTTTTCCCAACACCACTGCATTCCACCAAGTTTCCAATGCAAAACCTAGTGCTGACTGAGCATTAGTTTAGCATCCTATTCTGGTAAAGCATTTGTCAGGAAGAATTGTTATCCAGGCAGTCCTGTTCAGGCTGTAATAAAAGAAAGGAAACTATGACTAGGGAAAGATCATCTCTGCAGTGTACATACAGAAACAAACAGGAGCTGTTTCAGGAGCTGCTTAACACCTCCAGCAAAAGACTACACAAATAAATCTACCACACAAAGGATAATGGGGCTGGGGGGGTCATTATTTTCCACATACACCTAGTTTCCATTATTCTTACAATAACAGCATATGAAAAGAGCAGCCCACATCTCTTACACAACGTTGGGCTTAATAGGGGACAGCTGTTCGTTGTTTTGCATCAAATGGCATTCAATGCAGGTGTATTGTAAAGAAGAGCTTCTTAATCTTGGTCCTTACATAATGCAGTTATTTGGATGTGGACTAAATCAAGCACAATAAAATACTCTCAAATTAGACTCCCGCCTGTTTGCATAATGGGTGTTTATCCATCACTGACCAAAACGCTCGCAATGATTACCAACGTTCACAAAGCCTCTTCTCATTACGAAAATCTAACAATTCCCCCATTTAATTCATTACCTCTTTTATCCTCATTTCACAACCATCTTTCCTTCTTCAATCAAAACCTGGCAGTATTACCAATTACTCTTCCATTCACCAGAATTCCATTACACTCTAACGTTTCTTCACCCCTTCGGTGTGGCACTATGCCCCAAACGCCTTACGCACCACAGCAGCCATTGCCAGTCCTAGAGTTTCCCTACCTTTAAATTATGAAAGCATCCATCCATTTCACAAGGCATGTAATCTTGATTCTTTAGTCATTTTCTCTGTCAGATAGCGACAGGAGTTATAATATGTGACCCTGGACAACAAAACCTTATGGGTCTTATTGGTCAATTTTTCAAAATTGAGATTTACACATCATTTGAACGCTGAATATTTCTATTGATATATATGGTTTGTTAGGATAGGACAATATTTTGCAGAGAAACAACTATTTAAAACTTTGAAATGTGATGGTGCAAAAAAACGAAATATTGAGAAAAACGCCTCAAAAGTTGTTATTCAGAGATGCAGTAGCAGGCCGCTGGTTAGAAGAAACAGGTTTGTTTTAACACTCTCTTTTGGCTTACCGCTGTAATGACGTTGTGGAGAGTATGACCCGAAAGTAGATATTCTAACTGTACGTTCAGACCGCCGACGGCGAGCGCGTCACAAATCGCTCCGGCCGCCATTCCAACAACGCTGGTAGAAAGATTCGTGGACGCTCTGACGTAGATCGAATGCTTCTCTTGTACAGGGCTGCGTTCTCTTGAATCCTCTCAAGCGGTGGATTTGTACGTTCCGATTGGTTGCCGCCGAACCGCGTCATAGCTCATTACCATAAAGTTGACCTGATTTCAACTCTCCTCGACACCCTCAACGGCCAAGAAGCGCCGCTGCTCGCCGGCAGCTCACATTGAAAATGAATGACTTCCGGCCACTTTGACACTCTCGCCGTCGGCGGTCTGAATGCACGGTAAGCTTTACATAGATACCAGACTTGAGTGTGTAATTCATCAGTCACAAGAGCAGCAGCAGCGAGTTTGTAGTTTGTAGGCGTGTTTCTGGTATTTTTGTTAGTAATTTTGCGGCATTCACTCACAAAAATAAAGTTTTGATATATTTACAGTAGGAAATTGACAAAATATCTTTATGTAACATGATATTTACTTAATATCCTAATGGTTTTTGGCATAAAACATTTATAATTTTGACCCATATAATGTTTCATTGGCTTTTGTCACAAATATTCCTGTGCTACTTTTGTGGTCCAGGGTCACATATGTGTTGGTTGCATTAAAGAACTGGAGTAATTTCTGCACAAACCTCAAACTGGCTAATATTGGTGAAGTTTGCCTTAAGGTGAAAACTGTCCACAAATAGAACAGTTATTGTGATAAAAAGAATTCAGAATAAATATATTATTCTGATAATTACAATGTTTTTTTTAAGAAAAAATGATACAATCATTGAAATTTTTTATTTTGTGTTTTTTCTGTTATTTGGTGAATGAATTACACTCAAAATACAGGTGTATAGAGGCCGAAAGAGTTTGTAACCAATGTGACTCTAACCGTGCGTTCAGACCGCCGACGGCGAGAGCGTCAAAGTGGCCGGAAGTCATTCATTTTCAATGTGAGCCGCCGGCGAGCAGCGGCGCGGCACGTCTTAGCCATTGAGGGCGTCGAGGAGAGTTGAAATCAGGTAATGAGCTATGACGCGGTTCGGCGGCAACCAATTGGAACGTACAAATCCACCGCTTGAGAGGATTCAAGAGAACGCAGCCCTGTACAAGAGAAGCATTCGATCTACGTCAGAGTTGTTGGAATGGTGGCTTGTGACGTGCTCGCCGTCGGCGGTCTGAGCGTCAAGTAAGGCAAAATTTTGAATGGTTGCTGCATGGTTTACGAAAATTACAAATATCTTTCTCTGTGTTCAACCAAACAAAGACATTTATACAGATTTGGAACAACTCGAGGGTGAGTAAATAATCATAAAATGTTCTAAAGTGAACTATTCCTAGTTTAAAGTAAAATAAATAATAATAATAAACTTTCAAGACTTTATAAAGATTAAAAAAGAAAATTAAATCTTAAACCTAGTCTTCTTTCTAAAGTCTTGTTCCAAGTAACAGCAGTCATAATGTCTCAGTGTAACCATGGTAATATTGTTATTCTATCAAGACCACTAACTTTTATCATGACCCGCTGATGTGTAGCAATATCAAGTTCTACAAAAGCAGAACCAAGAGAAACACCCTCACAACCCTTTAGTCCACTATATTTAAAAGCAAAAACACCACACTGCCTAAATTTTGTGAATTTACGAGGAACATGTAAAAAAAAAAAAACTCACTACTATATGAAAACAAACCTTAAGGAACTACTGGTGTTAAAAATAATCCCTGGCCTAGGACTTTTTTTTGCCATTGCTTACATTAGCCTAATTTTCACGCTTACCTCACTTTATTAAAAAATGAGAGCCCAAACTGTTCACCAATGTTTCTGAGACAGACTTTTCTTCCAGGCTCCTCTGAGGCAGATCCTGTCAACCTGTGATGTACCACTGTGCCATAGAACAAAGTGCACCACAGCACTTCCATATGAAGCTGCCCCAGAGGGGCCCATTGCAGCAGTGCCTCCTGACGCCAAGGTGGATACAGATTTCAGAAGATAGGGGATTATGGGGGGCTGTTTTAATTCCATCCCCAAGGACTGCTGTGTATATCTATGTTGCGTTACTCAGCCATTAGCAATAGCAGGTCACAGGCCAGAACACTGGAGAATATCTTTAATTTTTACCATAACTATAGTTTTTAAAAAATGCAAGCATCATGTTAAAATAGGCTACATTAAAAAACATTCCAAATTTTTGTGGGAAAATGATTATTTTAGCAAAAGTCAAGTATTCCTGTCAATCCATGTCTGTTAATTAAAGGGGTCATGTGACATGGTTTAAACAATCATTATTGTGTGTATTTGGTCTAATACAGTGTTTACGCGGTTTATGGTTCACATACCGTACATTACTGTTGCTCCTCTCTGCCCCACCTTTTTCGATTATTACAAAGCTCATCGTTCTAAAAAGAGTGGTGTGTTGTGATTGGCCGAATTCCTCAAGCATGTAAATGTTACACCCTTACCATATTTGGAACATCAACTTCTAAAGGTCTGTTCACATTGCGAGCGATGCAAAAAAGCTAAATGCATGCCCGACGAACCAAGCTTTCATATCAAGAGCGAAACGATTATATACAAAACGGGGCAGTTGTGGCCTAATGGTTAGAGAGTCGGACTCGTAACCAGAAGGTTGCCGGTTCGATTCTCAGTACCGGCAGGTAACAACTGACGTGTCCTTGAGCAAGGCACCTAACCCCCGTTTGCTCCCCGGGCGCTGCAGTGATAGCTGCCCACTGCCCCGGTGTATGTGTGTTCACGACTTAAAGTGTGTGTGTTCACTATTCACTGGTTGGGTTAAATGCAGAGGTCACATTTCGGGTATGGGTCACCATATCTGACAAAAAATAGGTCACTAAAGTCACTATTATCGTCAGCTGCTATTGCTATATTGCAGTGCTTCAAATAATTTAAACAAGCGTACTGATGAATATTATTAAATAAATACGTTATGTTGGTGTATATGCAACTATGATTAACACCAACCCCAAACAATGTGACAGTTCTTACCTAAAACTATAATCTAGAAAAAAACACAAATAATAAAGGTAAGTTAATTAGTAGTATAATTCATTCCCGTTTAGAGCCGTTGTCCTAATCTACCGTGTGTTTATTGCTAAAACGTTTGCCATCAGTTTTCAGTGCTTAGCGTCACTGCGTGGCCCATTTGTGTAACAGTCAAATCTAGTTGGACAGCTTGTGTCTTCGTCCGACAAATGTGAAAAAATGAGTCGTACTGGACAGAAAAAAACTTCGCTTTTTCGGCGTGCAAATGTTTGCGTTCTACGTGAAAGGCTTCATAAGAATCTATTGATTTTGTTCTTGAACGTTATTGCGACGAACATTCGCACCGAATGTGAATGGGACTTGAAGCACATATCAACACTACAGCAAGAATAGTTACACATTCTATCTTTGTGTATACATTTGGCCGGTGTTATACAAAGTAGGGCTGTGACGATAAATCGTGTAATCATTATGCTCAGTTTCTCAATGAATTACGGTAAAATGCCCCCACATCCGAAACCCAGAGGGCGCTCTCGCGCATAAGCTTCAAAAATTGCTAGCTGAAGTAGTGTGATTTACACACGTAGTTCCAGGAAATGCCAATATTCTATTGTTGTTTTTCAAACCTTTTCAGGTATTTTCATGATAATAAATTATATTTATAATGATGATGTTTGACGAGGGTTGCTTTTTTAATGCACATTATAAACGATTCAATCTCATAGTGATTTTAGATTGAGTAGTACTTCCTACTGATTAAAGAGCCGTAGTTCACGGAAGAGCTGTGCATAAAACACAGAATCGAAGCTTTTGCGATGCAGAATCGATTCTAGGCAGGTATAGTAGTTCGTGTGAATCGCGATGCATCTCCCCAGCCCTAATACAAAGCTTCCCACACACTGACGTAGATTTGTGGGGACATCTTTACATGAGCCGTTTTAGCCAGGTCTGGATGAGCCTCCACTTTTAAATACAATCTTTTGGTTTGAGACTATAAATTATATTCTAATATATGCATGAACAACAAAGATACAGGAAAACATGAAATCACGTCACATGACCCCTTTAATAAAAGAAGATTCTGCTAATCACACAAACTGCATTATACCATTTAGACTTCACCAACAAAAAAGGAACATGGATTAACTTTACCCTACTTGTTTTTTCTGAAGCTTTTAAGTTCAGAGCCCCATTTAACCCTAAAACTGCTCACATACATTCTTCTCAAACCATTTATACATGTAACATTGTATAAACGAGTAATGTGTTGCTTAAATACACTGACGGCGAGTATAAGATTAAAGTAATTTCCTTTAGGGGCAAGTTACAGTATTCAAGTAACGTGCACTTAATATTATATAAACATAAACCTGACATTATGATTACTGTGATATTAAAACTTAGTGCTCACCTCGTGAAGCTTAACTACCTCCTTCCACTGACCCTGGTAATTTATAGAAAAGTTTCCATTTGCTAAAAAATCCGTAACTCGTGAATCTTTTATTTAACATAACAGGTGAAGAAAGTGCCTCGTTAAAGACAGTTTGTCATGAACAACACACTGAGTGAGCAAACGGCAGCAGTTTGTGTCACGTTCACATTAAAACCCAATTACTTTAACTTTTTTTAATCAGATGTTACTGATTCAGTGGATCGAACAAAGTCAAAAATCCCCATAGTTTTTATTTTTATTTTACTGCGATCCTTTGATAAGGCAGGAATCTGTTTTAGCTGGCTGCTCTGGGAACAAGAGCTACTGATGATTCCGTCTTAAAGGCCATATCAAAACATCCTTTCTATTTCCAGTAAAATTGACAACAAACGCTATAATAACAATCGCAAAAATACGCATTTTTAAAAATAAGAAGAGACTTAATACGCCACAGAAAATAAAAACACCAATGGCATGTTGATGTTGTTCTTACTTTCGAGAAACATTTAACACAGAATCTGACAGCAGCACTACAGATTATAAAACACATCTTAAAAACAAACATATAAGAAACGTGTAGTAGAAAGCAATTAGTGATTATCAATGTTGTGTATCAGTAACCATCGAGCCTGGAGCACTTTTCTCTCTGCCTCTATTTACTGAAACTGCTAGCGGCAGGCTATTAACGTTAGCCTCTCCTGTTAGTCAAACAATAGCTCCTACCAATTTACATTTCCCATCAACACAAAAACATAAGCAACACTTACCTCTAACACTTCACAAAACTGTCACTGTAAGCCTTAACGTCCTTCCCAGGGCATACGGACCCTAATATTCGTCAAAAGTGGAACGGTATCGGGCAAGCGAGTGAACGTCAGCGGAGGCTTGTGTGAAACTGACAGACTCACAAACCCAAGAGAGAGGCCCAGCGCTTTAGCCTCCCCGCTAACTGACGTTTATTTCGACGATTTCGCCTTAAATATACGAGAAAATACGCGCCACTCGTAATATCCCACGAAATACGCCACGGTGAGCTAAACGTACGGAGAGGATATGTCATTTAATGGCGATATATGGCACAAATTCCTCCCCGTTTGCCCTCGGCTGCGAGTCCCCATTCCTGCCGATCCGCGGCGTCCATTAATGCGCTGCTATGTATGTATGTATGTATGTGTGTGTGTGTGTATGTGAGGCAGAACTGCTACGCACACACTCGTGTTTCGACACTTTACGACATTCTAACATCATTGACGACTCTCCTGGAACATTGTCCAAACGCTTGATGAAATTTAGAAGTATCTTGTAAATAATCCACAAATGATTACAGCGATTGACCGCTAGTTTGTGTATCCACGCAGTTTTTTATTAATTTTGAGAACAAATTTATTGGCGTTAATGTTTGTAAAAGGGTTCGTTGTCGCTTTATGCCCTCTGCTGACAAAATGTGTTACCTTCAATAACAATGTCAGCGTGTGTCTTATAAATTATCTATATATTATGAACACATCTAGTATACATTTGAATACAAACAGCATTCCCCATTTACTAATGCCAATCATTCATCTGTAACCCTAATTCTAATAGTTATTGGTGCATCTAGGAGATTTTTCGTAGTCACTTGCAAAACCTTACGAATTTTTATTATCAAGCTGCTGTCTCTGTGCCATTTGTCGCAAATACGCCAATCACAAATTATTACATTTATTAACTCGAATATATATGGGGTTTTAATTGATTTGACACAGTATTGTTTTCATGTGTTGGTAAAATCTTTTTTATATGCAACGTACCTGTGATGAAACATTGTTAATATTTCAAAAGTAAACGTTTTCATTTTTACCAAAGTAAGTTAGACTTGCAGATACGTAAAACCGTAACATAATTTTGCTTGAACAATTACTAAAGTTACTAAAAATCTTAATAACATCCAAATAGCATCATAACAAAAATCAGCAAAATATACCATAAATTAGAACAATTACTAAAGTATCAACACAGAATTCACAGGAAATAAAAGATGATTGACAGGTATCCTCTCTTCTTTTAACCAATAGACGTTGAGTATGCGATGCGGTGGTGGCCAATCAGAGAGCGCGGAGCGGTATTTGAATCGAGAGAAGGCCTTTGTCGTCGAGAGCAGCTTGTTTTGAGTTGAGGATTACTAAAGCAAACGGCGAGTTTTAAGTTTTTAATATTTTATCTAAGCAAGAGTTACCCGAAGGGCGATCGGTCATGGAAATGCACGCTTTGGTGAGTGTTTTTTTTTTTAAGGCAGTAGGCTAACGTTAGCTCATGTGTTTTGTTTGTAAGCATTAGCCTGTCTAGTGTAGCCTCGCAACAGCTTTGTGTTTGTTGTCATGAAATCTTTTGAACTTCCATACCCTTTAGCATTTTATATGAATGCATGTTGTAAGTTTATCGTAACTTTCCCTTAATGGTTAAAATTTGACTTTAATTAAAAAGTCACTATTGTAGTAATGAGGTCAACTTGGGGTCAGTATCACAATGTAAGCAATCTGCTCTGAAATTGCTTGCGGTCCAAACTTTGATCTGTTTATTTTCCGCTTATACAGCGCAATGCAAACCACCCTATGTTCGTCGGTGGCAAAGCCGGGCAAGTAAACGCTGGTGCAAGGAGAGCCGTATTCGGCGAACTCTCCAATTTTGCGCACAAACCAGTTCAGACCAAGGTATGTTACATTTTCTCATGTTGAGCACTGTGCTTTGAGAGCCGCACGCGTTTTATAACACTACTGTTCTCTGCTTTTAGAAAGGTCAGCCTGTACTACCTGTCAAACCGACTGCCCAGCCAGCTGTTGTGCAACCCAAACGTGCCCAGGTACAGCAGGAGGTCCCCCAACCTGCTCCAGTTTTACCCCCAGCTCAAGCTAATGTCAGTATGAAGGAAGAGGAATTGTGTCAAGCCTTTTCCAACACCCTCTTTCCGGTAGAAGATATTGATGAAGGTGATTCCGACATGCCCCAGTTGTGTCCCGAGTACGTAAAGGACATCTACGCATATCTGCGAAGCCTTGAGGTAAGGGTTTGCCTTCTGTATGAAGTTTATTTGGAACTCAAAGCTTGTTCATGGTCGCTACTGCAGCTTTGATCCGTTACAGGCTCAGCAGTCCATTCGTCCCCAGTATATGCGTGGTTATGACATCAACGGGCGGATGCGTGCTCTGCTTGTTGACTGGTTGATTCAGGTGCACTCAAGATTTCAGCTGCTGCAGGAGACCTTGTACATGACCGTAGCCATTCTTGATCGTTTCCTCCAGGTATGTGAAATCTTATATTAAGGAGTAATAGTTATAGTGTAATAGTAATAGAGTAATAGTGAAGCATGGAATTAAACTCTTTCGTTCTTTTCAGGTCCAACCTGTGACTCGTAAAAAGCTACAGCTCGTGGGAGTCACTGCGATGTTGATCGCTTGTAAATATGAGGAAATGTTTGTGCCAATGGTTGGGGACTTTGCCTACATTGCTGATGATGCCTTCACAAAAGCCCAGATTCGGGAGATGGAGATGTTGATTCTTAGTGAGATGAACTTTGAACTCGGACGTCCTTTGCCTCTGCACTTTCTGCGGAGGGCTTCAAAAGCTGGAAATGTAAGTGGAGCTAGTAAAAAGGTTGTTAATGTGATGTTACAGTTTTTGCTAGAGCTCAAGTCTTCTGTTTGTCTTTTCTAGGCGGATGCAGAAAAGCATACCCTTTCAAAATATTTCCTTGAACTGACGCTGCTCGACTATGACATGGTCCATTATCACCCTTCTGAGACTGCAGCTGCTGCACTCTGCCTCTCTCAACTTGTGCTTGATGGCCAAAAATGGGTAAGTCCTAGCCTTAGTACTCGAAGTTTCTCATTTCCCTTTCGCTCCCCATTGACTTTTTTTTTGTGTGTCCCTATTACAGTCACTGACCCAACAACACTACTCCACATATGATGAGGCCCACTTGAAGCCAATCATGCAGCACATTGCCAAAAATGTCACTAATGTCAACGAAGGACTCACAAAGCATGTGGTAAGCTATTTTGCATACAGAAGTAGTTTTCATTAGTTTAGTCTTTTCTAACATCAGCTTCTCTTTACAGACTGTGAAGAAAAAGTATTCAAGCAGTAGGCTAATGAAGATCAGCCTCCTTCCCCAGCTAAAATCTTCAGTCGTAAAGGATCTGGCTGCTGCTCTGCTGACCAGCTCTTAGGGATTGGTTTTATGTAGCAATGGACTATCAACCTGCACTTTATTTCCTGTCAGCCATTTTGGGAGATGGACTGCTGCTTTTAATCTGATGTACATACTCTTGGACTGTCTGTATTAATAAACTGTTTCTATTCTTTTAATAAGATTAAATTTTAAGAGGGTTTAATTGGTCTTGCTGTTCATTTCAATTTTTTTTTTACTTGCTGTATTTTGTTGCAAATTGATGACCGAAAATAAATCCAAATACTATATGTTGGCATGGTTCTGTGTGAGTGGTGTTTTACAATTTTAATGTCTTACAGGAACCATTCACTCAAACAAGACTTCTGTTCTCATTCAGTTACTCCAAATCTGTATAAATGTATTTTTCTGTCTTTAGAACAGCTGTTTGGAAAAGCACTTCCTGAACCACATTGACTACTATAGTAGCAAACACTGCTTGTAAATATCTTTGTTTTGAATGTTAAAGATAGTTAAGCAAACTATGTCAATTTTACTTCAATGCTGGCCAAGAATGCTTTGGTTACAACTTACAAGCATTATTCCAAATATTTGTGTTCATGGAAAAATAAATGTATGCAGATTGGAACAACTCGAATAAATGACAGAGTTTTTATTTGTGGGTGAACTTTACCTCTGAACTCACTTTAAACCCATACCTTCTGTACTTTTGAAACAATATACAATTGCTGATGTTTTATTAAATGAACTGAAAGATCAACTGCTGGAAGTCATATTGCACAAATATGCTTGTTTGGAACGAGCATGGAAAAATACAATGGTCTTAAAACCATGTTGTCATAAGACTGCTCATAACAAACCAAAAGGAAATGCAGCATAAAGAATTTCAGGGAAAATCTTTGGTCCAGTAGGCAACATTTAAACCACTCCACCCACAGAATGGTTTGAGATGCAGATTTGTATAAAAGCCAGTAATATGTAAACGGTTTAAAACTTTTTCAGTGACTAGCAATTGGGCAAACCTTATCCTGCATGACATGACCCAGTTCATTTGTATAAGGTTATACTTTGTGCTTTTTATAACTTGACACCATACAGTAACTTGGTAACAGATGTGCGTAAAGAGTCTCAAAGTAATGGATGTATTAATATTGATCTTCAATCAAATTTGAGTTTTACAGAACTTTTGATCGACGATACATCCAGAATGGTCTAAGATTTTGAACATAATTTCATAAGTCCATGGTATTTAAGAGTTACAGTGCTTTATATACATTTGGTTTTGCTAAAACATGAAAGGCAACAACATGGTAAAATGGTCATTAGCAGCAAATAATTCCCAACTAAAACCATCAATTTGAACAAGAAATTGAAAAAAAGAACAGTAGGTGACTTAAGTTAAGCACCTTAATGTACATATAAAATCTATTTGTCTCAAAAGCAAAATAAAAAAGCCTGTTCCCACATACAATGGCTACTTCATCTCTTCAAGTGATATAAGATCACCTTAAATATCAATGACTGATGAACAAACCATGTCAGAAATCAATCGTCGAATGCTATAAATACAATAAATAGTTTGATCAGTGCTCACAGGGACAGTTCAGTGTTTAGCGCCCTGGAGAAGTTTAGTGGCCAGCGTCTGCTCTTCAGAATACGGCCGCATGCTGTACTTCCGGTGAGCTCATGGGGTGTCAAGAGCAACCATGGCGCACCTCTTTCCTTCGTTCTCTGAATTCGGCGTTTTCCTTCATTTCCACTGTCCTTTAACGTCAATGAGTCTGCTGAGGTTCATTAAGTCTGGTCCTCACATTACGGCACAAGAGGTTAGATCTTGGTCACATAGTTGTTTGGGAATAAGCCTTGTTTGCCTCTAAGTCTCCCTATCCACCATCCAGAGGCATCTAGACATAAACAAGCCATGTTTATAACATTTAAAGAATTATTTCATGGTTACAGTATAAAACAAAATACAGACACACACCCATTTCCTATGATCTAACATTTACTCGCTGCATTGCTTACCTTCCTTTACAATGTCAATGATGTCCTCTGCATTAAAGCTGAGTTCATCCGTGTCCTGGGCGTCGTACGCATAAAGAGCTTTACACTGAGGAACCTGGGGCTTGGGTTTGGGGGCGGGTTTGGGACGGCCGCCTCCTGGAGGAGGCCTGTTGCTGGACTGCCTGTGAGCCCTTGGAGAAAAGCACAGAGGATTTGAACAAAACTGGAGGAATAGCACATTGCAGATATAATAATAGCCTCAATGTCAAGCAAAAGTCGGGGAACATGCTTTATAAGCTACACGTGAAATGAATTGTGAAGTCTTCTAGAAACTACAGTATTTCGAAACCATATAGGTCTCGTGATACTATTACTGTGAGAGGGTTAGCAGTCAGAGTTTGCGGTGTTAGTGTATGTGTTCCCCACAAGATGGCGATAGATAGTTTATTCACAGTGGTCTGCCTGGACTGCCTGAAGCCACCACCTCATCCCAAGCCATTGGTTGAATGGTTTTTTTTCAGCTGTTGTAATGAAGGCTATTTGTTCCACCCTTTAGCCTTCATGATGCTGTCTAAAGAGACTCCCATCATGATAACAGCAGAGAAAAATGCGTAAAAATGCCCAATCCAAATTCCTGAACATTTGCTGGAATTTGGCCAGAAAAGCCTGGCTCCCTCAAGAAGATTAATATAGTACAGTAGGATTAACTGTTAACAGATCAAATGTATTTAATTTAATGTAAGTAAATGGAGACCCAAGGACACAAGGGTGGGTTTGGAATTGGGCATCTTTGGTGTCAATCTACCATTTGAGAAACGAACCACAACCACTGCCACCTAACAGAAACTACACACATGCTCAAACTCACATTCCTCCATTTCCAGACGGTTGCCGATTTCTGCTACGGTAAAGAAATACATGCATGTTACACTCAAATCCAGCTCACTGTTGCATCTGTGTGATTTAATCCTTGTAAGCATCTTGCAACAAGACAAATGTTTATAAAGGCTCTTTGGTGCGCATCTCACCCTGCGGCGCCTGGATCTGGTACTTTCAGGATATCCAGGTTGGGCTGCTGGGGTGCATGTCTGCTGCTCCTGTCTTTGAGTTGACTGGCATTGGTGGGCAGGAATGGGCGGGTGGTGTTTCCAGACGGTGGTCTTTGATTGTTGTGATGTTGAGAGTTTCTTTGATTGGCTGCGTGATTCTTCAGGCCACCATTCTGGTGAGCGACTGCTGAAAAAACACACACCTGTCGATCAGATATTGACTAACGTAGAGACAGGTTAGATGTGTTGATGCCAGTCTCTATAAAGCATTAGATCAAAACAGTTGTACCTGGCGGGCCGGGTGCGACACGTGTGGGGGCATGGTGGTGCGCTCTGGACACGTTGTTGGAGCGGCTCTGAATGAAGCCCTTCTTAGTTGGACCTGAATGAGGGTTGTTGGTTGTTATATGGTTAACATCACAACTCTCCTAACAGGGCACAGTAATGCACGTATGTCTCTTTCGGCATTATGTTTCTGAAAAACCCCTCCAAATCGAGGATGTGAAATCACACATAGGTTGTGTCCTACAAAAACGTTTTGTAAATAACAGGTTTGGGTCAGTACTTACGTGAGTTCTTGGGCAGACCCGGTCCAATGCTGGCCTGCAGCATTTTGTTTGAGGGTCGCAGCACAGCTACGTCCCCCTGGCCTTGGATGAACTGCACCTGCCTGGATCCCCCTGCATTCCAGGGTCCCCATCCTTCTTTCTTTAATTTTAGTTCCAGCCTGGAGGAGAAACAGATCAATTCATCACAGTCACTGTTTTTATTGGCATTTGCATGATTTAAACCAGTTTATTTTTGTTTGTCCCTCATACAAAGCTATTGTATAGCTTAACAAGAGGAACCGGTGTACTGATTAATTCGTAAGGTACTTCTAGGGTTGGGTATTGTTTGATTTCGTGATTCTGCTTATCGATTCTGATTCTTATCAATTTCCAGTTTCTAGTGTGGTGAAAAAAGTAGGTTAAACAATAAGATATATATTTAGGTTACTTATTGACTTGTTTGCACAATAATGTATTCACGAACAGTGTTTAAAAGAGAAAATAACAGAAACAGTGAAATTTAACCAGTATAAGTGTAAAAGTGCAGTAACATTTTTTTGATTTTCATTTCTTATAATATAATTCAACTACAAATATTCTGTTTGCCAACTCTAAACATCTGTCAGATCACAGGTCTGGCCTTTACTGATCTTTACATGACAAGGTCTTGTCCTCTGCAGAACACAAAAAAGATATTTTGAAGAATGTTGTTAACTGGCACCCATTGACTTGCATTGGCTTTGTGTCCATACAGTAGAAGTGAATGGGTGCCGCTGCTGTTTGTTTACCAACGTTCTTCAAAACAGCTTGAAGCTTCTTTTGTGTTTGGCGGAAGGAAGAAAGAAAGTCATACAGGTTTGAAATGACAAGAAGGGGAATAAATTATGACAGAATTGTTATTTTGGGTGAACTATCACTTTAAAGGCAGACCATAACACACAGTCTCATAACTACAAAATGAATGCTTCTGTAGCTACATGACAGCCATTTCAACTTACGTGTTGCCAAATTTGAGAGGTAGTTTTTTTTGCGTTCTCTCTTCATATCTGCGTGTCATTAAACTGATGAACTCGGTCTTAAACACACACTCCAGCAGGCTGTCATATTCCTCTTCATGCAGGATCAGGAAGTCATCTTGCATTGTGCTGTATGAGAGGAACATCACTTATCAAAGCGTAGCAAAAACAAAAGATTTGTTTGACCATTCAACAGTCTCTCATTTTTGGCTACAAGAGTCACACGAGACACATTAGGCACTTTGATTTCTCCAGACACTGCAAGTGATATGGGAGATGTTCGAGTTTCCATGACTGGGACACATGCAGAGACATCCTGTTTCGCTCTATAAACTTAAGTCTTTTATAATGAGTTTTTTACAAGGTGAACTCTCCCTTCCCAGCAACACCTGGTTCACATTATCGACAACCCCCCACTTGTGAAACAGAAATGGAGGATAAATTTAAGGTTGTGGGGGGTGGTGGCGTGGTTAGTTTTAGCCACTTCCTCTTTGGTCCTTATTTGTAAGATGAGTAATCTTTGGTTGCTAGAAGAGAGCTCAGAATGTTATATCATTTCACTGGCTTTCAGGAAACGCTAAAAATGTTGTTAAAGAAGCAGGATTCATATATCACAGTTTTTATTCAACATGTCTTACAAACACAGGGTCAATGAGGGCTTTAACATCCAGACTGGACCTTTGATGTCTCTCCGCCTGTAATTCTGCAGATTGCCGTGCAAGGCATTTTTTACACATGGGAGGGGGCTAAGCGCACAGGTTTCCTGTTCTTATTCACATGATTGAAAACGTGTGTCATATCACTTTAAATTCCAAATGTTTGCTGTAGCTCGCGTCTGCATAAAATAACCCAAGTTTGACATTTCTGTGCTTTGCATACTAATACACACAAACAAAACCGTGGCATACCTGAGAGAAACAGCCAAAATCTTCTCAACATCAATTTTACGCTTCAGGACCTCCTTCACCTGTCCCTTCTCAGGGCCCTGTTTCACTTTCTCTCGTCCAATCAAGTAGACAGATTTAGGAGTTAGGATCAGGTCTCTCTTAATGCTCTGAATAACAGATGAAGATCAAGTCAGACATCCATACATGAATACAAATCCTTCATGTCATGTTCCTATTTTACTTGCTTGCCAAAGAGATATTACTGGTTGCTGTGCAAAAAGAAAAGCAAACTCACCTTAAACCGTCTGTCAAATTTGGTGACGGTATCGGCAAAATCGATCTTCTCCCTTTTGCCCAAGAACTGCCTAAGTTCAGGCCGGTCATCTATACCTATATAATCCCCTACAAAGTTTCGGTTCAAACTGTGTCTTCTTCTCTCCTTTTTGTTCAGCAGCAGATCAGAGGCTAGACGGAGATAGAAACACATTTTTAGTGCTTTTCCCAAAGTGCTTCAGTTTTATCCTTACATAAAAAAGAGAAGTGGTTGTACTGTGGTAACAGGATGATATTCGGGTAACGTTTCTGCCAACTTCAAGATATTTTTAATGTTGGATAAACATTAAGGAACACTTTAACCTACTACACACGTTGTTCAACCTAAATAAGATCAATACCTTATTTACTTGATACTCCACAGTATCTGAGAGAATACCATGTTGTTACCACGGCACAAAGTCATGGTATTACTAAAATACCATGTTAAGAATAAATTACTTATATTATTTATAAATCACGCCCATTTTATCCCTGTTAGTGGTCTTTACGAGTCACCTACTAAACCTCATACAGAGTGTGCGGGATTTTTTAAATATTATTTTTAATAACAATAATTCAACTGAATGCAGCAGTTGAGGTCAATATGCAAACACATAGAGGGAAAAACCATTGAATTCCCCGTTTGACTATGACACATTTTGCTATGTAAGATAACATTGGTTTTCCCTTTTCTCATATAATGTGCTTATCTTTGCATGTGTACTTGTTTGTAAATCAGCAGAAAGCAGAACTCACCCTCTTCTCTCATCTGAACGTATTTCTTGCGGGCACAATGTTTTCGCCAAGCCGTCTGAATGGTTCTGGCATAACCGTCGAATTTTCGCTCTCTCGTCTCC
Source organism: Oreonectes daqikongensis (assembly GCA_026939265.1). NCBI lineage: Eukaryota > Metazoa > Chordata > Actinopteri > Cypriniformes > Nemacheilidae > Oreonectes > Oreonectes daqikongensis. The sequence continues at coordinate 141,378 of JAOTQM010000074.1, forward strand.
TCCAGCAGGAAAAGCTTTAGGGCCACACAACAGAATTAACACATGTTAGATCGACAACATTGTAAGAACATGTTGGGCTTGTGACAGCAAACACTGCAGTCTAAAGCACACACAATATTTAAAATGGAAATCTAAATAGAATAGAAATCATAGAAAATATATATTTTTTTACTTTTATCACTGATTTTAAACCCATGAAAGAGATGTGCATTTTCTCTCTTTTCCTTCAGATTTTTGATTTCTCAGCATGTTGCTTTGTAAATAAGTGGCCTTTCTGTATCCCGACCCATAATGCTTTGAGCACAGTGACTGGTATCATTAGAGCAGCGATCTGCATTCTGCTTCCTGTGTGTTCTCAGAACACACTGCCACAGTTCTTCTGCTCTCTAGACTCAACATCAGATCCTATCATTAACACAAATGCCTGGCACAGACTCGCTCTCTCTCTCACACACACACACACACACACACACACACACACACACACACACACACACACACACACACACACACACACACACACACACACACACACACACACACACACACACACAGCACACGACTAATGAGATATTATGGGCCAAAACAATGAAATCCCTTCTTAGACTCTCTGTCTCTCATCCCACACACGAACAAACGCACGCTCACACACAAACACGTGAGCGCACATAAACCTCCCATTGACACGCTATTCTCTCCATAAAGAAATGTCCCGCCCCCCCGAAATGAATTAGAATCACTATTAGAAATGATTGAACTCCAACTATTTTTCTTAATATTTAGAGATAAAATATAACCTGCACATCTCTTGGCAGTTTAACTCACATCACTGTTAGGATGTCTGGTGTAAACCGTCATTAGCTCTCTCCAGGATCAGAGAGTTTATTTTGGCAGAGCATCTACTAAATGAAGACTTTCTCTCTCCTACTAAAGAAATTCCTTTAGTCAAGAACTAATTACTCTGTGTCAGCACCTTATCTCATAAGGAGTCTTGTTTTGAGAAGCTAAGCAGTTCAAACTGGTGCCTCCCAATATTTAATATCACACACAGGGAAAAGGCCAAGTTTTAACATCTACATGCCAAAGTCACACATCTTTGGATAATCTGGTGCATTCATGCCGAGCCACAGAGCCTTATTCTGTGTCTGTGTGTGTGCATGTGTACGTCTAAATGTCAACAGTGAGATCACAGTTCAACCATAAGCAGTGCTTTCATAAGCAACCTGAAAAAAAACACGCAGTGGAAAAAGCAAAACTGTCTTGGACATAACAGGAGCTGCTTTAGCACCACAGCATAGCAGTTGTGTATCAGATCCAGAGTAATGTTGACCTAACTGTGCTGACGTGGGATTGACCCAGAGTTCCTCCTCCCTCCCTGCTGACTGCTTGCTATTCATCGCTGCTCTGAACTTAGCTGTACATCTGCGAGACAAAGACACACTCGTTTCCTTACTACACTACTACTGACGCAAGACCAAAGCATGGAAGTGCGTGCAATGTTTCGCTGATAACTCGGCTGAGTAACTTGTGTATTATTTTGACCAAGGAACAAACATGCAGCGTTAATGTCACATACTAATGTAATTGTTCAATCTGATTTATATTTATTAAAGCTTTTCAATTCACTGAAGCTTTGGCAGTACAAATAAATGTACAGCTGTTTGTCATGCCAATAAAGTACATAGAGCAACATTTCCATTGAATTTGAGAAGTGATGTGGAAGTTAGTTGATATCGGTTCAGATCTTACCGACTCAGGGGCTTTAATAAAGATTTTGGTGTGTCCGAGCTGATACTGGTCCTGGTCCATGTTTACAGAGCGCAGGAGGTGTAGCACACCTTGCTTCTCGTCGCCACGCCACGTCGGCCATGACTCCTTTGTGAGAATGGCGTACCTGAAACACAGAATCAGATAGAAGAGAGGGAGGCTTCAATAAATTGATGATAAATGAGAAAAATGCACACACAACACCATTGATAAAGAAAGACGTAAGTCATCACCTACAATAATCCAAATGAAAATGAATGCACGTAATTCAAAATATTGAAGCTCAAATTGTGTGGAAAACTCAAATAAACCTTTAAATTACTGGTCCTCACTAAATACAAAGGCTTATAATTCAGTCTAATAGTGTTTTTCTTTAAATCTAATGTCTTGCATATGTTTGTGTGATTATTAGGTTCAGGTGTTGGGGTAGGAGAAAGAATATATCATAAGCCTGATATAAAATCAATGGAAGTCTATGTTATGTCCCCACTAGTATAGCAATACAAACGTGTATGTGTGTGCGTGCGTGTGCGTAAGATAAACACCAGCAGGGTGGAGTAAAAAGAACTCCTTATCTTAATAAAAAGATATTTATTATCAACACACCAAAGATTCATATGATTAACAACCCATGAAGCCTGTAATGGAGTATAACTATACTATAGTAACTATATACTGACGTCAATGTAAGCTTCAATAACTCTGTATTTTAGATATCATAGTCTTTAGCATACAATGTTTTACTAGCATTAAAGTGATAGTTCACCCAAAATTGATGGTTCTTTTATCATTTACTCACCCTCATGTCATTTTAAACATCTTCTGCAGAACAAAAAAAGAAGAAAGTTTGCAACCAAACAACACTGGTCCCCCATTGACTTCCATTGTATGGACACAAAACCACTGAACATTTCTCCAAATATCTTCCTTTGTGTTCAACAGAAGAAAGTATCATATACAGGTTTTGAATCAGATGAGGGTGAATAAATTATTTTTATCTTTGGGTTAACTATCCCTTTAAGCTCAGTCTCTCTGTGTATGTTAGCTCTACCTGAACATTTCATAGCTCTTCTTGGCACTCAATATCCAAGCAATGACGCCCATCCAACACACACCAAAATAAAGAACACCCAGTCAGCTTTAGATCTTAATGCCAACTATTTTCCCCAAAACAAAAGAGGAACCCAAATTTATTTATATAAAAGTGACTCCTCCTGAAGCTATTTCCTGTTGTGTCTACTGTGTCTTCTCTCTTTCCCTGTTTGACTTTACCTGTTCAAGAACTTGCGAAAGATTCTCCTATAAGCATAACCGGCACGTCTTACTCTTATATTCTCCTTCAGACCCAGATACTCCACCTGGTGCTTCACTCTGGAAAGAGAGAGAGAGAGAAGGAAGGAAGCTTAATGCACGTGGCAACAAATCAAAAATCCCCTTTACAGAAATTCTCCTGAGCGTATGACAAATGAATTGCGAAATAAGGCATTTCTGGTAGTTCACCATCAGGCTGTCCATGTGAAATGTAAATAAATAAATAAGAATCTCATGGGCACACATCCTGAGAATGAAGTGTGAGTGCTAATTATACTGCCCAGCATGAACAATGCTCCAAAACCATCATAACAGGAAGACCATTAGAGACCGAACAATACAACACACCGGATCAAAACATTTCATACCACACTTCATTCCAAAAACACCATGGCAAAGGAGGAAAAAGGGCAGGAAAAGTACACAAAAAAAGGTGAACGAACTGTCAGGATGAAGGACAACTAGACAGAGAAATATTACATGAATCCTGGTTCTTCACAATTCTCAATTCATTGCATGTGCTGCTTAGAAAATGTATTCTGATGAATCTTAGACATAACACAATATAGCTTTTGAAGGCATGTGAATGTGACTGCAGCCTCTCACCTGCTCTCCTCCCAGTCTCTGGGCTTCTTTGTCTCATTGGGTTTAATACAGCGGATGTAGTGAGGTGTACACTTCATCAGAGTGCTCACCAGATCATTGGCTTGTTTCTGCCATTGATAAAACAAAAAAAACAGATTATATCTTGTTCTAAGACTGTGAACTTAGTTTAGTACATGGATACATTGTAGAAAAAAATGCATTTTTAAGTTAAGTGTCTTATTTTAAGAATTTATGAAACATGGTAAAATGTCAAATTACAGAAAAATGTATAAGTATAGTGTAAAATAACATGAAAAACATCTAATATCACATTACAAAAAAATAATATTTTGTATTTTTTTACTGGTTTTTTACACTGTAGTTAACATTAAATACCTTTGGAAAGTTGACATGACCTGCACTAATGGCCATAAGAAACATATATGAAGTCAGTATTTTGCTAATTCTTTTATAACAGCTTCCTAAGACCCAGAAAGAAAGGTTTTGATATTTAGATATTTTACATAAATTAAGGATTGTAAATGAAAGAAATTAGAGGTCTCAGACTAAACAAAAAAGAATTGCCGGGTATTAGGAAGATATCGCGCATGCAGATTTATTGATCACATATTAACCATACGCTAGGTTAAATATCTGTTAGTACTTTATAAGAAAAAAGTTGATTAAAAACAGATGAAAGGTGAAGACAATTTTCCCCAGCCCAGTTCTGAAAAGTTCATAAAAGTTGTGACTAAACATGAATCACACAAACAAAAACACCCCCATTCTCATCTCACCTTGATTTTACTTCCAGCAGTGGTGGGTCTGCCTTTTTTCTCAGCATTGAGGTTCTCTGGAAACAGGGCACGGATGAAAGGTCTAGCAAAGGGAACCAAAGCAGATGGGAATGATTTGAGAGTGGTGGAATGGGGACAGAATACAGCAGGAGAAACAGACGGTTAGAGACAGGAATGTTTTGAATGTCTCTGCTGCAGACCAGCAGGGTCACTTGAATTCTTGTGAACCACAGTACAGATTGTTTTAGAGTTCATCATTACCGGTAAAAGGCCTGCGTTCGAGTACCTGTGCTTTTTAATCTCACACATACAAACTATTTAGCATTAGCATGCTTTGTTCTTAAACCCTTAGGGTTAAAGGTCAAGGGGTGAAACTGCTGGGCCACGTCTGTGCAGATGACCAGAAAACCCTCCCTTGTCACTCAACTAACAATTAAAACATGTCTTTTCTTTTTTCTTTCTTTTTCTCCACATATAAGATCTGCTGGATGGTGCAAAGGAAGTTCTCTCTGAACTTTGTGTTTGTGTATGTATGCGTGACAGCACGTGTTTGAATGCAGTCTGTAACGGGTCCCCAGTAGGCTTCACAAAAGGCCACACACAATAAGGCTACAGGGAGACGCTAGGAGACCACGTGCACAGATGGCTTCTGGGGCCCAAAAGAGGCTCTGGAACACTTAAGACAGACGGGTGCTCTCTACGTCCCAACTCCCCTGAGGAACAGAGGGCTGTTTGGACTTAATGACATCTCCAGCACACTTCTGTTATGGGCCCTCAGCCTGTTGTACAGCATTTGACTTTTAAAAATGTACACTTACATTTCACTGCTCTGCATCAACTCGATCAGATCGGTGAACAGCACATCCCTGTTTCTTTCACAAAAGCCATCTGCATCATAAGACACCTAAAGAGAAAAAGCAGATATTGTTAGTCCACTAATGCATAAAACAGGATGGGGCTAGAACGTAGAACATAATCGTAAAACCCTATTCTTCTCCTTCTTCCACTTAAAGGTGAATTGTGTGATTTATGCACCACTTGCATAACCAAACAAAAATGCAGTTTTCTATATACTCTCTCATCTTCCATTGGTCAAGTACACAAATATACAACAAAGTTTCATCTATGCAGCTCTCAGAGTCAGCTCAATGAAAATGCTGCAGTTTTTTCACAAAACTTTTTGGGAAAAATCAAGTTAAGCTGGAATAAAACATATATTAATAGATAAATAAAAAGCAAGATCCAGAATAAACTAGATTTTTGGAAATGTGGGGTTCTAGAAGATACTATCTATTATTTGATCAAGGCTTTCTATTTGTATGTGGAACATGCTCATTATAAATGCAATGGTGCAGCAGGATGTGGACGGCCCTCCTCTCACATCACGCCTCATTGAACACGAGGTATTTGGATGGGTACCACATATACTCAACCACCTCCAGGCAACGAAGAGTAAATGAGGGACTGAAAACAGTAGAAATAGGCAAAAAAGGAGAAATAAATGCTCAAAGATGTGAGAAATAAAAACAAAACATTAGCGCATAAAATAGAGAAAAGCTGGAAATGCTCGAGTCAGAGAAAGGTGTACAGTACAAACCTTGCCAGCATAATGGTGGATGATGAAGCCCTGGTTCCAGCTGTTAAAGTGCTCGTGGTTGTTGATCTGCATTCGGAGCTTCTGAAGCATGGTCTGGTCTGCACCTTCACCCTTCGCATGCATAGTAGCGCAGACATCATCCAGTATACTCATGATGCCTGGAGGATTCTGCCAATGACCACAAACAATCCACAGTCAAATTTAGACAAGCTGCGTTCATGCCAGGTGGTTATAGGAACTAATCTATAGGAATGGGGAACAAGGGCTGTCCCTCAAAATATTCCCTTGTGCAATGTTTTATGGATTTGCACCGGCAGCAGGACGTCTGAAGTGACATAAGCCAGTGACAGCACAGCGTTAAAAAAAAAACATAAATGACAACGTTGAGAATGTTACAATTAACTTTCTGTACATTTATGTCTTATAACATTTTAAAGTACTGTTCTGCAGGTGTTCAGCCAATGAATGTACATTTGCATCACTTATACTTCCTATTGCGCTGGGTTAGACCCTGCCCTAAAAGAGGGGACAATTCAGTCCCTCCAAAAGGTGTTCCTACTAAAATCATTCCCAGCTCCAGCAGTGTGTGAACATGACAAAAAGCGAGTACTTCCATTAACAATTACAGGAATAGTATTGTTTCTGAAACCCTCTATACTGGGTTGCAACTAGGGTTCTTATTCAGAACCGGTTCAGTTTTCTTTAAAAGAACTGGAACCGTGAGCAATTTGTAGGTTTCGGTTCCGAAAACAGTTCTGGTGCAACTTTGAAGCACATGTGATAGATGGACTAGCATTACTCAACATTACTTATTACCTTACAGAAACACTGCATTCAATTAAGGTAAAAAGTTATTAATAATAGTTAATACACATGTACTACATATTTACTTGCTCTACCGGACTATTTATACTATACAGCATCATTTGCACTCCAGTACTATGTACTGAATACTGCAATAACTCATCTACTGCACTGTTTACTTTAACTTAATAGCTGCTGTCCATAATTTATGCACACTTTATATTCATTTGTACTACTGTTCTGCATAGTCTAATTTATATTGTACATATTCATCAGTACATTTCTGTTTTTAGTAAATAGCCATCTGTATATAATGTTCATAGTACATTCCCACTTGTAAATTCTTCATAATTTTTGCTTTATTCTGTATTTATGCACAACTGTATATCCTGCACTTGCTTATTGCACTTCTGGTTAGACCTAAACTACATTTCGTTGCCTTGTACTTGTACATGTGTAATGACAATAAAGTTGAATCTAATCTAAAATCTAATAATATTAATAGTTCATTTAAATGGAACCAGAATCGAAACCGGGAATCATTGGGCAAAACTGGAAACGGAACCGAAAAAGTTCTTACGATACCCAACCCTAGTTGCAACCAAAATTCTGTTCTGTTCTGACAGGGTTGCACACAGAAAGAAAACCACTGCTAAATTCAAGTAATAAAAATGTAGATTTGTGAATGTTTTAGAGAGTAAAATAAATCAGCTCATAAAATACTTAATGTCAAAGGCCATCTGACTAATAACTATAGTATTTTGCTGCAAATTTGGCCGTTATTGTTCTCACCATATTTTAGACTTCTAAATCCCACTTATGCAGCCTATGTCATATCAATAATTTTCTATATTGTCAATGTTAAACATTTTTTAAAATTGTATTCATTTGTTTATTTTTGCACAATTCTCACACTGTGTTGCATTGCATTTCAATGTCCAATATAAAATATGGCTCCTAAAGTACAAACTGCTGAAAAATCCAAATGAATTTATATTTGATTAAAACACAGATATCACAATCAAACATACACCCAGCTGACTGTACAGTAAGAAGTGCTAAAGTGCTACTTCCTCTCTCTCTCTCTCTCTCTCTCTCTCTCTCTCTCTCTCTCTCGAACACAGAGTCCAGCACACAGGGAGCTACTCCCTTAACACAGAACACGGCTTGTAAATCTCTCACGCACAAGCATTAGCTTTTAGCAGTGTGGCAGACAGAGATGGATGGGGAGTTTCCTTGTGAATTTTATAGCCTTTTCTGTCTAGTCTCTTTTGAGTGCAGCAAATGGAATTAAATGGATTATAAGTTTATTGTTTTAAAGGCATTTGGAAGAACAGATCAGATAAAGTCTTTGAAACAGACAGACGTGATTTGCACAGTTAAACTTACAACTTTACTCTCGATGAGGTCGCAGACGATCTTGTTGTTGAAGTACTCTATAGGAGTCCATCGGATTCCTTCTTGTACATACTCCTCCTGAAGAGGGAAGAATTACACAACAGATATGAACACTGACCGAGCAGATGTGTGCACATCTTCTGTCCCACCTTCTGTGAAAAGTAATGAAGCTTTACCTGTTCAGCTTTCAAAGTCAGCTCAATGAAAATCTGCTGCAGTTTTTCATTCACAAAGTTGATACAGAATTGCTCGAATCCATTTTTCTAACAGGAAATAAAAACACAATGATGGTATTTAGGAGTCAATGCAAATGGAAGCAAACAAGATCATATTAAATGGTATCCAACTCTATCCTTAGAAGGAAGACAGGTAGATATCTAAAAGACTTTAATACCTGATGCTAAACCAGAAGATTGTCAGATTACTCAATCTCATTTATGTAATCTGTTTGTTAAAAGACTGGAGAGCCAATCCAGACAATTAAAAATCAGTCACCTTTTTACAAAATTAGGATAGTTACGCATCTAGACAGTTATGTAATACCATAAATTATTTACTAAATAAAAACTGAACTGTGTCTTAAATAAGACAATACACTCACCTGAAAAATCTCAAAGCCATAGATATCCAACACTCCAACGTTGAGCTCCTGATGGTCTTTGACCATGGCTTTATTGATTGACTATAGAAAACAAGAACATTGTTTTCAGTTAAGTTTTTACTTCATCACTAACTTTTAGTTTAACAAAGACATGCAAGTGCATACGGCTCTTACCTCTACCAGGTAGTCAAAAACCCGAGAGTGCAGAGCTTTGGAGAGAGCATCACGCGTGAAACACGCCTGTTCAACGTTCAACGTCACATCTATGGACTCTGATTTGCCTCCCCACTTGCCATCCATCTTACGGCTGGTGAGTTTTTCTTTAAGACGGTCCTGATTGATGCCCAATAGAAAAGCAGGAAACGCTAAAACTGTGATATAGAAAAGAGAACAGTCGGTAGAGTTACAAGCACAATCTTTTAACTTGTGGGTCATCATCCAAAATGTATAAAGTTGCAGACAGCAAGGAAAAACAAAGCTTACGAAACATGGCAAGGATGTGTGACAAGTCATTATTCTTAACAAATTATTATTCTTATTATTTATAAATATAATAATACAAAAATGGTAATTGTTAGATTATAATATATATGTGAAATCTTGGTTTTACAAAATCTTGTAACACAAAAGAAGATACTTTACAAAATGTCTAAGTGTTTTTAAGTCCATGCAATAGAAGTTAATGCGATCAACGTCCTTAAAAATGTCTTCTTTTGTGTTTAGCAAGTCTAGAATGACATGAATAATTGACAATTTTTTTTGGGATGAACTATTCCTTTAATGGTAAATTCTAAATGTGTAATGGGTACATCAGACCAGATCTAAAACATATGACTCATGTGCATTTCTTCAGTGTATCTACAACAATAGTTCTCATCTCAAGAGAGGCACGGGTGAGACACGAGTCATTGACAGGACTGCTCCTCCCCTGCCTCTACTGACTCACCCTCCTTAAAATGGAGACTGGCGTAATTCAGCCCTGATAGTGATGTAGTCTGTCATACTGCTGAAGTATCGCTCACTATTCACATATAAGGGTGTGGTAAAACAGAGAGTCCTACCGCCCTACTAACAACTAGAAACAGAACAGGGAGTGTCCAAAGCTCCACTATTCTTATATTAAGTAAATTAATTCAATGAATCCATTAAAGAATGTGTTATCTTGCCTTTATGCTTCTCATAAACCCTGTATACTTAAACCTGCTTGTTCTTAACACACAAATCAGTGAGATCAAAAGTGGTTTTGCCATGAGCACACGTCAGAGCGGGTGTTCTGCGTGTGCTTTTTACATTGGCTAGCCGACACCGAACATGTGAAAGCCGCTGGCGGCAGACAGGAAGTAGGGTTGGGGGCTGGGACGAGGGGCAGAACAGGAAAAGCGCATATTAGCTTCGTCTGCTCCCAGGGAAGTATGGCATTACGCCACAGCAAACAGCCTTCTGTCATTCAAACGCATTAGTCCACCTGAGAGCTTTGGGACTCTTGGACGGAAGGAAAGAGAGGAACTGAAGGGGTGGGCTGGGAAAAAGGAAGTTCAGTGTTTTACCATTTAATTTTAGGCTGTGACGTAATATGCAGATACCAGGGTACAAACAGAGCTTTATTTTCTGGAGTAATTTGGTGTGGCAGGACAAACGCTCTGAGCGAACGCTGTGAAGCATCCACAGCTGCATGTGGTTCAAATAAGGACACGGAAAATGAGTAAACCGGCTACAGCGTAACCACGTCGAGTGGGATGTCAGGGTTCAGAGGTGAGGTCACGAGGGTTAGGGTACATACACTCATTATTCTCAACAGCAGCATAATTCCCTGCTTCCCTGAAGGCAATGTTCCCAAGGTGGAGAATTCCAGCAACAATCTGCAGGACCAGGGTGCGGTCCATCCCTGTGATACCAATCACATCCATGGCATGCTGGGATTAGAGAGAGAAAGAGAAAGATTACTGAGATAACAGCATGTCTGAAAATATGGAAAATAGTTGTCTTTTTAAAAATGTTTAACAGGCTAAACCTTTATAGCTAAATAATAATACCAGGACAACTAAATCATACTTACCAAGGTTTCTTGGAAGTCATGTTTGTCGTTAATATCGTCAACCTTGTAAGAACCCGACTGGTTGAGGTAAGTGTAGTAATCCAGGTTGGTGATACCCAGACTGCTTTTCTGATCAGCATTTGCTCCTTCTATTAGCTGTAAAATGACATCACACAAAACCTCAAGTGGTTAACTCCCGCAGCTGGTTACATATCTCTCACCAAAACAAAAATCTCTTAATAACAGTGACTACAGCGAAAGAGTCCAAACTTGTGAGAAAAAATCTGTCACCGTTATGAGGAGCTCAGACAGACGTCTCTTCCAAAGTATTCAAGTGGTAAGCTGAGAACAAAGTGACCTGCTTCTCAGAGCCAAATGGCTCCATCTTCCCTTTCCTGAATTTTATTGTGGTTATTATTCATTCGGTTTTTCCTCATAATGTGGTCGTGGTGTACTCTTTACTACCGTCGATCACAGTGACGTCTGGCTCTTAAGTCACTCTCACCTGGTAGAAGATGTGGAAGCTCCTCTCTCCCGGGTTCCGCATCACCACTCGTGATTTTTCCAAAAGAAAGTTGGAGATCTTCCCACCATCTGGTTCGCCGCCGGAACTGAACTGAATCTCAAAGTATTTCCCCTGTCAGAGAAGATGAATGTTAAAACGCACACACATGATGCTCAGCAGGTTTCTGTGTGTGCTGACACAAAGAGGAAATAAGCGTTTCACACACGCGTGCGAGGCATTTATATGTCTCTCTCTATTTGTTTGTGTATCGCAGCTGTCTGTATATAAGACTTACAGCAGTAATGGCACTAGCAGCCGCTCTGCAACCTCTGAACTCAAACCTTGAGTATCCTCTACAATCCATTTATGTCAGATTGAATCCAAAACCACATCGAATCCAAGAGAACTTACATGTTTGTGTCTGGGACTAAAGTAACTCTAAGCTCTAAAATCAAACTATAATCATATTTTAATAATAAAGCAACAACATCCATCTTTTCTTTTGAGTATTACTTTTCCTATATTCATAGTGGCTGTACATGGGCTTTCTTCTACCCATAATAAACTATAATTGGTCTTTTCTTGCTTTCTTTCACATCTACATATATTTTAACCAAATGATCGAGTGACAATGAAAAACAGATTTATCCTGAAAACAAAGACATTTGCTTTTATCAAATCTACAAAAGGATGTTCAGTGCTTACAAAACGACTGGAGTTGTTGTTCCTGACGGTTTTGGCATTCCCAAAGGCCTCCAGCAGTGGGTTGGACTGTAGGATGATGTCTTTAACGTGCTGTGTGGATATAAACAGGACAGATAGGAAGTAAGACCAACACAGATAGACACATTCTGAGAACAAAAACAACACCCAGACTGTTCTAAAAATAAATTAAATCAATAGTTTCAAGAGCTCAACTCCAAAATGAATTTTTATTCCTCATTTATTCACCCTTTTGTCATTTCAAACCTGTATTTCTTTATTTTGTTCTGCAGATCACAAAAGAAGATATTTTGAAAAACGTTAGTAGTCGAACAACATTGGGGCCTCATTGACTTCCATTGACAAAACCACAGAGACATTTTTCAAGATATCTTCTTTTGTGTTCCACAGAAAAAAAGAGTCATATACAGGTTTTGAATGACACGAGGGTGAATAAATGATGACAGAATTTTTTAGGTGAAATGTCCCTTTAACATCCACAAAGCATTATAAAATAATGCTGATATATAGACAGGCCGAAGTTGTATGGCTTTACCATAACCAAAGAAACTTTGAACTTCTAGAGACTAAACTTTACGTTTTTTACGTCTTCATCATCCTCAGTATCACTAACACAGTGTAAATTTGCATCAGCAAATGTTTAGAGAAATTACTGGTGTAAACAAACTATAGTCATGGGCGTGTTTGTATTCGCAACACCTGAAAAAAAACATTTGCATACAGGCAGTGGTAAGAGATCAAAGTAAAAACTTATTTTAACTATAGACACCAACAAACAATAGGCAACCAAAAAATGGCAAGACGACAAAAAAAGAGGGAAAAGAAACACATCACAGATGGACAAGTATGCACGATACAATAGTTGCGGTCATATGATCATGATGCACTGTGACATCAGAGGGATCAGACAAAGAAACAGAAAAGCAGGCATGACTACAATACACTGCTTTGTTTAAAACATGACATAATCTACCCTAAAGACCACCAAAGCCATAAACGACAGACCCTGGGTCATCACTTAAAAGGGTAAAAATATTTATGGGTGGTCCCTCTCTCTCCCCTCTTTCAATCAGTTTACCATACAGAGTGTCCCCTTGGGACCATTTTCACAGGGTAACCCTTTAGAATAACCTGATCTGTTTTACAATAAAATCATTAGATATAAAATAAAAAAAAGAATAATTTCATGATAGGCATACTTGGCTAAAGATAAGTATATGATCAGAGGATTAATGTAGTCGGATTTATGCAATCAACAAGTGTCAGTCCTCAGATGTAACTCACATGGCTTCTGTAGGGACTGAGAGGGGGATACAGGGGAGATCAGAGGAGGAGTGTAAGGACCAGATGGCTGCTGGTGGGTTTTGGGGATAAAGGGATGATCATAAGAGATGAGGGTTGAGGGATGATGAAGACTGAGGTAAACTAATCAGGTTTCTGTTTAATACTAACAGCAACCCCCTCAAGTCATCCCATGTATGATTTTCTATGTGACTGTGGCTTAACACATGTCACCTTTACATTTTGTGCAACTCACCTGAACTCTGGGACCTCCACCTGAAATTTTGGAGATGTAGCTCATGATGTACTTTGCTGCTACCGTTTTTCCTGCTCCGCTCTCACCGCTGAGAATACATGAAGGAAGGATTAAATTGAGATAATATTCATAATGCTGTAATAGACAGATTTTTTCAGAAATTTACTTGAGCATTGTTTCCTAAAGTTTTTTAACACTTTAAGGATGTATTTGTTAACATTAGTTAATGTGTTAGCTAACATGAACTAACAATGAACAATACAGCATTTATTAATCTTAGTTTATGTTTATTTTAGCATTTACTAATATATTTTTTAATCAAAATGTCTGTTAACATTAGTTAAAGCACCATGAACTAACATGAATAACTGTATTAACATTAACTAATATTAACAAAGATGAATAAATGCTGAAAACAATGTTATGCATTGTTACTTTATGTTAGCGAATGCGTTAATGCTAACAAATAAAACCTTGTGGCATTTCTAACCACAAGTTTTATGGTCAAAGGCACATTGCACTTCAATTCAAAATGAAGTTTCAAGGTCCAGTAGTGACACTTATCTGAACAACAAAAAATGCCACAAACTTAAACCAAGCGCATTAAACAGTACTGTCAAAATGAGACTTTTTATGGGCATATTAAAGAACTACTCTCTTATTTTCCCTACCTAGAGTACAGAGCAGTTTAAAAATAAGAAAAGAAGGGTGTTAAGAAGCACAAACAGACCCTTGTGTGCACCACAGCGCAATACTAAAATCTGCTCAGTCTGTTTTAAGAGGGTCAGAGAGGGTTTAGTGTGCCAGTCTGTGTACAGCCTTATCCCCAATTAAAAGAATTGAAGTAGATCTTTAAGACTAAGGGGAATTTAGTCAATTAACTAAATATCTCTCTCAAATACTACTTACAGTTATAGGTATAGTCTGCATTTTAAGGTAATGTAACGGAGGACACATGCTTATTTACATATGGCCTGTGTTTGAATACAAATTGAGAACTGTAATAGTTAACCTACTTGCACTAATGCTTACAATAATGTAATTCACTGTATACGATTGCAGTATATCTTTAGCAGTGAGTTGTTATTTTGCAAAAAATGTTTGTATTCATTTATATTGTACGAGCAGGATTATGTGTAAATGCTCACAGCATCATTCTATAGCGCTCTACATTATCACGAGAAATGCTACACCCTTACTGAAAGCAGATCTATGCCATTATGCCAATCTTATATCTCTAAATGCATTCAGCCAAACTACAGCTAACCAAGCAGGGACATTTGCAAAATGCTCTAAAAACTCTCAGTGAACTGAACGATGATAGCGTCCAATAATCCTGTTTAGTAACACTGGCTTCAATTTTTCTCCATCTCCGAGTTGCTCTGCTTGTCTCCTTCCGTCTGCCCTTTGCCTTTGGTATATAGATGTATATGGTTTGGCAAATGATGATAGCAGAAGCTGGTTTATTTTTCTTTATTTCGTCTTTTACCCATGTCAGTAATGCCGTTTTGAGAAGACACAGCTGTGGAGCATTAAAAGAGGCTTAAGAAAGCGGTGAGAACTCCATTACATCACACAGCAGTAACACTATATACCTTATACTGTACCTGCTGAGAATCGCTTTACTGTGCAATGTAACCCATCTACTCTTGCGGCGCATGCAGAAAAACTCTAAAGCAAAAAGAGCTTTAGCTGCCATATGGTTCTTATTTCTTTGTCTTATGAGTTTATAGACTTTCCACCTTAAAGAAAATATCTCTGCCTGTCTACAGGCGATGAAAGCTCTGGGAAGCCTCTCTTATTGTTCGCTACAGTACATATATTGCATATGCTCATTGTATGAGAGGGATAGAGAGAGTCCTTATTCTGTCTCATTCAATGTTCAGTAAGTGACGAGTCATGAGTCTGATTATTCATGAGTAGAAACAACAGCACTGACATCCATGACTTTCACAGAGCAGCACAGAGGGTCATTGAAAGTGTTAAAACTCTGAACTAGGTTTAAAACCACTGCCCATGAGAAATATGTCATTGTGTTTTGAAAAACCTACAGTAACCAAAATACAGCTGACCACAAACTGCATGGGCAGCAATTTCACAGAAGGCTTTGTTTACTAATCTGGTTCATCAGTAATCCACTTCCAGTCTCTTCATGTGGTCCAAATGTACTGGAAGCAGCTTGCCATCCAAACAATCGAGTGAGAAATTTGCTGAAGTAGAAGCCATTTACAATGTAGTAAGCACTACAGTCACTGTCCAGACACAGGCGAAGGAAAGAGTCTAGACTCAGCAATGAAAATGTACCTCTCTGCAACTTCCTCTAGTCTGTTTTATGGGTAAACACTGTGAAGCAGAGCACTGCAGAATGGCAGGGTGAATTTAGGGACATAGCACCTTTTTCCAAGAATGAAATTCTGACTTGTCCTAACCAAAATGAGTGAACGTGAAGATTTTGTCAGAAGAGGAAGTGCAATTAATGCAACACTAGTGGCACGAAATGGCATAGTGAAAAATTCCCAAAATGGTTTTCAAAGCATCCAGGCCTTCCATAAACTGGCATTTTTAGACCAAACATGTCATTCCTTGCTAAACGGACTTAATCTTATGCTATCTGTTAAGCCAAACAATGGCATTTTGGAAAGCTCTACAGTTTTAACCTTTTTGGAATATCAACCCACTAATGGCTTATTGACAGTTGTCTCCGCACATTAAACTTAAAGAGTACAGTAACATTGAAGAAATGGCAAATCACATTAAACACCTAAAAAAACACAACTGACACTCCTAAAATATAACATGGCTTTCCAAAAAAGCATCATGTGGCTTTTTATCTTTATAATATCTAAACCCCATCTTCAATTGGGTTACAGTGGGTAAGACTTTGTGGATGCACCTTTAGAGATCAAAACTTTCAGTCTCCAACAGGATTTACTTCATAATGAACTTTGATCAAGTATCACAATATCACATCCACAATAGCTGAATGTACAGTGGAGGAGTTTCCTTCCATTTACAGTAGCAGGTGGCCTCTGATGACCTCACATCTGCATTTCCTGTGCTCAAACAGGAAGGAGAAATTACAAACGCTGTTGTGCTTTGTTTCTCCCAACATCCTGGAGAAAACATACACAAGTCCAAAAATGCCAATTAAGGACCAAGTGCTATAAAATCACTTAGTCTACTTTAATATAATACATCACACAAAAGGAAATGTTAACATACACCTTCTGTTCTCTGGCTATAACCATGAGCTTGTCTGGCATAAGAAATACAGTTTCCGGGTATAAGCCTCCAAGTGACATTTATGAGCACTATTAATTCACATCACACATTTAAACTAAGCTTCAATTAAATCAATGTGTAAACTACAGTCTCTCTCTCTCTTTATAAAAAATAAATCGCTGGGCACGATTTGTCTTTTAACTTGCTAGCTAATGTAGTTTACCTATAATTTCTTTTGCTTGTTATCAGAATTAATCTGCAGGGACTTTTTTGCGGATATGTGCCGGAAGTTAAGCTTGGTCCACAAAAGTGAGCATGCGCAGTTACGTTTGTTATTGTTGCTGCTGGTTAGGATTGTTATTTTTCAATAGTTTTACAGCATACTGTAAGTGTATATTAGTATTGCTTGTCTTTGAGATCTCACAGAACTTTGGACCTGGGAGCCGTGTGACGTCAGATTTAACTGAGGCTGTTAGGCTTGATAAATCTGTTCTATTCATAATACTATTCAATATAACCAGCCATTTCACTTTACACCTTCATCAATACAATCAAAACTGTGATGACAATCTATTCTCTCTGACAGCCCTGTCAACTCTCCCACTGCAATGTGTGCATTTCTGTCATACCAGCTCCAATGGCACACCCGTTCCACGTCACAAAAACGCAGGTCGATGCATAAAAAGCTAAAAGGTTCATGATAATAGCACTTAAAATGCAAGGTGCGAGTGGATATATCTGAAAGTTGGAAAGCTAAACCTCACCTGATAATGACACACTGGTTCTCACGGTCGATCATCATGTTTCTATACATGTTATCGGCTAGCGCGTAGATATGAGGAGGGTTCTCATACTGAGCCTGAGGGATGGAAGAAAGAAGGAGAGATATTAGCTACTGTGTAGAAATATTTCACAGGTTTTTCTGTAACTTCCACTGTGGTTAAGTATATAGACTTGTACATGATGTTCTGTAGAGATACAGCCAGGTGGCTTCAATGGGTAAGGCAGGTCTGTGTCTAAGAATGCAGCTGTAAAAAGCATTTGCACAAATTGCACCACACCTACAGCCTTTAAAAACACTTTCTACTCCACTAAAATCCTTACTGGAGCCATTATTATTTACAGAAGCCTCTAGGTAATGAACATACATGCTACTACATAAAGAACTTTAAGAGGAGAGTTTTGATACAGGTCGTTGAGTTTAAAGAAAATTCACACAGTGCCTAATTGGAAGCAAAGTTACATAAGAGTCTACAGGCCTTGGCTCAAAAGACAAGTTTGAGGAGCCATAAATAAGATTTTCAAAGGCTCAAGAATTCACAATATAACAGTTTCTTGGACACCGCAGTAAACAGTTCATTCTTGACCCAAACTGTGTGCAAGAAACCCATCTTAAAATACTTACTGCGCCTTGGTACATCTCGATTTCTCTTTCTCCGAAGTAGGGCATTTGTTTGAAAGGGTTTATTGAGATGAGCACAGGACCAATGTATGTCTGCAAATGAAGGTCAAGGTCCAAAAGAGCAAACAATTTCTAGACAATTTGTCATTTTATGTCTCTCTCTTTCAGAATTATTAGAGGTTTAGTTTTCACAATATAGGAAAACATCACGGACCATTTAACACATTGTGGTTGTTAATTCTCATAAAATCTTGACTTATTTTTCATCATCCAGCCTAGCCGAAGTCTGAGTAATGGGCTGGTGACATCAGTGAAGTTATATGTGGTAACAGAGGAGATTTTGGTTATTGGGTCAGAGCGGCATTATAACACTGTTGCTCTCTTCTCTGAATCCAAAGGGGAAAAGAAAAGCTGTGCAGCGTGAGTGATCCGAGCGTTTTTGGCTGCCCTGCCGTAGTTGCTCTTTTGCAAATAAAGGAAGTATTGAGCTTGGCTTGCTGTGACCTCACTTCCATATGCCGCTGACTGGAACACTTTGGTGTTGTTGCTATTTTCTGACCACAATCACGAGCTGATTCGGGGCTCGAGTCCAAACTGACCGGAGTCTGCTAAGACTTCATAATCCTAATAAGGGCAAGAAAGAGAAATATATGGCTAGTGAGGTTTTTGTTTTAAAAAAAGCTACAGGTTTTTTTCCAAGGAGGTCTTTGTTAGCAGCAGTAATATGCGTCGAATTAGACGTGAACCCTGCCAAGTTCTTTGGGTTCATATAGAACAGAGGTAAACCAGCATTCTTTGGCTGCCTTTAAGAATCTGTTCTCGTCGAGCTCTCTGAATAGCACCGCTGGACATAAGGCTTTGATCATAAACAGTCACTGCTACTGTGAGAAAAAGGGACAGCGTTGATCTACAGACTTAAGGACAACTTTAAGGACAAAGTGTTTGGTTAGGATTGATCAGAATAATGATGAAGTGAATGACGTCCATGAGCAGTTCTATAGTGGGCTACAGGAAAACATCCATCTGCAAAATCTAGATATACTAAAATAAGGTGGTGAAGTCTGGTACAAAAAGGCCTCCCTAACATAACCTTTGATTTGTGTAATCCCAACATAGAAACAAGGCTCAGGGGATAAATAAATAATATTATTATTACTAATGCATTAACAGATGTAACAAGGATACAAAAATAAAGTCATCCATGTATCTTTTCTTGAGGTTTTCCACAATGGCATCCTCATTGATCTTGGTGAGCAGCACCATGTCATCCACGCCGCTCTGCTTGACATTGTGGCTTTGCCAGTGGTACCGGTAATGTCCCCGGCTCCCCTGCGAAAGCAAACACAAACAAAACACTCTCATTAGACTGTATACACACACCCAGCACGTAACTGTCAGAAACTTCATTGGCATATATATTCTGGTAATATTCCGGCAGTTAAGGCACCAGAAAAATACACTAAAATGACATGTTTTTCATGTTATTTTACACCAAAGTTGCAGTTTACTTCTGTTATTTAACATAATTTTTGACCGCTTTTTCAACATACATGAACATTTAAATAAAACGGCAACATTCTTTAAAATTACAGTTTGGGTGATGTCAGAAAGGGATGGGAGGTAGTCAGAAAAACCTGTTTGAATACCTGTGGTGGGAAAACCTGTTCTGGTTTTGAGAAACCTGTTTGTAAACAATCAATATGTCTCAATTCTTTTGAATACAACTAATGCCACAGAAACAACACACACTGCATTAACTTGCAGCTCTAAATGATTTATTCACATCTCTCTTGGTCACAAACGCGATAAACGCATCACATTGCTGACGCAGTTATTGCGAGCAAACCGTCCACTCAGCAGAATGACCCCATCCAATTCAGAGCCTGCAGCTTATTCTCTTACCACAGCAGATGTTGATTTTGTTTTTCTAAAGCAATGAAAAGTGCATGATCAGGCGTCTTCCGAACGCTCCCCCAGCACTACAAACACATCTTTTGATCTACTCCTGATGTTCCCTCCATCTCTCCCTTCTTTTACCTCTCTTCCCATTTTAGTCTCCATTTGCTTCCGATCTGGTAATGTTTTTGCAGAGGGTGTGCCTCCGGAGAGCTCGGGTCATTCATCATGGGGCGTGAGTCAACGACTTCTGGCTACCGTTATGAGGTCACAACACCCCGCGAGGACCTGGCCCCTTACTCAGAAAGACACAAAGCCACAAGTGCATTCGAGAGGACATCAAAGGACATGCATACAAAAACTATGACTCAAGTATGGAGGTCAGATGGAGAAAGAGTGCCAGACAGACGCAGACAGCGTGAGTGTGCTGCTTGGAGAGCACATGATCCAGCTGCGCTGCTGTTTTAAACATTTTCCTCTGTAATGTTCAATCATTAGGGTCTGATTTGAAAGCCAGTGTTGTCTATTCTTTTCCTACAGCAATTTTCCAAAATGAAGGAATGCCGTGACAATGTTGGAAGTGATGTAAACTGGAAAGACGTTTAAAGTCCTTGATATTCTACATTCCACAGTCTGAAATACTGACAATCAAAAGGTGCTGGAAAAGGAAACGCAGACCAAGTACAGGAGTTGTTTTCTCCCTTAGAGGATTAATAAACAAGTAAATTACAAGGAAAAAACAGATGTAACTTCATGACAACAATAGTAAAACTTCACCTGAAGATTATTAGTGGTTAAGCCAACATCAAGTCATTAAGGTGGGTATTACTAAACCTAATTCTTTATAGACGGTTTCATTCATTAAAAGGGATAGTTTGCAAAAAAATATAAATTCGGTCATCATTTATTTACCCTCACTCTTTACGACTCTTTCTTCAGTGGAACACAAAAGTAAAAACATGATAAGTGTCAGCATTTTGCTAGAAGATATTTATACATAACAGAAGGCTGAAATGCAACAAAAATGATCGATTTAAGGTGCTGGAAGTGGTAATGTGGTAAACAGGTATTTTGTGTAATAGCTATTACAATATCAGGGACCAATCATTTTCCGGGCTTGTTTTTTAATATTACATAAATCACAGAGAAAAGAGTTACAGTAATTATCCTGCAGCTGGGATTCGTAAACGCCTGGAAAGAAGATGAACCTGCTTTATTCCCAGCACATGTTCCGTGTAAACGAGCCAAAGCAAAGCTTAAAAACAAACCGAATGGAAAAAACAAGATGCTATATAAAACCCACAATGACTTAAGGAGATTTTATTCATATGTATTATTATATTTTTTTGTTCTCTGAGGTCCATTTATAGGTATAAATGCTTATCAGGTCAAGATAGTCTTATATGTTGGCACTGACATATTACTGATTCAGATGGTTTTCCCAAACTCATTCCCTCCATTCCTTCACTGTCTTTTCTACACTAACTTGATGAAAAAACAACAAAACAGTTATAATCTCTCATTTCAATATTCAGATTTATTAATCAATGCTGATTGCTTTAATTAAACACATTTCCAGAGTCAGACCACAGAAAGTATATTAAAACATGTTCAAACTGACTAGAGAGCACAGCACCGGAATTTTTCGTCTTTTCTTTCTGGAAAATGTAAAGACTCGAGGACCACACAAAGTCAACCAATAAAGAAAACATGGCAACATATTTGCATTAAAAGAGCTATAGTTGCTCCCACTAGGCTTATTTGGGGATGAAAATGAACTGTTTTGTCAAGCAACACCGAAAAAAAGTCAGGCTAAAGTTCACCAAGTTTGTGCTGTGGCTCACCCAGAAACAGCAGGCATTATTTAAACATGACAAAAATGATAGATAAATGTTACTACTATGTTTATCATATGAAAGAATATTGCAGTCTATCACACTGTACCAGTGGAGGTGATTTATTAAGTTATCATCCCTCTTTCTGAGTCTGACAATGATCTCTAATGTGAATATGTTTCGCTTTCTGGTTTGGTAAGATAAGGGTGTCATGGTGGGGACAGAGGACCCAGATGCAGGCAACGGTAGGGGTAACAAAAAGGCTTTTATTATAAAAACCTGAAACTAAAACAAAAGGCCCACGATGGGGTAAACAGAACAAAAGCACGAGAACTAAAAACACTTGGCAAAACTGTAAAACAAAACTTCCCACGAGGGGGCAAAACAGGAACAAACAAAACAGATGAGACAGAGACAATGACAAAGGCTTGACTTGACTGGACTTGACAAAAACACACCGACAAAATGCACAAACTTTTCAAAACGAACCAGCACAGGACAATGAACACGAGGGCTTTAAATAGGGGAACAAACAAGGGATAATGACACAGGGTGCAGGTGTGAATCATCAGAAACATGAACAGGGAAAATTACCGGAGAACAAGGGGGCGGGGCTTAGACGCGCGACATGAAAACACGCGGCAAAAGGCGGAAGCGCCCGAGCCGCGTGTCTCCCCACAGAACGTAAACACAAAGACAAGATACTGACGCAATCCTGCCCACTAGATCATGAAAACAAGACATAAACGGGAAGGGCAGGATCGCGGAAGTATCCGGGGGGCGTGGTCATGACGCAAGACCGGAGAGCGCGCGACACGGGCGCACCACGCCCAGGCCACGCGCTTCCACGAGTAACAAACACAGAGACATGGCACTGTCATGGCCCCGCCCACAAGGCTCTAGGAATTTACAAGACATGAAGGGCAGAACCATGACAAAGGGTTTGGGTTATTATAGTATTAAAGTGATCGATTCAAATTTAAATTCTGTCATCATTTACTCACCGTCTTGTCATTCCAAACCTTTACGACTTTCTTCCCGCAAAACACAAAAGAAGATATTTTGAAGAATGTTGGTAACCATAATCAAACAAAACCAAGTGAATGGATAACACTGTTGTTCAGTTACCAACATTCTTCTTCTTTTGTGTTCTGCAGAAGAAAGTTATACATGTTTGAAATGACAAGACGGTGACAGAATTTTCATTTTACCGACTGAGGCAGACCTGGTCAGAGAAATATTATTGTTCAGTAAGGCAGACATGGAGAGTTTATATATTTTACATTATATAAAGAAATAGAAAGTATATCTGAAGACATACAGTGTAACATATATTACTAATGATGAAGGGACAGACCAATATCTGCTCTCCATCATACCTGCTTATACACGTGACAAAAACTTCCTTTGCAAAAAAGGCCTTGTGGCATAAAAATCCTTCATTCATGAAAACGAGTGAAAAAAATGCATTGTTCTCTCTCAAAATTCCTGCAAGAAAATAATGTAACAGCTAATTTCCCCACTCTAATCCTACAGCAGTTGAGAAATCTCAGCAGCACGGTTTTAGATCCGTAGCACCTTGGCAGCCCTTCCCTCATGCAAATACCATTGCCTTATATGGCGAGCGTGAAGCGGAGCTGTGCGCCAGCGCAGGCTCAGGAAATGACTGGGTTTGATTCAATAAGGCGGCAATTTTTCTAGCTGCTTCCACTATCACCTCCTAACCCATCTGGATTTTACACAAGGACCGAGCTGATGTAAGGTCTCTTCTGATCTCGCTCTGTAAAATCCCTGAGTGTGTGAGTAATTCAGAAACTATGTACCATAATGTAAATATTTTTTACGAATTCAAAGCACAGGCCTAAAGTTGTCTATTAAGTACACTCTTAAAAATATAGGTGCTTCAAAAGTTCTTCACAGCGATGCCATAGAAGAACCATTTTTGGTTACACAAAGAACTATTCAAAGTTCCTTTAAAGAACCATCTCTTTCTTACCTTTTTATAATCTGGAGAACCATTTTTACCACAAAAAGTTATTTAGATGTTAAAGGTTCATTTTGGAACCATTTAGACAAAAAAGCTTCTTATATGGCATTGTGAAGCACCTTTATGTTAAAGAGTGTACATCGAGCATATGGACTATGGTGGATTAGTTTCCAGACCTGGAGTAAATATAAATGGTATTGTCATTAAACACACTTCATAAAGCAGCTGTTCTGAAGCCCTTAAAGTTTTAAGTGGTCCTGGAAAATGCCTGACAGAAATAATTCTGGTCTTCACTCTGCACTATGTTCATGGTGGTCAAATCTCAATATTGACACTCTTAGCTTCGATTTAGTAGCAAGTCTAGAGATGAGATTAAACATGTAAACGGATGTAAACATTACCGATTTAAAGTAAATATGTCTTTTCTTGCAAGTAGATTCTTGTCTTTTTGCTGCAATTCTTTTTTACTGGCATTACATAATTAAACCACAATTAATCCCAGTGATGACATACTGAGGAAATGACCTCTAGAGACATAGGTCAGGTTACGAAGGAGGGAGAGAACACCCAGAGGAGCTGAGGAGAGAACTGTGGGTAAGAAAGGGCGATGGAGGCAGGGCTGTCTATAGTGTCTCCAGAGACAACAAACACAGAGGGTTTGTGTAAGCTGAGATAGGAGTGGTTCTGAAACGTCTGGCTACTGCTGGGAATCTCTGTGCCAAAGTTTCCAAGTTGAGCCCAGCCGTATTCTGCTCGTTTTTAAAGGCAGTGGAAAAGAATGTAGCTTGTCAATTGGGGAAGTCTGGGAGACCATCATTTTCCCTGAAGTACACGTAAGGATGGATTATGTTTAGACTGGGATTCTAAAAACAGGGCTGTTTTTTTTATAGTGCAGCTGATGAGACAAGGTGATGTGCATCATCATCATACAGATGGAACAATGTGTTCTCCTGACCATTCAGTGTATATTATACCTCAAAATATTCCCAAGAATAAATACATACATCACAGTCTCATGCAAGCCAAATACAATTTGGGACTGGGTTTGTCTCCTATTGGCTGGCAACTAGATGCCAAGGCAGCACTGATGCTCAAACTATTTAAGCAAACAGTATTGCTCTTTATATTTATTAGAAGAGTTTCAGTTTTCTTTGATGCGAGAGTACCTGGTAAAACTGGGTGGTCTTCAAATTTAGGTTGTAGTACTTCACAGAAAACATAAGCTAATCTACTAGATTTAGTTTAAGCAACTAATAATTTAAAATGACTTTAAGACGGTCCATGATTTTCCATTTAAGACTAAACTATTTGAGATGCATTATTTGAGATGCAAAAGCACTTCTTGTAATTGCCAAATATTTCAATCGGCTGCCATGAGACCTATCAGAATTGATCATTTGTTCATACTTTAAAAATGGACTTTGTATTATGCTGGAGAGAAAATCGTGGCTTGGGGCCTCTCCTAATCGTTTGCTTTTAAAACATAGATGAGAATTGGGCTTCCCAGAAGTGGAAAAAATTGGCACACAATACACTCCAATGAATAAATAAAAGGCAAA
Organism: Oreonectes daqikongensis; assembly: GCA_026939265.1. Taxonomy (NCBI): domain Eukaryota; kingdom Metazoa; phylum Chordata; class Actinopteri; order Cypriniformes; family Nemacheilidae; genus Oreonectes; species Oreonectes daqikongensis. Next base: position 166,939 of record JAOTQM010000074.1, read on the forward strand.
GGGCATGTTCATGGGGCAGATTTATGGTTATATATTGTGTTTCATGCCTTATAGAAGGGTAAACCTTAGGAACATACACACACAGTTTCTAAACAAAGGCAAGTAGATAATAAGTGTGGCTTCTTGTGCACATACAAAAAATATCACCTACTAATTTGGTTAACTACAAAGATGTCTGCTCAGGAAATTAAATTGATACAAGTAATCTCCACACCTGTTGTGGCCTTTACACAAAGCAAAGAAATCAATATTTGCTTTAAAAGGTGTACTCTGTGTGGTGCCTCCCAATCCACAAGAGCTCCAGTGCATAAATTGCCTCTGCCTCGTAAAACTGTCCCGTCTAAAGAAAATTTCCACAGATTCACCGAGATACAAAACAACACAGGGGCCACATTACCAGCCCACATGAGAAGTCTGTAATGAGTTCATTAATCAAATTCCGACATTCAATTTAACACATTTAACAGCAAAGCCCAAGTCACTTCGAACATTTTTGCTGGTGTCTATTTTGGGCTGATCTTAGGACTGAGAAACACCCTTTAGCACACCTTCATAACAATGAAGAGAATGCGTCTGAATGTGCTAGCATATACATTACAGCAGGAATGGAAAGGCCAGTTGGACAGGTCTATGACACGGGCGCTTGTAGGAGTCATTTCTCAGAACTGCCCACAGAGACTACCTTATTATGAATTCAAATGAATCTGATAACCCCATCCCAAAACGATACATATAACAACAAAATAATCTGTCATTGTCAAATATAAACATTCTTTCATTATTTACTCACTTCATGTCATTTCAAACCTGTATGACTTTCTTTCTACTGCAGAAGACACAAAAGAAGATATTCTGAAAAACGCTGGTAAGCAAACAACATTGCCCCCATTGACTTCCATTGTATGAACACAAAAAGATCTCGAAATATCCTCCTAGGTGTTCCTCGATATGACATGAGGGTAAATAAATAATGACACAATTTAAATTTTTTGGATGAACTATTCCTTTAAGATTCAAAAGACACAAGTTCTAGGATCATCATTAACCAGGCTATAATTGTAGAGACAGGGCTGAAAGCCTAAGCGTTGGTGATTTGGGTTCGAGCATGTGAGTGTGAGTTACGTGTGATGGCAGAACTGGGGAAAAGCAAACATAACCAGAACAGGAATGTTGCGGGTCAGGAGCTCTAACTCACAGCTAGCGGGAAATAAGAGCTGGCCAATGACGAGAAGAAAGCCTTCAGTTTCCAACCGAGTTAACAGTTCTGATCAGACAGAGCCTCATATTTCATTTTGCTGCCAAGCAAATAGCTTGATCACTGTGATAGTCAGAAAGTTTAATTTACTTAGAAATTCAAATCCAATACAGTCACTGTACATGTTATAAAATCCACAAAACAGTCTTTTGGCATAACAAAAATCAACAGAAATAGAACTTACACAAAACACAGGATAATAATAACTGAATGAGACAATTTATAATACAAGTGAAGTCTGAATTAGATGAAAAATTAGACAGTTCCACCATACAATACTTAAGAAAACTGACCAAGAACACAAAGCTCTGCGTATGTGCTATTTTACAAAATGTTCCACAGGAAAATTCACTTCTGGTTCAAACACGCACATATTCTCACGTCTTTCAGAGATGTTATCGGTTCTGCCTGTTCAAGAAAAGACCACTTTACCACAAAAGTATTTAAATAAATATCTCACTGCTGCGTAATGTAACCCTTTATATTGCATGAAATTAATTTATAGTTTGCTTTAACAGCCTAATATACTATTTAACAAGGATTTGTTTCATTTAAATGAATTCAGCTATAAAGTCATACATTACAGCATATAAGAATTATATTAGTTTAAATAGTTTAAAAATGATGTATAGAAATGTAGGGTATCATTAATATTGTAAATCATACTTCACTATCATACAGATCATACTTTACCAATACAACTAAACAATTGTTATTAAAACAACTGGACTAATTTTCTCAATGAAAGACTCAATGTACACAAGCAGCAAATCATGGGAGCGATCCACATATGCTGCCCCACTTCCTCATAAGTTAACATATCGTAATGCTTGCTTTAGAAAATGGCTACTGGCCAGTATGCTGTCGTGAAGGACATATGAAATGAGGTAAGAGCTTTTGATGTGAATGGTCAGCGATACACACATCTCTAGCTGCATGCAGCACTTACACAGGTTTATCAAAAGCACAAATATTTACATTCTCCGAGCATGTGGATCATGCACCTCTACGTGTTTAACCATCAGATCACACAGCCGCACACCAGACTTTGCTCAGATCTCTTGACTCATTTCGAAAATGAATGAGAAGTGTTTAAAGGCTCAGCACGGTGCCGTTAAAAAATAGAACGGAAAACTTTTTTTTTTACATTTTCTTTGTTTCACAGTATCAAAACAGTGAATTGTTTGAAATGTCCTGGTCCTGACTGCCTGACAACAATGAAATGTTTATTTACCCAAGAAGCACAACTTTCATCCAAACCTTTTTTTTTTGCAATGCTTAAATAGATTTTTATAGCTGAATATTCCAACTGTGAAAAAACAAAAACAAAATGCTGACAAACAATATCAGCAGCAGATTTGTCTGGCCATGATTTAAAAGAACTTTTGTAATCACATTTCCTTTAGGAAATGATACAGGATGAGTACTGTTGACCTCATGCACTACAAATATCATTGAGATGACCAAGATCACTATGAGTAAGAGGGTTTGGGATTTCCAGAGCAAGGGCACAAACATCACAATGATGAGTGACAAATGTCACATAACTACAATTTAACAGGTAAATAAGGTCAACATGACAAGCAGTATTGTGCAGAAAATATCTTATCTCTGTTATATAGGTCAAGGTTAGTTAGACCATAACCATCTGTTCTGCTCAACAAACAACCGGGCCTTGAGATTCTGATAACTTTCACACTGTTAGCACTGCAGCAGTACATGTGTTTTTCATGAAATCACTACTATACATTTCTAAAGCAGCTATGCACTGCATCAGCAATAACACATTGTGTCGGTGAGCTCCGAAATTCTGATGACTTTGCCACCTAAACTTCAGAACACAGTAACATATCAACAACACATATGCCCGTACGTGAATACAATGTGGATTGGTTGTTTTATGGAGCACGTTTACAGGCTGTTCTGGTGGACAGGTTTAAGGAACAGTTATGGGAGAAACAAGGAAGGAAAAAAGGATGACAGCCAGGTGAAATGTGTGAATATCTGCAATGTGCTATTTTCTTGAACAGTCAACATTAAAAAGGTTATGATATAAAATCTATCATCTTTTTAACAGAGCACTGTTATAGTCTTGGCTGTGATGTATTTAGTTTCGTCCACCTCGCAAGCTTGTGGGAAAATCTGACTGAAAGTCATTCTTTAGCTCTGAGTGGAGTTTGGAGAGTAAACACAGTTTAGTGCATGTGCCATGGTCAGTCCTAGACACTATACAGCAAAAACAGACATAGAAACACCAACCCTCTGTTCTCTGGCCTTTCCCTCCCTCTGAATGAACAACTTTTCCACCCATTTCAACACAAATTAATAGAAAAAGGTAACATAACTACAGTATCAAACTCATGTACTAGGTATCCATAATATATGGATATTATTGTTGCATATAAACACAGCCAAGTTAGCCGTGATGACCTCCATAGGCAATCTACTTGTAAAACATAAAAAAATCTAAAGATGTCTGCGTCTTTTTTCTTTGTTTCTTGCTCAGTTTCATTCTCTTATCCTACAGAAAACACAAACCTGAAAAAGATTTTAAGGTAAAAGCACTTACTCCTACAATATCCAACAAAGACATTAAGTATTCATGTCAATCATTATAGCATTTAGTGCAGTTTAAACAAATAAGTACCTGGTCTGTATGCAAACATCAACCTCTTGGACTTTCACATTTATTTGGCCGATGCTTTTGGCAGACGTTCAAAGTGACTTACAGTGAATTCAAGATATCAGTATTGTGTGTTCAGTCCCCAAACACCAAGGTAGCAACCACACAGTCTAATGCAGATGAGAGAAACAGGAGAGGGAAGGTGAGAGGAGCTCATGTGAGCTGACAGAAGCAGCGTGACAATGATCTCATTTCACAGCTGAAAACAGATTCTCCTCGAGACTAAGAATGTGAGCGGGGAAAATCTCACTGAAATGTCATATTAACAATCAGAATATGGAATCATTTTGTGACTATATTTCCCTTTCCCGATTATGTCCTTTCAAAACTAAAAATAACATACGTAAATAAATCACCTATTATTTTAAAAGAAGAGACACCACAAAGAAAAAAAAGATGAGCTAAATTGAGTAGATAGCCAGTCAACCTGCAGTGCTCAAAGATGCTCAAATCTCAATACAATGGTCAATGGAGATTTTTAGATGAATATGTATTATAATATATTTGTGTAATAAAATAATATTTTTGTTTATTTATATTTAAATATCTCATTTATGCTTTTAGGGTCAGTAAACAGACCACATCTGTCCTGATACAATACAAGATCAAGATCTTTTCTTGAACAAAAAAGTGGATTTTTTTCTCGGCTACTGTGACTGAACATCTGGATAGTACGTTTTTAATAAACACAGTTCAGAGTAGTTCAAAACCAACAATAAAACACCATCAAAGAGCCAGCATCAAAGAAGCCAGCTGACACCGAGGAAAATGCACTGCCATACATGGAAAAATAGATTTTTATGTACAAAAATAAACGCGCCCTACAAAAAAGAATGGATCAACAAGAATCACAGACTTAATCTCGACTTCAGCAATCCTAGTAGTAGACATTTGTCTTGTTTAGGTGAGGGCTGCTGACTCTTTCAGAAAGAGTTGTGTGGTGGTGGTGTGACAGAAATAGTGGGACGTTACTCAGCATGTAGGTCTTAATGCAAAACATATGTTACTTGCCATACTGACCTACTATTCAGCATCTGGCATAGAAAGAAAGAGGATAAAGAAGAGAAAGTGTGGAGGAAGAAAAAGTGAGAGTGAACGAAACTACTCCAAACAGCAAGTGAGCAAGTTTACCTGTAAAACTGCTTTTGATAGAGGTATACCAAACCCCACAAATCTGAGGAACAATCTAAATAGAGCTTTTTTTTCGTATAAAGATTATACACACATCCTACCACACCGTAAGGTGACAAAACAGCGTGTGGTGTGTTTATTTAAACACACTGTATGGCCAAAAGTATGCGTGCCCTTTTCTAATAATCAGGTTTGGCTACTCCTGTAAAAACAAACATTAACGCCATGCCATACAATGATATTCTACTGAATTTCACTGTATGTTTGGGGGGAACCTGTTATGTTTCAAAATATCAGTGTCCCAGTGAACAGTGCAAATTCAATAAAGACAAATACTTAGCAGGACTGGGATGGAAGAACCAGACCTGAACCCCATTGGGACAAACTGGAACAGCAAACCCGGCCCCTTTAACCACCATCAGTGCTAGACTTTATTGATTTACATTTATGCATTTGGCAGATGCTTTTATTCAAAGCGACTTACATTGCATTAGATTATACATTAGAACCCATGATGTTGGCGTTGCTAGCGCCATGTTCTAACCACCACTGAGATACAGAAAGCATTGATGCTCTTCATTGATGATCATTAAATGTAGAAACTTTGCTGTAGAAATAATTTCCCACTATAGTTGAAACATGGATTTAGGGTCTCATGAGCATCAGTGAGATCAGGCACTGGGACACAGTCTGCATTCAACTCATCCTAAAGGTGTTCAGTGGGGTTCAGGCTGGGACCTTGTGCCAGCCGGTCAAGCTCTTTAACACCGCACATAATAAACCTTTTTAATACATACCACCCTAGGTGCACAGGGGGCATTGTCATGCTGGAAAAAGGGCATCCCCTAAATGTTGCCAGGTTGAAAGTATTCTCTAAAATGGCATTGAATTGAGTTGGCCTCACAAAAATGACAGGATATTTAGAACGGGGTGTCCACATACCTTTGGCTATTTAGACTAGCCAATGTAAACAAGAAATCCCGCTCATAAATGTAAATCTTTATAAATCACGTATCAGTTAGTCTGAAAAGTAACTTAAGATTAGGAAATGCTCTAAAACCTGCACAACTGGTATCCTTCAGAAAATCCAGCACCACGGTGTATAGGAGACCTTAACTGCTACTTTAAATGTAGGAAATCATTCCACTTCCTTTGGGCTGTCACAACTAAAACGAGTCTCCTCAAGGAAAAGCAGTAGTCACAACAAAAACATTGCAAAATTCCATCTATTTCATTTTAGAGACAGATCTCTAGACGCCTGTAGGACAAAGACCGGCATCTATAGCATGACCTCGTACCTCATATTCCTTAATTAGAAATGGGTGGAGGCTTTGTTTACATGCATATCAATATAACAAAACACACTGCTCATGCTGCTCTCAATAAAATACACAGCCTATCTTCAATTGTTCAATTTACAGTACAGAAAATGTAATAAAAGCAATGCATACAATAAAAGTGATATTGTTATAGCGGAAGTCCATTTATTCTTGGCAGTAAATACATAAATAGATAACTAAAATAAAACGGAGCAAAGTATAAACTAGATTTCCAGTGTTTTAGGCAGCAATATAAATAAGACCAAAACGTTCAATGATAATACTGCCATCACACTTCTTCTGAAACTGCATTAGCTCATACAAACGTTTCTATATGCGCAATGCCAAAGTGAAAACAAGTTCTACCGGCTGCATAGCTCGCATGAAATGTGTCTGTGTGAGCTGATGATGAGACTGCTGAACCGGATTTACTCGTTTTACACCTGATGTGTACCTGGTTGTATCAGTTGACACAGCATGAAAAATGTGAAGAGGGGCTATTAAAGAATACTGATATGAGATCCAAAGAACCTACAACAATCAAGTGTAGCAGATGCCTGATATTCCTTTAGGAGACAAAAAAACATATAACGTTTGTCTACTGTAGGAGGAAATGTTCCCGCTGTCAACACACAAACACATGCTCGCACACAACACACATATTCAAAGCAGAACACAGCTTATCCTCATGGGCATTGGTACGGAAGTGACTTTCACATGCGAGTACCTGTTTTGCTTCATGTCCTGTAACCATGGATACTAATGTGTTCCTCCTTATATTTATACAGTAAGTAAATTTAGTACAATGTGTCTCTGTGTTTAAGTGTAATGCTACATAATGATTAGGGTAAATGAAGGCAAATAGTGATCTAAGGCATCTCGCACACATTACTGTTGTTTGCTCTAACATTAGGCAGCTTGAATAAACACAAATAAACTGTAGTATTAACTAATCATTGATACGCTCTGCTACAAACCAAAACACAAGTGCACATGCTGGCTATCTAAAATAGCAAGTTATATGACATTATAAGACAAGCTGGGTTGTATTAGGGACAAATAACCTGTTCAGTAGGACTGGGAGGGAGAGGCTGTTTCAGTCTAATTGAACAAGAGATGAAGGGCAAACAATAGCTAAATATGACACCCAGTGTGTTTCTCCTGTACCAGTGTCAACATTAATGAAGTCAATGTTCACAATAACAAGAAAAGCCTGCATTTAAATATGCATAAGCAAAAGCAACAGATGATGACAATAACACAAAATGTTCAGAAGTTTGTTTTGTTTTGTTTTGTTTTTGTTTTGTGGAGAGTATTACCTCAAAGCGTTTTACCTGCAGTTGAAATGTATCCGCCAATGATAAGCATCACTCTCTTTCAGCGTAATAGTTGTTATATGCACATGGTTTAAATACTATCTAGTTTTTGGGGGGGGGATGTAAATGACTTTAGTACCAAGTTCAAAACAATAGTAACAAGCAACTGTTACTAGATACCGATGCTGGAAAACGTTTTCGAATACAGAAGCGGCATCCCTGGTGTTTTTCCACGGTACCGAGATACGCGACACGGCGACTGTGATCGTTACAAGCATTTTCACTCACCATTTCTATTTGTTTATCAGTCCGCAGCGGGTCCTCTGTTGTAATCCGTTTTGCGACTACTATTTAAAATAAAAAAAACTTTCAAACCGTTTCAGTTTCAGTATGATCCCGCCGTGTCCTTTAGCCTCTTGTGATGTTAAATGTCTCCTCAGCACCAGTGTCGCCGCTCCATAATAGTGTTCACCGCGCCGGGAAGCCGCTCAGTGCGCACTGCAGTGTCAGTCCGAATTCCGAAACTTAAACTTCGTAGCTGCTGCTTGTCGGAATAAACCAGACAAGCGACCCATACATGGAGAATTGGTGCTTAGCCTTTGGCCAATAGGAGCGCCACTCGGCGCGTCATTCCGAAGGGAATCCTACCAGATGATTCCGGGCGTGTTAAAGCGAGTGCTGGCTGCGCCACGGTGCTGCGTAAAATAAAGCGCGACTATTTTTTTTTTCATTTCTAACACTGTAAATCTAAAGTATACGTTGTTTTTTTCTCATGTATCGCACAATTGTATTTTATAAGTGAATGTGATTATAAAGTGTCTATCTAGCACAGTCCAATGTTTATAAAACTATTGACATGCTGTGAAAATAATCATAAACATTTAACGTAATTCCTTCACAATTATATATATATATATATATATATAACAAATACTAACCTCTCTCTCTTTCTATCAATAGGTAGGTGTTCTGGCTTTTGTGGAAATAGTAACTTGGTGTTAGTACTTATTGTATTATTGCCACTTATTGCTTTATTGCTTTCTAATTTCTCTATAAATCGCTTTGGATATATAAGCGTCTGCTAAATGACTAAATGTAAATGTAAAACTCTCACTAACTATAACCTTCATAATACAGCCTCATACATGAAGTTAACTTCACTTTTTAGTTCATAATATCTCGGGGAACCATTTCAGTGAACATATTTAGTTCACTTTTTTGCTTGATCGATTATAGTTTATGGCTGTGCTAGTCATTTAACATTGGTTAACAGTCATTTAACTCAGTTCTTTATATTTACATTATCTTTATATTTACACGGTATAGATTATATTAAAACTGCCAGACAATACAAGCATAATGCATGAATTGAAAGCTTTTTATACTTTTCCACTAGGTGGCGCCACGACTCCACTTTTTATACACATCAAGCCAAGGAACGCTTATTAAATATACAATTTTTATATGCATATCTGCGTGAGCTGATTTTTTTAACACACTAAAGACGTTTAAATCTAACAATTGTAATAATTGATATGTGCATTGGTACGTGTATTTTCTCTATTAAACATTTTAAATCTAATAAATTCCGACTCAAAGTACCAAAAGCATTGATTTTATAATATTCATATTTTTTTTAAATAATATTATGAATATTTTTGCAATATTTTAAACCCGACACAATGGTCCACAGCGCTCGCCATAGATCACTCCTCCCGGGGTATTTTTTGTGTGTGTGTGTGTGTGTGTGTGTGTGTGTGGTCCAGAGCACAAGCACGCTGCACCACCCCATTCCTTCTTTAATAAACATGGCTGAACTGAAAACGGACGGTGAATTAAAGGACTGAACCCGTATGCTCTGGTTGCAGCTCAGCCGTAAGACTCCGGTACATTTAAACTGTTGATTTACTGAGATGACTAAACATGGAGTAAATGTTTCGCGTGGCAGAAACTAAAGCCTCAAAAGCAGGAAAAGTTGAGAGTTTGACAGCCGCAGTCGAAGACACTTTAACAGGACAGATCACATCGGAAACAGCTGAGACCTACTGCTGCCATAAACCCAAAATAGTGCTTTTGCATTTATGGAAATCATGCTTTTGCACACGTACTTCGCTGACTAAACCCTGGACTAGATGCTATAAAATCACCTAAACAGTTTAAACGGACTAGATGTTCTTGGATGGATTTGCAATTTGATCCGGGTTTCCCATATTTATCGTGTCGTGTTGTTTAAACGATGTTCTCTGGTAAACAAACTAAGCCGACTTTTAAGTCTTATCTCCCTCCTCTTCAGGTAAGTGTGCAGCTCTGAAACACTAGCATGCTAACACATAGCAACTACAGACGCATTCATCATTCTCGTATATAAAAAGATTCTTCTGAGCTTTGATGCTTTGTTACGCAACTGCACCCCACTGTCCGGTTTAAACTTATTTTGATTTAGGTAACGTACACGTTGTGTTTGTGATTTGAGGTGTCAGTTCTTTACAGTGGTTACGTTGTTATTATTGACTATTGCAACATACACTAACAAGAAGTGTCCAAAAGTTTCATAATACTTCTGTTTTTAATCTATAGCCTTACTATGTAATAAATATGTACTTCGTAACAATTCAGTGATTGTCAACGTACCATATGTTACCTCTGTTACGACCCTGGTATTTGTGTGAAATGTAAAGCTATGCTAAAGAATTTGTATTGTATGCTTTAAAGTGGGTATGTGATGGTGTTTTCTTCACACAGACTGATTTGAAGAGAAGTCCTCAGCTTCCCATCAAGAAGCTAGAAGCCAAACTTCTTCCAGGTTAGTCAGTCAAAAAATATTTCCTCTGGAAAAAAATGTATGTGGATCATTTCCCACTGGCTACAAAGTTCACAGACAGCTCAAAATCATCAGAATTTTGGGAGGCGTGGTTGAAGATTTGATCTGGTGACCAAATGTTTGTAGGTTCAAACCTCAGAAGAGTTGATTCATGCGCTGGGGCTCTAAAAATAAACAGCAAGTAACTTTATATAAGAAAATCACATCTTGATACATTGAAAATAGCAAGATTTCATTTTCTCTTGCGATTAACAAGCTATTGTGAGTGTGTTTTATGCTTTTGACAGGAGGATTACTGTAGAGTATGTGTGTGTAAGAAAGCCACGAGTCAAAAGTGATACACTGACCTGAACATATTTACTGAGGTCTTTCCTGTATACAGAACAGTATCTTATCCAAACCCGTTTCCTGCACTTGTGCTACGTCACAATTTTTAAGATTAAAGACTTTTAATGTGATCTTAGTGAACATGTGAGCTGCCCTGGTTTGTTGTGTTTGAGTTTTGATGAAAGCTGAGAATTTGACTAATTTGCAGAATGAAAGTCATTTCAGTCGCATGAATGTGAGACTAAGCTTCTTTTTAGAAAATCTGCTCAGTAAAACTTGGCGGTTCTTCTACACCAACATCAAGGAAATATATGCTAGCAGCCTTACACAGCCTACTTGAACACATTTATAAATAGTTTGATGTTTGTCAAGAGGTCACTTTCATTTTTTTTGTGTTATATCTAATTTCATCTCTTCCTGTGTTTTAAAAAGGTCAAAATATACCCATGGATACAATTAAGAGATCACTCTAAAATTATTTTTTGTTTTTCTGTTTATTCTGAGTGACAACATGTCTCTCAAATTCATAATGAAAAGTGGGTTTTTTTTATTGCATTTATTTGCAAGAAATTTAACCAGAACAAACAGATCAAAATGACAAAAAATAGATGCAATGTTTGCACATCTTGAACACTGCAAAGGAAACAATTTCATATTAATTGTGTTTAAAAAAGACAATACTTATATTTTTACATGTATTTTAGGATCCGTTCAAAATGAATATATGATGGATTTTTGTCACAGCTTTCACATTTGTCAGGTGACTGTCATTCTCGAGGTTTGTTTCTGTTAAAATTCAACAGACACTGGACTGGAATGGCCACAATGAAATGCAGATTAAAGGCCAAACTTGCAATTGTGTTGTTATGTCCATAAAATAATTGAATGCATATATGCACTCTTGCTTGTGTAATATTGATGTAATACCGTATCTACAGACATCTTGCACTGCTAACAACATTTGCAAAGGGTGTGTAACCTTCTACCTCCAATTCTCATATGCTGAATAGACACTACCTGCTCTGACGTGTAGTTTCAAAACACACAGTTTAATAGTCACCTTGTTCTGTTACCTTCATGCAATTTCAGATCAAAATATACACAAACCCCAACTGTTAACAACCTGTGTGTCAGTTTCAACTCTGTGATGGCTAAGATCTTAATAGATTTGGACAGGTTTTTTGTTCCTAGAAGCTTTGAGAACCCATCAAAAAGGCGGCTGCAGTACGGCGTCTGTGGATGGACTCTTTTAGACGTTCACTCCTTATAATTAAGCTGCACAACACAGACCTTCCCAGTTTCCAAAATAGACATCCAACACTGAAATGAAAACAAAAACTCCCTTACGTAATTACTTCTGTGTTTTGTACACCACGGTGACAGTTTTAACCGGCTACACTCAAAAAAAATCCAGCAAAGAAACAGAAATTTTCTGGCAGAATCAAATTTTCTGTTTTTCTTGTAATTTTTCCCTTTATTTTTCTATGTAAAAAAATAGTACAATTCAGTATAATTAGTTTTTTTACATTATACGTGGAAAATCTGTGAAACAAACCCCAGACAAATTCTGTAAAATGACAAGTTTGCTCGCATTAAACAAAAATACTCCTGGTTCATCTTTATCTTCCATTAAGGATTTTGTTAGTCTTGCATGTGGTGACATTTCAGTTGAAAGTATCTATTCAGAAATAAATGGTCCATTTAAATCTCTCCTCCACTCCCTGTACACAAACACAGAGGCCTAATAGTGACTGGCCATCTGAACAAAACATGGCCGTTGTCTCATGAACAGTGTCCTTTTACAAACCCACACTCTACATTCTTGTTCTCTCTCCTGTCTGTCTCTGTGTTCATGTTATCATGTTGCTTTGATCCATTAACGTGGGACTTCTGCAGCACAATGCAACAGGAGAGAATTCTTGTGCCGAATTCGATCTTACCTAAAGGACACAGCGTCCTACGGTTACAGCATTCGTTGGGTCCTCTGTCCTCTTTTACTAGCCCTAGCTTAGCTAACAGCACATCTTAGTTTTAACCCTCAGGTAGGCACTACTTCAACGTCAGAAGAACCCATCTGAGGATGCACTGATAAAACATATAGTTCTCCCCTTTTCCCATAGGATTTAAAGAAGTTTAATGATAAGGGTTTATTACTACTATTATGATGGTGATGTGTGCTGGCATGTATGACCAAATTTGAAACTGCCATCACATTCTGTTGAATTGATGTGCTTATGACCTCACAATATGCGGTATTATGCAAATTGTGTTAGCAATACAAAGGTTATGGATTTGATCCCAGCAGTGATTAAACAAATGAAGTATAGCTTGAATGACATGTAAATTGTTTTGGAAGCGTAAATGCAAAGTTTGGCGAGTTTTGGGGGGAAAAAAACAGCTATATATATATGAACAAGTGTTCTGCAGTTTGTCATCATTTGGCTGCGTTCATAGTGCATTCACCAACACTGCTGTCTGTACATCCTTCCCATCAGCCGTCTAGACAAATCTGCTGTTGTTTATTGGTGGATTAGAGAGACTGAGCTGCTGGTTAATCCCTGTACATGGTCAATAGCAAACTGGGCTTAATGTGGAACAGTCACTGAAAGAGGAAACCGTGTGGAATTTGTCAATTGCGAGTACGTGAAAGAGTAAAAAAGATTTGGTGGATTTGTTGTGGGTTGGTGTTTTAACTATTTTGCGATTTTTGTATGTTTTAGTAAGATCTGTTTTCACCCTAGTGACATTAGATTTAGGGCTGTGCTTAAGGGTGGGGATTCATTCTTGCTTCTAACAGTCATACATATTTATACATTTCACAGTAAACGAATTCATACAACATCACCACCTTATAATACAGGGAGATCAGGTTGAAATAGGCTCACATGGAATATGTAAAGCTGTGGGGGAATTGTGGAATTCTGCAGAATAAATTTACATTTTGTAAATGAAACTAAGATCGCTGCATTATATTAGTAGCTGGTAACCCTATACAGATATACTTTGAAAGGTGCTCAGATTCTGTGGATTTTCTGCAAACCCCCCTGGGAGCAGATTCCATGCATACCTAGTCATAAATGAACTGGTTTTATTAGAAAGTTTTAGTGGCTTGACTCTCTTAGTGAAACCTTTACCAGTTTTGTACCTTTTATGCAAAATCCCTTTCTGATTTGTCACAGGGACTAACCTCCATCTTGGTTAGCCTGCACCGTTGCCCTACTGTAACCTCTGAAAGCAGTCCCAGCTGTGAGAGAGAGAGCAACACTGACAAACACTCCTCTCTCGCTCACACACAAAGTGATCACAGCTGGAGTTTGTGTTTTTTTCTCTATTCCTCTTCCTCTCAGCGACTTGATTATCCTTGACCAATATATACAAGTTTCTCTTTATTTTTTGCCTCTTAATGTGTCTGGACGTTTCTCTCTGTGCGGAGGAAGATAGGAAGTGTGCTATGTTTAGATCTAAGCAAAATGTGGGTTTCCTTATTTCTGTGTTTTGTGTGTGTGACTGCTGTCGGACTCTGTCATGGACGGAAGTTGATAGCTACAGCACAACCTTACAGAACGTGCAGTGACAGAATTGGAGCGTCCATTATTCATAAAGTTATGAATGTGTGCTGACGCTTGCACTTTTCAGCATATTTTGGATCAAATTTGATTATCTAACAATAAAAGTGTAATGTTCTGAGCTCTGTTTATTTAGTCACCTAAATAAAGTCACTTGCAAATATGCTTTTTTACACTGTAAGTATGTTTACACAACAAATGCCTCTGCATCCTAAAGGCCCACTCAGGATGTCATTGATAAAACATGCACTTTTCGTGTTTTTGTTGAAAAAGAATGTGCGTTCAATACTCTCAACCGACAACAGGTTGTTTCCTTTAATAGGGCATCATTTTCCCACATGAAAGGAGAAACAGGGTCCTCTCTCAGTGGGTTTTCTCTGGAACGCCAGCATAAAGAGACTCAAGTGTGTGTTACCTGAGCTTTTATTGCTTGTTGCTTCATCATGTGTCACCTATTTGGACATACTTGAAAACATTACAAGATGTAATATTTCTTAATATTTAAATCCTTTGCGTCATGCATATAATACATTTTTAAACTGTGTAATGTTGCAGTTCATAATAAAGGAACTGGCTAACTGGCAAGTGACTCACCAGAGCTATAATATTTTACATCCATTTGGTGTTTGGTAGGTGTGAATATTAGACTTTGGATCCAACCCACTGTACTAGCTTAATACCAAGCACATTCTGTTCCCTTCAGACTCTAGGATTTGTCTTAGAATATAAAAGATTATGCCAGAAATGTTAATTTATACACTAATTAGATTTAGTGTTGCACCCACTAATCCATGTTGTAAACATTTTTGTCTGTTCCAGTGCTACATTTTCCTAGTTAAACGAATGTTAATGTTCAAGAAGAATAAAAAAGAAGAACACTTTCCCCCTTGAAATCTCACGTTCTTGTTTATGCTTTACAGGTGAGATAGTTGTGAATGAAGCAAACTTTGTGAGGAAATGCATCGGAGGAGAAACCTGTCAGGATGACCTTTGGGGGAAGCTTGTCTGTACCAACTTCAAGGTTTCCTTCATTACCCATAATTCTTTGCCGCAGCAGGTAAGCACAGACATATCAAATGTTCAGTTTAAAGTGTTTATTAAGTGCTACATTTAAAATGTTAATAATGTTTTTAAGTTTAAATGTAATGCTATGTTAATATATAATATAATTAGTACACTTTTGTTGTGTTAGAACATTTATGTCAGATTATCTTGACTAAATGACTGAATTTTGTTTTGCTTGCTTTGCTGTTATTGAATGCAAATGGAAAATTATTAACCTTCTACCCAGAAACCCTGTAAAAATGTTTAGACCATGTCATTCAAAGGTTTTTCCATAGCAGTGGAAACTACTGAATGTGTGCACCACTTCCTGTGATGTATCTTTTAATCTGCTGTTATACGCATGTTAATCATCAGTCGCAGTCAGTTAGCTATAACAGATCAATAAATGATTAATTATTATAATCTTTACAAACATAAGGATTCATCCCTAAACATAGAACATGAAGTTGTATTTAATGGATGACGTTGATGAAAAAGTACAAATAGTAGTCACACACTTACAGCAGTAGATTGACAGTAATTGAACACAGTAGAAGAGTACTGTACTGTGCTTTGTTTTTCATTTAAAGAGGTTCCAGTGCACGCACCGTCTCCTGGGTGAGCATGATGTTCCGCTGGCGTGTGTGGAACAGGTAGTGACAGGTAATTCTTCAACCCCTGAACACACTTCCCAAACACCTGCCCCATACTACACTCAGACTTTGTACCGCTGCTCTCTTCTGCTGCTTTCCTAAAAGCATAATGTAAGCTCTTGTGTGTGCACACTATAGAGGATATTTATAATGCTCTACTAAAGTGTTTTGACTATGCTTTAATGCTTTTAATAGACTGAATGACCTCTCACTGGTCAGACCATATGCAGCTTTATATAGAATGTCTCCTTATATATTCTTTTTGTCTCCATGTCTTTGTGCCTGAAATGTTTTGCTGTCTTGCTCTTACAGAAAAATGGGTTTGCTGAGGGATTGCTCTTTTATAGCTCATTTTATATAAAAGTAGCAGCTTTGTCCCAGATGTTTTTTCTAAAATTCCTCTGGTTAGTAGATAAGAAACGAATGAAAAGAGTTCCAACATACTGTAAAAGTTTAGAGCTATAGCATTAATTTAAATTAAGGTATGACTATAATTTAGTCTTTGGAGAATTTGATAGACCGTTTCAAAGCAACAAAATAAACAAACGTTACTGCGCATTCACGCTTTTGTGGCCCAAACTTTACTTCTGGCACACATCCGCAAAGAATTGTGTCCCTGCAGATTATTTCTGATAAGCAAAAGAAATGACAAATAGATGACATTAGCTAGCAAGTTAAAAGTATGTCTAGCCAAAGTTACACGACCCATTTAACAAATTGTTTATTTAATAAATAAAATTAACACAGAACAAAATTCAACAAATTGTTTATTTAGCAAAATTAATATAGAATAAAATTCAACAAATTGTTTATTTATTACAATTATTATAAAAATTAAATATTCATATAAATTAAATAAAGTTATGCTCAACCAGACCGATCAACAAACACAGACCAGAAGTTAACATTTTTTAGAAACCCTTGAGGAGATGAGATCCATAGTCTTACAGGAGAAACATTTCAGAAATGTGAGAATTAAGCTAAAGCTGTTATAATATTTGGATAACAGAAAGGATCACGTGTCCTAAATTAATAACTGGAGCCCTGTTTGCTCAGATCTAGCGATTCAGTAGGTTGTGACAGTACAGTGTTGCTGCAGAACCTGTTTTGCTGGCTGTTTTTAGCATAGCTCTCGATGAGCTCATGCAGCCCACGTCTGGCTCGATTAATCTTGTTTGTGTTAGATCCTTGCTCTCCCCTCATTGCTGACTTAGCCCCCCCAAGTGCTGGATTGCTATGCTAAACAGATCATGAGCATAAAGCCTGCTTTTTTACTCTGTCTGTCCATGTGGCTTCAACAAAAGACCTTTATAAGAGATTCAAGCTTGACAAAAACACACTGTGTTCTTTGAAGCTCCGGTCTGTCAGTAAGGCATGCAGTGAATCCCCCCCCCCCCCCCATATTGGGATGGTGCATTTGGAGGTCGTCCTAATACTAAGGAACAGTTCTCCCAATAATAAAAATTCTGTCATGATTTACTCAATCAGGTTACAAATCTGTATAAATTTTTTTTGTTTGGTTAAACACAGAGAAAGATATTTAGACGAATGCTTGTAACCAAACAGTTTTTGGGCCCCATTGAGTTCCATAGTTGGAAAAATTACAATGGTAGTCAAAAGTACCACAGAACTGTTTGCTGTCCTTCATTCTATTTTTCGAACTATCCCTTTAATAAATGAAAGCAAATCTGGTGTTTTAGAAATACCCAAATATTTTGAGGGTTATTTTAAATACGCTCTCGATCAAAGTATAGCAGGGTGCTTGATACCTTACGGTCAAGCCACAGCCACAGGGACACGTCGGATTTTAATCTTTATGTGCACAATAATAATGTGTTCCGTTTCCTCACTAGAGAAGCGTTCAGTCTTCGCTCTTGCAAACTCCGTCTTGTAAATAGCAAATACGCCATGGCGCGAGCACAACTGTCTCTTAAAGGGAATGAAAGATGAGACTCTGATTGGTTTACTGCACGTTTTGCCCAAAACACACCCATTACTCATTAAGAAAATAGGGACAACCCGTTTAGACCATTTTTCCGTCGTTAAACTAGCAAAAGTGGATTCGAACATGTCCTAAGCGCACTTGACCATGCTTTAGACCATTAGATCGTTAAAATAGTGCCCTAAGTCTTAAATGCTTTGTTCAGTTAATTTTGTTTCATCTGAAACTTTTCATTCAGAATGCCCATCAGAGATATTTAGTGTCTGCTACTAGAACAAGAACCATCTGACCTGAGTTTATTTTGTTATGAATGTACCGTGCACTTCTTGCTCTGCTGACCATTTCCTCTCTTAGTCTATTAATGGATATGCATTACTTGAGTAAGAGGAACTCAAATGTATCCTGTTCTCTATAACGTCAATGTTGAAAAAAGAATAGAAGTGTAAACATGCACTTCTTTTGTATTCTGTTATAAAGTTACTGTATTTATTGTAATGCTTTTTGTATTATTCTTCTAGTTTGTAATTTACACTCAGATTACTCTGTATTTTTATCTTTGAATAAATTCTAACTTGGGAATTCCAGAAACATTTATGTAATGTTATGTAATACAGATTAAGTGTGTTCAATAGTGAATAGGTGTAGATGTGGCCTAGCAGGCTGTGCATGTGCTCTGACACATTCAACCATGTTGCTCACACAGGTGGCAAAAGTTCAATCTTCATCCCTCTCTTATCTATATCAGTAATAGTGAACAAAACACATTTGTGTGTCTTTCTAGTGAATGATGCAAAGGGGAAGCAGAAGGTTTTAGGTTCCAATAAAAAGCTGAAGTTTAACCCCTCTGAGCTCATCTTGTACTGCAAAGACTTCCGCATCATTCGCTTCCGCTTCGATGAGGCTGGACCTGAGAGTGCTAAAAAGGTACGCGTGCACGCATACATAATGCACGTCTTAAGTCGCTTGCAACCAGACACACTCCCACATGCCCACACACCACTGTGTTCTACGTGATTGTAAATTCATCTAAGAGGATTAAAAGCGAATGGCTTTGACTGCACCGTCCCACACAAGTCTAAACAGTCTTAATATTTTTCCTCACATGAGTTTACTAGCAAAATTGTCAATGAAGTATGAGGAACTGCTGCATGTTTTTGAGTTCTATCTCTAAATGAAGTTTGCATTGTATTGATTTCGATCTGTGTTTATTGTTTTGGCAGTGCCTTGCTTAGTCCATAGCTGTTTCCTAGATTTCTCTAGAACTAGGCCTGTGATATTTCTGGATGCAAAGAGACAAGACTCTCTTTTTTGCCTGCTGCTCTCTCCTACTTAGACGTTGTAGGATGGGGGATTATAGTTTGATGCTTTTCTTTCATCCACCCTGTCCGTCTGGAAGACTCGGAATCTACAGCAGACTTGTAATGAGCTATGTCTCATCTATTTGGACTAGTCAGAGAGGAGCCATATTCATCTATTCCTGCTTTAGCTTTTTGTACTCGTATAAGACACAAATAGCTCCTCTTGAATAGAAATGGTGCTATCATTTTTCACCCTCGTGTCATTCAACACTTAAATATGACTTTTCTGGGGAACACAAAAAGAAGATATTTCTTGTTCAGTGGTTTTGTGTTCATGAAATGGAAGTCAATTGGGTCCAGTGTACGGTTACCAACATTCTTCAAAATATCATCATTTGTGTTCTGCAGAAGATAGAAAATCAGGTTTGGAATAACAAGAGGGTTAGTAAATGATTAAATAATTACCAATTTTAGGTGAATTATCCCTCTAATAGCAGTCCCTAGTTGATTGGATGGTATAAAAAACTTGTTGGACAACAAAAGTGGGTGTTTTTCTGCTCAAATATTCAGTTATTAGAGCACTGCATTAGCAACGCAGGTCATGGATTCGATCCCAGGAGACGCACATGATCATTACAAGACGTAATGATTGAATGCACTTTAAAGGGATAGTTCACCTAAAAATGAAAATTCTCTCATCATTTTCTGTCATCAAACCTGTATAAATGTCTTAGTTCTGCTTAACTCAAAGGAAGATATTTGGAAGAATGTCAGTAACCAAACAAATCTCACCCCCCTTTGACTCTGCTTTAGCATCTTTAAAGTTGTCATCCTTTGGCTAGAATTGGCTCATACTTTTATCATTTTATCATTCAGCTTCTTGAGATCTCAACCTGGGAAGCTTTTTAAACATTATTGAAGGAATTGCCATCTATGCTGCACTCCTATTGGCTGCTTTTAATTCACTATTTGATTCAAGTAATCCATTTCAAAAATATTTTTTAAATAAAACTTTAGTTTCCTAATGAAAGAAATTAATATGTTGGCACAATTATATTTTTGTCTACACAAGTAATTTCAAATATTGAAACACCCCTTCATATTAAAAGATTTTTAAGATTATGAGAAACATTTTTGTCAAGTGTTTCCAAACTTTTGACTGGTAGTGTATTCTGCAAACCTTATTTTCTGGTCTTTCAGACATTTAAAGCATCTTAATTAGGTCATTATTTTCACTTTTCTCCAAGAAAAAATGCACTGCGGTCAAAGCGTTTGATGTTCCTACCAAAACCATCAGAGGCTCTGTGCCTCATAAAATAAAGCGTGCTCTGTTGAGGAATGTCTCTCCCTCATGTTATATATTCACCATAAAGCAGATAAAAAGCTCTCTTTATACAAGCTGATCCCATCATGCAATGAGCTTCGAGCTCTGAGACTCACACGGGCCTACAAACCCATCCTGTTGCCTCACAACAGCTGCTGTTGCTCGGCAACCTGGAACTTTGTATAAAATGAACGTTCCACATTGTGGCCCTGACTCAGTGGCTGTCAGAGGTGAATAGCGGCCTCCTGTTCCATCATTCCTGTAGCAGAACGGATCCTGATTGGTCATTCCTGTAGCATGACTCAGAGCGAAGTCAACGGTTTCCACAGTATGTGTGGAATGACGGTTAGTCATCAACCATTACTCACTGGATTCTTAAAGGCGGCTTTTAAACCTGTTTATGTTTTTGAAAGAGGAAAAGGGAGTTTTCTTTTATGTAATAGGAAAATGTTTGACTGTGAGGGAAGCACAGCGTTTCACCTGTGGTGTACCTGCCAAATTCTCTTCAATGCCGGGTCTGAACTAGGGACAACAAGGAAAGGAGGTATAGAAGGAGTAAAGGAAAAGGGGGAGGTGGAAAAAAGAGGTGCCAGAGTTCAACTATAGACAGTCTGCCAGCTCCTGAGAATGTGTGAAGAAAGGGGGAGTGAGAGGCAAGAAAAGCACTACAAAAAAACAGGAGGAACAAAAAGCCCATTGAGGGGAACTCTCACTTTTAGAGCGCTTAGCAAACACACACATTTATCTTGAAGTTCTATTCCGGAGCTTCTCCGATGCTTTTGTGCCTCGGATGCGAGCGAGTGCTACGTTATGGATCTTCGTGAAGGGAAAGTACAGTGTGTTTTTCTGACAGCCGTTGAAACACACACCCCTTATTTACATTAAGGTTGTACACTTTTTCCATATAAGAACAATTCATAGTTGCTAAATGCATCAATCTTCAAAAAGAACAATATATATATAATGTTAAAGAGTAAATAGCATCTGTTTTTTAAGGGCCTACTTTGGTTTATGACAACAGGTTTATGTACATACATGGTGTAAAAACACTATTATTTCGTAATAATAAGCCGTTTTTATTACTTTACTTCTTGACTGACTCTCAAACGATATCGGTCTAATCCCCGCCTTTCCGCTAGCGTAGTCTGCTGTGATTGGTCAGATGGTCTAGTCTGCTGTGATTGGTTTAGCGCGTGTGTTTAAGTTTTCGCGAGCAGGTGGGAACTATTTCTAGAGACGTAGCTACACGGAGGTTAAAGACTCGTACGGGTCGCGACTCGTTCGCGTGATTCAGAGTCGACTCCCATTTTTACAAGCTAATAACTTTGTTATTCGTTCACCTTCAGATTTACAACTTTGGCAGACTGTTTACTTTCAAATGTGGCAACATTACACACTGCATGAAATGTATTGTTTATGATCTTGTGGAATGTACTCTTTAAGGAATTCATAGGAACTGTTTGATATATTCCAATTGATGCATATTACGTCTCCAGTCGCGTGAGTATACTCACAACAATATTGTATAAATGTTTTTTCAGCAAAATATGTACTGCACCACTAAGACCAGCAGAGACACATTGTTTACATTTGCCAGGCTTAAAACACTTAAGGCTGAAATACACTACATGACTTTTAAAATCTGAACAGATTTTTCAAGAAATAGACATCATACACTTGCAGACTTTTTGAACTTTGCATAGAAAACAATACGTGATCAAATCGGCAGACTGGCGCAGACTTTCTACAACAACTCCAGACTGTAAATCTGGGCAAAAATCGGAGTAAAAGTCTTGTAGTGTATTTCAGCCTTAATACGTCAACCAAGGGTATTAAAAAGAAAATTACTGAGAAATTACTATATGATCTGGTCATAGGTTCTCGAGTTCTCATAAGTAAATGACAACAGAATATTCATTTATTTGAAGTCTTATCTATAGTTCCATAGACCTTCCAACTATGTTTATGTTGCTAATGTGTTTGGACTTTGAAGAAGTAACTTTGTTTGTGTTTTAAAGTGCTGGTCTGGAATGATGTTTTTGGGTTTTAATGTGTCATCGTCGTGTGGAGAAAGGAAGCATGTGTAATTACTGAGCTCAGTTAACTCCCCAAAACTCTGTTTTTCTTTATGAATGATGGAAAAAAGCCAACTGGTAATTTCATAATATCCAGATACACATAGCTTTCCCCTTACGATTGAAGGGCCATGACTCTTTTCTGTTTGTTTGGTTTTTTTGCCTCCATAGGAATGTACTGTCAGCATTCAGGTGTCTAAAAACTGTTGTCAAAACAAACAGAGAACTCCGTAAATCCTATGGCTGTGGTGCGCAGGAGTTATCTGGTGTTAGTTTTACCATCTCTTAATTAGACTGACTGTAATAAATGTTGTAAAAGTAATGCCTGGAACCTTTATGGAATATTTTCATGCTTCGATCTGACAGCTGTGCCCTGAAAAGCATGTCAAGATAACAAATATGTATTTGTTACAATTGTCTTGACACAGAGACTGTATGTCATGTTACTGTAAGTTTTTGCATTGGTAAAGGATGCATAAACAGTGAAGGTCATGCTCCTGCAGTCATGTGTGATGTGCTCTTACAGGTATGTCTGGCCATCGCCCATTACTCCCACCCTGCTGACCCACAGCTGCTCTTCGGATTCGAATACGTCGGAAAGCGATACCACGGATCAACAGGTATGAAAACATACATGTGCTTGCAATAGCAAGTCCTGCTAAATTGAGTCGAGCGGTCCATACATTAAACCTTCATGCAAGTTAAGACATGAGGACGCTTTCCAGGGAATTCAAAGTGTGCGTGTTTCCAAAGTCCCAGTTATGAATAGCAGGGCCTATGTTGAGAATTATACAGATGCTATTACTAGCCTACATTGTAACACTTTAACATCTAACATCTTTAGAAATGACAGAAGGTGACACTGCACGTATGCCATCTTCTCATCTTTTAATGTAAATGCAAATAGATTTGTCACTTGTTATTATTATTAAATTAAACATATTACTTGTGTGATTCATTTTAGATTTATGAAGCTAATTTCTCAATACTGGTCCATTTGAAGGTGCTGTGTGTGCTAGGAGGATCAAGGGACAGAAATGCAATATAATATTCATAACTATGTCTTCAGAGGTGTATAAAGACCTTACAAAATAAAGCATTATGTTTTTTTACATTAGAATGAGCTATTTCTATTTACATATACCGCGGGTCCCCCTGTTTTTACAGTAGCCCAGACAAACTGATCTACAGAGTATCTTTCACAAATATGTTATCTCCTTTAGCAAAGAAGCGGAAATGTGACAACATGTTTGTCCTGTGTCAGTTATCGTAGTGCTTCGAAAGGGAGGGTTGAGCGGTCAAGTGAGTTGTTGGTTGCAATTCGCAACCTCACTGCTAGATGCTGCTAAAATATCCACATTGCTCTTTAAAGATTTTTTCTATCTTAATTTAATGAGATAATTAATTCCATGTACATGTCAACTTTGTTAATAAAGTTAATTTGGCATTACAAGGCCATTAAAGATTTTTTTAATGGGATATTTAATATAATTATGTGTACATGTCAGCGTTGTCAAAATGTTGAGAGTTGTTGTGCTTGTTTTTACACACTTGACTAGCAGTGCATGAGACACTATTACCTCCAACACTTCATAAAAATGTTTTGCAAGGGGTAATACAATAAGGTGGAGGTGACCAGTTCAGTCACAATTAAAGTGTGAGATGCTTTTTTTTTGTACATTTTCAATTGTATATTTACATTTTGTGTATCTGCTCACTGTAGTTTAAACATGTACACTTGTGCTTGTTTAGGAGAGCAGGTGAATGGTGTTGACCCTGGTGGGGGGCTACAGACCCCTCTGTTCGACTGTTCCTCTGACTGGGACAGAGAGATCAAGCGCACAGGCGCCTCAGAATGGAGGGTGTGTACCATCAACCAAGGATATTTCATCTCACCCAGGTAAGTGTTTAAATTCCAGTTTACATAATACTGATGCATTTTGATTATGAACAGATTAAAGATCATTGTTACATGTTGTACCTTTGTTATATCTCCAGTGACACAAATGTTTTTGTTACAAGAAGAAAAATAACAATGTATTGTATAAAGTTTAAATATAAAGTTATATAATGTGAGACAGAAGCACAGTTATAAGTGCTGATTTGGGAGAAATGTTGATGTCTCAATAAATGATATAATAGGATGACTGGAGATAAGTGATTCAATGACTGGAGGTTCATGTGAATCTGTTCATGCAGACAGGAGAGTTTCTGCAGTAATCCTCAGGAATGAAAGCACTGATCTTACTGATCCACATGAACAGTTCAGTATCGGGTCAATGCTTTTATAACACCGACACAAAGAAGCGTTGCTGACGTGTCTGGATGGGGTTTGGTTGCATGACCTATTGACCTTGGTTATGTGTCACAGACTGTTTGCATATAAAGTTTTAATGTGTTTCCTGCTGTTTGCAGTCTCCCAGAATTCTTTGTGGTTCCGGTATCCCTTGCGGATCAGGATCTGAAGCAGTACGCCTGTTACTTTAACTCTCAGCGTATCCCGGTGAGTGCTGTGGACCAGCCTCGATATGGATTTTGTAGAAAATCCATAAATCATTTTTACCATCTCTTTTAATTTAACACAAAGACAAAGTCATGAGTTAGTGTCAACATTTCAGAATGGCTTTGAATAGGTGTGAGTGCATGTTAAAGCTCACCATAATAAATCTGAATCATAATTGTTTATGTGTGTGTTGTAGTTATGGTGCTGGAATCACCCCAGTGGCAGTGCTCTGGTTCGCATGTCTAACATCAGTGACCCACAACAGCAGAGGAAGGTTGAGCAGAGGTAAGAGAACACTGATTAAGGACCTAAAAACTAAATTGACAAGATCCCAAAAAAATAAAGATGGTTTAACCTGTTAAATGTCACAACATGAATGGAGAATATACTTCCAAATTCACATTCCAAACTTTAATGGTTTTAATAAATGCATGCTTTAGTCTCGAAGTTGCCTTTTTTTAATTACACTCGGCAGATTATTGCTGACCAAACAAATCTACAAAAGTAATTGAGACATTGTTTTAGATCTGTTACTCTTTTTACATCATTTATATTGTAATAAACTGGACAGGTGTGTATTTTAGAGGCTTAGAACTTTATAGTGATACAAAGTTAGATAAACTTTCAAGTAAACTTAAGTGTTTCGCTGACTGAACAGTGACATTGAACAGGTTAAAGGAATAAGATTAAGGCTAAATAATGATACAGTCTGAAACAGTTACTCTTCAGTATATTGTGTTTATGACTCTTAAGTTTTTAAATTCAATAACATTTCATAGTTATGGTTGCCTGTATATTTTCTTTATATTTAGACAACTCAATAAGTCAGACATGCTCGCATATAAAGACTTTTTTAATACCTGGTCGTGATGTTTTAGATTGAAACCCATTGAAATAAAACATTGCTCTGTGATTCTTCAGGATTTCCAGTGCCATAACTAAAAGCCACCCCCTGCGCAGTGATGTCTTCAAATCAGATCTGGACAAAAACCTCCCGAACATCCAGGATATACAGGCCGCTCTTCTGAAACTGAGACAGATCTGTGTTATAGGTAATCCATGACACATCTGATGGTTTACTAGATTATCTACATTTTAGGCATTTGGACATTGCATTATACTATACATTTGTTTCTAAATAAGCAAGTGGGGTTAAGGTGTCTTTCTAAGGGCACCTCAGCCGTTACCCGCCGGCCCTGAGAATCGAACCGGCAACCTTCTGGTCATGAGTACGATTCTAACCACTGGGCCACGACTGCCACTTCTTTCTTACTTACCATGTTAAAAGGTTTTTGGACATACCAGTTGTCATAAACAGTGTTGTCTGGGATGTTATAGTTTCAGAGTCATTTATAACATGTTAGTTATTCTTTGACAAATGGCATTTCAGCATTTCTCTGTTTTTTTGCTTGTGTTGTGTATGCGTGTACAGAGCCCTTCGAGGAGTCTGAAGAGAAGTGGCTTTCTTCCTTAGAGAGCTCAAGATGGATGGAGTATGTCAGGTATGTGTGTGAAACACTCCGCAGTCACCCACAGCATGTTTGAGCTCTCAACTTTTTGAACTAGTGCCAGAGAGTTAAGAAACAAGCATTTGTTTGTGCGTTCTCGATACTTCTGTGTTGAGATGTAGCTGCTGTATACACTAGTGAGATTGTCATGGTGTGTGGTGTTTTCACAGGACGTTTCTACGACACGCAGTGGAGGTCGTCTATATGCTTGACAGCAGACACGTCTCTGTTATACTTCTGGGTAAGATACAGTTTCTGTGGGGAATAAATATTATCCGTTTTTAAATATGAAGTATTTTAAATACGATATTTATTTGTGTCATATTCATTTATTGTTGTCTGTGATCCAAACATGTGACAAATACTGTCAAAGACATCAAGTTGGAAATAACCTGAAATCTATTATCTACACCTTATCGATCATCTTTGTTTACTTGTACAGTAATTGATTTTGTCTGCTTATTTGTTTGTGTTTGTACAGAGAAGGAGGATCGCGACCTGAGCTGTGTGATTTCCTGTCTGGTGCAGCTGATGTGTGATCCTCACTGCAGGAGTTTTCATGGCTTCCAGGGTCTCATCCAGAAGGAGTGGGTGATGGCTGGACATCGCTTCCTGGACCGCTGCAACCATCTCAAGAAGAACGACAGAGAGGAGGTGCTGTAGTTTCAGTGCATATCAATCACATTCTGTTCATTTATGAGGCGGCCCGCTGTTCATCAGGCTTCATTGGTCGTGTCTTTTCTCTGCAGTCTTCGGTGTTTCTGCTGTTTCTGGACTGCGTGTGGCAGCTGTGGAATCAGTATCCAGCAGCGTTCGCGTTCACTGAGGTGTACCTGACCATACTGGGGGACAGTATGTGGCTTCCCATCTTTAGTACCTTTCTCTTTAACTGTCCACGACAAAGAGCAGAGCACAGCAGGGTTAGATGACTTTTTTTAACACTTTGGTTTATTTAAAAATTAAAATGTATTCACCCTTATGTTGTTCGAATCCTGTATGACTTTCTTTTGTAGAACACAAAAGAACAAAATGTACAAAATGTCTGTTGCTTTGTCCGTCATTGCCATGTTTTTTACTCCCTGTTTCTTTCTGTCCAGGATTTTGCCAGCAGTAAGAGCATTCACCTGGGACAGGACCAGGCTCTCCGCTTTCCTCCTGTGTGGGACTGGTCTCAGCAGTTCAGCCTTAAAGACCAGACTCTCTTTAACAATCCTTTATACGTGGGCAAGATTGCCACCTGTGTGCAGAACGGCACAGTAAAAACATTCACACACAGACGCAGCAAGGTGAGCTCTTTACTTCTGCTAGTCTAAAGTCCAGTATCGAGTTATACAACAAAAAGCTCATTTGACATTTTCAATGCGTTGTATGTAAAGTTGATCCTGTTTCTTCCTCAGAAAAACTACAGTTCTACATTGCGAGGTTTGCCCTCCGCCCAACGAAATGGATCCTTCAGCCACCACGACACCCTGACACGGCGGAACTCCCTCGTGCTCCGGCTTCGGCCTGATTTGTCCCAGACACGGGAGCAGCCGGAGAGCCCCTCTGAGCGCTTCGTTCGGGACTGGTTCTCTCGTCCTGCCGACCTCCAGGGCCTTCTGCTTCCCCAGCTCCTTCCGTCTCACCTCTCTCTCTGGAAGCTCTACTTCCTGCGCTGGGTCCCTGAGATACAGATTCCACAGGGTGGTCCCGTCACCGCTTTTCACAAACTCTCTGTGCTGACAGATGAGATTGAGATGCTCCAGAACCAGCTGAGACAGTATAAAGGGGCAGCAGGGACTCCTAACAACATTCACGTGGAGCACAGCAAAATGTACTTCAAGGCGACCTCGACTCCTCATCAGTCCCATGGTCCCCCGGAGTACCTCAGCTCTTCGTTCCCGTTCTCTCCCGTGGGTAACCTGTGTCGCCCTGGCTTCTTGGGGACTCCTCTTAGCAAGTTTCTGAACGGAGCCAAGATCTGGCTCTCTACTGAGACGCTGGCCAATGAGACGATATGAGGGCCATGTGGGGAGGAGTCTGAGGTCATATCACTGTCAAGAGAGATGAACGTAGAGATGGCCGAAGATATTCTCAGTTTTGTTTGTGTGGGTGTGGTACTGACAGTTACTTAGACAGTCTGTTGAGATCTCAGTCGTGGGTGGGTGGGTTATTTTCATTTTTTGCACATGAATAAAAATATAGCTCCAATCGCACATCTTATTGACTTGTTCTACACTGTTGTGTGGACTATTTTTCTGATGATGACTGTTGTTGGGTCTGTGTGGAGCTTGTGGCATTAGATGGAAAGGAAGAAGTTTAACTTAAATCTATATTAAAAGTGTGTATATTTTTACTTTTCCTAACATTGTTTAGACTTCTTAAAACCTTCTGGTAAGGTCTAACCGTAGTTCGCTTTAATAAAATGATTAACCAAAAGTGTGAAAACTTGATGAAGTGACAGGGTTTACTAGTGTAAACCTAAATAGCAGGCAGTAAGTGTGCATGTGTGGAGGTCTTTCAGGTGGGCTGGACATCAGTCTGTTAGACCCCGCCCTCGCTGAGGTTTAAGTGACTGACACCTGCCCGAGCCAATCAGCTGGTTGATTGGACACAGCATAGGTGCGGGTCAGCGTCTTGACCTGTTTGAGAGAAATGATCATTTGAGGACGTTAAATATGCTAATAAATTCCAGCACCTGTGAATTTTTGCTTTTAGGTTTTTGTGGGACTGTTATTTTTATTTTGGTTTGATTCTATGTAGCCTTTTGAGAAACATTTTATGATTGTTTGCTCTTTAATAATGGTTGGGGACTGTATTCTTTTGTATAGAGCTTAAAACTGAATGATATTCTTTTATTTTTCCTAGAATTGGTACTGACCTTTTTCCTCTTTGAAACCCTTTAGCTAGTTTGAAACAATGCACATACTGTGTGTAGTTTACCACTAATGCTGTCAAGTGTATGAAAACCGTGTTTCCAAACTCGGTTTGATTTATAAAACAGCATTAATATTTTTTTCAGTTATGCAAAGAAACAGGGATTTGATTTTGTTTGGATCGTCTGTGCCTTGCTTTGAACTCTGGATATTAAAAATGCTTCTAACACACGAGGAGATTCCCTCTCTGGTGTTTGGATGGAATAGCGCTGACTAATTTCAAAGCTTTGTATGGATGTTGGTGGTCAGTTGGGTCCACTTGAGGACTTGAAGTTTTTTAATATTCCTGTGCTCAGTAGAGACGTGTTTGAGGTGAGACAGAAATGTTGTTTCAGAATTTCATGCAAATAAAGAGAACTTTGACTGCTGACCAGTTTTCTTGTTGTTCTTCATTACTTAAACTATGAGAACATGACTAGTAAAAGCACCCAGTTCACCTATAAATGACAATTCTGTCATCATTTAATCACCTTTAAATCTGTATGACTTCCCTATGCAGAACATAAAAGATATTTTGAATGTTTGTAAGGAACAACGCCGGTACAAATTTACTTCTATTGTATAAACACAAAACCAATGCAAGTGAATGAAAGCTATCACCGTTTGAACTACATAGTTCAAAATATCTTCTATGTTCTGCAGAAGAAAGTCACAGGTTTGGAATGAAAAAAGGGTGAGTAAATGAATACAGAATTTGTATTTTTGGTGAACTATCCCTTTAAAACTAAACTAAACTTAATACTTATGCAGAGGAAAACCACATCTACTGCATTTTAAAAGGTTGTAATCTTACCTAGTACATAAACCCTACAGAGCAACTATCTAATAGTTACGCCCTCTACTGACCGACTCATGCTACTAAACTAACTGGACATGATTCCTGCAGACCACAAGCTTAAACATGTTGTCAAATAGTGAAAAGCACCAAAACAGATAAACAGGTATTTAAATCTGTATTTCAATAAAAATGACAAAAACTATAACTGCTTTGTCTTCAAAAGAAAAACTGTACATTTTACATGACACACGTTGATATTATAACTTTAGCTTGTTCACAGAAACTTCTTTTTGTTTCTTCTTCTTTGCCGTCTTGCCCTTGGACCCCTTGATCTGGCTCTTAACTTGGTCTTGTAGTTGTGAGAAGAAGGCTTGAGAGGAACGGAGAGCCTTATCCATGCCATCATTCTGCATGAAAAATGTAAAAAGAAAAATGTGTAGAACAAAACGTGTACGTATATAAGCTTTCTCCACACACCTATCATAAATGCTATTACACTAACTAGAGTTACTAACCGTGAGTACTTTGGCTTTTCCTCCTTTAGTAAGTTTCTTGAGTGTCTGTTCAACTTCAGCTTTGCTTTTCTTCCCATTCTCTCCACCTTTCATCTGTTTGAGTTTCTGCCTCTTCTCACGCTCCTGAACCTTCACACGCTTCAGCTTCTTCTTCTTCCGCCGGTCTCGTTTCTTATCTGTGGTTGTTTTCTCGGTGTCTCCCAGCAGATCTCCAGCCTTGTTCTTCTCCTGCGATCAGAAAATCAAATGCAGTTACAATATTTGGAAGTGCAGTTCAGTGAAATGATAAATAGCTGAAGAAAGAAATGGAAGAAAAGCAAACCTTAATTTCCTCAGGAGCCAGTAGAGTGGCGTCACTTGCGCTGACTGGAGCCACCTCCTCCATAGTGATCGAAGGCATGTTGGAAACCACCTTCACCTCAGGAATATGCTAAACAGAAGAAATCAAATGCCATTAAAAATGACTCATTTCATATAGACATGACTTAACAGTTTCATGCATAGATGTCAATACAGTGGACAGCTACTAGAAAAAAGAGATTTCTTGTGTATGCATACGTTTGGAAGGCCTTGCTGCACATCAACCACTACTATCCACTATCACACCAATTGTTAAAACATCTAAAAATAGCTTGAAAATGTGAGTTTTTCATATCACGTAGGAAACTAATCCTGACTGGGGTTTGCTATTTTAGATGTTTATATAGCATTACAATAACTGTCTATTATAGATTATTTTAACTGAGAAACTAGTGTTTTCAGGGTACAGATCTGGACAGAAGTTAAACATTAAACAAACGACCCTATTATTTCTGTATTTCACAAGTAATCTAATTCTCAAAACTATTTATGAGCCAAGCAAAAATGTTACTGACCGGTTTTGGTGTGAAGTGGAAGTGGGACAGTGAATCCAGTTTTAGGAAGAGCGTGTCCATGTGTTTCTGGATGTCTACATGTGCTGGATTCTCCTCCTCTTCCTTCTTCTTGTCCTGTAACCCATAACACAATGTAAAAACTTAATTTTAGACAATCATTAAGATATACCTCACTACATATAATATTTTATAATATTGTAAAAACGGTACAGATTCAAGACTTGCAGAATATAAAGACAATGGACGAAGTTTACCTGTATCTGTTTGATATACTCCTGCTCATAAACCTCAGCCAGACTCAGTTTGCTCTTCTCATGATCCAGAGT
Source organism: Oreonectes daqikongensis (assembly GCA_026939265.1). Classification (NCBI taxonomy): domain Eukaryota; kingdom Metazoa; phylum Chordata; class Actinopteri; order Cypriniformes; family Nemacheilidae; genus Oreonectes; species Oreonectes daqikongensis. Next base: position 199,113 of record JAOTQM010000074.1, read on the forward strand.
AAGTCTCTTCTTATATTCAAACACCTCTTCTTTGGGCTTCTCTTTCCTTACAACATCATCCCACACCTTAAAAAAATGCAACAGATCAAACACAACGTCTAGCAAGCTCCCTGTAACTAAATACTCAAAGATGCTCTTAAAAACAAACCTGATCTTTAATTCTCTGTTTGATAATGTCCTCAAGCTGTAATGTAGTTTCCTCTGTGATTGCAGGAGCTGTGAAGGAGAAAAATAAAGAACTCTATAATCTAGAAAAACAAATCCCTTATATTAAAGGTCAGTGTGACACTCACCCTTCCTGGAGCCCTGGTCGAAAGTCACATCTTCTTCCAGCATGCTGTTTTCTGGTCGGGTCTGAGCGGTCACCTCTCCCTTCAGCTGCCACGGCTTCTCTGACAATGCATCTTTCTCCAGCTCTTCTATTGTTTGTGACATCTGTTAAAATTCAAGTACAGTACACAGTGATGACTACTGGAAAACAAATACATTCAATTACAAATACAGATTTTATACGAGTACGAAGACAAACCTTTTCCTGGCGCTTTTCAAATGATGACTTTGGCTCCGGTTTAGGCGTATTTTTAGGTTTTCCACCCAGTATGTCCTCCACATCCTCTCCCTCACTTTCATCAGGTAAGTCAAAGGTCACTTTCCGTAAGGAATTTCTGGCTTCATCACCCATTTCATCACTACATGGAAACGAGCAATAGCGTTAAATCCTTTCTAGACATGTACTCTGTTAGCATACTATAATAAAACCAGTAGGGTTCATCAGGTCTTACTCCTCCATATCAAAATCCTCCTCATTCATATCTTCTTCATCATCTTCCTCTAGATCATCATCCTGTGCTCCTTCAAGTGCATCATTTGATTCTGGTTTATCTTCCTCATCTGGATCGGTCTGGTCAGGCTCTCTATCCACCGGATCAAAAAAATCTTTGTATTTCAAATTTCTGGAGCTTTTCACCTGTGAATTTAAAAAAAATTCACTGGTTAGATACTTGCAAAATTCAGCGACAAACATAAAGGGTGACTAATAAGCAAGCAATAAAAATCACAAAATATCGAGATATGAGGTTTCAGAAAAACAGCAGTGATATGTTTATGTTAGTGGGTCCCTGAGGTGAAGAAGACGTCTATAAACCATTACCTTTTTCTGTTTTTTTGATGGCACTGGTTTGTCAAAACCTAGTTCTTCATCATCATCCTCATCTGTTGGCAAATCCCGAAAATAGTCTATGTCTTCCCCGGCAGTCCCTTTAGCCTCTCTTTTATCCATGTCATCCAAAAAAGCCTCCATTTCTGAAAGCTTAAAAAACCTGTCATCTACTTCTGACATGATCCTGTTAAATTTTGTCACCTTGGCTGTAGACTGCCTCTGCTGTTTCGTTTTTTCCTCAAACTTATCTACATCAAAGTCTACATCGGAGCCCTCCCCAGATAAGTCATCATCCTCATTATCTTCAGATGGTTTTGTCTGAAATTCCTCATCTTCATCATTGCCATCATCCTGAACACTCTCCTCTTCCAAATCCTGATGATCCCCATCGTCTATATCACTAGCCTCATCCTCCTCTATGTCCTCAAGAAACGTTATAGTATCATCTGTGACACCTTGTTGAACTGCCTCCTCAAAGTGTGCCAGTAATGCAGTGTTCTGAAGCTCCAACTCTTGCCAGATTTGCTCTTCATCAAAGTTCTCGACGACCAGCTGCTCAAGTGGGCTTCCTTTGCAGACTGCAGGCTCGTGGGCCTTATGCAGATCGTAAAGAGTCTTGGTAAGAGACGTGAAGTCTGTTGCCAGAGCATCTTGAATACTAATTAAAAAATACAATTAATACATACATAACAGTTATATATAATACACTCAACCACGACGTTAGAAGCCTTTAAGCCACAGATCTTAACAGTGTAACCTGAAAGCGATTCAACAAGCTAGATGAGTAATACGAACGGTTCAATTAAAAGGTTAACTCGACTTATAAGTATCTTACCTAAGAAATAACTCCGGATGTGCTGTGTTAGAGTTTATTAGCTGTAAACAGCTCTCCAACGTGTTCCTACCATCCCCGTGCGCCATCACTGCAGACACATGGGGCTCCACGTGCGAGTAAATACAACCCCCGGAAACAAATGACACACGACGTTACGTTCCACAGAGAACGTTCCGTATAAACTTAGCGTTTATAAATTTACTATTTCGTAAATAGTGCTGGTAACGTAATCATGCTTTTAAAATACGATTGTATTACTGTATTTTTTATTAGGTATAAACAAAGAATCCATTAAAAGAGCACGTTACGCTTATCTCCTATCGTTTTTTTAAATAAAGTTTTTTTTGTATGTGTGTTTAAATCAAACTGCAAAGATGGCTGCCTCCATACTGAAGGTTGCAGGTAAACAGTACGCTAATATTTACCCCTGAAGTTCCTTATTTTATTACAGGTATACACGTCTCAGTTGTATGCATCTGTTATATTTTACAACATGTTTTAATTGTGATTCTGTATGTAATTTACTGAAATAATCTTTCTTGCAGTTCCAGGTATTTCGAGGTGTGCACGTCACACATTACCCTCAGTAAGGGGACTGTCTTTGTCTTCGCCCGTCAGACAAGGTGCCCCTCAGTCTTTGTGGAAGTTAGGCAGGCTGAATCATGTGGCTATCGCAGTACCAGATCTAGAGAAAGCCACAGCGCTGTATCGGGATGTGCTGGGGGCTCAGGTGAGCGCAACCGTCCCTCTTCCTGAACACGGAGTGTACACCGTGTTTGTGGAGCTGGGCAACACCAAAGTAGAGCTGCTGCACCCTCTGGGAGAGAAAAGCCCCATCGCAGGATTCCTGCAAAAGAATAAAGCTGGAGGAATGCATCACATTTGCATTGAGGTATAAAGATCTGATACAAATATACAAAAAAAAACTCACACAATAAATCTCACACTACCATCCAAAAACATCACAGTATTGTTTAATGTTATTATATGCAAAATAAAGCAGATAAACAAGGATGACAGAATTGTTTTATTTCTTGCCATTTTTGACTAATTTGTTATTTTTTTTGTATATTTATGTTTTAACATCAGACTGTAATAAATAATAACAGGGTGCTCTAAACCATCCTATCAGTACATTTTTGCATTTACAAACCCATCTAATAATAACAACACTAGATATAGGACAACAAAATGTTGTAAAAACATACATTGAACAAAACTGTTCCAGTCTTCTCCTTATGTTAATATTTGCAGAGCAAAATTAATTTACTTCATCATTACTCAAGGTTTCTTTTACATTTTAAAGTAGTTGTTGTGTTGATGTTAACTAGATTATGCATTCAATTTGCATAGTATGATGTCAGTATTATTATTGTTTAAGTAACCTGTTTGATTCCAGGTTGATGATATTAATGAAGCAATAGCTGATTTGAAGGAAAAGAAAATCAGACTGCTCTCCCCAGAGCCACGGATAGGAGCCCATGGCAAACCTGTGATGTTCCTCCACCCTAAAGACTGCGATGGTGTCCTTGTGGAGCTAGAGCAAGCCTAGACATTTGGAGTTCCGTGCCTTGAAGTTATTGCATTGTATAGCGGACAGTGACACTAAAACATATTAGGATGTTCAGTTTTGACATCAATTAAAAGTCTGTTATTTACTCACACTTTAATGACATTACTTTTTATTTTTGATTCTCTTTTTCATCAAATTAAACTATAGAGACTGAGCATGTCAGTCACTAACATTCTGCATACATTTGTTTTTTTGTGTTCCATGAAAGAATGAGTTTGGAACAACAAGAGAGTAAATGGTAATGGGAATAAGGTGAGTACATAATGACAGAATTGTATTTTTGGTTGAATGATCTTTTAAAGGTAATAAAGTGATGATTGCAAGAAGAGAGGATTCCACATGTTTTATTCAAGGTGTGTGTGATATTCTTGGAATTTCTGCTTATTTTTCCCATATGTAACTATTTTCTTTATTGTCTTGAATAAATCATATGTATGTGTTAGCTTGTTAGGTGAGGTTTTTTTAGAAACCTGCATTCCATTACAATCACTTGCCCATGAATGTTTCTATGAAACGATTAATTATTAAATATTAAATTATAACAAATAATGAATTATTATTTATGATCAAATGTCAATGTTACTTACCATCATGTCTTTTTAAACCTGCATGACTTCCTTCTGCTGAAAACAAAAGACGATATTTTGAAGAATATTGCTAACTGAACAACACTTTCACTCATTGACTTCCATTGTATGGGCACAAAACCATTAGGACATTTCTCAAAATATATTTTTGTGTTCTCCAGAGGAAAGTCACCGGCTTTGAATAAAATGAGGGTAAATAAATGATGACAGAATTTTTATATTTGGGTGAACTATCCATTTAAGCATGTGTAAATGTATCTACCAGTGCAGAAATACACACGTGAATATGCAGGTTTATTATTGCTACACTAAAAATAGAAGTGGGTTTAAAAGAGGATTTTTGTTATAAGTAAATGATGCCAAATGAGTTTTGTTATGCTCATGGACATGAATTAAAAACCACTCATCTGGGTTTTATAAGAGCCGACAGATTGAAGTTTTTCTTTCTGGCTGACAAACATGTAATTGGGAGACAACTTGGATCAAACCCATCTCTCATCTAAAGTCAAACCTCAGCCAAATAGAAAGTTGTTTGAGACATGTGCCTTAAATCTGCTTATTTTGGATATAACTGGAGGAGTGAGATTAGGAAGTAGTGTTTGTGGGCTGGTGGTTTTCTCACTCTGTGGTCTCTACGGTTCTGTTTGAAGTGTTCTACATTGTCATCTCTTTCAGAATAAAAAGAATAATAAAAAGAATTCAATTTCAGACTGTTTTGATATTTCACTTTATCTGGCATATTAGAAATGTTCACTTAGTCTGTCTCAGACCTTTCGAATATCTGTATGTCTCACCAGCTAGATATGCTGAATCCAATAAGATTAAAGGATCTGCTACTGGTTGAAATGAGTAATGCTTGTATTAATAGAGCATATCTTTTGGTGGAAAACCGAGTATTATGGGTGTTTTAAATAAAATGCTCTAAATTCTGCTTTACTATATTGTTGAGCATGTCATAAGATGAAAACATCTGCCTGGATGAAATATTATGCAAGAGTTTCTGGGGGCAGTTGTGGCATAATTTGAAATGAAATGGTCCTAATGGTTAGAGAGTCGGACTCGTAACCAGAAGGTTGCCGGTTCGATTCTCAGTACCGGCAGGTAACAACTGATGTGCCCTTGAGCAAGGCACCTTACCCCCGTTTGCTCCCCGGGCGCTGCAGTGATAGCTGCCCACTGCCCCGGTGTATGTGTGTTCACGACTTGAAGTGTGTGTGTTCACTATTCACTGGTTGGGTTAAATGCAGAGGTCACATTTCGGGTATGGGTCACCATATCTGACAAATAGGTCACTTTCAATTTTTAGAGTAGCTTCAGTATCCCAGCGGCAGTAGTCTAATAACCATGTCCAGTTTTATCCGGGGCACTGTTTTATTGCCTTAGCATCAGAACACCCTTTCTAAAAGAGATAAGATTTCTGTAAATAATAATTGATCACAAACACATTTCAATATTTATTACACTTACTCACACTTTTGTGATTAACATTTTTATCCTCTTATGTCGACACAAGCGTTAGCTAATGTGTTCTCGTTCGTGTAATAGTTTACATGTTCACTCTACAGCCCACGGAAGGAAACATTATGTGCTTCTGCAACAGCGTAAATTCCTCTCGTGTTATGTAATGTGAATCTGGTTTTACACTGAGCGGCATCATGCATTAGCGGGAATGATCTGCCAATTTGGCATAGGCTCTCGGCACAAGGGCCAGAGAAAATATCTTTGGATAAATGACATCACAAGCCATTGAGGACAGTGGATAACGCTTCGATCCTTATGATGAGTATCGGTGGTTTGCTGATAATTTAATTCACACACACACACGCGCACACGCGCACACGCGCACACACACACACAATGAACGCTTTCTCTCTCGGGTGGGGTTGATGATGATTATACCCAGAGCTGTGATGGAGCGCCCCCTGCTGTTCTTCACGTCTTCTGCTTGTGTTCTCTTCAGTCTCTCATTCTCGGGGATGCAGTTTGTGTGACGAGGGGTCGGTCGGACGGTGTGGTTTTCGCTCGCTGTACGTTGAACGCAGAGGACTTCTTCATGTGAAAAGCTCGGTCACAGAGGTTATGCAGGTAGGCACGTTTCGTATCTTGCGTTTTGTTGAAGGTTTACTGTAGCGCGTGGATGCGGAATGAAGAGATGCACTCGTGTACAGTGAAGGATACGGCAGGATTTCATCCGCACGGCGCCACATCAAACCCGCTGCTACATCCATGTAGGCTAAGAATACATCTTTCAAAGTCATACGATTTGAAGATGTTTTATATTATAAAAGTCAATACAGTGTACGAGTAAGTCATGTGAATGATATTTTGGGTTTTCTTTAAAGTCCTGTGAGCGCCTTATTGTGAAAATCCATTATCTCATTTAACGCTTATTACAAATAATTAGCGCTGTTTTCAATGTAAACATGAGAAAGTGATGCTTCTCGATAAAAGAAGACTTAAAAGGACCGAGTTGTAGATGTGAAGTTTGTTGACAAATACAGTGTGTACGACTATCCCAGTTAAGTTTTATATCACTACCATCAAATGATAAAACCATTCTTTATCTTTACGACACTAAAGCCTAGCATATATGTTTGAGGTGGTCTATATCAGTCTCTTTTTGTATTTAAATAGAAAAATTCTTGTTTGTTTACATATAGATTGATACATACCTGATCACTAACAATATTAACAACAATGCTGAATAATAAATCTGTTTATTTAGAAAAGTTTGCAATGTATCCTGACATATATTTACCTTACATTTAGATTTAGCACATGTCACGAAATCTTGCTTAGAAGTGAAATTCATTTCTGTCTTCTGTTTCTTTCTGATTTGTTCTATTTCTTCTTGATTTTCTTTATCATGACCAGTGAAAAATCAAGCATCAAATATAAGTATCATGCTTGAAATAAAGCTTAAAAATGCATTGATATTAGATGAACTCTTGTCCAGGGAACAATAGCCGGTCCACTCCCCTGAACTGATCAATAAAATCTTTACAAATAAACAATGCCATACAAATATGCTAGAAATATATATATAAATATGCTTTTCAAATATGATCAAACATCCTAATGTAGTAGCTTTTCTTAAAATAGGATAAAATCAAAGCAATTCATGTAAATGGGCCACACCTGCTATTCTTCTCTGTACATGTAGTTCTAACTACTTGAGAAGTCTTTTAGAATATTAATTTATCTGAAATAAACAATGAAGATGTATAGAGTGACCCGTAAGCAGTGTGAGAGTTGGAGTGAATGTGAGGGAGTGAGTGTGAATACTATAAAGGTGCATAATTCTTGAGTGTGATCCCAGTTGGTGGTTCCGTCTCCACAGCAGTCTCCCGCTGCTCTCTTGTCCAGGCAACCTGCTCTTACACACACACACACACACACACACACACACACACACACACACACACACACACGCACACTGCCCTGCCCCTCCCTTCAGAGCCCTTTTAGTAACAGTTGTATGTGCAGCTCTGATGCTGAAAGACAAACACTGTTTGGAGGATCATGCTGGGATGATATTTATGCACCAGTAGGTTGTTTCTAAATTGGACTCTTGTAGGATCCGGTACAGATAGAGAGCTTGTGAGGAGGTTAATCACTGTGGGCAATCTGATTTTAGCAAAGACATTTTTTGTATGCTCTGCCCCATTACCACATTTGTGAATGAAGATGGTTCTACATACAAGAGAGATTTACTTTTTTTGGTGACTTTCCAGGAGAAAAGCAGTTTTGAATGAAACACTGTTGTGGTGTTGTGGTGAGATGTAGAGGGTGTGGTGTTACTATTGTGGCTTAACAAAAGCTGCTGTCGTTTTTTGCAATCTCTCTTACATATTTGTTTTGTTGCTTTTTTGAGTCTTGGGTCTCTGTGTGATAATCCCTCACAATGTGTCCAGTGAGGATGAGGGTCAGGTCATGTTTTTGCTCAGATCAGTATGAATTCCAATCCTAGAACTGTCTTTAATAGGTTCATTGACACACTCTCTAGGACGGGAAATAATGGAAAAATCCTTGCCGGTGATAAACATCAGCAGGAAATCTGCAGTGCCTTTAGCGTTGTTCACAAATTTAGTGCAAGCTAATGTCCCTAGAGTAGAATACATTAAGGATGGGTTATAGCAGTAGGCCCGTGGCTCTTAAAATGTGGTAGATATGGTGAGGAAGAATGCGATTCAAGGGAAGTTTCACCCACACTGTGCTGTACAGAGTTACACTGGTTTTAGTTTAGTATTTGACCTTGATGGAGATGTTGTGTTTTTGTGAGGTTTTATGCTTTGGCAGATATCAGTTTGTTTGTACAATACAAATACTTATGAAATGTTTTCAGTCTTTTTGTAAGTCACCAATTTTAAAATTTTATGTTCAACATTTCTTTGGCTTTTTTATGTTCTGAAGTTCACAATAAAGTTGTTTTTCCATCAGAAATGACATTTCTGATCACAGTGCAATGAGATGAAACAGATGCATCATAGGACACAAACCCCACAATGTGTTCCTTATGTGTTCTTTGATCAAAGTGGATAATGATTCATATTGATGTTTCTATCATAGATAAGTGAATCCAACTGAGGCTGGCTGCATCAATATCTTTTTTCCTTTGAAGTTGGACTGATGTTTACTTTCAGAATAGTAGAGCAGCCACACACGATGACTTATCAGATTAAAAAGAAAGAAAGAAGCATGCTATATTGTACAGCATGCTATCAGTCCAGTATGATGTGTGTATTTGTGACTGTTATTGTATTGATCCTCTTTTCTCCCCGGACAGATTTGGATATTTGCGTTTTTGCGAGAGGGGGTGCCATTTAATTACTTACTATAAGTTCTTTTATGCTGTCAGTGCTTTTATCCTCTTGTTGGTCAAATAAGAAGGTAATGTTTCGTGTTTAAATCTAAGAATCCTAGAAAGCTTTGTGGATGAGAATTTTTTCTTTTGTGAAATGGAAATACTGGAATATTTCTGTCAAGATTCTGACGAAAATATTGCTTTATTTCGTTTCTTCATTACCGAATCTCTGTGTTCCTTTAAAAACGAATTAATTCATGTCTCTTGGTATGTTTACCTACACCCCATACCTGATGGAACATCTGTCATGTTCATCTAAATTAGGCATTTACTGTATACATGTTTGTCATTTTGGGTTAGATCTGGGTGCTTTAATGCCATAGTCCAAATGCTTTTCCTATCATGCCTGCTCTTTCAACCTCTGTTAATACATTTTATCTTTGGCCCGACTGCATGAAAACTCTTAAGTGAGGTGAGGGTATCCTTCAGGATAAGTGATGAGATTTGTAACAAACGTCTTTCACAATGATTTCAGTCAGGAACAAACAATGGAGAAGCGGTTGCTATAGTTACGCTATAGAACATAACTACCATTGACCTCAATGGACCACAAATGTAACATTACCGCTTCTAAAATTTTTGAGTTATGGACAATAACAGTAAAAAAAGCAAAAACTGTATTGAACAGAAGCTATTATTTTAAATAAGTATGCAATTTGAAAAACACTCTTTACGTCCGACATAACCCATCAAACTGATATTCTCTTAAAAAATCACATATCATTAGTCTCAAAGGGAGTATTTTTATTTCTGAAGATGTGCGTTGTTACTTTCTCCTCTTCAATTAATATGATATCAGTCATTGTGTTTGAGACTAATGGAACTGTTTTGGTTCCTTATTTTTTAAGGGTAAAATATACACCGATCATTATGACCACTGCACTGACAGGTGAAGTGAATAACACTGATTTTTCTCTTTATCACAGCATCTATTAGTGGGTGGGATATATTAGGCAGCAAGTGAACATTTTGTCCTGAAAGTTGATGTGTTACAAGCATGAAAAATTGGTAAGCGTAAGGATTAGAGCGAATGTTTGTCAAGGGCCAAATTGTGATGGCTAGACGACTGGGTCAGAGCATCTCCAAAACTGCAGCTCTTGTGGATGTTCCCAGTGTGCAGTAGTCAGTAATATCAAAAGTGGTCCAAGGAAGGAACAGTGGTGAACCAGCAACAGGGTCATAGGCGGGCGGCCAAGGCTCATTGATGCATGTGGGGAGCGAATGACCCAAGAAGAGTTTGGGACAAGAAGAGATAAACAAGAGAGATTAAACTAGGATCAATATCGGTGTGGCATTTCCTAAATGGAGAGAGCTTTGCGACAAATTTGAACTAGACAGAGATGCTGATCTTGCATGTGTTTTACTAGACAGGTGAGCAACTGTTTCGATTCCTTTACTGACAGAAAACTTATGATTATTATATCAATCAACAAGGTTAGTTTTATTGTTTGAATCATGTCTTGTTCTTAAAGGGGTCAAATGGAGCAATTTCATGTTGTTCTGTATCTTTGGTGTGTTACAAGTTGTTCCTGCATATATTAGACACATAAAATAGCTAAATTTAAAGTCTCAAACCAAAATAATAATTAGTATAACACAGCGCAAATGTATACACAAAGAAAGAAGGCATAACAGTTCTCACTGTAGTGTTGTTGCCGCCGCCATGTTGTGGAGACTTTGAGCTTCAATTGTCGTTACTACGATCACAAATGCAGAAATGGTACGATACCAAGCTCAACCGCTAGATGTAAATGTTACATACGGCTCCTTTAACATATCTGTGCACACTCTAGTGATGGAAATAACATACAGCGCCTTTAAGTGAACACTTAAAGCGTACCTATGCCCAGAAATGAAACTTCTGTCATTAATAACTTACCCAGTAATTAAATATCCATAGGTCCTCCGTTTTCCCCAAAACGCAAATGATTGTATTTTTGAAAGCTTTCTGACTCCTCCATAGATGGCAATGCAACCAAACTTCAAAGAGCTGAAAGTGCATAAATACATCGTAAAATAGTCCACGCGACTCCGGTGGTTCAGTATTGATCAAAATAATGTGACATGGATACTTTTTGTGTGCAAACAAACAAAATAACGACTATATCTAAGTTGCTTACTTAGACGAATCGCTTGCTGTTTTCCTCAATTGTAAGTCGCTTTGGATAAAAGCGTCTGCCAAATGAATAAATGTAAATGTAAATGTAAATATTCAAACACTTAATTGTTAGTATCTAGCTCGCGCTCTGGAGCACAGTTTTGTGCTTCTAATTTAATAGCAACAGTTTGTAAAGAGCCCTTTTCTATTCCATCATGACAATGTCCCTGTGTATGAGACAATAATTGATTCAGTCAGTGTGGAAGAACTTCCTGAACCCAGCTGAACACCTTTTGGTGTCATTTTAAATGCCGACTTTGAGCAAAGAACTCATCACCAAACACCATTGACTTGTGGACAGGAGTCATCATTTTGGGACAGGAAAAGGGACTTTTGAAACAGTTTTAAATTGCATTTCTTTAAATGCCATTGTAAGGAATTTTGTTTCCATTTCTGTTGCAACAGTTATTCATGCAATCTGTGTTTCATTTAGGGTATCCTTAACCTTATAACTAATGGTTTTCTTTCAACCAGGCACAAAGCTATTTTGTTTTAAATGCAACTAATCTAATACAATGACATTTATGTGTATTGCAGTGTGACAGTAATTGACCAAATTCTTTTAGGACCATTGTTTTAAGCTACATAATATTTGTGATAAATTATAAAAACATAAACATTTACTTAATTAAGATATTGATTGAACTGTAAGCATTGGAGACCATATTAAGCCACATGGAGGGAATCAGGCATTGGCCAGTGTCAGAAATGGGCCGGAATGTCGCGTTTTCCTGTGTTTTTGGTGTTGTCCCATGCATGCATTAGACACGTAAAACTGTCAAAATCAAAGTATCAGAACAAAATCTATATTCTTTATAAATGCGATTGATCTCCCTGAACTGCCTGAAATGGCTCGTGTAGACGCGCCCCTACAGTGCCACGTCACTCCGCCTCAATTTGTTGCATGACGCCGCCCAAATGTACATGCAAAGAAGGCGGCGTATCTTTAGTTATCACAGCTGTGGTGCTGCAGCCGTGCAAATGCATAAAACAGAATAAAAACATCCCTCTGTAAAGCGTCCTTCTGGTTGATCCGTTTCATTCTCCTAACTAGGTTTGAAGGTTCCTAGGTTCCTAACCAATTTATTATAACTGGTCCGACGCGAATCCTCTCCGTGTAGGTTGCGAGGCGAACTGATGATCGTTCAGGCATTAGATTTGCGCGCTGTGAGCTTTAACACACTGTCTGGACTCATATGCGGTTTTCATTCTCTGGTTTAATCTGACACTGATGTTATTAGCGGACTGTGTTTGCAACTGTTATGACATGAAATGTCTCTGAGTGAGAGAAGTGATAAACTGACACTCGGCCTCGTCCTGGAAATCTCAGTTTACACTACTCAGAAAACACGTCACAGGACCATTCAGCCACGCTGGGTATACGCATACAAATGTAAACCGCTATATGCGCATCCACACAAGTTAATTGTCGATGATAGTTGGCTACTAGTCACAGACCAGCCAGTACAACATTTTGCAGACGCTGTTATCCAATGAGCATGATTGCGAAGAAAAGCATTGACGTGTTATTGTGTATAGATGAGGTGTTATACATGCAATTAGGCTTGTTTGATTTCATGCGGTCGGATGACATCGCTATTATCTGTAGCTGACAGTGGATGTGGCTCCATACCGTAGATTAGGAGTTGTGGATTATAAATCTGGAACAACAGTTGGATCAGCACCTGAGCTTTTCCAATTCTTAGTAAAACACATCTTTTCATGGGACACGCATATCTGCCTCCTGTAGAATTGATTGACCCTTCTTGTTTATAATTTGTTACAACCACTTTTGGCTTTGAAGTCTGCTGCATCTCTCCAGAGAAGAGAGGAGGAATATGTCAAGATCCGTCTTTGAAGGTGAAAATGTCTTTCTGCAGTGTGTTTCTCAGCAGTGTTGAAATCGGCCCTCTGACTGACAATGAGGCGCTGCCTTTCTATGTGTCGATAATGTCTGCTAAAACATAAAAAATAATACATTAGATTTTTTTTGAGGTAGGATATGAGAGAGAAAATTACACAAGCATCTTTATTTTCTGGTGTGTGGGTTGAGTGCGTTGTGCCGTGCTGATAGAAGGAAATGCTGCACTGACCTGTTCTCTGTCGAGAGATGATGATCTGTTGATATTTGTTGTTCACACCCTTGGGTCATTTGCTTGTGCTATAGCTGCCGGTGTTTACTGCAGTCTGAAGGTCACAGAAACCGGTCCCCGCTGGGACAACGGCACCTTAAATCACTGCAGTTTCTGCCTAAAGCTATTCATGTACGGAGAGCTGACTCATCAACGGGATAAATGTGTGTAGGTGTAGTCAGATTGAAGGTTTTTTTATGTAAGCCTAACTCGCAACCTACACTTAAAGTACCAGCATTGCATTCCTGAGGCCTACAGTATCAGTCATATACCGTATGAGGAGAGGCAGAGCCTCGCCTCTCAAACACATCGCAGCGAGCATAGTAATGTGAAAGGCCGATAAATCTTTTAGCCTCATGCCATTTCAGATCCATGTACATTAGCATTTAAATGAGCTAACTTGATTTTACCCAGTTCAGGCACCATTGTCTTCATCTGAGTCCACTTGCAGCAGACTGAATGGAACGAGATCAGACGATCCATTCACTCTTCTTCTTCTCAGTCTTTAATAACACGGATGATTCACTAACTAATAGAGCCACAGGTGGAGAGAAAACACATCTTCCTGTCCTAATGTCTGTTTTAATCCAGAACTATCTGCAAAGACCGAGATCCAGTCACATTATCATTCTTACATAATGGATTAATAGTGGTTCAAGTCACGTTGGATTTATTGTATTCCCGAGACGAGCGAGTTCACGCAATCTGTGCAACAAAGTCAATGCGCCCTTGTCGTTGCAAGCTGGATTGTTTTTTACCTTGCAAAATTTCCAGTTGCGGGCAGGGATTCACTCTGGAAGGAAATCGGTATTGTTGTTTCTTATTTAGACACTTACATTGTGTTCTGTGCTCTGGAAGGAAGATATTTATAAGAATGTCAGCAACCAATCAGATCTCATCCCCCATTGACTCATAGTATTTATTTTCCCTACTATGGCATTAATGGGGATAAGATCTGTTTGGGTACTGACATTCTTCCAAATATCTTCCTTTGACATGTATACAAGTTTGGAACAACTTGTATTTTCATTTTGGGTGAACTGTTCCTTTAAGAATTCATGTGTGATTGTGCATTTTGTTTCAAACACTTATATAGAATAATATTCACAAATACACATTAAATTATGTGTCCAACTAAACATTTTGCTTTGAAGTGATTCTGGGAGAAGCCTTAAAGGAATAGTTCACCCAGAAATGACCCATTATGCCATAGGTGTATGACTTTCTTTTTTCAGGCGAACACAATTTGAGTAATATCAAATAATTTCTTGACTAGGGATAGACCCATCGCCATGGCCAATATGTTGGGTGGATATTTGGAAATGTTTCATTATCTTCATCAGCCGATAAATTACAATCAGCCAAATTATTTCTTAAAAAGGCAATTCAGCCCACATTCAACACAGTAAAATTACCACAGTAAAATGGGTCATGTAAGATAATATAAATATTACAAATATTATATGGTACAAACTAACAATACATTTAAATTCCTATATATTTTATTCATATTTAGCCACTTTTAGCTGTCCGAGTTTAATGTCATGTGTGCTTGCTTTTCATGGTTTCAAGTGTGTTTTAATGCTAAGCTACATGCTACTATCTAGCCAAGTACACAATAATTGTTTATTTAGTTTCATCAGTTTTCTGTATGTCTCTCATTTACTGTAATTGCATTGTTTTATATCGGCCTCTTATCGGCCATAATATTGATATCAACATTAAACCCCCATATCAGTTGACCACTAATTCTGACTCTTCCTAGCTTTGTAATGTAATCTAGTTGGGTCATCGGTTTTGAAGCTCCAAAAAGATAATATCTATCGTAAAAGTGATCCATACGACTCCAGATGTCTTCTGTAGTGAAATGATACTATTTTGAGAGAAAATAAGCAATATTTTGAGTTATTTAGCAATCAATACGACAACCTCACTGGATCTTATGTAACTCTTGACCTGCGTCATATATGTCATGAAGAAAAACATACATGTTTATATAAATGTACAGCAACCATATGTGAGACCCTGGACAACAAAACCAGTCTAAAGGGGCCAATTGAGATTTTTACATCATCTGAAAGCTGAATAAATAATCACTCACAAAAATAAAGTTTTTATATATTTTACGGTATAATTTTCATGAAACATGATCTTTACTTAATATCCTAATGATTTTTGGCATAAAAGAAAAATCGTACAGTCAACGGGAGCGTTCACTAACTGATTCTGATGTATACTCACATGTAACAGTTACCCTGAGTTTGGTAAATAATGTGTTTGGTGGGGTGTACAGTAAAAAGGTACAGTATCCAGACACATCATTTACACATGTTAATCTAATTCACTGTTGCATCTGGAAGAACTGTCAGACAAAGCATAAAGACATAACACAGCTTTCTCTCCCTTTTGCTCTCTCTCTTTCTCAGACCTCTTTCTGTTCTCTGAGAATAAAGGGTTGTGACCTCTTGTAGCTCCTGTGACAGCGTAAAATGGACATTTACTTCTTCAGTTCTTAGTTAACTTCCGGTCTGTGTTTGTTGATCGGTCTGGCTATTGGTTGATAATATAACTATTTATATTTTATTTGATCTATATTAATATGTATCGTATAATATTTGTATAAAAACACTTTGTTACATTTTATTGTATATTAATTTGATTAAATTAGCAGTTTGGTGAATGGGTTGTGTAACTTTGTTGCATTTAAGTTTAGCCAAGTAACAGTTGTTCTACTGGTAACCCAAAATAATACTGACTAGACATACTTTTAACTTGCTAGCTAATGTAGTTTACTTATTATTTTTTTGCTTGTTTTCAGAAATAATCAGGGACTCTATTCTTTGCGAATATGTACCGGAAGTTGAGTTTGGGCCACAAAAGCGAGCATGTGCAGTAACATTTGTTTATGTTGTTGCTCTGAGAGAGAGAGAGAGAGAGAGAGAGAGAGAGAGAGGATAATGTGATGCTGTTAACTCCCAGATTGAAGAGACGTTTGAGAGTTAGTGATCAGTGAAAGTTCAAACCTTTTTATTTTCTGACATCAGCTCAGGAATAAGACAGGCAGTCTCGTAGCTTGACAGATCAGGGATGAACTTTACTGTGGATATGAAACTGTCATTTACTCAGTTAAGTACATGGATTTGAAAGCTGCTCTGAGTAATGTCCAGAATGCATTTAGTGTGCCCATAGGAATACAACAAGCGATAACATCTTTACATATGGAATACCATTGAACAGAATGTGGGACCCACAGAAAGTCATTGAGGAAGAGAAGATGTCTTGATTTTTTTTCTCTGTCAATTTCACTTCAGTCATATCCCCATCTCTACACGAAGCCTGTCTTTGTACAGACAATACACATCTTTAATATATGGCATTGATGTGATGCTTTAAAGCCTTTAGGAATAAATGAATAGCAATTGGAATGTCTGTTGACAGGTCTGTGTCTACAGAGTAGCCGTAATTGCTTTAACAACTTCATGTGCTGTACTCAAGAAATGCTCGAGGCCCGGATCCTCTCCTTTGAACAGCCTCAGAATGAAGCACATGTTAATAGATGAACCACAGAGGGTTTAAACCAAATCATGGTCCCACTTTGGCATTGGTTACTTGGCCAGTCAACGCAGGGCATTAAAAGAAGCCATTTTAAAGTTAACAGATAATGACTTTAAAATCATTACCAAAGTTCTTGTGTCAGCACTTGCAAAAGCCATGGAGCCTATTAGTCACTCTTGGTTAGACACTAATCAAATTCAGACTTTATTAGACAGTTTCTAACCTCCTACCAGATACGTCTGACATACTGCAAGAATAAAGCCTCACGTCTTCTGTGTTCTCAACCTCCGCTTTTCAATCATCTTTGTTGTCTCCGTTGGGGTTTATTGCTAAGGCAAAATCGAGCTCAGCTCTGCAATGTATTTAATAAGAATGTGTACAATATTTATTGGGATATATATTTGGTTTTGAGTACTTGAGAAATTG
Organism: Oreonectes daqikongensis; assembly: GCA_026939265.1. NCBI lineage: Eukaryota > Metazoa > Chordata > Actinopteri > Cypriniformes > Nemacheilidae > Oreonectes > Oreonectes daqikongensis. Next base: position 216,402 of record JAOTQM010000074.1, read on the forward strand.
TACAGTATTCTTTATAATAAAATCAGCTTTTGTATTGTTATTAATTCAATATCACTCGAGTAGGAGTGTGATGTTGCTCTACATCAGCACAGCTGCTAATGTAGAGCAACATCACACGACTACGAGTGCGATATTGCATTTATACCACAGTTCGACGGCACAAGTGTGTAGATAAATCAGAAACAACATTGGAGTGTCTTTAAAACCCTCCGGTTTTTAAAGGAAATAGGGAACTACTTTCTTCCGCCATGAATTCCAGACCAGCGCAGTTAATCTAACCCTCACGTCTTTTAAATTTGCGCTAATGCTTCAGTGAAGTTATTACTGAGGAATAATGAAGCAGAGCGCTCACTGCTCTCAACCAATAAGATTCGAGAACCAGAAAGAACTGTTGTATAATATTATACGACAACCCTTTAAAACACTTTTACTGGCCCAGAAAATACTTTTTAAAAGACTCTTTGTGTTTCTGATCCTGTCAAATCCTGGCCCTGGCATCTTGTTACAGATCAATGCAGATCATCGTGACCCCTAGGGGTGCTCTGTTACCCTCTTTTCCTTGGAATATCTTATTGCTATACCCGTGTATTTCTGCAGCGTGTAGAACAAAGGCACATTGGCATTCCAGACCGAAACCTTATATAGGGGCTGATAGGGTGTGAATGGCAGGCAAAAGAGACTTATACACGCCTGTAAAATGAAAAGTGTGTTGTAAGGGAAGCCTATATAAGGAAAGAGATCGATGGGAAATAGATTTTCTTCTCTCCAGCTGAACCTGCTGGGCTGTGGCTGCTGCTGGGATGTCAGCAGGTCTGATGCATTACTGATGGCAGCGAGACTATAGCCAGTGCTCATACTTCAGAACAAAGGAAGGGAAATAGGCATTTGAATATCAGAGAAAAGGAGGCAGTGAGAAAGACGAGAAGGCAAGTGCTTTAGAGAGAGTCTGAGAGTGTGTGTGCCAAGCTCATGGAGATAGAAACAGATAAAAGAGCAAAGATAAAGACAAGGATTAACATCACTCATCCAGGTCATTACTTTGAGACTCTTGCAGTAGAGTTTTGATCACTCACCAGCACAACTCACTCCATATTTAGGTCATGTAAGTGTTAAAAAAATTCAACAAATTGGCAATAGGCTACTTTACACACTTTCTCCAAAACTCTGCCCTGCCCAAAACTCAAACATGCAGAAGAATGACTCACAGGAAGATGATGTTTCTGATTGGCTAGTTTGATGATTTCCTTTAAACCTGTAGGCCACATTTTATTTTAGATTTTACTGGCCTTGCAGGTTTAACAGCATTATATGGACTTTTCATGGACCATTCATGGACTACAAGGATAGTTGGGGAAGGGCTTGGGACTGTGCATGTTGTTGTCAGCCAATCACACGTTTCTGCTGGGTGTGAACCATAAACGTATATACATAAATACCTTATTAGAGGCTATTTCTATTGGCCATATGTCGTCCACTATACCATAACAGTCGGTCCATGAACTATTGTTGGCAAGTTTATTCATGGAATTGGCTGTTATTAAATTGTTTCCACGGTTGTTTTGTTCTGTGGGTTCAAGGCGGAAGGACTTTTTTCATCAGCTGGTAATCTTACAGTAAAATGATTTCATTGTGCAAATATTTTGGCTAGTTTTGATCAGCCATTGGGCTGGTTTTGTTATGCAGATCTGGCAACCCTGTCAAGCCAGTTTGTGATCACTCCAAAACAAGTAAACTTGTTTACAAGTGTGTTTGCAACCGTAGTTATTATATTTGCTAAACTAACACTACAATGAGTTGAATGAAGTGAAACATTACATATTTACCATAGTAGGGCCGTATGATTTCCGCGATGTGGAAAATGCGGACGGAATCGAAGAATCCAGGTATTAAAATGGAATTTGCTGAATAATGGCACGAAATCTGGCAAATTGAGAACTTATTCAACTAATATTCAATTTGTGCTTTAAATAACATAAAAAATAGCTTTTTGATTAAATAACAATAATAACATTCTGATGTTTAAATATATAATCTGCCGGTTCTGCGTGCCTCTGAATGAATGATTCGAGCGGCCCTACCATAGTTAAAAAGCTGTAATATTCAGTTAATACATAATATATGAACACATGCAATGTTGTTGCGCCTTGGAAAACTGAATGTAATGTCAGCAACTGAAATTTGAACCTTTCCAAAATGGCGGATTTTATGTGCTGGAGCGGTCAAATGTATCTGTGGAATGAACATCTTAAGTCAAAACATATTTGACCAGAATTAAGTGCCATAGGCAATGATGGCAGAATTCGAATCACATACTTTTGAGGGTACATGTGCCAACCATGCAGCTGCTTTTTAAATAAATAAGAATGCATACAACGCTTTTATACAAGCTCCATCAGCTACAGATATTTCACGAGAGCTGTAGCTTAATCTCCTCCATAAAGACTGAATTGTGTTGGTGTGATGTGAATTTCAGCACCACAGACAGCAACGCTGTGTTCCAGAGGCAGAGTTTCCGAACACTAACCCTGACATGCTGTAATTGGTGTGAATAATCATATTAATCCAAATGAGCTATAGTAGGATTCAGCAGGAGTCACCTGGAGCTTTAGCAGGATTATTGACAGACATTCTAAACAGCGTCTCACACAATATAAATGTGCACAGTGCGCAAAAGAATAAAGAACTAAACAGTTATCTGCAAAAAATAAAATACATATAATATTATTCTGTACAGCAAGCAGTATCAAGGAAACTGTAACAACAAGGTTTGTAACACACAGGCAGAGGAAGAACAAAGTTGAAAAGAGTCTAACACCGAAAGGCACGGAGCAGGATATAATATTTTAACAACTCTATGTATGCTGAACAGATAACAAAGCGCTTGTAATAAAGCTCTATATTGTAAATGCCACAACACTACTGGGTCAACTTCTCTGTTGCCTTACCAATACTATTTACTGTGAAGGCCACGTAGTATAAAATAAACACCATGATGCCTGTTGTATGATAAAAAGTATATGTATTATCTGGTTTGACGGCTATAGCCCAGATTGTTTTCCACCTTACCTTACCTTACTCACTTTTCACTGGAAATGCAGCACTTGTTTCAAGACACAAATAGGTTGTGTTTACTTCCATCTGCAGATGATGCACGGTGCTATGTGGTCCTAGTTAAAAAAATCTATTAGTTTTAGAGACCGGATGAAATTTTATCTGCTCAAAAGTTCGTTTTTAGAACAACTGTTGTTGTTGTTGCAAGTGAATACCTCAGTTTTGAAGCTTCATACAAATGCATTTATTCACACAATAAAGGGCCTATTGATCAGTAGTGTGCTGTAAAACTTTTAAACCCACAAAAATCTGTTATTACTTAAATTATTGAGTTGCAAAATCACAGCTTGCAGATATATGTGTATTGCATTCTCCTGACCAAGTTAAATTGAATAACTATTGAGTTGTAGAAATGACATAAACGATTATGTTTGGATAAATGTGCAATATGTGCAAATAAATATTGGTATGATGAAATAATGATGAAACATGTTTTACCGCATGTAGAGCTGTTGTGGTAAAGAATGGACATTCTAGTTTTTGCTGTTGTGTTTATAGTAACAGTGTAGCTGAGCTATTAGGGCTTTCCGTATAGCGCCAGTCATCTGATGCTGTCCTGACAAGGAGCATGCCAACCGTAATCAAAGGCTACTGATGGACGGATGGTGAGAGTGTACCTCTCAGCTCACTCATCCCGTCCACCTCCTCCTATTTATCCTGCTCGCTGGTTTCTCAGGCAGCCTCTCCATTACGCTGACACTAGTGCCTTTACGCTGTCCTTCTGCACTCATAATGGACGAGAGGGCATTGAGCATGAGGTCTGCAGGGGTGGAGAGGGGATTTTAGCTGCACTGATCTGACGGCTTGCCATTTGACAGGATTTGGATGGAAAATTAGACCCTGCTTCCGCCCCAGATGGCAGCTTTTATTGAAATGGTTTCGAGGGTGCAGCTTTGTGAGAGGCAAAGAGAAAGATGGTGATGTAAGTCCAATTGACTGTGTGTGAATTATAAATGGAGACTTTACCCAAAAAAGAAATGTTGTTATCATTTACTTAGCCTCATGGTATTTCAACTTGAATGCATTTCTTCTGTAGAACCACAATTGTGCAGAATGGTTAAAGGAATAGTTCACCCCAAAATGAAAATTCTGTTATCACTCTTGTCATTTTAAACCTTTTTTCATCTGCAGAACACACAAAAAAGATATTTCGAAGAAAGTTGGTAACCGAACAACAGCAGTACTCATTTACTTCTATTGCACTGACACAAAATCAATGGGTACCACTATCAAACAATTCAGAATATCTTTTTTTGTGTTCTGCAGACGAAAGAAAGTCATACAGGTACAGGTCATAAATGGATGGGAGCTATTGACCGTCAAACTCCACGAATCTGTAAAAGCATTGTGAAAGCAGTGACTTTAGAACTGTAAAGAACTGTGTGAGCGACGGATTGAAGTGTTAGTCACTAAAAACATGCTTTACAGCTGTAGTCTGCATTTACTTTTGCAGAAAAAAAGCTTGGACTTTTAACTACAAATAACTCCTTTATTGTTATAGGTTTCGAAAGACACGAGAGTGGATAAAATTTATATCTTTACATTGGAGAGAAAGCAGACCCATATTTTGTCTTTTTCTCAGTATTTCCAGCTGTCCGTGAAGCTTAATCCTCCTTCTCCACTCATCACTGTGGTTTACCAGAAGCCTTTGCATTGAATTTTAAGAAACACTGTTTCCCAGCAAGACATTCCTCATGAATAACTTGTGTTTTTCCCTTTTTCTTGAACAATTACATTAATCATAAATCCTAAATTCCCTTGGATCTTCTGCTGTGCTGTTTAAATAGAGATGTTCTCCTGTTTGTTGTCTCCAGTCGATTGCAGCTGATGGGAATCTTTTTCTCACTGTGACTGGGACAGAAGCAGATAACAGGGCGTGACAGCGTGGGATCTGATTTTTGTTTGTCTCGGCCTGTCTGGAAGACGCACGTCTCTTGAGAAACAGACAAATTTATAGGACAGATCTACAATTAGGTGTACAAATTACTGGCAAAGTCACCAAAGTCTGTGGGGGACATCTGCGGTGTCATTATCAGCCTTATCTAATGGAAAACATCTGCTCGCGCAGCAGCACCCCCACAGGAGAACAAGCGACACTGTCAAGAGAAAAAGAAAGAACGAGAGCGAGTCTGCTCTGCATCACTTGCTTTTTCCTCTCTCCGTCTCGGATGGGACACTCCCCCTTTCTCCTCCTCCGTCTCTCTATTTCTCGCAGTGTGCCAGAGGAGCGGCGCTAGCTCTTTGTGAGCTGATGCTCAGTAATCACGGCACGCAAATCAACTCTCTGCTCTAAACACAGTCAAAGTTTGAGACATGCCGGTGAAAAATCTGTACTGACATCTGTCAATCAAAGTTGTATTGTTCTTTATCACGCATGATGTAACCATTCATTGGAAATGTTTTAGGCATGACACCTTTAAAGAAGACAGATGTTTTCAAGTGTGTATGCGTGTCTTTGTTGTATTAATGAAGCAGTGTTTTCCACATTAGATGCTGCATTATAATGATGCTATTTCTCCTAGATTATTGTTGTCATTAATCTTTTTGTTTTTCTCTTGTAGTTCCGTTCCTGAGAGAGAAACTTCACCCTGCTATAATCGGTAAGTCTCGAACAGACGTCAGCACACATGGGTCTGTATTTTGTGTCTCATATCCAGACTTATATCCAGAAACTGTAGACATTTTCCACATTTCCTCTGCTTAATTTACAGGAAATTCTGCGTAATAATGATAAAATGTGTCCGAGCTGAGAATACTACACTGTCTCATTGCTATCTCAAATACATGATCAAATTAGACAAATTATTTAATGAATGAACATGAAAGTGGCTGCAGACGTGAATGTTGAATGATTCAGTTTCTTTCAAAATCTTGAGATCTGTGTATGAAGCCTTTATTATTACCATTCCACATTGACACGAGCGGCCACGTGTTATATATATATATTAAGGTTTGTGAATTCAATAAGGACCGGTGGGGGAGGTTCTCCACCTCACCAGCACATGCTAATCTATGCAATCTATGCTCAGAGGACCCATGTTGCTGTTTGTGGGGGGAAGGAAATGTCTTTGAAGATGCGTGGGGTTGGAGCAAGTATCACAGAGCCCTGCTCTTTTGCACCTTACCCCTGACAGACTGCAGCTTTACCCCTCCTCGTGTTTTCATCTTCTTTATTTGCAGATGTACTGGATGTGTGGATATGTAGAGGAATCACATGGGGTTTTGGAACAAAGCAGAGACAGAGACTTTATCACAATGGTTTATGCAACAGTGCTGAGCCTTTGTGAAGGCAGATGGATAGATGAGTCTTCTGTTGGGTCTATCAGCTGCCGCCGGTGTCAACTGATCATTTTATATATTAGAAGCTCATGCGTACATTTTCTTTTTCATCCTAGAAGCAATATCTGTGACCTCTGTTTAAAGTAGCATTCCAGTCTTTTCAAGTGGGGAAAGGGGGTTCATATGAACATGCATCCTGAAAGGAATTGGACCTGTATGTTGGACATGGTTTACAGATGGATATATTTAGGCTTTTTAATGGAACTTGAAAATGGAACTGCTCAATAGGGACCCTATGCAGTTTAATCGCCCCCTGGTGGCTTGCTGCATTATAGGTGATAAAACCTTCCCTCTCCATGTAAACAAATGCGATGTAAACCAAACAAAAAAATCCAATTAGACTTCAAATACGTTTCTGCCAAAGATGGTTTCTGTCATCTTAGTTACTTCTTGTCACACTGATGTATGGTCAAGTGTTTGTTTTTGTAATAAGTTTGGTTTTAGTTATAAAAGATGTTATAAAAAGGGGGCGCAGCAAAATGACTCGGACTCTGGCTCCGAATGACGTCATCAGCACAATATGTCAGTGGCCACATCTGAAACATTTTGGCTTGATTTTTCTACAGTGGGAGTAGATGGGGGACGCATCGTCCATTGTCAGTCTGTGGGTGGCACAAACAAATGTCCTTGTGATCATTACATAAAATAACACAAAAAAATATTTTTTAAATGTATTTATTTAGGCATTTTTGCCTTTATTTAGAATGTACAGTAGGAAGCACAGTGGGAGAAAGGGAAGGGGGGATGGGATTGGGAAAGGAGCACAAGTCGGGATACGAACTCGGGTCACCGTAAGTGCGCGATACATGTCGGAGCACCTGCCCGCAAAAAATCTTTTCAGAAAATCAGGCCAGCCATTTACGGATGGCATTGGTCATTGTATATGACTGTAAATGGAATTTCCCATATCTTTGCTAATCTTTGTTTGTATGTAATGTAGCTATACTGTAGTACAGGAATGTGTCAATGTACCTGTCATTTACCATATAGGATGCAACACAGGATAAATCAAAATGAGGTTTTTTGGTTTCTCTCCTGACACAAAAACATGTGGAATGTTTTTAGTTCTTGTGCATTGTTGATTGTAAAATGATTGAATGTCTTTGTACTTCATGCAGAGCACAATGTCAATGGGGCGGAAGTGTTGCATTTGTTGAAATCTATTACTGTCCTTCGTATTACAAATCAAACAATAATGGAAGCATTTGCATACAGATAGAGACAGAAATGCAAAAGCTGCTGGTGTTTCCTGCTGTGTTGCCTTGTGCCCTTTTTTAAAGGAGGGAAATTGAAAATGGTGGCAGGCAGGCTGTTGCTCGAAAGACTTTGATTGAAAAAGTGACAGTGGATGACTTGTAGATTGTGGTTTAGCTTTTAAATTGAGTGAAAAAGAAAGACTGTTGCTTAAACCCACTGTTGTTGTTATTGCATTGCTATTTACTTACATAAACATCTGTTCAACATGGCTACAACAAGCCCTATTACAACCGGTGCAAACTGGTTGTGACTGAAGCATCCTCGAGGGGGATTTTGGTTGGTCGGCCACATTTTTGCTCTCTCTTTTCAGTTTCTTTGCAGTATGTTCTGATTGCTTTTGGCCAGGCTCATGATTGATCAAGTGCAAAAGAGGATTAGCGGATGCAGAGAGAAGGGACTCAATTCCGGCTGTGCTCGCTTTGCTTATGGCATTCAGCTCTCTTGCAGAGCGCAGTGGAAGGGTGAAATAGTGTTGTGATCCACCCTCAGATCTGAGCCGAGACTCGTAATCTTCCTTCCAATGGTTTCCATCCATCAGCATTAAAGTGACAGAACACTCAGGAGGGCAGCAGCCATGTTGGACGCAATCACACCAGTCTGCCGCATGAAATGTATGTGACAGTCAGGTTTTTTTCATGCGAAAAAGTCTTTAAATGGTTTAGAAAGGATGTGAAATAAGCAGATCTGGCTATTTAATGAACACGAGCAATGAAAAACATCAGTATAAACTGATGATACGGTCCCAGCAGTGATAATACTGCCCTAATCCGCATTTGGTGCAGAGAATGTTGCCTAGCTGTCACACATTTCTATGAATGTCTACAAAATCAATTCTGAAGCCCATGAGAAGACTTATTACTACTGCTTTTAAAGAAGAAAGTAGTCTCAGCTACGTGTCCGATTTAGCTGAAGAAAAATCATATTCACATCCATTCCAATATATTTAATACAATAGCTTAAATGCAAGTGTCATAATGCTTTAGTGTAGCAGTTTTAGTTAATGTTACATTGCACACTAAATTTGGCCACTTGGTCTCCCGGAATCGTGTAGAATTTAACCAATCAGAGGACGACTTCGAATCTGCCGAAGTGTTTCTACTTAAGTGTGCCGTATGCATTAGATGTTCAGCCAACGTCCGTTGAAGGGTGACCACATGTCCCGTTTTGTGTTGTACCGCACAGCATTTTCACCCCTTGTCCCGCACGTCCCATATTGAGAAAATGTCCCGCATTTCTTTTACGTTCTTTTACCCGAAACGCACATTAGACGCTTGTTTGCGCCATTGTTTATTTACCTATTGTACCTGCTGTGCCAAAAGCAGCAACTCGGTGCACACCAGTGTCCAACGGGCTCATACAAACGCAACTAATTTTTAAAGCCTGACTTTTATCCGATGGATGGGAAAGACAGCAGTGAATTCAGTCATCAAGAGGCTGTGACATCTGTCAATCAAACTGTACATCGGGTGGCAATCCCTCCCATGTAAAGTCACTAAAACTGAAACTGTCAAAAAGACAGTTCTTTTGTAGTTTTATGTTTTTACAGTGGAGAGTAGATAGGAAGGTATTGGGAGGAGATAGGACCGTTGAGAACAGGAATCGAACCCAGGTCGCTGTAAGTGCACTGGCGCTATGTGTCAGCACACTAACCACAAGGCTACTGATGCCGACAAAATTTAAAGAGACAGTTAACCTTAAATTGAAATTAAAATTGTTTTGTTATAACATTTTATGCTCATTTGCACTACTGTTCTGCATAGTCTAATTTATATTGTACATATCCATCAGTAAATTTCTGTTTTTAGTAAATAACCATCTGTATATAATGTTCATAGTACATTCCCACTTGTAAATTCTTCATAATTTTTGCTTTATTCTGTATTTATGCACAACTGTATATCCTGCACTTGCTTATTGCACTTCTGGTTAGACCTAAACTACATTTCGTTGCCTTGTACTTGTACATGTGTAATGACAATAAAGTTGAATCTAATCTAAATCTAATCTAATTTTATCTAGTTGGAATGGACTAAATAACAAATTATTTTTACAAGATGAAAAGTAAAAATATATACACAAATATTTTCATTCGGTTATTATATAATATACAGTTTTACAGTATTTCAGTAGTGTCCCGCACAAACGTATCACCTGTCCCACATTTGGTTTGTTGGGGGTGGTCACCCTAGTCTGTAGGCATGACATCTGAGGCTGAGACTACTTAATTTGTATTTTTATTTTCTCTACCAGCAAAATTAGTTCCATAAGAAGCCAGGCGCATCGAACTTTGTGTGTTGGCAAGCAATGCATAGAATAACAGCTTGTATGTGAGTGAAGCATCCCGTAATAGCCTCTAAGCATTCTGAATTTCATTTCTTGAGCTTCATTTCCAGTCTCATTTTCTATTCCCATTAGATTTTGTGTAAATCTAGGATTATGTATGTTATGAAGCAATCCTGAGTTCATTGAATGTTTCATATACTTGAATTAACCAGATAATCTCATTGTCTAACTATATTTAGATGCTTTTCATGTTACAAGTATATACATGCCCTGGCAGACTGTCATATTCCCTGTGTTCAAGTCATTTAGGCAATTTAGTTTCACACAGAACACAAATGTTGTTCCAATATCAATCAAATCCCTTTAGAGCAAATGCACAAACAGAACAATAATTGAATATTTTGGAAAGAGTTTTTCTTTTTCTCTGTGGAAGCCACAGTAAATACAAATTGTATTGTTATTGGACCATTTTCACTTATTTCATATCAAGATTTCATATTAGCAATGTACAGCCACTGAAAAAATGTAAAGACCATTTTCAGTTTTTACTATTGTTTTCTATTTGCATTTATTTGTAGAAAATGAAAACAGGTCAAAATAACAGAAAATATGCTCTGTATTTTTTCAGACCTCAAATACTACAAAGAAAACATGTTCATTTTTACTTTTAAGCAATACAGCAGTAATATCCGTACATGTACTTAGGAAAAGCTCCCCAAAAAGTTTTTTATGTGATAACCTCGATTTTCCTTGTCATTCTGTCAGTCTTTCACATTGCTGTTGGATGACTTTATGTCTTTTCTGAGGTTTGATTTTGTTGAAATTCAACACACACTGGATTGAAATGGCCTCAATACATCTGATTCAATGCAAAATTTGAAATGGCATCTTAATTTTTTCCACGGCTGTATAGTATACTATAAAAACACTATAAAAGTGGTCACTTTTCCTTTTTATATATCTTGTTATGAATTGCTGAGATTGAGTTGGCATTTATGGATGCGTTGTAGATGTTTTCTAGATGTATGACTGCCCTCTATATGCTGCAATCTAAGCTTCTGATGGACATTGTGATGTAAACTTCTGTCTTTGTAACCCAAAACCTAAAGCATGATGGGATAAACAGCCTGCTTGAGTAGATAAGAGAACATCACTCTCTGTGGGAAGTCATTTTGCAGAAGTCATGTAGATCTCACAGCCATGCCACAGAGCCATGAGAGCCGTACGAGATTGTTTTGCTTGTGATTGAGGATGTCAGTAGTGCAGTAGTGTGGTTTGATGATAGAGAATTCATGCCTCTCTGTAATGGTCACTCTGTTTAGTTGACTCTGACCTGCTTTTCCCCAAAGACGTATCGGCTAGTTTGATCGGCTTCCAACCCTGAGGCATGCTGTGCTGTAGAAACAATACACAACAAAGAGAAAAGGCACAGTTGGAGAAATATGAGCTTTCAACTGAAAAACTCTTGAGCCGGTCACTGCAGTTTTAGACAGACGTTCGTGTCGGGGTGGGGGCACCAGAACTACAGCACTGACAGATCACCTTTCATGAGGTCTCTACACATTTTATGAAATTAAAAATGCAGTTGTTACCTTAAGGAGTTATTTCTACGTCGACTGACCCTTCAAAGAGCCAATAAGATGACTTGACAAGTGCAGATTTATTTCTATTTGAAAAGATTACAGATATGCTTACCAGGGGAAGGAGATGTTCTTATTGTAGATGTAGACAGTATTTTATTGAATAAACATTTATATACACCCCTGAGTGCAAGATTCATCAATATGTTTGCTTTGTTCTGCTAAAACTTAAAATGCATATATGTGCTGTAAATAATTTGTAAACGTTCAGGAGCAAATATTTATGGATTGAAAGATACATGGAGTATAAGCCAATATTTACTCACCCTTCCATCTTTTTAAACCTGTGGATGTTTCTTCAGCAGAACACAGAAGACGACATTTTAAAGAATGTTGTTAACTAAACAACACTGGCCCCCATTGACTTTTAAAAAAAAAAATCTTCTTTTGTGTTCCACAGAAAAAATATAGTTGAATGTTTATTTCTGTAACCTAATATTTGGTTATTATTAAAAAAGAATTCTATGATCACATTGAACTACGGACTCTGATGAGTATTGCGAACACAGATTCCTCTGAACCTGCTATCTTAAAATAGATCTGTATCATGCATTATTAGTACTGGTCACACAGGGCCTGTCACAGTATGCACTGTGATGCATGTTTTTGTGTTCTTCCTACACCCCCTCAATTTCTAAACTCATTTCCATAGCTGCTGTGTTTCTTTTAGAAGTGATTTTTGTGGCTGTTATGTCCCGGTGGTGAGAAATATGAGGAGGAACACTGTGTTCTGCTGTGCTATGCAACTCTCGACATGTGCAGAGATGGTGGTGTTGTGCGGCAAAGGTTATTGTGCTCTACTTGTCTGCATCCTTTGTTTTTTCTGTCAGGGTCCCCTAGGGCTGAAACGATTCATCGAGTTACTCGATTAACTCGATTACAAAAATTCCTCGAGGCAAAAACTCTGCCTCGAAGCCTCGTTAAATTCCTATGACGCGCACGGATCTGATTCACACGGACCGTTGTTCAATGTTCAGGAAGCACACCATAGCGCGTAATACATTTTGAATTTATTTGGCGCGATGGCGGAGAGTAAAGATGTCCATAAACGGCAGAGAATGTCTAAAGTTTGGGATCATTACATTCTTAAAAAAGAAGATAACAAGGTGCAATGTGTATTTCTGCCGTATCAAACTGCAATGAAGCAACTGGTGTGACTGGGGCGTCACTCTTCCTCACGCACGGCACGCGTGCACGCGCACACGCACGCACACACACAGGTTGCTAGATTACCATAGCAAATAGGCTCACCCCAGAAATGATATATTATTTGTATATTTCATATTTACTTTGATTTCAGGGCTAGATTAGCTACAGCATGAAAACTGTTGTGCATATTAATAAATTAAAGAGCTTTTACTCTTTTTTTATCGGATTTTAAAAATGTATCCGATTAATCGATTAATCGATTGATTAAGTGCTAGATTAATCGATTACAAAAAGAATCGATAGCTGCAGCCCTAGGGTCCCCTGAGGCCTGCATGACTCTGTTCAGCTCTCTGCCCTGAGAAGAAGACCCTGACAGAGTCGAACGATAACCTCTTTAACAGATGCACACTATTACATAGCAGTGTATGTATCCCAAGGATTTTCTGTGCTTTGTAGTACAGGATAAATGGAATAAAACATTGCTTCAGCTCAGTCTGCACACTCAAACACACAATAAGCACAGCACAGAACGCCTCTGCTGATTTCATACAGAAAGCTGGAAGATGATTGTGAGGAAAAAGACAGTAAACAGTGTCTGTGCAGACGGATCCATCTTCACCAGAGACATGCATGTCCTCAGACAAGATATTCATGAGCATAGTGTGTTAGTGTCATTTCCAGCCTCATAAATACATGATGACTTGAGGAAAAGCTGTCATTGGGAAGTAGGTGGAGCTTGTTCATGTTTTTCCTCCTCCATCTGTGGGCACAACCTTCCCAGTCCTGACCATTTCCTCCTCAACCTTCATTTATCAAACACCTCATCACCTTGCCTGCTGACAAATCACACAAGCTTTTAAACTACTCTGTTTTTGCCCTTTGGCAAATGAAAGTTCATTTGTTGTTGATCCTGCAACTCCATGGTTGTGTTTATCTGAAGGTAGTTCTGAAGTTAGTGGGTTGGGTGTGTGTTCTCCTCTTTTTCTCTATTTTTTTCTCCACCTAGAACGTTGTAAATATTTTCCCATGGAACACATTGATAAAACTGTGCTATCCATACTGAATGCACTGTTGAGTTGCCTCGGATAAAAGTGTCTGCCATATGCATAAATGTGAAATGTTTTGCACTTTGTGAGTCACTCAATGTTTTAAAAACAATAGATTTAAAGGGATAGTTGAGTTCTATTCTAGATTAATTCTTTCATCATTTACTCACTTACTCACATAAGAAGATATTTTGAAGGATGTTGGTAACCAAACAACACTAATCCCCATTGACTTCCATTGTATGGACACAAAACCTCACACATTTCTCAAAATATCTTCTGTTAAGTTCCACAGAAGAAAGAGTTATATGCAGGTTTTAAACAACATAAAGGTGAATATATGATGACAGAATTTTGATTTTTGGGAAAACTTTCCTTTAAATTTAGGATTTAAAAAGATCACAGACTTTAACCAACTAAGAGGTAGTAACCAAGGCTTTCAAGCCAGTGGTCTAGTGTATTATGAAAACTCCCAGTACAAAACCAGTCCCAGTCTGTCTTATATGTTATAATGAGGAATTGCAGTCATATTTATGTCAAATGATGTTTCGGACAGTATGTATTAGGCATGTTCCTAAATAAGTGGCAATGATTCATCAAATAATCTTGTATTACTGCTGATACATTAGAGATGCTGACATACCAAGAGATGCTCTGTAATAATATCCAGTGGTGCGTCAGAAATCTGTATTCAGCATCAGGCACAGGTGTCATTATGAGTCATACATCACAGGTCTAGCAAAGGTCATGACGATCATTTATGTGGTGACATTGATACTGCATCATGGGAATGTTATCATGGTTGGGATGGATTGATTCTCCTTGTCAAAACCATCAAACTTCAGTTGTAACAGCAAGTGTGGTTCAATGTTTCACCAGAACAAACTGGTTTTCATTATTTCTATTGCATCTATTTATTCTTTTAGATCTAGTATTATTGCCTTCTTAAGGGTCTACATCACAATACATATAGGAGTCTGTAAAAAGGTACTTTCACAAAGACTAAATATAGATTCTTGCATGCAGAATTGAGCTCATGTCATAATACTGCTGCTAATGGTGATATATGCTTCATTTTGTGGTTTGGTTTGTGTTTTGATTGCATAAACGCAGAAAATGAGGGATAATCGGGAAGAGCAACTCAATGCTCTTGTTTTTTTTTTCAGCTTTTCAGCTCCAGTTTTCCATTTTCTTGCTCATTTCGCTTCTCTCTGCCCTTGTTGTCAACCTCTCATCTTTCTCTCTGTCGCTCTCTCTGTTGCTCTGGAGGCATTAAAGGGTCTGAGGGCTCCCAGCAGCTGCCACAGCGCAGATGGCTGACAGGAGGCAAGCAGTAGCAGCTTTGTCCAGTGTGTGTTTATGCGTGTGTGTGTGTGTTTGTGTAAAGGGGTGAGGCAGCAGGAGAAAAGCGAGAGGCAGGGGTGCAAAGCTGTTAAACTGCTGTTAAAAGGTATTTTTGCTGTAGCGGTTGATTAATTCCATTGCTGATAGCTTATTTAATTTTGGTAAAGGCACAGTTCACCCAAAAATCTAAATTCTGTCATCATTCTGTCACTATGGTAGACAATGGGGTCCAATAACTATTTGCTTACAAGCATTTTTCCAAATATCTTTCTCTGTGTTCATCAAAACAAAGAAATGTATACAGATTTGTAACAACTTGAGGGTGAGTAAATTATGACAGAATCTTCATTTTTGGTTGAACTGTCCTTTTAAGAATAGGTTAAATATAGGTTTCATAGTTATAGAAGACAATGCAATTAGTTATCATATAATTGAATAATTAGTCTGCGCAATATATTGGTCTATCGCTAGCCTTTGGTAATCATACGATCACTGAATTTTTACTATCCCACTAACCCACTCACTCACTGAAATTGCCAGGAATTCTTACTTCTTCCACCTTTCTTTTTCTCTTAGCTTCTCGTGTCACCATCTGTGGCATTCCACTGTTCTTTGTGCTCACAGGCAGTGCAGGCAGCACGGGTGCAGGCGGGATTGGTGCCCGCTGGTCAGTTTTGCACACAAGAGTGAGTGAGCCAGAGGCTCAGCAGGTGTTTTTCTCCGATCAGAGAGAGAAACGCACAGTACATGCCACACACAGCTATAATGTTGGTATGGTATTGTATTGTATAACCAAATTTGCCATCGGTTCAGTACAGTAACTATAGTTTATTACTAAAGTATACCCTTGATATTTGTAGTAAAACTACTGTTATACAAATGGAAATCAATCTAACTAAGACTTTTTCTATAATAAAACTGTACTTAGATTTCTTAGATTTTTTAAAACAAAAAATATGGTGCTTGTCCATGTAAAACTCGCTGTCTTGATATTAAGCTTTTGTGGGTGGTTGCCAGAGAGTGTGTGCAGTTGCCAGGGTGTTATTGGTGGTTGTTAGGGTGTTGTGGGTGGTTGCTACAGGAAGTGGGTGCTTAATGATCCAAATCAAAAGTACTTTAAGTCTCTTTGATATTCTGGTCACTTGCTATGGCTTGGGTTCCTTTACAATCAATGTTTAATAAATCTACAAAGAAATTACAAACAGCAAGTTAAAAAACCAGCAAAGTAAAGCAACAAAAAGAGAGAAAAAGAAATAGATGATATATTGCAAAGACTCAATAATTCCTTCCAATATATGTACTATGCTCTTTGATAGACCACATTAAAACAAAAAGGTCTGATCTTCTTGCTTCTGGTACACCATGCAAGCTGCTAACATTTTAAAACTGTGCTTTAAAAGCATTGCTTTTCATTTGTTTTCAAATGCATGATGTAATGAAACCAAACAGGACAGAGCAAAGACTGCAGTAATACAATCTGAAGTTCATGTTCACTCCTGAACTATAATTGTTATGTCGTAATATATCTTTTTTTGATCTACTCTACAGCTCAACTCTTAAATCTGAATTTGTCTTCATTCTGTCTTACTTTCTTGTTATGTCTGGGTAGTCTGATTCTATTCTGAGAAACATTTTACTGCTTGTACTTCAAAAACAAATGATTGTTATTACTTACATATGCTTTTATATGTTCTTGGGGGCAATTTTTAAAACTTACAGATTGGATTTTTTATCAGTCTTACAGCTTTGATGTGTTCTAATATAAGTTTTAGAACCAGCAGGCAAGTGTAAGGACAGTTAACAGCAGGTGATTTGCTTGTGGGCCTTGGGAGGACATACAGAGAGAGAGAGACAGAGAGAGAAAGAAGGAAAGTAAAGGTGAACCCTTTCACACTGCTATTTCATTAACATTTTACCCTTGAGGCTTTAATTATAACTATAATACGCTAACCCACTTCTGTCTGAATCTTCTTTCCACCCTTTCTCCCTGTTTATGCAGGTTATTTGTTAGAACAGATTGAAATGGTGGTTATTTCAATCTGAAATTATTTTCAGATTGGTGGTTATTTTCTAATTAAATAATACATATTATTTAATTAATGCATTGATTGTAATTAAAAGCTATTATGCTGTTTTGTATTAACTGTTAAAAGAATAGCTCTGCCAAATACTAAAATTCGCTATTTATTTACTCATTCATGCTGTTTCAAAACTGTAGGCAGATAATTATGTCTAACACAAAACATTTTTAGTCTGACTGCAGTTCATAGTAAGCATGTTTGTCAATTAAACAATATACATTCATTCTCATAAAGGTAGCCCATACAACTCTACAATTGACTTGTGTGAGGAACAGACTGAATTGTGAGTCTATATTATGAATACTGTCCCCTCTGCTACAGATCCTAAATGTCAATCTTTATTGCACATGTTCACACTGACCTATCATAGTTGGTTAATGTGAAAACCACCAATGGAGTTTGGGGTCAATGATGTGTAATGTAGAGTGCTACACCAGTGTGCTATTTTTTGTGAAAGCAGATGCAGTGGACATTTTACAGCCTCAGTGATGTGAAAATTATTACATGAATAATTTTAGTCTGTTGTCTGGGTTTAGAAGACTTGAGATGAACTACTTGCATAGTATTGCTTTGTTCTTGTAGTGGTCACCATTAACTGTCGTTGCATTAATATATACGTGTAGATTGTTCAGATTATTTTCTTTGTTGTTCTGCACACAGTAAACATGTTTGAAACATCATGAAGATAAATAAATAAATAAATACAGAATTTTAGGGTGATTTCACACTTGGGTCCTCTTTAAAAGAACCGAACCCAGACCCTTTAAAGTGGACCAAGAGGTGGACCAAATGAAAATGGGAAAATGAGTTCTTTTTACATTCACACTGTACTTATCAACAAAAAAGGACCCAGGTGTTTTTAGCAAACCGTATCATAAAATGAAAGCGAACCGTACTCTCAGACCACCTCCTGAGATGGTCTCAGTTCGGTTCGCTTTAAAGTGGTCTGAGATCGTTTGCTGTGTAGGCCAAAAACCTAGCAAACCGTGCTCAGACCCCTGAAAAGGACCAAGTGTGAAAACACCCTTAGAGTGCACTGGTCCTTTAAGACACATGACTGTTGTTATGTTGTTGCAGTCTCATTCTCAGTTTGTAAGGTGTTTTCACACTTGGGTCCTCTTTAAAAGAACCGAACCCAGACCCCTTAGGTGTCCTTCACACTTGTAGTTTACTTCGAGACGGGGCACGGTTCGCATGAAAAATTGCTAATGTGAAAGCTGTCAAGCGAACCCGGGTGCGCACCTGGCTACCGAATCCGAGACTACCTGAAGGAGGTGGTCTGAGTTTTTTTTTTTTTGCTCTCGAACTGAACTGTGTTTTTGCTCGTGAACTGTAAGACATGATAGTGTTAATGATTTAGGATTTGAGCAAGGGTGAGCCTGCATCGTATTTCTGCGTTGTGAGTGGAATCAGAGCGGCAGGTCAATGATAATCCACTGTTTCCTTAAAATCCTTTGCCTTTTGGGCGAAGTTCTCTTGCAGTGCTGTGCATTGTGGGTACAGCAATATTGTGCTAGATGGCTGACCCTAAACATGAAAATTTAAGAAAAACTTTTGAATTTCGATGGGTGGTGGTTAGTTGTGTCTTTATATAGTCCTCTTTACAAATATCGGCAAGTTCTGTAGTTTCCTCGTCTGACCTTAGCACCCCTCTTCCAGCGGCAGCTGCAGCCATGTTGGATAGCGCGTCTTGTACGGAGTCGTGTTACGACCAAGAAGAATGAAGAACGCGAACAGTAAAACCAAGCGAGCCCGGAGCGAGCCCGGTTTTTAGCAAACTGTACCCTAAAATGAAAGCGAACCGTACCTAGACCACCTCCTGAGATGGTCTCAGTTCGGTTTGCTTTCAAGGGCTCTGAGATCGTTTGCATTGTTAACATATGGGCCAAAAACCTAGCCAACCGTGCTCAGACCCCTAAAAAAGGACCAAGTGTGAAAACACCCTTATTTGGGCCTTGTTATGACCCACCACCATAATGCCCACAAGTTTGTCCTTATTCAAGCCTGTGAATGCTGCCGGTGGGCTTGAACAAAAGAGTGTTGCCGTGGTGATTTGAAGGGCAGGCTGGTCTGGTGGTCTGGTCTAGTGGAAGTTTGAGATAGCAGGAGACCAGGAAATAAACAGTCCCCTGCCTGCTGAGATTGAGAGACAGGCGAGAGCAGACACAGAATCTAAATGAGAGAGCAGAGCTTTCTTTTTCTAAAGAGTCACTAGTCAAACTGAAAGCAAGACCCTTGAGTGCTTTGCCGCAGGGAGGAGCCTTTGATATCTTTCATAATGTTTGTTTTCAAATTCATCATAGAGAGATAACCAACAGTATTCCACAGGTAAAAGGGAGGGACACAAGCTTTGTCTTTTACATTTAAATCGTGCCGGGCCCTTCATCATGTTTAGGATGTCAGTATAAGTATGACAGAGAAAATACTAGTAAATTATTAGAAATTGTAAATCTCTTGTCAGATTGTTATTGTAGCATTTATATCCTTGTACTACAGGCCCAAGGTCTCTCACTCTGAGAGATGACTTAGAAGTCAAATGTAAAGCTTAGCTGACTCAAAGTGTGGTTGAAAATAAGAAATAAGAAAAGGGTGGGAGTTAAGGACAAGGTGAGTGTACTAATTCAGATTTTCAGATTCATTCAGAGTCATTCAACTATATGGTGTATAAACCCATGGCCTCTGTCTCCTACAGTACATCACTATTAAAATAAGATGCTACAAACAGTTCAGATCAGTAATGCCATAGACAAACTTGAAGGTTCTTGTGAGAACCATTTCATTCTTTTTTATAATCTAAAACTTTTTCTTTAAAATGAACCTTTTGTCACACAGAAAGTTTTCTTTGGATGTTAAAGGTTCTTAATGGAATCATCAGTCCAATAGCAGTTCTTCTATGGCATCATGAAGCACCCTTATTTTTAGGAGTTTGGAAGACTTCTATTCAGGAGTTGAAGAGCGCAGCTGCACAGCAGGCTTTCTGCCCGGTCTCAAATTATCCTGTCATTTATAGATCCTCCATATCTTGCCTTCAACTTTTACTTTTCTAGGTCCTTTTTTCCCCTTTAAAGATCAGATATATTTCAAATGGGCCTGACTACCATAACAATGTATTGTGGTATTTACACTGCACTACAATGTACATTAATTAAAACATGGTAGGGTGCATGTGTAAAAACCATGGTCTTACCATGGTACTTTTGGTTGGCTGTTTTGTCAGCATGATAGCATTTCACATGTCAAATGGCATGGATTGTGGGCAAAACAAACAGAACAAACAGACTCTTCAGAAGTGAAGTGTACCATGAATTTATTGGGTGCAAGTCTAATTTTTCCGGCTGACTTTCTTTCACGACTTTAATTTGGTCTTTAATGGCTAAGCCACGCTTGATAAAGCAAGTCATTAACGGGTGTTAGCATCCCATTGGCTAACAAAAGTCCAAAAGATTAAAGAGGATTAGCCCACCCCTCACTGATGCTGGAGTCACTTCTGTTTACTTTCAACCTGTTTTACACAGTTTTTTGGAGACGCTTTTGTGCACATTTTGTCTCATTGCCTGGAACCAAAAGTGCTTCCCTTCTCTTTAATTTTAGGCCTGTTGGCTTCTTTTGAATAGTAATTGTTGAGTTACTGTATGTTTCATTCTCAGAATACGCTAATACAGAACAGGATCATGGATCATGTCTATATCTGCTGTTTCAGCACCAGATGAATAATGGCCATCTCTTACAGTCCAGGCACAGCCATTGTCTTGTCGCAAAGACTGTTGTGGAGGAAGCAGAATTGCAGGTCCTGTTACACGTTTCTCCGTTACATGAATGCCAAGGAAGAATCCAATTCCCACATCTGTTCACTCATCTCCTCCAAGTGAAAGTATAGAAGCATTTGTCAAGGAAAGCAGAAAATTGTCCCACTATGAGTTAAAACTGCAACTCATTTCAGAAATAAATAAGCCTGTTTACAGGAGGCAGCACGCAGATCCGGCTGTGCCAGGCGTCACTCGGTTCCCACGCTGGAACACATCGCTGGATGTGAAGAGCCTGCAAAGTGCCCAGACATGCAGGAGGAACAGGAATAAGAATTGCACTGTGGGAATTGATCTCATCTCAGTTCTCATCACCTTTCAAATGCAATCCTGCACAAGCTGCCCTATGCTCACAGATGTGTGGACGGGTCCTTTTACCCCCTTTCTGTATTAAAGTGAGCTGAGCGGGTGGCAAGAACAGAATAAATAATCATTGACGTTCATCCACATATTCAGATTGTAGAATTATAAAGAAAGTCTTTACATTAAATGTAAAAGCTGCAGTCTGTAACTTTTTAGGTAAAAAGCACAAATTGATTATTTAAATGTTTCGAGTACATAAATAATCAAAACCTTCTTCACACATTATCACGATTCACAAAGGTAGGCTTATGTTTTATCAAATGAGCTTTCAAGGTAAATATGAGTTGTTTGAAGCAAAGATGTTGAATGAGAGACAAAAGATACAGATTATAACTTAAAGTATGTGCCATATTCACCTACAGTATGAATGCACCACTATTTATGTCTGCACTGCAATCTATATACCGAATCAGCATTCTCTGTTGTCTCAGATTCGCATCTGTGCTGAAGGGTTGTTGTGGGCTTATTCAGGACTGTCTGTACTGCTACGGTATCAGAAACTCTCTGAGGTGGCTTAAACTCCTTTGTCCATGAAATTCAATTCTGTAGTTCACACCACCATGGACAAGAGCAGATTAATGTTTGTCTGTACCTGCCCCTTTAGACTCCTATCCAAAGTTCCCTCTGCTTCTGTTTTTTTAGTAATGAGGACCCCTGTCGACCATACTAACTTTCTCACCCACGCTATCATTAACAAAAAACCAAAAACTGTGCATAGGATCAGGAGAGGTTCTTTGTTTTGACCAGTCTTAATGTATAATTTGCGAGTGTTTTATATAATTAGCCAAACAATTATAGTTAAGGTGTCAACATTTGTGTTTGTTCTAAAATAATGCAAATGGTTTGTTTGTTTATTGGAATTCTAAGACTTATCTTTCTCTTGTTATACAATCATGCGTGTCCAACTGTGAAACCCAATTTTCACGTTGTCAGTGTGGCGTCCGAATCCATGCAATTATCTGCCAGTCTCTGTAGGTCAGTACAGAAGTGGACGAACCAGACTAACAGTCACATTAGCTCAGTTAAAGCTGAGAATGTTTGGGAAATCTCAAGGAAATAATTAGTTTGCAGGCTTGTTTAACCCCCTCTTGTTTTGTAGCCGAATGTATCTGGCCCTTGGCGCTGTTTGGTAGAAATTAAACAGAATAATGCTTTTTTTGGAAATGAGTTTTTCTGGCTGCTTTTGTTTTAGGATTTTATTGACTCAGCATGTAGACTCTTAAGTGTATATGAGGAACCACTCAATAAAATGGTCTTGTTTTTATGATATTGTGTGGGGAAGTGTTCTTCCACAAATCCCACTTACATTGCTCAACAGGCACAGATTGTCCTGCTGCCAAATTTACACTATTAATTCAGCATTGTTGGTTCCAGTTAGTTCCAATCCTTGATTCTGATTGGTCAATAGCTGTGCTTTATTATAAGCATAATAAGTAAACGTATGAGTACATAAATGTGGCAAACAGTTGTTTTGTTCTCATAAACTACATTAAATGTAACAAATAAGGTGAAAATTTACTTTATGCGAGGATGTGAAGTTTAAGATGGTCTGGGGTCTATAGGTACACTAAGGTATGGGGTATAGGTACATCATTCAAAAGTTTAGAATCACTTGACTGAAACATATTTTATGATCTTAAAAATCATTTGATCTCTTGATCTTTACCATTTTACAAATCAATCCATAAAGCCAGACAGGTGTAAAATAAGCATATGACGAATTTCCGCGGCAATTCTGTCAGACACAGGGTATATTACGGCTGTGTCCGAAATCACTCTCATTTTCATTCACTTCTCCCCCATATAGTGGACTATTTGGCATTCCCTATATAGGGAATGAGTGAGCGAATTCAGACGCAGCTAAGGACTATTTTTCCAGCAGAAGGAAAGATTGAAGTGATTTTACTTCATGAAAGTTGCATTGATACATATATTTTGACTTTAATATTTGTATGGTGTGGTAGCCATAAAAGCAATAATTTGTTCACAATAAAGCACAGCCTCTCATAAATTATTGTTTAGCTATATAATTCACAAACATCATAAAACTCCTCAAGATATTAAATAAAGACACATGGAGGGAAAACAAAAGGATTGTTAACAATGAAACATTTTCAAATTGTTAAGGTAAATGTTATTTTACCAAGTAGGGCATTATTCTGGGTTATCCTATTCTTTCCCTCTGATTTCAGAAATGGTTAGGGTTTTGGGTAAGATTCAGGTTTAGGTTAGAATTGTTTCCGTGATAACATTCTTACTTTGCATAATCTGATTGAATTATAGAAAATGCATTAATATTGGGAGATGGACATTTTGTTTGCATTCCCTTTGATCATGAAGTGTGTTTATTTCTCATGATGTTGACAGTCTGGCTGTGGCCGCGTGCACATATAAACCGTACAAAAGGATGTATGTGCTGTAATGGTTTCTGTCCTGCCGAGAGTGTATGGCTTCTGTAGTTGTTAAATTGAAAGCATGCATCACAGCAGGGAGCAGGTCAGTAGCTTCGTGAAAAGCAATAATTCAATGTGAAAAACCCCACCTTCTTTTTCTTCTATTTCACGGTTGTATCAGAATAGGGCATGTTGTCAAGCATGTGTAATTCACGTCATTTGATATAACTATGATGTATGGTTTTACTATTTCTCAAATTTTTGTGAAGTCAGTCCTCCTGATGCACAATAATGATTTTACTGTGAATTGAAACACACAAGTCAATTTTACTCTTCGAACAAGTACAGCCTGCAGTAAATGGTAGTTTGGCGTGTTCAGTTTCACGTACATCTCCTCCTCCTTTACTGTGCTAGCAAACTGCTTCTTTTCGGTAGAACACACACCATCTGTTTCAGCTCTTGCCTTGCTCTATTTCTCACTGTGGTCCCTCGCTGTTGTTGATTTAAGTTGCTTTACCACATAGCCACCACACACTAATCATCTCTCACAAAAACATCATGTCCCTCTCCTCTCATATTTATTTCTCTCTTCATTACTGCCATCCTCTCATGTTCTCAGTGATATTACAGGACATGTTGGCCTTTGAGAATCAGTTAGAAGTTAATGGAGGTCACCCTCACCTGGAGAGTGTCCTGGTCTTGTTCAAGCTGTTGACCTCTTGTTCCAGGTTTCTCTTATACACAATGAATTACAGATAATCTCTTTTTAAACAGCATGTTTTGAGGCATTAGACGAATAAGGAGAAACTGAAGCATTGTAAAATGTGGTCCATGTGTTCTCACAACTCTGGTCATATGTGCATGGGATTAAAAAGGCATTTTACAGCCATTTGTTGTGTCTGGTTAAGTAGGAAGTACTAAAGTTCTCTGCACGGCTTTGGAGCATTTCCATGCCAAAATTCAATAAAAAAGCTCAATGTGTGGCCAGTTGACAAAGCTGTTGTGAGTTGTTCTGCTGTAGCAGCATGTATGTGTGCGTTTGGATGTTTAAGCTTATTTCAATAGAAAAAAAAGTTCCTGAAATGGAAATGGAATGGTAGCTACTTTGAATACACTAAAATATAGCTTTTATTTGTTTTAATTTTCTTTAGTCGCAACATATTTCTTACATCATCACATTATTGTTTTGATGAGTTTTTTATTCTACAATCTAGAAAAATATGTAAAAAGAATGAATAAGTGATCCTAAACCTTTGTAGTGTATATGTGAATGTTGTCTGTTGGTCACTTTAACTGTAAAAGGTTTTGATAGTACCATAGAGCCACAGTATGTAGACTTTTCAGAGAAATAGTGTACTTACAGTTTAATGCACAATATATTCCAACATGTTTGTGACATACTTTAGCTTTACAGGTTTTAAGTCAAGTACCTCTATAAAACGCAGTTTTTTATACAGTTTTTTATAAACAGTTGTGTAAAAACAACACATTTTGTGTTCAGTTAAGGACAACACACAAATGTTACTTTTAACACAAAAAAGTAACACTTGTGTTGTCTCTTTCATTTATTTCACACAAAATCAACACATAATGTGTTAAGACAAACAGTGTGTTAAAATTAACCAATTATATGTGACCTGGAGGTATAAATTACATTTTAGTGTTGCTTGAGTGTTTTGTTGGCATATTGTCCTCTATGCTGTTTTCTTGCCCTTATCTTTCATATTAAACATGTTGCGAATAAATAGACATAATCCCAATAGTTCCAGACGTGCGAGATTGATTCCCTGTGCATCCTCCCCGACAGTCTCGTCATTGACATGATAATGTATTCGACTTCAGTAAATGGAAATGATACGTATGCTACGTGATAAGTACGCTTAACCACACTCCAGGCATTATACTTGGGTGTGCCTGATGCCTGAGCAATGAGGTGAAAGGTCAGGGGTGCCCTTGGGAGGCAGTTGCCGTTAGTTACCAGAGTGTCGGATGGGATTGGATTGATTGAAGATGGGGGGAGGCTCTTAACCGCCTCTTTTAGTATACTTGTTGTGTTTTATGCTCCCTAATAACAAGAGCAGGTGGAGAGAAAAAGTGTGATTTCCTTCGAGAGCTTTTGTGCTGAGTGCTGATCAGTCAGACAGGATTTCAAGCGGTGAGTTTAATAATCATTGGATATGCTGTAGCATAAAGGTACAAAAACCATTAAAACCTGCTGTTTGTTTGTGTGTGGATGATTTAAAGTCTATAAATCTATGCAGTGTCAGCCTAAAACACAGACACACACTATAAATTTGGAGGAGTTGAAGCACAATGAGAATTAGTTGTTGTAATGATTGGTGATGGAAAGCGTAATTAAAGACAGAGAGGCAGAATGAACAAAAGAGAGAGAGGCAATAAAAGTTCATCGGTGAGCTGTTGTTGCCGACGGCAACATGACAGCGTTGTGCGCGTCTGTGAGACTGTACCAGGGCCATTACACGTCTGATGTGAGTTTCACATTCTGCGTGTGATTATGCATTGTCAGGATTCACCCTGCCGGCATTGACGTCTAATTGCCTTTTTTATGTAAAGTTTGTCAGCTTTCATATACAAGCATCTCACAAAAACGTAAACCCTGCAATTTGCTATGGTTCACATTCTTTCTAAGTGCAATTCAGGCGCGTGGGATTCGTTTCAATATTTCAAGATTGAATGAATTGCGAAATGTTTTGGACTGTATTATGTTGAAATGAAAACGTCAAATTTTTACAAAAGATGTCAATTTTTGATGGTTTAAATACCCATGTGAAATCTTTCTTTACATTTTTGAAGCATTTTTTGTGTGTTTTTAAAGCATATGGTATGAATTGTCACAATCATAAAGGTCCATATTCCTCACGAATGGACAAATATAGAACTATTTTATGTTCTGTAAAGAGCCATCCCTTCTGCTTTGTTGTGTATTATTGCTTCTGGTTTGTACATTTTAATTCACAGAAAGTATGTCATCTATCAAAAAGTGTGTCCTTTTTTGTCACATTCATAACATAAATATTTCCCTTTTAAAACAGAAACCTTGTGCATAGACTGATATTGGACTATAATCAGGGGTTCAGTAAATATAAACACATGATTCAACATACAGTATTGGTAATAAATACATTCTCTGAGAATTTATATTTCAAGTTTCGACTGAAAATGTCACATCCATAATGCTGGAATTGGCCAGCACCTGTTGTTTATTGTGCCAATGACTTAATTAGGCAGTTTCCTCTTAGATGTAAAAGTCAAACCTGAGAAAAGCTGGAGCTGTTCAATGATGGTGCTGGTCTAGGTGTGCATGAACATCAGTCAATGACTGAAATTGATCATGTGCTGAGAGCTGAGAAGTGATGTTGCCCCTGCTCAGAGATCAATGGTGCAGCTCGGCTCTTCTGTGCCACACATCAAGATATGCTTTTGTGTAGTCAGCAGTATGGTTGTATTTAGATGTTTCCCAATGTTTTCAGCAGTACTAAGTCAATGACAATGAGGGCTCTGGATTGAAAGCATAGTGTTTGTTTGTTTATTTTAATCTGATCATAATGAGGAGAGCAGTTCAGACAGTATAGCTTGGCTTGTATGGTGCAGAACTGTAATCGCACCAGATAAGTTCATAGGATCCCTTTTGTGAAGAAGTTTATTGCTCAAAAATAATGAATGTGAGGTTGAGGCAAAAGTCAGAATCCACAAAAGGACAAAGCCAAACAAATATAATGTAATGGTTACAAATCCAATATACACGATAACAGGGCAATGTTTAAGAACCGAAGATACAATTCAAAGACAATGTAATTCTTAGTGTTGCAGTAAACCGGCAATATTTCATGAAGATTCAGACAAAGACTTTGCTGTGTGTATTGGGTTTGTGCTACGGGTGAGAATGCTGACATGGTAAAACAGTCCTAGTATTTCAGGCTTGCAACAATAGACTATGTTGTTTCATTTTTTACAGCGTAGACAAGGAAATTGAGTTATTTACAATTACTTCCATGGGGAAGCACAACAAAGACTGAATCATTCCTTGCCTGTTTTTCTATTTTTGTCATTGTGTATTATTCGTTAAAGGTCTGATCGGATGAGCACTTTCAACAAGTTGGCATGATTTATTAATGTCTTCATGAAATGTCTGTCAAATATTTTGCTTAAAAAACACTCAATGGCTGTGTAAACAACTCCTTTTTTGCCTTGTCAAAAACAGCTATGCTCACAGCAACCCGTTTTGGTGTATGTCTCTTTAAATGATAATGAGCTGCTGCACACACCAACCAGCGGCTCTGACTCCACCCCTCTTTCATCCGGCATGTGAACACAACACACGTGTAGTGCTCACATGGCAATCCTTTAGCTAAATGATATTTCCTGATGATATTTTTTAGTTTAGTTTAAAATGTCTCAAATCACTCATCCTCAGACTCACGTTGTGTATGTGTTTGTGTGTGTGTGTGTGTGTGTGTGTGTGTGTACAAAATCCACGGAATCCACGCCTGCAGATCTCATTGTTGTGGACCTACTTTTATACCAGAGGTTCTGGATATCTTGTTCAGAGACATGAAATTATAGATTATATCAAAAACCAACATATAAAAAAACAAAACCTGACTTGCTCTGCTAGAAATCTTATAATGGGACGTGGTTACATCTTCCATCAGCACATTGGTTCAAAACAAACATCAAAATCAACAAAAAATGACTCACTGAGTACAAAATCAAGGTTTTGCCATAGCCATCCCAGTTCCCTGATTTGAATCCTATAGAAAATGAGTAGGGTGAACCAAAGAGGAGATAACACCAACATTTGAAGGATCTGGAGAAATTCTGTATGGAGGAATAGTCTTAAGATCATTTGACATGTATTCTTCAACCTCATCATTATTATAAGAGAAAACTTAGAGCTGTTTTTCTTGCAAATGGCGGTAGCAAAAATAATTAAATGAAGGGGGGCTAATAATTGTGGCCATGGTGTATGAGAGAAAAATGCTTATTTCATAATGTTACTTCCCCCCTACTTTCAATTATTTTACCTTAGTGAAACATTGGATTTTTGTGAACTTTTTAAATAAAAGATCAAAAGGAGAAACAATGCAGATTTATTTTCACAGCATTCATTGCTCATATTTACTAAAGGGGCTAATATTTTTGTCCCCAACTGTACATATAGCCAAACTCCAAGTGTCCATTTGCCAAAAACATATAAATATCATCTTTGAATGTTCTATTTAGCCCGTGAGTGATAGCTCCCGTCGCTATCATATGCTAACGTTGTCCTCTTGTACATTGTCAATTGGGATCTTATTTTTCACGTTTTCTAAAATAGTAGATGGACTGTGGACCCGATTATAGCACTTAAACACGGAAAAAGTGTGATTTTTATAAGATTTTTCTTTCTCTTTGTCAGGATTGAGGATTCCAGTGATGATAGACTTGTGAGCATCTCTCAATGGCTCAGAGGAAGAGGCTAGGGACCAACGGCAGCATGTCCACAGCAGACCCTCACGTATCACCTCCACGCTCCTGCCCCGCCCCTTACCCAAACCACGAGCTCCCCGAGGAGGAATACGTAGAGCGCCCGGACTCCGAGATTTCCCAACACCACTACCACAACCAAGAAGAAGCAGATTTGCCAGACAGCAGACCGACCACGCCCACCACCCCAGACCACGCCCACAGAGACTATCACAGCCACCCGGACAGCCTGGATGGAGACTCTAGCTCAGACTATGTCAACAACACCTCTGATGAAGAGGAGGATGACTACGATGAAGGACTTCCAGAGGAGGATGAAGGTGTGACATACTACATACGCTATTGCCCAGAGGATGACAGTTACCTGGAGGGCATGGACTGTAATGAACCCGAGTACGAACACGAGGATGGTCGCATAGAGCCGCCTCCGGACACGGATGATTGTCAGGAAGCTGTTGAGGAATGGGTGGAGGGAGGCGAGGATGGACATGAGGATGGAGAGGTACGTTGCGAAGTGCTCGAGCAGGACTCTGACCAACAGCTATACGACGGCAGACCTGAACCCGTCCTTGACCACCACCAGTGCTACCCAGATCCCAACCAGGACCAACCCCCAGGTGAAGATCAGGAGGGACAGGATGTTGAGGGGAGTGATGACTACTGCCCTGAACAAGAGGATGAACCACAGGTGGACCCAGACAGAGATGGCTACACAAACGACTACTATGCCACGGAGGACAATGGGAACTCAATGCGTGTGTCACCCTATCGGGGGCATAAGGGCACGGGGGGAGAGGCGGGGGAGGAGGCAGAGGAGGACATTGATCAGATAGTGGCTGAGATTAAGATGAGCATGAGTATGGGAAGTCTGAGCAGCAGCACTGATCAGAGTCCCGAGGAACTCGCACTCGATCCAGCACCTAGTGGGTACCAGCCTGAGATGCGCTCCAAACCCGATCCCGCCCCGTACCCTCAGCCGCACCGTCATGATGGCAGGCCTAAATCCCTCAATATTCCCTCTGCCAGACACAACCCTGAACTCCAGAGGAGCTTTAAGGTTCGGCCTCACACCCCAGAGGAGAGACAGAGGTGGACGCAGGATCAAGTGAGAGAGCAGGTAAGCAAAGCTGTGATTAAATTTCTGTGAAGATTTCAACTATATTTCTCTATGTATGACCTTTGTTTGATAACTGTACATCAACTATCCCGCCACACAATAGCAAC
Organism: Oreonectes daqikongensis; assembly: GCA_026939265.1. NCBI lineage: Eukaryota > Metazoa > Chordata > Actinopteri > Cypriniformes > Nemacheilidae > Oreonectes > Oreonectes daqikongensis. The sequence goes on from JAOTQM010000074.1 coordinate 246,922, forward strand.
CACCTTGAAACTACCTTGCAACCAACCAGAGTGCCACAGAATAGATAGACATCAGACTTTTTTTTTACATTGCCTAGAAATTGAGTCCTCATTCAAACATTCAGTATTCAAATACAATACACAGATGACATTGTGTTCAACGCACACTACTATACCTCTAGTTCATTTACCTTTAAAGGATGCTCTAGTTTTGTCTTGGGTGCTTTTAAGTGCTTTGAGAAATATTTATATTACTATTATTGTTAAAAATGAATGTGAGATTTTAACAAACATTTTTAAATGCAAAGACCATTGAACTAAAAGAATAAACAAAACCTTTATGACCAAGATTTACCTCAAAAAAAACTGAGATCATGAGATCATGAGCATTAAGTTTATGTCTTTTAAGAGCTAATGCTCAAATGGGATATTTGGAGCTCATAATAGTTTTTATGTGATTTAAATGTGACATTTTAAAAATAATGTTTGCATTATTTGTGATTTATTCTTGCCATTTATTTGTTCATTTGAAGAGAAGCTCTCGGTTTCAGCAGCGTGTTGGAGAGGATGAGATAAATATCTGCTAGAAATGGGAGTTCTCTCCTTGTAATACAGACATCAGAGAAACCCTGATCAAAGCATTTCTTGAAACTTCTGCATTTTAATTTCATTACTTATAATTTATGCATTCTTTTTTGTTGCTGAGGATTAAACAAGTGTTTACCATGCTTGAATACATTACATAAGAAATTTGTTAAGGGCTTATCTATTATGCTGACCGGGTACATTGTGGAGGTGTTGTATTTTTCATTCTCGTTTTTCTTTATTTTCTCCTAGTATACTTAAACAGAATTGTTTAAGACAAATACACTGGTGTGGGTTTTTTATGCATCATGTCAGTAAGTAGATTCTGTAGACCACAGCCTAATCTTTCTGAAGTGGACATCATAAATAGAGATTTATTTGTTGACAGAAATTTATTTCCAAGTTGACACCAGTTTACACTCCACACATTAAAATGAGAGGAGCTGCTGATTTTGTATTAGAAGTCTGGCTGACCTGAGTTTGAATAATCCGTTTTGCTACTTATTTCCGGAGGATTGAAAATGCCTTACTCTGCAGTTATGCAAACAGAATAGAAAATTAGATCTGTCCAAGGGGGAATTAAGTGATGGTGTGAGATTTAGTCTGATTCCCTCAATGGTCCCGTGAATGCCTTGCAAAGTTCTATTGCCCTCCTGCTTCTTTATTGCCTTTGGGCTGTGAGGAGATTGCAATTTATTCTGTGAAGCAACACATGAATTTCATCAAGTAATAATGTCCTTACTCCTAAACTCCCCTGCAGTACAAATGAAAAAATAAAACAGAGCATTTTTAGTTAAAGACACAATTTGACTAATATTGTGTAATATTTGTATTATGCTGTGTTTAAAAATATTTTATTTACTGTGTAAAGAAATCAGTCTTTGTGTTTCTGTTCACATCTGTCTTTTGGTTCTGAAATGCATCAAATTGTTCAGAGAGCCATGCTGCAACATATCGCTGCTGTCTTTCTGAAATCTCGTATCTCCATATTTTGTGATTTTTATTTTTGACATAAATCATTATTATTAGTCACCCTTTATGTTTGTCACTGGTTTTGCAAATATCTAACCAATAAAAGTTTTTAAAAAGTGCTTATCAATGCAGTATTTGATCATTTAACATTTTTCCATTTCATGAAAAACAGTGAATTTGGACATCCAAGGTTTCAGAAGGACAGTGACAGTATCCTTTTATTTTGGTCTTTAGTTTTTTATGTCCCTTAATTCCCTCTTTTTGTAGGTGTCTAAAAGTGCAGAACAGCCAAGGAAACAACAGAGGTCAGATCTCAATGGACCGCTGGAGAACAACAATGTCCCTGAGGTGAGCCTGTAATCATACAACACATTAACAAATCAATAGCTGCCAGTATGCACCCACATAATCACCACATATTTCCATCAATGTCAGCCCGTCATCTTAATCACTGCGTCTTTGTCTTGCTTCCTTTCACATTTTTTCTTGTTTTTTTCCAACCTATCTAAGCTGTTGTATTAACAGCACCACCTCCCCCCATGTAATGTGTTGATGTAGCAAAATAACTGGCTTTGCCCTTTCGTGCCCTGACTGTGATGTACATACACAGACAGAGGGAGATTCGGCCTTGACTTCCCTGTTCTAATGCTTCCATAAACATTCTTTATGCGGAACGCAACCTCCATAAGAGCCCTGCAGTACCGCCGTACACGAGAGCAATAAAAATGAGGAAGATTGTCTGGGCACTTACTCAAGGCCGGTAAAGAGATGTTCAGAACAGGTTTTATGAGCATCCAAGGTCATTTCTGAACGGAGTGTTGAATTTGTTAGTGATTGCTGCCATATGTTTTGTGTTTAAGAAAACAGCCTTAATAATGTTTTACATGTAGGAGGTAGTCAGTCACATGGTTGTGAGTGTCAGAAATGTTAAACCTTGTTGAAATGTCTAAGCTGTTCACATTCAGATTGTTAAAGAATTTCAAGGTCTTACAGTAAATATGATTGAAAGTGTGAAAGATTTTCCCTCTTTTTAATGAGAAAAAAAACTAAAGCACTAAAGAATCCACCAAGACAAACTATTTATTGAGGTAGTTACTGTAGATATTCTGAATGAATACATCACCTGCATAGGAATAAGGATTTTTTGGGGGAAGGGGTTACAGTATTTAATGAAGGACAATATTCTCCAAAAGCACAGCTTCTTTTAAAGGATGGAACTGTTATAAAATGTTGCCCAGAATTCTGTTTATCACTGTCCTGACCAACATGGTTTTGTTTTGTGTTACAGTGAGCCACAGCTGTAGTCATTTGGAAGCTTTCCTCTTTGGCTCTGAATGTACATTTTTGAGTTAAATAAAAACAAAAGCACAGCTGGAATTTTCATTGGCTCTGTTTACCCTTGGCATTAAAGGAGCAATGTGGAGATTTTAGCAGCATCTAGCGGTGAGGTTGCAAATTGAAACCAACAGCTCACTCCACTGCTCAACCTTCCCTTTCGAAGCACTACGGTGGCTGACACAGGGCTAAGATGTCGTCTCGTTTTCACTTCTTTGCTAAAGGAGATAACATATTTACAAAACACGCTTAGATCAGGGATATATCCCATATAGGGATACTGTAGAAACAACATGGTGAATTCTGTGGACCTGCGATGTATGTAGATAGAAATAGTTCATTCTAAGGTAATAAAAACATAATGCTTTATTATGTAAGGTCTTTATACACCTCTGTAGACATAGTTATGTGTATTATATTGCATTTCTTTCAACAGATACCCCTAAATCTTACACATTGCACCTTAAACATGCAATTAAACGTGTATGTGGAAATTTCAGTTGTTTCCAAAATCTAACAATTCTGCTTTTCTTTCAGTTTCTAAAAGGTTAATACTTATTAAACATGTGGTATGCATATCTCATCCCCTTTTCTTACATCAAACATGTTTTTCTGTTTCTTAGCCAACAAAGAAGACGGCCTCATTTCCCAGTTTTGTGGATGGTAAGTGAGCGTCTCCTGTCTTTTCTTTTTTTGCATTTGATAATCTGCCCAAAATGTCTTTTAAAATTAAATCAATTCAAAACCAAATCAAATTTACCAGACCATCACAGAATGAGGAGATTATAGAGCACTTTGCTGGAGAAAGCTGCTATTATTTCTCAGTGGATTGACATTCTGAAATGTTGGCAGAATCTGTAAGATGTTTAATGGCCATTGGTGAGACAATTAAAGGGCCATTATTGCTAATATAAAGGCACATAAGTGGATGTCGCCGAGTTCTTAGACAGAGAAGCGCTCTCGGACTCACAGAATCTGCCTCTGCAGCACATATTAAAAAAGAGTTTTAAGAAACAGGACAATTGATTGACCTCTAGGAAGTTTATTTTTAGATGTTAGTCTGTTTGGGAGCTAGTGTGCCAGTTCAGGAAAACTGACGTTAATGTATTGCTGCAGTCTTGGCTTTTTAGGAAGCAGATTCTGGTTTCTATTAAACAATGATAGAATGCTGTCAAGTTTATACCTCATGCCTGAATGATGACAGCATACTGTGTCCCTCGGCGAGTGTCACGATGTCCACATTTCCATATTGCACACGCAGAATACTGCTTTTCCTCATGCAGCCACCTTCACTTTCGCTTTTCATACTTGCGTCAATATCCAGTAGAATTTTATCAGCTCTCATAGTGGGACACACGCATTCGCACACACAGCATCCGCACGTAGCGGTTTTGCCTGATAAGGCCATTCTCATATAACTTATCAGCTGTACAGAGGAGGTGGCGACACAACAAATAGCTTTAATAATGAATTATTAACGCTTGTTCCCAAACAGTGCCGGGCCCATGCGAGCCTGAGGACCTCATTGATGGGATTATCTTTGCTGCCAACTACCTGGGCTCCACACAGCTCCTGTCAGAGAGAAACCCGTCTAAAAACATCAGGATGATGCAAGCTCAGGAGGCCGTGAGCCGGGTCAAGGTACAGAATCTCTGTATTTCCCAGCCTAAAGACTGTCGTCTTATTTTAGCGTGGTTCTCGAGCACTGAGATGATGGTGTTGCAGATTTCTCAGTGGAAAATGAGATCAAATGAGATTTGTTTGTTTACACCCCAGGACTTGTTGACTAATCAGTAGTTATGGGATTATTTCTCTGTGGTGTAGGAGTGTAATCCCTCTTCCTCCCGATTAGTAGCGTAGAAAGTCTCTATGTTGCCATTTTACATAAAACATTTAAGTGAACACAATCAAACAGACAGGAAGCTATTTATCCAACCACAATTTATAGGTAAAAGAAACAAAAGCTTAATGCACATTAATATGGTAATGGTGTTGCATTTGGCCTTTTTATTACAGGTGAGATCTCAAAGAAATGCTTAATATTCTACAAAGTGGCTAATTTGTATAAATTCGTATGATGCGAGAAAAGCAATAATAAAGCCCCACGTCTAAACCCACCCCAGCGCTGGGTTCAAACCAGATAAGCACGCTAAAAGATGTTGATCAGAGTTTTTACTTTACGTCTTTTTATAGACGGTATAGAAATGTTAAAGAAACATTACTGCGCATGCATGCTTTTGTGGCCCAAACTCAACTTCCGGTACACATCCACAAAGAATGGAGTCCCTGCAGATTATTTCTGACAAGCAAAAGAAATAACAAGTAAATGACATTAGCTAGCAAGTTAAAAATATGACAATGTTACACAACCCGTTCAACAAATGGTTTATTTAATACAATTATTATACAATAAAATATGAATATACATTAATATTAATATAAAATAAACAGTTATTTTATTAGCCACCAGCCAGACTGATCAACAAACACAGACCGAAAGTCTGAACTTTTGGGTGAGGCACGCACGTCTGATTAAATTGGAAGGTACTGTAGGACTTCCTTCCCTAGAGCAGCCATATTGAGTGTTACATTCCATCTGTTTCTGTATTAGATGTTTTGTTAAATGTTCTCAGCAATGGAAACACACATTAACATTGTCATAAGCTGCTGTCCTGACCAAAGTATGCTGTGCACGATGAGTCTCAATCAGTTTCAGACTGCCTCACTCTCCTCATGCATGATAGACTTTAATTTAGTTTTGCCAGGGCAAGAGCAGTTTCAGAGTAATGCATCTGAATACAGGAACTAAAATGAGAATACAGCTTTGGGGAAGGATTCAGAAATGTCCAGAAAGCAAAGAATTGCTGTGGTCTATATGCAAGCAAACCTATTACTGCCATGAGCCATGGTACATACTGTATAAAACATGGTAGTGCCAAGGCTCCACTATTTGGTTGCGACAAATCTCGGGCGAAAATATAAAAATAAGATATCGAGACAGAATATTAATTTAGATTCACAAGTAGTAGTCTTTTATCCTTAGTTCACATTCCCTGTTGTATTGTATGCTACTTTAGGAAGAGACAGTTAGCATGTTGTAACTGCAGTGATGTTCTCCTTGTCAACAGCTGGTGTTTAATTTTACATGAGGTGCTCTACAGTGGCCCACTAAGCCGCTCCACATTTAGAAACACAAACCTACAGTATGGCAACGACATTGATTCACAGACACACATGCTTAAATTTTGTCAGCTGGACCCGTTATGAATATGAAGGAGTGCGACTATGTCTCAACAAAGCAGAATAATAAAATGATATGCTTTTATTATTATAATATTTCTAATACAGATTATTATTACTACAGGGCTCTCTGTCGTTCACATGTCTGTTTAGCCTGTCACTAAATACAGATCCCGCAGCAGGACTTTTGTCCCTGGTCCCCAGCTTCCATTGTTCTCAGACCGCTGAGGGCCAAACCAATCGCCTCTCTCCTGACATCCATTAAATGCCATTCAAAATGAAACCATGGCAACAAACACATCTCTCGGCTATCTCTGGTATTATTATGTGGCCGGATACTCAAAAGTTGAGAGGTCACACAATCCTCTCTCTTTTCTTTCTTGCTTTCCGTATCTGGTTCAGACACACAGTAAACTCTGACACGCTTCTCCTGCTCTCTCAGCTGATAATGTGTCTGTCCACAGCTGAGTGAGCAGCAGTATGTAATTCCAGAGCCCGAGGACAGAGTTTCTCTCCTCACTCATCTAAGGGATAAACACTGGACATACATTATGATTCAACATCCTTTGGGACGTGGCCAATTGAATCCCAATCAAACTTATGATATGAAAGGGAGATAAGAGTTTCGCCCGACCTTGCTCTGAATAACAACAGCGAGTGGTTCATAAGCTAGCATCATTACACATGCTTTCTTTTACATGCTGCATGGAAAGCAAGATGTAGGGCTTTTCTGTGTTAGGAAGGAAAAGTTCGAGAAAGCCTAATGTTTTATTGAAGTGTATCAATGTAGCCTCCAGACTCCAGAGTGATGCAGTATTTATGCAACCCTCATCGCCCACACTTTCACGCTCTCATTTCCCCCTTTCAAGCTCTTACCCTCTCTCTCTTTCTGCCCCACTGTCTCATGCTCTTGATTCATCTCCTCCTCCTCTCTCTCTTACTGCCTTACTGCGATGGGTAGTGTTAAAAAAGGAATTGCATGATTCCACCGATCATCCAGCCAGCGGATGAATTTGGCAGTAAAGGAGTTGTCATGCGACTTACCTAAAAGACTCAAGGTGACAACAGTTAGAAACAGTGTGCAAGTGGGATCAGAAATGCAGTGTACAAAGCCGCTCGCTCACAAACTCACAAACACACAAACACACACGTACGACTGAGAATACGTGGACTTTAATGAGTGTCATCCTTATGGAGATATTTCAGGACACTTCAACCTTTTATCTCACATGTATCGCCTAGTTTGTGTATTGTATTGTTCATTCTATACACTTTCAGTTGTGTTTTAAATGCGGTTCATGTTGTTTAGGATTATGTTGGGATGTAGAACATAAAGCACAGTATCATGTCCACTCTCACAGCTGTTGTTCTCCCTGAAGCCACAATATGGGAGAATGTGTTACTCTGCATTTGTTGTGAGATTCTGACAATGAATAGAGCAACATATCTGTGAGTGCTGCGTCTTTAAAGAGATTGTTCCCCAAAATAAACATTATGTCATCATTTTTTCACTGTAGTATTGTTTCACACCAGACCCATATGAGTAAGAGGAGGTGAGTTTTGAAAGACATGAGGGTGAATAAATGATAGCAGAATTTTCATTTTATTTGGCTGCTTTGCAGTCAGTCAGCATTACACAGCTGTTACAATTAGAACTTAAGGGTTAAGTCCAGTATCTTCTTTTGTGTTCTGCCGAAGAAAGCCATATAGACGTTTCATCGGATGCACATGCCTGGCCTGAAGTTAACTTCCAGTCTGTGTCTTAATATAACAATTTATTTTATTTTTAATTTATATTCATATTAATCTGCATTTAATTAAATGAAAACTACTTAACAGTTATTGATTCTTTGCGGATGTTTATTGGAAGTTAAGTTTGGGCCACATAACGTTTGTTGATGTTGTTGCAGCTGAAATCGTCTATAGGTTTAAAATTACGTGAGGGTAAATAAATGATGACAGAATTTTCATTTCGGGGTGAACATCCTTTTAAGTGCAGCTTAAGTGTGAGCTTTCTCACACTGTCTGGTTTCATATGCGGTTTTAATTTGCTGGTTTAATCTGACACTGCTGTTATTAGCGGACTGTGTTTGCAACTGTTATGACATGAAACGTCTCTGAGTGAGAGAAGTGATAAACTGACACTCGGCCTCATCCTGGAAGTTCTGCCTCACACTGGAGGTATTTAGCCAATCACAATGCACAGCTCAACTGTCCAATCAGAGCATGCGGCGCTTAAACGCACGAAAGAGCCATGCCAGATCGAGTCGTTTCAGAAGGCGGGGCATAGAGTATACAATAATGTAAGGTATGTGGAAAATAATGTGTTTTTTCCTCCTTACAATGTATAAACACATTGCATTATATCAAATACAAACAATAATATTGGTTTTAGCTTGGCAAAATTTCTCCTTTAAACTAAAATGAAAACAAATGAAACACTTTTTTTTCAAGTACCTAAACCCACATTTGCATGTCTATGATTTGCTGTATGTGTATGCAAGGGGATGTTGCTGCATTTTGGGTTTGTTTGTGTTTGTGTATTAAACACACATGCCACACACGGCATGCAGACCTTGTGTTCGGTTGTTTTTGGCTGTTCTTTTCCTTGTATTTATTTGTATTTATTTATATTTTTTTTACCTCCATGCCTTTTTGCTGCTCCTGTGTGTGATGACCGTGTACTGTCCCGAACGCCTCCCAGAGGGTACAGAAGGCAGCCAAAATCAAGAAAAAGGCGGTGTGTAGAAAAAATAAAATAAATGGATAGAGAAGAAAATGCCTTTTTTTACCATCTGCTCCATATGTATGTGCTTATCATTTGTGTATGTTTCATAAGTGAAGTGGAGTAAAGCTTGTGATCTCACTGGCTGGGATCTATGAGGACCTCTTACTCATGAAGTCAGGCACAGTTTTCACCAAAGTGTCCATGAGGTACATGTAGTGCCACTAATTGTTGGTTTGATGAAAGGCATTTTATGATGTACAGTTTATTTCTATTTACAAATCAAATTTTAGCATTAGGAATTAGGTTTACAAAATATCTTCATGTAACTTGATCTTAATATCCTAATGATTTTTGTCATGAAAGAAAAATGAATAATTTTGGCTATTGCTGTTTTTCACATAGACTTCACTTCACCATACACTATACATCCTTTAGAAAATTGTAGCTTTCAGTCCCCGTGTACAACCATTTCTCATTAAATGCTTCCGTAGTAGAAAACAAAAGAATTTGAGCAGAAATGTGCTGACAGGTAAATGTCTAGCACTCTTAGGCAGAGTCTGACAGCTGGTTAAGTGTCGCCATTCTGTTATTTCACTTATACGTCTGTCATCATCTCAAGCCACATTGTATCACCCTGTGCTCCACCTCACTGCACCAAATCTCTCTCTCTCTCTCTCTCTCTCTCTCTCTCTCTCTCTCTCTCTCGTGTCAATCTTCTCATCACTTGAGACCTCTGCATGGCTTCTGTTTATCACAGGAGGCTGTATAGCTGATGATTATTGTCTGTCTATCAGCCTGATAACCTCACTGTGTTTCTCAGTTGTGGGCTTAGATTCACACTTCATTAAGTTACTGTGACCTACTGCAGCTGTATTGCTGCTTTTGTTCTAGGCTACTGAAAGCCTTTGATTGTGAGATATCACTTACCAGAAGTAATTGATTATTAATTCAGAGATACTGTATGAATAGTTATTACAACAATGCTGTTTTTCTTTGCATACCTTATCTGTTTGGACTACTAATAGGGCCGTTTACAAAGGTTAAGCATGACTATGGGAATCCTCTCGTGCATTCCTTTGCATGATTTATGAATACGCATTTAAAATGTTTTCATTAGGGGTTTAAGAGGTTGTTCTGTTTCTTAGGGTCAGTATGAGTAATGGCATGGGTACATTGGTGGCCTCTTGATCAAACGGTGGGTGTTATTTCATATTTTTGGTTTTGCTCTTTTTGTCTGCAGAGCCCAGAGGGCGATGCTCACACTTTGACTGAGGTGGATCTTTTCATCTCAACTCAAAGGATCAAAGTGCTGAATGCAGACACCCAGGTGAGTTCGAACATCCGGCTGCCTGCCGTTGCAGGTATCGTGATCAAATTTGAAACACCCAATTGATAAATGCAGAGTAAGTGCAAGTACAGGAATTTTAATGTGACAGGTGAACTAATTGTAACATTATGAATGCTACAATGCTTTTCTTATCAAATAAGCTCAGACAATCCGAACAAAATAGACTTCAGACTTTTATTCATGCCAAAGATTGTTTTTGAGAACACATTACACAACATGAGATTAAAACCTGTGTTGATGGATGATGACTTCCACAGTCATGTAAACATGCTCTCAGATGTTATTGTAGCCACAATAACGCAATAAAATGAAAACAAATCTGAATATATTATAAACTATATTTGGAGGAAAATTTTATTTAATATCACATGCTATTTAAATATTTGAGCATATTTTCTGCAGGAAATGTGTGTCATATGACACTTGTTAATAACAAAGGAGATAATGATGTCTTTACAGCTTTGTGCTTTGTATTCAGCTGTACGTTTGACAACAGCTCCTCCGTTCTCACACCACCAGTGTTATTGTAAATAGAAGGTGGGGAGCGATGCATGCTGGGAAATGCTTATTGGTACATTTACTGCCCTGGTACTGAGTAAAATGGCTTTGTGTCATGTGATTGTGTATATTTGAGTTTTAACTGAACAGCAGTGAGTGGGCAGGCTGGCACGAACATTCTGGTATGTGCTGCAATGCAGTGTCTCTGTCCTCACACTGCCTGTCACATCTCACAGTGTGCCACTAGTGTCTATTGGCTGGAAGTTAAAGATTCATTACACTGCTTGCAAGACAGTATTGTATTGGTATTCCTTAAACATTCTAAGGTATAAACTTAGGCTATTGGATGAGTCCACTTAAATACACCATTCCCATTTGAACTTTGTTTTGTAAGTAGATTTTTCATTTTGTTCATAGTACATTCAAACTTATAAATGTTCTTCATAATTTTGCTCTATCCTGTATTTATGCACAACTGTATAACCTGCACTTGCTTATTGCACTTCTGGTTAGACCTAAACTACATTTCGTTGCCTGGTACTTGTACATGTGTAATGACACTAACATTGAATCTAAACTAATCAAATTTTTATTTACTTTTAATAAACTTTTAATTTAAGAGCAACGCCTGAAAATCTCTGGTTGACTTTAATTGTCATTATGATTTATCGTCAGATATATTTTTAATGTAGTAATATTAATAAAATAGTAATAAAAGTAATAATTAAATAAGCAATAATGAATTAACATGTTACATGTTGTGTAATAAAAAACACTTATCAAAAAAAGAATGTATCAAAAAATATCAAAATTATAATTAAGTTACATTATTTAATATTATGTTACTTGAGTTTGAGATTTGAAGTATACATTTTTTAGGTTCAGTTCATATGTATATCTGTTTTTTATTTATTTAATACATTTTATTTATTTAAAACATGTTTTAATTATAAAACATTGTTTATTTAATTTATTTTAATTACTTTTATTACCTTGTTTGTATTACCATGTTTGTAAAGAAATACTACAATAAACAAATGATAAATAAAACTAATAAAACTAATAAAATAAATAAAGATATTAAATGCATAAAAAACTACATGATTTAGATATTTTATGATACATGCTTTTTGATAAGTGTTTTTATTACACAACATGTAACATGTTAATTCATTATTGCATATTTAATTTGAAAATATTTATTAAAATTTTTTTGGGTTACACTTTATTTTAAGGTGTCCGTGTTACAGTGTACTTATACATTTAACATGTACTTACTATAGGGTTAGCGTTAGGATGAGGGTGTGGTTTAGGTTAGTTGCATGTAATTATGCCTAATTTATAATAAATACTATAGTAAGTACATGTACATGTAACGTGTAACAAGGGCACCGTAAAATAAAGTGTTACCATTTTTTTTAATTGCACAACATTATTCATGTTAATTCATTATTGTTTATTTAACTCAAAAATGACAAATACAAAATGAACCAAACAATGCTTTAAATTGGACAACATAATATTTACTTGTTAAAACTAAAGTGTTTGAGTTAAAAATATTGGCAACATGGGTTTTGTGGTAATAGCCAGTTAGTCATTCATTCTGCTTGTATTCCATCATGTTTAATTTCACAGTAACATTGTATTGATTCTTGCATGTAGCTGACTGAAATCAACATGCATGTTGGGTGTCATGACAACTGCAAAGCAGCTCAGATTTTCAATTACAGATGCACAAGAACACAAAAAACACAAGCTTACCTCATAATGTTACATTCATAACAGTATTCTTTTTCTGCCTTGAAAGCGCTGTTATTTCCTTTAGGAAATGCATGTCTAGTTATTATTAGTGACTAGAACAGAAAGCTGTTTTCAGCGCAGCCTGTCATATCTTCTAGTCAAACATAAAATATGTGCATAAAATAAAAAAAGATGAGATATTTATAATAAATGATAGTAGCAGTGATAGCTTGTGCCTGACAATGTGTTTTCCAGTCTTTGAAGTAAACACAGGTTATAACATTGGGCCCAATAATTTAAAGAAGAGCTGATATTAAATGGAAATATGCAGCACATGATGTACACCTCAGTGTGTGAACCGAATGGAAATGCTGTATAAAATTCCCCTGTGCCCCTGCTGAGGAGGGTAAAGAGATGTGTGATGTGTATGATCCATTAATTCTCTCTGTCGACTGATGATGTTTTACCTTTTTTTTTGTATATGCATTATATACCTTCTTACACTCCTGCGTATTGAATATTGAGAGCATTTCAATGACTCTTTGAGGACACATACAGTATTCAGAGTTTTTAATTTCAAGGTCATTTTACTGTTAGTGTTAGCTAGGGTGGTGGTGGTAACTTACCATTTATATCTGGGAAGATTAATGAATGTTAGACTTCCCTAAAGGCATTATTACCATAGTAGTCACCCTGCTCAAGGGGTCCCTAAGAAAATGTATTATAAGGCCATTTGGATCAAAATGCTAAAAATTGGAATGAACTTTAGCGTTAAAGAAAATGAAGTCACTCTGCCTTTGGTGCTTTTGTGTGCTTGAAATCTTCAGCCCCCATTAAAAATCCCTCTTTTAGCATTCCATAGCAAAAAGAAAGTAGTATGGGTTAAAATCAACATGATGGTGAATAAATAATGACAGAATAATCATTTTTGTGAACCGAAAATGTGCTTGAGGGTGTTGCTACAGAATGTTAAGTAACTGCCTATTTTGTTTGTGTTTTGTAGGAGACCATGATGGATAATGCATTACGCACCATCTCATACATCGCTGACATCGGAAACATTGTGGTTCTGATGGCGAGACGTCGCATGCCACGCACCGCCTCCCAGGACTGCATTGAAACCACCCCTGGAGCTCCTGAGGCCAAGAAGCAGTACAAAATGATCTGCCATGTCTTTGAGTCAGAAGATGTAAGCGTGGATAAAATAAACATATATGCAATATATAATATATTACAGGGAGCTTTATTCAGCCACAGCTCATATTTTCCTGCGACACAGACAGCAGTTCCACCAGAAACTCTTGCTCCAGCTTTACATAATCCTGTTCTAATGGTCCTACTTTTCTCTCCTCCATAACACTCTCCTCTGCATTGCAGTTGTTTTTCACTCATGCTATCTAATTACATCCTTTGATGTACAAACCAATGAGTGCGCGCGCGCGTGTGTGTGTGAGTTTTTTTTAGTTGCCCTGCACTTCCTTATTTTTTACTAAGCCTTTTTTCAAAAGCACATTATCTTCTCTATTAAATGTCTATAAATATCGGTCTCATAAAGATTTCAAATACACTCTAAAAATGCTGGGTTGTTTTCAACCCAGTTTATTTTGGCCCCAGCATTTGATTGAAACAACCCAGCATAGGTTAATTTACAACCTAACGGTTGGGTCTGGCCATTTTGACCCGATGCTGGGTTGAAAATAACAGATCTGTTTGGTTTAAATTAACTATGCTGGGTTGTTTCAATGCAAAATTCTATTTTGTCAACCCATTGTTGGGTCAAATTGGGACACTTTCACTTTAAAATGGGACCCAGGCGTTGGGTTGTAAATGAACCTATGTTGGATTGTTTCAACCAATAATGCTGTGTTAAAAATAAACATTTTCTGGGTGAATTTAACCCAGCAGTTGGGTTTGTCCTTTTTTGACCCACTTTTTTACTCTAAAAATGCTGGGTTATTTTCATCCCAGCGTTGGGTCAGAAGGACCAAACCCAACCATTGGCTTATAAACGAACCTGTGCTGAGTTATTTCAGACCAAAATGCTGGGTTGTTTTAACCCATTGTTGGTTCAAATATAAACCTTTTCTTTATTATTTTAACCCAACATTTTTTGTGCATAGATCAAATAAACCCAATCATTAGTTTTTATTCATTTTATCGTGAGTTAAAACAACCCAGCATTTTGTGACCTAATGGTTATAGAGTCATACTTGTAACCCCAAGGTTGCAGGTTTGAGTCTTAGTACTGACAGAAAGGTGGGGGGAGTGACTAAATAGCACTCTCTCCACTCTTATTACTACAACAGAGATGCCCTTACCCTAACCCTCAGTCGCTCCCCGGGCGCCACAGCAAAAATGGCTGCCCACTGCACTGGTGCGTGTGCACTTGGATGAGTAAATGCATAGCACAAATTCCAAGTATGGGAAACAAATACTAGCGCTTTGTCATCCCCATCAGTCTGCTCGCTGTCAGTGTGTCATTTTTTGCGATGTTATCAAAACTGATTTAGATACATCACAGTCCTGAAACAGTGGTGCTTTGCGTTCTCATGAAAAAATCAAAGCCCACACGTACACACGTCAGGATGTTGCTTTATTATCGGATGACCCCTACCTGCACACATTGCCTGAGGGACACTATTAAAGCAGAAACCATGGATTGGCATCAGAAAACAGCTTCAGTCATAAACAGGGAATGAACTGTTTCTCACTTTCCTTTTTAAAATTCTAGTGCTGACAGGCCAATATAATAGACTGGATCTTGCACCTCTTCTACTGCCACAGAAGATTATTGACTACGATTTGAAAGAAGTTGCAGTGCATGAAATATTCCAGCGTGTTTAAATTTCATAATGAACATCATAACCGCTGTGAAGACGGTGGTTATGGAAACTGCCCAAAAGTGTAAACCTGTTTTGGAGTGTGAAATCAATGTACAATGGCACTACATGAATGAGCAGATTCACAAAACATCAAATCAATGAAGTGTAGACTAGTCAGATATGATCATGTTTATTTGTTGTATTGATCTGCAATATGAATGTTCTACCAGTTCTTGTCAAAGGCAGGTCAGCATACACAGAATGCATATAAACTGAAAAGCTTTTGTGTTCACAAAGGCTTATAATTAGAAATACATTTTTATAAATTTAAAAAGGAAACATTCTTTAAAATTAATTTACTTTGTTTGTCCTGAATTAAGTTGATTTTTCCTCCATTTCCTTTCCCCATTGGCATTTTTCCCCCCTTATTTTAAGTAATGAATCTCACAAATGTGGTTAGATTCATGCCCAAGGCAAGAAAAAGCAATTTGTTTCTCTAGCTCGTAAAACAGGTGTTCCTATAGCTCAACTGGTAAAGCATCTCAGTGCAGATCCAATCATGTATCTCAGATTAGAACCAGTTTATAATCAGAGTCATATAATTGATGTATTAATTTATTTAATTTTTTGTCTCTCACACATCCAGGCCCAGCTCATAGCACAGTCCATTGGTCAGGCTTTCAGTGTGGCCTACCAGGAATTCCTCAGAGCCAATGGCATCAACCCAGAGGACCTAAGTCAGAAAGAGTACAGTGACATCATCAACACACAAGAGATGTACAACGATGACCTCATCCACTTCTCGAACTCTGACAACTGCAAAGAGGTCAGCTGCTAGATGCTTTGTTCTTTGTGAAGTGTGCTGATTTCTGTCTGTTATCTGGCTAATACAAATGGAATTGCTAGAAAATAAAGAACAGTGATGAGATGACAAACTGCAGCTCTGAAACACCAATTGAGTTTAAATGAAAGAATGATTTCAAATACCATTTGACATTTAAGCTTGTATAGCTTTAATATTAACCTTTGCTCAGCCCAGATTTCTATCTTTCTGTGGGTTATGCCTCTGAGACCACTTTACCACCAGATACTGAGAAAATCTGTATGTTCTCCATACCTTAATCTTCCTTGAAAATGTCAAAAACATACAATAGACAAGTATTTTATGCCATCACAGTATGTAAAAGCACTGATAGTTGTGCTAGATTGAACCTTCAAGCTCTCCTGTTATCAATTGAGTCAGATTGTTTCCTCAATTGCTTTGCTCTCTACCGCCTTGAGTACATCCCTTTATTGGCAGTCATTACTCTGTATCTCCTTCCACAGTTGCAGCTGGAGAAACAGAAGGGAGAGATTCTGGGCATAGTCATTGTGGAGTCTGGCTGGGGCTCCATTTTGCCCACTGTCATCCTGGCCAACATGATGAATGGAGGCCCAGCCGCCCGTTCTGGAAAGCTCAGCATCGGTGACCAGATCATGTCAATCAACAACACCAGTCTGGTGGGACTGCCTCTCGCCACCTGTCAGGGTATCATCAAGGTGCGCAGAGGCTTGATGTTTGCCTTGGCCATGAATCTGTTATTCTGAATAGCAACATGATTTGATCATGTTTATTTAGAACTATTTAATACCGTCTAACATGCAATAAGTCGTAATCTTATACATATGTTTGTGTGTTTTGCATTAGGGACTAAAAAATCAGGTGCAGGTGAAGCTAAACATTGTGAGCTGCCCTCCTGTAACCACAGTTCTCATTAAAAGACCAGACCTCAAGTACCAGCTGGGTTTCAGTGTGCAGAATGGCATTGTGAGTATGAGCATCTACAGTATGAAAAGCATAGAGAAGCTATGAAACATCACTTTCTTCTGATTGGTCATGTAAACCTCATCGGTTTCCTCAGATCTGCAGTCTGATGCGAGGAGGGATCGCAGAGAGAGGAGGGGTGCGGGTTGGTCATCGCATCATTGAGATAAATGGCCAAAGCGTCGTGGCCACAGCACATGAGAAGATCGTCCAAGCCCTCTCCAATTCAGTGGGCGAGGTGAGCCTTTACCAGTACAGTTCGGTGGATGTTGAATGATTTGTGACTCTGCTATGATGTCACCAGGACATATCAAATACAAATCATATAACATGTACTTACATAATAAGACAAATCCTCTTTCTTTGCTCTAAAACAGATCCACATGAAGACGATGCCAGCCGCCATGTTTAGACTCTTAACAGGGCAGGAGACTCCTATGTATATATGATGCAAGGTGGTGGACTTTAGCCCTGGGCACACAGAGCTTAGAGATGTATTGGAATGCAGCAGTCAACATTCTCCTTTCACCCTCACCAAAAATAATCCCTATCACTATTGCTGTCTGCTAACGTTTCTTAAGAGATATGGTGTGTCATTTTTTGGATAATGTGGATTCTTTTCATTTGTAATGAGTGTGTTTAGTCTTATGAGTTGATGCACCTCAAGACTTCTTGGTAATGTGGAGGAGGGGGGCTTTGTACAGTACATGTTATTTTTTGCTACCCTTATTTAATTTATTTGCAATTAAGAATGTGTGGATTTTGTCGGAGAGATGCAAGGTTGTTTTGTAAATATGTAATCGTAATATCAATAGACAGGAATGGAAAAGCCAGATTAAGAAGTCTAGAAAGTTCAATCAATATGAAGTCATTTGGCCATTCCAGAAGGATTTCATCACCAAAAATGAAGCTGATACAGTTGATACTAAACATCTTAGATGCACACACACATTCTTACAATTAAAGCATCATAGTCATGGTTTTACATTTATACAGTAAATCATTAAACCTATATTATAGTAAATAATGTGGTTTTTAAAACAATGCTAAACTAGTACAGGTGTATCAGACAGTAAACTCAGCAGTTATGCACATGGACGGAGAAAAACCAGCCAGCCTTCATCAGCGAATTAACAAATGTCTAGCGGGCATTAAAGACTGAACTGAGCAAATTTTGAGAGTAGTTTTTTTTACATACAATTGAGCGAAACTTTTGTAAAATACCACATGGAAACAATTTCTGGCCTTCTCCCATGCTGTAATCCAACATTCCCCTGCCATGCTGTAAATGAATTTCGTTTCAAACGCGTACGTGTTCTATGAAATGTAAGAGTTTATTTTATACATGTGCTTTTCCTCGTGCGTATGCCCAGCTGCAACTCATTTGAGTCTGTGGTGAATGTAATGGTGTTGTTAATAGTGTGTCCACTTCCTTAAACAGTATTAGAATGTCTGTACATAAACGTTTAACCTTGTTTAGTACCGTGTCCATGTAGAATCACTGTTAGTCCCATTTTATCTTTGTGAGGCTTTGGCCTTCAGAAAATAAGACACTGTGACCAAAAGCCTTACCAGTGCGTAAGAATGCTTTTGAAAATTGTAATAAAAAAGGAACATCACACAACTAATAACACATGAACATGAATACCTGTCTGCATGCGTCTTTAAATGACACTATGGCAAAATAACAATAAAGTGTAATATAAGCCATTGTTGTTGTTTTACTGACCAAATACTCTGATGGGGTTTTTTTGGGGGGGGGAATAAGTAATGAAGCGAAGAATGGCTTGAAGTAATGAAACTCGACCTGGAAGCTTAAATCGAAATCTCTGCCAACCACTTCTAACAGTGGCCAGCTTCCAGCACTTTAAAATAGCTCCCTTGCTTCATTTTATAGACTTAATGAGCACAGATTTGAGTCTCACAGTTTGAAATCTGTTCAGCCAGCTCAGAGTCCCGAGGCTTTCCCCACATAGTCATGGAAAGAACAATAGGAGGAAAACACTGAATGATGAATCTCTTTTATTTGATGTTATGGGAGATCAGAGGGCCAAGCAGGCAAAATACTGAGACAGAATGCTAAATTATAACTAAGTGTGGTATGGGATGCACCAAAGAAATCATCTTCCAAGTTTGCAGGATGCTGCTCCCTCAAGAGGTTATACAAATATATTACAGCCTGTTTTTAGCATATGGAAGAATGTTTTAGGGAGCACTTAAATTACTTGTTAAGAAATGTGAACAAAAATATCTAAAATGATCATTTCTGTTTCATTCTGTGAACTACTAAAAACATTTCTACCAAATTTCAAATAGAAACAGGCCAAAATAAAAAAAATTTATTGTACTGTAATTCATTTCTGTTAGGATTTTGTACTGTAATGTGCTTTTGAATGAATCATAAATAATTTCATACACTATAAATAGAAGCACTGAATTTCTGTACCTTCTCTAACAAAGATCAAATGAGGTTACTCTTAAAATGAATTAGATGACTCAAGAGGCCACAGCCACCTCCACTCTCATGGGTTTTGATCATTCTTGTCACATTTTAACATGACCTTAACCCCGAGCCCCTGCCGGGTGGTCTCAAATGCCTCCAAGGCCTGTTCCAGTGGGAAGCGGTGGGTGACCAGAGGCTTGACATTCACCTTCTTAGATGCCAACATAGCGATGGCCATCGGCCAGCTAAAGAGAGAATAAAAGAAATCTGGGTAAAGTGAGCCAGTCTGTAAAAATCCAGCTAAAGTCATGTTTCCTACATAAAATCATCATGTAACGTACAGAACATTCTGTGAAAATATAACCTTGATATCTTCAGTATTGACTAAGTAAGGCCATGCGAAATCAAGTTTGATTCTCCTTATCTCAAATGAGAATTTGAGACTTTAGCCTGGATCTTTAAATGTTTATTATGAATATTAAATGTATAGATGCTAAAGAAGTTGTAAGTCCTTAGCACTACTGTTACTTACGTATTACAGTAGCGAAATACACCTCTGATGTCAACTTCTCTGACTGCTGCATTAAGAAGAGGTACTGTGGCCATCTCAGCACCAAGCCCAACCAACACCACTACTCCTCCAGAACGAGTTGCCTTGACAGAAAAGACTTAAGATTTCAATACTTCACATCTCAATCACATGAAAGTGCAAGGTTACAGTATATTAAGAAGCATTTTTCAATGCAATAAAAATAGAGAGATATCACTTTTTATCTCTGTATGCGATTGAACTTACATAGATTGCTGTCTGAACACTGCTTTGCACTCCTGTGCATTCTATGGTGATCTGAGGCATGCACCCGAGCATTTCTTCTACTTTTTTAGCCAGTTTCTGTGGTGTATCCTCTTTCTTTACCGGAAGCAAGAAATCAGCCCCCAACTCCTTAGCCATGGCCAGACGATCCGAAGACAGGTCTACAAATGGAAGATGGAATAAAGAAACACATAATAATATGTTAAATGACATTTACCTAGAAAATTACCTTTGATATAACATATGGATATGGGCATATGCATATATTACCACTTATTACTACTTGTGATCCACCCATGGCTTTGGCTGCCAACAGAGAGACTAGTCCAATTGGTCCTATGATGGTCAAAACAAACATTTATGAGTGTGTCTGAGCAATTACACATACTTGTAAAAGTTTTACAAGCATAGGTTGACATTTCTAAAAGGTGATTACATGACTTTTAACAAATAACAAAGAGAGACTTGACATATATTAACAAACAAAGACAAAGTCCTGGTCAAAAAACAAAACAAAAGAGTGAATGTAGCCAAGAAGGCAAAGATCACTGCATGCATGGCCTTGTGAGTTAATGTGTAACAATTGCATAAATATGCACAATGATTAAAGGTGGCTGACCTGCACCACAGACAAACACCAAGCTTCCAAGAGTGACCCCTGCCCTCCTGCAGGCATGAATCCCCACTGACAGGGGCTCGATCAGAGCTCCCTCCTCATATGTGACATTATCAGGAAGTCTGCAAGAACACATTGTCACGTGAATAACAAGCAGATATAAAGAGCATACAGTGTAGTGGACTGAGTCATCCAAAAAACATTGATCTGACTTGTAGCAGAAGTTGGCGTTGTGCTTGTAGTATCTGCACAGATTTCCATCATCTGGAGGAGTGGCACAGAAAAATATACTAGGAGACAGGTTGTAGTGTCCTGATTTGAAAAACTCATCTATCTCACGAGGAACCCCAGGCTCAATGGCCACTCTGTCCCCTGTGGGGTAAGAAAAAAGGCTTATTGTTCATAGTACAAACTAGCCCGTCCTGTTCAATACACAGGGGACACTAACCTGCTTTGAGATGCTTGACAGCGGAGCCAACTTTAAGCACGCGACCAGAGGCTTCATGTCCCAGGATCATCGGCTGTTTCAACACAAAGTCCCCGATGCGCCCGTTCTGCCAGTAGTGAACGTCTGATCCACAGATTCCCACAGAATGCATCTGAAGTACCACATCTCAAATAAAAATAAATGCATTATTTAAATACTAAAGTGTTAAAAAAATGCATCATTGATTAATGCTTCTCTAAATATTTACCATTTGGCCCTGGCTCTGGAATCGGGCGTTGTTCCTGTCATAAAAAGATTGTTTGCAAGTTTGTTTATAAAGTATGCCAAATTTGTCAATACACTTATGCAGTTGTATTATGATTGTATAAATGCATAACATATCATACCAATCTAAGATCTCCCTTAGAATGTAAGACTACGGAGAGGTTGTCTTTATCCATTTGGCTCTGTCTCTATGAAACAATTTACAATACGTGTAATCTGAGTTCATGCACAGACAGTAACTTACTCAATACTGCACAGATCATTTATGCTTGTACTCACACGCCCCTTGCATGCATTTCCTGTAGTACTCGTTACTGCGTTCAAGACCGTCAAAACTGCGTAACTGTGCAGTAAAAGCGCACTTTACGCACTAATCAAATGGAAAGGAATGCTCATTTAAAAGTCCTTAACTATATGCCCATCTTTAATTTCCGATTAATGTTGTAGTTTATAAAATTTTTTGTTTTATTCGTTGTCACACGCGTTTTGTTTTAATCTGGTAAAACAAAACGCAGATATTTTTTTCTGAAATTAAATTCAGTTCCGGATATGCCACCGGAAGTTGACGTTCTAGCTTCTCTAGTAAAAAAGTTATTAGTATTTCACACATACTGCGTATTTATTTCAATTAGATGAATAGATATGATATTGTAGGGTAATGTCTCAATATAAATCATAACTGTCAGAGTCACCGGGTG
The DNA here is from genome assembly GCA_026939265.1 of Oreonectes daqikongensis. Lineage (NCBI taxonomy): Eukaryota > Metazoa > Chordata > Actinopteri > Cypriniformes > Nemacheilidae > Oreonectes > Oreonectes daqikongensis. The sequence continues at coordinate 269,256 of JAOTQM010000074.1, forward strand.
CCAAATGTTGTGCCACCTGCTGTTTCGAGACTAACGGTCTCTGAATAACAACTAATTTACCACCAGATGAGGTAAGCTGTCATTCACAGCTACTGTATGCTTTTACAAAGGAGTAAACTGTAGGATCATTCATGTAATAATGTGCAGTTTGATGTAAGCAGAAATTATAAACATGTTACAGAACCTTGGCTTTCATAATGATAAAACTGCACACCTGCCATTACAATTTGGGTGCCTCAGCAGCTTCAAGACCTCCCAGAAAATCATTTAGTTTCCGGTCTTCATGAATCTGGACAAGATCTATTTCACATACAAACACACTTTTGCACAAGTTTGACTAACTACTTCATGAAATTTTCATCCATCATCTACTCAATTGATTTCACAAGCAGCACAAAAGTAATTCTCTGTGCTTCGTTGTGTATGCTGACAGTAAAAACACATTTTGTTAAAGGCAGGCGACCGATGCTGTACCTTGACCTGATCTTCCTTTGCACATATTAACAAATTAGGCTACATATGTTGTTAAAGTGCAGTGGACTAATAGTTAATTATTTACTCAAATTTTTATTGCTTATGGTTAGGTATAAATATAAATCCGTCTTGCTCATGTGCAGTTTTTTCATTTTGTTCTAGACATATTGAATTTGCAAATTCTGCTTCTTAAACTTAATGGCCTCAGATCAATGGAGAGTTACTGTACTTAATCCCTGGTTCCAGCAGACTTGACCTCAGAGAAAATCCTTTAGTGCATAAAGAAAATCCTTTAACTGGAAGGTAATTTGACATGAAAAACTTGAAGACAACATAGATTACTTGAAGCATTTTAATATTGTTAATATCATGTCTTTCTTTTCACATGCAAGGATTGGATTTCATTTTTCTGGGGAAAGTATGACTTAACACCCAAGAAAGGAAACTATTATAAGCCATGCAAAAACTGAAACAAGCATCCAATATTATTTAGCATACTTTCATCAGGGAATATATATGTAACGCAAATAGAGAGAAATACATTAAGCTTGAATTATACATCTTTATAATAACAAGAAAGTTTAAAGATCTATTAAAAGGTCTAATCATTAGATCTTGAAACGGTGTGGCCATGGAGGGAAGGAAGGAAATCATGCAGTTCGCCTGAATACTTGTTCATTTGGTCGATATTAACATATCCTGAAAAATAGACAATATGAAAGATAGATTTAAAATAGAAGTCTACTTAGTTGAAATATACAGTTTTGAAACTATAACATTTGAAAATTCTTATGTTTTTCTAAACATTTAGCACTATTTATTTCATTCGTCACACATGGAGAAATGTTAAATATTCATTCAATGTATAAGCTCAGCTAATGACATTGTATGTGAGTATGGATGGCAAATACATTTGTTTTGCCGTTTAGTACCTGAGATCATGTTGTTAACTGGATACTGCTGCATCTGACAACACAAACGCATCTTGTCTGGTGATGTAATAGTTTGATAATCCTCCTGGCTAATAGATAACATGAAGTTACATCAGGCATTAATAAGGATAAAGTGCTGAGGTTTGAGTGTTGTTTTAAGTAATGTGGGTGTGATTTTAATGTCTATGCTGGTAAAAGAGAAACTTATGTTTATGTTCAAGGAAAAAAAGAAAATTTTATAAAGATGATAAAAAAAAACATACCTGCGCCTGCTCCTCACAGGTTGATCTTCAGTTTCATCTGATAAGTTTTCATCAGACACTTCGTTTTGTTGTTGTTCACACATTCGCTTAAATACAGAACATTTAAGAACCTAACAACTGCTACAGAGGAATAACCGTGCTTAGCTCTCTTACCTGATCTTTTTCCCAAATAAACCTTCCAGTTATTTCTCTGATTTCTAAAGCGAAAAGTCAGAACATTTCTCAGAGTAAACATGCATTTTTATCAACTTATTTCAGTCTTCAATATGATCATAGTTTACACAGCCTACCATTCTGAATGGAGTCTGGAGGCAGTACATAGTGGCCAACGGGCACGGATTTAACGCTCTGTCGTTGTTCACAGGTCGACAGAAAGTCACTGTGGAAAACTGTTGCCCTGTTCTTTATATAGTCCTCACTGTCAAAGATCCTTTAGAATAGTAAAGCTATTACTTTGTGCTTTAGTTCTCAGATTGCATAATATTAGAAACGTCTTTGCGTCTTTTCCTTGTATTCTGTATTAAGTCCTCCCCACACCAAAATGATACACTAGTTAAACTAAATATATACAGTAAGTGTACATGCTTAAAGACCTTTTGGTGTCTTCAGCAGAAGCATCCTCACTGAAGAGATAATCTGCGGTTCTCCAGGTAGAAAGCGCTCCCCCTTCAGACACTGTGAAATAATGAACACTGGAACTCTACGTTTACATCAGGTAAAATTATCTTTACAAATATGATTCATTCAGTGTACATTCATACAATGTTTTACTTTCGTTTCTGAGTTCGTCGTGTGATTTATTTCAGCTAACGTTAAGTGCACAGTAACATGATTCAGAATCTCACCCCAGAAGCTGCGCGTTCTCTTCTCAACACTGGTGGAGAACCAGGCAGTTTTTCCTTTAAACATGCTTTTCCAGATGTGTTTGTCGCTTCACTTCGCACAGAAATAGGGCCGAGATGTGCCAGTTCGCTTTCTTTAGCAAGTAAAAATATAAGTTAGCATCGACTTTAGATAAGCAATGTGTAACACAAATATCACATGTACGCTATCGGTGATGTTTTCTTGACCACTGTTGTTGTTTACACAAGTTCATGTTTGAAATTGCTATCAAAGATTTATGAAGCAAAATTATATTAAAATACCGTTAAGACTGAACACAAACCACGACGCCTCGCTAGTAACTTACATTCACAGTAGTGCCCCTCAGTGCTTAAAGAGACATGCCTCATCGAAATATTACTGATATGATCACTAAAAAAGTGAACAATGTCAACAACAATAATATTAATTTGAATAAATGAAAACATTTAATACATTTTAATTAATTTTTTTAATATTGACTGTCTTGTGGGGTTTGTGAACAATTGGGTGGGTGGGTGAGTGAGTGAACACTTTTTTGTCAGGATACTTAAAGCAGCATTTTGGAAAATCTTGGGCCCTGATTCCATGTGGTATGTTGGTATTATCCGTATTATCTCACAGCCGAAATTCAACCCAAAACCAATGCCCGAGTGTCAATAGATGATGTAGTACAGGCTAATGTCCACTAGATGATGCTAGTGTGACGTCATATTTTTGGAAGTGCAGCGTCTGTCTATCAACAAAACTAAACCATTGATAGGTTGCTCTTCTCTCCCTGTTGTACTGCAGGTGTCCTCCCCTTTTCTATAAGCATTAAATGCAGTAGAATCAAATCAAAGGTTAAAAGTGTTAAACGATTAAGTGGATTTTTATTTTATTACCTGTAGGTTTATGTATGTATGTATGTTGGTGTGATTTGACACACATTAACTTTTTATGCTATGAAACATAGAGACAACAAGAGACCAGGCACATCAACATGTTTTTGTATAATTGCTGTGTAAAATTGGTTTTTGTTGACCTAAACATGTCTGAATGAATATTACAGTAGCATGAGCGATTTAAATGTCATTCTGTGAAAAGCATGAAGTCTTTGTTCTGTGTAGTTGTTATAGCAGTGTGAGATTTGCCCACAGGTCAGTAGTTGATGTAGAATCGGCTGCTATTGGCGGCCTCATTGGTTCCTATTTTTAGACAACAGTACTGTCATATAGCCTGTGTTATGTTTCCAGGAGCCCATTACAGAGGGATAGTGTTTTAGCAGCTGGGTAATTGTGGTTTCCCGCTCATACTGTATATGATCTGTCACTTTAAATGCCAGTTCACCGCAAAAAGTCAAACCTCATTTCAGTCTAATCTTCTTTATTTAAAACAGCATTATTATCTCATTCTCACTACGAATTGTATTTAGATTTTTGTATTTGTACTTATTCTTTAGCCTGAATTCACTTGCTTTGGGCTTCAGTAATTCTAGTGAGGTTTTTATAATGTAGTGTATCACAGCTGGGCTGCTTAATATCTCAGTATTACACTTACCAAGTGATTGTATTGATCTCTGTAGAAAATAATATATGATGTGTCTTATTGACAACAGTATAGCCCACAGTGCATTAGTGAATGTTTTGTTTATCTATACATTGTTCTCCAGAATTTATTTACAGATTTCTTTGTATTTTGATTTGTTAAAACCTAACAAGTTGTGTTTTGCATTTAATTAACTGGTAGTCAGTTTGTAGCTTGTGGTTTGTAATACGAAATATTACATGTTTTTGTCCCAATTTGTGTCAACCTTTAAATAGCCTGCACATCACTCTAAAAATACATTTGGAGCATGTGTTTAAATATTTATAAGACAAAACAAAAATAAAATTACATTTACAGAGGGCTTGCAAAGCACAGCCTATCCGAATGAGATAATAGTATGGTTCAGTGGACTTATGTATACTGTGAGCTATTTTCAGAGACAAACTCATTGTCCTCTGCTCTCAAGATAGTGGAGGCAATAAAAGTTTTCAATGTTTCATTTCTTCAGTTTACTCAGGGCTGTTTGCCATTACACTGAAATGCCATTAGCATTTAATGTAGTTGTTTTGAACTTAATAAAGCATTATCTAGCCATTATTCAAATTTGTGATCTATTCTTAGCTGGGAGAAGCTGTGTTTTGTGTGATGACTTAAAGCAACGTTGTTCACTGAAGTTACAGAGAATGTAAGGTGGAGCTGCTTTATTCTATTTATCGACAGACAGTATCATGACATGCAAAATCTAAAATTGGATTCAGGAATGTTTTCAAATACATCAGAACCACTCAAATATAACCATCTGTATCCTTGTGCTGTGGGGGTTTCAGACTCGGAGAAACAGAAGTGTTTGTTTCCAAACTCTCGGTGCAAAGAAAGTTTTGCTGAGACTATGCATAAAACATTACAAGCATATACAACCGGACAGACAGAGAGAGATTTACAGATGTGCAGATTTTAAACAGAATTCACTTTGCAGGATATAGCAGCTGTGTTTCTCCTCATGCTGTTTATATGTAGAGATGAACAGTTGAAGATCCCAGTTTAACAAACGTTTTGTAGTGATGTTACGTAAAATGTTATGTAGTTAGAAAGATTGTTACTAAGAGACCCATGTAATCTGATGTTTGTTTTGTTGGATGTTTTCCGCTCCAAGCAATTATATGGAATCCAGTGATAACACACTGAAAAAAAGAATTTTGCTACTAAGTTAATTCGACAACCAACACCTTTATACATTTGTATAGTCATTTTCTTAATTATGTGTTGTTTTATGTGTTGTTAGTGTTTAATGTTCTTTTATCTTTGAGATTTACAAGTTTGTTATATTTAGGAGGATTTTGTGGTTACCATTGTACAGAAATTCAAGTGTTCTCCAGTGGTGAGGTTGCAAATTGCAAACAACTGCTCACTCCACTGCTCTTCCTTCCATTTTGAAACAATACGGTTGTCGTCACATTTTTGCTTTTTTCCTGAAGGAGATAACATATTTACGAAATGTGCTCTCTAGAGCAGTTTGTCTGTTTAGGGCTACTGTAGAAACAACATGATGAATTCCATGTAAGGAAACCTGTGGTGTATGTAGATAAAAATAGTTCATTCTAAGGTAATAAAAACATAACGCTTTACTATGTAAGGTGTTTATACACCTTTGAAGACATGGTTATGTATATTATATTGCTTTTCTAAGTATTACACAGCACCATTAATGTCGTCCTAGAAAAGATAAATGAAAATTTCATGTCACATTAACTAAAAATATTTAAGTTGACAAAATATGAAACATTTACATTTAGCCTATTTAAATGCATAACGGTCGACCTCTAGTTTTCAGTGCATGCTCAATAAAATTGCCTTTAAGTTACATTACAGACAATCTGTGGAATATCAAGGTGAGTGACAATTATGTAACTCAAATATGGCTGAAGTCACTGCTTGTGAAGTATTAGTCGTCAGTAGTGGAATTTACAAAAATAGAAAAATAATAATCATGAAGTTAACTTTTCAAAACATTTGTTAGTTTGGGTGACATCAACTATGGTAAATGCATTATCAAACCTATTTCAGTAAAGCAGACCTTTAATGCAGCCCTCCACTGCCTGCCAAATCATGTATGATCACATGACATGTTACTTCTGTATGTTATATTACTGTCTTTATTATAGCCCACACATGCTTATTGGATTGGCGGAGCCGTGCTCATAGACAGATGAAAGCCGAGGATGATGAGGAGTGTGGGAGATTGGTGTGCAGATGTCCTGTGAGCTCTAATTAAGCCAGTTTAGCTCAAAACCACTGATACTGCTGCTGTTCAGAGAGTCAGAGCCACCCAAAAGCTTTTCTGAAGCGCCAGGGTAATTTTACATGTTCATTGCGTCACACAGGCTGTCGTTTTGTGCGTGTTGTTACTATGGCATATTGGCTGAAGAAAAGTGTACTACTAGTAACTCCAGCAATACCAGTAGATTTTGAAATGTTTCACCTCACAGCATCTGGTGTCAGTCCGCTATAGGCACAGCCACTCTCTCTATTGTACAGTTTGAGTTTGGACATTATCATTGTGTTTTTGCAGGCAATTACAGCTGCAGACTGACAGCCAATCAGCCTGTTTGTTTCACATGTAAATTCAGTGTCTTCTGGCCAGCACAGCTAATGACTTCAAAGGGCCGCTTTTCATGGCAGGTGTCTCTGGATTAAGGCTATTGCTGGATTTTCCCCCCTCAGCCTCACCTTTGAAGTGTCATCACCTGCCTTCTTTTTTTGTGGGATTCTGCTCGGATCCAACTCTGCACAAGCTGAATACGAAAATAACCGCTCTGTTTTAAAAGCCTCTATAGTGAAAATGAGTGTAATTCTAACACGTTTACAAGTCTCAGTTAGCTGGCAGCATCTGCTGGGCTGTGGGTCATAAAAAAGATAATAAGGTGATTAATCTAGAAAATCTACCAGTATTTAAAGAGGTTTTTATTTAAGAAAAAAAGGCTTTGCATTTTAATTTGATATCTGTATAAAGATATTTGAGCTACATGTTGTTTTTGTAGGATTTTACTGTAGACGTGCTTGCATACTACATGCATTTTACTAACTACATGCATTTTACACTTATTTACAATTTAGAATCGTACAATGCTGTGATGATGAACTGGCCACCTGTCCAACACTCCCTATGACTCAACATTGGACAAGCGGTATACAACATGGGTGGATGCTTAAAGCATTAAAGGGATGGTTCTGTCATCATTTACTCCCTCTAATGTGATTCCAACCTCTTTCCTCTGCAGAACACAAAAGAAGAGATTTTGAAGAATGTTGGTAACCAAACAACACTGGCCCCCATTGACTTCTATTGTGTGGACTGAGACGTTTCTCAGAATATCTTCTTTTGTTTTCCACAGAAGAGAGAGTCAGATACATATTTTTAATTACAAGAAGGTGAATAAATGATGACAGATTATATCACTTTAATGATGAAGTTTACTGACCATAGAAAACTGAAATGCAGATGGATAATGGCCTTGTACTGTTTGCAGTAACTTGACTTGTTACTTGCAGGCGTAGTTATTGCACCTGTAGATCTGAGAGCTCTTCAGCTCTGTTGCAGATGGAGAAAGGACCTCTGGCCAGCTGGTTCTATTCGAGAAAAGCAGTGTGACCACGGGAGGCATTGCTTCTGTGATCATTAAGCGGATGACTGGGGTCGAGCAGAGAGGTCAGTGTACATGCAAAGCTTTCATCACTTTCCATTTGAAGAGAAAAAATTGCTTTGTTTTGTACGTTGGCAAGTTTGAAAGGACACCGTTACACACAAAGTGGATTAAGCTGTGGTCACAGTTTTTAGGTCAATACATAATTTTGAGTTTATTTGAATTGAAGAAACAACTCAGAAATATGAATACAATGGTATGATGTGACATTTAAAGATATTGGACTATTTTGGAAATATCCAAATCCTCATCTGTCTGCATTCTGCCAAACAGGCAGCTAGTAGTCTGTCTGAATGTTTATCTGAATCTGGTTTCTCTCATTGCATTCTCAAACGCAGGTCTTTCTCATTTTGGCTTCCCTAAACAGCTGCAGTCTGTCTTGTCCAAACATAACGGCAAACACTTTTGTATTGTTCCTATAATCCAGCTCTTATAAGGCGTTCTGCTTTCTAACCCTTTGGTCCTGCATCGTTTTTTAAATCCCTTTCAACAGTTTTACGCTGCAGCCTGACTCCAGCTGTAACCTGGCAACCTGCTCATCTCTATTTATTCTAAACCTGTATTCACGTAGAAATCCAAACAAAGATACATATTTGTTTCCAGTGTTTGAGTTTATAACATTCTTAAAGATGGTTAAAGGACAAATGGGTGCAAGAAAGTCTATCATTTAGTTGTTTTGTTTTATCCTAAACTAAATATCTGCGTATTTCTTTTGCCCACCTTAAAGGAAAAAATTTCAAAAATGAAAATTCCATCTGTTCCAATCTGTATAAATTACTTTGTTCTGCTGAACACAGACATATATGTAGGAATGTTTGTGAACAAACAGTTCTGGTGCACTACCATAGTAGAAAAAATTACAATCAGTCAAAAGTGCCCCACAACTGTTTGCTTTCCAACAGACTTAAAAATATCTTATTTGCTTTATAAAAATGCGTTCTGTTAAACACAAAAGAAGATCTGAATGTAGAAAGCAAACAGGTCTGGGGCACTTTTGACTACCATTGTAATTTTTCCTACTTGGTGGTCTTGGTGGTAAACTGTTTGTTTACAAACATTCTTCCAAATGTCTTTCTTCGTGATCATCATAACAAAGACATTTATACAGTAAATAATGACAGAATTTTTCCACTTTTTGGGTGAACTGTCCCTTTAAGTTTTATCGACCAAACCTTTAATAATATTAAAGAAAATCATGAAGTCCCATACCAGCACAGAGATTCAGCTTTTTGTGTACCTACAGAACCGGCTGACAGTGTGAAGAAAACTGCTGTCCTTGTTCTTGATCTTTAGGAATAAGCATTAACGCCATTTGCAGCTTTTACATATAAGCAGGAAACTGTGAAAGGTAACCAGCATTGACACTACACACATTTGAAAATACATCCTAAAGCAGGATAATTGAATTTTCTGTATCTATTTTTTGTATTTAACATATACACTTTATTTTGGTTCGGTACAGTACATAATTGGCAGCTAAATTGATCAGATGTGACCCACGTCTTATGGGTCAATTTTTTTAAGTTGAGATTTTTGCATAATCTAAAAGCTGAATAAATAAGCTTTCTACAAAATTCAAATTTTGAGAAAATCGCCTACTCACAAAAATAAAGTTTTGATATATTTACGATAGGAAATTTACAAAACATCTTCATAAAACATGATCTTTACTTCATATCCTAATGATTTTTGGCATAAAAGAAAAATGGCTAATTTTGACCTATACGATGGATTTTTGGCTATTACTACAAATGTTCTCATGCTACTTAAGACTGGTTTTGTGATCCAGGGTCACAAATGTGACTTTTTTTGCACAATAGGGCTGTTTTTTATATTTTGGCCAACCAAACGAATTTAACTCTGTCGTCAAGTGGTCTCGGGTCTCCAACAAAAGCTCTAGTGTACAAGCAAAGAAAGAAAGAAAACGGTGGGAAGTGGAATGTCAGTCTGCATTAGTTTACTCTTTCCAGTCCTGGCCGTTAGGGGACAAACCAATGAGAATTCTTAGAGCACTGTTAAATAGTTCCTGACTGTTGCTGGCTGTGAGGCCGCGCTCGTGAAATGTGCAAGTGACTCAGAAACCTCAAGGAAAACCGCCAGAGACTCCTGGGGACGTTTGCAATTGGATCAACAACTTGTCAGTCAAACCCATGTATTTGGTAATGGGATGTCCTTGGATAGACTGCCAGGGAGGCTGTATATTTGCTGAGTGAGGTCTCTTTTTAATCCGTGGGCTCAATTGGGCCAATACAGCTGCCAGTTTGTTTATGTAAACTTAACTTTGAATAAGTACAATTGAGGTAGATAACAAATATACAGTGCATGTGTATCTATTCCATTGTCACTGCTGGATAGGTTTCAGAGGTTTCTCAAGCCAATTAAAAAATTCCACTTCACCGTAAAGTCTTCTGAACAGTTTATGTAACTATAATAAGTTCTTGGTAGCTAAACTTTTTTTGTCAAAAGCTCTGCCAATTTATTGAATAAACCCGATATCATATTTTGGTTCCAGGCACTTCAAATGATTTCAGACTATTTTTATACTTGTTTTATAATTCGGTTTATGCCTGGGATCTATCATTTAACTACTTCAAACTGTAATATGATCATGTTCTGGCTATAGGTCACTTCAAGAGCAGGCCATGATGGATTAGTGCCATATTTCATTTCATTCCATCTTACTTAAGCTTGTGAATTACAGAACGTTCCCATAAGAAAGAATAATCACAGATGAGATCTCTTTAATATCTCAGTTATTTCTTCTAGACACGAATGAGATTAAATGGAAAACAAATGGAAACTTGCTCTTAATGTATTTTAACAATTGTCTAATTTGATCCTATTTTCAAATTTAAAGAGGAAGGTATTTGAACCACAACTCCATCAAGCCTGCTATGAAAGCGCAACATCAATAAAATCTTTCCCGTTCATATTTCTAAGGTATATCTGCCTGACCAGTTAAAGTAAAATTGTGATAAGTATTGATAGGTCTCGTGTGTGCATTCATGTGCCTTTGTTTTAATCAAATATATTGATCCAGCCACAGGCAAACCCTGGAAACCGCACGCTTTAATGGAGCATTTCAGGAAAAAAACACAGTGATGTTATCACAACACTGCTGTGAAAGTATTGACTATTGTATTAGACTCTGGATTGTGATTTCATTTATTGTTACAAACATGATTATTATTATTTGGGGCGGCTGAAGGGAGTATGTTAGAACATTATCAAACCACATCTCACATTTTGGACGATAATCAATACATAGTCTGTGTTTTTAATGTGTGTCCCACCTTTTTCTGCCCCTTCTTACATCACTGAACAGTAAGTATAGCTACAGATCAAAACGACCTCCCCTACTCAAGGAAACATCTCAAAGAGTCTGAAGTTCAGCTTCAAAGTGATCCTCTGTTTAAAACAAGACTGTGAAGTATAGCTTAAGACCCAACTTCAGCACTAGTCGTAAAGTTGGAAGTTTGTATCAAAACAGGGCTCTGTCTCCTATCTCCTGTGGTTACGGACCAAGCCACATTGCCATGATTTGTGTGGGCCGTGCTGTGATGCTCTGCTGGTTCAGGTTTCTTCCTCCACAGGCTCTGGCTCTCGGCTTATTGGCTGACCTTGATAAGCCAATGCAGAAGTGCCTGGTGCAGCAGAAATATACCCCCTCCTTCCCGCTTCAGGCATTGGAATTCATTCAGAACTGGGACTGATACTGTTAACGGCCAAAATAAACAAAGAGATGATGCTAAAATAATCACAGACACACAAACAAACTGCACAGTGGTGGGTTTCAAATAAAAAAGAACATACTTTTGATTTCAGAAATTAAAATGGCCTTGCATTCAAGAAGGCTTTCGGGCGTACCTGGAAAGTGGATTAGCTTGTAAACAAATGCATTAGCACACCTCTGATATCTGTTATAGTTTAAAGGTTTGGCTAATGGTTTCTTTGCCGCAAATTCTACTTTTCGTGTAAATCCTCTAGAAAAAAACTAGTCAAAAACTGTAGAAAATACTTTAAAACCACATGCACAAGCTATTTGTCTGGTTTAACATTAGCACGTTTATTTAGCAGACGTGATACAGGTTGAAGAGACGCTTCTGTGATGCTTCTGTTAGGCTGTCGAGCGTTCCATCCCTTCAGCCGCAATCAGTGTCCTGATACCATGGCAACAAGAGGACCCTGGAAATTGCCCCCAAGAGTCTTTTCTTCAATACCACATTAGTAGAACCATCTCTCCATTTAGTTCTCAGGCCATCAGTTATCCATTGATTGAGATTGACTAAGTGTGCGCATGCTTCAACTCTAATGGACTCTAAGCCCTCACGTACCGTGTACATGCTACACATTCACAAGTGATGCAATCCCAGTGCATTGTCTTGTAGTTCACTCTCTCTATCCCTCTCTCTTTCCCACTCCGTTTTATTGAAAGAAATTGAGCTTTCCAGAGACAATATTCCACTGGAAGAGCAGAAAATCATTTACCCCATCACCATGGAAACACTGTCAGATACTGACGGCACCCGTGCTGAAGCGAAGACACTATTCCAGTCCGTATGTGCTGATCGCTACTGAATAATATGTTAATACACTGTGTGTTCTTCGGTTCCTTCATACATTTTCCATTTGCATTTTGACAGCTTTTGCGAAGAGCGTGTATTTGTAAGAAAAAAATCGATTCGGTCACGACAAAACTATTTTATTGTTCGTTCCGTGTGACTTCAGTTACTGTTCAGTGTTGGTGGGGGTTAGAACTCAGCTTGCTGAGTATAGAAAGTTCAGTCGCTTATGTGTTTGAGTGTCTTCCAGACCCTGGTAGACATCAGATATTGTCTCTTTGTGGGGTGTTAATGAATGAAGGGAAGAAGTGACAGCAGAAAAGATAAAAGAGAGTTTTGGGGGTGAAATATGGAGGCTGCGACCACATGCCTCACTGCCCTTCTGCTTCTGTCTGCTATGAAATGCCACAGCAGTGTACCCTTCCTGTCTGGCACTTCCTCTCACCTGTCCCCTGCCCGCTGGACAACGGTCATAAATCACTTCTGCAGTCCTGCCACCTCTGTGGCTCGATCTGAACTGAGTTCTGTGCCCAAGACCTCAACCTCTGTTCACTTGTTTTAGCCCTGGGTAACAGCAGGTCTCTTCAGTGTACCTGGAGCATAAACATACACAGACACTGCATCATTAGTTAGTGAATCGCGGGTCAGCGGTCGCTTTGGATAAAAGCGTCTGCCAAATGCAAAAATGTAAGTGCACTAACAAGTATGCACATTGTGTATTTGTGCTCTTCTCAGAGATGTTAACACTAAAGGGCCGGGTATAGTTAATTTTCCGCTTCCGTCTCGTGCACACACGCGTCCGCATTGCTTTCAAAGCATACTCAACTGCGGATACGTGTGGATGAACAAGTTCAACGCAGACATCACCTAGTGGATTCAACACTTTTCTCGCATATGCGTTGTTGTACGCGTTCCGTCCACGCGATCTCAAAAATGTTGTTGCTCGTGGACGACCGCAAACCCTCCAGGTGACGAAAATTACTTTACCCGGCTCTTTAGTGTCTAGTGTTTTCATGTCCTGGGGTGATGGCTGGGTATTGTGTTGTCATGGTGATTATAGGGGTTGTTGTGTTGGAGGGTTGAGTTACAACATCCAGCTATAACAAGTCTGACAACAAGCACTTAGTCTGACCCGACTTCACCTGAAACTAGCTAATCAGGGCATGTGTTTGTTTATTTGTGGGATTTTCTCCCCAGTCCCAGTGTAGTACCTCCTCATTAATGTCTGTGTGTGATCATATGTGTTATTTCCATGTGTTAGATTTTCATTCGGGATTGGACGAGAGGGGCTATAGCCAGGCTTCAGGACTAATCTGGGCACAGCAGGTCATGTGATTTATTTAGTCTGCAGACCTGTGAGGGTGTAACTTACCGTCTGGGATAATCGGCACATTTGGATGGGCCGTCTGCGTCGTCGGGGAATCTCCATCTTGATCTCATCCGGTGCTCCTCAATGAAGACAAACCTACAACAAGTACTTTTGAAATGCCAAAGGTAATCGATGTGCGTCCTCTTCTCAGCACGTCAGTACCCGTCCCCACAGTTCAGCACCTCTCTGCCACCTGTCACTGAAAAGTGTGAAGATTTAATAGGAAAACATGCTGAGGCTGTCTGACGTTGTATATTAGTGTGAGTTTAGTAAGCACCTTACCTGACCTTGGGCTGCCTTAAATAAACGTGGCTGCCGCTCAGATCCTGTTGATAAGAGACCATATTTTCGAGCATAAAAACAGTTTATTTCTCTTTGAAAGTGCTTTAGTGCAAAAAGTAGATGAGAAAACGTCACCTAGATTTTATGACCTTTTCATAAATGGCATTAGAAAGTATAAGTATCTCTCTGAAATTTCCCCGCATGCACTTTAGCATAGACACTAATTCACCGGGACACAAGACTTAACCATGAGTTCAATTTTATTAAGCACACATGAATTATGTATTTTAAAGAAGACCGTGTCTGAAAAAGGGTGTTTATTAATCTCCTGGCTGAGCTCAATAAGCCTGTCTGTAAGCAACATGAATTATGCAGTGGTTCTCATTATAATTAGAGCGGATTAGTTTGACTAAACTGAAGACGATGAGCATGAAATCCACCTCACAACTCTCCAACTTCATTGTTTCCACTTTCTAAATTTAGCAAAAGTGTCCTAAAGTATTATTTGATCTTTCATCATAGTTGTTTACCTTCTTTGCACATTATGAATAAACAATGTAGTGTAAATATGAATAAGTGTGTTTAGTACATTATTTTAATTTAAAAACAGCTCATGCAGCCATTATCCAGTTTCTTCAACTCACAGCCTTCATCCTAAGTGACTCAAGGACCTGCCGAGAAACGGGGTATTGATGGAATAAAAGAGACAGAAAAGTCTATTTTCTTTCTTTTATTAGAGACCCCGGGACATGCAAGTTGCTGACATCCCATTTTCCACCTGACCTTCATGCTTCCTGACCAGTGGACATTCCAACAAGAGAAACTTGCCTTTTGACCACGTGAGTCTAGCATGATCTTAATGTACTTAGCTTTTGAACGCTTTTGTTGTATGGTGAGCCATTGCTATCAGATCATGTCATCAAAGACATTCAATTTATATTCTGTGCCATAACCTTTTTCAGAAGATGTATAATATTTACAATAAGTGGGTTATAATTTTATTGATATATAATTGTATATATTAAATTAAACAACATGATCATTTTGTCATGTTGTTCGAACCCTCAATGGCTTACTTTCAAAAGCCATCAGGGTTTAGATAAACACAAGGCTCAGTAAATAATCAAAAAATGATCATATAGACCGAGACGTAAACAATGTTGGTCCAACGCTGGTCCATATAACGCCGTCGTTGTCAAAAACTTACATTTTGAGACCCGTTTTCAAAAGTTTGCATTTTCAGTCCCCCAAAACATTGTTGTTGTGTAAATGAGCAGCCAAAACGCATACAATTTTTTAGTTGAAAACGGTCTTGTGTAAACGGCCCTTCAGTAGCATTTCTCTTTGTGTCCTGATGCTTGACATCACTGAAGCAGATCTCTTAACCCAAAAAGAGAAATGGGTTTTCCTGCGGGACTGACGCTCTGATATCGGTCAACAGCCCCTTCTTGTATTTCATTTCATTCTTATAGCTCATGGTTGGGTGATTTCTGCCACATTGTAATAGATGCAAGATCAATTGCTGATCTTTCTGAGAGTCACAAGAAATCAGCACCATTGTTTTAAAGGCTTCATTAAAATAAACAATCAATGTCCCTCCTCAAGAAGAGCTTCTCTTTTAGTTACAATGGGTTTACTAATCAGTCAATTCACTTTCGTTTCGTAATCACATGCTGTTGAAAGTGTATTTGTAGAGCTTCCACTTCCACGTCCCATGTCATTGTGGTGGCCCAATGGTAAGAATAATATAGATCCTTCACACTGAATGCTGGTTTAGCCCCAAGTGGACGAGGCTCAGGAGTGAGATTTTTATCTATCGTCATTTTGCCCTTGCACAGGTAATTGTGTTGATGTAATCAGTGTCATGTCGGTTGTTTTAGATAAAAAACGATCTGCTGAATGATACGATTTCACTTAAGTTTTAGTACGCAAGCCCCCACCAAAGGCTGTTAAGACACTCCACTCACATACAGTTGATCCTCTCTCGTAAGTCTTGTCTAATGGTAAAGTGTTTTTTCCAATTAAGCAAGTCATTTTTACTCCGTAAAGGAAGCCAATGTAAGGGGCAACAACAGCTGCCCTTTAGACCTCTACAGGACCAGATGAGGGTTTCTTTAGACTAAAAGAAATCCAAAGTAATTGTAATGAGTAATTTTTTAGATGGATGTTGGATGCTTTATATGACTTGAGGTTTGCACTGTTGCTTTTATCGGTTGGCAGATGTGTGATCGATACGCTTTTGGTCGAATGATGTTTAATCTGTGTATTGAATTTTAATTTACCATTACATCATGTGTTGTGGTTTAGAAATTCATTATGTTTCTCTAGGCTTCTTCACATCTCTCTCTTTGGTTTCTACCATCCCCCTCTTCCATTAGGTAAATGCCGGTCTCAAAGCTCACAGGCTGCTCAGTTTTTCCGATCTCTTTTGCATTCGCTTCCATGTGCAAAATGATGCGAGACCCTTTTTTAAAATGATCTTACATTAGATGCTGTGAAAATCTATTTCTGTGCCATCTGTGACAGCACCACACACTTTGTCTGTCTCTCCCTCCCTCCCGCTCTCTCTCTCGCTCTCCCTTCGCCTCTCACCCCCACTCTTGCTCTCCCCGTGCATGTCTCTCTCTCTCGTGTATATACATGCACACTTTTCCTCTCTTCTACCTCACACACAGACGCTCAGCCGTCGCTGCCTGTCACTTGCCGCTGGCTTCTGTCATAGTTTTTCTCAGACTGACTGTTTTTCGTACACAAAGTGCTTCGCGAGGAGCGGACAGAAACAATGTCTCGCTCCTGACCAACACTGAATGGATTAGCCGGCTATTCTGAGCACTAATGAGATTACAGAGTCACAACAGACATGGGTCTCAGCAGCGTGGTACCTTTTGTCGCGCGTCTTGAGGAGTGTTTTTCTTGTCAGTCTGGAAATGGCGCTCAGAAAGTGACAGACCCGGTGCAGGCGGATGCCAGGGAATAGACGCGCGCACGCTCACCTATGTTGGTTTTGTGGTGTGGATTCTCGTAGTAAAGGTGGACAATATGAAGTACCAGAAATATATAACAGTGATGCAGATGGCCATGGGAGTGACAGCCTCCAATAAAGATGACTGCATCCCTCCGAAGAGACAGTTGTGGTGAGTACTGGATAGTTTGAGAGCTGGAAAGTGAGCGAGCGAGCGTGGAATAGGAAGAGAGCGGAGCGTGACATGTGTACGGAGGGTTTGACACACTTGTAAACACAAAAGAGGAAAGAGAAAAGAAGGGAGACAGTGTAACTGTTGATGTTTAGTCATGTTAGATCCGTTTGGATGTGAATTATAGAATTATATGTGAAAAATATCCAAATGACAGTGAGATGTCTTTTTTAAGTGCATCTTTTTCACTCCCTTTTACGCTCATTGTTTTCAAATTCTCTTACCTGTGTGACTTATATTTGTATCCTTCATGTGTTGATGCTCGCTCTCTCGGTTTCTCTCTCACGCTCTTTCACTCTCTCTGTTCACATGCTTTGAAAGATTGAATCAGTCTTTCCCGGATATGAACAAAGGCTTGCACGTGGATCTAAAAATACTATTGTTGCCACTGTTTGATAGCTCTGTTAATACAGAACATAATACAAAATACTGTTTCTTTTCTATGATTTTTTTCTCATTCTGTAAGCTGCCTCTGGTTTTTTTTTTATATTCCTCCTGTGCTTTTATGCTGAATGAACTCAGACAGCTTATTAATCACATGGGTGCAGCCACTCAAAGCCATTTAACAATTACTCTCAGTGCATATGCCACATTCTTCCATATGAGAGAACCAAATTATACACAACCTTATACATTAACCTCACTATATTCATTATCTTAATGAGATTTGTGTATGCCGGATGAATAGAGATTGTTCCGAGTTAATAATATACACAGATTGAATTTTCATTTGTTCTTTTACTTGCTTTTAATTGTACGCACTTATTTTTTTTTAGAGAACCTGTTTAATCCGAACACCTGCTGACATCATTTCTCACATCTGTTCCTCTTAGTGTCGTGTTTTAATGAACTCACAGATAGAAATCGCACTTTTGTTTTCTTATGCACACCCAAGATTTACGTTCCTATTTTTTTCCAGCGCTGAAATTGTATCCGTAACGTAATACTAGAAGCGAATGGGCACCGTATTGACGAATGTCTGGGGAAGTGAAGTGAATCAGAAAAGCTAATAACCTAATTGAATAATGTTTCCATTAAATAAATGTGCGATAGGTTTTCTATCTTAAATAACCTTGACATATTTTATGCTTCTGGAAATGTAAAAACAACCATGAGGCGGACTGACCATGATGGTTTTTCCACATTTTCCGAAGGATATTAAATGCATTAAAAGGAAGTCGTGTGTGCACATACAGTGTATACAGTGTATATACAGTGAATATTGTCTTTTTGGATAAGCGTTAAGATATAGCAGAAACCTTTTATCTTGTCACTTGTGCTTTTCTCAAAACACACACTAGGGTGGGTCAGGGGTTCGCACCCACCCCCCGCATCCCAGCCGAGAGCAGTCACGTGCGTGATAAAGGGGCTGGGTCTTTTATCAGAATTACATTATATTATTGCTGTGATGGATGCGTTCACCCCCAACCGCCTGTAGATACTGGCTGCCTTCTTGCCCAAAGCATGTACACGGTAGGTGGGAGGCGTTTTGTATTTCGCCATCATGCCCGTCTGTTGCATCCTACAAGCTATTGTTCTCCACCTGCCTAATGATGCTTGAACACACCCCAAGAAAAAAAAAGACTAATAAAATCAAATTGAAAGTGCATTCAGCGGTTTCCATTGTTGCCAAAAGCGACAACAGGTGCTTTGGTTACCCCCAACAGGCACCAGATGAGAAATCTCCCGACTGCTGTCCACCTTCTGATCATTGTCAATGGGAATATGGACAGAGATAATAGCCATGGATCTCTTTTTGTTTAACACACACGTTTCCACTCTGCTCGTATGGTTGTAATCTGCTTTCACATGTTTTATGGCACTGTGGGAGACAGATTACTAGACAGATTACTTTTCTGACTCATGGCTGTCTCCACCCAGCCTCATGTCTTCGACTCCTGTGCCACCCCACTGTTACCATGCGTGGAGATTCATTTAAGAACGATCGTGTGTTTGGGGGGGATTCGGTATGAAGCTGGTGGTAAGTGGGTTTAGTGGCTACTGTTATCCGATTGGATTAAGGTGAAGCATAGGAAAGAGCGGCAAGTTTGAAGATAAGGGGGAGGAGCTGATGAGCTCACAGAGGATGTTTGTGTGCTTGGGTAACATGCATGCTAAAGCTGAGATGCAAGGGTTTCTCTGTCACAGTGTCTCTCTCACACATAGACATTATTTCTCTCATAGTTGCTTAAAACCATTATGCTTTACTCATGATTTTGATCTGCTTTGCTGTATAGACACCACAGCGTCAAGCAAATGCATCTCACTTCATGACTTTCAGACTTTCACCTAACTTCTTAGTCATGACTCCTTTAAAAAAACCTGCCCACTGGGGGGGGGGTGATCACATATGCCCTAAGAGTTTTTACACCTCACAGGCTGGCCAGGATGAGTATGACCCCTAGGATTCTCAAGTCAGATCTGCCTTCAGCTGCACTGATTCATACGCACCATATTGACCGCAGGAAAGAAACAACATTGGTTGCCAAACTGAAGAAGCGACATGAAGGCATGACAAACACGCTCACAGTGTTTAGTCGTAAACTACCTTTCAAAAGTTTAGGGTCACTTACACACTTATTATTACTTATTAAACTGCTCTCTGGAGTACTTGATTCTGATTGGTCAGCTGTACATACCAGGGCATTCCCAGATAACAACCACTAAAAGTGATAACAAAGGCTCATTTGGCTATTGTGCAGTCGTGCAGTGTAATACTTACAAATTAATGAAATATTAATAGGCATTATTAATAACATATGTGAGTATGTGCATAGCAACTTTTACTTCACTGTAAGGGTTTATTCTACAATAACAACAGGCTTGATATATATTATATATATTATGTATATTTTTTTAATACCTAAAATCTGTATAAATTTATCAAAACAACACGAACGGAACTGTAATTTGTTTAGTCATAACAAATCCCAGAAAGTAAATCAAAACTTGTTATACTTCATCATCTTCAGTTAAGGCTTTGTTTTCCTAAAATGTATGAGCCAGCCTCTTAAGGCCTCACCCTGGGATGCTTTTTAAACAGTATTGAAGGCATTTACAGTATATATAGCCTTATGGACTGCTTTATCTCAATTTTACATTTATCAAATGTTATCTTTAAAACTAATTTCAGACATTTAAGCATAAAAAGGTTTGCAGGGTCAAGAGAAACATTTTACTCAAGTGACACTAAACTTTTAAACGGCAGGCCCCTATCACGTAAGGTGTTACAAAGTAAAAGTCTATCAAGCCCCTTTTCCACTGACAGGACGCAGGTGTTTTGGTTCTTCACTGGAAAAAAATTGGCACCACAAACATTGTCTCAGACAGGGAGCCACTAATGTCAGAAACCTAAAAACTCAGTCTGGTAAAACTAAACACAACTAGACCAGGCATGCAAAGCTGTCTACGTTGAAAATGCCTGATGTGCAATACGTTTTATTTCGATTTAGCATGTGTGTTATTATGTTTGTTTATTTGTGAGCAGGTTATGTAGTAAGGTTAGTTACATGCACAAATCGGGAGATTCTGAGAGAGGTTCACAGTCCGCCCCGTCCACATCACGAGCATCGTCTCCAGCAGAACCAGCACTATTTTAATGGAAAAAGGGCACAGAAGGCCTTGAGGTTTATGGAAAGGTAAAGATGAAGAGACTCTTTTCACATGACTGACCTGCTCATCAGATGTTTCTGCAGAAGATGAAATTCCGGAAATGCCGAAACCATGAACGCTCCATATCCGGAGGATAATACCACAGTGCCTCTCCATTTAGGTGAAGTTGGTCCCTTCCCTATGTTTTTAATTCCCGTCTGCTGTATAATACGATCACTGTGCATGTGGTGTTGAGCTTGTCTTGTGCTTTGCTCTGGGTTATGGGTGCCAGGTTGTGTTTGTGAATGCCCTTGCAGCCGGGACGGCCGATCGGTGGGAGACACTAACATGGGCCTGTGACCGTTGTACTGTCATGTTTAATACACGTTTATTTCCCTAATCTGTCTCTCCATCTGTCGAAGCTGTCTGGCCCACCTAATCAGTCTGTCTCTTTCTGTTCAGCTCTTGATCGTCTCATGTCAAAGGCCCAGCGCTAAGATTGTTTACAGTTATCCTATTAATGCAACCATCCCGCTCCGATTTTCATACGCTTAAAGTTTACACCCTTGTTTTGTTGTGTTGCGGCTTTCCAAACTCATTGGGCCTCTTAATCTTGTTTGCGTAATTACGCGTCATCTCGGGTAAGCCGACTCTGGGAAGAACAGAGGAAAAGAAAGACATCATGTCCTGTTCGCTGCGGCCACAAAAGCCTGTGCAGTGTTAATGGTATTGAGAGATCAGTGTTGAAGATTAACCTCTGAATGACGGGGTGAAGACTAGGACAGAAAGGCGTGCGCTGTGTCTGTTGTGTTAAACTCTTTTTATGTCATAAAGAACTCTGGGTATGATGATACCTGCTTCCCTTGAAGTCATTAAAGGAGAGCTTCCGAACCCTAAGGTGTCAAGGTTAGAGAATTTGGACGCATTTGCAGATTTACTTTGACCCTTGATGTCTTTGATAAGTTGCTCTTGATTGCTCTGCAGAATGCGTTCAGCTATACAACACAGTGTCACATGAGACTGTTTGGAAACACCTTGTTACTGGAGCCCCTCAATACTGGGCTGTCACTTACATTCACTGGGTCCCGGGCTATACCATAGCGGATCTCAACGGGCCCTGTGTGTCACAGGTCTAATGTTTCTGGATGTCCTGCCCAGATTTGTGATTCAATGACAGAAAGGTCAGGAAAAGGGGTTTTGGAAGCAAACGTAAATATGAGATTGGTTTAATATGTTGTTTTCCCTAGAGAGCAATAAGATTAAATGAAGAGCTGAAGACTTTTGCCTAAATGTAACCTTCTCTGAAACCCACTAAACCCACATGGGTTTCCTCTAGAAATGTTTCTGTATTCATTTTTTGTGTAGTACATAAGTAGAACGCAAAAGAAGATATTTTGAGAAATGTCTCAGTTATTGCCACAGTGCCACTGGCTTACTCACTGAGAGACAGGTATACTCTAACTGCACGTCTTGGTTTTTTGCAAATTGTTCTAGTTTATTTTAATTTTAGGTTTCCAGTACTTACAACGATATTACAATAACATATACCCAAATTAAATAATATACTTCAAATTAATAAATGACATTATCTGCCAATCGAACATTTCGCTTAACTGGTTAACACGCGCTTCTGCATATTTAGTGTATCGCTGTGGCGGAATTACAGCACCACATACTGGTCTGGCATGTATACTTCATAGTTTTGATCGGTTTCGTGTGTACGGAGAAATTTCTTGAGACGATGCCGTGTTTGTGGAGAACAAGTGAAAAAAGATCGGATAGGGAAAGCTTTGGCTTCGTTTGGATATGGCCATAGTATTTATTTTAGTTTCATTAATGTACAAAACTTGCAATAAAACCATACTGTCTATATATTCTCTTTCTCATCCATCTTTTTAACTATATGCATGTAAAGCTGCTTCGCGACAATGAAATATAAATACAATTAAGTAGAATTGAATTTTGTTTTCATACAATGGAAGTCAATAGGTGTCCAATTTTGTTTGGTTTCCAAAGTTCTTCAAAATATTTTATTTTGTGTTCTGCAGAAGAAAGAAAAAAATTAACTATGTTTAAAATGCTATGAGGGTGTCCATAATTGTCCCATTTGTGTCCATTTTAGAAAGAATTTCGATTTGAGATGAACATTTAAAACTGAGAATGTTTAGTCTTAAGTCTCATGAGCTTTGAAAAAGCAGCATTTGAACAATTCAATTATAGATAGCTTCTTGCCATTTTAGATACAGTATGTACAATAAAATGGCCAGAATGAAACCTTGAAATTTACTTTTGTACATAAATCATTACTACTGAAAAGAGCTTGTCAACTTTGACAACACAGTGTTGTATTATTAGAAAAAAATGCATTATTATTTTTCCTGGAAAGTGTCAGTTTTGGAGATACAAGCTTTCAGTCTGACAGCGACAAAATACAACGCATAATAATGTTCTTAAACCATATGCACGCTTTAAACTTGAATTAAAGTCGTACTGTTAAGCAACAATTTAAAAGTGGCCGTCAAACTGGAGCGGGTAAAAGCACGTCCCTCAGAGTCTCACTTGTCTGCTTTCATCTGAGAAAGACTCGATGACTGCTTGTGTCCTCAGGACACTCTCTTCTTAGTCATTCAATGTACCCTTAAAACACTCTTGCGACCAACACGCGCCCAATCGCCGTCCTGTATTCGCTCATATCAGGTGCTGTGAACGTGGCGTGCTGCTCTGATACAAATACGTGAGAGGTCCTTGCCCTCACCTTGGCATCCTATTGAATGAATATATCCTAACAAGGTAGTGTCACAATCACTGAACTGAGTAATGGATCTACATCGGTGCAAGGTCTCTGCTCTTCCGGCCATGCAATGTCATGCAGCGTGGCCTTGCTGTGCTGCTGCTGCAGGGGCTATCTGTTTACACCGAGCCCTCTCACGAGCACATCGCCTCTGTCGGAGCATGTGAAGCATGATGTGAGTTATCACGCATCCTGTACGTAGGCTATTTTAACAAACCCCTCAAATGGCCGTAAATGTGATTCTGTATCAATATATTGACACTGACAGTGATGGAGTCAGGTTTCAACAGCGTGTTGGTTTCTGTACATTTGAAGAAATATGTGGTAAACTTTTATATATATATTTATATGTTTATTTATTGCATGTCTCTTTGGAATATTTGATTTATATTAGTCATAACATGGCCTGACATTTGTCACATCTTTCTGAATAATGACTGTTGTTCATGGCAACATTGTATAACTAACCGCTCATGTGAGAAACATATACATAGAGTAATGGGTCTCATTTATCAATGAGCACAGATCTGAGTGCAGAAATCATCACAACAGGGTTACTGATCCATGAAGCATTCTTATAAGGCCAATTCCATTGTATGTATGTTGATAAATTTCGGGGCTGAAAACAAGCTTCATTTAAATATCACACACCTATAAATTCATGGTTTTGAAGCCTTGCCCCTAGAGTTTACTACGTGGAGAAAGGTAACCTGGCTCTCCATGGAAATGTTAAAGTTTAAACAAACGTAGTAGAAAGTAAAATGAAGCGGAAAAGTGCAGTTTGGAATGAGATCACTGATCGCTGAAGAGAAATTAATCTTACACCAAAATTACACCTGTCTGCATAAAAGTATTATAGTAGTATTTACTATAATGCTGTAACTTAGTAACAATATACAACAGTATACTACAGATTATCAGTTCACTAGTTAACACTTCAAAACACTGTAGTATGCATTAACCAAGTGTAATCATTTCTATACAGTTTACTATAGTAAATTCTGAAGTATACTACAGTATTTTTCATATGGAGAAAATCAGAAATTCCACTTAAATCTATTTTTTTAGTTATATTGTTAGGGGCTTTTACACTTTTTTGGGGGGGACAGGACAGTAACGGCTAATTGTAACGTCGGCTTCACTACACTGAATAAACCGATTTTGGGAGAAAATAGCTTTCTTTTAAGGAATCAACTGCCTGTCCATTAATGTTCAACATGTTTTACATCAAACAATACTTTCGTGGGGAATGATATGTATATTGAACGCCGCCACTAACGTGACGCCATTATATGATTGGCTGAGCGTGATCCATGTTAGTGTTACACTTTCTCCAACTGTATCACAGACCCTTTAATCTCCCTATAATAAGAGAATCTCTGGCTAACCACAGGGCTATCGGCTCTGTTTGTTAAACTACTTCATTCTGTGTCCTATTATTCATTTTCAGACAGGACATTTAAGGTAAAACGTAGACTTTCACGCTAACTCAAAAACTGCACGAATTGAAACCTGACATGGTTCACTTATCACCGCTCATGTCTACAGTGATGAAGGCCAAGTTTTGAGTGGAAAAGCCAATATTTGTCATTAGTTATGTTAGTTATGTAAATGACCCACAAATTAATAAATAATTTAGGCTAAAATCAACATTTACTGATTGATTCATTATTAGTAAAGTAGCCGTGTAATGAACAGCTTAATGTAAAGTGAAAACGTGTGATAATGGCGTCTATACATACATATCCAGTGTTGTGTATGTGTGGTGTTCAAAAGCCAGCACTGAAACTCCCACTAAGCTGGAAGAACAGCTATTTCTAGGCATGCCTTCATGTAACATTGATGAACTCACTTCTTAGAGGAGTCGCGACTCTGTGTTTTCTTTTGAGGGAAATGCGCTGTTTTTTGTGGAGTTGAGAGGGTGGGATAAACAGGGAAAGCTGCTTAATATTTTAGTGCATTACTCTTAAGGGCCAAGGAAAGGACACTTCACTTAGATTCCCCCGTGCCAACCCTCATGCCAACGGGCTAAATTTAGCACCAGCTTCGACATTTTTCAGCTTGCACAGTAATGCTTGACCCCAAAAAGAGTGAGAAACACTCAGCATTTTGTGTTGTATTTTTACCCAGCATAGGGGGTTGGTCTCTGACCTTATCTTACCTTGTTGTGTGAAGAGCAAGAACATGTCATATGCAGTTAAACTCTCACTCGAGTTCTCAAGCCGGTATTGTAAGCTTCTGTTTAGTACGGCGTGTGAATGAACAGAGAAAATCTGTGTATGCACGAGTGTGTGTGTAAGACAGAGAGGTGGGGGTTGGTGAAAGAGAGTTTGGTGGCAACAGAAGCTGTTCCAGATTGAATGCATTGCTCTTGGGTTTAGTGTAAATCCTCTAGGGATCGTGGGCAGTGTGGAGGTCACAGGAGAGAGGCCCAGCTCTGGTGCTCTGCCTGCCAATCAGAAGGATTCACAGCAGCGAATGGGATGTAAGGCTCTCACTTTGGCCGGTTTGGGAATGAATTGTTGAGCTTGCTCTGCCAGGAAGCTACAGGGCACGTGTATCAGCCGGACCACCGAAAGGAGAGCGGACAGCCGGACTCTCAACCTGCCTCTCCTTTGGGAAAGAACGCTCATATGGAGAAAATAGCTGAATATGGAGAATTGTTGTTTTGGACTGTACCAATGGGTAACTGTTTGGACTGTAATGGGTGTCATAATATACAAGTATTGCCAATAACTGTGATATTAAAAACTCATGATATTGGGTTCATTTGACACATACGATAATATCGTAAATAATTCAGCACTTGTTTAATCTTTTACCTTACGAGCCGCAATGGTTACAAACTCTCTCTCTCTCCGCATCACTACACTCATATTTTGAGGTTTATTCAGTGGCAATATTAAAGATCCTTTAAGAAAAATGTTGAATAAAATATTATTCTTTTCATTCTTACAATTTTTTTGCCCACGATAACAATGTAGTGAAAATAGGATATTGTGACAGCCCTAGATTGTACAGAGTCTTTCAAGAATAGAAATTCTTTTAAAGGTGCTGTGTGTAATATTAGGGAGGATCTATTGACAAAAATGCAATATAATAAACATAACTATGTCTTCAAAGGTGTATAAAGAACTTACATAATGAAGAGTTATGTTTTATTATCTTAGAATGAGCTATTTCTATCTACATACACCGCGGGTCCCCGTACATGGAATTAATCGAGTTGTTTCTATAGTAGTCCTAAACGGACAAATATATTATCTCCTTCAGCAAAGAAGCGAAAACATGACAACATCTTTGTCCTGTGTCAGCCAGTACTTTGGAAGGGAACGGTGGACTGTTTGTTGCCATTCGCAACCTCACAACTAGATGCTGCTAAAATCTCCACATTGCTCCTTTAAATAATGATCTATATTTTGTTATTCCTACAAAAACTAAAGTCATATATTTTATTCTACATCGTCTGTGCTTATTGCTGCTTGAAGTATATCTCACTAAAGTAAATCTCACTAAATGGCATCAAACAAGAAAAAAGGCGATTGATGAGATGCTTAGAAATCCTTTAAATGGATTCTACTGTAAGGTGCCCCTAGAATCATATTCAATACAATCCTACAATACAATTTATCAGTTTAATGTATTTAATGGTTTTGCTCCACAATCTGTGGGGCAGGTTCGGTTTGACAGGGGTTTGTGCTTACTGTGGGTGTACACTTCAAAGTCTCGTGTCGTCTCAGTTTGACAAGAGACAGCTGCAGGAAAATCTAATCGGAAGGTGATACTCATTCCGAAAGGCCACAGGGGTTACATAAATCACTCAATGACAGGGCTAAATCAAATCTGTTTTTCCCTCAGGATTGCCTGCTTACAGTAGATCTGGGGATTTTGCCCCAAACAGAAAAAAGACACGAGCACATTGGTCAGCAAATGTAGAGTGAGATACTGTAGAGAGATTGAGAGGTTAGTATGTGAGAAGAGATTTCGAAATAGATAAAAGGACAAGAAAAATGTGGAGCATCTCTCTTTGAGCTCAAATTTAACCTGAGGGACAATTTCAAAAGGACACAAAAATGCTACAAAAAAGATGTATATGCCATCTTTTATTATCATCTTTATGCACCATTAAATTCTGTGTGAGCCGGTGGAAGAGCTCAGTCTTCTAAAAGAATATTGTAAGAATGTGCACGTGTGTTTCTACGAGTTAAGTGTCCCGAGTGCAAATATGTTCTGGGTGGGTGTTAGGGGCCCAAATCAAAAGTCACTTTGTTAGACTGTGATCTTTACAGTAAATATGATGTGCGTGCCTATTCATTGGCCAGTTTAAACATTTTACTAGTAAATCCAGCCTAATGCAAAGTCATTTGCTGTGAATTGGCAGGTTAGCTAACAGCTGGTCTGATTGAGCATGAAGCATTACAGCATGCCATATGATTATGTGTTAATGTCTTTTCACTGCAGGGTGCCACCTTGTTCAGATGCCCCCACCGCTTCTGCGGCCGCGCCGCCCGCTGCGACTGTGAGTCAGGGCAAACCATCACTGCGCAGGATCAAGGGCCGCATCCACAAAAGCAAGAGCCTGGACAGCATAGATCTACTGGATGGCAATGTGAGTCAATACACTACACACAGAGATGATGTCATTCAGCTTTGCCCTGTTTGTTTATGGAGCGTGTGCTGAGAAAGTGTTACTGTAGCACTTTGGATTGTCTGTGATTGGAAAAAGTTACAGTAGTTAAAGCTGTGACCATTTATGAGATTCCAGTTTGCCCTGTATGTTGGGTTAAATCCTGACATGGTTTGCTGTCAAGATGACAAAATGTGTATCACTTTCTGTCATAGTCAGCTTGAATCGTGAGCATCGCCAGTTTGGTGTTGGTGAGACATTTCAAGTAATCTTAAAATAATCTGCCCTACTGTGAGAATAATCGTTTGATCATGACTGGGTTGTCAGTTTTCTTTTTTCTCTGCTCCAAGGCTGGGTTAAATATAGACTCAGATAGAACTTCTTTCTTCCTTTTCCTCCTGAGATTAACATAGCATGAAAGTTTTTTTTTTTTAGCTTATATCAGAATTGCTATTGCTAAGTACTTTATGACACAGCATCACATTGATCTATTATTTTTGGACTAAATGTACAATCTAAAAGAAGCAGTGATGAAAATGTTTTATAGAAATACATTTACTGACCTCAACAGTATTAAAAAAAATCATCATCTTACTGTCTTACACCAGTTTATTCTGTCTGCAAGAATCATCACTGTGCTGCTTCTATTAATCTCAGAGTTCTGTAAGTGTCTAATGAGGCAACAATAGACACTTTATTGGAGTGAAGTTCATCTGTAGCCTTATGTAAATGTAAATTATATGAAATGGGCAATTCCATGCAAATATCAAATTTTTGCTTTTTTGTTAGTTATTTTGTGTGAAATAAATGAAAAGGACAACACAAGTTGTGTTAAAAGTCATTGTTTTTAACACAACTGTTTTTAGAGTATATCTTTTTTTATGATGTATAAAAAGCCATCCCTTCTCCATTTAATATTGCTTCTGGTTTGCACATTTTAATTCACAGAAATTCTACAAAGTATGTTGTTTCTCAAAAATGTGCGTCCACAACGCATACATTTTCCCCTCTTTTTAAATAGAAAACGTGTCGAAATAGACTGATCTTTTTTCTGATATAGTGACTCTATCAACAGGGTTTTAATGAAATATGGTTTAATATACTTGTAATAAATTCTCTGAGAAAATGTCACATCCATAACGCTGGAATTACCCGTATTAGCATGCTGCTGTAAGACTGTGTCATATTCAATATTATTGTAAGTGACATGCACATTTTGTGGCTTCTTTGGTTTTGTTAGCTCCACCCACAGACAAAAACTAAAATTATTATATAATAAACAAATCAAGTATGGACAAATAGTGATTGATTGGGAAAGCTGAAAGATATTAATTATTATATTATAATTTTATATAATTCATTTGAAGAAAGTCACAGTCATGGAAATACAAGATATTTTTAGATTTATAAAAACTCACAAACTGTTCTGATTGGCTGGGATTCTTTTGCATCACACAGCACTTTGTTTTCACCGTGGACACAAAAAATGCTTGTCACTGGAATCCTGTCGCGTCGTGCCTGGTGAGTAAGGACACAGTGTAAAAGTCCTGAGGAGCCTCACGTTAGGTTGGCTTATTTTTTTAGGGAGCAAAAAATCATTGGACAGATTTTCTTTTCCGTGCTCTTGCCCTAAAGCGCAGGCTGACAGACAGCAGCACAGTTGGTGGCATGTCCCCATTCATATTCCACACTGCCAGTGCCAGATGATATCAGATTACCTCTGAGATCATGTGATGTGCAAAAGTGCGAGTCACGTGAGCACGTGCGAAGCTCGCTGACGTCAGAAATGTAGAGAGGTGCTGCCAATATATGCACCAGGAGCATATGTGTGTGTGTGTGTGTGTGTGTGTGTGTATGTGTGACATCCCACATCATCAACAGATGAGTTCAATCTGCATCCCAGCGTGCGTCATGCATATGATAAAATTGTTTAATGTGATCTGCCCGGGGCGCATGCAGAAAACTTTATAACGTTCCATATGTCGTTAGCTGAGTGGTTCATTTCAGAGAGAAATTAGAGGAGTAATCTCACAAATTAAATGGGTAAGATGCTTGATTCAAGCCCTAAAAACCATGATATCCTCATGAATCTGTCGTGAGCTAAAAGCAGCTTGCCTGGCCCTGGCCATTTCATGTGCACTCACAAAAGAGACCCGTGTTAGAGGGGGAGGGATGTGCTTTCTGGCACAAACACCGGTTTCAGAAATCCAGCATCACGCTAATGTGTTGCTAATGCACTGTAATACAGCCAGGACACACACACACACACACTTTATTTCATGCTTGTGACTCAAAGCAGACTTGGTTAACCCCCACAACAGAGAATTACACGGCCACATGCCGACTGTGTTTCTGTTCTCTGATGGATGTCTGGATGTTTGATGTGCTCTTTAGTCTTTAACTTTAGCCATTTGTGAAGTAATTAACCTCTTTTCCCTTGAGCTTTGCTAAACGCCATTACTTTTGCTGAAGCGATTTTTCCCCGTTGACATGCAATCGCTGCATCGATCGCAAGTGTGTCCGTGCGTGCACGTGTGTGTGTCTCGATAGAGGGGCAACCCCACGGAGGAAGCCTGATGGCGGTCCGTACGTGAGGAGACTGTGTTGGTGCTAAATTTAGAAATGGTCTCATTGCAGTTTACAGGAGTTAATTTATTATTGATATTAAGGATGTGGGCTCACGTCCAGGGACATTTACAACCTTTCTGGCCTCTAATCCTTATATGTTTTTAACAAACAGGATCCCGTGATGACCAATTATAAGGCTAATGATGCAATTGGGAATATGTCACTGACTGGGACTATTAGTTGGGTTGATAAAGTTCTATACTCAGCTATGTTCACCCAAGGGGCAATTGATGCTAAATTATAATAAAAAGAAACGTAAATCTTCTTGTGCATTATGCAACATATGCTCCACATGCTGTGATCCTCATGCTGTGAATTAATGATTGTGGAAATAAAGTTTCCTGACAATAGGGGAGTTTTGGATTTCAGGCATGAATGTAAATCATCTAAACAGCTTAGGCAACAGACTTTTATCTCTCACACCATTAGCACAGACTGCTTCATAAATCATTTTCTTCCCTTTTTTCATGATCATAATCTTTTTGAAGTCAATTTTTCTATTAGCAGATCCTCACGGGTTCATCTGGGAACAGCTGATTGGCTCTGTTCAGGTTTGTGTTGTTGAAATCTCCTTATGTTCGCTTTATCCGCCCTTAATGTAGTATTCTCTCAAGGCAAATGGAGTAGTTCTTAACTTGAGAGAAAAACACTTTTGTGTGGCGGATATTGGCTTCTGGCCTGATTTTGAGCTTAATCGAACAGGGGAGGAATTCCCTCTACAGGAATGATGTTGCATTTGCCAAGTTAATTTGACAGTGATGTAAAATCCACTCAAGTGGCATAAGAGTAATAAAACAACCCAGAATCATCGGAGACCTTGAGATGGAGACAAATATGAAGAAAAACAGAGATGCAATGAAAGGCAGAGAAAAGGGGACATTTGGATGTGAATTGTAAAAGCGCCTGTCTGAGCCTAACTGTGGCATCAATCATGTATCACTTCTTAAGACAGCGTCCACATGGGATCATCACGTCTAGATCCTCAGGTCGAGGGGTGGCTGAATGTTGTGGCTGTTGAATTACAAATAGATGCAAGCTAAATGTGCAAATGGAGATTTCTTCACACATCTACTATCATACATTTTTACAACTAAAGATGTCTGGCATCACTGTTATTTTTTACAGCCACAGCAACTTTATTTGGACAGAAATGCTCTCTGAGGAGAGCTACCAATAAGCCCTGTTAAACAGAGGCCACTATTAATTATTCAGAGAAAACCACGACTCTTTCATCTGTCTTTAAATGCAAAACAGCTTCTAAATTATGTGGGACGAAAGAACACAGATCAATAATTTAGAACAGTCTATTGTGTGTAAGGTAGAAGAAGCTCGCTGAGAAATGTTGGCCTGTTCTCATCTGCCCTTGATTGTCAAATGCAATCTGTCATTTCTTTTTACAGGTCTCATGCTTTAATGCTAGAGAGCTGCTTGTCAGAAATACAATGAACAGAGAAATGGTAACATATTATACTATAGAAGTGTGTGTAACCAGTTCCCCTCAGCACGCTTTAAGCGGGATTCATACAATCGATCAAATCGCAATAGGTGAAGGCTAAAGGCCAACATGTCACGCACTGTGCGTTTAGCTCATAGACTGGATAAAACATGGGCGTAGTGTTTGTGACATCACCTGTAGGTTTGGGAAGAGCAATTCTAAAGCCTAAAGTGGGCGGAGCCACTCGTCGCCATCTTGGCAGCGCTTCACTCCCGGATAATCGAAAATGGGCAAAGAGATGGGACGTGGGTGGAACTGAGGCTAGTAATGATCATAGACTGTAGAGACAGCAACATCAATCCACCTGTCACTCAAGTGGCCACGCTCTTAATTATGCAGAATTTTATGGCTTAACATAATTTAAACAGTATAAAAAATTCACCCCCCTCACAGCTGTCATGAAGGGCAAAATTTACTATATAGACCAATATAGGCTTTTTCTGCTATAAAGTTGGGCATTTTATCACGTTACTCAATGAGATTCTGCTGTTTTGGAGCCAGCCTGTAGCGGCCAGTCGAAGAATTGTCACTTCTGTATTGGTTTCACGAGAGAGATCAGAAGGTTGGTCTAGCTCCATGTAAAATTAAAACAGCTTCCATTAGGCTTTTGATGGTGCTGAAGTCTTTTTTACATTTCATACGGTTCATATTTTTATCGAAAGTATGTTTTAAAAAGTGTGTTTGTCTACTTGTAATATAGGGAAAAGCTTCATGAGTGCATCTTTCTGTTTCAGCAACTTTTTTGGGACCAAATTTATGGAAATCTCAATCATTTTAAATTCACAACGTATTTAACCAATATTCTTTATTTATGCTGAGTAGTCTGATGGGTGATTCGGTTATGATTGACACCCAGTAGTACACACACACACACACACACACACACACACACACACACACACACACACACACACACACACACACACACACACACACACACACACACACACACACACACACACACACACACACACACACACACACACCACAATGCTTTAATGTTTTATATAGATTTAGAAGTTTTCAATAGTCATAATAACTTTTATACTACACAAACTGTATAATGTATACCCTAACCCTCACACTATCCCTAAACCTAACCCTCACACAAACCTTTCTGCATTTTTACATTTTCAAATATTCATCATTTGGTATGTTTAATAGTCAAATTACACAATGTAGCTGGTTAAGACTTTTACCATCATTGTAGGGACATTTGGTCCCCATAATGTATAGAAACCTCCACACTCATACCACATGTTGGGTTTGCGTGTTTTATGGGGACTTTCCATGGACAATGATTTTAATACTGTACAAACTGTATATTGTATCCCCAACAATCTAAAAACAGTTGTGTTAAAAACAACACAATCTGTGTTATTTCACAAAAACAACACAGAGATGTGTTGCACACACACTTTCAATATCTGAATGTGTGTGTTCAATATCTGCCAACTGTATATTTAATATCTGACTAACTGTGCCCAGTTTCCTCTTTAGAACTAAAAATCAATAAAACTACAACAAAACATCTAACACACAGAATGAGTAGTTTACACTGCATTGGCTGTAATGGAACAAGCACAACAGGAAAACAAACAAACAAACGAATCATCGCAGCATGTAAGACGGGATCAGGTGCCCACATTTCAGCATCACAACAGATGCACTTTGCCAGGCTTCTCATGGAGAAAAAAAGGGTGTTGTTAAGCATTCATATCTGCTGTGTCTGGTGAGAGTGCTGTCTGTGGAGAACACAGTCACTGTGAGCTGTTGTGCTGTTAGATATCACGCAACACTTCCCATACCACCCACTTCTGTTGTGTCCCGGACTGACACCAAAATAAACCTTAAATCACCTTTACACAAACACACACATATGCTTACTGTATCATACAGACATCTCAAGCATAGGATTTAGACACGTGCATATCCAAGCCTAAAGCCGTTCACGTTATCTCTTAATTCATATATAACCTTTAGGTTTACACCATTTTAGCCCAAGCATCATTGTTTACGCTGGGGAATGACAGCGCTGGATAATAAACGGGCTGCTCGCGCTCGGAGGAACATGCTGTTCTGTTGGGTTGTAGATCACTAATGTGCCTCGCATGCTCTTATTAAACGCCTTGGCAAATGTTTCCTCAGGTCTTAATTAAAATGAGAGGCATTCATTAGATGTTTGAAGCTGGCGATCATTCAGTGGGACATCACGCCGAACGGAAGCCCTGAAAGAGCCAGCTGTAGAAATATACCTGAGGATGTGCCATTACTCCATGCGGTCATACATTTTACATGGACACGCAGAAGGTCAGAGGAAAAATCAAAGCTTAGGGCCGGTAGATGGAATTTTGATTTACGATGTGGTGTGGTTGTGTGTGCGAGCGGGTCGATCAGGTATGTATCCTGTGTCGTGTAGGATCTTACAGTATGTAAGATGTTTGCATCTCGCTTTTGTTGGTTTTTATCATTAAAAATACACTGCAATATTACTGAATTTTACTGCTTTATTTGTCAGAATATTCACATATTTTTGAAATGTGTTAAAATGTTCCATTTTTGCGTACAATAATGTGAAAAACGTATAATTGTACCTACGTTTCTCTAGGCTCCCAGCTGCCGGAATATTCACGCTTTTTGCTGCATCTCTTTACAGCGTATGTGAAGAGCTGTTCACACAAGATGCTGATTTTTATTGTATTTCTATGTAAACATGCACTAGCTGAATTCTAATATTAGCATTTTGCAAATCGTGCATTGCATTTAGGGTGTGGTGTGGCGATGCATGTCCATTATTTTCGTTGATCGTGCATTTACTGCACAATTGCATGAGTGCACAACATCAAGCACCAACAGGTTCACTCGCCCCTGAAATTCGCCTGCCACCACTGATTCAGTGCAAGCCCAAGGATTCAAGTCTTTTAGTTTGTTGCTATGGAAACAGTTGGCCGATGGCGGAGGGGGGAGAAGAAGAATGATTCTTGATAAATTCTTTTTTAAATGGAGAGAGCATACGAGAATGAGAAACCGGAGGGGGGAGGTAGATAGAACGATATAAGCAGTGGAAGGAAGCGAGAGAGATGAAGAGAGTGAGTTTACTCACTGTTTATATTCAGTAAGCTCTTTCTCATTCAACTGGGGATGGAAATGTCTTTTAGAAGTTTCACATTAGCATCTGAATTCTGTTACATACTGTTTTACAGTAGCAGCGCAGAACAGTGAGTGAACGTAAGTGGTCGGGCTGCTTCATGTCTTATGTAGACAGTCCTCAGCATTCCACACCTCTTACCTTTACAAATTCATTTCGCCTTTGGGCTGTTTTACACTTCCACCGGTGTGTGTGTGTGTGTGTGTGTGTGTGTGTGATATCTGAGCTCGGGAAAGGATGACAGGGCTGTTTGTGATTTTAAAAAAGCAACACAGGTGAATGAAACATGAGCTGTAGGTCTAGCAAATATTATGAGGTATAATGTCACCTTTTCCATTGGCATTGTATAATTCAACAGTTTAGTTGATTTCACCCCCAAAAAATTGGTGATTTTATACCGTGTCGAGAAAAAGGGGGACAGTTTTGGAGTTGGATTTTTACAGTGAGGGCTTTTTTTTACAGAAACGTATTTTTTATGTTTTATATGCATCTGTCTAAATAGTTTTGCACTTTCAGAAAGTCACAGAACAGCGAATGTCTGAGTGCAGTTCATAGCATCAGTCGAGGTGTTCATACGTGCTTGATTGTGTTTTTCTTTGTCTGGAGCTGTGTGTTCTGTACCCAGCACAGGCTCCGCACCCTCGGGCTTGATTCATCATGGTCCATCCCCTCTGCTGTGCCCCATTAGGATCAGAGACTCTATTTCTGTCCTCAACCTGTGGCGGGATACTCCTTACATTGCCTTCATGGCTCCGCAGATAACTTCCATTAAATAAGGGAAAGGATTGTCTGCGCCTCTTTCTGACAGAATGCTCTGGAGGAGTTTAAAGGAAGTAATGGGGTCTAATGGAAACCTTTTAAAGAGGTTGAGCTGAGCTGACCAGGCTGCTGTCTGGACTTACTTCAGTCAGTAAATACACTGGCCGATGTCCTGTGATCTCCTGCCAGAGACGTTCATTGTATAAAGAGAGAGAGAGAGAGAGGGAGGAATTTAAAACAAAGTAAAAATGTAAGACAGATGAAAGGAGATATGTCTGCCAAGCCATTTACTATGGAGTCAAGAAGCAAATATTGACCGTTTGGTTACGTAACTGCTAAAGTAATTAAGGTAAAAGATTTGCTGTCCTGTTGAAGGTCACGGGTCGTCCTGTGCCACACTATTTCCACTTCAGTTATTAGAAAGCAAATTTATGGTCCATAGGTTTGATTAATTGCTTTATCGATACTCATATCATCAAGGCTCGCACACTTTATCATGATTCACTTGCATCCGAGTTACTCTACCTATAGGCTTATGTAATACACAGCTTTCATTTTAGAAGAAAGCAGGGGTCCCCCTTATTTGTGACCCTTTTTTTGGTGTTTAATATAAACGGTGATCACACACGCACAGTTTAATTGAACAATTTAACATTTAATTGTGCAATAAATATTTGTTCAGTTAAACATTGTAGCTCGAAGTACAATTTTACATTTTGTTGTCACAGATGACCTGATCTATCAAATATAAATGTATGTGACGTAGATCAGGTCATCCTGTGAACACATTAATGCAATAATACCTCAGCTATAGACTTTCCTCCCGTATCTTTTGCTGTTTTTCTTTTATTGACCTGCAGAGGGCAGAGTTTTACCACGTTCTACATCAATGCAATCTGAATGCAGGCACAGTTTTACACATGTACAGCATTCTGTCATACAATATAAAAGACAGTTTAAGCACATTCCCCAGCTCCAACTCACTGACCCTCACCCTCACAATTGCATTTAAAGATGGTGAGGTCTTTTTGATCTGTTTGGGGTTGCCTTAAGAGCAACACTCAATACAGAAGAGCCTGGTAATATGATTAGTCTTGCCATGCCGTGGAGCCGAGTGCTTTAAATCAGTGTGCAAGTGTGCTTGTTTCCCTGGTGGGGGATGTGTTGTGGAGATGACAGCACATGGTGTGCTATGACGTTAATCGGGTTGGGGTGGACCTGTGCATACTCTTGAGCTTTGCACAGCACCAGCTGAGGTCGCCCTGGCAGGTGATTTAATTAACTCCAGATGATGTTATAGTGACTACCAATGGGTATTTATCTTTCTGTACACCCACTCCACCCACATGTTCTTTCTTTCTTTCTTTTCTTAATGAGGTTTGCTGGAACTGTAAAGTAGTTTATCATACAAAAGCATTTCTATCTTTCATGAGTGAACTGTATTTCTTTACCTTTTAGTTTTCTTCAGCGTTTCAAGGTGATGTCACACAACCTGTTTGTGTTGACATCAACCCAATTTGACTATTAAGTGATTTCTAATAAGAGACTAGTTTGTAGGATGCACTGCTTATAATATCATTAACAACAACAGCAAAAAATATTATTTTGTTTCACTGGATGCACGTGCCTGGCTAGAAGTTAACTTCTGCCCTGTGTTTGTTGAATGGTCTGGCTAGAGGATCATAATCATTTTATTTCCTTTATATTAATATTATTTTATATTAGTATTTTCTTGTATAATAATTCTATTACATAAACACTTTGTAAAATTGTATTGTATAATAATTTTATTAAAAAACTATTTGTTGAATGGATCGTGTAACTTTGTATTTAAGTTTAGCCAAGTTACGGTTCTTCTATGGTTATAAGTCAGCGCAAAGGAGTTATAAAAGCAGGAAGTGAAATGAAAAGTTTTGGTTTGATTGGAATGAAGTATGACTTCATTTAAGTGATAAAACCAAGACTCACTCAACGCTCTGAGATTGTAGCATCAATGTGTGTCTTTATAGCTTGGAGGGATACTTTCTATTGCTGTCTTTTACTGCATTTGAGGAGCAGTCTCTCTCTCTCTCTTTTAACCCTCACTTTCACTGTTCTTCAGACATGCATAAACACAAGCTGTCAAACATAGCAGGAAAGAGATCTTAATGCTCCCATTCTCTGAATTGAAATGTTACCTGCTACATAATTGATCCCATTCAAACAAGTATAGCTCCCACAACACTCCAAACTTCCTCTCTGCCTCAGGAATGAGTGTTTGTCTTTCCCTCTTCTGAGGGATTAAGTGTACACTACACTGCAGTCCGCAGTCCTGTTTTTCTTTAATAACACCTGACCTCTGTATTTGCTGTGGAGATGGACAGTCTCGGTTGACTATGTTACACTCTGAGTAGAGGACAGAATCGGATGCCAGGACCATAACCACCAAAATAATATTCAGATTGAAGTGATAGTTCACCCCAAAATTATGTCATCGTTTAACCCTTGTTTGTTCGGTTACCAGCATTTTTCAAAATATCTTCTTTTGTGAAAGAAAGTCTAGGTGAGTAAATGATGATATAATTTTCTTTTTTGGGGTGAACCTCATGATCAACCAAAATGAGTCTTTTTAATAACTAATTGTTAAATTATAGCATCCAAATTATGTGGTTACATTCTTAGAGTTGAAAAGCCAGCTGTCGACTGTCTAGTGTACTGTAGCTACAGTACAGTAAGAATGTGACTGCACTAAAAAATTATAGAAAAAAATGTCAAATTTCACAGATAAAATAATAGAACACTACAAACAAACACTTGTTTCAATACATCAGTATTAAAAGTAACAACTCTTTATGATAGATCATTTAAACATTATTGTCTCTATCAGACTTGACAAACAGTCTGTAAATGTTTATCCATTAACTTAACAACTACTGTTCCAATAGAGTAAACATGATACTGGAAAGATGTAGATTTATGACTCTTGGACTGTGCAGTTATTTACTAAATGTTTGACGGACTTCCCCTTCTCTTTACAGTTAAGTGCTGTATCACCAATCCTTTATAAATATGTTTTGTTCATCTTTACAAGTGAAACTGTGGATCAGTGTCTAATATTACATTGTTTTGGACAAGAGCTCTTTTTTAAAAAAATTTATAACCATTCCCAGATGTTGTATTGAGCAGTCTAAGGGAATTTTTTTTTTCTGTGAGACGTGTGCACAGTAAAGCAAAATAGCAATACAGAGACCCTACCACACCAATGTTGAAATATCTGAACCTCCTCCCTTATCAGGAATGAACTGATTCATGACACTAACAGCTGGGTGTAATAAGTGGATTGGAGCAAACATCTTACGAAACAAAAATAGAGAAGAAAGGTTAGTAAAAAAGTAAAGAGGATTAGAAAGAGAATGGGTTGTTCCAGTGGCCAGCAGGCTAAGATGAAAGCAGAGTCTAATTGATGTTGATGATGAAAGCTCATCCTCTCCAGCCAGCTGCTCATGAATCCATAACACCATTGATCATCTTAAGACCTGTCGGCCTGTCCAAACACACCACGGCACTTCAGCGACCTTTTTATCTGTCTCACACACGTTTAAGCATATTTTATGCAGCATCTGAGAATCGTTTAAAAGGTAAAACTCGTGCATTTGTGCAGGTGTGTCGACCTGAAGGCAAACAAGGCTCAAGCAAGACCCCTTGTGTTTTTCATTTCCGCTTCCCTCCCTCTCTCTTTTCTCTGCGTGGGGGTTGAATGAAGACCTCCTGTGTACTTTGACATTCCACACAATGTAATGAAATTAAGGGTGAGGCTTTATGGAAATAGTGAGGAATGTGCCGTGGAATGTTTCGACTCCAGACCCTTCCACTTGACCAGACCTCAGTCCAAGCACTCTGTCAAAGCGCCTGTGCATTGAGAGAGGTGTTGTGTCCCTGTCTCAGATGTGAGGAGACTGTAATTATAGAGCAGCAGGTTTTTAAATCAATACCAGTGCGCCCATCACCGGCGGTGTCATCTGAATTATGGTGTGGCCTTGGTGGATGTCAGGGTGCATTTGCTGTGCTGTGAAGCAGCTGACTCACTCACATTCTCTGTATGCTGGATTCCCTCTTATTACCCATGAGACTTCAGGGGTCAATTTATCTGAATTTCTGCTGTGCAGAACTAAGTGTGAATTGATGGTGCAAAAAGAATCAATGGTATTGGAAACTATGTGTTTACGTACATGCGTACAATACATAAGAATAAGTTTAGGCCCTTCCGACACTGCAAACCAAACTGTTGGAATAAATTCATGGCTATGTACTGTAAATAATTCACATGCTATGCCAGATCTCATCCCACGCCTTACAATGAATGTGTCTTTCCTACCACTGGAATGCATAACGTCATTTGTTTTCACCAGATCTTCACTATAGAATCTGTCAAAAACATGCTATTTTTTGCAGTCAAATATCCTAAATGAAAAGAAAACACTAACACAGTGTTATATGTTTCCTTTACTTGTGTATTTCAATTATCCCAAATGTTTACATCCAGAGAAATTAGTAATTGTATCCAAATCATCAATCTATGTCATTGTTATTGTTTTGAATATGCAACATCTAGAGGCGACAAATACACACTGTGCCTTCAACCTGCACTATTGCAAAGGTTCATACAGAAACTAATGCTAGAACCGATGTTGAACTTCATTAATATTGCTATAGTATATTGAGTACAGTACTCATTTCAGGCCTGAGTACATGCCTGACGCAGCTGTGAAACTGAGTTGTTATGCATCAACACAATGGACTGATTGTATGTCCTGTTGAATGAGTGTTTTGAGTGTTGGACCAATAGAGTGCATAATATTACTTATTAGATTGTTTACTTGGTAATGATGTTTCAAAGGTCATTTGGCTATACAGAGTTTATGTATACAGGTCATACATGAGCTAAGGTCATGCTATAGGTCATGAGCTAAATAA
Organism: Oreonectes daqikongensis; assembly: GCA_026939265.1. NCBI lineage: Eukaryota > Metazoa > Chordata > Actinopteri > Cypriniformes > Nemacheilidae > Oreonectes > Oreonectes daqikongensis. Next base: position 310,413 of record JAOTQM010000074.1, read on the forward strand.
TGCTTACAGGATACAATACAGTGTGTGCCTCCATCACATAATGCAAGAAGGCATCATCATCATCTCCCTCATACATTCTTTATATTTTACTTACTCTCCGTTATTGCAAATGATAAATTATAAGAATTTCAGTTCAGTTTGTTTCCCATTTTTTCTTAGAAAATAAATTGTGTGAATATATTTTGAAGGTAAGATCTTAGCACTGAGGCCTAGTGAATCTGTAAAGTTTCTCTTTTCTTGTTGAGTATCTCTTTTCTTCTCTTTACATTTTCACTCTCTCTACCCGTAAGGCTGTGTCAGTAGTCATACACTTATGTGTTTGGAATGACTCAGTGTCATGCTTGCACAAAAAAATGGAAAGTTAAAACTCCCTCACACCATCTGACCTTCCCGTAATCCCTATCCGCTGACCTTCCCTGAAGCCCGAGAGTGTGAGTTTAATGGCATGTGTGCGATTCTGAGACGGAAAGAGTGTCAGAGACCGATGTGAAATGTGTCATGAGAGAAAATAGATGCAAAAAAAATGCTAAAATAGATGTGGAATGCTGCTGTGGGGAGATGGGTTAGGATGGGAGAGAAAGGTGGACAGGGCAACTATCTCAGACATTTCAAGAGCACTACACTGTGGAAAATCTCAACTTTATTTTTTAAGTTGTTTTTTTACTTTTACTAACTCCCAAAAGTTGGGTTTTGTGTTATGTATGCTCCTCACACGTACCAAAAACTGTGTAATAAATATGTGTGCATGTTGTTGCATGCCACAATGAATCCCAACCATCTGTGAAAATATGAGAGACCACTATGATTTAGTGGTTTATTTAGTATTAATTTTTATACATCGATATACCTCTAGAAGCCAATACATTTTCTTCAAAACTTGACATTTCTGATACCTTCCTAGTGTTTTGCAAAACAGGGCTTGAGTGGGTCACTGTAGCTATCAGTTCTGCATTTCATTGCTCTATTTCCCAAAACAGCAGCAGACGCCAGCGGTCCCTCCCCGTCTCCCTGCGCCTGGCTTAGTCCGCCTTTCAGCCAGGGGATGCCTGTTCTGCTGAGCTCATCGGACTGACCCCTTTCAGAGTGGCGCGGATCGACTGCCGCTGTGTGTCTTTTCTCCCTCTACAAGCAGTGAATGTGCTAAAACAGCACTAGATAATCACTTGGCATTAGTACCTGTTGTGTAAAGCATTAGTGGTAAGAATTGACTGGTGGGACTTGTGCTCTCCCACTGAACACTAAAGCTGATGAAGCTTGATCCTGGCACCACCGCAGAGGGCAGATTACCAAGAGCGGTCAGGCTTACACACTAACATTTCCCAGCATGCATTGGTGCCATATACCAGCTTCCCTACCCTTGCGCTCATGAGATGGACATGAGGGCACCTTTTGTCATCCATGCAACCTTCATCAGGCTACATTTTGTTGTGCAGTCTGATGTGTGTCATTTTTTGAGGTCACTTTTCCCAATCTCATCTTAAAAGGCATAGACATGCTATTCAAAAGATGGCTTCATTGTGTGTGATGTCAAATGTGGCAAACCAGGATTTCAAAAGATTGCGTCAATTGATGAAGTTGTTTCTTAGGCCGATTGAACTTGTCATTTGTCTCTCTAAAGAGATAATGATGTAAAGTTGAAGTGTAATAAGGTAAGCTTTGGGCTGTCAGTACGGGAGGAGTGGTTATATTCCTCAAGAGAGCTGTCAATCAGATTTCTGTCTCAAGAATGTAGTGATTTCCAGGAGAATTGCTGAGATGGTACGTTCAGGCGTGATGAAAGTAGGGTTTTAATCATGGCCGACTCCGCTGACATTATCTGAGCATTATTACCTCCGTTTACCGTGAATCACATTATCAAGTCCCACCCGCACTGCTCTAAATCACATTCAGAGCTCACCTCCAGTCTGCTCTGATTGGAGCATAACTCAATTCAGCAGAAAGAGACAGTCCCATTGCTCTCATGTGCCTACGATCACTCTTTTTCTATTGCCTCTGTAAGAGGCAGTTCTCCTGCAAATACCTTTACCTTCTGCACCTTTATGTGGGTCATCATTTTTGATGCATAATGTAAATGTCTTACTGTGAAAAGAAATCTCATGGTGTGGAATAGATGAGGAAATGTCAAATAAGAGTGAACACACAATTGGACTAATATATTAGATTAGATTAGATTCAACTTTATTGTCATTACACATGTACAAGTACAAGGCAACGAAATGCAGTTTGGGTCTAACCAGAAGTGCAATAGCAGCAAGTGCAGGATATACATTGGTTGCATAAGTTACATAAATAAATATACAGAAGTAATTTACAGATGGAAATGTACTATGACCATGATTTACAGATGTCTCTTACTATAAACAGAAATTTACAGATGGATATATACTATGATCATGATATACAGATGGCTATTACTATAAACAGAAATTTACAGATGGATATATACTATGATCATGATATACAGATGGCTATTACTATAAACAGAAATTAACAGATGGATATATACTATGCACATAATATACAGATGTCTATTGCTATAGACAGAGATTTACAGATGGATATATACTATGAACATAACATATATATATACTTTTAAATATGCAATATCATCAGATGCACGCACCTCGTCTGTCTGTGTTTGTCGACTGGTCTGGCTAGTGGCTAATAATATAAGTATTTATATTTAATTTAATTTAATGTATATTAATATTTTATTGTATAATAATTTGTTAAATGTTATTGTTGTAAGTAACGGTTCTACTGGTAACCCAAAATAATACTGGCTAGACATACTTTTTACTTGCTAGCTAATGTCATTTACATGTTATTTGTTTTGCTTGTTATCAGAAATAATCTGCAGGGACTCTATTCTTTGCGAATGTGTACCGGAAGTTAAGTTTGGGTCACAACAACAAACTTTGTGTTGTTGCTTTGAAACCGGCTATACATTTTTGGTACCTTGGTGTTGCTAGGACTATGCTCTACGAAATGAGGAAACCTCTTCTCTTGCTGTTCCTTTCAGTGATTATTAGAAAATAGGAATAGTCCAAGCAAAATGAATTCAAGTAATGCTATAATACCAGATTTCTAGAGTAGTACATTACAAAGCATATGACACGGTGTTTTGTTATTCTCACAATAGTTTTATTCTTGTAATGCTACCATATGACTATTCTGAGAGCATATTTTAAACATCTCCAGTTCCTGTTTAATGTGTTAAAGTGGTACCAATGCTCCTTGAGAAATGTACTCTGATCCTGTTTACCTGCAGCCACTTGAGGCTTTTAACAGCTGAATGTGTACAGAGCTCTGTCTGTCATGAAGCCAGCTCTGTGTTTGTTCCCTTCCTTCGGCATACTTGTGCCCAGTGACTTCTCCTCCTGAAAGTACCAGGCTGTGCCAGACTGATTTTATGATTATTTAACACATTTTGCTCTAGGCAACACACCAGGGCAGCTTTGTAATGTTTTGTATGTATGCATTAGGAATGCAGCTCTCCTTGAACTGAGAAATATCAACATCTCCCAAAAAGTTCATCTCAATTACAATTTCAAACATATTTCAAATCAATAATAAAGTCTGACAGCAATGTGTCATAAATATAGTTTCCTTAGCATAAATCATGCGAAAAATTACAATGTTCAGGCTGGTTCAGCAATTTAAAGGCGGGAGCAGCATTGCAACAGTCGTCTCTCTTATACTGTCTCTGGTGATATTTATTGAATGTACTTGCCCATGTCTGGAAATAAGAGTGGTTTGTAATGAGAATTCTCAGCTCTCATGCTGACTGCTCATGATTTCATGATGTAGGCTGAGGGGCATCTGCAGTCATGTGTTACATGTGACGTCACAGATGACCTTGAGACAATATCTTTCCTTCACGTCTGGACATTGTGGATGGTTTCTGGATTGTTCTGAGGATCTGAGAAATGCAGGCATAGATAGAATCAAATGCAGGAAGAATTAATTATATATGAATGAAAACAAGTCGCCTCAGTTGAACTTCTGACTTTAATGGATTTCTACTTGCTGATCTTCTTTATGTGTAAACAGCAAGCCTGTAATCCTGCAAGCAATGTGAGCAATGCTGTCTGTTGCATATCTTGACCCGTGGTCTTCATAGCTAAGCCATCGCAGTGGCATTTGTCGCACATGTGGCCAGTGCGATTGGTAAGATGATGCATTTGTCAACATACCGACTGGGAGATAATATGGGTCATATGCTAAAGGCTTAGAGCCCGGTTGGACTTTAAAGAGATGCAACTGTTCTTATTCGAGCTCAAATTGCCTGTGAAAGTGACATTTGACCCTCTCAATGGGTTTTTAATTGAATGTCTGTGAAGATTGGAGATTTACAAGAGTTGTAGGCTGTGAAAATGGATTTCACAGTGGCGCTACAGGCTAATGATATAACAGAGTAGCCGGGCTGTCGAATGGGCCGCCTACACAGGACACAGGAACAGTGTTGGAATCTAGAACCGTATATTCTATTGCTGCCAACGTATTTATACGGCACATAAAAACCCATCCCCCGAGTTAATATATAAACCTTTATTCATTCTCCACTCTGCAGTGATTTGTCAGCGGATTGTGTATTAACTCGTACTATTGTTGACAGATGTACTGTACATGTGCTCCATTGTGCTGCTTAAAAATCCCTTTAGGGCTTCATGCACATAAAAAGACAACGTGTCACATGTAGCCTGCTTTCATTCTGCGGCGACTATAATGGCACCTGGGATAGCAGCAGGGCTCCGCACATCTGACATCTTAACTGCTGATCTCACAGAAAGACCTGTGTTCGGTTCATAAACCTGTTAAAGTGAGCCATGGGTCTCATCTCGCTGAGACGCAGAGCTTTAAAGTTATTTGCCCACCTTCCCATACTGTCTTGGTGAATGTGGCTATAATCCTCTCTTCATATTGTGTTAGAGAGTTTAGAGAGCAGAGGCTGGGTAGACTCTTGAATGTGCATTCACATCTGCGGCATGTTTGTGAGGCGGTGTGTGTTGAAGAGGAACACCTTCGAGACAAGGGCACAAGGTTAATATCACACCTTCAACCAATCAGAAGGGCAACAGTCCTATGACTGTAAATCATATTTGCTTTGTGTGTTGCAATTTATTTGTGCATTTACAGATGTGAATCTGAGCTCCCAGTTGCCATTGAAACAGTGGTGAGATTGTAAATAACTGGCATATTGAGATTGAGTGTGTATTGTATGTTAAAGGAAATGGAGAGGGCTACATAGACATATGTGGTTAAAGTCACAGTTATGATTCAGTTAATGAAGTGTGTTCTTCATGAATTATGTATGACTGCAGTATGTTACACTACACATGCATTTTCTTGGCTCAACCATAACATATTTGTAAAGTTTTAAGATAAATACATGCACAAGAAATAGATGATATACTGAAGAAACACTTAAAGGTGCTGTGTGTAATATTTAGCAGAATCTATTGAAAGAAATGCAATATAATATACTATATATAACTATGTCTTCAGAGACATATAAAGACCTTACTTAATGAAGCATTATGTTTTTATTATCTTAGAATGAGCAATTTCTCTCTACATACACCACAGGTCTCCTTACATGGAATTTGCCATGTTGTTTCTACAGTAGCCCTAAACGGACAAACTTCTCCACAGAACGGGTTTTGCAAATAAGTTATCTCCTTCGGCAAAGAAGTGAAAATGTAAGGTCAGCTTTGTCCTGTGTCAGCCACGGTAGTGTTTCGAAATGGAGGGGTGAGCGGTAGAGTGAGCCGTTGGTTACAATTCGCAACCTCATCGCTAGATGCCGCTAAAATCTCCACATGCATTGTTTTATTTTTACAGATCTACTTACCACATTATATATCATGGCTGCAATGTACACAGAGTTTCATCGACACAAAACAACAAAATCTAAACACTTATTATCACAACGACCTTCATAAATCCTGCAGTTTTATAATAGTAAGATATGCTCTGTGGACCTATTAAAGTATGACAAAGTTAAAGAGCTGTTTTTGACTTTATAAATAGACGGATTTAACCAAGTGTGTGATGTGAATTATTGAAGCACAGGATGCTTTGAGCTCTGCCTCTGCTCATCAAAGCACAATAACAGTTTAGACCGTGTATCTAAATTTACCCATGCTAATTTGGAAAAATGTCAAATAAAAAATTGTTTATTTAACAGTTTAAATGTATGTTTAATTTGGATTATAAGGTCTATTTGTGTGTTTTTATGATTCTAGTAGACTGAATAAATGTCATTGTGTTATTAAAGGAGCATTGTTTGCTGTGTCACCCACTCTTTGTCAAAGAACATTGGATTCAAACAAGTCACATGTCCATCTTTGAAATCTCATTGAATGTCAGAAAGATGGCATTACTGTGATTTGGCATATTTTAACTGAGGTTACATAAAATCTGCTTTGCATCTAGGGAAGGTTTTTGGTAACTGATGAGGTGTGTTAACAGAGACAGTTAAGCTGTGTTGTGCTGGCAGTGGTCAGGGCTAATAGCTCTGAACATGCACATTTGGCCATGTCCCAGTGGGTTGAATGCAGGACAGCATTCTCTCTGGTACAGCCTGGCCTGTAACCGCAACCCGTGTGGGAGTAAAAAAGTTGATATTTTCTCTAATTTTAGAATGTAACAATTCAGCTGACGCGTTGACGTTAGTTGCAAAAGGTCACAAAGTGGCCGCTATTGTTGCTCTATGTATGCCAGTTACTTTGAGTAACCTGTTCTGTTAAGCAGTGATTAAAAATTCAAAGCTTTTCAAAGTATGCTACTTATTTTGCCATTTTCATTTGGGAATTTTCTCTTGTATATATGTTTGACTCTAAATTAATTTAATTTTGCTGTGTTTAATAATGTTTTTTAATTTAGATTAGCCTACATTTTTACAATCACTGAATCACTGAAAAAGTACTGATTAACTTTTGGGTTTTGCGTAAAGAAATTTCATATCTGTAATTTCCTGAAAAGATCACGTAATGTAATTGCACTTTTAATCCACATGCTTTCTTTATCTGATTCTTAGTAAAGCACCATTTCTATTTCCCTCTGTTCCATGCATCTGGGCTTATTCAATCTCTGATCAAACACAATACCTCTTCTACGTGGCATTCCCCTGTGACCCACAACATGCACTAAAGCTCAATTTTGTTTCCTGTCAATGTATGATTAATGTCTGCTCTCCGTTCTGGTATTCTCTCGGTGGAGTAGCTATGTTTGGGACCACAGTCAGGTTTAAAAGGGCAGGTCAGTTTAGACTTTCTGAACTGGGATTAACTCCGATTCCGATTGTGACATATGATGAATGCTGTACAATTCCAGATAAAACAACTAAATAAGTGAAATGGTCAAAAACTTTGTGGTGTGAGAAGGTAGTTCAACTGAGCTTATACCAGCAGATTTAAAGATGACAGGCCACAGATTTCAGCTCATTTTCAGAAACAGTTCATTTTTGAGACTTAAATGTAAAAAAATTGAATTATTGATTAGTTTTGCTTTGTCTGTTTAATTCTAAAAGAAATTCTCAGTTGGACCTCCAGACATAGCCATGTCCATGCCCTGACCTCCACAGGGTTCTTGTTAGCAATGAAAACAGCGCACTTTGCTCTGTGAGGGCCTAAATCAAGGCAAGAATTTCTAGAGAGTCAATAAAACCTCTGGAAACTAGATAAGGTCAATCGGTTTTTAATTCAGCACAGATGAAGACAGACATTGAAACTTGTTTATTTCTCCCCTGCTCTGTTCCCTCCCTCAGGTCTCTGAGGTTCACCATGCTTTCTACTCCACCGATCTACCCTCCATAAAAAAAACACCATTCGCTTTTCCAAACAACTCTGGCCAATAAGAGCGTGTTACGTACAACATGTTTGATTTCCTCATACTTACATTCTTGAACTCTCCGGTTTGTTAATCTCATGTAATCTCAACCTTGTTGTGGAGTCAATACAATAGAGCCAAGAGAGGAACAGGCTGTATAAGAGCGTCTGCTGCCAGTTCCTGGCCTCAGATCATAACCTCTGCCTCAGATGTCTGTGCTGGCAAAGATGCAGCTCTCTCTTTATGTTTATACTTCTCCATGATACCTCATATTAGACTCCATCAGTCTCTTTACAAATTTCAAAACATGCTTTTGACTTTTGCCTTCATGCTTTTTGCAGTTTTATCGATGCAATCCTTAACTACAGTCTTACTCACAGCCCTATGTTGTAAGTCATGTCTTTGTCATAATATTCGATCATTCGAATTGCACTATAAATTATGCACAGAGGTACATTGTATAATAACTTTTCACCGTCCATTAGTTTCTAACTACTGAGATCTCCTTCTGATCACATGCTTCACTCGGTGTGTGTAAATGTGTGTGGTTTCTAAAGGCAAGGGGTGTTTTCCAAGTGCTTGCCCTTCCATGAGCGCACCTGAGCTCAGGCTCACGCGAAGCCTCAGGTTGCGCGGTTTTGAGGGCTGTTTAGGGTAGCCATGCGTGTAAAAGCTGCCTCAATCACGGTTTGCTGTCTCTCAGAACCATTTGGTATTCAGAGCTGGTCATAGCGATGCTCTTCGTATTGGCGCATAGATTCGAGTTATTTTCCTTGGATTTTGAAAAAGCTGAGAAGGCGTTCTAAAGTTCTGTGGGATTCTGGGATTGAATTGCCTGCACAACAGACATCATGCTGAACATTCTGATATCCTCACTGGTAGATGCGGATCGTAACATGCGGTGGAGGAGGATCGAGCGCCTGTCTTCATTGGCAGTATTTACCATTCCTTCTCTCTCTGTTGTTTTTTCAGTTTCAGTAATATTCAGGACTCAGGGGTGCTGAGTGCTGCTCATAATGTACATTCGTTTCATTGCTTGTGGTTGTGTTTCATTTTGGCTCTGGTCTGTCTTTTACCATGCTATTGAAATATTTCATCATTACCCATATCTGTGAAACAAACAGTTTCGTTTAGCAAATGGTGGTGGATAGAAGAGCAATAGGAGGACATTCACATACTGTATATCTGATTTTTCGATAATACAGTAACTATGCAAATTATTTGTATTCCTTTCCTCTTCTTTAATGATGCTTGATCCTCTGCTATTAATATTGTTGATTCCCTTCTTTTATCATTTCTAAAGCCTGTAGCAATAAGAGATGTTATTTTCACATAGTTATTTTGGGTTTAACCCTTAAGGCTAAATTATGACACGAATCTATCCACTTAGCATGACTATTACAAAGCATAATTTTCCCATTGGACCTGTCTGTCAACCATCAGGGTCTACATTGGCATGGCAAGTTTTTAATCAGAAAAAGTATACTGTCTTTAAAAACCTTTGGATTTGATTTTTCTTGTTTTTCTTGTTTTTTTTGACTGTGCTAATGTTAGATAACACATTGCACTAATGTATTTTGCATCATACTGGCTGGAACAAGAGTACCCTGTTGCTACCCTGTTTCATATCTCTTGTGTAAACGTGGTCATTCCAGTATAGTTTGTTTTTCTTTGTTGTTAGAAAGGATATCTGTGCCATCTTAATGATAGTTACAAGAACTGTGGCAATTTAGAGAGAGAGAGAGAGAGAGAGAGAGAGAGAGAGAGGGGGGGGATAGCTTGTTTGTTGCATGGCATTTTCTACTGGAGTAACACTTCAGGAATCTAACACATGAAAAAATTGTTGTTAACAGTTGAATAAGTTGATAGTGCTCTTAAGGAGTCTGTTTTCCTTTTTTTAATCAGCTGCAAACATTTCACAGTGAAAAGTACAGCCCATAAAGATGTTTTTTTTTTAAACAATACAAACAGCATTCTGGAGCCCTGTCCTATGGGAGGGGGTCCGGAAACCACAGGAAGTGGTTTGTATTGCAGCAATTACGTCCCTTTGGGTTTCCTGTGTAGTTTGTTATCCAATCTGAAGGGTAAACCGCATGAAATCTAAGAAGTATTTAAATCTAAATCTACTTTTAAGTCCAAAAATGTGTTTGTCTATCAATCATACATTTTTAACTGTGTGTCTTTAGAATATGCATTATACACAACCCCCGTTTCCCCCAAAATGTTTGTTTAAAAAACATATACTGTACAATATGCATATACTGTTTAATATATAGGGTTATTAAGATAAAAAAAGCTTTTATTGATTCTTTTTTTAAATATTTCTTGATAATTTAGCCAATAGTTTGTTAGCCCCAAATTGTATTCTATTAGTTTATAATAATTTAATTTAACAAATTAAATCGTATTCTTTTCTTGGGAAATTTTTGCATCTTGTCTACCGAAACAGAAACTCCCTTACACGTAGTATATATACATACTTATCATACCAAAGCAAAGCATCGAGAAACAACTTTGTTCCACTTTACCTTCGTTTCTCTATCCCATCCGCTCTAGTCTCCCGGTCAATACAAACCAAACGTGCACGGGAGGCGCGCCTGTAACTCCTATCTTTGTCTCTGCTGTTTAACTTGAAGTAAAAACCACTTTTATCACACACCGCAGAATTAATAAATAAAAAATCTGTATACACACAAAGAGTTAATATTTCATGTCTGGGATAGTGGTTACACAACTCACACTGTCCCGGTTTCCACCCTACCACCCCCGCACAAATGTAATGGTCTATCCCAGTCAGACATGTCATGATTGTTGCTGGGAGAGGAGAGAAGCGAGGAGTGAGCTCATCCGTTTGAAACTTCTACCGCTGTGGGACAGTGCACATCATTTTTATTAAACCACTTTTAACTCCGTGGTGAGGTCGACCTGAGGGTAGCGATTTATTCTTGATTCATTTTTTGCGGTTTGATTGATTTCCAGACAGAAAGAGTGGAAGAGTACAGAGAGTAATCGGAAGGTGTTGAAGTTTCTACAGGTTCGAGCGTAATAATAGACGATGAACTTTGGACTGCTGAATGTGTTGACATGTCTTTGAAGGATCAGAAGAAATAAACCAGCGGCGCTGCGGCGGCTGCTGGGGAGGTTAAACGAGGAATCATTTTGCGTCTTGGTTGTAGCGATATTTAACAACGGCAAACTTGCTACTCCGGGAGCCACCAAGAGATCAAAATGTCTGCCAAGGTTGCTTCAAATAAGGTAGGAAATAACTTTACCGAATGTTCTTTTGAAAACAAATGTACGTAATTTTGTGTTCATGCGAGTCCTGACCCATTTAGGGGGCAGTACGTCGTAGACTCGGTGCTGCGGTGCGTAAACATCATTCATCAAGATAATCTTCACAAGGCTTTAGAATAGATTTGCTCTTGTTTTTGTTGCGAAACTTACATTAAAAGACAAAAGCTTACGATACGTTTACAAATACGATGTTTTTAAAGTGTGTTGAGTGAGTAATGATCGCCTGGAAGTATTTGCGGAGTACCTGTTGATATACATTCCGCCGAAAAGCGCCAATGCTAGTTACATAATTATGGCGATATGTTCACATTTCCATTACAATGCGACTTTTCCCGCGAAGAGAAGATGATGGTCCAGCTTCCTTTCAGGACAGTCCATACTTGTGTGTGTGTGTGTGTGTGTGTGTGTGTGTGTGTGTCCATCACGGGGAACTAAGGATAAAGTTTCAGCTTGTTGTGTGAATATTATGGAGGGCGGTCGGACAGGATATTACAGGTGCAGGAAACTATAGTCGCTACAGATAAACGCGATTTGGTTGGGGTATCGTGTTAATCTGGGATATTCTGTAAACACTAAAATCATGTTTAAAAAAACAACTTGATTAGGATGAACTTTACCCTTTAACATTAAGAGTGCCCAAAAGTCATTTTTGCGTGACGTGCGTGTATAAGATGGCTCGGGAAGTACAATGGCGCAGTGTGTGCGTGTGTGTGTTGCTCCCGAGTGGGCTGCTTCTTCCACTGCACTGAGACAGCATATGAAAACACAGGAATGTGTACTGTACATTCGGCCAGTCAGGTTTGGTGAGTTTCTTTCCATGAGGTGAAATGTTTATGTGACGATGCAATACCCTTGTGTGGTTCTTATATTGTTTCTATCATTCCTGAAAACATTTCACACCGAGCACTGGGAATTAATGACAACTTAATTATATATGCACAGACAATAAGCCTATGTTGTTATCCAGAATCAGTTGCATTACATAAAGCTGCTCAGAAAAAGCACTATACAAATAAAAGTGAACCTACAGGAACTTATATAAACATTACTCATATGCAGTAGGCAGAGTTACTCTTATCTCCAGATCATATCTGTTTGTGTCTAAATAAACCTGCAACAAAAGCTCCTTGTGAGTACTGTATTTTTCTAGTTGGAGGAATTTTGTCAGGTCCGTGTGAGGTTGAATGGTGTCTGCGTGACCTTGTGTTTGTTTTTCCGTTTTTTTCGCTCGATTTCCCTGGTGTCTTTGCTTCCTGCCAGTGTCTTGAAACATTGTCCTGTCTTTACTGCATCTGCCGTCTTTTGTTTTGTCTAGTTTAGTTTATAAATACAGACTGAGCACGATTACATTTTCATTATGTCATTTAAAGAGTGGAAAGGAGACTGTATACTCAGTTTGGGACTGTTTTTATTGACGGATCTCTGCATGATTCCAGGACACACAAGATGGCACAATGAGTGACCTGTGCCCTCAGCCCTAATACAGCTTACAGAGACAAAAGTCATTTACGTGCCTTCATTGACATTTCATGCATTGAATGGTCAACGCTCCCTAAGCTCCTCATTCATGCCTAATTTAGGACTTTGTATATTAAGAGGGATATATAATTTAATATTTTAGATTCATCAGAAGTGTGAGCTTGGGAGTCAGCTCTGTGGCTTAGTGGTCATGCTCACGGGGACCCGGGTCATCCCAATCCCACACCCCGTCTCTTACCCTCATGCTCCTGTCTGCCTCCTCTCTCCTATATGTATAAAATAAAGACTATTAAAAAAAAAATACTAAAAATATTTTTGGGAATAATAAAGACATATCTTGTTATAGGTGTGGATTGGGTCACTATTTGGCACCGGTTATTTTCTCATCCTATCACTTGTCCGCTTGTTCTTCATGTAGATGTCATGTTAGTCCCGCACATCATTCTGCACGTGACCCTCTATGCCGTACTTATTTTCTTGCATAAATAACCAATCTGTATTTTGGGGCAAGTGTCTTAAACTCATATAGAACTCATTTACATTTACATGCAATTTGCATTAAAGTAAAGTAAAGGCACTTAAAGAGGCTCAATCACCTGTCTGTCTGTTGCCGGCCCAGAACACAGGAGAAAATTATTTGTGTTAATACTATAAATAGGCCCCTAGAGCTTGTATTCATAGTCAAAGCAAAGAGAGAGAGAGCAAGCGAGAGCTCTTGTCATCTGTTTCTGTTCTGGAGGGGGTATGTTAATGACTGCTGAAGCCTCTGGTCCTCATCGAGAACATGATGATTGGGGTTTTTAATCAGAGGACAAACATATCTCTACTAGCTGCATTGGAAAAGAGAAGGCATGCAGTTACAATTTCCTATTCTAGGAGAGGGAACTTTGGTTTTTTTTTGCCTCCTAACATAAAAAAGATAAAGCTGTAAATGTAGACATCTGGGAGTGTCATGTTTACAGAGCCTTAGCCAATCGCACTCGTGCGTTTTAGTGTTGTTGGAAATCTCGAGTGGTTCCCATGGTGAGGATAAAGACACTGGGCTTCTGGTGCAGCTCCACCACAGAGCCTACATCTTGATATGCGTTTATTGCACATGATCATGAGTGTTGCTACATGTTAGCGGCCTCACATCTCCATTTCCACTGTCTGTCACTAGGTGTGAGAGTGTATGATGCATGTTGAAAGTATTACTCGCACACATACATTAAAAATGCCCAGTGCATTTACTGCTGGTGTGTCATTTGCACATTTCCTCTTCCATTTAATGCTTTGTTAATGAGTGTTTAATTAGGCTGTACCCTACTGTTATCCCCCTCCAGTCCTTCCCAGTGGGATTTCAGTCTTCTGGAAGATTGCCTGCCTGTGTGTGTCTTAGATCCTCGCTACATGCGACTGGGGAGTGTGTATGTGTGTTACTTGTTGTTTAAGTGAGTTTGTGTTACATTATAGCAGTCCAGCACACAGCAGGGCATCTGTGACAAATTAAATGCTAATTTTAGTTGTGCTCAGCTATATACTGAATAAGATTTATTCAGAGGACTGGTTTGACAGAGACACTTTATTTTTCCAGTCTCTGTTAGAATTCTGCTAGGGTTTAGATTGTATTAGTGGAGTTTATTGATTAGTTTGTCTTTTAATCTCTCTTGTACGAAAGACTGTAAGTGGACCCAATTGGGTATCAGATTTTTTATAAACAAACCGATATTGTAGGCTAGGACTTCAACTAACATCTGTTTTATTGTTTTGATGAAAATGGCTGCACGTTCTCTGGTGTTGACATGCACGCTCTTTAAAATATTGACGGCTATCATTTTGATAAAAGTACACAAAGTTGTGTCGCTATAGAATAGGGCTGTGCAATTAATCGTAATCGATTTTCAATTTAGATTTTTGCTTCCAACAATTATTAAAACAAAATAATCGGTAAAACAATTATTGTGTCGCATTCCACATTTAGCAAGAATTGTCTTATTTTTGTTTCTTATTTTTGTATGATTTATTTGATTCTATGCATTTATACTTTATTTAATTGTTTTTACATTTCAGTTATTTTTTTATTAAGTTGAATCCAGTGTTAAATTGACACGTTATTTATTTATTTATTAATAATCTATCTATTTATTAACTTAGTTTCCAAAGTAATCGTATTAAATAATCGTGATCTCAACACTGGGCAAAATTATTGTGATTATTATTTTTGTCATAATCGAGCAGCCCTACTATAGAAGGGTCTATGTGATTTGTTTTTTACTTATAATTATCGAATTTTACTGATTTAGATTTACTGATTCACTTTTACAAAGCAAAAACTTTTACAAACTATTTACAAAACAGTTTGTACTGAAATGTGCCTTTAAATTGTCAGACATTTTGTTAAACGTAAAAACTTTAAATAATGCTCATGTACGTGTTCAGAAACATGTCTCAAAAAGAGAAGGGGCAGACAAAAACAGCCTTAATCCGAATCACATGTTGGGTTTTAGTGAACCTTCCTCTCTCAACCATGTCAATACACAGCACTACAGGAGTGTGGGTTTCACTGAACTGAACTCACAATGTCCCTCAACATTTCAAACAGACAATGTCTAGCTGTTTTCTAAAGTTGCACTGATCAGGTGGATTATTTTCAGCATTTCGGACCCCCGTATAACTGTTGTTTAAGAGACAGCTAAATGTAGGCTATATCTTGAAACAATTACAGACCTCACAGCATTTATTTACCTCAGAGACTGAGATTGCTGTATTTACTTGATAATACTCTGTTATTATTGTATTTTGTGTGTGTAATGATAGTGATCACTGCTAGATTAGGTGGGTTTGTGGACATAGAGCTTGTGAGAGACTTCGGATAATGTTGGTCTTCATTTGCAGGTTTGATTTGTGTGTGCATGCAAGTCAGAGATATTGTGTAGTTTTTGTGAGCACAGAGGGGCTTTGGAAAGGGCAGATCATCCCTGACTCCTCGTGAGATCTAGGCTAGAACCTGACAAACTCACTGCCACATGAGAACTAAGGCCATGCTATGGATTGTAAAACCGTAAAGTCTGTTTTTGTTTTTTGGTGGGCAGTCATTGTTGGGTCCTTGCCGTCTGTTGGCAGTTTAGCTCTCCATTAGGTTTGACGTCTCAGATTCAGGTCTGAGCACAAAGCAGGTTAGCTGGAATCTCGTCTGTGTTTGTGGAGCTGGGAAATTCAAGAAGGCTGTTTTAAAGATAAGATATGAGCAGTTTCCTCCAGTGTTGGTTTGAGGTAGTACTGCAGATGTTATTTGGGCTCTTTTGACTTCAAATTCAGCTTTTTGAATTGAAACTTTATCATTGTTTTTTTAAGATATGCATTGTACAAAAGTGGTTGTGCATAAAACAAACACAATAGACTACTCTGAATACACAGAATACAGTCAATACACATATACAGTCTTGGTTTTTTAAAGATAAGGGAGCGAATCAGTGGACAGAAAATGACACGTGGGCTCTGTGTGATTCAGGACTGAGTGTGATCGCTCTTTTCTCTATTGCCGGAGACCACGCGCAAGACGTGCGTTTAAAGACGACCTCAAACGTATGAAGCACAACAGATTTTAAAATTCACTTGGCAAAATGAGCAATAAAAACAACGTCATCTTCTATTTATTTGGAGTGACGTTTGGTATGGTGTCCCCTTCCCGAAGGGCCCTTTGGAGGGCTAAATATCCCGTTTGGAACGCACTGATAGACATGAATGATCAGCGAATGATCTGTCAGTAACTGATGATGTAGTTTTCAGCGCTCATGTGGAATGCGGCAGAAGCACATTTTAAGCCAGTTTACATGAACAGACCCACTGCCGCGCTGTGTTTTGTCTGTTTTCTTTAAAGTGATTATGTATCATATAAACTTTTGTTTTAGCAAGTGATGTGTTGAGTTTGTAACTTGTCTATTGTTATGCATATAGGAATAATTCTAGACTTTCACATTATTTTGATAATTGGTTAAAAGGTAGTATTTGATTTTTTGATTCTGTTGCATATATGTTCTATCCAATTTTGTTTTAGTGTGTTGTTTAAGTGTAATATTAATACAAAATCAGTTTTGGCCCAGAGTTTTCAATTCGGTGTATCATCATTATTCTTTTGCTAATAAATAGGTTGTACGAAATATTTGTATTATAAAAAAAAGGACAAGATTCATCAAATTGTGACTGAATCGTAAGCGAATCGAATCGTCAGGCAGTTGAAGATTCACAGCTCTCTAATATACATATTAGTCAGTCATTATTGTAAAATACATTTTACAAAGTGATCAAGACCCCGACACAAGCAGTAGAAGGTGTTTTTCATATTGTAAATAACTGAGTGACAATTCTTATTATGTTTTATCTGTTGTGAATTATATAGACGCATGTATGCATGCACGCACATCACATTAATATGCAGGAGAGACCCTAATTATTGCTTCAGGATGGTAATTATGTTGTGTAGTAGTGATGGGAATTAATCTAGCTTGAGCTGTAACTAATTAACTCTGAGGCTGTCTATCTTGAGCCACAACACTGGCATTGTGGGAATTCTTTGAGGGGGCTTGAACTGGTCACGTGACCCTCGGCTGGGAGGCCTGTCATCGGTGACTGGTGTTAGTGAGAATCTGGAATATAAGCACCACCAAGGTGTCCTGTTTATCCCCCTTGTCCCCCTCACACACATTAGTTTGCTTCTCTCTTCGCCTTTGTTCTCTCTCTACACACTCACACACAGGGACACATACTAACAAAAGGCTGAATAAGTCTGTTGTTGTACAGTTATATGTCATTGTGCTTCTTTTTGTGTGTCTGTGTGAGTGTCTGTGTGTTTCGCATTACCAGTCCTGGCTGTGGAATTCTGATGTGGGAGCAGCCTTGTTTTGGTCATCAGCTCAGCTTAGTGCTAAGAAGAAATAGCAAAATAATACTAAAATAAGGCTAATTAAAGTGAACAACTTTATGACTTTATGTAACATGCAATTGGAAGCTGGTATATAGCTTCTAATTGTCATTTTTTCATTTCCTTTCATAATGAATTATTTTTAGGTAAAAAGAATTTAAAGAGTTTTCCTTCTTTAAAAACTTCAAAGAACACTATAAATATTCACAAATAGCACAAAAAATGAAATATTTGAATAAGAATTTGCAATGATGCTCCATCAATCATGCATGCTTTGGTAATATGTTTGTGCAGATTTCTGGAAGACTTTGTTCTGGAAGGCTTTTGAAGACTTATGAAAAACAAAAGTGATACACAGATTCAGACAAGGTCTTGTTCTCTTTGTAGTTTCATAAATGTTTGAAAATTTAAGTTTTTTTTGTTAAAGGCTTGAGAGGAGCATACCCAAAATAGCTTCAAAGCAAACTCATTGAGATTCAGTCACTCATTAGCAAAGCAACCATTCCTTTATGTTTATTGAATAAAAACATTTTCACGTTTTTGCTAACATCTCTTTTATTTATTAACTTGGCTATTTTTTACAGGGCTTCTTATTTATTTATCTATTGTCATATTCACCTTTTTTGCATTCTGTTGTTATTTGATATGGGGCTGGGTGGTATGACGGTATGTAGACGGTTTCAGCAGCAACAACAAACAAATGTTATGTGGCCCAAATTTAACTTCTGATAAACCCACACAAAGAATCTGTTTGTAGTTTTAGTATAA
Source organism: Oreonectes daqikongensis (assembly GCA_026939265.1). Classification (NCBI taxonomy): domain Eukaryota; kingdom Metazoa; phylum Chordata; class Actinopteri; order Cypriniformes; family Nemacheilidae; genus Oreonectes; species Oreonectes daqikongensis. The sequence continues at coordinate 328,687 of JAOTQM010000074.1, forward strand.
TTAATATGCAATAAAATATTAATATGAATGTAAATGAAATATAAAATAAATTGTTGTATTATAACCAAACACAAACCTGAAGTTAACTTCTGGCCAGATGCGTGTATTCGATGAAACGGTCTATATGTTATTGCAATCGATTTTCTATTTTGTATATCCTGTGGTATGTAAATGCATTTTACATCAAATACAAAAAAATATATTTTTAAATGAAAACCTTTTGAATGTTTTACTGAACTAATAAAACTACAACACTAAATTACCATTAAATTTTCAACAACTTGGTTTTTAAAAGTTCACATCTGAAGATTGGATATGGTAAAATCTCCAGTCTTACAACTAAGGTCCAATGATGTAGGAAAAGGATTGTAATATTTAACTCTGGACTCATCGCCAATCCTGTCAGGCAGAGAGTGAGAGAAAAAAAGTGTGGAGGGCTTTGGCTTCTTATCAGCACATTCCTGCCCTGTGGAATTGTGTGTGTGTGTGTGTGTGTATAGGGCTGATAACTCTGTGAGTGCTCATTGGGTCAGTGCAGCGCTTATTTAAAAGCTCCTATGGCAAGGCCGGGTTCTGAGGCCTGGTTATCGTCTGTGACCTGCCACTGCAAACTTAAAATGAGTCACATTCTTAGAGAGAAACTGAAGAATGAACCTTTACTATTCTCCAGAATAGTAGATGGATTATTGACTTTAGGGGTTGGTGCAAGTGCAAGGTGAACTGCTCCGTGTGGAACAAAGTCGCACTATGGAGAGCATACATCAAAGTTTACTAGTATATTTCACAAGCACCTCGCTCCGTGTCTGCTATCAGCTTGCAGAGATGTTTGGTTGAGTTGAGTTGACCTTGCTGTAAGGGTTCCCACTCTGAGGTCACTGCCGCATGCTCAGATGTTCAGTGCTAAACAGATGAATGCTCTTATTATCGGACCACCTGGCTAAACACACAGCGGTTAGGGGTTGCTTGGAGGGGTGGACCAAGTGGTGAGAGTTTGGTTGGTTAGCTTGGTCGAGTTAAACCCCTGTAAATTTCATAATATTACAGTAAATATTTTACTAGTGATTTCTTAAAGGAGCAATGTGTAATATTTAGGAGGATCTATTGACAGAAGTGCAATATAATACACTTAAGTATGTCTTCAGAGCCCTAAACGGACAAACTGCTCTAGAGAGTGTGTTTCGTAAATATGTTATCTCCTTCGGTAGAGAAGCGAAAATTTGACAACAGCTTTGTCCTGTGTCAGCTATCGTAGTGCTTCGAAAGGGAGGGGTGAGCGGTGGCGTGAGCCGTTGGTTGCAATTTGCAACCTCACCACCAGATGCTGCTAAAATTCCCACATTGCTCCTTTAAGTGTAAATTTACTTTTTACATGTGTGCTGTTATTTCCTACACGTTAGAGTGATGTCTAGGGCCTTTTCATATAAAAAGTGCCCTCTCTGCTGTGAAATGGGACTTCATTATATGGTATTGGTGTTACAGATGCAGTGTTAATGGCTGCTGTCTTCTGTCCTTAACACTTCCGAGATCTCTCACATGAGGGAACGATCAGGGAATGCCTGGCGGTTTATATTAGGTGTGAGGTGGAGTCCAGTGTTGAGTAGTTGAGTGTTAATGGTTTGCTGGCCTTTCCCTGCTGATAACAGCCTTTCACAGACTATGATAATGTATACGAGATGCCTTGTTGAGATTACCTATTTAATCCCGGTGCACTGGATTAGCGGTTTTATATTTGCATTTCCTCCTCTTTCAGCATCAAACAGAAAGTCTGTCTGTCTGCTGTATTTGTGAAATAGCAAATAATAAGTTTCCCTTAATTAAGATACAGAGGGAAGAGTCTGTGTTTTCATGCTTTAGCATTTTTATACTTTCTCATAGCTAAGTATAATGTGTAGACACAAGTTGGGAGAAAATAGATATTACAATATTAGGCTACATTGTCATTTATTTTACAGTATTGAAACACACAAATGTCTTTATATAATAGTATTATCAGATGTCTCTAATCTCAAATTCAGCAGTATCAGTAAGTGTGCAATAGAAAAAGGAAGTCTTTACTACCATCAGGAAGAGAAAAGCCAAGTATAGTCATCAATGCTGTGTGTAAGCTGCCTGTCTGGTGCTCCATCCACTGGGAGCCTGCAAGTAAAACAGATAAAGTTGTCATGGTTACACTTACTATAGTGACATCATGAGAAAGCTGCTGACTTGCCGTTCGACAGAAGGTGCCGTCATCTGATTGGCTGCTTTCCGGTCCTGTGTGTTTTAAAATCTTAAGCTTCTTGTCTGGAGTTTGGAAGTAGCTGTCTCACTGACTACCCATCTCTCTCTCTCTCTCTCTCTCTCGCTCTCTCTCTCTCTCTTTCTCTCGCTCTCTCTCTTTCTCTCGCTCTCTCTCTCTCTCTTTCTCTCGCTCTCTCTCTCTCTCTTTCTCTCGCTCTCTCTCTTTCTCTTTCTCTCTCTCTCCCTCTCTCTCTTTAACTCTCTCTCCTTCACGGATGCCATGTGCTATTTTTAAACACTGATTGTCAAGAACCGCTTAACCAGATTAGACATCACTCTCTCATTCTCCCATTTACTCCCTCTCTCCATCCTGCAGAGTTAATCTGGACTAGAAAGCTTCAGCATCGAGAATGTTAAAGTGTAGAGGTGCAGTGTTTATGCCTTATAATCTGAAAGTATGTAAGGTAATAGAAACACTTTTTATCAGATAAAGGTTATAAACGGTTTGAGTAAAACACGATCGGCACACAAGAATGTTTGCTTTGTGTGTAAACACATTTACTGGTGTTCTGGCGGCTTTTTCATTGTGACACATTAAATAACACAGTTGATGGGTTTTTATGAGATGATTTTTATTGGTACATGTAAACTCTTATTTTATTGTGATGCTTTTCTCTGTACAGCATCAGGTATGTCCTTCAGAGTCTCATGCTGCACATGAAATTCACTGCAGGATCTCATTGGCTCTAAGGCCAGAGCTCTGACACCCACACAGCAGCTGTTTGAGCCATATTAGTAGGAGGAACGGAGTAGAAAGGGAGAATTGTTGAAATTTATGACATCTTTTGAGGTTTATTGACTGAAATGACTCCTTTGTGGTGCTTTTCTGATTTACATGTTCTGGTATCTTAAACCAGAAGCTAAAAAGAGCAATGTGGGAGAGTTGGCCGTGTTGGCTCTTATAGTTATTAAACACCCTAACCATGTAGATGTTATCTTGTAGTCATAAGACTGGACTTTAAAGATACCCGCTGTTTGAGTTCTAGCAAGTCGGCCTCCACAGTGATCAAAGGAAGGATGAGTTGCAGCTGGGATTTGCATATGTCTTCCTGGTTTCCTGGAAAAGGGCATTTAACTGGGGTTATTGATTCTGTTGTGATGTAAGGATGTTTCCGTGATGCCGGAAACACGTAGGGAATTGCGGAATTCAGGCATTAAAATGGAATTTGATGTATTGTATAACACGGAATGGCGCGGAATCTTGCAAATTTAGATTTTCTTAATCAGAAAATAGCACTGAACAGCTAATAAAATTCAATTTGTGCTTTAAATAACATCAGTAGTGATTCAGATGCGGTTTAAATATGTATTTAAATATTAAATCTACCTGTTTTGCTTGTCTCTGAATGAATGATTCGAGCTGTTTCATGTAGGCTACTGCACGCATGACACTTCTGTTTACAGCATCTCACTTTATGATGATGTAAACACATCTCCAGAGCTGCTCTGAGAGTTTACTTCAGGAGCATTTCACCGCTTCATCAATGGTTTTCATAGGGCCCTACATATGTGACCCTGTCTGTTAAATCCAGGCTAAAATTGAATTTATAAATTAAATTGAGATTAGGAACATCAATCAACGTTTGATTTCAACCAAACCTTAATATCATTATGATTCCTATTTTCTTTTATGATTAATACTCAGTCAGTATTACAGATATCAAGGTTATGTTTTTACAGAATTGTTTTTACATTATGTAAGATGATTAAGATTTTATGTAGAAAGTAAACCATCAAAAATGGCTTCATGCTGTCTGCTTGTTATATGAGACCCTGCCTGTGAAAACCCAGCTAGAGAAATCACAGTTCTGCAAAACACACACACTGAGCTTCCGTGAATCTGACTGTGCAAGGATTACTGCATTTAAGATGGATTTGGGTTGTGTGTGTATGTCAATGTGTGTTTGCGTGCCCATGTGAAGAGCGACAGCATGTTTGTATGGCTTGTTGAGGGCACAGCCTAGGGACCAGGCAGATTGCGAGGAACAGGAAAAAAATGGAAACCTCATGTGACCTTAGCATGTATTAAAAATAACAAGAGAAAGAAATAAAAACTGCTGACACATCACAACGAATACAGAAGCCATGCTATATTTAGGATCACGGCAGTAAATTGTGTAAATACATATGTATGTATGTGTGTTGTACTCACGCTTAGAGGATTTTCCTGAAGGGAAGTGCCACTGTGCCTGTGACGTGAGAGCTGTGGCTGTGAGGCTTCATGCAGTTTTTGTGTTTACCTAGAGCACATGATCCTGACTGCAGCAGAAGAGAAATGATGTGGGCGTGTCCCAGAAACATGAGTAACTGATGGTGAAAGGTGATTGGAGTGAACTTGAAGCTAGTGATCTGGTGTTACTATTAGGTTCTTCTGAAGACATCTTATGTTTATTCATAGTTGTTTGCTGTAGGGGTTATGCATATGCATGAGATGCTTGAGGTAGAAAACAGCTGATCTGTGCAACCACACACACACATGGTCTTAAATGGTACAGAGGGATTTGCACATTAAAGGTTTCTTTAGCATAACAGTCAAAATATCTCCCCTGTGCCGTATTTTTCATGTTAGATGTGTGTGTCAGTATGCATCACTATTCGGGCATTTATACACCAGAAAAAAGCTCACAGAACATTTAAGATCTATCTTGAGGGCCATTTAGAAATCTACACAACTGGACCTTTCTGTCTGAATATCGTTTAGTTAGATGATTTTCGTAAACCCTTCCATTCTCCTTAGTTCTTTTGATGCTGCATTTCTATTGACATTAATGGACTGACACCATTGTCAGACGTGAACAAGTATGCAAGCGCTTTAGATGCTTCGATATAATTCTTGCTGTGCTTGAGCGTGTGACGGATAGGATTGCGTAAGATTTATCTTGAGGGTGTGGAACAAGTCGGGTCAGTTTAAAATCAACCAGAAAAATGATAAATTGGATCAGAAAATGAGATAAAATGACACGCCTGGCAAATATTTTCATTGGGCAATGAATGCCTGCGTCTGAATGCGATGCAGGAAAAGTTTCATTTTTTGTACTTAAGGTTGTTTGATAGAATGTCACTATATTATTTTTACATTATAGTGCTACTAACACATGTTCGTAGTACTGTGTTAATGCATAGATGAAGTGATGCCTGGCTGTCTGAGCTTTTGTGTAAGTAATGCTGCTCGATGACAAAAAACATAATCCAGATAATTTTTGCCAATATTGAGATCACGATTATTTAACATGATTACTCACTGACTTTCGAAACAACATAGAAAAAAATGAATAAAAAACATTTAAACTGAACTCAACTGAAAAATAAATGTAAAGTAATAGCACAGCTGCACCGCTGTAAAGGAAAGGAGTACGCCATGGATTTAGAACATAAGCAAAGAGCGGATCCTTGCAAAATGATATGCAGCACAATAATTGTTTTATCTCAATTATTTCGTTTTTGTAATCGTTGGAGGCCAAATTAACGATTACGATACATTTTCGATCAGTTGCACAGCCCTACTGGAAACACACACATGTGATGATGCTGCAGTAGACAGCTTGAGTAAAGAGGAGCTGCAGGTGTGTGTGTTGCAGCTGAGTAACAGACTGCACACAGTCCAGGGTATCACTAACACCCCCCCACACATACACGGTGGGTGTGTTTCTTTCCCCTCCCTACTGCACTCCCTCACACACACACACATGCGCAGGCACACTGCACGTACGGAGGAAGAACCTTCAAGGGATCGTGTGAAACTACTGCAGAGGGATTCTTTTTCTGTGTGTGCATGCATGGGACAGGATATCATCTCTCACTGCCTCACGCAAGTATTTATCCTAGCATCTCCATCCTGAGACCGTGTGGACTTTCTGGCTGTCATTTTAATGAGGGATCTTTCTAATGAGGAACACGCTCTGTGCTCGTGCAGCGCCGCTGGCCAGCTGACTGTCTTCGTGTGGATTTACAGTAATCCAGCGATTGTAAAGCGCGCTGCTGCATTCTGTGTGGATCTACATCGAGAGGAAGACATGTATGGAGAGCTACACAGATCTTTATTTGTATAACCTGCTTCACCAGCTACAGCTAAACTGTAAGTGTCACTGTCTGCAGCAGAGAGGATTAGGATGTTCAAGACATAAGACATATTATTTTGCAGTTTAAATGGGCTGCATTTACAGAATTTACAAGTTGTGGGTCAAAAAAATAGTAGAAAAACATGGATGGGATCATTAAGTGAGAACGTGTGGATAGGCTTGTCCGTAGAGAACATCTGCAGTGTGTTGTGTCTCGGATGTCAGATGATCACTGGTTTAGGCTTTGCAGGTCGGGCTGCAGTAAAATGTGGCCTGAACTAAAATCTCTCTCTGGACTTTATATTGTTTGAGATGGTGGGCATTTTTTAGCTCTGCTTGCCTTGTAGTCTATATCATGTAATTACATTAGTTTACGCAGTTAATTATTTTTTGTTGACTTATCCAGGTCACTGACTTATTAGCTTTGTTTGTACAGCTTTAAGAAATGTCATCATGTCTATGTTTTCTCTGCACCGAACTGTGCTGCTTGCTTTTGAATCCTTCAGTGACGTCGGGCTAATTTAAGGTGTTTTAGATGCCTCAACGTCTTGGGTGTTTTCTTTTAAAGTTGAAAATACTCCCTGCAAACAGGAAGGAGCTTCCTGCAGTAAATTCCAGCTCTGGGATACGTCCTGTCCAACCAGAGCTCTGCTCTCCCGCGGGTGGTATGGACACACAGTGTTCCCAACTAAACATTCAACTACAGCGAGTGCACAGCTGCAGTAGTATGTTTAGGTATGTTATCACTTCGGTTCCAGTAAGTCGAGCTGTTGTTTGAAGCTCTTGTTCCATCAACAAATATTACGTGTGAAAGCGTAAATGTTACTGAAAAATAGTTTTTTTCCTGCATGAGTGGATGAATCATTTCCTGTTAGAAGAACAAAGGATATGGTCAGCACCTTAACTGCTTAACAACTTTTAGGTTTTGATGCCCAATTCCCAGATCCGATATATGCATTTACATTATACTCGACAAAACAACCCAAGTTAGACGTACTGACAGGAAAAGGAATTTAAAAAGTACATGATCCGTACATGTACCCTTTTTATGGTAGCTGACATCAACAACTAGTTGCATTACTGATGACTTCATTCGCCACAGTCGCTTATTCAATGAGGTACGACTCGCATTGACGGGAATATCCGATATGTTCGTTTACATGGCAGACGCAAATGCACGTATTGGATAATTTCCACATACGTATGAGGACTGAAACCATTCTGAAAATATAAGAATCCATGCGCCTTTTTCCTGTTTTCCTCCACATTGGAGGAATAAATTGTGTCTGTTGATACACGCAGCGGCAAGATTGTGTCTTACATTGTGAAACAAAAAGTAACAGGCAGTCTTTTGTCACTATTTACTCAAACCAGTCACAGCAAAAGTTGAGAATCATATGCTTTGTATGTATTCCCTTATATCTGCTAGCCCCATCCACTGTAAAATATAATTCTCCAAAATCCTGCTTCCCCCTCGAAGATAGTAACCCTGTCTATGTTTGGAGCTAAAATTGTGAATTTGATACATTTATGTGAACAGTGAACATTCTCCTGCATCTATAGGTGCGTGCGTGCATGTGGCTATTAGCATGCTGACATGTGCATCATGAATAATAGATCAGTGGTTCAGGTCAAACCCTTACAGTTTTGCATTAGCGCGCTTACATATGTTCTTTATTGTCCGTTCTGCACGCTAACACACCTCTTAAACTTCTTTGACTAAGATTACTCTAGTTTCAGCTGAAATCTCATGGAAAAGCAAGCCTGTCTTTGGTGTTTACGTACATGCATTTATTTGATACGGGTGTGAGAATGAGTTGAGAGGGTTCGTTTTACAGAGCCAGGTACAAACCACATGGTATTATTTAAAACTCTCTCAGACGAAAGCTTGCAATTAAACCAAAAATGATACCCAGCGTTGTATTTGTGTGTAACTAGGGGTCTAATGACTAGCACAGTCATTACATAACAGCTAATAGATCTATAGCTCACTAGCAAACACCCTGAAACTGCTTATCGCCATCAAAAAAGCCAAGTACTGCTAACCGGCAGTCATTTGTTCATTGATTCTATTGATCCAGAGAGAAATCTCTTAAGAGATACACCACCTTTTAAGCTGGCTGCCTGCTTTAGTGAAGCTGTTGGCCCGGAAAAGATGACTGCTGATCTTTGAGAAAGCCTCTCAGTTTCACCTGGCTGTCACAGCTCACTATTAGCTGCCTATCTGGGCTCTTTGAACCCCAGCTTTTCTTTTGGCAGGTCTAAGGACTCATGAAACAAAGACTCTCTTTAACGCCAGAGCGAGTCTTTGGCTCTCGGTGGGACTAGCCGTTTGTTTTTTAGAACAGCAGTACTGTGGCCAGGCTTTAGGATTGAATAAAAGTTGAATGTATAAATATACCCAGACGTTCTTGCACATATAAAGGCGTATTGTTCGCTGCTGCTTGTATGGAATTATTGGATCACCGCTGTGTTTCAGAGTCTTTGTTTCTTTTCCTCCTACAAAACGAGACTTTGTTTTGAGTTGCTTTCGAGAGATTTCCTTTGGCTGCAAGAAGAATTCATAGGGTTTGATGTTTTAGTGGCGATAGATCTACAACTTGATTTTGAATGTAATGTTACCCTCAAATAATGATCAGACTTCATCACAGCTTCTGAAGACGCTGTGTTTATTTATTCAGCACAACCATCCTTCAGAAGGTTTTCTTCTTCAGGGCTTCACACAGCTCACATTTCAGATAAGTGTGTTTACTCTGAGCTCTGTGGTGTTGTGATTAATTAAAAGATAATCTGGTCAGATTAGAGAGTCAGAAGTGCTTAGCGTGATTCATATAAACGGCTTTTACTGACCCATCTTACTGTTACCTGACCACACACACACACGTAAACATATGAGCTTTTACACTCTAACAATATTTGGTGTAAGGCCCCTGTTGTGTAAGATGCTTTGCGGCCCCCAAATAAATATTTATAATCTTAAACTTAGAATTTTTATTAAATCAAAAACATATTCAGTTATACAATGCTGGAACATCAATTATTTAGTGGGCTTATGTTTTTGCTATTTGATTGCATAAAATATATTATACATTTCTATATTTCATAAAATGCCACAAAATCTGTGGCCCCCCTGGATCCATCTTGGGGCCACCTAGGGGGCTACATCCCCCAGTTTGAGAACCACTGGTGTAAAGGATCTCTCTTAAAGGAATTTTGCAGGATGAAAACATCTTGTGAAAACCACGCAAGTGGAAGAAATCTCAAGGATATGCAATATGTGCCCTCATTTTTTTCCAAATCTTTATGACTTTCTTGCTTATGCAGAACACAAAAAAGATATTTTGAGAAATGTCTCTGCGGTTTAATGTCCATACAGTGGAAGTCAACAGGGGCCAATGCTGTCTGCTTAGCAGCATTCTTCAAAATATCTTCTTTTGTGTTCCACAGAAGAAAGACATTCATATAGGATTTGAATGACATGAGGATAATTTTTTATTTTGTGTCTACTATCCCTTTAAGTCCTGTTCACCCTAGGTCGGAAACTATACAAGGTCATTGCAACGATCTACACGATTTCTTTAAATTCAAATTAATTTTGATTACATTTCATGCTCCAACATAATTTTACCTCAAAGTGGCCAAATGTTAGTTAACATTTTTTTTACACAATAAGTCACATTTTGCAGTGCTCTAGCTTTTTGCTCCTGACCTTGCCGTAGCTTTTGCGCAGGCGTAATGGGCTCATTCTCCTAAGCCAGGACCGTTTGCTATTCATCCTCCATCAAGGACAAGACCCCCTAGGTCTCCTATCAGTCTCTCTGTGTCTGTCACATGGATCACTGCATGGGCATTTTTCTCATGGTTGGGCCCCTGCTGTTGGCTCTTACAGTCGGATGAATCTAGGACCTTTGACCCTACAGACACATGAAAGGAATGTGTGGATGGAGGGTCAGAGGAGGGAGCGAGGCATGACGAGAGTGTGGGAGGCGAATGCTTTTCAAATGGGTCAGATCCTTTCACAAGCGTAGCGAGAGAACGGGGCAGAAATGGGGCATTGAGGGGGTGCTGAACTGAATGTTGCCCCTGTGCCAATTAGGGCCATGAAGTAGGTGCTGGCTTAGAAGCGTGGTAAACAGGTCAGTGGGTTAAATTTGTTCAGTGCAGAAATGCTGGTGGTTTAAGTGGTTTGTATTGGACACTAGTAGAACACTAGGGGGGAAATCAATGAAATTTAACAACACAAACTTTTTGGTTTTCTACTTGGGCTGCACGATTCTTGCTCAAATGTGAATAAGATTTCTAGACCATTAGTTGTTTGATCATCTCAGACACATTAATGCTTCCAGACAGAAGCTGAACCTGCACAGGTGGAGCTCGACTTAAGACTTTAATATACAGCTTGTTTCAGATTCTCTTGTACCTACTGTAATAACTTATTCAGCCTGGCATTTACAATACAGCAGTGAAGAAGGAGGATATACCGTTCCTCTCAGCTCAGGGTTAGAGAGCGATAAATATCTTCTTTTTCTTTAGTTTTCCATAAGAAACAATTGCGATAGTCAATATTATTGTCATTTTATAAATATTTTATGCCACTGATTAAGTAATTATATAATATTGCAAGTGCACCCTTTTACACAACAAAGACCTTTTATTATAATATTTGGACATTGAAATTGGAATGTAAATAACTGGAGTGTAAATATTTAAAATAAATAAAACCGACACTTCAAGTCTTCTATTATAATTGGTTGATTTAGATTATAAGCCGTGAGGTTTATGGTAAGAAGAGCCCTTCATATTGTATGTCTCAATGTGGCCGTTTAAAATACACTTGCCTAATTGAGCAATGAAAAACAATGTCTCTATCTTGTGTGCGCAAGCTTTTGACACACGAACACAGGGCTAACTGAGACAGTGCGATCGGATTAAATATTAATGTCATTCATTTATGTAGGCCTAAACAAATGCATATATAAACACAATGGCGATTTATTGCATCACCAAAAACTACTGACGTTGTGTTTATATCTAGCTATCTAGTCAGGAGTTTTTTTAAAGGTTTTATAAAGCAGCTTGTAGTTATAAAATTAAGACCTAATCAATTGCTCTGTGGTTAAACCAGGATCACTGATTTTATTTTACAGCTGTTTTAGCATTTGTGTTTAAATTGTTGTTTTTGGGCGTGTGTTTGGTGCTAGGGGCATGGCCCTAGTCTGTTTTGCAGTGCTATGTAGCACATTGGCATCCTTGCTCAGACCGTCACACAGACCTTTGTACAGCTATTTTTGTGAGAACATTCATTGATGCAGTGTAACCTCCAGCCCCTTACCCTAACCTTAAAACCAAGTTTTAACCCTCAAACAGCCCCACTGGTTTAAAACTTAAACTGGTCCTCACAAAGATTTGGTAAATGTTCTCCAGTCTTGCTTGCTCATAGAAGTCAAAGTAAAATCTCCTCTTGCTATCAGTGCCACAGATAAAGGGGAGAAATTTCTGCTGATTCAAACTCATTATCTTTGCCCAGTGTTTGTCCTAACTCTCTCTCTCTCTCTCTCTCTCTCTCTCTCTCTCTCTCTCTCTCTCTCTCTCTCTCTCTCTCTCTCTCTCTCTCTCTCTCTCTCTCTCTCTCTCTCTCTCTCTCTCTCTCTCTCTCTCTCTCTCTCTCTCTCTCTCTCTCTCTCTCTCTCTCTCTTGCAGACTACAACGATGGAAGAAACTGTAATATGGGAACAGCACACAGTGACTCTTCACAGGGTAAGTGTTGAACCATCTACTATTTTTCTGTCTTTCTAATGTGTCAGTTCTTTCTTTCTTTCTTTCTTTCTTTCTTTCTTTCTTCTTTTGGAAAGACTTGCTACAGGATGTGTGGTCATTGAGCACACAATAGGCGATCCCCAGATGGCAGGAAGTAGTGTTTAAGAGGACAAAATGCCTCCTCTGCTCCACTTCCTGTTCCCTTTCCTCTTCCTGCTTGTTCCTATGCTCACTTTTAAACCTGAGACAGGGCATATCTCATGTCTTTTACACCACATGATGTTTGTATCACTCTTCAGTTCAGTAAATCCCATCAGTATTCACACATAAGTCCCTCTTTGGCCGGTTTTTGATGTGCTGACAGGCCGAACAAGATCAGGTGTTCTAGCACTAAGACTTGGGGCTTTATTATGCTATAGGTGGAATCAGTCAGTTTTTCACACCACACACCAGTTAAGCAAGTTGACTACTTTGCATGAAGTAAACAACTCTGGTCCAGGATTTGCACTTCCTGTTTTAGTTTTTTAACACTTCAGTTAGTTTTAACACATAACAGAACATTTCCAACATAAATTAAATTAACATTTAAGACTACTCAATGTCTCGATTTACAGTATAGAAAGTGTTTATGTGCTGTCACATATCTGCCATTTTGCTCCGTATCGCTCCATCATTGTTTATTATTATTTTATAAAAGCCTATAATGAAAACAATGCTATTGATGTTTATAGTGTATTCTGATGTATTCCTCGGTTACACTTTATTTTAAGGTGTCCGTGTTACAGTGTACTTATACATTTAAGTACTGAGTAATAATAATTAACTACATGTACTTACTATAGGGTTAGGGTTAGGATGAGGGTGTGGTTTTAGGTTAGTTGCATGTAATTATGCCTAATTTATAATAAATACTATAGTAAGTAAAGTAAAATAAAGTGTTACCTATTCCGCTTATGACTATGTGAGCACACCTGCTCAGGATGAGATTTGTAGCTGTGATGTGATTTATAGCTGATTGTGATTAGAGGAAGAGCTGGACAGTCCCAGGCCAGATGGTTTGTGTGGTCAGAGGGTTTGATGGAGGCTGTGAGAGGTAGAATGACCCTGTGCATGTAAACAGCTCTGCCCTTCGACCATCTGTCCGGGGTCTCTTTCCGTCTTTCTGTGCATCTTCTCTCTCATCCGCCTTCCTTGTTGATTGCTCAAGAGCGAGAGCTCCGAGCTCCAGACACCCAGGAGATTGAAAGGCAGTCAGACTTACCGAACACACACACACACATAAAAACACACTCGGTGTAACCTACATATTCATCTATCATCTCATCTCTTGTAATGGAATTACTCTGTGTTATGCTGTGCACTCTAAGAGCTTACTGTGTGTGTCTGTGTGTGCTTATTCTTGGCAGGCTCCGGGTTTTGGGTTCGGTATCGCTATCTCAGGGGGCCGTGACAACCCTCATTTTCAGAGTGGAGAGACCTCGATAGTGATCTCTGATGTGCTCAAAGGGGGGCCGGCGGAGGGACTTCTACAGTAAGATAATTAATACAACCACTGGTGAAATACTTCCACAGCAGCACTCAGCGTTTTTTATTTAATCTGTCGCTTACAGTGGCAGTAGTGATGGATAAAGGGATAGGGACTTATTTTCATCTGCAGAACACAAAAGAAGATATTTAAAAAAAAATGTAAGCCAAACAACATTGGCTCCATTGACTTTAACTGTATGGACACAAAACCACTTCTCAGAATATCTTCTTTTGTGTTCCATAAAAAAATTAAAGAGTCATATACCTGGGATGGTTTTGACGTGTGCTACGTAATTGAGCATCTGATTTAAAGCTGTCATTAAAATCTCTTTTTTACATATTAAAATACTTTCTCCTTAATTTGCACCAACCAGTTGCAGACATTGGGAGTGTTCAGGAAAAAAATGTAATTCCATTTGGTGACACTAACAAAAATGACACCCTTTAGTTTGCGTATATTGAGATGTAATTTTCATCATGAACTTTCTCTCCTCTCATCCATAGAGAGAACGATCGAGTGGTGATGGTAAATGGTGTGTCTATGGACAATGTGGAACATGCGTATGCTGTTCAGCAGCTGAGGAAGAGCGGGAAAAATGCCAAAATTGTACGTTATTTCAATGTAGCATTTTACATTTTGTCTGGTGATGGGCTGCTAAAACTTGTAAAACTTGATTGCTTAACTTATTTGGGTGAGGTAAAGTAATATAAAAATATATGTTGAGAATTTTCATCAGCAAGGCTTAACCTGAGTCTCATCTGTGCTTCTGATATGTCAAGTGGGCTGTGATGGAAGATTGCTGTTCATTATCACACTTTTTATATGGCTTCTTACCTCATAAATATACATAAATAATGTATAATTTTTTACCTGTTTAGGTAAACACAAAAAATGTTTTTTGTTACACAAAATGAATGTGTTTTTGTTAGCCGCTATGAATGGTTATATATAACTAATGGTTGGCTATTTTTTGTTATGTATTATATGAACTTTATGTATAATTTTCTGTCCAGACTATCCGCAGAAAGCGAAAGGTGCAGCTTCCCGTAACACGGGGAGGAGACAGAGAGACTATGTCAGAGCGAGAGGAAGAGGACGACACTGAGGAAGATGATTATGAGGGTCCAGCACAAACAGGGGGTGCAAGCGGGGGCACGAGCAGAAGAAACGAGCGCAGTGGCAGCGCCGGGCGACGGGACCACAGTGCTTCCCGTGAGAGGAGTATCTCCCCACGCTCGGACAGACGATCGGTCGCGTCCAACATCCCGCCTCGACCATCCAAAGTCACACTTGTAAAATCCCGCAAGAGCGAAGGTTGGTGCAATAGTAAATTAGATGGCCAATATTAAAGGGCAAACTTCTTAGAGAGACAGACTTCCGATTGCCATACCAGAGGTGTTAGCAAACATATTAGAATGTGTAAGTGGTTGTTAAATGGGCTGCTGTTGAACGTTAATGGCTAATAGCTGTGCTTAGTGAAGTGGCACAAATACCCACAGGGCACTCACTAAAGCATTGTTCTTGAGCAGAGTTACTCAGTAATGAAATGTATCTGTCACTCATTAATTTAAATTGCTTGTTATGGCCTGTCATTTTGCTTACGTGTGTGCGTGTTTTCTGTTTGGTGCAGAATACGGTTTGCGCCTGGCCAGCCACATCTTTGTAAAAGACATTTCTCCAGAGAGCCTTGCAGCCCGTGATGGCAACATACAAGAGGGAGACGTCGTCCTCAAGGTATGAGTGGGACTCTGTGGACATGTTGGGATCATCAGAAGGAAATATGGTGTTTGGCACATAGGAGTTACTCAAACAGTTATGCTAGTAGATACAGAAAGAAACATGCTCAGGTTATATTTAAAGGTTGAAGAAAATATTTTTGAAACCAGAAGTGCATATTTGTGTCAGTTGTTTTGCTATGTAGCACTTATTAAAGTCTGATGTAAGCTATTTTTATAAAATAGCCATTGCCCGAATACCTATTCAGTATGTACACTTTTTTATTTTGTTTTAAACTACTACTGTCTGATTATGTAATCACCCTGCAAAAAAAATCTGACTGTGTGACATTTTTGTTTAGACTGAAGACACATTTGTTAGTGTTTGGGTGTGCCGCCATTTCTATTCTATTCTCAGTTGGGATTTTGGCAAGAGTTTGTGCAATTTAATTCAAGTCAAAGAATCAAAACTTCTCTGGCTAACTCTATTTATAAAGCACTTATGCCACTTACCAGGTTATTAGTTCTTTAATGGGAGTAAATAAGTCGAGGAGTGAATTTACGAGCCACCTTGAACCAAATGGGTCTAGTGCTCAATGAGTGGAACAGATTCTGTCCCAGAGTGCACTGTAGTGAGACCGCAGCACACTGCACTTGGTCTGTGTGTATAACATCATTTTACATGTATCTGTTTTTTTTAACCATTGCCTTTTATAGATGGTATCATCAAACACACGTGTCTGGTCCGAAGTTAACTTCTGATCTGTGTTTGTTGATTGGTGTGGCTAGTGGCTAATAATATAACTATTTATATTTTATTTATATTAATATTAATTAACATTTAATGTATAATAATTGTATTAAATGAACAATTTGTTGTGTCAGTCGTGTAACTTTGTCACATTAAAGTTTAGCCAAGTAGCAGTCTTTTACTGGTAATGGTAATGCAGGGACTCTATTCTTTGCGAATGTGTACCGGAAGTTAAGTTTGGGCGACAAAAGTAATGTTGGTTTATGCTGTTGCTTTGAAACCGTCTATAGGGATAATAAAAAATGCCAAAATAAGCGATAATGATAATGCTTTATTTGGTCCCAGCTTGTGTATTTACAGATTTAAATGTTTTGATACCTATTGTTCTTCAAAATATTTACGATTTTTGTGTGTGTGCTGCTGCTGAGGTTGGGTATGCAAATAGGATGGGTCTAAAAGTGTAGTTACAGTTACAGGTATTTTAAATTATTGTGTCGAGTATGCACACAATACATTTATTGCATTATATCACATATTATTACTAAAGTCATAGTAACATGTAATAGGTGGTCACTTTCAGATTTATACCATACAAAATGGCTCATGTTTATTTGAAGATGGTGTGTGAATTGTTTTTTTTCTATATATATCTTCTTGTCCCCACATAGATCAATGGCACAGTGACTGAGAACCTATCCTTAATAGATGCAAAGAAGCTGATCGAACGATCGAAAGGCAAGCTGAAGATGGTGGTGCAGAGAGACGAGAGAGCAACACTCCTTAACGTTCCTGATATGGATGACAGCATTCCCTCAGCTAATTCAGACCGAGATGGTGAGAGAGGTCAAATGGTTTTGTGGAATACATTTACCTGTTCAAATGAAGTTTACATTTATGTATTGTGTTACTTATGACTTGTAATGTTTCCATTTTCTATAAGAATATTAGACTAATGTGGCACTTCAAAATCTTGGTTTATTTCAACAGACATTTCAGAAATCCATTCACTGACATCAAATCATTCCCACGAGCGCACCCACCACAGTCGTTCCCGTTCCCCTGACAAACGCTCAGAGCCCTCCGACATATCCGGCCAGTCTCCCCAACAGATGAGCAACGGAAGGTAAGACGACATGTGACACACAGAGGCCTTTAAAGACGTCATGGTTTGTATGGCAGTAAATCTGTGATTTATGTGATATATTTTATGGTTCGGTGGTAAATGTAAAGAATGACGCATCTTGGACATTAGCAGGTTCAGATGTGAACCTGAGCAGTAAGGATACTGTATCGATCTGGTCAATTACAGAAAAGGCTGCCATTGGTTGTCGGCCCTGAGAGGGTTGAATGTGCCTGCGTCATAAGGCATCAATAATTATATGAAGCGGGGAGACTTGAGCACTAAAGGGCTGTTCACACTGACATCAAATAAATCACTGAAGGTCGTACGGTTGCTTTGCTTTTGCTAGCAATTACCTGTTCCCACTCCACCAGTGTAACCAGAAATCGGCACTTCTCTTCAAAAACAAATGACTTAAGGTAGCATTGTAGATGCAGATCGCTCTCGGTGTGAACTCTGCACACACATGCCGAGCACACAAACGCAAATATTGCACGTCCTGTCACTGTATTTGTGTGAATCTTTTTTGTTTGGTTGTTTTGGCTGCAGTTGGAGGAGAGTGTAAGTGTCGGTCATGCTGCAGTGAGCTGGCTGACCTGTAACACAGTTTTACGCTAGCTTAGCTAACCTAGTAGATGTACACTAGAGAGAGCACTAGAGCTTTAGCACAGAACAGTGTTGAAAGCAAATTATGTGATAGTTTCTTTAAGTGGTGTATGTGTGTTTGTATTAGAAAAACTGATGATTGTTTGTATGTGTGTATTTCTATGTATAGTTTTTTGTTGCTAATTTAAGGTTTGGATAAATGTAAAAGATGATTTGTAGGACCAGGAACCATGTAATACCATGGTCTATGATAATTGTGTACAAGTTTCATCATGGTAACATGGTACCACCACAATACAATTATCTGTAGTTCTGTACAGAATTTGCCACATTAAACATAATGGCCAGCAAAATACAACCAGTTGTACTAATGAGTACTCGTTTTGTTGCTGATTAGTATTTGGTGGATTACTAAGGCTATCATGGTATCTTTTGATGAAAATGGTACAAGCCGTAGAATGAAGCAAAAGAATGAAGAAGCGATAACGCCACAAGGTGCCGATCCGGTCCCATGGGACGTGCCGATCCTTCCTCCTATTAAAACAGCTGCGCTTTCCACATTTACGTCCTCACACTGCTGCAGGCTGTCTGTCTAATGAAATTTCACACCTCACGTCCCTACACATCCTCCACCTGTCACCTAGGCAGCGTCTCACTTAATATCTGAACTCAGATTACACCTCATTATCGGCTCTCTCACCTCATCAAGACACTGTTGTCTTTTGAGTCTCAGAGAACTGCCACAGTTGTAGCGATTGTTGTGTGCGTGCAGTCCGTCTTTAGTCTGTATGTGTGGACAATGGATTACGTATATTGTTGCTGTCCTGCTGGTTTTCTAAATTTGCTGTTTTTCAGGAAATTGAAAAAACACTTTTTAAAAATGTTCGTTGACAAGCACTTTTTTATACTTTTTATTTCTTAGATATTTGCTAAACGCAGTGACAAACATAAAGGGTGACTTAAAATAATGATTTATGGAAAAAAATAAAAATCACAAAATATGGAGTTTCAGAAGGACAGCAGCAGTAATAGATATATAGATTAATAATAGTATCACTACTTCCAACATAATCTCCTGTTTCCACTGAATATCAGTAAATATGAGAATACTAGGGTTGCATGGCATGTTCAGTACCACTATACCAAAATCGATCAACAAGCATGAAATACAATGTTTGTAGAAGATTAATGAGTAGATCATCAGACGGCAGGGTTAAATCTGTTACATATTGAAGTTTGAGGTAAATTACTTTTTTTTTTTTGCAGAAAAATCACATTAGTATTAGTTTAGCATTTGAGTTTTGCACTGCCGTGGAAACCTACATCTGATGTCTGTGGGTATTCTGATGCATGTGCAATCCAAACAAATGATTACACCCAACACTTGAAAAAGTAATATATATTTTTTTAAAAATATTAAATTTTTCTTTACACCAATTGACTAATGTCTTTACAATATGGTTGTTTTTTTAACGTTAGTTAATTCATTGGTAAACAAGAACTAAGAATGAACGTCTACGGGGGATGGGGCAGTTGTGGCCTAATGGTTAGCGAGTCGGACTCGTAACCAGAAGGCTGCCAGTACTGATTCTCAGTACCGGCAGGTAACAACTGATGTGCCCTTGAGCAAGGCACCTTACCCCTGTTTGCTCCCCGGGCGCTGCAGTGTTAGCTGCCCACTGCTCCCGGTGTATGTGTGTTCACGACTTGAAGTGTGTGTGTTCACTATTCACTGGTTGGGTTAAATGCAGAGGTCACATTTCAGGTATGGGTCACCATATCTGACAAATAGGTCACTTTCACAGCATCAGATAGTCTTAGTTCATGTTAATTTCACCATTTGCTAATAAATATTTAAAATGTTGTATTTGTTAACATTAGTTGATGCACACTTAAGTAACATTGTGTTGACATCAACTAACACTAAAAATGAGTAAATGTTGATAACTATATTATTGATTGTTAGTCATGTTAGCTAATTATTAACTCATGCTAACACATTTTTAAATTGTTACTGATTTTGTATTGATACCAAGGTATAAGAGGCTGATACTGTACCAAAGCCAAACGTTTGATGTTGATCCTAGACCAGAAGACACCGAATTCATCAGACAATATAAAGCTCCTGTGCATTCGTAAAGCTGATCCTAGTCTATCTTCACTCAGATGACTGACCGGACTAAACACAGGAAATGCTCTGTCTTCATACAGCTCCACTAAAATGGAGTGATGGTCTTAAAGTCATTACACAGGCTTCGACTGACAGCTTTGGAGGCGTATTGTGGGATGATGTACCTGTTTGTCAGTGAGCCAGGTGACTGTAAATGGCCTCTGAATGTCTGCTCTGTCTTTACACAGGCTGACGGGTTCTTTTCTCAGAAGAAAACTCTCACTGTAAGTGCTGTGCTCTGTACACAGTGGATAAAATATGTAGACTGAGTCTGAGTTCATAAGTGTTAGGTGCATCTGTTGTGTGTATGTGTCTTTTGTGCAGTCTTTTCACAGTCTTGAATTGTGTGACCGTCTCCTGTATAAGCATATGGTTGTGTTTGCAGTGTAGTAGGTTCAGTTTAAAGCACTTGATATATGGTGCATTAGTATGTGCTGTGATTTTAGTGTGCGTTCTGTCATGTTGAGCTGGTAACGTAGAGAAGTGTGTGCGTGTGGAAACTGTTAGAGGGTGTCGAGTCTGTTATGCAGAAATGAGCTTGTATAAGTTTTATGCATGTGTGTTCATTAACCTTGACACACAAGAGACGGCACAATTCCCACTGAAATTTACATCACCAGATGGGTTTTGCCTCACTGTATGTGTTAGTGCCACTAAGACACACACTCTCTCTTTCTTTTCCGTGTGTCTTTAAGTGTAGAGTCAGATCTTTAATCTCTCTCATCTCATCTACTTTCTTGACTCAAGAGCACTTGAAGTGTTGACTCAGTGTGAGAGATGAATAATGTTGTTCATCTCTGTTAGTTTAGACAAGACAAGGTAAGTTTACACACACTGTTTATTTACATAGACAAGGCAATATGTAATGAGACAGTGAAGTCAAGTATACAATCATATCCAAATAGAACAATGCCAGTTGAGTAAAGGTATCAAAACAGAAAGGGATTAAATAATACAAAACATATAAACAATATGACATAAAATGAAATCAAATGCATATGTAGTGTAATTAAAAGAAAAGCATAAGCATAATTTAAGAATGTAAATAATTAGATTTAGTGGGAAGTTTTGGCACATCCAAGACCTTCTGGAGGATGTACAATCTCAAATCGAACACATCAGTTTTATGACCCCCAAACAAGCAGCTTTAAAGTTGTTTTTTCTGCATGCAAGACTGTTGTTTGGAGTTTTAGGAATTACAACAAGGAAGTTAAAGGGATATACATTTTTGTAATTTTTTACTGAGCCACATGATGTTTTACACGTTTTGAGAACTCTCTGCTTTTTTGGAACGCAAATAAATATATTTTGATGACAACCCGGATGCACATCAGCGTGTTGAAGTGCTCTCATGAATGCACAAGAAAGAGGAGAATTTATTGTATAAACTCGTTTTTTTGGTTTGTTTTGCGCACATAAAGTACTCCTGTCGCTTCGTAAAAATTCAATTGAACCACTATCATCATATGGACCAATATAATGATAACGAGGGTCTGTATACTAACATATATAGGGAAGCAGATCTTATTGGAATGAAATGCTGATAGAGGGCTTTCAGAGGTTATATTGGGTCACATGTAAATGAAGATGAGAGGACAGAAGGATTTGACTGATGAACATGTGTCATGTGTGATAAATGTGTTTGTGTAGAGGAAAGGAGACCTGGGATTTATGTAGGTGTGTGTCTGTGTGTGTATTTATGTGTGTCTGTGCATGTCCAGGGCATGAGAGAGTTAGGCTTCTCTTTATTTCACCCTGACAGACAAGCATTTAACTTCTTTGTCCTTGGTCAGAAGGATGAATGATTTGTTTTCACTGATGCTTTGGCACAACTTTTTCAGGATGTACAGTTTCATCAGTGAATATTTAGGGAGAGTCCGGTTTCCTGTATGACTCACGCATGTGTGTGGAAGAGGACCTTTGTGTTTATGTACAGTGTTCAGCTGAAATGAACTCATAGTTCTGGAGAGCAGTCCAGAGCCCCTCAAATGCCCTACTGATCTTTAACACATCATTTAATGCATTCAAAATATCTTAGTTTGTGCTCACAGCTTTTACAAAAAGCTTTCAATTTTGTCCTCCTGTTTAATGTTAACAGATCACTTTACAGTCAGGTTTATTACATGTTTATTACATGGTCACATACAGACATCTTGCCTTATGTCACAGTGTTTGCATATGAAGACCTTTTCTCAAGTTTCTGTTTTTATTCCATACACAGGTATGTGTGTCTATTGTTTCTGAATAAATGCTGTTTGGACTTTTCAGTCAGTTTATATTTAACTATATATTATACTTTATAAAAGTATTAGAATTGTTATTTAATTTAGAATGGTAATTATTGTGCTTGCAGATTTAAAAGTTATTTTGGTCTGTTTAAGGAGACTGCATTTGAAAATAATGAAATACTGGGTATCAAACAATAATCACTTCCTTTTCTACCAATTTTAACCTAAAAAGTTAGAAGTTCACCTAATGTCCAGTAGATTCATTAACCACTTTTTAGACCCTTTTTATTAGCAGAAATGAATAAAGCCTGAGTGTGCTGACCATGAGCTCTGTGTTTCTGTAGTCACAGAAGTCGTGAGGAGGATCGCATCTCTAAACCAGCGGCTGTGTCCACTCCAGTTAAGATTGCTGAGGATGCGCTTCTGGCCCCGCCCACCGAACAGCCCGGTGACAAACAGATCCCCCCACTGCCAGGTTAGGACTTTTACCTTCATCTTTTTTCATCACTTTCACCCCTTGCTCACCTGTTATTTTTTTATTGGTCTGTTTTCCTCTCCCTTTTCATAATTGATCACATGCTGATCTCTTTTCTCCTCTGGTCCAGTTTAATCATAACTTCCTTACATTTGACGGGTGTTATAAATAATATAATATTAAATTTAATTTAATAGACTAATGGGACTTCTATTAATGTTACAATAACTGAAGCTGTGTATCTGGAGCTGTCAGTGTTTGATTGTTTTTGACTCTCTACCTGCTGGTCTCTCTTCACTGTCAGAGCCTAAAAATGTGTACATTTATTTGACACACATCATGTACAAGTTCTAACAGCATTGAGTGTGTGTGTGTTTGTGTAGAGCCAAAACCTGTGTATGCACAGCCTGGGCAACCTGATGTTGATCTGCCCGTCAGCCCCACAGATGCCCCCGTGCCCAGCGTCGTCCATGATGACAGCATCCTCCGGTGAGTCTTTATGAAAGAAGAAGTACCTTTCTTAGTAAGCATGGCATTACTAGCTCACTTGACAATACATACACGACAAGTTGCTTGTTTTTGTCACACACAAACACTGCTGATGTAGGATGTGACATCATCAGGATGTTAAGTTACCACATAGGTTATCAGATACAAGTGTTTGCTCATTACAAAATAAGATGAGGACACGCGCGCACACACACACGCACACACACACACACACACACACAATGCTCATGTCTTTGGAAGACTGACAGTTTGTTTGTGTCCAGGCCTAGTATGAAACTGGTAAAGTTTAAGAAAGGAGAAAGTGTTGGATTGAGACTGGCAGGAGGTAATGATGTGGGCATCTTTGTGGCCGGGGTGCTGGAGGACAGTCCTGCTGCTAAGGAAGGCCTGGAAGAGGGAGACCAAATACTCAGGGTAAGGATATATGCATATATAATGTGTTTAAATACAAATTCACAAAGAAGTTCCTGACAGTTCGGGCACAGTTATTAAATGATGCAGAATACCGCACATTTGGTAAATCTCCGCTATTTGTGCGTATTAATTCTAAAAGAAAGTGTGTGTTTGATTGTTATGCTGCCGACCATCTGCTGTTGACTAATCTCTGTACTGTAACAACTTTCCTTTGTTTAGCCTGCGGCCGCACAATGTGCCTCATTGTTTAACTCAAACCTCCGGTGGTGTTGCGCTATTGCCAGTGTGTAATACAGAGCATGTAAATCAGGATTATTTAAGATTGTTTATCACCGAGCACGTTTTAATAAAACATAGATTGCTTTGTCTCTCCCACACTGGTCCCAGAGCAGGTCAACACGATGTGTGAACACATCTCTGCTGGACAAACACACACTCCTCAGATTCCAGTGACACTCCCAGATCAGTGTTTTCCTTCTCCAGATGTTTCTCTGAAAAGTTCCTTTTCACAGAGATTGTGACTTTAAGCACAAATCTCTCTCTCTCTCTCTCTCTCTCGAGAGAGTCAGAGAGAGAGAGAGGAGAGAGGGAGAGAGAGAAGAGAGAGGAGAGAGAAAGAGAGAAAAAAAAAAAAGAAGAAAAGGAAAAAAAAGAGAGAGAGAGAGAGAGAGAGAGAGAGAGAGGAAGAGAGGAGAGAAGGAGAGATCGATCAGAGAGAGAGAGAGATCTCTCTCTATCCCCTCTCTCGCTCTCTCTCTCTCTAGAGCTCTCTCTCTCTTCTATCTATCTCTATCTATATCTCTCTCTCTCTATCTCTCTCTCTCTCTCTCTCGCTCTCTCTCTCTCTCTCTCTCTATCTCTCTCTCTCTCTCTCTACTGCTCTCTTTCTTTATTCTACTGTAAATATACAGTGTATTGTTAGGTTGCAGCACCGCAGAGATCTGAAGCCTTGCGCTCTCCTGTTCGTAGGTTAACAATGTTGACTTTGCAAACATCATTCGTGAGGAAGCAGTGCTGTTCCTGCTGGATCTGCCCAGAGGTGAAGATGTCACCATCCTGGCTCAGAAGAAAAAAGATGGTGAGCAGATGAATATTCCTTTCATACTTTTATTTATTATTTACTCCATTTAAGTTGACCTATTACACAGGAATAGTTGATTCTGATTGGTTAGATTATTTTGTAAAACTATTTCAAACAGTTTTAATCTTTAAAAATATTAATTTTAGTCAATTTCACTGTTGCTCAAGTGACAATAGAGAACAAAGACACATCACAGAATCTCGAAAACAGACATACAAAGAAAGGGTTCAATAATCGTCCCAAGAGACAAACCCTTTGTAGTGTCTCAAACTATGTGACATACAGATCAAAATGCCAAATATATAAAAAGTGGATGATGTTGACACATAATCCTTATGACTCAACATGTTCCCAAATTTTTTCAAATGCATAGATGTATAGCTCTATAAATTTTGTATTTGATTCTTTCCAAATGTAAGGTTGAGGTAAATTCTGTTAACCAGTTTCATTTTGTTTGTAGTTTTATTTTGCTCTTATTACTCCACCTCTTTATCTTCACACATTATAAAGTAATTTTAAAGGAAAAATTTAGGATCAGCTCATTCATTTTAATGTCTTGTACTGCAGTGTATCGGCGAATTGTGGAGTCTGATGTGGGCGACTCCTTCTACATCAGGACTCACTTTGAATATGAGAAAGAGTCACCTTATGGGCTCAGCTTTAATAAGGGAGAGGTGTTCCGGGTGGTGGACACCCTCTACAATGGCAAACTGGGTTCCTGGCTGGCCATCCGGATTGGAAAGAATCACCAGGAGGTAGAAAGAGGCATCATTCCCAACAAGAACAGGTAAAATACCAAGGAGAGAGAACTTCTTTATTCCTTGCTCGTATCTCCCAAAGTGCTACTTACAGAAAATGAAAGCTCTTTTCAGTACTTCTAATTGTTTAATGTTTGCAAAAAAAAAAGACAAACATGAATGGTTACCAATACTAATGATTTATGAAAATAATAAAAAAATAGAGCTGAGTATATATAGACAGTGTCTATAGTGTTTTACCTGTACTCTATACAGTGTTTGTAATGCATTCACATCCAGTTAAATCTGATCTTGCTCTCCTTTTTCAGGGCGGAGCAGTTATCCAGTGTACAGTACACACTCCCTAAAACAGCGGGCGGTGACCGGGCCGACTTCTGGCGGTTCCGAGGTCTGCGTAGCTCGAAGAGGAACCTGAGGAAGAGCAGAGACGATCTGTCAGCCCAGCCTGTTCAGACCAAATTCCCAGCTTATGAGAGAGTGGTTCTGAGAGAGGGTATGTATTTACTTCTGTATGAAGCAACCTCACGCCAACATCACCCATAACACTTTACCAGCCACGTAGGATCGCCTTGGCAGCCGCCCTCAACATGCTTGTAACATCTACTGTTCTGTTAAACTGTTAGTCCTGCAATAGTACGTGTCAGAACACTTGAATTTCCAAAATGATCTGAAATTAACAAGTTACAAATTCTTGCATTCTGTTTAAAATGAAACTCTGTACTTTCCTCTCTCCTTTGTAGCTGGTTTCCTAAGACCTGTTGTGATCTTCGGGCCGATAGCCGACGTGGCACGAGACAAACTGGCAAGAGAGGCGCCCGACCTGTTCGAGTTGGCGAGTGAGTGTTGATTTACTGGAGTCACACGCTTTGATAAGACGCAGCGCTTCAACACTTCACACTCACAGCTGCTCTTAGAGCGAGCGATGTGTCCTGCTCTCTGGTTTCGCTTATCTAAGTGCATTTAAATTCAACTTGTAAACTGATTCCGTGAGTGGCCACTGGCTTTATTTATATAACATTGTTCCTGTATGACTGTATTTGCCTTTCAGAAACACAGCACCCAGATGGAAGGGAAAGTACGTTGCATAGCCACATCAGCTCACTCCATCAGTAACCATAGTTACTAGAGGCTGTGCATTATAATGGCATCCCTTACTTTAGCTACACCGAATCGACACCGCTTGGAATGTTAACGAAAAGAAATCCAAGATGTGTTCGTGCTATCGACAGCTTCGATCCCTCGACCCTTTAGGCATGCTTGAGAGGAGATGAAGGCACATTTGCTCATTGACTCCTCCCATCCCAAGCACCTGCTTTGTGTTTTCTGTGATTCTTTGGAATGAGCTTTGTTTATTTTTTTGCTATGGTTGCTGCTATTTTAGAGCTGTTATTTAGTAAGGAAGATACACATGTAGGCTTGCTCTCTTACAGTAGTCTCTGTCATTGTTTATCCACCCTTTTGTTGTCTTAAACCAAACGTCTATGACTTTCTTTCTTCTGTTGAACACAGAACGTTAAATTTCATTTTCAGTTCGGCCAGCCGCAGTTGTCAACATTTCTTTAGTTGTTACCACAGAAGAATGTAAGTCATGAGAATATGTGGGTGAATAAATGATGACAATTTTTTGGGTGGGCTGTCCCTTTAAATAATGTATTGCTGTAAAGGTCAGTACACATTATCTTTACCCTTTAATAACCTTTTGTTTATACATACTGAAACAAACCCCTGTATAGTGTTCTGTAGATATTTCAGACCCTATTTACTTGTGTACAGGTGCTCTCCCCCCACTATATTGTAATGAATATTCATATTTGTATGTATATGTAGCCGGTAAAAGTGCATCACACTGCATTAATGTTACACATATGAAACATGAGAAGAGTCTGCAATTGCTCATATTGTTTATGCAGGTGCATGTGCACATTTATGTTGAATTGCCTTTTCACTGTATGCTGTTCAGGATAAAAATGCTAATGTACTGCATGAGACAGAGGGCAGCAGAACGCATGTATATGTGTGAATACTAATATGGATTGTGTTCTCTTATATAGAAAGTGAACCCAGAGATGCCGGCACTGACCAGCGGAGCTCTGGAATCATACGTCTTCACACTATTAAAGAGATCATTGACCGGGTGAGCTCTCATACACACACAAACGCCGAGTTAGCAAGCAGCACTAACAACCAGACAAGGAGTCAGATGATGTTTCAGCATTGAGATGCGATATCAAACCAGTTATGCATTTTTTTTTTTTTAAATGTTTTGAATATCTAAATTGAAAAACTAGTCTACATGCAGAGCTCATCTTTGAAGGGTCAAAATAAAAAGGTCAGTTACACATTAGGCTGCATGATTCATGATGCAATGCAAAGCACTAATAGCGCACTACTGCCTCCTGCTGGTGTACTATGATACAACATGTTACTGATATATGGAAGCAGCTCTGTGAAAGTAAGTGATGTTTAAACAAATTGTGGTTTTTGTGGGTTCAGGATAAACATGCAGTATTGGACATCACTCCTAATGCAGTGGATCGGCTTAACTACGCTCAGTGGTATCCCATCGTGGTGTTCCTGAATCCTGACAGTAAGCAGGGCGTGAAAAACATGAGGACCAGACTCTGTCCCGAGTCCAGAAAGAGCGCCAGGAAGCTTCACGAGCGTGCGCTCAAGCTTAGAAAGAACAACCATCATCTCTTCACAGGTGAGAACTGTACTGTATGCTGTACATAGAAATGAAAGGTATGCTACCTTATATCAGCTAAAAGCCTTCGCCATAGCATCTATGTAATGTAAAGTAAAGCAAAGTATTTATAATATTAACTTGGGGCCTAGCTCCTGCTTGACTTTTATTTTTTTTTATATCTAAAATCCACTGACCCTTTACTTTTATTTAATAAATAAGACATTGCTCTTTCTACAGTCTTTTTCCTCTGTCAACATGAGCGGACACACCCCTTACTGCTGATGGACAAAGCACAAAATCATTACATTTTCCTGTCCTGTTTTAATTGCTAGGATTTATCAGCCCTGATCATTGTCTGTTTTTAAACTATCGACCGATAGCGTTAAAAAATGCTGTTATCGACCTATGCCGATTATTGGCCAAAATATTGGTGCAGTCTCTCGAAATTCTTGTAACATGATCAGTATCTTTTTACAATAACAATATCAAACTGCAGCACATATTTTTACATTTAAATAAAGCTACAACTTAATTTTAAATGTTGAGGGAAAAGTAGTGTTTAACTAAATACTTGCATAAACAAGCATTAATAAAATATTAGTGATCCAGTTGAACCAGTTCTCTAAAATAAACGGGACATACTGAACTTGCATCCTCACATACACGTGTTACAAGCCAGCAAAAATGTGACCTCATGTTGCTGAGGGTCAGAAGTAATAACCAAATAATTATTCATAAAACTTATTACATTTCATAATGGGCCTCAGACAGCAGCCAGGCTGCCATCACGAGTCTTAACTCAGAACTTTAATGGGAGTAATAAGACAAGCACATTGTGTATTTGGCAGAGCTGTATGGGGACTGACGTGTTTTCTCACTTGGAAATCACTTTGAATAATAGTGTCTGATAAATGTAAATGTAAATGTAACCGAGCTCAAAGATCGCTCAGTGCAGAGTGCAGACATAAAGTGAAAGGGAGTCTTTTGATGAGTTAATGAGCGGATGAATGAGTCGTGTTGCAGACGGTGTAAATGAACTCTAATCCTTGTGTTTAACTTCAAGAAGGATCCTGTACTCATTTAAACTCTTTTGTCGCTATTCTGCAGCTACTATTAACATGAACAACATGAATGACGGCTGGTACGGAGCACTGAAGGAGATCATTCAACAGCAGCAGAACCAGCTGGTGTGGGTCTCAGAGGGCAAGGTAAAACTGATCGTTCCTACATTTCACACCAGAATACATCAGGTCGATTCCTCAAGGAAGTTCACAGGCCATCATTTCAATTTCCTTTCCATCTGTTTTTGTGGTCCCAACACTGATGTTGACTATTGCATAGTTGGTTTCATCAGCTTCAGTTAGTTTTCCTCATATATTTAGAGGTGTAGGAGTTTGTGTGGTATTTTTCAACCCAATTTATTTTCTTGTTCTTTTTTCTCTCATCATCTTTCATCACACCCCGTGATCTCTCTTTCTCTTTGTTTTTCTCTCTCTCTCTTTGCAGGCGGACGGCGCTCCCGACGATGACCTGGACATTCACGACGACCGCCTGTCCTACCTCTCCGCCCCCGGCAGCGAGTACAGCATGTACAGCACGGACAGCCGGCACACCTCTGACTACGAAGACACCGACACGGAGGGCGGAGCCTACACTGACCAGGAACTAGACGAGACCCTGAACGACGATGTGGGGCTGCCCAGCGAGCCTGCCATCACCCGTTCCTCAGAGCCCGTCCGGGAGGACCAGCCAGTCATCCAGGAACCCCCTGGGTATGGAGGGTACCAGCCTGAGCCGTTGAACCGCATCGACCCGGCAGGGTTCAAGGCCCCTGCACCTCAGCAGGTAGCGTTTCTGCGAGCCGTACGACTTCCCTGTTGTCTGGAGGCCGTGGTGTGCGTGAGAAAAGTTTTCTAGCGCCGCTTTGAAGGAGGAGTTGCTTTAAAACAGTATTATCGCAGTGCTAGAGAAGTGACAATGACCTAGTAATCCATGTCGCCAAGTATTTATTATATGTATATGTGAGCGTGTAGTGTAATGGTGTGTATGTGCGTTTTCTTCGGCTGTTATACTCCACATAGATGATGTGACTCTTACGTCAGTATGACGCGTATGATTTTCGGGATCCCAATGGAAGTTGATGTCATTTTAAATATGTATTATAACTGCCAATCCTTGTGGTCTAGCTGTCCCGTAATATGTCATTACCAGAGAGTATTATGTGCATGATGGAATGACAGTGTTAAATCTATATTTCTGTGAATGTATTTATCTATATGGGTCCAATAGCCATCATGATAGTGTCTTAGGTCTTGTGTTACAAGAGAGCCAAAACGTTGTATCTGACTGTAGTATTAAACTGATATCAGACTATGTTATACAAAAATTCTTAGTCTAGTTGTACATTTTTACACAACATGGTTCACAGAATCACTTATTCTGCGTATTAAAGGAATGTTCTGGTTTCAAATCAAGTTAAGCTTTGATGACAGTGATTGTGGCATAACTTCACCGTTACATGCACTTATAGAGTCAAGACATATACTGTGTATATATACATTTTCCAAAGCAATAGCCACCAGAATTTTAGGTTTTACATTTTTTCATTTTAGTCATGACTATGTAATATTGGCCAACCCAACTTTGGCATTTTATGTTATCTGATGTCACACCTTAAACAAGTACAGATCAATCAAATGACAGATCAAACAACAAAACTTTCAAATTAATATATAATATAATAGTTTCTAAGAGCACTACTGTTACCACGACTTGATTTGTTTTGACGTTATGCTGCAAACACTGTTTATAGGACTTGGTAGAACCTGAAACATTCCTTTAAGATATCAGAAGTCTTGTCAGGTGAGAAAAAGGAAAAAGCTCAGTGGAGTGGTGAGGTTTGAGCACGTGTATTAAACATTTCTGAACACCTTCACAGAAAGCAGAGGCTGCTCTCCCCCTGCAGCCTGAGCCGTTGGCAGAGACAGCGCCCCCTGCTGTTCATGTAAATGTAGGGGCCCTGAGTGCCATGGATCTCCCGGTCACCCTCCCTCAGGGCGATTTCAGCCACGAGGCTGGCTCTCTCTTCCCAGCTTCCCCTGAGCTAGCTCGTTCCCCGTCTCTCGACCCCAACCAATCCGGACAGCCCGGGTCAGAGTCCAAGGTACCTCGCTAGCCCCGCTCTGGACTGAAACCGGCCCTGTTAACGCCCGGTTCCCTGTCTTACCGCCGTCTGCTCTGCCTGTGTGCTGCAGTTCTTTTACTCTAGCTTCTGCATGTGCGCCTATAAAAGAGAGGCTTTCTCTTTTCTGTATCTGTGCGCGCGCGCGCGTGTGTGTATGTGTGTGTTCTACAGCGTTCGTAAACAACAGTGGGTACTACCGAGGCCTGCAGTATCAGATTGCAGTTCATGCAAGCCCAGGTCCCCACTGTCGCTTGCCTACTCTTGCATGAAACGAGGATTATTTTTTGCTTGAAGTAGAGTTAGTGATGTTAGCGGAACTACAACTTTTGACTTTTATTTAGGTTTATTTAGAAACATTGGATGATTTTTCCTTTCTGTTCTTGGTTTGAAAGGTAGCCTTGCTTACAACATGAGACTTAACATTTGTTTAGAGGTCTGGCTCTGTATGTGATGGGTTGTTATTATTGCAAGAAGGCTACTTCTCAAAAGATATTTTTTGAGATTTCCTTATTGTATGAAGCAAAATGTTGCTTAAACAGAGTTTTATTTATTAAAGGGATAGTTCACCCCAAAATGAAAATTCTGTCATCAGTTTCACCCTCTTGTCATTTCAAACCTGTATGACTTTCTTTCTTCTGCAGAACACAAGAAGATTTTTTGAAGAATGTTGGTAACCAAAAAACATTGATCCTCATTCACTCCAATAGTATACACAAAACCAGTGCGGGGCGACGGTTTTCGGTTACCAACATTGTACAAAATATCTTCCTTCGTGTTTTCAGAAGAAATAGTCATAAAATGACATGACGGTGTGTAAATGATGACAGCATTTTCATTTTGGGTGAACTATCTCTTTAAAGTGGGTTGTTTCTGTCTGGCTGATTTTTATTCCAGCATTTTTGCAGCTTGATGTATTGAGCTCTCTTTAAACGTGAAACTGTCTGACGGCTGCCCTCCATTTTGATCTGTTTAATAACCGCTCACTCTTAGTCTTCCTTCATTGCAGGTCTTTCTGCCGACTCTATGCTTCAGTCTTCAGTATTAATCATCTCTGGTTTCTGCCGTTTCATTCATCTCAATTGATTGCCGTGCTTTAACGTTTCATGATTTCTTCTCTGTACACTTCATTCATAACTGTTCCCCTTTGGCTCTATCAACAGATGTACAAGAAGGACATCTACCGTACCATTGAACCAGCGGAGGTGAACCCAAACCCTATGCAGCCCAAGTACGGCTCTCAGCAGCCCCTCTACCAGGAAGACAAGCCATACAGAGACTACGACCACCAGCCCTACCACTACGACGGAGGATATATGGAACCAAAGGCTCGTAACTTTGACTCTCACATGCATTTTGACAACCGCGTGCCTCCGTATGAAGAGCAATGGGCCCCGTATGACCACCAGTCTGAATACGACCCTCATGAGCCTTACGAGGATGGTCTGAACCGCTACGGTCCCCCTCAGACGCGACACGACGCGAATCGACCTCGCTACGGCAAACCCAGCGCCGGACCCATCCGACACGACGAACCTCCCCCTCCCGTCACGGGGGGATACGATGCACGGCCGCAGTATGACCAGGAGCCCCGCAGTCAATCCAGCTCTCGCTCCCCCGAGCCACCCAAACAGTACTACGACCCCTCTCAGAGACCCTCCTACACCCAGCCGTCACAGAGGGGATACGTGAACACAGAGGCCTCCGGGACCCCTCCCAAATCAGAGTCAGTCTCACCTCCAGCCGAACCTGCACATCTTCCTCCTCCACCAGCGGAAGCAGAGGAAGATCCGGCTATGAAACACCAGTCGGTGCTGACGAGAGTTAAGATGTTTGAGAACAAGCGATCCGTGTCTGTGGATAGGGCACGGGAGTCTGCAGATTCTGGTCTTCGGGTGCGTTGATGGCATTACTTGTTTTCGACTAAATAGATTGTTATTAATAACACTTTAATCGTGAAAATTGTGAAACAGTTCATGAGGTTAAAGTATATGTGTGACATCTCTTCCACGTTAATTTAATTTTCTGTCCTAGCCAGCCGTGACAGCAGAGACACTAGATTTTGACAACTGCCTAATTTTATTTTCTGTGCTGTCACACCGGGTTGCCTTATTGGACTGAAATATCAGCCCTCATGTATATTAAACATGCTGTAAATAGGCAAAGGTTGACTGGGGAATTTGACAAACATGAGATTACATGAGGGAATTTGACATTGGCATTTTTGCTCTCTGTGTGGGCAGAAAATTGCTTGTAAAATTGCTGCTTTTTGTCACAGTGCACCTGCTAGGACAAAATTGTTA
Source organism: Oreonectes daqikongensis (assembly GCA_026939265.1). Taxonomy (NCBI): domain Eukaryota; kingdom Metazoa; phylum Chordata; class Actinopteri; order Cypriniformes; family Nemacheilidae; genus Oreonectes; species Oreonectes daqikongensis. The sequence continues at coordinate 362,308 of JAOTQM010000074.1, forward strand.
AAATGATTTAATAATTCTCTGCCAACTGAATGATAACGTATTTATCTTCCTCAGCCTGTGGACATGGTGCCTAAACCTGGTGCTGCCTCTGTGCCCAAAGCCAATTCTTTAAGTAACCTGGACCAAGAGAAGGCCTTCAGGTACTAAAAAAAATACGTTAAGTATAAAGCAATAGATTTTTATCCCTTTATCAAATGGCATTGTTTTTGTTTTGAAGTCCAGTTCTTTAGGCTTTGTCATGTGGAGCTGGGCATTCCAGCATTATGGATGTGACATTTTCAGTCAAACTTGAAATATAAATTCTGTATTAACTAACAATATATTGAATTATCTGTTTATATTTTACTAAACCTCTCATGATAGTCTAGACAAAATATCAAGTTTTCTATTTTTAAAGAGAGAAAATATATGCATTATGGATGTGAGACAGGTTTTTAAGAGACAGCATACTTTGTAGGATTTCTGTAAATTAAAATGTTCAAACCTAAAGCAATAATACCCAAGGGATGGCTCTTTATAGAACATAAAATAGTTACTATATTTTTTTAATCATTTCCATTTATGAGGAATATGGACCGTTATGGATGTGACAATTTACTTACCTGACTATGAAAACTGGGCTTGAAAAACAATAAATGCTTGAAAGCTTTGAGACTACACACCAAATATTCTCATCTGTGCTATCGGTTTAGTAAAAACCTTTGGTAGCTAGATTTTTCATCTTAAGGTTGAAATTTGGAATTGCCCTTCTGATAAAAAGCTAAGCTAGCTTTAGAAATGAGTTAGTCATAGATTGCCATCTAGTGGTGGAAAAATCAAACATCAAGCTCTGCATGCTCTCAGATTCTGGCTGATGAACAAATGTTGCATTACACTGCAAACACTGACATTGTGTGTCTCTATGTTGACATTTCTTGACAAATGTTATGTAAGACATTATTTTACTATGCCAGTCCGTATATTGAGTATTGTGAGAGTACACCTGCTATTTCTGTTGTATCAGAGCTCCAGAGCCACAGCAGCCCCAGGCTAAGGTAGTGGATGATATCATTCGCTCGAATAACACTGACCCTGATGAGGATGAGGAGTACTACAGGAAACAGCTTTCTTACTTCGACCGGCGTAGCTTTGACAGCAAACCCTCAAACCCACAGCTGACACCTGCCATCAAGCCAGCCCAACTCCAGAGTCAGCCAGGGTACTACCCGAGGTACACGCTAAACACATTTTCTTTTCAATGCAGATGGTGTTTACATACTCACACGTGCATGTTGTACATTGTATACATTTGGTGAGACTTTGTTCTCTTGAGTGAGCTTCTCTGTCTGTTTGGCTGCCACAGGGCTGATTCAGTAGAGAAGATCAACCCTGTTCCTCCAGTAACCCCAGCTGTCCCACCCCCGACTCTGCCCAAACCTGCAGGTAAGTGATCAGTGCAAGTGTGATGATTGCCGTGGTGTCATTTTAAAATAACCATAGATGTTGGCATGAACAGGCGTGTTTGTCATTTGGTTGGTACATTTACGTCTATGCATTTCACAGACACAGAATAAACATGCATATTATATAAAAGTGATGTTTGTTATGAACAAAAATGACATTGGTAGGATTCTTCCTCCCCAACACTGAAACTTATATTCAATTACTTTTTTGATCGATTTGTTTTCTCTCGGTATTTTATACCTTTTTCTGGCTAGACTTTAGAATAATGTACTGTTTTAGCATCAATACCTTTACACAACCACCAGAGGTCACCATCTATAATATGTTCTCTGTAATGACGTGACTTAAAATGTTAATATTAATCATAAATGTGAGGGTTTATTTTGTGGCGATGATACCTAAATAAAAGTATCCGCTTGGATTTTTAGCTAAGAAAAACTCGTGGACATACAGATACTTGACTGGTTTAACTTTAGCATATATCTAAACTGTTATATTCGTCTTAAATCTGTAACCCATGTAAACTGAGATTGTTTTATTATTTTCGTTCTCTAGTCCCTCTTTCATTTCTGCTTTTTTTGTCATATTTTGAGATAATTTTGTTACGTTTGGATGTAAACAAGACTTGAACCAATGAGATTCAAAAGATGAGACTACTTTAATTTTTTTGTCTTTATAAGTTTACTTCTATTTAGCCTTAAATGTCATAATCTGAAACCTACAGACACCCTGTCTTCTTCCTCTTACACACAAACAGTGACCCCGCCACTTGATCCACACGGATCTCCCAAAGTGAAGCCACTTAATCACGAAGACACGGTCCAGAGCAACTACCTGCCTCAGAAGAGCTTCCCAGAGAAATCTCCTGTGAACGGCACAAGTGAACCTCCAAAGCCCAACAGCGTTCCTGCCACGTCCAGCTACAACCGGTTTGTGGCCAAGCCATACACCACTTCTGCAAGACCCTTCGAGCGCAAGTTTGACAGCCCCAAATTCAATCACAACCTACTGCCTAATGACTCTCAAAACAAGATGGATAATATGAAAGCCCCCACCAGTAATTCAGTGAAACCGCAGAGCTCCCCTCAGCCAGCAGATCACGACAGCGGCGTGGACACCTTTACTCGCACCATTGACCAGAAATCCAAATATCAGCAGAATAACATTAATGCCGTGCCCAAAGCTATACCTGTCAGGTACAGTAGAGCTAATAGAAACTTGTTTCATTTTATTTGGAAAGTAGAGTAGGGAGATTTATTTGAAACTCAACTAATAAAATGGTAAATCATGACAGGTCTGCTCACACTTTCGTTTTTTTTCTTTCTTCAGTCCGAGTGCTTTGGAGGACGACGATGATGATGACAGCCACACAGTGGTGGCAACAGCGCGGGGCATCTTCAACAGTAACGGCGGAGTCCTGAGCTCTATCGAGACAGGAGTGAGCATCATTATTCCTCAAGGAGCCATTCCTGAGGGCGTGGAGCAAGAGATCTACTTCAAAGTGTGTCGGGACAACAGCATCCTGCCACCTCTGGATAAAGAGAAAGGTCAGTCACACATCCCAGAACTGAGCTTAAGAACAGACTTAAATACTGATTCTTAAAGTTTTGCAGAAGAAATCAATCACTTCCTATTTGTATGTTGAGCAAAGGCTAATAAAAGTGCTTTTATTCACAGGTGAAACTCTGCTGAGTCCTCTGGTGATGTGCGGCCCTCACGGTCTGAAGTTCCTGAAGCCGGTGGAGCTGCGCCTACCTCACTGTGCGTCTATGACTCCTGATGGTTGGTCTTTTGCTCTAAAATCCTCCGACTCCTCGTCGGGTACGCTGTCCTCTCTCTGTCCTTTTGGGGGTCATTTGGGATGGCTTTGTGGCAACATGGTTGTGGGCTTTTTCTTTATGCATCTTTTTATTCACATATCCATACAGCTTATCAGCTTTGTTTATTGCTTTTTTCTGTCACTCACACATTATGTGCTTGAGTTAGGGCAACACCAAGCATCAGTTCTAGAGCAAAACTTGAAGTAGATGTTAAAATAAATCTACCCAAAAAAATTTTCCTGCTGTTTACAGTAAATAATTACCTTTCCTCCTCCACTTGTTGACAAAGTAGTAGATAAGATAAAGCACTTTGGTTTATGTAAACAACTCCCATTGTAGATGAAGCTTTTAAAGTGGCTGTCCGTAAGAATGGCCTCTTTGTCGCCATCTCAGTTTGTAACTCGCTACTGCAGGTGATGTGCGGAAGTGATTTTCTTTACGCGAGTTGTAATTCAGCATTGCTCAACTGCGTGGATGAGTCTGATGTTTTGAGTCGCATGTCACGTGTGGGCTGTGACAGTGAACCGGTGAGAATCTTAACTGTACATCAGTAGCGCATCTACAACAAAAGACACCATATAAGGATTTCCGGAGAAACACGACCCGACAAGAAAATTAAAAACCGGGTAATGACATCGTTTTAAACACCGTTCTTTCATGTTTTTAATAAAAAAACTTACGGATTGCCACTTTAATATTGATGGCCTCTAAATAATATTGAAAATCAAAGAAGCAGAGAGAAAAAATTTCGTAAATTACCATATCCATAATAACACAATTATTAATACCACTACTAACAGTGAAGTTCAAGTTTACTGACTAAAGTTAAAGATATTAATATTAACAAGATGCGCCACTGCCATTACAATGAACAGGAAGTACAGTCGACATGATGCATGCAGGAGCAACTAATAAATAAATAAATGATAGAGCTAAAAGGCCAGAGTAAACAAATATGTTAAGCCTTAAAAACAGAGAAAATAGTAAACCAGTATTATTACTATTTTTCCAGGACTGATTCTTACAAGACACTATTTTACATCTTTATAAAATCAACTAGCTGTTTAGCTAGACAGATTTTATTTTACAATAAAGCATGCAAATTTCATTTGTTCATATACATGAACTCACAGAGCCTAACATCAGTGTTGTGCTCAATGTGAAAAGGTTCAGTGCTGATTTTTCTGCATTTTCATGTGAATATGCTTTCATGTTCTCATGTCTCAGACTATTGCATCAGTCATGATTTCTGCATCTTAGATCACTTAAATACCTCCTCAAGCATCTTTTAATCATATGAGCTCATGAATTCATAATTCAGTCATGTATTGTTTACTATATCTGGCCATTCATTTTGATCAGATTCTCATACAGCCACCCAAATGTCTGATGTTCACAGATGCTGTAATTGCCTTTCTTGTACTTAAAGAGAGCATCAGCACATGTGTCCCTGGGTGTCTCTCTCTCTCTCTCTCTCTCTCTCTCTCTCTCTCTCTCTCTCTCTCTCTCTCTCTCTCTCTCTCTCTCTTTCTCTCTCTTTCTCTCTTTCTCTCTTTCTCTCTCTCTCACCCTGCTAATAAACCTCTCAGTCTGAATGTGCAGTGGAGAGATGAGGCCGCAGTCATGTTTCAATGCAAACGGATTACAGGCACTTGCTTGTAATCTGCATCAAACAGGGCTGTGCTTTAGCTGAAGATGAACTGACCTGCACAATTCTGGAAAGTGAGAAAGTTTACCAGACTGTGGTCTTGCATGGAAGTGAATTGTGAACAAACTCTTAAATTATTATGTAATATGTAAAACAAATATGTAAGCAAGCTGTTTGTTTTTAAGCAGCCTGAATGGGCTGGATATAATGACAATGGCTCAACCAATAGCATGCATTTGAGGTATGACTAACTGTTTTACCAAAACAGTGAATATTTTTTGTCATTCTCTTTGGTGTTGCCAGTGGCACAGGAGGACACATTTTTCAATGGATGTATAAGGTTCCTAGGCATTGAAGTGCTTTAGGCTATAAGATTATTGGTTATTCCTCTGCCAAAGCAATGAATGCATGCCGGGACCATTTCAAAATGTTTCTCTATTTGCCTAATGCGACCCAACAGGATCAAGAGCTAAAATGGCCCATTATACATCAATTGAATATGTTTATCAGTGTTTGTCAGGTAAATTAAGATTTTCTGCTAGTGTTTTGGTTGAAGTAAAAATACACAGTGCATCTATACACATCTCTGTGTATATATATCTGTACATACCTGGCACAGTATGCTTTAGTATTTACATTAACATGCATTCATTTAGCAGATGCTTTTATCCAACGTGACATACATGTAACTATAATTTTAGTTTACCAAGCCTTGTTTACAAGTTCAAAGCAGAAGGTAAATATGAACAACATGATAAAGTCTGCTGTCACCATCCTCTCTGTAATATTCACCTGCATTTTCTTCTGTCCATCCAGGCGATCCTAAGAATTGGCAAAACAAATCTCTTCCCGGGGATCCCAACTACCTGGTTGGAGCAAACTGTGTGTCTGTACTCATTGACCATTTCTAAGGAGGGCAACCACGGGCCTGTTACTGAATGTGGGACCAGATAAATTGAAAGAGAACCTTCCTTTCCCCTTACGAAAAACACTCTTGGTCTTCTAGGATGAAGGCGCTAGGCAACACAAAATGAAGGGTCTCCTGACTGTGCTCTGTTTACTGTAACCGTGAAGACTGGAGGGTGGGTTACATTCTCTGAAGTGCTGTTTTAATCTCCTTATCTTCCTCTTCGTCTTTTCTTCCTCTTTTTTAAGTGCTTTTAAAGGCTTTTGGGGATAACAAACGACCGATATTAACTTTTACTGGACTGCATGCTCTGTGCCACTCACACATTAAAGCCAATTCTAATATTCTTCCATTTAGTCTTGGCAAATGAAACTGATAGACTATATTAACCTGCAAATGTATTTTCTCTTCTCATATATGCACAATAATATTATAAGTATAATGTACAGTGCGACATTTCTAGAATATTGAATTCTACTTTTAGTCCAGAGGTTATTTCGAGCAGTGTAGATTGAATGCATTGCCTGACTTTAATCACGAAAGCGTCAAGGTGCAGAACCAGTGCTCGATTCAGTTTGACAGAAATCCTGAAAGAAATGGCAAGTGAAGATTATACACTTTGACATTTTTGTAGCCAAGGACACCAGAAATACCTACAGGCTCAACTTTTTTAATACTTTCTTTGTAAATTCCTCTCGGACCTGTGAACTTTAGCACTGGAACATTCCTGCTGTGTCAAGATCTATGCATGTGCTTTGACTCAGGTGTGAAGACCGCTGCTCTCTCCTTTACCCTCTTTTTCTTACTTTATCTCTTCCAGTTTGTTCCTCAGTCTCTCTTAATCCATCAAAAGCAGTGATGCCTTATCTGAAATGATCACTTTTTCAATAACAAAAAACCTTTTTGGTTTCTTTTTTGCTAAGTTGTGTTCTTGATAAATTATGAAGAAACTGAAGTTGTCTTTCTGCCATTTTGTCAACCCACTGTACAAAATAAAGCTGGGTGTCGCACACAAGAGCAGCATAAAGGCTAAGAACAGGTTTTCTCTTTTATCTGCTATGCACATGACCTTTAAAGAGAAACAAAAACTCAAAGGTGGCAGAAAAGAAGTAAATTGGCTGTACATAAATCTAGCATATTGCCTTCATTACTGGTTTGTAAATGACTTTTGTATGTCTTTATTATTTTGTATAAAACTAAGGGGGAAACGTTTATAAATGAGAAAGAACGAAATGGTCTTTGTATTCTGGTTCTTCCCTGGAGCCTTGGAACGTGTATTTAGCAGTAATAAAATCACATTTTCTACAGATACTCAATTTAAGCATTTTAACGATAACCATCTTTTTATTCTTTATTTACAAAAGAAAGTGCTTGATGTAAACTATTCTCGTTTTTTTTCAACGGTGTGCTTTAAATGTGTCCCTCGCATTTATTTCTGATACTGGATGCTTTATTGTGTGTCCTGAAATGTATTTTTGTACTAATAGACTATATATTACGGCACACCGGAGATCTTTTTTTTTTAGACAGTATAACACGGTTTAGACTGGTCATTAGCTATTCACATGTGCCAGAATTTTGTTCCCCAACACTTTATCCAATATGCCACTGTATTAAAAAATAAAATCATTTTTAAAGCACAACGTGTTGTTATTGGTGATTTTAATAGTTGTGAAATAAGAGGAGACTTTTTTTAACCTTGGACTGGAGACAAGGTGCCTTTCAAAATGTGTCTCATTGCGACAGGGGACTGCAGTATAATCAATGTGTAGTGACGCGGTGTGGCCTGCAGATGGCGTGCAAACACAACTGCAGATCAATTCATTGCGACTCATTACAACATTGTGTTAAAATAATAATAAAATAATATTCTTTTAGTAGTAAAATGCGTAGTTTCATCTGTAAGATGTATAGGCTATGTAATATTAAAGGAACAGTATTCCTTATAGCTACTTTATTGAACAATATACAGTTTTAACCTAAAGCAAGAACTCAGTCATAAATGGAGCGCCCTGTAATTGTAATGTAATGTAAAGTAAAATTGTGGAAAAAGTGGATTAATTCATTAGAACCGTTTTACGCACCCGCGAGCCTTGGCTTTGCAGCTCTTTAAACGGGATCGTTTCCTAAATCCATCTATGTGAATGTACATATGGGTGCACCTCAGCCCACCTCCTCCTCCACCCGAGCACCTGGCCACACATCTGAATGACACACTCCTAGCGCGAAGCTGCGGCGGCAGCGCACAGACGCGAGAGAAAATCACACTGCTGTCGGACGCGCGCATCATACGCAACCCGTAAATCACAGGACACGCGGATGAGCCGTGTATACATGAAGTTTGTTCATTAATAACAAAACGACTGCTACTATTTAACGTATTCTGGCACAGATTCGTTGAAAGACGAGTCGTGGGAGATTTCATTGTCGAAGTGTGACGGATCTGGAGATCACAGGTCCATGCGTTTCCTCGCAGCGTTTACGCGATGCTCGGAATGATTTTGGATAGCGGTTATTAAACACCTGCAGAAAACAGCGCACTTATCCTCAGAGAGAGCAGGACATATTTCTTTAATTCAGCATGAGACACCTCGTGTAGCCTAACGGAAGGATGCTCTGCGCGTCTTGGCAACCCGCAATGAATTCGTTGTTATATCGTGGATATCGGAGCGACTGAACCTAGAGGTGTGCTGTATTCCGAAAAGCGCCGATTTCACTGAAGTTTTGCTTTATTCAAAGTATTTTGGTCGTGACCATGCCTGTCAGTGCGATGCCGAGGGCTCGATCTCTGAGCCCGGTGTCCCTGTCCCGCAGTCTCTCCCGACTGAGGGAGTTTCGGACCCGGACTCGCATCATGCTTTCTCTGGGAGTTTCACAGATGGTGCTGGGGAGTCTTATTTTGGCTGTCAGTTTCGCCGCTTTGGCCCTCACTACTTCCCCCAGGGTCAGACATTCATGCCCCTTTTGGGCTGGATTCTCGGTAAGTTCCCTTCGAATTTTCTTGAATAGCATTATTTGAGAGCCCAGTAACTGCAACACAGTCAGGTCCTGGTCCTTGTTGCTCTTCTTATTTTAAAAGGAAATATAAAAGCAGGCTACACTATTCACAAAATGTGCAGATAAGAGGCCTATAAGCAATTACAAGTGAATTCTTCCAGCATACTTTTGTCTCCTGTGACTGTCATTGTCGCTTGAGCTCAGGTGAGTTCACCTAAGGCTTGTCCTTTAATGCAGCACAATGAAAGCAGATGCAATGAGCACAGACATTTGTTTCGATCGCACTCATGCCTGTTGATGTTCTGTCTGAACTGAAGTCATTCAATAACTAGTTTTTGGCACATCTTTGTCATCACAATAAGATTTCATTCATTCCTTCATTTCCAGTTGAAATGTATAGTATTTGGCACTACAATCGCTAACCAGGTAAACACAGATAGCCAATTGCTTAGCATCCTTTATATTCTAATGTGTCTGATAAACCGTTGGCTTCACTTGCTTTTCTCATCTTTTCTCTTTCACACACAGGCAGATCGTAACTGTCTACAGTTGTCTACAAACCACATATGACATGTTTTGTTTTGTTTGTTTGTTGTAATACCCTGCCGCGTCTCGCATGACATTTTTTTTTACAGCATTCTGGGTGAGATTTCAATTGTGATTAGTCTATAGTGAATGCTTACAAGGACCATCTGAAATTCAAGGATGAGAATTTGGATCTCAGGGAGACAGGCTAGTATATACATAGTTATAGTAAAACCCAATAACATCTTTAAATGCACGCTGGGTAAACTCGATCAATTTTCAAGCAGCATTACTATTAATATTCTTGTAATATCTGCACTCTCAATAAATGCAATCACGGTGCCTGTGTATAAAAGCATTACATATTAAAGAGTTTGGCGTAATATCATTGAATAATTGACCTTTAGTCAGTGGATGTTGGCATTACTTTGTCTCACACATTGTCAGATTTTAGTCAGTGACATTTGACATATTTTCACCAGATCATAAGCGCAAACACCCGGTTTTATCTTTGCTGGGTACTGTACAGTGAGACCTTAACATTTCATGCTGAATTTTGTAAATATTTATGAAGGCACACTCCCTTGATGTCCTACTGTAGACTCTGTGTAATATGGTGGTGTTAATTATATAGTAATGTAGAAATAAAAGAGACGTGATGACAAAGATAACCAGCCCTGAGGTTAGAGGTCTCCAAATTGTTCCCCAGTCTCTGATGTTTTATTCGCTCCAGAAAGGAGAACATGTACCTGTGAAGAAGCTTAACTGCTTGTACCTGTATGATTTGATGTGTGTTCATGGATTGTAAATGTACTGGAGATACAGTGGGCTTTAAATATTTTACAGGGGTTTGGAATACATTTAGAGGGTTTGGGTTGGGGCACACTGCCAGCCCAGCTCTAAGGTTATAACATGGCGTGTTCCTCACGGGCATGTGCTGAGTGACTGGACCGTAATGAAGTTCTGCAGAATTACTGTAGCCGTCAGATAGCACTGGATTAATGGTGCGGTGTGGTACGGATGGTATGTGTGCTTGTGAAAGTTTGCTGCTTTTATTGTTTGTTCTGACTGGAGTTAAGCTAAACAGATAAGGTTACGTTAAGTACACCCTGCCCGCGTTCCCCCACGTCCACCCCCTCATCTGTCATTCTGTGTCTGCTGTAACATCACACAGACACAAAGAGACTACATCAAGTCTCTGACCACAGCAGGAAGGCTCGAAGCGCAGGAGAACTGTGAATTAATGTGTGTGCATGTGTGCAAGGGCGTTTGTGTTAATCCACCTTCATATGAGAGTTGAACACACGCTTCTTCTGTTGCTGTGTAACAAGATGCGTGGTGTTTTCTATTCAAGCACAGATCTTCTCAGTCAAAGCCCATCACGATCTGAAGGAGACAATTATCAGTGCGGGTAGGAATATGGCAGAAAGGTGTTGGAACGCTGACGGGCATAAACAGCAGTGTCACCAGGCTAACAAAATGAATGCTGACAGGCTTATATGAAATGACCCTGTGTCATATCACATTCCATGCACAACTCGGGCTCTTTCCCGTTGTATCCAGTAACATAATAATAGTCTTTTGAATTTAGCGGTTATTTTGGTTTGTGAGTGTATGGGTGGTGCACACTCTTAAGTGTTTGTTGTTGGATGAGTTCTGTAGTATTTCTTGCGCGGGGGTTCGCAGTGAGAGTAAACCTGACTGACACTTAAACACGGTACATGATTCAGTATAAACACTCCTGAGATTAAGTGCAGTGGTGTAAATAAATGTACTGTTGTTTGGCAAGGGTTTGTGGCAGTGTTAACACAGCCTCTCAAAGCGCCAACATCACTTTCACCGCACCATTTAAACTGAGATCCTTTAGAGCCAAATACATCTTACGGATTACAGTGCAAACATGATTTTCTTTCTCAATTCTTTTGTCTTGTTTTTATAAAAGAATTCATCACCCAAAAATACAAGTTCTGTCATCATTTATTCACCCTCATGTCATTCAAAACCTCTATATGACTCTTTCCTCTGTGGAACACAAAAGAAGATGTTCTGAGAAACATGTAAGTGGTTTTATACAATGGAAGTCAATGGAGGCCAGTGTTGATTGCTTACCCTTGTTTTCCACAATATCTTATTTTGTGTTCTGCAGAAGAAAGAAAGTCATAAAGGTTTGAAGGTGAGTAAATGATGAAAGAATTTGAGCTTTCCCTTCAAAAGAGAAACATTTACTCGAGAAGCAAATTGACAAAAGATGGCTCATTTCAAAGATTTGTAACGCATAGAAAATTGTTCAAAAGATAATAGACTTCCAACCTGATCTCATTGGAATTCGTAACTAGTTTACAAGCTGTCATGTGAATACAATGTGAATCATGCAGCCCCTCCCCTAAACCTTACCCTGACCTTCGCCAAAGCAAGTCTTAACATAGAAATAAGATCGTACAAATGTATACGAATTCCTGTGAATGTGTTGAGAGTTCCTACTTAAACTAACAAACTAAAAAATGATTGTGCATATGAAAATGAAAAAAGAAAATAGGGCTAAACAAGGTCAGATATTTTGTGGTTTTAAGCATAAACTTTGTAGAAGTCAATTGTGCTTCTCAAGTAAATATGTCACTTTTAGGTTACAGGTTAAGAAGAAAGATTTTGTATTTATTTTTAATAAACATGTTTCACCCAACTACTTTCTGACAGAATCCCACAGATGTAGTGAATGAGATGGAGGAGCAGATTAGCTGTAAACTCTTCTGTAAAGGGAGGTGGATGTTGATTCATTCATTCCACGTGCTTGTAGGGGGTGAGTTATGTTCAGGTGAGTCATGTAGAGGATGAGCTGTACCACAATGAGCCTGATCAATACCACATCAAGCTCTGAGATGAAGTTCACATATTCATTCATTGATCCCTTGTCCTTAAATATCTTGCACCAGCTTCTCATCTGGCTGATCAGAGGCTCTGCCTCCACAGGGACGTCCCACAGCTGGCCTGCATGATAGTCAAACATCAGAACAGGTTCTTGTAACAGCCTTAGAGATTCAGACAGGAAAATATCACGCTCCACAGGCCGAGCATCATTCGTTCTTCTTAATGAAAATGCTGTATTCACGAATACATTATTTTTAATAATACAATTTCTCTATCATTTTACTCACTAGTTGCATGACCTTTACATGTGTAGGTGACGGTGTCAATGTGTAGTCATCATTTGGTTTGATCTGTGAGGTTGACCCCCTCTCTTTCTTTCTCTCATGTAAGCCTGGGTACAAATAAAAACACTGTCAATCCTCTCCAGCTTATTTCATTGCCATCACTACAGTATTTCAGAACTCATCCGTTTTCTAAAGGGATCCTTTCTTGTCCCATCTCAATATTTTTGGCTCTTTGCATTCATATCCTCTTGCTTTGTACAATGTAGTGAGCGTTGTGTGTTGGCTGATGGGTAATTGAGACCTTTGTGAGATGTGGTAGAGAAACCTCATGGGAACATTGTGACAAGAAGAGAACAGGAGCAAGGCCAGATTCAGAGAAAGAGAATGAGGAGAAATGTTCTTTAGTTTGAGATCGAGTCCAGGGTTGATTCTCTGCAGCTCTTATAAACTTTATTGGGCTTTAATAGGTGTCAGAGCCTCTGGCAGAAAGAAGAAATTGAGAAATCTCATCCAAATATTTACTGCTCTTTTCTTTCCATTTAAAATGATTTAAAGCTTTGATTAGTGATTAATGGTTCAGAGATGGAGTAAAAGAGAAAAAAAATCACCTATGTGGTTTGGGTGTGGAACTTGCTGAATTAAAATCTTTTTGCATACTAATTGGCAAATTACAAGTTTGCCTGAGAGAAAAGGCTTGGATGGGAGTTGTTCATTTCCTGGGTTTGCTAAATTGCCTTGCGTAATTGTTTCTGAATATGAAAAATGATTAAAGACTGAGGAGGTGGAACGGATCTCATTTAATGAAACTCAAGCACAGGTGGCCACATTTAAATGACATTTTCACAAACAGTCCATATGTACTACAATCCATAATGTCTGCAACTGGCAGACCATTAATAGAGGTATAATAACAACCGATCCTTCCATACTCTTCTGTGTAAAGATGATATTTTAGCCAACATAACTTTACTTCCAAAGTGTCATGTTATACGTTATTTTAAATAAAGAGAGTTATTAATGAAGAGACCAGTTTTCTGAGTTTACTATTTATAGGTATGTGTTTAGATAAAATGATCATTTTTGTTTCATTCTGTGAACTATTAACTATATTTCTATCAAATATCAAATAAAAATATTGTTTCTATTTGCGTTTAATTGAAGAAAACAAAAACTGGAGAAACAGGCCAAAATAACAGAAAAGATGCTCTGTTTTTTTTAGACCTCATACTGCAAAGAAAACAAGTTCATATGAACTTTAAGCAAAACAACAGTAATATCTGTACATGTATTTGGGAAAAAGTTGAATAGTTTTATTTACGTGTTAACCTTTATCACAGTTTTCATGTGTCAGTCTTTCACATTGCCCATGGATGACTTTATCACTCCTGAGGTTTGATTTTGTTAACATTTATCAGACACTGGACTGGAATGAACACAATACATCTAGAAATCCTGATGAAATGAACATTTGGAATTGTCTCTTAAATTTTCCATGGCTGTATATAACTATTTGTAAGGAATACACCAATAAGAATTTGTCTACACTTTAAGTTGCAGTTATGCAAGTAAAGTTATTTCACAGACTTAACTCGCAGTTCTGCTCAAACAAATCACCAAATATCCTTTAAAAATTGTTGCCACCAACCTGCCAAAGTTTGCCAAATCTAATGATAAGTTCTTACTCAAACGTACCTTGCCAGCTGTCTTTGGTTCCCGGCAGACTGGTGTATCGTAACTCCTGAAAGATGTGTGAAGGCAATTTTCTGCTGGCGCTTGTCAGTTTTGTGTATATTATGCATAAGCCGGTCAGTGACTAGACTTTGAGCGGTATGTGGGTGTGCTGTCTAATGCTTAGACTACTTACCAGTAGACTCGGTAATAGTTTATCATTAATAAACTGCTCATTCTGTGAAATCTCTAAAGCTGATTATGTTTTCATGGATTAGATGGTGGCATGTGTTGGTTTTAGAGAATGTTTAAAACTCGAGAGCACATGCTGGTTGTTTAAGGCTATACTAACACCCACTGGACACTCTAATCAATCAGCATCGTCTGCAGAATCCATTACTGAATTCTCTCTCACGCCACTCACAGTTAAATCACCCTCCTCTGACAGACTGTGCTAGATCAATTCATTAGATGGATTCTGATCAATGACTAGATTTGCATGTTTCCCCGCTTATTTTGTTTGAGAGTATCGTTGGAGCTTTGCAGTGTCTGGCCCGAGTCATTAATCTTTTGCGGTGACCTCATTTTGGTGCACTCCCAGAAATCGCTGCGTCTTACGAGCTCCCCTGTGAGCCTGCAAGCTGTTCAGGTGTCGGCGGTCAGTAGTAATTCATTTTCATTGTGCAATTCTTTATTATAAGTAGGCTCATTTTTCCTATCACTTGAGTGTCTCATCTCCAGAGACCTGCACTAGCTGCTATACTAATATTCTTCTCATTGCTCATCTGCTGCTGCCGTTACCTTCCCTCCTTCATTTAAAATAACATAGACGCTCCATTGCATCATAACTTTTGCTCATGCCTGTCATTCAGATTCCTAACTTTTAATATTGAAGAAAGAGACGAAACGTGCGAATAACTGGAAAAAAACACCCTTCAAATGTATATAAACAAGTCTTTAGATTTTTATACCTGCGGGTAAGATTTGACCTGTAAACTAGATAACACGTATTGATCCGAAATATAAGATGTATGCTGATATACACGCCAAAGGCTACGAATATAAATCAAATGAGCTTCAGCATTAAAATGCTTGAGCGTAACAGAGAAGTAGGTATAATAAAACCAAAGTGTACGGTTAGCGGTGCTCCAGAGGTATTAGCTCCCATTTTGCAGGCTGTCTGTCAAAAGCAGGCCAAGGGCTACGATTTTCTGCTCACCGCCGCCTGCGTCAGATGCATTGGAGGCGTGTGCCTCTGATAAAGCACCTCAGATCTGTATGCAGACGCCTCTCAGATCCGAGTTAACGGATTGCATTTAATGTCTGCTGTCAAAATGATCCTCTCCCGAGGCTGTCCTGCATCATTAGGGCATGTTTGGATCTGGTTAGCGCACCTTCTCCAGGGTTCTGAAGATCAAATGGAGCACACAGCGCAACTCACCTTTTACATCACCGGTGGCTTTGAATAATGACCCCGACTGACGGGATGAGAAGCTCCTGAGCAATTCGGTTATATACTGGGAAAACCTCTTCTGAGCACACACAGACCTCAGATGTTATATTAGTAATGACCTCTCATAGACCTAATGCTTTTCAATTTAAAAATAATGATGTTTATATGCTCCTCTTGAGCCGAAACCTGTTGATATTTTTTTTTTGCAAGGGATAGTTCAACAAAATATGAAACTTGATTTGCTCACCCCCATTTCATTCCAAACCTGTATGCTGACCAAACAACATTGGACCCCATTGACTTCCATTTTATGGACAAAACCACTGTGTTTTTTCAAAATATCTTCTTTTGTGTTCCACTCGAGAAAGAGTTTTAAAAGAATGTTGATAACGGAACAACAGCATTGCATTGGTTTTGTCTGTACAATAGAAGCTAATGGGAACCGCCATTGTTCGGTTACCAACATTCTTTAAAATATCCTCTACAAGTCGTACAAGTTTGAAATGACATGAAGGTGAATAAATGATGACAACATTTCCATTTTTGAGTCAACTATTACTTTAAGGGGCGGTTTCACAGACAGGGATTAGACTAGTCCCCAGACTAAAAGAAATGTAAGAGCTGTTCAAACTGAAAACAACTTGCACTGACCTATCTCAAAATACATCAGTGCCTTTGTGTTGTGTTGTCTCAAAATGCACACAAGTAATAATTTTAGTAAGGTATGTTTGTTAAAACTACATAAATTTCCCAATTAAACTAAGGCCTAGTCCAGGTTTAAGCTAATCTCTGTCTGGGAAACCATCCCTAAATGTGTGATATAAATAAACAGTGCTTATAAACAACTGTTGAATTAGTAGCCTCACTTGAAACCAGTGGACCCGGAAACTGTATTTCATACGGATAGAGCCATAACCCTTACAGAAATATTGAGTATTTTTGAAATTATTGAAAGCATGATCCAAAATGTCCCCAAAGGAAAATTCCAAAGAAAAGATGTGTCCCCAGAGACACACATGCAAAGTGTTATTACAGGTTATAGTGTGTTGAAGACAAAGGGAATTTTTTTTTTAGAACTGTTTCTGTGGAAATCTATTTCAAACTGTTGTTAGTCCCAGTACAGCTGGAGATTGAAGCTAAGCATGTGAACAGTTGTCTATTGTGTGTTTGTGAGTGAGCTCTTGGGATTGAGTCAGAATTGTTATGATCCAGTCGTTTTAGCAGCAGCCGCTTCTGTGCTGTAGCTTCACTGTGATAAATCTCATAGCACAAAGGCAATAAAAGGCATTTTTGCCGCTGTGGACGGCAGATTTGTTAATGAGTCTCTTCCCGCCCCAGACCTGAACGTTCTCTCCCGGTCTCTCTCCTGCTCCCTGAACCTCACAAAAGTGCAAACATGGACCGCACACATGTACGGCTGATGTCACACAGACCTCTGTGTTTGTGGAGGTAATGAAGGATTAGTGTTTAATGTTTAAGATGACCTGTAGTTTTTGCCCTCTTGCAATGTGTGCTGGTGTCTTCCTGTGCCTGATATAAAAATGCTGCAGCTATTTCTATTTGCCCTGCACAGATTTGATTTTGTGTGTTCTGTTTAACTGTCTGAGTTCACATTATTGTTAGTGTGTTTAAAGAACCAGTTCACCCAAACTTAAAATTCTGTCATCATTTACTCCCCCTTAAGTTGTTCCAAATCCGTATACATTTCTTGTTTTGGTGAAAACAGAGAAAGATATTGGAAAGAATGCTTGAAACCAGTTTTTGCCCCCATTGACTATCATTGTAAAATTGCTTTATAAATTCCTTTGTACTTTTGAACACAAAAGAAGATATTTTGAAGAATGTAGGAAAGCGAACTAGTTGTAACTAGTTCTTGGGCACTTTTGACTACCATTGTAATTTTTTCTACTATGGTAGTCAATGGTGTCCAAGAACTGTTTGGTTACAATCATTTTTTCAAATATCTTTTGTATATCAGGACAAAGAAATGTATACAGATTTCGCACTTGAGAGGTAGGTTTTTATTTTGGGGTGAACTGTCCCTTTTGTAAGTTTCCTCGTGTTTGCACACAAAGAAAACTGACCCTGCGCCTGTATTCAGCTCTTCTGCAGCACCAGTGCAGCGTGCTTGACTATACATTCCTGACCTGCATCAGTAACTCTCAGTCTGCAGTCTGCCATCAGGTTTTGGCTTCACTCCTGTGTTCACACAGAACATCAGTAATGCCAGGCATTTGGATAACACTGATAAAATTAACATCTTAAGTGACTGTATAATTTTTGAGATATGGTTTATTATGCGATACAGATACTGTTGTTCTTAAAGTTAGGCTTTTATTGAACTTTTCCACACAAGGAAGGAAATATACGGAGCGCTGCTTGTGAAATGCAGGACAAAATAGTAGGTTTGATCATCATACTTTTTTCCCTTGATTTATAAATTGTATGCACAGATTAGTAAATTGTGTCACGTCCGGGGCTCTGTAGAAACGTGTAGAAATTCTGTTATTGTTATCATCCCTATCCATGACTATCTTTCTTCTGTGATGCACAACACATAGGTCTTTTATCTTGCTGTAGCCTACCTCAAAACATTGACTTGCTTTATTGTCGCACGTGACTGGCCCGAAGTTAACTTCCGGTCTGTGTTTGTTGATCAATCTGGCTAGTGGCTAATAATAAAATGTTTATTAATAATAAAATGTTTATTAATAATAATTTATAATAATATTTTATTGTATATTAATTTTATTTATAAATAAACACTTTGTAGAATTTTATTTTATATTAATTTCATTATATAAACAATTTGTTGAATCGTGTAACTTTGTTGCATTTAAGTTTAGCCAAGTAACAGTTCTTCTACTGGTAACCCAGAATAATGAAAGTGAAAGTGACCTATTTTGTCAGATATGGTGACCCATACCCGAAATGTGACCTCTGCATTTAACCCAACCAGTGAATAGTGAACACACACACTTCAAGTCGTGAACACACATACACCGGGGCAGTGGGCAGCTAACACTGCAGCGCCCGGGGAGCAAACAGGGGTAAGGTGCCTTGCTCAAGGGCACATCAGTTGTTACCTGCTGGTACTGAGAATCGAACCGGCAACCTTCTGGTTACGAGTCCAACTCTCTAACCATTAGGCCACAACTGCCCCCAGTTAATACTGACTAGACATCATTTTAATTTGCAAGCTAATGTCATTTACATGTTATTTCTTTTGCTTGTTATCAGAAATAATCTGCAGGGACTCTATTCTTTGCAGATGTGTACCGGAAGTTAAGTTTGGGCCACAAAAGTGTGCATGTGCACAGTTGTTCATGTTGTTTATTTGTTGGTTGTCATCAGTTTTTATCCCATTTTGTCTTCCACGTTTTCCTTATTTTCCAAAAAAATAAGTTTGAGGAATCGGGGTAGGTAAATGATGAGTTAAATTGTTTTAGGTGAACTTTTTTCAGGAAAGGAACATTACTAATAAACAAGCAAAATGTAATCGAACAAAATGTGATAATCTGGAAATGTGTCGGGTTCTGTTATCAGCTCACAGCCCAAAACCATCCAGCAGGTCAACAGGTCAGCGCTGTCCGTCTGTCACCTACACCACATAAAGGTCAGGTGATGTTCTGCATTCATCCCACATGAGTTAACAATCAGATCTGCCACCACTATACTTTCACTGCGCTTTCCTCTGACACAAAGAGGCATTATGAGCCGAGCGTGGCCCTTTACAAAGGCAGATCAATGGAAAGCTGGATGTTTGCTGCTCTTTTGTGCTATGAGTAGTAAAGTGGGCTTGTTGAGGAAGGATGTGACCTGTGCTGTGAATACCAGTGCTCACTAATGTAGAGAATTTGGACTACGTCGGGACACGGACGGTGAACGTTAGCATTAGCAGGGTAATAAAGTCACAGTGCTCTTGTAGCATATGTTTCTTGGAAAGTGTCTGCCAAGCAAAGAATGTAATGTAATAAAGTTGGTAAAGGACTTTTACAACTAGTAGAAAGTCAAATGCATCAGCATGCATCTCACACTTTCTGTGTCTGTGTGTGTACGAGGTCAGATGGTGGAGATGAGCCATTATGTTGGGCAATGAGTCAGAGACTCCAGACAGAGGACAAGATCTTCAGTTCAGTGAGCTTTTTCTTTCTGTCTATGAAAGTTAAACTGTTTCTCCCCTGATGTCCATAACTTCACTTTAAATCTGTGTTCAGAGCTAGAGTCTTATAGATACGCAGCTTCAGTGTTAGCATATGCTTGAATGATAGCAAAGTGGAGAAAAATGAGAAAAGACACACCGCAGAACTGAGAGAAATGGATTCATTCTATTTGTTCCTCTTTTCTGGTCGTCCCTTAATAATGTTAAAAGCTACAGTACATACTTTACTGTATCATCATCTTCATTATCAGGAAGCTGCAATAACAACTGATAAGATTATGTATGTTGTTTAAACTGAGATCCATATCATTTATGATATATCTGTAGAATTAAGCAACACTTTAAAGCACTTTAAAATATTCGGTTTGGGCTGTCAAAATATTTTAACAAATTATTAACATAACCAGTTCTCAGAAATTACACAATAAAATGTTAATAAAATGTCAGAAACATTAACTGAATTAAAAGTAACAACATCAAATGTATAAAAAAAAATATAAATAAAATGTCAAAAACAGTGCATTAAAAGTGCATTAAAAACTAACAACGATGTATAAAGTTAATTAAGATGTACTGTACATTTACTGTACAGTAAATTAAGATGATACGAATGATTTAATTCTTGCACAAATGCTGAAACACAGAGTTCTGCAGTTTCACATTCCTCCATCAACAGATTGTCTGCATTTAGAGGTCAGTCGAGAAATCAGCTGTTATGTCGGTTTATGCAATTGCTTCCTGCAGTCACAGAGCTGTTAGGCTTCTCTCAGCATCTTTACGTATAATTTGTGCCGGCAATGACAAAAAGTTTAGCTTATAGTAATATTTGTAACAATAAAATAGAGTAATTTAAGAGTAATTGTGGATGCTGATGCATTCAAGCCCTGAAGACCAAGTAGGTACATGCTGTGGGTCAGCAGGTCACATGGCTATCTATTAGTAACAGAGAGAAAAGAGTCAATACACATAAAGGCTTCTTGATGTTTTTGTATGTGGTGATTTTTCAGTCTGTGAAAAACCTGCACACTTGTATTTAGCATTTTCTGAGATGATTTGAGGAGGGAGAAAGTGGCAATGGTGTGATGTCAGTGTTGCAATGTTCATCTATTGTGTTCTCTGAACTTAACATAAAATTTACACAAGAATTTCTTTATTTGTATTCATTGTTACTCTATAGCATAAGGGACAGTTCACCCACCCACATTTACTCAACCCTTTGTGTTCAACAGAACAAAGAAATTTACAAAGAATTTTTTCCTTTTATGGTAGTCAACGGTAGCCAAGAACTGTTATAAGCATTCTTCCAAATATCTTTCTCTGTGTTCATCAGAACAAAGAAACGTATACAGATTTGGAACAGCTAGAGAGTGAGTCTACTACCCTCTCATTTCACCCCAAAATTTGTATTGCCACAGAGATGGGCAGTTGGATTAGAGTGAGATTGAAGTATATTTTCTGAAGTGGTGTTACTTTTCAGAGCAACAAGGCAATAGATGCTTATTTGATCAATGCTTTCAAATTTAATAGCATGCGAAAATCAAAGAAGCCTCATCTTTATTCCGGCATCTTTCAAATCTCTTGGAAAGAAAATGAAATGGTACAAAATCACACTTTTGAAAGAAAATGAGATTAAATTAAGCTTCTGTTCTAAGTAATCAACAAGAAAGCTTGATTCGGCTCATTCTGTCGACAAGTGTGCTCATAACTGCTTGCCGTATCATTTTTTATTTATATATTTATTGATTAGAGTAGATCAACACTGACTTGAAGTAGCTGCAAAAATGCACTTTGTTCCTTAAAATCAGACCATCACGGTAATGATGATTCAGAATCTATTTACATTCTGCAATGAAGGGTGTAATATTGTAAGATTTAAAATAAAACACGATTCATTATGAAGAAAAGAAAAGAGCCCTTTGGTCCTGGCAGTAGTGTTATGGACTGCAGCGAGATGCTGTTGGTCTTTGTCTTTTGGCCCAGAACATAGACGTTCTGCCAGGACACGAGAGGGAGGAAAGCAGCTCCACGGGAGCAATGGTTCTCACTGGCCCTGACCTTTCACAGCACTAACCACCTGCCCTGAACCTCTCCTGTCCAAAGCAGCAGTGAAAAAGAAGCTGAGAGCGTCTGATGAAGGATGAGGGGAGATTACGATAAATGAGGCCGGAAAGAGAACGAGAGATAATGAGAACAAAAATGAGAGAGGAAGGCATTTAAAGGGCCACTGTTTTATGTTTGTGTGTAGAGTGAACACAGGTCAAGTAGGACATCTGGTCAAGTGGGAAACTTTAAGCCATAATGGATTTGTCATCATGTCATCCCAAACCTGTTTGATTTTGTTTCTTCCAGCAAACTGGGCCACTTTATGCACCTTATAGTAAAACAAAATGTTTGGTCCATTTCTAACATAAATTAAGGTATGGATACTGAAACATTAAGTACAAAACACCAGTCGTGTACAGTGCGTATATGCTTATTTAATGGTACCTATTGTCACTTTAGAGCCCTCATTTACTTTTATTAAATAAAAAAGTACTGACCACGATGATATTAACTTTTCAGAAAAGCATACGCAATTTCTGAATGCCATGAAGGCATAATGGCAGATATATTTTGTATTTAGTGTGTTTTTATGGTTATAAACTGTAAGAATATATATTTGTCTAGGTATGAGATGGTCTGATCAGTCGATGTAACACAGAGGATTCTGGTACCAGGGTTATCAATATACATTCATAACCAGTTATTATATGTTTCCTTTTAACCAAAAGTTAACGTGTCAGAGAAGAACTGGCCCTCCCAGCTCAACCTGGTTTTTCAGCTTTTTCAGCTTTTTTCTTCATGTTTCATTGGTGTTTTGATTTCTTGCCACTGTCAATGGCAAGACTTACAGACTTCAATACTTCACTTTTTGTCATTGTTGCAAATAGTTGCATTGTTGTATTTTCTATCCAGAAAAGCTGTGTTTTAGATTACCATCTTCCTATGACATTTTGCAATAATCTCATATGCAGCTAAAATCTTTTTTCTTGTGAAGCTGCTTTGAATCAATACAACATTGTAAAAGCGCCATACAAATACATTTGAATGAAATTGAATTTACATTTTTACACAACTTCTATATAATGTAGTGAAGATTTTTGACTATAATATATAATATTTGAACCATTTGGCAACATACTTTAAAACAACAGCAACAACAAATCACAAAATGTCCCAGCTCACCTGTATTTACTTTGAATACGTTATGTCCTTAAATCCCCTCCTCTCTTAAATTCAGCATAAAAGTATTCGCTATTATTATTCCACTGCACCGTGTGTGACCCCCATGTTTCTCTCTGGTGTTGGGTCATGTGTCTCCTCTGATGTCTGAGTGTCACTTTCACCTGCTTTTCATAACCTGAGGCCGAGCAGCATGTAACTTACATCCCTGAGGTGTCACACGCTCCCTGAACTCGCGAGGAAAAGGTCTGATTCCTGATTTATACGCATTGAGTCAGGTGTAAATACAACTCTGTGTATTACTGGAACACTCTCACTTCTAATAAGATAAGATAAGATGACATTAGATCATTTCACTCGGCTAATTTATTGGTAGAATGCTACAAATTCAATTACATTGCATCTGGTTCAATCAATTTCCTACATACAATTTTTTCAGGGTGTTTCTCCTTTATTCTGCTTTGTGATGCTCTGCAGGTGGTAGATTAATGAATTTACTCTAAAGTATGTCCAAATTGATCCTAAATGTTGTTCAACGTCCGCAATCGATAAAGAGACCGTTAGTGTTCTCTGGAAGTCAGATTATTAAAAGAACAGAGAAGCACATTTATCATTGGCTGGAATTAAAAACAAAAACTTTCAGGGTTTTACTGATCATGTGAGACCATTTACACTTTATTTTTCTATGACTTTGGTGCTTGTATACTTCAGGCTTAAAAATGACATGTTTATTAAATGTTTATTAAACAATGTTCAACAATTTTTCTGTAATTAGCACAATGGATAACACGTTCACAAGACCCATTTGGGATTTTGAGTTTTCAATTAAATCCACATTAATACAATAGTAAAGCTATTGTTTTGTTTATTAGCTGATGTTGAAAGCCATGCATTTGATTCTGATAGAAGTCTATTTTGGTCTGTCATGCATGAATATAAATATACATTTTACTATATGTTACAATGTCAGCCACAAGTATGCTACATATCGCTGCTGTCCATAATTTGTTATTTTTAATTTTTCCATAAATCATTATTATTAGTCACCCTTTATGTTTGTCACTGGCTTTTGCAAATATCTAACCAATAAAAAGTGTTAACTTTGACAACACAGTATTGAATAATTTAAGAAAGTACAGTCATTTTCCTATTTCGTGACAAACAGCAACTTTGGACATCCATGGTTTTGGAAGGACAGCAACGGTATCCGGTTGTTTAGTGATGACGTCAGGAATACCATTTCCGGGTCCAAGCCTACACTCGTTTTAAGCGGGGCTACAGCATAAACAGCGGTTTATAAGCACTGTTTATACATATCGCCTATTTAAGCAAAACATTAATAAACTCACCATATATACACTACAGTATCCAGGCACATGGAATCCCCAACATTAATATTTTAATAAACTTCCAACAATTAATCGCTGTCTGGCCATTTGGGATTTCGTTATGGAGATAAAGGTTAGAATCACAGATTTCCAGCTCCCCACGAGCGTTTATTAGCATTTTTTTTTTACTCTTTGCCTATGGCATCTGATAGAGCGTTTGGATCCGGGGACGGTACATGACCTTCCATGACCTACTGCACTTTTGGATTACAAATCGTTTAACATACGACAAAAGTAGCACACCATTTTTGTGAACCCCTTGTTGTCATGGAGGAGTTATAACATGTTTTTTAAGGTGTTTATGTTGTTGTGCTTTTGTGAGCTGCATTTTGACCTGTGAGGCTCACACACAAGTCACTGTATTTGCTCCAAGGAACAAGCCAGCCCATCACTTGTGACGCATGTCATTCGGTTGTTACACATAAGCGTTGGTTTGAAGATGAGGAAATGCCTGTATCCCTTCACTCTTAGCACAGGACTAGCTGTGAATCAGCACAGAAGGCCCGAGGGAACACTGAGACGGCAAATAACTGTGAAAGCAGAGAGGCATTATGGGATGCTGCATGAGCCGAGAGGGTGGCTGCATAGAGGGCAGGTGAGGAAAGAGGGACTTTGGGAGGAAGTCATTTACTGACACAAATGCACAGGTGCATATAAGCACACACATACACAGAGAAAGCCATCTGCATCCCAACACTGGTGATTTTTATTTTTCCAGACGCCATCACGTCTCTCCCATTAGTGTTTATGTGGGCAGCGTAACAGCTCCATGACGACGGCTGTAATTCTGTTGCCATGGGTAGCAAGATTCATTTATGTCTTGATTTGAAAACCCCATGCAGGAGTGACTTCAAATAAGCCATTTTTAGTCATTATTAATGACACAGTCAAGACGATACTAAGTGTGAGCATTACGTTGTCTATTGCGTGCCATCGTTTCCTAAGATTTTATTAAGATCTGTGGCGATATATGCTCTCTCTCTCTCTCACACTCTCTTTCTTCGCAGTTTTTTGGGGTGGTGCAGGTAACACAGGTGTCCCATGCAACACAGTGCTACTGATCCTATCCGCTGCTATTTCTTTTGATGTGAGACACATAGAGTCAAAACACATCAAAGCGTCTCTTGAAGGGACACCAAATGCACGGCTGTTTTATACCAGGCCGAGGGAGTGGGTGTTTTGGGGTGGTGTGTTTGCCTTTGAAGGGCTCCCCTAAAGAAATCTACAGTATGTAAAGGCATGAGGAAAAAGCTGTTTTGTTGTGTAGTTGAGTATATATAAAGAGTTGTGAGGTGCATGTCCTGTAGTAGCAGCAGGTATATGAGGTCTACAAAGGACTGTGATGATGGATGTCTCAATATTCAGCCTTTGTTGCAGTCTGCATCCATTCTCCTGTCATTTCTCCTGTTCTTGAGCGGAAAAAGGTGTCCTTGTGTTCACATTCACCCCTTCAACTTTCCCATTTTTACTGTTCCCTTCTGCTGGTGCTTTTTCCTTTTTATATGATATCGTTTTCCTGAATCAGGGTAAAGCGTGTAGTGTAAATGCACAGCTTATGTTTAGAAATGAACATCTTTCCTATTTTCTCTATACTCTTTA
Source organism: Oreonectes daqikongensis (assembly GCA_026939265.1). Classification (NCBI taxonomy): domain Eukaryota; kingdom Metazoa; phylum Chordata; class Actinopteri; order Cypriniformes; family Nemacheilidae; genus Oreonectes; species Oreonectes daqikongensis. The sequence goes on from JAOTQM010000074.1 coordinate 388,289, forward strand.
TTATCTGTATACACATGGAACCGCCAATTCATGTTGTGTTGGTATTGAATATTTTTTAAGGCAAATTAGTTTGGGGTTTTTGTCAAGCTAAGCTGTAGCCATCCCAGGCTTGCTGTGCCATCTTTGCAGTAATGTAGATGGATGAGGGACCAGCAGGATTTAGAGGAGATGGGCTTGTGTATGGATGAATCAGCCCAGGTATTCATGTTCATGGGGGAGGGGCTCCAGTGCTACTGTTTTTATTTTATATAATCATATCTTTTGTTATATATTATATATATAAGTTTTCAAGATGGTGTAAAGCAGACACTATAGCCAATCACAATTTTCAATTTCCCTCACATGAATTTCACATGTGCGTGTGATATTGGAACATTGTTTTGTGAATCCCATGGTGTCACATGTGAAACATGTGGTGACATGTTGGCTACATGATACCACAAAAATGTAAAATTCAGGTTGGTGTGATTTTTGATTATGAAAGCATCTCAGAATTCTATCTTCTCTCTTTAGTAACCATGATGATTTCAATTTCAAACACGTTGACGCTAAAATATTAAAATTGTTTACGTTTGTGTAATATGGCCCCTGCTCTATATTCCCCATCCACCCACACTGCCCCAGAGCTCTCTAGTGTGGAACCAGGCTGAGATGAATGGCTGGTGTTGAGATAAATGAGCATTGTTTATGCCATTGCATCTTTGCCATCATTTTGTACTGACATGAACCTTGGTGAGGGGGCTGAGATTAAGCAAGGATTCTGTTCAAAGATTGATGCGCCTTTACATTCTTATCTCTGAAACAAACATGTTTTATCATGATATGAATATGTACCTGCAGCCATTTTGAAGCACGGCAGTCATTGTAGCTTTGATTGAAAATATGACATTTATATCTACAGAACGCTTGAAAAATTCTGCAGAACAGCACAAACTCTTTGATTAATGGCCAGCTGGAGTAATGCGGGTGCACATGTAATTGCTTTATATTTCACCCGGGGTAGGGTGTTAAGACTGCTGTCAGACTGGCTGAAGTTAAAGTACAGTACAGCCTCCTTGTATATTATGAAAAAAGGAAGTGATAACTTACAATGTTTATTAATATCGTGAAACATGGCTGTTTGCGTGAAAATCTGTACATTGTGTGAAGGCCCTGGAAACTGATGGATGTAGCTTTAGTATATTGAAATAGAAATAGACGTTTTTTTTTGGAACTGGCATGTCGTGGCTTATTGTAGAGAAACTGTTTTTGATGCTGCTGTGGTGTAGAGAATGTGTCTGTGCCTTGTGAAATCTTTAGGTCCCGCGTTGCGACAGCGATTAGGACCTGCTGAAGTCCAGAATAGCTCGGGGCAGTACAGCAGTGCAGAGAAAACAGCGAGGAGACGTTGACAACTGATTATATATACAGTTATAACAAATGTGGTAATGGATTTCTAATGCTATAATAACAGTAAACATAATTTGTAAATGTAGCCATTGATTAATGGTTGTGACAACGAGGAGTTGCAAGTTGACTATTTTTTATAATCCTTCATCCTCCTGTTAAATAAAGGTGCTGGATAGTGTCACTGGCATCCACCCAGAAGAGCATTTTAACTGAATAGCTAATTGTAATATTGCTTGTCATGTATCATGCATTCTGTTTATAAACGACTGAAAGATGAAAATTATTCAGCAACTATTCATTGTTCTTCTGAATTGCTGTTGACGAAATGATAGGAGCAAAAATGTCACAAGTATATCAAAGCCAATCTTTGCCTTGGTTTTGCTTGTTTTATCTGAGCTTAATGATAATTGCATTTTAATTGTAGATGATTGTAAACATCATCATTAAAGCAAAGTAACAGTTTACAAACGGTTGTTAGGTTCTTTTGTTGTGTATTTATGAATTTATTGTGTTACATGAAACTACATTATTCTAATGTTTTAGTCCAGACGGCTAAAATCTAAGCAAAAGTTATGTTTTTTTCTGTTTTGTAATTCAAGAACTACTTTGCAGAAGGTTAAAGGGGTGATTGAATGCGATTTCATGTTTTGCTTTTGATTCAGTGTGTTATTTAACCGTTTGTGCATGTATAAGACGTCCAAAGTCACAAAACTCAAAGTTTTGCACAAAATGATTTACTCTAACTGAAAGAGAAGTCTGTCCAGATCTGCGGAAAAAAGCCTCGATCAATCACACCCTTACATTTCTACGTCAGTTTGTGTTCATGTTTGCATGACGTCGCCCAAATGTACACGCAAAGAAGAAGGCGTATCTTCAGTTATCACAGCTGTGGTGCTGCAGCCGCAATGACACACACAGTGGAAATGCATAAAGGGCCGTTCACATTATAACGATAGCTATAACTATAACTATAAAAAAACACCATAACTATAACGATAAAGATACAGAGAATGATATCGTTGGGATCACTTTCAGAGCGATGTTTTCCCAGCAGATGAACGATAAAACATTGGCAGTCAATCAAATCCATTCAGCGTTCGCACATTTGAAAAGGCAGACGACACTGGAAAAACAAAACAAACCCTCTTTTTAAAAATAGCAGATATCTGGAAAACAATTGGTTCAACTCTTGGAATGAATGGTGAGTATGAGATACAGTAACCAGTAAAAGTGTAACATAAATACACCTCAGGTAGGCTAACCAAGCGCTAATGTTGTCAGCGCAAAATTGTCTTGCGTCCTGCAAAGTTGTAGTGAAATTTATGTAATGTTTTCATTTTACAGACGCTTGACCATACAAGATTCACTGTTTAGACGCACTTGAAACGCAGCACGCGAGCTTAGAATAAACATAATGTTATTGTTATCGTCCGCTGGTGTGGACGCAAATATAGTTATAGTTCCAGTTATAGTTATCGTTATAATGTGAACGCCCCTTAAGACAGAATAAAAGCATACCTCTATAATGCGTCCTTCTGGTTGATCCGTTGGTTTCATTTGACGGTAAACCTGATACTGGTTTTACTCTTTATCCTTATGTACACATTTATTATAACTGGTCCGACGCGAATCCACTCCGTGTGGGTGGCGAGGCGAACTTACCATCGTTCCGCCATGAGAGTTGCGCGCTGTGAGCTTTCACACACTGTTTGGTTTCATTATTAAATCTGACACTGTTGTTGTTAGCGTTATTAGCAACTGTTATGACACGAAACATCTCTGAGTGAGAGGAGAGATAAACTGACAATTGTCTCGCCCGCACAGCTCAACTGGCCAATCAGTGCACACTGCTCAACTGGCCAATCAGTGCACACTGCTCAACTGGCCAATCAGTGCACACTGCTCAACTGGCCAATCAGTGCACACTGCTCAACTGGCCAATCAGTGCACACTGCTCAACTGGCCAATCAGTGCACACTGCTCAACTGGCCAATCAGTGCACACTGCTCAACTGACCAATCAAAGCACCGTTAAACATATAAACACGTATTGCACCAAAACACAAGTTATTAATGTTTTAAATAATGTCATATGACTCCTTTAATAAAATTAACTAGTTTTTAAACATTTGTGTTCTTTATCAAATTGCTGCTTTAGCAGTTTTATAAAGTCTATAAGCTACTGAAGGCCACATGTTAGAGTTGCTTGCTGTACTTCAGTTGATCTTTCATTTGTCCTTCTCTTTTGGCTTGGATGTCATTCTGGCACTTCTTGACAGATTTTTTTGGGATTGTAACATTTCATGGCAAATTGCCCCTCTTTAAAGTTCTTAAGGCTCACGGTGGATTGAAAGAGTGCTCACTCGCTCAGTGTGCATGCTGACGTATGCATACTCCTTTGATCTGTGAAATTAGAGGTCATGTGTCCCATTACAGTTGTAATTGAAGTCAGCTTTGCAAAACTGAACCTGCAGATTTATTGTAGCTAGAAAAATAGTGTGGACTGCTGTTCTATATTTCCTTGAGGACTTTTGAATCATTATATCATTGTATGTTTTGCTGACCAGCACTGCATACAGTCATCTTGTTTGTCTTTATGGCATTTTCTGACATTTTCTTTTGTGTATGTGTCACACAATTATGAGTAAATGGGACATGGCTAATTGTTTTTGGGAAGAAAATGACATGAACAAAGGTTTCCCTGCTGCAGAGAATAAGCAAAATCTATTATGATGCTTTCTTAGACATCTAAAAAACAGGATTATATAAATGCTGTAAATGTCTATAAGATCTGTTTCAACAGTGGCTTACTGATAGTATTGCAGATTTTGTATTTCGGTTACTGTTTACATCTACCTCTACAGCGCAAGTGATGATCTCAGCATGAATTCAGATCGATCAACAAAATTACGGCCATGCCCCAAAAGGGCAAACATGCTCTATTTTAAATGAAAAACTTTGCCTCGCTAATAATATTTTCTTGAACCAAATCCACATTGATTTGTGGTGTGTTTTTATGAATTGAGAGGGTTAGTAATACTCTGTATGGGATGTTTTATGTCTTGTGTAAGCAACGGTCTGTATTTCTTGTCTGGTAGATTAAGGATTCATTCTCTCACATCCAAAATTATTCGCTGTAAATCTTCAGAATATATGTTGACATCTGAAGTGGTGTGATTTCCTAATTCCTCCTTTTCAATTCAGATTAATAATTCATTACCAGCAGGTTTCAATCTTGAAACCTGAAAACAGAAATGAGTATCTTCAGAGTGGTAGTGTGGTTTGTTTTCTGTGGTGTTGTAGTGAACATTGATGATGTTTGGATGACAAGAGTGACTTAGTGCAGTTGTTGGACAGACGTGATATCCGTTCCAAGCGTATTTCTGTTAACTTACTATATTTTACTTCAAATTTCATTTAAAGTTTACAAGAAACTGACTGTTCTATATTTGCCCACAATATTAGTATTTTGAACTATTCGTCTTTTTTCAATCCACAAAAAAGTGATTTTATATTCCGAATCTTTGATGAAAATCTGTAAAGGTGCTTGTACCCTGCAGTGGCGATCCTTCTCTGATGATGTCAGTTTGACGGTTTGGGCAGAACATCTGTTAGCTTCCCTACAACTGTTAGTCTGCTGAAGTTCCGTTTCTGAATGAAACACCTACTTTTCTAGATTCAATTAATTCCCAGTGAAAAGAACAAGTCACGCCTTCTGTTTTTCATTCAATATTCTATTTCGCTCTGAAATACGTCACAACATATGAACCATTTGTGACTAAAGAGTTCAGTCCATCAATAGATTTTTGTAATCCCAAAAAACTGTTCAGCCATAGCAGTCAGCTTTAAAATAGGATGTTCACTGAAAGGGCCTTTTGTGCTGGGACTGAATTGCTAACAGCAGCCAACTTTTCCTCATTTACTTTGTCACGATTCTGCATGTTTACATTTGATGCATTCCGACACCATTTCCCAACTCTAAACTGGCATATAGTGTCTCTTTAATGGCAGAGTAATTAATACATGATAATGCATCATAATTGCATAAAATGTCTTGTTAAAGGAGCAATGTGGAGATTGTGGTGGCATCTAGAGGTGATGTTTTGAATTGCAAGCAATTGCTAACTCCGCTACTCCTTTTCAAAGCACTGCTGTGGCCTTACACAGGACAAAGACGTTTTTTTATATTTACGAAATACGCTTTGTAGAGCAGTTTGTCTGTTTAGTGCTACTGTAGAAACAAGAAGGAGACCCGCGGTGTATGTAGATAGAAATAACTCATTCTAAGGTAAGAAAATATTACGCTTTATTATATACAGTCTTTATATACATTTGAACACATAGTTTTTATATTATTTTGCATTTCTGTCAATAGATCCACAGCACATTTAAGCCTAGAACGGTTCACAGGGCCAAAGTCAGCTATTTTTTCATGTCACTCTTTTCTGTGCGATGGAAACCATTCTATAGTGTATATCTCTGGAGCCTCATTAAGATTAATCTCAGGTAATCTGATCATTATTGGTCATTCTTTACATCTGGTAACATTTAAATCTAAATATAAAGTGACTTACAGATAGGGAAAATCACAAGCATTTATCATGCAAATGTGTCTCAAATGGGTTTTCTGTGATTGACCTTTATCGAGTGGAGCGTCTTTGATTTCATGACCTCTTTCAAAATAGATAAATGCCCAAAGAAAACTGCAACAAACAGCATTGCATTCTTATTTGCACCTCTAAGCTTCATTTGGATATACAGTGCAGTGATTGTCACAGCGTATGCCAATTTGCTGTTGGTCTCTGCGGTGATGAAGTGTGTTCCAATAAAATAATTGTAAAAGTAAATGGAAGGCCACTTTGAAGTAAAAGCTTTTCATACTGATTTTTTGATGTGTGATCATGCAATCATGCAGTTATGTATGTAACACATGTTGCCTGGTAGATTAACAGCGGGGGAGGGAGGTGGGTAGTCATAGATCTATTAATACTCCTCGGGGGAGAGTTGCGAAATATGGCCCGCAGTGATGCTGACAGAGATTTTCACATAGTCACATTTCCTCCCTTTGCTTCTTTCTGATGCTTTTCTTGCAGTTATGCGCATACACACCCTTCTAAACGGAAGCAAGTTCATTTAAAAGCTGCTCATAGATTTAATGATGTGCACTGAATGAGCCTTGAAAATAATAACAGTGGGAAACCATGGGCAGCCTGTCGGCACCAAGATGAACTAGAAATGTCTTCATTAGTGTTGTATTAGTTAAACTAGGGACAGCATTTTCAAATAAAAACATGCAATCTAAAATTTTTGTGTAACTTTATGCAACCGCATCCATTATTTGAGAGGAATCAATATTCCTTGACCAATGACACCCATCAGTAGGCATTAGATTAGATTACATTTAACTTTATTGTCACTACACATGTTCAAGTACAAGACAACGAAATACAGTTTAGGTCTAACCAGAAGTGCAATATATTTGTGGGGGCGTTTACATGAGCCATTTTAGCCCTCTTAAGGGTAAATTTTCCTAAATTTAGATTTTTACATCATCTGAATAAATAAGCTTTCTATTACTCTATTGTTTGTTAGAATAGGACAATAGTAAAGTCTGTAGGCGTGATGTAGCGATTTTGCTGCATCCATTCACAAAAATATAGTCATTACGGTAGGAAATTTACAAAATATCTTCATGGAACATGATCTTTACTTAATTGATTTTTGGCATAAAAGAAAAATCTATAATTTTTACCCATACAATGTATTTTTGGCTATTACTTCAAAATGTTTTTTGGGTTACACTTTATTTTAAGGTGTCCATGTTACAATGTACTTATGCATTTAAGTACTGAGTAATAATATTTAACTACATGTACTTACTATAGGGTTAGGATGAGGGTGGGGTTTTAGGTTAGTTGCATGTAATTATGCATAATTTATAATATATACTACATGTAACATGTGTAACAAGGGCACCGTAAAATAAAGTGTTACCTGTTTTTGTGCTAGCTAAGAATGGTTTTGTGATCCAGGGTCACATATCTTTTGGTTTGAGACTTTAAATGTTGCAATTTTATGTGTGCGGCTTATGTGAGGCTGATGATATGATAATATAAGGTCGTACTGGAAGGTGTTCTCATGTCAGACTTGATAACAGATGGTGTGTGAATGTTATGATGAAAAAATAAATGAAATGAAACGGAAAAACATAATGGTTTCTCCCATCATCTGCAGTAATGTACAGAGAACCACAATACATTATCATGGTCTATTTGTGACTGCAGAACACAACCAACACACACAATGATTTGGTGGTGAATTGAATGAATTGGTACGATCACATATGCATGTTTTTGTACAAGACGTTCATGTGCATCTGACGGTTACTGTATAGGATTTGTAAAGTAAATGTAAAGCCAGCCAGCATGACTTCTCCACTGTATACATGTTTTGCATGATGTGCATATTTAATTTCATAAATATGAAATGAATCTCTGATCAATTTTAGTAAGGAGATTATGCTAGCAGTTATACTGTTTACTGCAGTAAATGTTTCTCAGAGTCATTTAATAGGAACACTCTTTAAACGCATGACTACAAAAAATCAATATAACCATTTCCACGGTTATTGACTAAGAACAAAATACGGTCCATTGTTGTGCTTTTGTAACAGCATACCCTAATAGCCAGAATTCACATTATCATTAACACAGTTTTATAGTAGGTCTCTGAAACCAACAAACAACAAGCATTTGTTTAATTAGATTTTTAACTCAAAGCTCCTATTCTTTACTATATCTGAAAATGATGGCTCACAGAAGACATGTCTGATTTCTGTAGTTAAATATTCAAAGGTGCTTCTTTGTGTCATGTGTTTCATATTTTTTTAGTGTTATGTGTTTGATTTGCATTTAAATTGCACAGAAGACCTGATTTCAGTTTGTCCTGAGATCTTTATACGAACTCTGTTTGATTACAAATTCATGTGTGTTGCGCTCGGAGGAAGAAGACGACGTATAGGATGGACACCATAAGATAAAGGCTAATTCACACACTGATCCAACAAATGGCAAGAAATGCGTTTGTTGGATCAATATGAAACCTCTGTTAGTGCTTGTTGCATCAATTTGAATGAGAATGTTTTTGGGCATTTGTTGGATTGATGTGAATTCACCTTAAGAGTTGAAAGAAGTTTTAAATTTGGATATTTAAATAATTTTGATTGTCAGATTGGTAATGCTAATTCTTTTCTAGATTAACTTTGGTTTGGCTCATTTTGTCGTCTAGAAAATTTGTCGTGGCCCAGTGGTTAGAGAGTTGGACTCATGACCAAAAGGTTGCTGGTTCGATTCTCAGGGCTGGCGGGTAACGGCTGAAGTGCCCTTGAGCAAGGCACCTAACCCCCACTTGCTTACTATACAAAATGTACAAAAGTATAGTACAATGTAATGTAAGTTGCTTTGGATAAAAGCGTCTGCCAAATGCATAAATGTAAATGTGTGTGTGGCCTTGTTTTTATATCCCAGTGGGGAATGCACACCAACTCATGGGGACTCCTTTTGGTCCCCACGGGCAAAAAAAGCGTATAAATTGTATTAGAAAGATCATTTTTGAAAATCTAAAAATGCAAAAAGTTTTCTATGATCCTTAGGTTTAGGGGTAGGGAATAGAAAATACAGTTTGTACGGTATATAAATCATTATGCCTGTGGACTGTCCCCACAGAGATAGTAAAATCAATGTGTGTGTGCGTTTGTGTGTATTAGTAAACATTAGCTCTCTGGTTCATCTCAGCTGGGTTATGTAGCCTCTGGGTGACTGCTGCTGTCTCTTCCTCTCTAATCCCTGACTGCTCTCTCTCAATTCTCTTTCAGCCTTCCAACCCTGATGTGTAATTGAGAATATAACCCTCACATAACTCACATCACTGAGGCTCTTTCCTCTAGAATAACTATCTTAATAACACTGGATATTTGAGTATTACTTAAATAGTTACTGTATATTGACATTTTGTATCTTGGCACATACTCTGCTATTCATGTGCCAAGGAAACGTTTATATCTTTTATGACCACCAGCCACTACATGTGTACTGTACCAAGCAAGTGTTACGACAACTATGAAATGACAATAAAAAGCATGCCATGCCTGGTGTTATCAGTGGATTAGGTTTTTTCACAAGGTTTTCAAGCTCTAACTAATTCATTCAGGACAGGGGATTGTGAGGTTTGTTCCTGGGATGCTATGAAAATAAAATGATCTCAATGGGTTTGCAGGTGTAGCTTGTTTTCTGTATTGATTTTCAAATTACATTTGCCAATGTTCCCTATTTATGAATTAAAAGTATATGAATTAAAGGCTTGCATACTGACTTCAGTGAGAATGTCTTGCCCTGTAAATGTTTAAACACTTTTCTAAGCCTTCATCTTTGCTGATTAGGACCAATATACTGCACTATAGTATATTGCTGGTGTTTAGTCTAATAGAGCACTGTTGTCACTGCTAGAATGAGCAGATTGTTAAACCGTGTTTAGATGTCTGTTCAGTTACATTGTGTTGATTAAGCGTGTTGCTGTTTTTAGCTAATTACATTACGGAAGCCCTTTGGTCCTAATTGCAGTTTATATAGATGTTCACAAGTGCTTGCAGTGATGGTGAAAGTGAGTGTATTAATTTCAGTAATGTGTTTTAACTTCAAAACTGAGAAGAAATAGTCATATATATGAACTGTACAAAATTCAAGAAGCTGAAATTACTGTTAACAAATCAACATATCCTCTAGTTTTTTAACATTCCTCAAATATGACTCATAGGAGCATTTCTTATAGATGGTTTTAAAGCAACAACATAAACAAACTTTACTGCGCATGCACGCTTTTGTATAGAAGAACCGTTACTTGGCTAAACTTAAATGCGACAATGTTACACAACCCGTTGAACAATTGTATATTTAATCAAATTAATATACAATAAAATTCAACAAATTGTTTGTTTAATGCAATTATTTACAATAAAATATTAATATAAAGTAATATTAATATAAATTAAACAAACTATAAATAGTTATTTTATTAGCCACTAGCCACTGATCAACAAACACAAATAAAAAATTTACTTCGTTCAAACATCATTTTATGAAAAGAATTGTGTTTTTTACACTAGCTCAAAACTGAACTATAGGTGCTAAGCTGCTTCCATTTTTTTGGAAGGACATTTTAGCTACAGTAGCTGCCATTTTAATCAAACACCACTTATTTTTCAGAAAACAATGAGGCTGTAAAGGGCAACTGAGGGTGTGGGCTGAAAATGGCACTTCTGCATATCAGCACTTTCAACCTTGGCAATAAAACATGAATCAGATTGTAATTTAAATTTACAAAGGGTTTGTTTGTCGTGGCCTTGGTTCAAGAGGCTGGAGTAATCCATCTTATTTGCTGGGGATACAGGGTTTGTGTCAAAACAGAATAAAGAGGAAAAGCCTGTTTCAGCTGTTACAAGAGACTGCGCCGGAGGACTGGGTACAGCACGCTCCATCTCCTATTTGATTCTGCTTTTTTAATTTGAGCTAAATTCAATTTAGAAGTCATTAGTGATTAAACTGGCTAAAGTCAGCTCCGAAGCTCAAAATGTATGAGACAGAGCATGGAGAGAGAGAGAGAGAGAGAGAGAGAGAGAGAGATAGACGGAGAGGGAGAGACGGAGAGAGAGAGAGACGGAGAGAGAGAGAGAGAGAGAGAGAGAGATAGACGGAGAGGGAGAGAGAGAGAGAGAGAGAGAGAGGTCTCTTCCTTTCACATCTGGCCTTTCTGCCCACTTCATCCGTCTCAATTACTGAAGAAAAGTCCCTGTGCTGCACGGGATTCACCCTTCCCCCAAACCCCTTCTAATTAGTCTTTGTTTGTCATCTTTCTTTTTTCCTCATCACCCTTTCCATCATCATCAGTATCACAGTGCACATTTCTGCTATCATGTAAAAGATTGTTGTCTGTGTTCTAAATGTAACTGATAGCTCTGATGAAAAGCTGTTTTTCTTTGTTAGTGCCACTGTAGTCCACAGCATGTCAGGTTTTGACTGTTAGGCCGTAATAGTTAGTGACTGGGGAATAATAGAGGACGATATCAGCTGGCTTTGTTTATCTAATACCGTCTCAATTTCTGGTCTGGTTTCTAATTATCCAGAGCTGGAAAATAGAGACCTATTAGAGGAAAGATGCTGCTGTCAAATGGTCAGCAGTGTGAATGTACACTATGCTATTGAGGAACACTTTACATAAAATATCTCTTTGTCCCTTTAAGATTTAAATTTGAATGTTGTTTGAGTAAACAGTACAATCCCTATGAACTTAAAATGACGTCTGGTATGAAAATAAATTTCACCCTCTTTTTCACCTGATCCAGAAAATTACTAAGTAAAAAATGACAAAATTTTTATTTTTGGTGAACTATCCCTTTAAATGGAATGAGAGCTGAGACTCTTATTAGACAAAACACACCCATATACTCATTAAGAAAATATATCTTTTGGACCATGTGCCTGGTGTACTGACCGTTTTTCTGTCGTTAAACTAGCAAAAGTGGATTCGGACATATCCTAAATGCACCATGACTTCAGAACATGTGCTTACATTGTGAAAATAGGGCCCCCTAAAATGCTGGGCTATTTCAACCTATGGTTAGATAAAATATGGACGAACTCAACCACTGGTTTAAATGAATCGAGGAAATGTCCATATTTGCCCCAATCATGGGCTGAAATAACCAAGGATAGGTTAATTTTATTCATTAACCTTAATTAATTAATTAATTCATACTGTATGTTAACCTAACATGGGTTAAAACAATCCTGCACTTTCAGGAGTAAAAAATGCTGAATGAAAATGTGATCTGGACATGCTGTTGACAGTTTTTTTGGGGGGACTTGAGTACACTCTCTTTGATCAGTGCAATGACTGCAGACAGCTTGTGTGATTATTGTGATGCTGTTATCAGCGCAGCTTAAATCCAGTGCCATGTGTGCATACTGGCAGGGTCTCCAGAGGAGATCTGTGTGAGACGAAGGAAAAGGAGGGAAAACGAATGATTGAGATGCCCAACCCCCCCAGTAGCACCGGGGAATCTGCTGTTGTTCCACTGTTTCCATGGCGATGAGGATGAGCTGTTTGTTCTAAGCTCAGAACAGTGTGAGATGTTAGAGAGGGAATAATGATTTGTGGAACGGGGGAGCTTGAGAGAAAGCGATGAAGAGGAGATTGATTAAGGTGACTGATGGATGCTGAGTGATGTGGAAAGCAGAGAAAAGTAACCACGTGTCTGTGTATCGCATTTTGAATGAACCGAAATGAATTCTTCAGCCAATATCAGTGGCTTTGACCTTCTGATGGTGAGCAGCATTCTGTTAGTGGCTGAATAAAGTGCCCGTTCAGAGCTGTTTGAGGGTAGCGGCATCTAATTTGAGAGCAGCTCTCATCTGTGTCTCAAGAGCTTGAAGAGGAGCTGGAGCCAATGAGATGGTGAGGTCACAGTGTAAACACACACACGCTCTCTCTCTCTCTCTCTCTCTCTCTCTCTCTCTCTCTCTCTCTCTCTCTCTCTCTCTCTCTCTCTCTCTCTCTCTCTCTCTCTCTCTCTCTCTCTCTCTCTCTCTCTCTCTCTCTCTCTCTCTCTACCATACACAGGCAACAAATGAATCTCTTGGTGATGTTATTTTACTCACCTTCACTTTCATTCCAATACATACACACAATCACTTGTATGATGGATTACGATTGACACTAATGCAGTAAATGTAAACTATTTATGATATAGTTCATTCTTTAAATGTTTTTTTTTTCTGGTGATCAAATTAAGCAACATCATGAATATTGCACTGATATTTAATGGTCATTTTATTTGACCACTTATTTTTATAAGAGTGTGTCACTGGACTAGATTCACAAACCTTGTGTCAGGACTTACAAGAAAATAGATTTTGTGGCTTTTTGTAGCTCTTAAATAAGTAGTCAATTGACTTTTGTGCATTTATAATGTAAAGTTTTTTCCTACAAAAAAAAGTCTGTTTCAGTTTGTCCCATTTAACTTCCTGTTTCAGTAGGATTAACACGTTCAGTAGGATTCCGTAATGTCACTATAAAATTTAAATTTATAAATAGATAAAAGCTCAGCACGACTAAAGCATTGTGAACTTTCAGCACAATGACACCCGTGCCACTGTCTGTTGACCAGATATGTGCCAACAGAGATGTTAGGATTTTGTCATTTTGTTTGATATTGTGCTATCTACAATAAAATCTCTGTGACTGTTTTCTAAAGCTATGTATGAAACCATTCACCTCTGCAACCCCAGTACTGATGATGAGGACAGAAGAAAATATACAACAGAAGTTGTCACAGATATAGGTTTTCCTGAAGTTAAAATGACCTTCTTTGAGGATTGATATTAGCAAAAATATGACGTTATTTGCATTTAGATTTGAAGAGATAAATTCATTAAAAGCCTGATGAAGGAAACACATTATTTTAGTGCAGTTGTGTCCTCATTCTAATTACTTTAAGTTCATCTTCAGGAACAAGCCTGGAACAGAATTTATGTTTAGTGACTATATATATAATACAGGTACAGGTTTATTTTGTTTGGAAGGTGTGCTTGTAACGGCAGGATGCAATTTCTAAATTGAATCTAAAGTGATCTGCTGAAGCACTGCCTTTAAATGAGCCAAAAGAATCACTTGACTGCCAGCTTTTCATGTGATATATGTGGAGTTGCCGAGTGCTGCCGTCTTCGAAAGCGGATTTACACAGACACTCTTTTAATCCCAGGATTGTTCAATTTAATTAAGAAAGAGCATGCAGTTCTCCCTGACGGGTTCAACCCAAAATTGGGTATTTGTTCAGCCATTCAGGGTTGAATATGTAAACTGCTAAAAGAGTGTACGTGAAGCTGTGCATTTTTGCTACAGTGTTTTTATACCAATTTTATATTGTAACAAAGAAATAGGCAAAGGACAGATATGCATTCATTAGGAATATGGCATGAAGAACGTGATGGATGTTTTACAGACCGTTTTCAGTTGTATTAGAGAAAAAAAGGCTTATGTATTTCACAACCAGATATGAATGTGTTGGCCAGTACAGTTTGTCCAGTTAAAATCCATCAATGCTCCCCAGAATGTAATCCTTGATTTGGTTCAATACATCTATGTTCCACCGTCTTTCATCTCTGCAGACGCACAATCCTTTTTATTTTTAGGACCTATCATCCCTGAGAAATGTGTGCTACCCGATAAATGTGCCCCCTATATGAGTACAGCAATGACAAGGACAGCATATCCATAATTGTATTAGATGGAAGTGAATTGATATGTCGATGCAGGTCATCATCACTTTGTGGAAAAAGACTCAACCTCATCGAGAGTTCAGATCCGGCATGTCTGAGAATGAACTGAGGAATTTCGCTTTGAGTTATGTGAAGATTTTTGTTGCCTTCTGAGATTGACATCACATCTTGGGGTGTATGATTATATACAGGGTTTGTGTGTGTGTTCGGGGAGTCGCAGTGAAGGTGTGTTGATCGGAGTGTGTGTTGCATGTTGATATTGAAGTCACTTCGCTCTCTTCCTCTCTGAGGGGTAAATGGGAAATCATTACAAAGCCTGGAAAGTGTCCAGAAATGGGTTTCCACGGCAACAAAACCACAGTTCCCGTCTTCTCCCTCTCTCTCTTTCTCTTTCCCTCCCTCTTTGGGAGTGATGTGTAAGTGTGCTGTGTCCTCATTCTGAGACCTTCATTCAGTCTTGAGCATTGGCGATCGGTATTGTATTTGTAGAACATACAAAGACTTTATTAACCGTTTACTGAACCTGAGCAGCATAAGATAAGTGTATATGTTACTGTAGTGATGAGCTTCACACTTTAAAGGGATAGTTTGTCCAAAAATAAACATTCTGTCATCATTTACATCATTAACATCATATTTTTTTAAGAATGTTGATAACCAAACCACAGAGGTACCAATTCACTTGCATTGGTTTGTGTCCATACAATAGAAGTAAATGGGTACTGCCATTCGGTTACCAACATTCTTCAAAATGTTTTCTGCAAAAGAAAGAAAGTCATACAGGTTTGAAATGACAAGAGGGTGCATAAATGATGACAGAATATGAATTTTTGGGTGAACTATCTCTTTAAGTAAATTAAGCCACACGCTTTCATTAGTAACCGTTGAAAATGCCTTGAAGACATGCGTGGGCAGTTTAACAGCTGGAGTATTTAGTCTATTTATATCTAACAGCACAGACGTTATGATCATAGTTTCCTCTTAATTGAAGCAGCTGAAACCCACTTTCTCAATGCTAGTGTCAGGAGACCTCGCAGAATCTGGTTTAGAACATGTGTGCTTATCACACGGAGCAGCGGGAGAAATTGCGACATCTTGGAATATCTCCAGACACGCAGCATGGTCATCAGTTCAGCCACACATGAGCGCAGCCGAAACCTTCTCAGTCACTCTGTCGGTCCACTGATGTCCCCACTACAGTAGCAAAGAGCAGATGTCTAAACAGTTGTCTGAAGGCCAGACAGTTGAGTAAAAATAATTTGACGGATTGTTGCACATGTTCTTGTATTTTCCGATTTTGATTTGATCCTTCCTGGCCTTCTGTCTTTCTGTCTTTTTTGTGCTGGATGTTCAGCATCTGAATGGTTTTGGTTCGTGGAAAGAACGGCCTGAGAGAATGTATGATCAGTCAGATTATGAGAATCGACCAGGGAGGAGAAGAACTTCCGATTGCATTAGTTTTGTTTGGTTTGTCAGTCAAGTAGCATGTTGCATTGGTTGTTATTGTGTTGTTAGTGGTTTACACTTTAAACTGGGGCATATTAGTCAGTAGGCAAGAGAAACTGTTTGATTCTTGTGAGTTTGTAAGTTCCTTTGTATTTATGATACTGTGTATTATTTATATGTTTTTTCCCCACATAATTTACAGAGTGACACACATTTTATTTCTCTATTCTAGGAATGATTTTTCCAGGTGGCCTTGTACTACTGATTCTTTCTTGCATCCAGATTTATCTCTCAGTCTCTTTTGCTGTGTGTTTTGGGGTTAGGCAGCAATATATCAGGGCTTTGCAAACAGTTCACTTTGATTAAAGACCAGCCTCCTAGGCAGCCAGTCGCCCCCTGCACCCTCTGCAGACCGCATTCACATTACACTCATGACACAAATCACTATAAGTTTAGGTTGAACAGAAGTTTTCTTCATCCAACACTGTTTGACAATTTACAGGGTCTGATTAACAGAATCTGGCCCCCAAACTAAAATAAGTTGTCATTTGTTGAGCTTGTGATATGGGCATGTACATGTACAGTATTATGGTACCTATAGTAATTGACTGAAGGGCTCGCTCTCCTAGCACTGCTGACTGAGCTAAAAGGCTTTAGTGGCTAATGTCAGCAAGTGGCGTCTTAATCCTGTTGAGAGCGCAGCCGAGGGTGAAATCCTTCTTTGATTATTGCTTGCTATCTTTGCCTCTTTCCAGAAAACAATTTCTCCACAGACTGGACCGCACAGGCAGGGAATCACCACCAATACTTCCCATCCTAGATATAATGTGTGTTCTCCAGCACCTCTGGAGATGTAGAGATGTTCAGGATAGATAGCTACAGATGTTTTAATCTCTTGAGACCATGCATCCTCATATGAGGACGTTTTGGGTCTGCTGCACCATACTTGTCCTCATTTGTAGACACTTTTTGTCTACACGTTTATTCTATACTTTTTAAGTCTAAATAATCCCAAATAGCTAGGATAAATTAATAATGCATATGAAATTAAGAGGTTAAGATTTTCACTTATTATAGCTGTCCTCAGATAAAGCCACAAAACATTACAAACAATCATTTAAACTGCATATGTATCGAGAGCCTGTAGGGAGCTCTGATTCAAGAACAGAAGTAAAAATGATAAGGAATAGCTGTTAGTGGAGACTCATATCAGTGTTCAAATGGGAGCAGGTGCTTATGCAGTTTTTTTTGTACGTGTTTGTGCGTGGTCTTAAACTTGGACCCATTATTGCAGCTCATTGTAAACATAAATCATAAATATCACATAGATACATTTAAAAATGAACACTTAAAAACATACAAATTAAATGTTAATTTATGCTTTTATGCATATTAATGCTTATTCATGTTGCTTCTCTTTCATACAGATGACCAGCGGTCAAGCCCTTCCTCTCTTTCAATGTTATGTTTAACTGACTCTCTCAACGTCTTTCTTCCCTCACTTGTGATTTCGCTTTCTCGCTCTCTATTGCTGCTGTAAAGAGGATCAATAATTCAAGAGAGCAAATAAAACGTGAAGAAGCACTTCTCTGAAGCATCAGTCTCACAAACACACACACATTTTTCTCTCATAAAATGTAATCTCACATCATATTTGCGATAGAAACTCATATGAGTTGCAGAAAGGTCTTAATAATGACATCAAATTACCATTTAAATTAAACTTTCCTTGGCTCCCAGATGCTCGACTGAGTGGAGTGTAAATACAGACTCTACTATTCAACAAAACCAAGAATATCTTGGAAAATATTAGGAGGAATTCAGAATTCGGAAGAATTAATTGTGTCCACAGATTTTGTTTATTTGCATGCACTGTCTGTGTGGATTTGCACCTGACAAGGAATTATGCAGAATGGAGGACTGCACAAATATGGCCAAAAAACTGTGCTTTTGTGTTGATCTAGCTTGCTTTGCAGCTCCCCCACTGCTATCTATGTACCAGAATTGGCTCTTAAAATCCCTTCTACCATTTTAGTGCCAAGTAGTGCTGGCCTGATCACTTGAAATAAATTCAACTTCAGTTGCATAGCTTTTATTAATACGCATTGTTCAGTTTTACTGTACATTAATTTATGCTTAAACATAAAGGATATTTTTTATCTTAAAGGTTTAATACTTTGCATTTTAAAGTTTAAAATAACAAAAAAATTTAAATCTTTTTTTAGCTGAATAGTTGCGTATACTGTTTATAATAGTAAGAAAGGATTTGATTTGTAATAGGTATCAATTTAATAGGCTCCTCTTAAGGAAGTCATAGGCAAACAGGAGTTTATTTTGTGAGCTGGGCACAATAGCTAATATACACAAAAGCCTAATTTTCCTTTTTGTGCTGAAAGCAGTGGTATTCGAGAATAGATCGTTTCTGGTTATGTGTCATTCACCATGCAGGACATAATAAATGTGCAAACAAATGGCTGATTTGAGGCGCCGCTTCCGCAGCTCTCATAGTAAAGGGGGCGGGACTCTTCCGATTTTAAAGCGGATTTGATTGGACAAGAACTTTGACGAGAGGCTGGAGTGTAGCGTGATGTCATGGAATTTCTAGATTTTTTTTGAGCGCACGTGCCAGACTGTCAGTTATGAATGCTCATGTCTTCTCATAATGGGAATTTTGTCAGCACATAGCAGCATATCAGTTTATTGAAGTCCTTAAGGCTTACATATTTTCATAAAAGGAAAACAACTTTCATTTTGATTTCACTGGGGCTTTAAGTATCTTACAGGATGCTTTTATGGTGAATATTTCCTACATTTCCATGGATATCCAAAGAGAGACCAGGGGCCTCATTTATAACCATTGCGTACACACAAAACATGCCTTGAAAGAGGCGTACGCCACTTGCTACGTGAAAGATGGGATTTATAAAAACAAACTTGACAGGAAAATTTGCGCACCTGCACGCAAACTCTGACCCATGCGTGCGGACATTTTGGAGACAAGGGGAATTGGCAACACAGATGGTGAGGTTGTGAACTGAAGTCAGTAAATGTGAAAAGAACGATTTTAAGTATTGAAGCCTTACACACATTTAATTTCACTCCATATCAGATCCACGTTATCATAAAGATTAAATCCAGCAGTGTTATTGGGCTTGTACTGAGTGATAATTGTTTCATAAACACCTTCTTGTAAAATCCAAATAAAATCTTTAATCAAAATTCATTCTAAATATTTAATCAGCGCTGTCTCACCATCATATTGTCTAATACGGGACCATGTGTTCATACTCTTTTGGTGTGAGTGAAGTAATAATACAGGCAGAATAATTTTAAACTCTGTTTCCTCTTTTATACACACATTTGATTAAACATTTCACTCTTATTAATAGAGTTACATTTAAATGTTAAACCAAAAGTGTAGATATATTTCTAGCTCATGCGCTGCTTTTAACACATTCCTGTAGCATGTTGCGCGTTTTAATGTTTAATGACAGCTGGGAGTGCGAGGTGCATTAAAATTCCTTAATTGCAGAACTTGTGTTCTGAAAAATATTTAATGTCGTTGGTCGAATATATATATAGATTCAATGAAATATATAGTAGCTTACTCTGTACAACCGCAGCTTGACAGAGACTGATGTTGTGTAAATGCATCTCTACAACATTATGAAAAATACCATTGACTGTATTTGAAGGATACAGATTAAGAAAACGGTAAGATTTGCACGTTTCTTTTTTTAAATGTCAGTGACGTGCCAAGTCATACAATTGTATTTACACTGCAATAAATATAGGCCTATCTGTTTCCACTAAAAATAGCTAAAAGATGTTCACATTATCAGCAAAACTGCATACAACTGATTCATTTGATTTGTATTGTTAAAAACTACTAAAATATCTGGCCAGTGGAAAAAATGAGATCAACTCTTAAATATTTATATACGTTTTTTTAAACAATTTTGTTTTTATGGATATTTTATGGATATTATTTATTCTAAAACATAACAACGATACTGTATGATTTTTAGCAGTGTAATATGTATGACACAAATGGCATGTATAATTCATATCTCTTATTTCAAATCTTAATTTGTTTTGTACCTTTGACGGTGTTAAACATGATGTCACGTGGAAGAATATGCATAGAAATGATATGCAGATGAGGTTATGCATAGTAAAACTAGGCATTGTAAACTCCATATATGATGATTTAGGGGATGAAACGGGGATCTTCCTCTGACTGGGATTTATAAAGACATTTTTGCACAGGTTCTGGCGTATGCTTTTGTGAAGAATGTAGCTTTTGTGTGTTTGTACATTTTTAGTATGACATCTCCACAGAGTTTTATAAATGAGACCCCTGGACAGGATGTATCGATAAACCAAATAATCAGTATCACATATACTTTATCCTCAATAAAACTGTTTTGGAGTTTTGTTTCCTTCTGCATTTCTTCTCTTGTTTGTTAATACTAATCCCGTGGCTGTGTGTCATTGCACACGCTAACCTAATCCCATAATCTCCAGATCAATTGATTCCTCAATCTCACTAATCTTTCTCCCTTTAGCAAACAAAAACATTTTTGTGTCTGAAAGTAGTTTTTTACTTATTTATGGCAATGCAATTGCTGTACAAGATTTTTCATCAAATCTTTTGCATTGTGAATGGTTGAAGAGATTTCATTCTCATGATGCACGTTTTGCCCTGCACCTGCTTTCAAGCCATTTGTTCATGCCAGGTGCTACCGGTCACAGCGCAGCACAGAGGTCTCATGGGAAATAGTGTGAATGAGAGAGAGAGAGAGAGAGCTCTGCAGGACGTGATGAGTTAAAGGGTACAGGAGCATGAGAGAGAGAGAGAGAGAGAGAGAGAGAAAAAGTGCTGCAGGGTAATGAAGGGTGAAGGAGAAAAGATAGAGAACGAACGAGTGCTGGAGGCTTTTACAACAGTGTTCATGTAGACACTCATTTTTTTCACAGAATTCCCACTGAAATCCAGATGACCGGATCATTCCCAGCACATGAAATATTGATAGAGTGACCTGTGAGAGAAGTCACTTCCTGCTGCTTCTTGTAGTACTGAGATGTTCATTTGGCTCAGCAGGGCTGGTGTTAAACCGGCCCAGCGAGCTGTGCAGCACAGTTGTTTTACTCACTACAAAAAAAAAATTCTTTTCGTTTCAGGTGCTTTTGTCTGGACTGATTGGAGTGGTGTCGTGGAAAAGGCCCCTTTCTCTGGTGGTAAGAAATGTTCTCTTAAATTATATGTGCTGTTTTGGGTGTGCTTGCAGGGTCTAAAATAAATGTTTTATCACACCTTCCAAATAGGTGAATTGAAAGAATTTAGTGGTTAAAAATCTCTTTCCAACCATGCAAGTGTATTGTTTGCGGTTTATAATACATAAACACATTTATTGTCATACTGTACTATGCAGGGCCATCCCAAGCATGGGATGGGGCCCAGTGCGTGTTAGAACAGCGGGGTCCAATCTGGCTGGCGCTTTTTCTGTCAAATGTATATGATATTAAGACTGTATGTGACAAATGGCGCAGGCATATATATACCTTTCTGCACATAAGATTACATATCGCTTCAAGAACCATGTTCTCCAATGTTAATATTTAAGAAAACGAGGGATAATAAAAACAAGTATTTTACAAGGTGGCTAATTTTGGCTAATTCGTACGATCTTAGTCGTACGTTTTAGTACGATTTGCTTTTGAACCAGTTTTGTACGACTCACATCGTATGAATTCATACGAATTAGCCACCTCGTAAAAAACGTACGACTTCCCGTGAGATTAGGTTGGTATATGTGTATGTGCTTGAGTCATCATCCAAACGTCTCTGCGTTTAAACTCTTTCATGTCACACAAGTCCTCAAGATGCTTTTCCTCCCATTCATAACATGCTGTTCCCAGTGTGTGACATGCACACGTACAGTATGTACGTACAAATCATCATTTTCCTATTTGCCCTGTGCCTGTGTGCGAATGTTGCTGCAGGTTTGTTCGGCTGTGTGATGCTGAAGCATTATCAGTGCACCCGCTATCAATAGGGAGCTGTAGGGCTTCTGATCGCCTGTCATGTAAAGCTCTGTAGACAGTGTGAGTGTGTAAGCATGCACACATTCAGCCTGACAGTCAAGTGTTGGATTGGGATGTAAAGTGTATGCATTGGGTTTTGCTCTGTTCAGCCAGCCGTTCCGCTCATGCATAAATGCGACAGGGATCGGGCGCGCTGGCTGTTTTTTCATGCCTGTTATTCTGTGGGATCGGTCGGCTCCTGTGGGAGCATTAACTGAGGATGTACGAGTTTACAGATCGCAAAATGGGTAGGATGTTGTTAAGTCCATACCCTGACACACGTGAACAATTGCTCTTAGTGCTTCACACCGCGGCGGTCATACTTGTGCACATTAACTAGCCTTTACACTGCAGTTTTTTAACAGACTGCCAATACTGACAGCACTGATTCAATGCTAACATGCTTGGCTGTTCTCTTTATTACTGAACTGTTTACAGAGGATTGGAGTGACTTATTAAATCACCGCTCAGATGTGTTGCATTATTATTTTAAAGCGGTCTGACCAAAAAGAAAAGATAAGGATATACGAAAGTTGACATTTTACTATTTGAATGAAGCATGTTTTGCTGTAGTCTTGACTTGTCTTCTTGGGTTTGCGGCTTGTATATTTTATGATATTACAAATTATTTTCTCCAATGTCGTTTTTGTATACTGGTCACATAATGTCTTAAGCATTTGTGTCTCTGGGAGATAAGGAGATCAAGACTTGTCTCATTAGATGGTATTCTTTCTCTGTCTTTCGCTCTCTCTCTCGTTTTGTGTGTGTGTATCTTTTAGATGTTTTACACATCTCTAGATAAAGGCACTTGGAGTTGCATGGATCTTGAGTTGTATAGGATGTACTGATGTGGGTTTCAGGTAAATGCATCATTTTGGATGAGATTAAGCAGTTTAGCTACAGACCCCAGACTCCGTCAACATGAGGAACTGAGCGCTTTAGTGGTTTGTTGTTTATTTTCCTCATGCACACTGCACACCTGCAGGGAATTTGGCAATTAGCATGAAATTCAATGTTTTACCTATGAACGGCTGAGAATTTTATTTAAAGGGATAGATTACCCAAAAATAACAATGATAAAACTTATATAAACCTCATAGTGTACAGTACAGGAAAAGTAGGCGTGATGTGACAGACAGGGCTTATAAAGGGTTTAAGACTATTTGACATCCAGAGGAGTCTCTCCCACCTGTAGCCTATTATTGCAGTGAAAGCAAGGAAGTGTACAGTCCTGACATCTTGACCTCAGGACTCTCAGGGGATCCCCGATCAGCCGGAGTCTTTTCTCAGGCTCACAGGGGGCAAGTGTCTCCATTCACATAAGTTATCGGCGATAATTGAGTTATCAATAAGGCTGTGTCCATTCAGTCCTGTAACACAGGAAATCACGGCACAGTTGAACGCTGTCAAGGGAGAGAAAGATTGATGAGGCTCTCCTGCTATGTACCATGCGGAGGGAGGAATTAATGAGCTTTTAGGGTGCCGAAAAGAGATGGACAGAGAAGGTTACTAGCCATATTAATGTTTTGTAGAAATTGAGATGGTGGAGGAACACAGTATCAACACTGACTGATTTAATAAGCACAGTGACACTCACCTAGAAAAGGCGACCTTCAATAGGATAATTTACCGTTGCTAGGCTAAAAAGATGTGGTCGGTTAAGAGATTTAGTCGTTTATTACTCATTATATTAAATCTTAAGATTGTAAGACTTTCTTAATGGACAACTATATGTTGGTGTAGGGTTCTTGAGTAGAAATCTATAATTCATCGGGAAGCAACTCAACAGCGTCTTTGCATCATTGTTTCAAGCCATCTGTCTTAATTCTGGAATGTTCTGAGCATTTCCGTAAAATCCTGCTAGTCTTCACCCTGATACATGGATCCCTGCAAGCTTCGTGATATTGATGCTCCTGCTGTCTGAGAGAGCATTTAAGATGCCATTAAACTGCTCGTTTTTCACTAATGAATGGAGCAAATTCCTGCTAAATGACAAGTAAACAAGTGAGAGTAGCAGAGCTGCTGTTTAATGGATGTGCAACTTTCCACAGATGTGTGACAATAATGGTTGCCATAAAGCTGTGGTTAAAATGCATTCAAATCAGCCTGGATCCTAGTTCATGAAATATTAAAGCTTGTTTCTGTCCTCTTAGACGAATTGATTTAGATTAACTGCGTTTGGAGGGAAAACGACACATTAGGGGAAGTAAAGCCACATGGAGAGGGTTCAGCAGGGCTTGACATTAACGTTTTTGATCACCTGCCACAGTGGCTAGTGGTTTTGCTAAGTTACTAGCCACTTGGCATTTTCACTGGCCACAATTTTGTTGTTGGGAAAATACTTTTTTTATGATTAATGTTGACAAAATAAAACCTAAAATAATAAACCTTGATATAATAAACCTGCACCCGACAAATCCGACCTCCGGTGGATGCAGCCTTCGAATTGCTGTTTTCGTCTTCTCGAGCTCAGCTGACTTCATGAGGACAAGGGACTTCATCTTGTAGCGAAGCTGTTTTTGCCTGTTTAGTCGACATGCTGGTTGTATGACCAATGGACTTTTTGTTCATTTCATTTCTTCACGAGGACTTGTGTGTTTTGTGACGTCGGTAGTGTACATTCTTATGACCAAACAGCGGGTGCAGGGAGTGCTCATGGGAGTTGTAGTTTCATAGTGTCACATTGTTTATTATTTTACATGATTTTAAAGAAAACTACAATTAAAAATATATTTAACCCGTCAACAAGGCTAGTGGGATTGGCTGTCTTACCCGCCACATCTAAAATCTACTCGCATTGGGCGGGTTGGCAAGCCGTGCTTGGCATTGATGTCAATGGCATATTTTTTTGTTAAAGTAAGTACAGTGTTGCATCTACAGTATTGTACTAAACCAATATTGTAAATATTGTCATTTGTAGACATCATTTTCAGGGAACGCCGGGCTTCCATGATAAAGTCTAAATCAGCTTCTCTGCTCTTTTGCTAGTTTGGGAATAGAAGAAGCAGGTCCAAAATGTCATTATTGTTAAAGAAGATTGAGCATTAGTCCCCTTTCATAAATTACAGAAAGTAACAAATCTCATCTAAAGAGTATGAGTATGATGTAGTGCACTACAGGCTCAAGAAAAACATGCAAGGCCAGGCATGTTCAATATGTGGGCATGTATATTGAATCTACTGACTGCAGGGAATAACATGGAACATGTATGTCGTGAAATGGCATTTCTTTGCTTTTTTCCATGTTCCTCTGCTTTTGCATTCATTAACCTTTTCTCTGACAGAATCCAGCCACATTTATGCGTCTCTGAGTACCGTGTGATTAATCTGACGCCTATGGGCTGCTCTGAGACGGCAGGTGATATTTACTTCACAGAAGCAATAGCTCTCAACTCCTCATGACCTCTCTCCACACGTCTGCTGCGCTCCTAAATATTCCCTTAATATTTCTCTCAATCTTTCTCTAATATAACTCTGGTGCTTTGGTTTCCTCCCTCCTTGTAGTCCAGTTGCCTAGAGTTTAAATTGCTTTTTCTGACTGCTAATCAGATGTTCTGGGTTTCTGTATTAGCTTGAAGAATTTTACCTGACAGCGTGAGACTTTGGGATTCAGTGTAACCTCTTTGATATGTCAGTCTTATTGTTTAGAATTGTTTTGAGAACTGAACCTTAGGTCCTGGATTAATATTTTATCTTGTTTGTGGTTGTTGTAAGAATGAGTGCTATGGAGGGCTGCCAGGGAGTATTTGTATTTTGTTTGTGTGTCCCAGGAGTGGTGGGTTTCCTGGTAGAGTGAGTTCATTCAGTTTCTGAGCTACACTTTCTTCACTCTCTATCTCTTTTATTCTCTCTCATTGCTTTCCTGGAGTTCAAGATTATGTTATCCTGTGTAAAAACAATGTGTGGAGTTTCAACATCACACAGCTGACTGTGTGCAATGATGAAACACAAAGATTGGTTTTAAAGGGTGATCTTATTTGTATGTTTTCATTTGTATTTGAGTGTACATTGTATATATTATGTATGTTATTCTGCATTTCAAAAGGCACTGAAGGGATAATATAAATGCATTATCAGTTGCTGTTGCCTGTTTATTCTGTTTCCTCTCAAAGGAAACAGAATTTTTGCCAAATACCATCTCAGTGAGCATATTCTTTTAAAGTTGTTTAAAATTGTCAAATTGGCATGTTACTATAATCATTGTCGTGTTTGTCGTGTTGTGAACAAGAAACAATCTAAAAAAACCTTTTGTCTTTTATGATGTGCATTATGTCGTCGGCGAAGGCGGAACTACAGTAGCGATTGACTTTCACAAAGAAGAGCGTAAAACAAACAGTGGCAGTAAAGCGGCTTATTTTTACTGGCTTTTGCATCATCAGAATGAGTGATTTACTAGCTTAATGCTCCAAGTACTCATCGAGTTGCAAACCGCATCCACTATTGTGTTAACTAGCATTTATATTAAATCATTCTGTCGTGGTATTTGCTTGAGGGAACATTATAACGTCAGAAATATTGTTGTCATATAAGCTCCACAAACTTTTTCTCTTTCGTTTTGTCATGTTTGTGTACGAAAGAGCATCTGTGTTCCTATTGGTTAATGTCACTGCTATGACAGAACATGGTAGTCTTTCTGTCTGGACGTATTCACCTCATTATTGTAATTGCGATAATTATTGTTGATTAATAGATTTTACATTGAAATTTGGAAATGTTGTATAATTTTCAGTGAATCAGCTGCATGCCATATTCTTTCTATAAATATCCAAAACTAAATAATATAATGTAAAGAAAAATAATTATTGGAGTTATGTTGTTAGTAAAAAAATTAAAACTAATGGCTAAAGGACACGTTAACGTATTCATTTTAAAAAGTTTGATTCGCTACGACTACGTTGTTTTTTGACACAACACCTTAGATTCACTGACTTACAGTATGTCATCCAAAGGCGGGCGTACACGGTGCAAATTCTGATAGTCGGAAGACCGTATGTCCACGCACACGTCACGAGTGAGTTAATCTGAAAAGTGTACGGAGGCAGTGATGCACACCACGATTGTACGACCTGCCATTTCCGAAGCAATTGCACGAATTTCCGTGCCAAAAACATGGAGTCAGGACAAGAGATTTATTTCTTTGTGGCAGCAATGGCTTGCAAAAAACAAAATATATAAGAAAAAAAGGGCTTGGCAAAGAGTTTGGTTTAAGAGCAGAAAACAGCATGGTTCTTTAAAAACAACTTAAGGTAATAACGTTAGTGTATCTGTCCGTGCATGTTTTGATGTGGTCACGGAAGATATCATATCAATCACAGCGTGTCACGCGAGTTTGTGCAAATAATAACATTGTTTTTTCAATGGTCCAAATTCGCCGTGGCGCTGACATCTTTGTCTTCTTCTGTGGTTTTCCTTTGCTCCTGATTGGTCGATTTCAGATAAATCAACAAATTGGCTCTTTCAACAGCATGAGCATACATGTCACGGTTTTAATCCGATAGCTCCCAAACTTTTTCAACATAATTAAAAATGATCGGGAAGTGCTCGTAAGGCACACTGCTCGGCTCGTAATTCCTCGCACAAGATACCAGCCGTGACCATAAGAACATCAACGATTTCCTCGCGATTGGAAAAAATCACCTGCGAGCTCATACGGCAGCAAAAATCGCACCGTGTAAGCCCGCCTTAATAGCTGTGGGTTTTATTCTGTGCTCTCTGAACAATGTCCCATTCTCCATGTTCTCCTCCTGCTTTGTCTTCCTGTTTCTGACTAAAATTAAGTGCCTCTCTATTTCCAGCCTATTGACACGAGTGCAACACGTGATTGTGAGAGTGTCAAGAGAAACAATTTAGTCGTTTCCGGTTTTTTGTTCCTGAAAGAGCATTTGAATATCACTGTGTGCCCCATCCAGATTTGTCCTCCATCTCCAAGGCAACCCTGCGGCAGAAAGTCAAGTGCATTTATAATGTAAAGTCCAGCTGGAGGCAAGAGCTTATGGGGCTTTAGCGTCTATTTGCCTCTTTATCGGTCAATATGGCAGCTGGGACTTAAAAACAGCTGAAACTGCTTCGGAATTGTGATTTTTAGATACGCGGTGTGAGTTCCGCCTATCTTGGTAGCATGTGAAGCTTTGTCAGGCTTGGTTTGTCACAGAGGCATGTAGAAGCACATCAGGGGATTTTTTTAAAAAGCAGTGGCCAGTGGAAGGAGAGGAAGTAACATGAAGAGGTGAGAAGGTGGTGATAACCAGGCCAAGTTGAGGATGTCCTAGTTCTGAACTGGGTCTCCATTAATGTTGATATAAGAGGGATGTCAATTTGATGATATTCCCTTATCACAGTTAGACAGCAGCGAAATAGATGAGATGGAGAGACTACGACTAACCCATATGAAAATTCACCATGCGTTTCTTTTCTAAGTGCCATAAACGATCTATGAGGTGGGTTGTTTCCAAAAATGTTTTTACATTTACAGTTAAATGTAATCAATCAGAAGATTTTACCCAAAGCAACTTACAATTGAAAGAGCACTAACATTTTGTCAAAGATCTAACAATAAGGGTTGTTTACCAAGCCATGTTTACAAGTAGGACTGAAGCTAAAGCAAGGGGAAAATATCTTTAAGATAAAAAAAATAAACCGGAAGTGCTGTGGGACCAGTGTTTACATTTTGCAAAGTGGTTTATAGAAATGTATTAGTATATAATTTTTTTTTTAATCTTACATAATTACATTTTTTTTATATTCTTTTAACATTTTGATTTGGTTATACATCTTCTGTTGGTTGTATTTGGTTCAAACGTTTGCATTGTGTAAAACTGAAACAGGAAGTTCTTCTGCAACAAGCGTTGTTTACACAATCCAAAGAGATCTATAGACGATATAAACAGAGCTAGACTATGGAAACGTTAAAAGTTTTCAGATTGTGATGGATTCCTTTGCTCAGTATGTTTTATAACTATTAACATAGTAAAGCATATGTGATGCTGGACAACAAAACCATTCTTAAGGGTTTTCGAAATTGAGATTTTTACATCATCTGAAAGCTGAAAATATAAGCTTTCTATTGATTAATGGTATGTTAGGATAGATATAACTATTTAAAAACTGTTTTCGGCCATTTTTGTTAGTGATTTTGCTGCATCCACTCACAAAAATAAAGTTAGAGTATATTTACGGTAGGAAATTTACAAAATATCTTCATGGAACATGAGCTTTACTTCATATCCTAATGATTTTTGGCCTAAAAGAAAATCGATCATTTTGACCCATACAATGTATTTTTGGCCATATTTCTACAAATGTTCTTGTGATACCTAAGAATGGTTTTGTGATATACCATGTTTTATAATAAATCCATAGTCACTATAATTGACATAATCCATAAAGAAGCCATCATTTTACCTGTGTTTACCTTACTACAAATAACACAGTAAAACTATGATTACTATGTCAGAAATTGGTCTGATTTTTTTCACAAGTAAACCGTCTTATTTAACATAATTGTAAATGGTGCCTCATACACTTCTCATTAACTTGCTTGATGTTACCCAGCAGTCTCTGAGCACCTGTTCCTATATGTATCATTTATCACCCATAATGGCAGTGGGGAGTTTTTAAATCACAAATTGTAAAGAGCAGCAGCTTTAGTGTTTATGCAAACCTACTGCAGTTCATTTGCACCATTGTTGCTTTGCATTCTCACAGTTTTTTTTTACCTCTGTGTATTTAGGGGTGTGGAAGCTTGAATACATTTCCTGAATTATTTAAGACATCTGACTCACAGTGGGGTGCAATTTTATCATTTAACATTCAATTACCCGGATCTTACTCGTGTGCCACTCTGGATGCGTATAAACAGAACCCCACTGGCATTATGCTGTGATTTAATCACAGTCTTTCCCTTTCTTTTATAGCAGGCAGCTGTCGCGTCTTCCTGTCTCAGTAATGTGTGGTTTCCGGGAGCCCTGACACTGGCCTTAAGTGCCTATTTTAATCGGCTAATTACTAGTAAAATGAGGTAATTAGCAGTTTGAGCCAGCGGTACTGATGCCAGTCACTGAGGAATCTTTCCCCCAGCTGCCATGGCTGCAGGAAGGGCTTCTCAGGATGGAGGGACATGGGGGCGGAGCATGAGCGGAAGATTGACAGCTGAATAGGGCTGGGTGTTTTCTGTTTTAATTGAAATATAATTAGCATTTCACAGTTTCGATTAGATTTATAGAGTCATTATTTCAGGTAGCCGAGATCATGGTGCTTTGTTGTGCGGGAGGTTGGCGGATTAGACCCGTCTCAGTGTGGTGGCGCAGTAGGGGGCCTTGTTCTGCGGTCAGCCTGAATACAGACACTAAACGAAACAAAGGGCTAAGCTGTATTCATGAGTACTTGTGGGGACCTTTGCTGTCTTTGGGCCAAGACTGTGGACCATTTGGTGATTCAATAAATTTCTTATGCTTATTAAAAGCTTGAAAATCAATTCTGGTTTAAAAACAGGCAGATGAAAATTAAATTAGCATTGATTTAGTGTTGTTATATATTTGTTTGATGTTTTTTGTTATCTGTAGGTGGGATTTTTTCGGTGGTTTTCAGCGAGAGACTAAAGCTTGTAGGTTTTTCATGTCCAGATAACACTGTCGCTGAAGGGTGTATGTGTGATTGTCTGTGGAGAAGTGCAGCAGTGTTGATGGCTGTAGTAAATGAGTGTGTCAGTCGTGTTTACGGTACAGCGGCGGAACCTCAGTTACCTCTCTGACTCTAATGTCTCCAGAGAGCCCCAGACCAGATGGGACACACCGCAGTCATGGACTCTTTCAGCTGCAGAATTTCAGTTCAGATTTATTTGCTCTGCTCAGAATTAGTTTATGGTCCACCGAAATAAATACAACCTCTTAAAGATGCCGTAAGCCAATTCAGCTGTTTTGCTTCTTGTGATGTTTTCCATGTTTCACAGTTTTTGAAAATCTTAAAAAAATGTAATAATGTGCTGCTTATTTGGAGCTAGTATTCTCATGACAAATTAGAATAATAGAAAGTGTCAGCACCAATAGACCAATAGTGGTTATCACGCCAACACAAGCGCCAGTGCGCTCACGGTGACCCGAGTTTGATTCCCGACTCGAGTCGTTTGCCCAATGCTTTCCTGTCAGGTCATACTGTCTGGTCCCAATAAAAGGTGTAAATGCCCCTTGGCCCTTTTGGCATTTACAGCGGCAGCAAAAATAGTTATTATATTTGACTAGAAATATGGGTCATCTTATTGATCTATAGTATTAATAAAATGTTTTTTGGTATTAAATTGCAACCGAAAGGACAGAAAGATACACAAAAATTAAAATCACCAAAATGAAACAATATAATATGATTATGTAACAGCAGGGGATAAAAATACAAAAACAAATAAATGCAGTTCTAAAATGTTAAAATAGGTGCAGGCAAAATCATTTCATTTCGAGCTGTCTTAGAGTTTTTCCTGTGTTATGCCATTTTTGTGTTATTTTTTGTGATATTTTTAGCTTGTTTAAGCAGAGTAATCGTCACATATTGAAAATTGTGTTGAATGTATGCGAATTGTCCCAGGTTTCTCCTGCTCACTGAAAGTGAATGTTTGGATATCTAGGGCAGCTTGAAAGCTTCAATCATAGCTCGACTGTGACAACGTTTGACACACGTGTCACAGTCACAGCATGGTACCTATCTGGTTCTGCCTCTTGCTCTCTCTCCACCCTCTCTCCTATCACTCCTTTGCAAACAAACTGGGATGAAGACCTCTCATCCACATCTGTTTAAGGTTCACACTTCACCCTGGGAAACATTTCTGACATGACAGGTTATTTGTGTCTCTGTGTGTTCATGCACACTTGGTAAATGTAAATGAGTGTATTTCTTTTAAAAACACTGCATGTCAATAAGTGTGAAGTTTGACTGTTACAACAGGGCCCAGGTGTCTCTTGGGTTGGCTTGTTTGGATTTGTATTGTCAAATATCTTTATTATCGACTCTCTCTCTCTCTCTCTCTCTCTCTCTCTCTCTCTCTTCCTCAGTGACAGCCGCTAGCACGCATTCATAACTGTTAACAAAACAGCAGACTCCTTTGGATAATTATCCAAACACCCACACACTGTTTTACAGCTCATTCTCAGCCTTCTGGGAATACTGTCTCATTTACGCTTGTTTTCTTCACCTCAACTTTTATAAATAAGAATAACAGATGATGGTTTGCTTATCGTTGTGTTTAAATCTCCACTTATCCATTTCCCTTCTTCTACGGTATTTGCTCTTGGTTTGGTTCTGAATACTAAGCACATGAACGGTGTTGGTTTATTATCTGTGATCTAGAGTAATTGGTTTGTGATTAGATTTTTTATTTATTTATTAGTGAATTGCGTCTCATTCATCTTATAGTTGTGCTAGCAGAAAACAGAGGGTTTATTCGACTTTTCTCTCTCACCTGTCTGACCGCCTGGGGTGGAATGATGTGATCTTCATGCGGCAGGTGGCCCCTTCGCACGGTGCCTTGACACTTGTCACGAATGGAGTAGCGCACTGACAGCAGGGTGTTTGTAAGTCGTCCACTTGCATGAGAGCTTTCTGTCTTCATGCTGCTATTCCTGTGTCACATGCCCTGGAGAGAGGAAGAAAAAAGAGACATGGCCTTTATTAGCATTATGTTTAAAGACCTTGTGAATTCTCTTTTCTGTCTTGTGGTGATATATTTCCTAATGATACAGAGGGTTTAAGGGGAATGTACTTTGCTTTAGGGTGGGCTTTGGTTACATTACAATCATGAGCCATAATTTGCTATTTGCTAGTCATTTACAGTTGGTATTGAGGGGATATTTTTATTTTAGAGAGAGTTTGTTAGAAAAAAGCAGCAGTGCTAAAAGATCTTATTCTATATTCATTTTTGAACTTAATACATGTGTAGACATTGTGTTGAATATATGTTGAATATAACTTTCCTGTGGCTCAGTGGTTAGAGCACGGCGCTTGCAACGCCAAGGTCATGGGTTCGATTCCAGGGATTGCACATATCCAGAAATAAATTTGTAGTATAATGAAATGTAAGTCACTTTGGATAAAAGCATTTGTCAAAGGCATAAATGTAATGTTGAATAAACATGAATATGAACTTGTTTTCTTTGCAGTATTCAAGAGCTGCAAATATTGCATCTTTTCATACCTGGTTGTTTTAATTTTCAGATACAAACAGAAAACATATTTTTATTTGGAAATTAGGAGAAATTTTGTAAAAAAAAACCCATCATTTTACTTAAACATGTACCTATTAATAGTAAATTTTGAAAAAAATATCAACAGTTTTTGTGGCTGTATCTGCTTCACTGATCTCCATCACTGGATGACTGGTTGACAGATTTTCAATCAAGCAATTATTTTCTTGTACAGACACACATAACCAGCAAATGTAAAATCTTTGTTTCAGCACAATGTGTGATTGACAGGTAAGTAGGCGTTCATTCACTGTTGTCTGGGACACGTCAGAGCAGATTAGCATTTATCTCTTAAAATCTCACTCCATTTTGGCTCTCCCACACACATTTATACAGACACATACGGTTTGTATGACACACCGACAACTATTGCCGTGGAAAATTTTAACAAAATTTGTTTAACAAAACCTTAGGAGTTAAAAAAACTGACAGCATGACAAGACATGAAAACTGTGTTAAGATCGAGGTTATCACATAAAAATAAGTTTTACTGTTATTTTGTTTAAAAGTGAATATGAACTGTTCTTTGCAGTATTTGAGTATACAGAGCATCTTTTCTGTTATTTTGACCTGTTTCTCCAGTTTTCATTTTCTGCAAAACATGCAAATAGAAACTATATTTTTCTTTGAAATGTGGAAGAAATATTGTTACACAGAAATTAAACAAAAAATGATAATTTTACCTATAAACATACCTATAAATAGTAAATTCAGAAAAAATGACAATGGTCTCTTAAATGATTTCTGAGGCTATATTTTCTAAAGTTACCAGCATAATTGCAAAGAAAATGAATTAGAACACTCAGAGAAAGAGAGAAATAAAAACCCTTAAGGGGTTCAAATCTTTGTGTGGTTTTCTCCCCGGATCGCTTCACTCCCTTACATCAATCGTAACCGTGGCAGTTAGGATTTGGTCCCCTCTGATGTCATGCACGACTGATGTAGCTGCAGTCGTTGGGTCTGAATAAGCCCTTATTGACGGTCTGCATATGTCACCCTGACCGCACGGTGTCCAGCGTGACCGAAGGGGGTAAGAGGCAGTTTTTTACCACAGCAGGATCTTGATTAGGATCTGGCTAATCTGGGCTGGGTCACACTGATTATGGAGAGGGAGGTGGAGGAGAGCGGCCTGGCGTTTCTGATTACAGCTGCAGTGTTAAACCGTTATAATCAGAGAGTCAAAGGCAAACAGCTGAAAGGACGATCAGCATTCACAACATGGTTTCTTAGGGATTAGAACCTCGCGCAGCAGGCTACCGGCCGACATGATGCCGCGGCGCTGTATTTTAAACACACAAGATGTGTAACCTCTAGATTGCCCTTCTGATAAGTTACTCATCGAAGATGTTTGTTATTCGGCTTTCATAAGATGCATGCAGAGAACATGATAGAACAGGTTTGTTTACCTGCAGAATTATGTTGTCCTTGACAGAAAGGTGACAAGGAAACCAGAAAGAACGAGTATTTATAAATATACAGATGGTCTTTTTCTATACAGACGTGCTCTTTTTGTGAACAGAACAGACAACATGTCTTTAACAATAAGAATCTAGATATTCTGCGTAATAAAAGTCTAACAGAGCTGTCTGTGAATATCTGATAAGTGCTGTTTACTAATATGCACCATTATGAAGCCCCTGAAAAGCCATTTTTCTCTGTCCTTCACACAAAGGCAACACATGCTGGGTGAGAAAGGACAGGTGGAAGGAAGTTGAGTATCAAATAAAGACTGAGAATTGATTTCTTGGATAGTCATGACACTGTGGGGCAGCTTGGTGTATTGATTCTAGTAGGGACCTCTGAACTAAAACTGCTTACGGGCCAGTAGGTGGGACATATCACTGCACCGACTCATACATCGAGCCAGCACTGAAAGAATCATCAGTGATGGGACAATAGATGATTGAATGATGAAGTAAAAGTCATGAACATCCATCTTACTTTCATGAATGTAGTATTTGATAAATGTCTTGTGTTTGTCCCCACTCAAAGAATTCTATGCACATTTAAAGACAACATGACCATTCACAAGGTTTTTATTACTCAGTTAATGTTATTTTTTTCTAAATCGATACAGCCATAAAAAAGCTTAAAATACTGCACAAATGTTTATTTAAATTATAAGCAACATAAAGCAGACAGCAAACACAATAATGATGTTGTGTTAAAGTAGCATTGCACTTACTTCCCAAGTACCCATCATGCTTTGCATGAGACTGATGAGAGTAAATGTAGAAATAAAGTGTTATTTTATGGATTTTCATCAACATAAGAACAGCATGATACTTAATAATGTTTAATATTCTGTTCTCTTGCCATTTAAAGAGGTTTTGGTTATGTTAGTGGATTTAAGAGGTTACTATTGTCCTGAAGTATAGAGCATTTGCTTAGGTTAGGTTAAGAGAATCAGCATTAATGCTGTTTCACTCCAAAGGTATTTCATTGGAGATGCTGGAGGCAAGATCATCTTGCTTTAAATATGCATTGAGAATTGTGTAAAAAAAGTGGAATGATTTTGGTTTTATTCAACCAGTGTCTATGATTAAATCAGTAAAAAAGTAAATAAAAAAAAGTTTATTGTTGAGTTGGAAAAACTTAATTTCAATAATGAACACGATTTTTTAAGTTGGTGTTACTTAATATTAAGAGCAAAGGGTATTTTGTCTAACTCAATATAGTTTGTTAGGTGAACTTAATTTTGTTAGAAGTTGTCACAACTCAAAAATATTGATGCAAACTGTTGCGTAATTTTTTTTTGTTGGGTCTACACAATATTTTTTAGAGTGCAGTTTTTGCATTATTTTTTGTTTTCTAAAAAAAGTCCCACGTAAAGAATAAACATATTTTTAATAAGTCTCAGAATATTTTGACAAAAATATAAGACAGAACCTTAAAATTCCAAGACAATAATTTGTCATAATATTTTACTTTAATCGTTCACCTCTGTTATAAAAATAGATGCTATTTTTGTTTTGTTTTGTGAAAATGTAAAAACATGAGGTTAAAAAAGAAATTGAATCATCTTTTTTAGTAAACTTTTGAAAACAGGGCCCACAGATCTGAACACCTTAATACACGTTTGAACAAAATATTCAATGAGAAGTAATGTCAGGTGGTAATGTAACTCATTTTATACATTGGATCATGAAAAGTAAACTTTGATTCTATTGGTTAAAAATGTCTGTGTAGGCACGGATTAATCATCATAAAAGTCATTTCAGAGGCTTTGAAAGTTTGGATTTTATTTCATCTTTTGTTGACGTTTGTAATATTAATGTTTTTGTAACCCAACTGATTTGTTTTATTCACCATCACATCATTATGTCATAGCAACTATGGGCTCCCCCTTTTGACACACCTTTCTCAAAATGCATTGCCATGTCCTGCTGTGCTAAGGCCTTTGTACATGGGTGTAATGACTCTGGCCTAGCTGCTGATTTTACTCAACAAAACATTTACCTCTCTGTGTTATAGACTCTGAAAAGTGTATACAGTCTGAAAACAGAGTAGCTCTATTCCCCCTCTCTTTTTATTTCTCTGGCTAAGCTGAGCTCAGTCTCATTGATGGTGTTTATTCTGTTGGAAGTTCATTTCAAACAAAGCTATGAGCCCTTAAAGGTGCAGCTTCTCTAAATCCATTTTAATACATAAAACCTAATGCTTTCACCACATTGGATGGCCTCCAGGATTCTTTGCAACTGAGACTCATACCAAACATTTTCACATTAGTTTCATACTTGTCAGATGGAAAAGAACAAGCCAAATTTGCGTGTGTAACTGTATGAATGCCCTCTATAATTGGTTACCTGCTCTTTATCTTTGATGGATCCTCATGGGAGGAATTCTGGCACACTTGTAATGTTGTGTGTATTCTTTAAAAGATACTCCACCATCAAACAGTGTAATAATAGCTCAATTTATAGGAAAGTCTGTTGTCCTAAAAAAGCAGTGAGTGGTATTTTAGGGTATATGGCCATTTAAATGGATGAAAACTTAAATAGATTAATTAAAAGAGCATTTATACCAAAACACATAATGCTACTGATAAAAGTGAAATGCACAGATGCCCACAAGTAATGGCTTCAAAAACTGTGCAATCAAATTAAAATGTATTATGAAATGACATAAAGTAACACTGGCACACTCAGGAATACGGTGAATAAAAGCATAGCGCATGCATCATGAATTGTGATTGTAAATGTTATTATACCTGTGAATTCAGAATTATTTACTTATGTAGTAATTTGTTAGTCAAAAGAGGTTTTATAAATATTACAAGTATTAAATATCATTAAGCAAGATGTACACATGCAACCCATTAAGACTAATAGGCTCAAAGAGAATAGATAACCATGTGCATGATATACATTCAGAGCTCAGAAACATGAAATCGTGTCTTCCATAGAGAATTTAAGCTCTATTGCATTTTATCAGCATGTTTTGGGGAATCTGAGCACTTAAATTAGTTTCTGTGTATGTTTGATTCCCCCAAAGGAACCATTAAATATACAGGCAGGGCTGATTCGCCTCATCATCGAGGTTTGCATTTGTTTTTGCCCAGTTCATACATTAATGGTTCTGTTCATCCAT
Organism: Oreonectes daqikongensis; assembly: GCA_026939265.1. NCBI lineage: Eukaryota > Metazoa > Chordata > Actinopteri > Cypriniformes > Nemacheilidae > Oreonectes > Oreonectes daqikongensis. The sequence goes on from JAOTQM010000074.1 coordinate 426,355, forward strand.
TTTGACAAAGGGGATTGTGGAAGCTTTAGTGAATGAGCCAAGCTGCCATTTCAGAGCAGTCATTTGGGTTATTAGAGTTCTCTAAATAATGCTGCCACTCTCAGTCATTTTCATTCATTAGAGAGCTGTGAAAGGAATCATTTATTATGTCCAGATTTTGTAATGTCATAATACCAATAAATGACTTTGTCTTTCATTGTGTGCTTTCTTATTCCCTCTTTCAATGCACCCCCCGTCATAAATACATTTATATTGGGAAAATATGTCAAATTTATATTTAAAAATTATAACAACAAAATGTTCACGTTTCGTTATTTTTGTAGTTTAGAGATTTCTAACATAACAATTTACAAGTACCAGACATTTTGGTTCTTTCTTGTGACTAGAAAGAAAAAAGCTGTGTTAGCAGTTTTGTTTCTCAGACTCAGTCTTTATCTTTTGTCATATTCAATTCACAAGTTCACAACTCAGCTAAAACTGTTTTGGGTGAATAGCAATACTGGAAACACTGCACTACAGTAGACGCCCCCATCAATACACACACACACACACACACACACACACACACATCTGTCTTTTTGACAGCGCTGGTGTTTTGGGGTTACACCAATGTCCTTTTCTTCCCCTCACTTTTCCTCCATTAAATGTGTTATTGTTTGGAGCCAAGTCAGTCGGACAGACAGGAGAGAGTTCTGCCACTCTCCTCAGATTGGACAGGAATCTCAGAGGGGCCGCTGTCAGGAGCCGACTATACAGGAGGAGGGAGGAGAAGCCCTCTATGATCAATTGAATCAGACTGATGCGTGTGGCGATGAGAATCTCTCAGCTGTTTTGTAGTACAGCAAAATTGAATCAGGCACAAGATATTACACGAACAGTGCTGTTGTCATTTTAAATCGATGTACCGATTTTGTTGTTACATGTCCCCATTTGCCTGAAAATAATTCACTGAGCTGTAGTTTGTCGCAATGCAGATTTTGAAATGAATCGATGATAGAGGTCACCGCCCTAGCTTGCCTGCGCTACACAATGATTGGCTGCCACCAGGTGTTTTTACGTGTAATTTGAATAAAGTACTTTTTCATTCTTTACCATTCACGCCTCACTTCACTGTCAATCCCACAATTCCCTGTACAAGCCTGTCAATCATCCGTCAGAGAATGAGTTGCTCGTGCTCACTCCGCACCAGTGGTCATGTACAACTGCAGTTAACACAAACCATTTATCATATTACGGTGGTTCTTTTTTCAATGTTATGACCATTTCGACACTGCTGGAGCCCATTATCATGTTTGTCTTGTTTATAATTCATAAGATTGTTAACTGAAGGTTTAACTTTCCAGTTTGTATTATTCCACTGTTGATGTGGTTTATATCACTGAATAATAAACCCAGACAAAGTGGTCTGTGTTTATAATCCCTAAAGAAACCCAAAGGCTTTTCTGGCTTTAATCTATAGGACACTTCAAGTGGAAGAAATCTAAACTAACATTGAAGTCAGTATAGCGCTCATCATGGACTGAGCTTTTATCTTTTTATTTTGGATGAGTCACTAAATGCAAAATGAGTTCTTCTGTGTAGACCAGACACTGTGCAGCAGTCTAACTCTATCATATATAGCATTCTGGCCTCAGACCTGGTGTTCCACCACTTAAAACACTCCAACACTTGTAATCTTTTTGACTCTGTCTGAGCAGCACAAGACGTTATGAAATCAAGGAAGCAGCTTTATTTCCTGCTGTGCTTCCTCCAGTAAACATTTTCATGTGGATGTTGTTAGAAGCTCTGGTTTTGCTTTGATGGGGTAAATGTTAAAAATAAATGACTTGTTTCCTCCTCAGTTCAGTTCCTTGAAAATCTCAACAAAAAGGAACATGTTTCAGATTTTTCTGCCAGCTTCCCAAGCCCTCACACAGCAGGGAGGACGTTGCCATTCGTGGTTTACCAACTGATTCCATGGCAACATTTTTGAAGAGATTATTTTGTAAGATGCAAAGGTGACCGATGCAGCTTTATTAACTTAAAAGAGGTTGTAAAAGAACAAATTACCGATTAACATATGCCATGTCTCAGCAGACTTCATACTGTAGATGGCAAACAGTTGTTCAAGAATGATTTCAAGAATCACAGCTGAGATCTTTTTAATATCCTAATTATTTATTTTAGACTTCAATGATATTTAATGGAAAGCAAACTGAAACTTGCTTCAGTGTCCTAGATATTTCTCCTGAGAAAAAGACAGAAATCTCACAAATTACATTTTTTAGAAGAGATCTAAACATGTTACAAACTGAGACCAGATTTGCCAAGTCTGCATTTAAAAGATTATTAAAGATCTCAAACATTCTCATTTTGTTGAAATACAGATTATTTACATATACAGTCTACATTTATTTTACATGTACTCTTTATGAACAATCGTGTCTAACAAAACTCCCTAATATCAAATTTCCTTTGGATCACCTCAAAGTTGAACCCCAGAGCAATGCAGGAAATTAATTGTGAAATGTGAACTTCATTGGCTTAAGTGACATTAATATTGTGTTTCCTCTTACACACTTAACTATTACTTTAACAGTAATCAGACATGTAACCAGTCATGTATGAAAACTGGAAAATTGAGGTATGAATTTATAAAAGAAGGTCTCAAAGACTTTTTTTTTTTACGACCGGGACATTTTCTCAGTAGCAACCTATAAGGTGCCTTACCTAGGGGTGAAAGGAAAGTGTGTGTGTATGTATGTGTATGAGAGAGCGAGAGAGGCTGTGTGAAAGAGAGATGGGAAGTAATATTCCTGAGGGAATCTGATGCATTGGATATTTCCCCATTTTGAGATAAGGCTGATGAGCTGTGCCCTCCCTTTGGAGCTTCTCAGAGTCTCGGCTACACTTCCATATTAATTCGAATATGAATTATACTGCTTATCTGATTCGTTCTCAAAGTCTCTTTCACAATTTTGAAGCTAATGCCAAATAATTTTAAGTAACTATTGTCACCCTGCTGTTTTCTTCTCGTGTACTTGAGAGGAAGAGACGGTAATCTGTCCTCTTTCTATCGGCCTCTGCCCTGTTGGTGAAGAGCAGGGCTGTGAGATTGGCTCAGACAGACGCTTTATTCGCTTACAGTAAATGTCAGAAAAGATTGAGAGACATCCATCATGGCCAAACAAACTCTCTCTCTCTTTCTTTCTTTCTTTCTTTCTTTCTTTCATTCTTCCTCTCGTTTTTCCTTCTCTGTAAGCTCTTTCTTTTTTCTCAATTCGGTACAGGAACTGTGGTATATTATCCTAATAACGGCAACAGTGTGAGTCCTTGTGCTGTTTGACATCTCAGTGTGTTAACTCACTTCAGCAGTTCCTCTGAGCAGTTGTAAAGAATGAGCTTAACTGAAGCCCCTATAAAAGTCATGATGTGTTAATGGCAGTGTCATATATCTTATAGCCCCGAATCACAGTTCCCTTCCAGGCCTTTTCCCAAACGGCATACTTGACGTGTACTTGAGGTCTTGCGTTGGTTGTCGTGTGCTTTTCGTGGTGAAATCCTTGAGACCGTAAGAGTCTCGCTCCAGCAGATCCAACCCAATAAACACACCTGAACCAAAATATATGAAAATATACTGAAAAGTACAATTCAATATACTAATACATTTCCATATATTGGAAACAAGTGTTTATAGTTTTCAATATATGGAAAAATGGCAATTTCCTATGTATATATGGTAATACAATATATTGTAAAATTCTCTCTCTCTCTCTCTCTCTCTCTCTCTCTCTCTCTCTCTCTCTCTCTCTCTCTCTCTCTCTCTCTCTCTCTCTCTCTCTCTCTCTCTCTCTCTCTCTCTCTCTCTCTCTCTCTCTCTCTCTCTCTCTCTCTCTCTCTCTCTCTCTCTCTCTCTCTCTCTATGTATATTCAAAATATATATTCAATTATTTAATATATTGCCAGTTAGAGGAAAATATATTTTCTTTGCGTAAGGGTAGCAGTAATTCACTTGAAAATGACATGTGTGGTTGGAGCAAAACGCGGGACGGAGTCATAAGGAGTTCATTTGACATTTTGGACAGGGCTTCAGCACACTAAACTGTGGAATAGCAAACATCCCCCTGTTTGAATCATGTCCCGTGTCATGTGATGGTCTCATATTCACTCTCATTCACTCAAGCCGGGATTGTATTCATGACGCACCCCTGCTAGCAGACTGAGGCATACTGATTTGACTACATTTCAGGTTGCTCTGCAGGAGCTCTGTCCAGGGCCTTTTGTTTTGGCCTGTAGAGGTCAGGAACTGATTCAAAGTTAAAAAGTATGGGTTAATCACTGGCTGACCCCATGGGAGCTGTTGTGGCCCTCAGTCCATTCTAATCAATGAGTCTTTATGATGGTGTGGTATCCTCCTCCACCCACAGTCTAGACAGGTGAAATACTGCCTGTATTCCTGCCCTGTGCCCTTATGTTCTTGAATACAATGTATTGTTGATAGTATAACATAAAGAAACATATTTGCCGCATTATACAATTATACTGTACAACCACTCATTTTAAATGATCGGAAACTGTGTACTAAGAAAGTTGCTACATCCATCTTTGTGACTGTAACATTGCAGCACGCAAGCTTATATTTAATATAACATTATTGTCATTGTCCGTTTGTGTGAACTCTTATGTAGTGAGCAGCCCTTAATACAGACACAGTTAAGTATTGACTATGATCAAAGATAATATATTTTAAAAAGATGCACCACTGAAATGACAATGAATGGGGAGGGAATGCATCGCTTAATATAGTGAAGTCTTTACAGTAAAAAGATCCAGTGTGAAAAAAAGATCCAAGTGTTGTTTGCTATAGAAAATAACAGTTGCTATGCTTATGTTTTGCTCTTGAAAACTCAAATAGACTTTGCTTTGTCTTTTGTCTCAGACAAGAGCCCTGCTGCCCCTAACAGTCTTGGACTATAGACCAGTATGTTTATCATGACTCTCACAGGGACTAGCAGCTAACAGTAATAAATGAATGTGTAAGCGATACCTTCTCTTGGTTTTTAAGAAATGTTCCCCTCAATGGATCCACCGCCTGTGAATAACAAAACACAGGCATTGATGTCACTTCCTTTGGCCTCAGAGTCTTAACAATAACACCTTGAGGATTTGTTTGGATGGTGTGAGCTAAGCGTCTGGTCAGGGTGGAGAAGTCACTTATGAGATATTTAGGTTATGGGAGGATAAATGTGCACAGCACGGCTTTAATCAGATGCGGCCGTGGCTGTGAATATCCTACTCGCCATCAGGGAAACGTTTTTCTAGCCTTTTCTGATACGTGAATCACCCTCTATGGCTCTATAGATTCCTCCACTAAATCTAAATCTATCATTTTTCTTTTCCGTTTATCAAAGCAGGTATATGAAAGAAAAAACGCGAAACCCACAACACAAAACATTTTTCTTTTCTTGACCAGACTAAAAGCTTGTAAGCTCAGTCTGAATGTTAGTTCTGTTGTGCGTGTACGTGGTTTCATTGAGACATGGTTTTGTCATTTTGACTTTCACTCTAACAAGCAATAAAGACCCCATGAAGACAAAAAGGAAGAGAGAAAATGAGGGGGACAATAGAGGTCCAGACCTTTTCCTTCCAAGCGTGGAAAAAGCTGACAGGGATGGTGATGGGAAATAGAGATAAAGTTTTAGGGAGAGAGAGGGCTGACATGAGGGTATGTCAGTAGATTGATGCTTCTCTGGCCTGAAGGTGAAGATTCCAGGAACTGGGCAAGTGATGTCTCGCAGGAAGCAAAACAGAATGGATGTGCTAGCAGTAAACAAACTCAAAAGAAGATGGGGGAAAAAGACAACATCAAACCACCACTGTCCCGATCTCATCCAGGCAGAGATAATTGAAAATAAATGATGTGTTGTCGCAGAGGTGTTGCAGACTAAATACTAATTTGTGCTGCAGAGGCGGGAAGGATGTTAAACCAGCACATCAGCGATGTGAACAGTCTAACCTCTCGTCTTCTCCGGCTGCCGAACCAATCGCTTTTTTATCCATTCATTCAGCAAGGCCAATTTAGCTGTTAGCAGACTTTACAAGTTAAGCCTCAAGAGTCCATAGGTTTAACTTTGCCAATAATAGTTTATTTTTCTGTATTTGCCCTCTGATCCAAAGGTCATAAGTTAAATGGAGGATATTTGAGTAGGTGTTTGGTCAGAGAAATTATGTTTTGATTTTTGTAGAAATGTTTCATATCACATCCTTGGTTGGTGCACAAAAAAGGTTTCTATGTTTCCTTTACATCTGACTATTCTGTGACCTTAAAGTCAGCAAACAAGAAACATTTTATGCATATTTTACTTAACACATAAACACTGAGAGAAATCAGTCACTGACATGTTTTAAAAGAGCAATGTGGAGATTTTAGCGGCATCTAGCGGCGAGGTTACGAATTGCAACCAACGGCTCACTTCACCGCTCACCCCTTCGAAGCACTGTGGTGGCTGACATAGGACAAACATGTTGTCACGTTTTTGCTTCTTTGCCGAAGGAGGTAACATATTTACAAAACACACTCTGTAGAGCAGTTTTTCCATTTAGGACTACTTTAGAAATAACATGGTGAATTCCATGTAAAGGACCCGTGGTGTATGTAGATAGAAATTGCTCATACTAACGTAATAAAAACATAGCGCTTCAATATGTAAGGTCTTTATACACCTCTGAAGGCATAGTTATGTATATTATATTGCATTTCTATCAATAGATGCACACAGCACCTTTAAGAATATAACAAACAATTTGTAATTTATATGGCAGTTAATAGACAATTTTTTTGACAGAAGTATGTGTAGCCAATAATACCATGTCTTACTGTGCTACTTTGCTTTTTCGATAATAAATTCATATTTAAACGCAATTTTGTATATTGGTCACACAGCAGAAACACCTTAAATCTCCTTCATGCTCACAGTATACAGACCGTGACAGATTAATTCATGTTTTTTTTTAGTTTGGTATTTAGCAATGTGCTTTTGATGCCATACGATTCCTTATCCACCGTAACTAATGAGTGTAATGAGGAGTTGGATGGGCATTGGCAGGCTGAAAGGTAATCCTCCATCAGCAGGGTAATTAGCAGGCCGCATTAGATTGAGCTGAGGGGCGGAGAGCAGAGACGCGGTCTGAGACCTGCCTGGCATCTCTGTTTATGAAACAGTGAGGAATAGATGTGCTTAGTGTGAGTCATCACCCTGTCCGCTGATTGATTGGAGTGATTTTTGTTCCTTGCTTAAGTATCGGACATTGATTCATTGAGTTAGTGGAGCTGAAAGCAAGATAAGAGCTCACCGTGTTTACAGTTGGGTGAAGCATGTGGATTTTGTTTAGCGATGTGTCTCCTGGGACTTTGCTTAGACAACTTTGAAGTCAAAGAGGAAGAGTTTCCTTTTTGATAAATGTACCTCGAGTGTTTTTCTTAACCAGTGATGTTATCAGTCATAAGACAGCGTCATGCGCTCTTTCTTTCTCTTAATTTAAATAAGTTTAATATGTTTTAAAGTATGAAAAGTTCATAGTAATGTAAATAATTCGTGGTAATTCACATACAAATTGGACAGTGCGCATTTAAATTAAGTTTGTCTCGCTTGTGAGATTTCATCAACGAAAATTGAGCTATCCGCAGCTTATTGAGCAGTTGATGCTTGACTGCTCTTTAGTTTAACAGAGACTGACCCTGAAATATAGAAACTAAGTGCTGTATTAGGATTTATTCTGAATGTGAAGTTTTCATACCACATATAGGAAGACATGTACAAACAGAACTGATACTGTATAATGTTTTCCGCAACACAAATGGGTTAGATGGTTTATCCAATTACTATAGTTAAAAGACAGTGTAATATAGTTTACTATAGTAAATACAAAATGTTTAATTTAGATCTGTTTATTAAGAAAATGTTGTAATTTTGTAGAATTCAATTATGAACATGGCACAGCATTGTGATACTCCAACTGGTATAGTATCGTAAGATATGCTTATGGTACCGTGACAACCTTAGTGCACATTGTGCTGTATCTCCACCAGATGTCATTCTCATCATACAGTATTTTAGTTCTTCCACTTTTAGTTCACCTCACTGGATAGCTGTAGTTTCCCCACCATACCAAATCCTGTCATGCCAAAAAATACTAAATGCCATTGCACAGTCATATTGACAAGTGTGAATTGTTCATGGCTAATGGACGATAACGGTGAGTGGCACGTGCCACGCGACTCATCTTACTGCTTGGCATGCAGGTGGCAGATGGGCTGTAATTAATGAGTGCCTGTTTAACAGTGATATGTGATCCCACACGGTAATTAGAAAACACCAGCATGGAGCCAGGGAGAGTAATTAGTCCATCAGGACTCGGCCTCTCAGGAGTCAGTTCTCCTAAAGGAGATTTTAGCCAGACAGACCCAACCAATGCAGCAAATAAACACATACATCACACAATTACACAATTTAATGATGCAACAAGTTTTCTTCTTTCTGCGTGGCCTTTATATGTGTGTATAAGGTAGGTAATAGTGATCATTTCGGTTAATAGTTAATTCGGTAAATACCATTTTCCCTGTATTTCATTGCCTAAATTCAGCTTGAGTTTAAAGGAAGCCCAAGAAGTGCTCCATTAAGCCATCCCTTATCACCAGTCTTATGAATAAAATCAGCCTCATTATTGCCTGCATTATAACTTATGTCATTATTTGTGAAATAATGTGTAAAGTGATGAAAGCTCAGCTTTGCTTTCATGTTTGTATGAAAATAAACACATTTTGATGTGAATGTTGTTGTCAGTGGATCCCGAAGATCTGAAAATCTTAGGTGTAATCCATGGTTTCCTAGCCATAGTTTTCAGTCATGTCACCTAGGGCGGCTGGCGGGCAAGGATGCGGCAGCTTTCATTGAGCTCTTCATAGAGACACAGCACAAGCCAGTCAATTTTCTTTCTATTTCTAGACACAATATTTAAATCACCTCTCAACAGAAGAAAAACTTCATATAAATGCAAACTAAGTTTCTGGCACATGCAATCCATATACAGTACTTGCTGCCGTGTTTTGATTACAAAGATTCCTGTCAGAGCTCCACTTCTGTGATGTTTACATATATTTTGTGCAGAATCCTCCTTATACCACCACTAGCATTATATTAATACTAGTATTATATCAAAATTAATCATATTATATTAATGCAATATCATATTAATAAATAACTATAAAGTTCAGTCGGAACAATTTTAAGAATTATATAATGATCAAATAAAGGTGAAAAAGTTCAGTTTATTTACTGTACGTAACAGAAATCACCCACTTTTAACATGGGGGACAACGGCAGATAGCCTTCTTTTGCCCACTAGCAGGGCGTTCCTGTCAGTGTGTGACATCACATGAAAACTACTGTGTATGGATAGCAAGTTACAACTTAAACATTGTAAATAAAGAAACTATAATTTTTACTTTACTTACTGTATCCTGCTTTTGTTAACTGACTGCAAGTGCAAATTGTGTCTATCATCATTTTTTAAGCATATTGGAAATAGATCAGTCTTCTTGGTTGGCAAGACGGATTTCAACCTAGTTCAGTCACTCTGCTGCAATGGATCACCTTTATCATCTCTACAGTGTCCACACATTATTAATTGAGGAGAAAGCTGAGCGTTTCCTGTGCGTCTGTGCCATGGACTCAGGACATTTGTAAATCCTCACACACATCAGTCTCTCAATCTTTTAGTTTACCGTCCACAAAATCTTACTGAGATTGCCTCTTGCAATGTTAATGTCTATCTATGTGATTGAGCAAGACTGTCTGGCCTTTAAACTTTCACTTTTAGCTTTCTCACTCTATCTTATCCTCTCTACTGACACATCCGGTACCGCAAGGTTAATGTCCCGTCAGGTAGAGGGCCACGTTAGTAAATCTCGATGTTGTGGAGCTGAGACCAGCACTGATATACAGCACAGCGTGCTTGCCAGTTATCTGCCAGGGCTGGATCTGACAGCTTTAAAGCCATTCTGTCCTGCGTATTTCATCCAGCACGAGCGAAATCTCCGAAGTGTCATTTGAGGAATAAAGAGAATTGTTTTTAATGGAGAGACGGGGGAGAGGGGTCGCAGTTTACGCCAGCAATGCAAAGAGAAAAATGACAACGTTTGAGATGTATCGAGTGACGTGAGGCTGCAGGTGGGGTAGGGAATTACGCAAAAATTGCTTTCATGGCTGACCATATGTCACAGGCCAGGCATCAGCGTCTTCTACTAAAGAACTGCGGAAGAGGCAGTATATCAACATCAAGAGAAAAATAGCCCAATGCTCTGAAGTGCACTTCTGCTTCTGTTTGTCATTTATTCATGTGAGCTGTTAGGGGCCGTCTCTCACAGTAATGAGTTTGGGCTCAGATGGTAAGATCAGCAGTAATTGTTTTGGTTGAAGTCATTGATTATTGAGTGCTTTAATTATTAGTCACATCTGTTCCTTTCTTTTTCCCCATGGATGAATGGTTCAGATCAATCAAGTTCGATCTTTGTCACGTCAAATCCCATAAACCACAACTGGTTTATTTTTGGTATGATCCCACTGGACTCTGGACTTTGTAGCCATTGTGTACACTTTAAAGGTGCTGTGTGTAATATTTAGCAGGGTCTATTGTCAGAAATGCAATATAATACTCATAACTATGTCTTCAGAGGTGTATAAAGATCTTACATAATGAAGCGTTATGTTTTATTACTTTATAATGAGCTATTTCTATCTACATACACTACGGGTACCCTTACATGGAATTCTCCATGTTATTTCTACAGTAACCCTAAATGGACAAACTGCTCTAAACTGTGTATTTCGTAAATATGTTATCTCCTTCAACAAAGACATGAAAATGTGATGACATCGTTGTCCTGTGTCAGCCACCGTAGTGCTTTGAAAGGAAGCGGTGGAGTGAGCCGTTGGTTGCATTTCGCGCCCTCACCACTTGATGCCGCTAAAATCTCCTTTAATTGCACCTTTAAAGTACAGTGATCTGTTTAGTAAAACATTTAACAAACTACAGGTAAAACATTCTACCAGCAAAGCATTTAACTAAAAAGAAGAAAATAATTAATAGAAAAACTATTAATGCAGTAGTGTAAGAAAGAAACCTTTCTTAATAGATGTTTAATGAGGTGAAAAGTTGCATTTCAGTGTTTTTGTCTACTAGGAAGTTGAATTTACCACCCAAACTTATGAAACTGGCCGTCTGTTTTGTTTCCGTCTCCACAGATCACTTTCTTCATGCTGTTGTCTGCTGTGTGTGTGATGCTGAACCTCGCTGGAGCCATCCTGTCCTGTCAGAACGCCCAGCTGGTCAACTCTCTGGAGGACTGTCAGCTGGTGAGAGCACCACAGGACTAGTCCTGAAACGCATGTTTCAAATCATGTTTTATTAGAAAGAGAGAAGGTAGAACTTTTCGGGTAAAACTCCGAATTGGAAACAGCTAAGCCTGTATCAGTGAATCATTATTATTTTTATCATCCACTCAAAGCGAACCTGTCACAGAAGAATCAATTCACTGAACATCAGTGTCTCCCAGGAGAATCATTCATTAACACAATGCCCTTGTCGAGGATCTCTATAAAATTAGCTTGACAACCAGCAACCGAAGCCCAGGGAACGACCGAATCTGCTGGGACCCATTTTTACAGCCCGCGATATTCTCGCTCTATTCGAGTAAAAATAAAGATTAACACCTCGCACCTTTTGTCCTCATTAAAATGACGTGTCTGTGCAGACCGGCTGCCTGATCATCTGCTGAAGCCCACAGGATTTCGCTAGCAAGAAAACCGTAATCATCCATTGTCTGGGGAAAGGTTTGCTCTTGCTTTGATAGAATGTGCAGCAGGCGAGTCGTGTGCCGTCAGGTGAGCCACTGCAAGTTGGTTCTCGTACATTAGCTGTGCCGGAGCAAAATGTCATATCATGAGCTCAGTGTGTGAGTGTAAAGTCTTCACTAGAGAGAAGAGAATTATTATAGTGAACATGTCTGTTAGAGATCACTAAGCATATGTGAGCGTATGGTAAGACTGTATAATGAATGAATCATCAACCACGATTGGATATTTTATGTTCATTTTTTCCCATCTTAGGCTGTATGTAGTGTCATTATGAATACCGTAAATAAAAAAAGTAAAACCAGTGTGTGGCAAATGGCGCAGTATGTTTGAACACTGCCCATTGTGTTCTGCGATTGACTGTTTATAAAGGGATTAATACAGCCCTCAGTGTTTATTGTACTTTCTATTGAGGTTGATTTATAAACTCTGCAGTGGATCAGTGCTCGCCCAGCACAGCAGAAAAGCTCAGCATGGCCTCCCACAGTTCTGTTATCCAAAACTGGACACTCCTTTCCATTTATCTACCTGCTGTGGAAGTGATGAATAACAAAGGATCAGATGGTTAGCGGCGGTCAGAATAGACAGAAATGAAAATGCATTAATTTCCACATACAGTCTAAAAGTATTAGACATAATTTAGGACATACTATGAAATTCTTAAATGGTAATTCTTTTAATAAGGTTTGCTGATATTAATTGAAATGTAAACATTTTATTAAAAAAAGCAAACATTTAGTACATAATAAAACACACCAATTTCACTGAATTTTAAAGACAATAGCTGGATTGTAATAGAAAACCACAGAGTTATGAATTATTCCACATCCATGTAGCTGCATGCATTATTCACCAGGTAATATTATTTGTTTGTTTCAAACACAATTAAATGCATGATTGGTTTTCAGGTTATGGATGAAGGCTTTGAATTAATTTGAACTTCTTTGTGTTAGTGATATGTCAGGACTATCGGGTTTTGTATTTTTCTTTCGCTTCATCCCACTTTAACCTATGTATTTTGTTCAAAAAAGGGTTATAAAATCATTTCATAGTTTTGGCTTCAATTAAATTGGATAATTAAGACTTTTAATTGTGTTCTTCAAAAAGGTTTTATTGTAATATACATTGTTTTATGTACAGCGGCAGCGCTGCTTGAAAGTTTGTGAACCCTCAAGACATGATCAGGTTTTGTGGAATAAAAAAGTAACCTTATCAAATGTACATCCAAAACCCAATTTGTGAAGCAGACTTCCAAATGATGGACACAAACAAAAAAGGTCTATTGTCATTATTTATTTGGAAATTTGACTTGTGCAGAAGTATGTGAAGCCTTTTATTTAGTAGCTTGTGGCATCTCCTTTTGCAGTCATTGCTTCAACCAAACATCTTCTGTAACCACTGACCAGCCTCTCACATCTGTCTTTGGGGATTTTTGCCCACTCCTCCTTACAGAACTCAGCCAGTTGAGAAAGGTTGGAAGGACATCTGGCATGTATCGCCCGCTTCAGGTCTAGCTACAACATTCCAATCAGATTGAGATCCGAACTTTGACCAGGCCAATCAAGAGAGTGAACTTTCTTTCTTTTAAACCATTCCTCGATGGATTTGCTTGAATACTTTGGGTCGTTGTCTTGTTGCATCACCCCTTTTCAGCCCAGCTTCAGCTCTCTGACTGGACAAGAATTTGTTAACATGTCTGAAAACAGGTTTCCCTGAATAATAGAAAGCAGCCCCAGACATTCATATTTCCACCACCATGCTTCACTGTTGGGAGGAGGTTATTTTCCTGGAATTCAGTGTTGGCTTTTTTCCAAACATGGCGGCTTTGATTATAACCAAATAAATCTATTTTTTGAAACGGGCAGCTTTGTTCTTTTTTGAGAGCAGAGGCTTCTTTCTAGCAACCCTCCCATAAATGTCATGTCTGTTCAATTTTTGTCCGATTGTAGATGCATGTACATTTACCCAGATGCTGCCAGAGAGTTCTCCAACTCTCTGAAGGTGATGTGTGAGTTGTCCTTTACCTCATTTAGTATTTTTCTGGTGCTTCTTAATGATAGTTTTGATGGGCGTCCACTTGTTGTGGTCATGTTGAATGCTCTCCATTTGTAGATGATTTGTCTTAGTGGATGCATGGAGTTTAGATATATTCACTGTAAATATTATGGCTGCAAATGTAACAAGAAATTTTAGGTAAAAGTTATGTTATTTTTCATTTTTAAATGTGTACATGTGCTTAGCAAAAAAATGTTGACTAAGTTACTGTCGACTCTGTAACCCAGCAAAGGTACAAATTTAAAGTACAGGTAAAAAAGCCCAAAGATTAGATTAGATTAGATTCAACTTTATTGTCATTACACATGTACAAGTACAAGGCAACGAAATGCAGTTTGGGTCTAACCAGAAGTGCAATAGCAGCAAGTGCAGGATATACATTGGTTGCATAAGTTACATAAATAAATATACAGAAGTAATTTACAGATGGAAATGTACTATGACCATGATTTACAGATGTCTCTTACTATAAACAGAAATTTACAGATGGATATATACTATGATCATGATATACAGATGGCTATTACTATAAACAGAAATTAACAGATGGATATATACTATGCACATAATATACAGATGTCTATTGCTATAGACAGAGATTTACAGATGGATATATACTATGAACATGATATACAGATGGCTTTTACTATAAACAGAAATTTACAGATGGATATGTATTATGAACATAATGTACAGATGGCTTTTACTATAAACAGAAATTTGCAGGTGGCTGTATACAGTAAGTTAGGCTATGGTGAGCAGCAGTGCGATAAATATAGAGTAGTGCAAATAAATTATGGACAGAAGCTATCGAAGTAACAGTGCAATGGAAGAAGTTATTGCATATTTCAGTTAAAGTGTAGGAGTGCAAGATGCATAGTAAACAGTAAACAGTCGGTACTGTAATGAACAGTTGGCAGTGCAAATGAGCAGTCTGGTAGTGCAAATGAACATAAATGTTATGTATAGACAGTCCATTAGTGCAAATAACAAGTGAAGACAGGTGTGCAATGAGGGGGGAGAGAAGAGTGTAGTAGTAAATGAGGGGCAGTGGGATCAGTGAGGGGCAGAGTTCAATAAAGAGACAGCTCTGGGAAAAAAGCTGTTCTTTAGTCTGCTGGTCCTGGTCCGGAGGCACCTGAAACGCCTGCCGGAGGGCAGGAGAGAAAACAGTCTGTGAGCGGGATGAGAGGAGTCCTTAAGAATGCTGCGAGCTCGACGCAGACAGCGTTTCCTCTGGATGTCCTCCATGGATGGAAGTGGAGTCCCTGTGATGCGCTGGGCGGTTTTCACCACCCGCTGCAGTGCCTTGCGCTCTGCAACAGAGCAGCTCCCATGCCAGACTGTGACACAGTTGGTCAGGACGCTTTCTATTGCACAGCGATAGAAGTTCACCAGGATAGCCGAGGACAGCCGATTCTTCTTTAGTGTCCTCAGGAAGAAGAGGCGCTGGTGAGCCTTCTTGACCAGGCTGGAGGTGTTGGTAGTCCAGGACAGGTCCTCCGAGATGTGGATCCCCAGGAACTTGAAACTGGAGACACGTTCAACAGCCATCCCATTGATGTGGATGGTGTCATGTGTGCCTCTTGACTCTTTCCTGAAGTCCACAATGAGCTCCTTTGTCTTGGAGGTGTTAAGGAGCAGGTTATTGTTGTTGCACCATGTGGCTAGGTGCTGGATCTCCTTCCTGTAGGCCGTCTCATCGTTGTTGCTGATGAGACCAATCACCGTAGTGTCGTCCGCAAACTTGATGATGGAGTTAGATCCGTTCACAGGCTTGCAGTCGGAGGTGAAGAGGGAGTAGAGGAAGGGGCTTAGCACACAGCCCTGTGGTACACCAGTGTTGAGTGTGATAGTGGTGGAGCAGATGGAGCCTGATCTCACCTGCTGTGGTCTGTTGGTCAGAAAGTCCATAATCCAATTGCATAGGGAGGTGTTAATGCCCAGGTCTTCAAGTTTGGCTATTAACTTGGATGGAATGATAGTGTTGAATGCTGAGCTGAAGTCAACAAACAACATACGTGCATAAGTGTTCTTATTGTCCAGATGTGTGAGCACAGAGTGCAGTGCCATGGAAACTGCATCTTCTGTGCTCCTATTGCTGCGGTAGGCAAACTGGTGTGGGTCCAATGTGGATGGCAGAAAGTCCTTCAGGTGTGCCAGGACCAGCCGCTCAAAGCACTTCATGACAATGGGTGTCAGTGCTACAGGACGGTAGTCGTTCAGGCACTTTGGGCTGGAGTGTTTTGGCACTGGCACAATGGAGGTGCATTTAAAGCATGTTGGCACAGCTGCTTGGGCAAGAGACAGGTTGAAGATGTCAGTGAAAACCCCAGCAAGCTGCTCAGCACATGCCCTGAGTACACGTCCAGGGATGTTGTCTGGTCCAGCGGCTTTGTGCGCACTGATCCGGCTCAGTGCATTACAGACGTCTATGGAGGAGAGTGTGATTGGAGGGTGATCAACTGAGGGTTTGAGCTTGGTGGCAGTTTCTCTATTGTCTCTCTCAAAGCGAGCATAAAAGTCATTGAGCTCGTTCAGGAAGAGGACATCAGTGGCTGCGGGGGTGGAGTGGGTGGGTTTGTAATCACTGATGGCCTGGATGCCTTGCCACATGCGTCGAGGGTCGGAGTTGGAAAAGTGCTCCTCTACCTTTAGCTTGTAGCAGTGCTTGGCCTCTTTGATGCCCCTCTTCAGGTTAGCTCTGGATGTGCTGTAGGCTTGTGCATCACCTGATCTGAAGGCAGTATTGCGTGCCTTCAACAGGAGGCGCACCTCCTTGTTCATCCATGGCTTCTGATTTGGGTACGTGATGATCTGTTTCTGAGTTGTGACACTGTCTATGGTGATGTTGATGTAATCCAGTACAGAGGAGGTGTAGCAGTCAATGTCCGTGTGAGAGCCACTGGTGGCCTGAGAAGCAAATGTACTCCAGTCTGTGTGTAGAAACCTTTCCTGGAGTGTGAAATCTGCCCCCACAGGCCACACTTTGATGGTCTTCACTGATGGCTTCACACGATTGATGAGGGGTGAATACTTGGGGGTGAGGAACAAAGAAAGGTGATCTGACTGTCCCAGGTGGGGGAGGGGGGTCGCAACGTAAGCTTCAGCCATGTTTGTGTAAACATGGTCTAAGGTTTTGTTTCCTCTGGTGTGACAGGAAACATGCTGGTGAAATTTGGGGAGAACTGACTTTAAGTTGGAATGATTAAAATCTCCCGCAACAATAAACGCAGATTCCGGGTGAGCAGTCTGTTGTTTACTGATGGCCGCATGAAGTTCTTTCATAGCAAGCTTGGCATCAGCATCCGGGGGAATGTAGGCTGCAGTTATAATGGTGGAAGTGAACTCCCGTGGCAGATAAAACGGTCTACATTTAACCATGAGAAACTCAAGGTTAGCTGAACAATGTTTTCCGACAATAACAGAGTTCGTGCACCAAGCTTTGTTAATGTAAATGCACAATCCACCACCTCTGGTTTTACCGGAGCCATCTAACGTTCTATCCGCCCGGAGTGTGTGGCGTCCTGCTAAATCAATAGCATTGTCCGGTATGCCGCTGTGTAGCCATGTTTCCGTGAAGATCATAACATTACAGTTAAAAAGTCTCTTGCTGTAAGTGATGCTGAGTCGAATCTCCTCCATTTTGTTCACCAGTGACCGAACATTGGCGAGGAAAATGCTGGGTAAAGAGAGCCGGTGCGGTGTTAGCTTTAGCTTAGCTCTTAGTCCTCCGCGCTTCCCCCGCCTTTGTTTACGATCTCGACGCCGCCTGCGAGCACTTCCGCCCGGCCGGGTAGAGTGAGCGGCCTCGGTTGTTCTGGCGATCTCAGGAAAGAGTTGAAGGTTGTCGATAAAACTGTCAGGAAGTCGCAAACCAATATCCAAGAGCTCATGTCGGGTGTACGATGTAAGGGCACAGCTGTTCTGCACGAACAGACCCGAGATGAGCAAGAAAAATACCACAAAATTGCAGAATCTGGAGAGACCCTGAGCCTCGCGATGTGATCGCGCCGCCATCTTGGATCGTTAGGTAACCTTGAAATTGGCTGATAGAATAATTTAATTGTTTAAGTGTTTAAAGGGGTTATGTGCAGTACGGCCATTTTGTTTTAAGAAACAAGACATCAAAAAGACATATTACAAATTTGCAATTATAGAATGACCCAAGTATTCCTTGAAATGTTTTAGGTCAAAGCAAATGTTTTTATTCAATGCATGTAATTTCCTGTCTTAAGTTTTTAATGTTTGGAGAGAAATCCATCTTGTTGGTCTGTTAATGGCAGTTTTGCATTTCTGGAACATTTTATCAAGGTCTTGCACAAAGTATTTGACTGATTACAAGTGATTTTAAATCTTAATGTTAAAATTGCTTCATGGAAAAGCTATTTCACGTTTCTGAATGGAGTAATTTAGCAGTGGGTTGAATAGTGTTCATTCAGCTCAGTGGTGATTAGAGTCTTTGACAGAACTGAATTCTCATGTACTGGGCAGTGGAGACGTACTTTGATGATAAGATGAAAACTGGCTTTATGAAAAATGATCAGACGTTTTCTAGATGAATGTGCAATGAAAGTGTTGATGGCTCTTTGAAATTGAACCTGAAAGTGCTTTAAACATTAATCTCAGCAGGGTTGAGCCCATGTCAATATGACACAAGCACAATGCACTGAATGTATCCTACCTGTAGATAAATGATCAGGTGAATATTTTTATCATTTTGTCTGTTGTTGTGAGTGACAAACTCACATATGTCCTGTTGATCTATGAGATCTATCTTTAATATAATGTTCAAAAGCGCTATATAAATACATTTGAATAGAATAGCACCAAAATACTGCTGTCGTGGAAACATGACATTGACAACTCTGGTTTTCTTTTGGTTGCATTTATAGCCTTTTAATCCCCCAGCAATAGCACAGAACACACACACACACAAAACACCCATTTTGTCTACAGGTTGGGGGACAGACGAGTCTAAAGACAATCCTCAGTGTGCCGTCAGTCTGTACTTCACCTGATTTAGGGATTAACATCTCTTCCCTCTGCATCCACAGAGACTTGATCTTGCCCTGACTGAAATATTAATAGAGTTGTTTCCTCAATTCAATTAACCCCTGCTAGCAGAGTTCACATATTGCTTTTGTGCAATAAATAAAGCCTCTTTTTAAGTCAATACACAAAGATGTTTTTTCTTCACTTTTTACACAAAGGAAGTTACAAAGCTTTTTTTCATTTAAAAAAAAATGTAAATAATTTTTAGCTTACCAACTGCAAACTACAAATTCATCTGTTAATACATAACAAATTGGGTGTAACAAAAGAAACTGTTATGTATTTGTTTCACATTCCCAGAAATCATTCCATCATTAAGCATAGTTAAAGGAAACACTTAAAAAATAAAAATGAATATTATATTTTATAATTACACATGTTAAATTATTAGTATTAAAATATTGAAGTTATCATCTCTTTTATGTTAAAATATGTTAAGGATTCAAATGTTATACAGTTTGTATTTCATATCAGTACAAACACCCTCAAGGCAGATTCTTCTTGTGTTTCACTCAATGAAATCAGTTTGTGTCTCTCATTTTCCAGATCAAATTTGACAGTGATGGTGTGTGTGTCTGTTGTGAGCTTGAGCACCTGAGATCCACCTGTAATAATCTGGGAGAGACTCTTAAACTCAACCCGCTGAGGGACTGCAACACCATACGCCTCCGACTGAAGGTAACAGTTTGTGTGTGTTAACAATACAATACAATATCTCTGCAATTCGAAACCATTTTCAGATGTACATTATTTGTATGAATGCGTATGATCTCATTTGTGTGTTTTAGTACGATTTGCTTTCACGCCAGTGACCATTAGATTAGTCTCTTTGTCTTTATTTCACAAGTAAATGAGATAAACTCAATTGGGGATTTAAAATGAGGATTAAGATTTAGTTGTTAATATTCAATCTGTTTAATATTCTAGTATTAAGAATATATTTCATTCCGTCTAGACTTTTTGATTGCTTTAGTTAATGAATATTACATCAGAGATCATATTACAACTGAGAACAGTTAGATGCATTAAACATTGTAAATGATGTTGTGTTGATTATATGCGATGAGTTTACATTTTCCATGCATGTTTTTTTTACAATAAAATGTGTATTAAATGACGAACACCAGGAGAAATATCTTAAATCTTTAGGAATATGAACAAAATTGTGAATATTGAGTGTGGTGTTAGCTGCTTGATTAAGAATCAGGGCATTGGCTACATTTGTAGGTCTAATCCCCGGTAGGGATGACATATGAGAGATCATGACACCCTTAATCTTGCTCTGCCACTATCATGCCTTTGTGCACTTAACCCCAAGGCTACTGTCCCTTTAGGAATGACACTGTAAGTCACCTTGAATGAAAAGTGTATGCTACTGTAAACGATGAGAAACACTTAATGTGATGAATAATGTGAGAAATTAACCTCTGTTCCATTCTGGTGGTCTTACAAGTATATTCTTTGTGTGGATTTGTCTTAAAATAGATTATATAGAGAAAGAGATGTTTAACAATAAAATTTGGATTTAGGTTGAGCTCTTGTTCTTCTATTTGACTTTTAATGTTGTTCCTGAAATGATCATTTTTGGGATGGCATTTTATAGGGATTGCTTGGAGTCTTTTTTGTCTTTGCTCCTTTGCACGCTTGCTTGCTGGGCTTTCCTCATTTTTATACATTCCTACAATCTACTTTCAGTGAGCACATGAACCATTTAGCAAAAAATTACATGCTATTCTCAAGAACGTCTGCCTTATTGGACGTGTCTCTTTGCATTGGGCTGTGGGTCTCTCTCTAATATGCAGATGAGGCTCAGTCATCATTAGTTATGCATCTTCAATTAGTGCCCGACGTTGCTTCCTTTTCCACTGTCTGAGCAATTCACTCATGCTATCCATGATCTGCCTGCATTTGGCAGCGTTTGAAACGACTTGTGGTGATATGAGGCTTCCACAGATTCCCATACCCAGCATTCACTGCTCTTTATGACACCATGGAAAATATTTATTGAGGATATCAAGCAAATTTGCTTGTAAATACTTGCTTAGAAATGCTTGCAAACCTACCACATGAAACATTTTTTTTAAACACTTATGGTGTAGAATAGTATACTCAAACGTTTGAGAATGCATGCCATAGTCAGGAACATGATTTCTTGTTGAAGATTAAGAGTATGTTTACACAATAAAAAACAGGATCTTTGCTTTTTTTAAGTTTCACGTACACACGACAGCATTGTCAAAACGATTCGCATTTACACGGATCCCAGAAAACAAATAAAAACGCTGTAGTATGCATGCCAGTGGATGGCTAAATTGCTTTGTAAAGAAACATAACGTGCCTGCACACATACACAGAGCCAAAAGGGCTTTTTAATACCCTTGGTTGACATATATGTGTGACGATAGCGGCGCCGTTTTTAAAAACTTGCACTTTGAGACACTATAGTCAAAGAATGTTTTGGAGTTTAATGTTTGAGAATTAGAGCTTCTTCACCATTGGGCCAAACTCATCTTGCTGAACAAGCTGGACAGTTGGACATTCTTTTTCCACTGAAAGTGTGTCCAAAACCACTGACTCATTCATTCATTCTGCCACATCCAGAGGCAGGAAAGAAGTTAAAGAAAATGAGTGATTCATTTTAAACAAAAACAATTGCTAGTCATGTTTATTTACTATTATGTATATATATATATATACTACTGTACACTACTGTAATTTTATTACATTTATATGTAAATATATTTTTTAAGTAAAAATGATTGCTGAGGAGGAATTTGGTCTGGAACAATTGTACCATGCTGAACTGAATAAATCTAGCTGGAATCCTTCCACAGAACCGTCCAGCCCAATGGTGAAGAAGTATCTGAAGTGTTGTGAGGCCAGTGAGTGTAGGAAATTCTACCATATCAGCTTTAGCACCTGAATAGTCTATTTATTTTCAGATTGTAAGGTTAAGAGGTTTGAGAACGTATTTGCTTTTTATACACGTACGCGGTCTCATCATTTTTCTTGTTCCTTTGTTGTCAGGAAGACAAAATGGGAAGAGCAGGTGTTTCTCAGTGGAGCTGACCTACAGTAGCACCTCTGTTAGATATGCTGGAACAGTTCAATCAGAGTTCTGCATCCTGCTAGATTTACTCTATATCATATCATATCTTATAGCTGCACGGGTACTGTATGATGTGTCAGCTGCTTAGAAGTATAGTTCACCCAGAAATGAAAATTCGGTCATTATTTGTTCACCTTCTTGTCATCATAAACCTGTACGAACACAAAAGGAGAAATTTTAAAGAATGTTATTGACCGAACAACGGCAGTACCCATTCACTACTATTGTACAGACACAAACCTAATGCAATTCATTCTTCAAAATATCTTCTTTTGTGTTCTGCAGATGACATAGTCATACATATTTAAAATGACAACAAGATGATTAAATGATGAGATGTAAACTATCCCTAAAATAAAAACCTAATTGAGTCAGGTTGGTATAGTCATATTAAATAATGGTTGAGTTGAAAAAGCTATGAAAAATATCTTGTTTATAGGGATTTCCTTTTGTATTTCCACAGGAACACATCCTATTGTACTTTTTTAGGGGTTAAAAGTGTAGAAGATTGTAGTCATGTGGAAGTACTTGTCCAGTCCTTTTAGCATGGGCTCCATTCAACTAAAGGGCTTCTGCGCATTCAAGAATTCAGCATTTTCCTTGAGGACATCATTGGGTCACATACATCCCATGTTGTCACTATGAGAGTTCATACAAGCGTCTGATAGCAGGTGTGTGAGATGGGCTGTCGTGAATACTGAATGTACTTAACATTACTGTGGAGACAGAACTACTAGCGAACTTAGTCTGGTAGAAAACCCGAACTGAGCTGCTGTTGGTGACCTTGGATGTTCTTTTCATGTGTCACCTGGAGAAAGGCACCCTTTACAATTGTTACAGTATGCTGAAGCTGTATGAACTAATATTGGCTGCCTTCAACCGTTTTAAGTCCATATTGAGATTTTTAAAGCAGCACAGATTATAAGTCAATAAAGACTCTTTGGTAAATACAACTATTGCTTATCATCAGCATATACTGTGTTTTGGTTGGATGCTGGTTCCTAGTAGGATGAGATACTGGTGACCATGCAAGGCCTGGCTATAGCTTTACCAGCAAGAGTTTCTTGTTACTAGTCCAATAGATAGAATAGCACTGACCACCATAAACCAGCCTGATCTAGTAGGCTATTGGAATTTCATGCCATTTTTTTATTTTAGTCAAATAATGATGCCATAGAGCAGTTCCACTTTGATGATACCATTATCTGTTCTTTATCATGGCTCTCTTGATTCAACCATTCACATTACGTCATAGCCTTTGTCTTTCAAGTGTTTGTTCTTTTGTGCAGGATTCTGATGATTTTTTCCAGTTTCTTTAAGTGACAAACAAAGCAATAAATGTTCATGCCAGGCTGTTGTTTCTTTACAACAATACAATTGCCACTCTTATTTCTGTCCCTCTCTTTTTTCTCCATCTCGTGGTCTCTTTATCTATGATTCTCACCTTTCTTCCCCTCTCTCCTTTTATTTCTGTCTCTATTTCTCTCCGTCTCCCAGGAGCTGCTTTTCAGCGTGTGTGCACTGAATGTTATCTCCACCATTGTGTGTGCTCTGGCCACAGCCGTGTGCTGTATGCAAATGGTTTCTACTGATTTACTACAGATGGTAAGTGTGGTCCACATAACATTGCATGTGTGTGTGTGTGTGTGTGTGTGTGTGTGTGTGTGTGTATGTGTGTGTGTGTGTGTGTCCTTCTGGTTGTGTTAATGATGTTCACATAAAATTTTCCCATTACATCATGGAGAAAGATCAGACAATCAAGACAAGTAAACATAAAATAGTACAATTATATAGCAGAAATTCAGAGAAATGGCGTGTATTGGAAACCTTTAAAAGAATGAGTAATTTAATTTGATCTAATTAGGTTTTATTATTGAATGTACCATATATTGACAAAAGTATTTGTCATTGGGGCGTAAAGCTAGTTCAAAGCAAAATTTGTTGATAGAAAACAACAGAACATTGAACCCTTTGCTTTTTCTATATTGTAATATTGATACTAAGATAAATTAAGCTGGCCACATGACCTCAGCATTTGGCCTCCATAAAATGGATTACTCAGAACTGTATAAAACTGTAAAAACTTTCACTTAAGATGAGTATAAAACGTTTTACATTGCTCATGCTCAATGAAGTGAGGACAATGGGCAAAAGAATCATCTTTCCCTTTCAGTGAATCTGTCTTTTTCAGCCAGCTTATTTTATGAGAGAAAATAAACTTGTGGTACATAAAGTTTTAATATTGTTTAAGAGTGGGTTTTGTGCAGTTTATAGGCTAGGCAGTAAATTGCACAGCCTGCTGGGTGGCTGCAGTAGAGGAATGAATGGGCACAGAGAGATGAATTGAGATGAGTTATATTAGCATGGCTGTGGCTGAGTGAACCGCTGGAGCAGTAGAGAGATTCGTTTCAACACAGGGCACAAAGTGGCAATGCAAGAAATCACATGTTACAGCTGTGAACAAAGACAACAAATCTTTTAGGAAGGAGATGAGAGTGAATATATATTACTTTATAGTAAAGTGTATTTTCTTTTTTATTAGTTTATGCCACACAGAGCACGAGCCTTGAGTGCGGACTGTATGACGCCTCACGGTACCATCTTACACCAGACACTGGACTTCGATGAGTTCATCCCACCCATCCCTCCTCCCCCCTACTACCCTCCAGAGTACACCTGCACACCTATGATGGAGGGCCAGAGGTAAATCCGCACACATGGACAAAACTCACATGCACAAGGACAACTGCTCGGATCCCATACTTGTGATATAGCGGAGAATAGAGACAGATTGATTCATAGAGATGTCCGGTTGAATAACTATGCAAACCATCATCAATAAAATGCAGTTTCTTTTTTATGGGAATTCAGACCTATTGCCCTCTGGAAAAAATGACCACCCTCTTGTATAATTGTATGGTTTTAATGCATAGTGCTCTGACAACCCACATTATGGAGCACCAGTGTCCCTGCCCTGGTGTAAATCCACCATTGATTTCTGTGTCTCGCGCTGTTAGACATTCTGCCCACCATCTCATCATAAAAAACGTGCTGATGAGGCTGTTTAGCCCGCGGCCACACTAATGTGTCAACAAAGCAGTAAACACAGAGAGATTCTCCCTGCATATGCGCATGATGTCATAATGGACAGGGTAACATATGAAGACCCCTTCACTCCAGTTTATGAGATGGCAAGGCTGGTTAATTAAACGAATGAACCCAGAACAAAGATGATGGGTTGGATACGTTGAAGAGAAGCCGAAACAGCTTTCCCCACTTTCTAAATGACCAGACATATTTTTTTACTGCCGTCATATTGGCCAACGCTGTACAGCCAAATGTGTTGAAACATTGACACAGTGTTGTAATCGTGTTTTACCATCTCTGTCCATTAGAGGGTTGCATCTGGATTTTCCACACTCTCCCTTCAGTGCCATTTATGGAGTTCCTATTAACAGCCCTGGAGCTCTGTATCCATCGGAGCTTCCACCACCGTATGAATCTGTCGTGGGACAGACACCTGCTAGTCAGGTAAGACGAAGAAATACCTTCTTTATACAGTATTTAGATTGCAATAAGATGATAAGATTGACAACATCATAGGAGGCAACTAACAAAATATGGCATTCTGAAAGAATCCATATCAAAGAGTTTGTGTCAGTGGTTGCAGTTTGTAGTGTGTGACCTTCATTGTAATAGATGATCTGCCACTTTTGACCATAGACCCAAGATTTTCCTCAAATTGATCCCATTTGTCAGTGCTCTCTGTGGACTTTATCTAAGAGAACACAGAGAAGTGACACTTAATGTAATTGTGAATAGTTCAAGACCATATCAGTGCTGTGGTTTAATCTTTAAATAGGATTAGAAATATGTTTGGGCGTTTCCAAACGCTTCCTGGTTTCTCAGCATTTGGACTGGAAGTTGACACAAAGGTTATAATGGCATATAATTCTTATAAATACAACATTTTTCTTTTTTATTAACTTTTCCATGCTGGCACAAAAAATTTAAATATAATACAAAAATATCAATAAAAAAATGAAAAGCAATACATTAAGATTTTTTTTACAAACATTTAACATTTTTACAAACATTTATCATTTTATTAACTAAATAATGTAAAAAAACAAAGAGGAAAAATCATTAAAATTCAGTTATTGCTGTGTAAATACAAAATTTTCAAATTTAGTAATGTAAGCATACATTTTTAAAGTTTTTTTTTTTCATAAATGACAGGTATTTTCCAGACCTCCCATAAAAGAAACAAGAAAAGAAAGTTTAGTAATAAAAATGTTCAGTGGCTTTCTGCAAGAATTTGCCACCTGTACAGAAACTTTTCTCTAAAAATGGAATTACTGTAGAAATGCTTTAAATTGACAACTAGCAACAGTCGGCCCCTATATCTGAAGGTAATTCACTTTTTATTAGCATATTTAGCAATGTTCCTCCTCTTCAGTTACGCTCATTTGTCTGTGTAAAGCTTGACTCTCAAAAGGTCCTTTGCTGCACTTCAGCCTTTGTATAATGGATTATAATATTTTCTAGAACACATCAGCAGTACAGGCAGGAATTCCTTCCATTTAAAAGAAATGAGCTTTCTACAGTGAGAGCAGGTCCTGTATTTGAACAATGATTTTCCATCACATTTCTCTTCTTGGCCTCATGAAAGGGAACAAGAGCTCTCCTCTTGCAAAGGGATCCACAAAGGACCACCAGACCTTTAGAATCCTGGCACTGAACCTGTTATTATGTGCTGTTTTGAAGATTTTGTTTGCTACCTGGAGCAATCTGTGATTAAAAGTTCCAAAAGGTTTCTTTGATTTTAGACATTTCTCATGTGAAGCTTTTGATAACCATCTGCAAACAAAGCAGCAGGTTTAGTTCAATCTGTGGAGCAATTTCAGACTGAGAAGCTTTAAAAGGGTAACAGCAATAGAAAGAGACCCAAAGAAAATTGTTATGGACAGTTTAAGCATTTTGTATTTATCACAGAGCTATTGTGAGAGCTACTGATTATAGCTTGCAGCAGAGCCATTATATTTTTCACATTGTGACCCATGTTTTTCCAAAAATCAATTTGTGCTGTGAAATTTGCTCTTTGTATACAGGATAAGTTCACTTTATAGGTGTTTTGGATAAATCGTGTTACAAAGCTTGTTTTAAACCACAAGATTGAGTAGCAAGTGTGATCTTAAAGAGCCCTCTGCTGGTAGTAGGATGTTACTGTCGCTTCTGTGATGCCAGATGTCAAGCTGCATCCGACTCCTCAGTGCCAGATGTTTCTTCTGTCTGATTCTCCTCCTTTTCCAGTTGTTTGTGATTATCCTCAGGTGTAAGACAATTTTCAGTCCCTTCCAGAAGGTCAGACTAAAAACTGCTATTGAAAATGTGATCTAAAATGTTTATGGTATTTTTTCCCATTCTCACTCAGTTCACCACCAGTCTTGATCAACAGGCCACTGAGTCCAGTCTGTGTGACAGGAACACCACAGCTGGCATTAGCACTCAAGGTGAGAAAGCTGCAGTAATATTTTTTAACAAACAAAATGTTTTTCCCATCTCTGGTATACAGTACATTTACATTTATGGCTATTGTCATTTTTAAGTCATTACAGTTACACACTCAGCTTATAACCATAGTCTGAATAGTCTAAAGAATATTTGTTCTGTGTGTGATACCCGCAGCCTCGGTTGATAGTACTTCCCTCATGGTGTCAGAAACTGCAGACATCCCTGATCACAGTTCCTCTGAAGATCTGTGTTCTCTAGAGGTCCAGGGCTCTGATTCCTCTCCATATGGCCCATTACCAATGCTAGCCACTGATGGCAGCTGCACAAGCCTGGAACACAGCACCCGCTCTTCCCTGAGGCGACAGGCCCGTGCCCGCTTTGACTACAGCGAGTCTTCTGTCACGCAGGATTCGAAGCCCCAGTCGCCCCAGTTGTCACCTGATGCTGTCGGTGGCCTTGACAAGGAGGAGAATGCAAGTCTGAAATCCACGTCTCGAACACAGCACCGAGAAAGAACCAATAGGAAGCTAACCCTCCCTTTTCCTTCCAACACTCCATCCTCCAGTGCTTCCAACTCTGCAGTGACTTCCACTGCAGGTGCAACCTCTGCACTTACTCCATCACCCACCGGACAGCTGCGGGGAGCACGGCTGTGCTTTAGCGTCTGGTCTCCATCCACCTCTTCCTCAGTGGCTCCACAGCCCAATGCTACCTCTGTCCTCAGCAGCTCAAGCCCCCACGAGCGTCCACGCACGCTTCGTGCCACCAGAGGGTACAGGAAACTTGCGAGGATCGTGCGCTCCACCAGTGAACCATTATCCTGTACTTCAATATCTAGAAGTATGCGAGTCTCTCTTACTGTTCATTGAATATATGTGTATAAACTTTTGAATATATGTGTATAAACTGAAATGTACAACCTTTCAAAACTATTATAGTGAAAATCCATTAGCAATCTTGAGAACTGAGTGAATGAATTTACCTCCAGGTGATCACTGTGCTGCTAACCATCCACCCGAGGACTCCCCACAGACCCCCTGTGATCAAGGTAACCACCATTTTTCCACAAAATAAATTCTGATTAACTAACAATATTAGAGGTTTTGTTAGAATATTAGAAAAAGAGAAATTAACGAATGCATTGTTCTGCACAGCCTGTATGGAGCTCTCTGAGAACGTCCGACCGCCATCCGCCAAACACGGCAGCCAAGGGGGAAAGAAGCAGAAGGATGCTGGAAAGTCTCACATTCGACTTAAACCTCACATCCCTTTTTCACCATCTACAGAACGTCCACAATCTCTTGCAGACCTCAAAACCTACAAAGACACCAAAGTACTGGTGGCAAAATTCCTGGAGCATTCTAGCTGCAGTCTACCTCCAGAGGTTCAACAGGTGGTAAACAGCATTAAATGTGTTATTAAATCTGATGAGAAACACATGGATGAGGCCATTTTCAGTGCCAGTATTATTGATCAGGTGAATTTGCTTTGATCTTTGTCTATTTTGGTGCAAATGCCATTTCTTTCATTGTTTTATATGCCTATTTTTGTATAGACTTTCATTCTGGTTGAATTATGTAAATGACATTGTGCATGTTTTGTTCACATAGTTAATGACACAGTCACAGAAGATCATGGGCAGCCCAAGGAAGCTTGCTCACGGAGACCTGCATTTACAGAGCTGTGGAGCTTTGAGTTCCCCATCCTCATCCTTGCGCCGTTCACCTCGAGAAACCAGACAGAGAGATGTCTCTGCTACTCTGGATCATCAGTCGCCACATCATCCTCAAAGCCTCATCAGTGTATGCAGAGAAACTACACTCTGACCTCCTGGACCACAACACCTTTTTCCTTATAATCCTCTAAACATGTGCCAAGGCCAAATCCTAAGTCTCATCAGCAGAAACTGTAGCTCTTGAAACAACAGCAAATGTGGAGCTGATGCTCCTCATGATTAAAAGGTTCTAAATAAAAAAAGAAACACCAGAGTGTTTACCTGCAGGGGTATATATTTTTATTTTAATGTCAGAAAACATAAAAAATATTTGTTATAATAAAAACTGATGAATTTGCTACTGTACTAAATAGATAGGAAAAGGAGAGCTATGGATTTACATCTATGAAACTGTCTATTTGAATTTACAAAACATTAAAACACACAGCTTCTGCAAACTTTGTTAAATATTGGATATATTTGGTCATTGTGTGCCACTGCAGGGCGGAGAACTTTATGAAGATGGATTATTCAACTTACCTCAGTGTGTAATTTTTATTTTCAGTGTTGCAAAATAAAAATGTCTGTTTGTACTTTTTCTCTATGGACTGCTATTGTAAGTTTATCACATTCATTTGTTAGGGTTGGGTAAGGAACATATTTTATAGTAATCATATTCCATTATATTACATAATCCGTAATAACAGTCCTATTTCAGCACTACATTTCATTAAACCTCAGTGTTGAGTATTTTCTGTGCTGTGCAATAAAGTTTTTTCCCCAGATTCCTTATCTATTCCAAGAACCCTTGGTAATCTGCACAAAATGGTTGATGTTTTAGTTTTTCCTAATACACTTTCACTGAGGTTCTGAAAAGTCTGTGTGATATTTGAGCACACTATAAATCAATAATAATTCTCTTAGCGTGTTTTTGAACGTGTTTTATCTACTACCATCTACTGATACAATGTATACTAAACAAAAGGTAATAAATAAACAAATTTAGGCTGCGCATGAATGCGACGTCCAGACTTTTGAGCGTCTATGTTCATTATAGTACTAGAGACCCCGCCTTCTCCTATTATTTGAGCGTCCAATTAGAGTTGAGCAAAATGTAACAGTTACGTACACAACCAATCCGATGCGGCTAGTTCACACTGTTGTATCCACCGATTGGGCGTTCTGGCTGTCGATCATAGCCCTCAGTACACCTTACACGCTGGACGACATTTTTCTGATTTTTGTAGAGACGTCTAACCTGGCAGTTAGGTTCTTAAAATACCGAGGCGTCTACGGTTTTAATTCGTTGTCGTTTATGTGTACGCGAACATAGTGTTTGCTCGTTTATTCTCGCATTTTGTCAGGAACGAGGCTGTTGTTGACTTCTAAGCAAATTCTAAGGCTAGCTGTACGTGTACGGATAGTCAAGCCTGCATTCAGGTCCATTCAAAGACGTATTAAACGCATATTTTCAGATTGTTTATACTTGTGTTGCTTTATATCGGGTGCGTATATGATGCTTTGCCGAATACTGTAAATTTGACCTCGCTGGCAGTGGCAAATGCGATGCTAACTGCCCGATAGCATGTGTTGTGTTGCTAATGTTAATGGATCTTTGTACAAGCTCAAACCGGTCGAGGTTCTGTTTTTTTGACTGCATTGCTTTGTATTAACAAGAGATCAATATCGTATTGTTTGAGTGAAACTAGCACACGGCTTTCACCCCACTGGCTCTGTTATCAGATCAACGCAAGGCACTTGCTAATACTGTTAACAGCTGATCCCCGTATTCAGAAGTCTATACACCAGACTAGCATGACAGCAGATCTGCAGAGATGACCTTAACGAAATAAAAACGCATGATCAAGTTTTGTCGGATCACGCGGAGGGAGGAAATGTTATGGTTGTGCGCTATTAGCTCGCGTCAACCCCGGGATAGGCCACGTCGCCTGTATGTGCGTTAATGTATTTGATCTACTGGCGGTGGCGTTGCGTGAATGCAAACAAGGAAAACGCGAAATCGCCAACTGTGCGGAAGGGACACGGAGGAAACGTCAAATTTGTAGCTGTCACCATTTCAGGACATCTCAAGGTTGCTATAAGCTAAACGGTTAAAAACCTCAAGGAGATATGCGTTTTATTTAAATACTTGAAGACAGACAACTTAGTTTGACAGTGACTACGGTAACGTTACACGTATTTTAACGCTCACACAAAGCTGGTGATCGTAATCTGTGAGTTTCTTCGATTACACAATGATCGGGTTCGGGGCGAATCGACGCGGGGGTCGCCTCCCGTCTTTCATCCTGATCGTGTTATCGGTGATTATAATCATCGTGTCTTTTAACTACTGGAGCGTGTCCACTAAACACGGGCGCCTGCTGGACGAGCTGGCCGAGGTACAGACGCAGGTAAAGCGCACGGACGCGGCACGCTCCCGCCTGGAGAAGAGAAACTCAGAGCTGATGATGCAGGTGGACACGCACAGGAAACAGATCGAACAGAAAGATGGAGACTACAGCGTGATGGAAAGCAAACTTCAGGCCAGAGATGCGCTGCTGAAATCATGCACCGACGAGAAGGTGGGTGAGAAATTGTAAATAAAAAATAAAGGGTATGTTTTGCTGCATTTTCTAGCAACCCTTTAATAGTAAAACAGCCTTTATTTAGTTTAATTCTTTTAATGAAAGAGACTGTACATCTTATATACTGTGAAGAAGCATAACAAACTGTAGGTGTGACTCCAGCCATAGTCATGTCTCATATGCAGATCATTTAGGATAAAACTGTTTTGTCTTGGTCCTTTAAGTTAGTCTCAATGATTGTGGTGTATACTAAAAACTTTGTTTGTCTGACATTAGGAGAAATTTGTTTATTGGTAGGTGCTTGGATAACACAAACAAGTGAAAGTTTGTGGAGTATGTGGCCAATGCAAATGCAGTGGTTTATTGAGCTGTTTTTATCAATTATGTTTCCAAGGAACATTTAGTAGTGCAGGAAGTATATTGACTAGATTTGATCTTTTACACGGTCACAAAAGTATTACTTATGATCTGTTTTGTAATTCAATTCAGTGTTAACCATTCAGTTGTGCCTGCTCTACTAGTTGTTGTTAAGCCGTTTTCACCTTGTTTGACTTGTACAGTCTGGTTGAGGTGACTAACCGCAGCATGTAGAAGCACTTGAGACCTACAAAAAGTCAGTCATGTAGCGATATATATTTCCCCAAACATCAGTATTCTATTAATAAAACCTAGATGTGCAAGGCCTTGGGCTTGAAGGCTTCTCTGTGGTTGTGTGACACAGCTGAGAGCTCATGATCAGGACCCATCTGTGTGCTTAGAGCCCCTCACGCTCCCACATGTCTCAGGGGACAGCAGAATGAATTTGGCTACAACTCTGGAACACTTTCGGGGAAATAACCTAAAGATCTAAAAATGCATTCATTGCATTTAACTGCCCTATCGCTCTGCTACTTAGCTGTCAATTTACTAAACTACTAAACTAAACTTGGTAAGGATGGTTGATGTTTCATTGTGAGACATTACAGCCTAGGCCTTGTTTGTCTGAACAAATGGTGGTATCAGGCATTGGTATTGGTGTACATTGAGCATCCTGTACCTGTGTGGATTGATGCTTCGCTGCAGCAAAGGTTTGGCCATATAGCTCTCATAGGCCCCTTTATACATTTATGCACTTTCAAATGAATCATATATATGGGAGTGCTGCAGTCTTTTATCTTTTGTAAAAATCTGCTCACACTCGTGAATATGATCTGAAGCTTAATGGCCTTTTGCTGGCAAAATTAGTTGATACTTGCAATGCAATGCATGATGGTTTAATGAAAAATTATGCTATTTTTCACAGACTACTGCTTAAGTTACCGACAAACTAATAATCGTCTTGTGGGCTTTACACCATGACCAAAGTATTTTTATTGGTAAAACACAACAAAGCCACTGTAGCGATACTGTTGTCTGTTATATATCAAAGGTGGAGGAGATCTGGTGTGTCAACATGCATGCGTGGACACACCTATTCAATTTCACTTTTCTGTTACTCCGTAGTAGTTGTCTTGGTGTTACGCAAACAGTGTATTGTATTTATTACGTATCTAATGTAATATGCACCTTGTACATGTTACTTTCAAATTACATTTCCCAATATGTTGTTTATATGGGTGTGATGAGACACTTATCCAATGAGACTGAGTTCAAGAGAACTTTACTTTTTTAAAGAAATCCTCAATAATGAAATATATAGGGAAAAATAATCTCTTATTCACCTTAAAAACACAAAATGCAAAAATGGAAGCATTATAAAATCAACCTTCAAATTAAACTTCTATTTAAAAGAATTATATTATGCAGTACGTACGTAAGCAATACGTATACACTGCTAAATTGTTTTCACAAACTCGAGCAGTAATGCACAAAAAATATTTCTTAACAGGTGCAGCTTTTAGTAAAGAGCTGTGGTTGTTTTCTTTATATGCTTTTTGCATAGTGTTCATACATTACACATATTTTTTTAACTTTGTCTTAATTGTCTTAATTTTATCCTTTGTGTTTTTAGAATAAACTCCAAACTGATGTCAGTGCCCAGATGTCAGAGATTCACAGGCTCAAGGGTAAGATGTTCACTGCTGTTTCCCAATATCAACACTTTAATAAAACCAGATTATACAATATACACAAGGAGTTCAGCACTGTGTTTGTTATAATGTGGTAATGACCATAAATGATCTTGTTGTTGCTTCCTGATTCACATCTTCATATCAGATGCAAAATATTTAATTGACAGCTATAGTAAATCGATACTAAAAGTATGTGTGCGTACATTTACAGAGCAGGTGAAGGAGTTAAAACAGGAAGTCATCCGACAGGAAGATCAGTTGAGGGATGTGCGGAAAAACAGCACTAACATGGAGAAGAAGCTGGAATATGAAAGGTGAATGCAGACACGCTTGCAGTTGAAAGAAGGACTCTGTATACACTTGATGCAGTTAGATGCTTTACCGAAGCATTACATGAAACCATGGTCGTCTGGCTGATCTGTGCTCGTGTTTTGCAGCTTGCAGTGTGGTCGTCAGATAGCCGAGCTGAAAGCTGAGTATGACGAGAGCAAGAAAAAAGTGGAGGAGGAGGCAGTAAAGCTCAGACAGGTGCTTTGATGTGTATGAGTCACTGTAAACTCTTTTACATGGCTGTATTCACACACACTTTAACTTTCTCTCTAAACTTGTTATGCTGAGTGCAGAGTTTCTTAGAGAATCAGAAAGCAGATGCAGGGGTTCGGCAGGTGGATTCAGAAATTGACTCCAACAAAAGAAAAGAAAATGAGGATGGTGCAGAGCAAAACACAGTGGCTGTACAGCAACACGACAGCCCGGCCCTTAAAGGTAGCACGCGGAAACACAAACATTTGACTTGTCCACTAATACCTATTGATGGTGGTGATTCATTTTTCATCTTGTTTTTGTAACACACAAGATGAGATGGTTAAACCTGGTAGTGATGCGGGCATGCCTGGCATAGAGGACAGTGAAGTAGGCAAGATAGACGATGCACTGTTTGGTAAGTAACTGGATGTATTAAACCGCCTCTTCTAAATGTTTGGGTTACTAAGAAAATAAACTGTTGGATTTTTAAAATAGTAGTAATATTATGCTGCTTGTTAATTCAATTAAATGCACATTTCTCTGCTTCTCCAGCACTAAAGAAACCAGCCATCACACAGAAACACATGGAGCCCGCAGAGGCTGCGGCATTGCTAAAGGAGGAGAGGGCAGGGCTTGGAGCTGGTGCCCTACCAGGGGATGATTTAGCTCGGGGGCAACCGTTGGATCGACCAGACATGCCTCCTGACGAAAGTCTGCAATTGGAGAACCAAGAGGGCCCCATCCAGCAGCAGGTTCCAAAGCCAGTGGCTGACAAACCCATGCTGTTTGATGAGGACAATAAGGTAGCCATTAAGGCAGATGAGTTTGGAGAGCAGCGCAGACAACTGGGAGGTGAGGGTTTGTTCATCTGTGTTAATGTTAATACTGTACCAGTGCAGTACCCAAACATACATATACACGCATGTACTGGAGGTTCAACATTTAATGCAGCATAAACCACCTAATGTATACTCTTGGTTTTGTAGGTCATTTCAGCCTTAGTTGTGCATTGTATTTATTAGGGGTGTAACGATTCTTAAACCGAAAAAGAAACAATTTGCAATTAAGTGATGTCTTATGTGTATAAAGGATTTATAATACGAGTCTATGTTAAATTAAAGACTGATCGGATTTGCATCGCGTTGTCGATGAGTGTAATCCTCATTTATTTTCATCATTACATTCAGAGAAACAAATAAAACTACATTTAGACCTAATGTTATAGGCTATGCTTATATTGCATATGTATGAGGGGGAAACAATTGTATCATGTTGTCAATCACTCTCTCCTACACTGAGTGAATGAACCCTCGATCGTTTTTCCTTGAAGCGCAGTGTCTTTTTATCTACAACTCGCAGTACATACACTAGAAAGAGCACAACACTATGCGAACAAAACAAATGCAAGTTATTCAATTTACATTGGCAGTAAAATAAGCTTCTTGATGAGGTTCTCGAAGAGGTTTTGCTCATTAATGTATTTAAAATAATGAAATGCACATTTTTATTGTTGTACAGTGGCAGGCAGTGCCACAGATGCTCTCCCTACTGTACTGTGCTGCTCACCTCACGTGACTCGTCATTTTGCCTTACGTCACAATTTTTTATCTTCCTTCACATTTGATTACAACACTTTAAACAACTTATGACAATTAATAACTATTAGCTGTATTTTTCTAAATATTAAACACTTAAATTACTGTCTTCCAAAGAGAAATGTGAAGCCAATGTATAAAGTTAAGAAGTTAAATTGTTGTTGTTAATATGAAGTTAAAAGTAAATCTAGTGGGTTTTTTTAGCATTGCTGGTGCCGAACCGAACTGTGGCTCTAAAACCGTGTACCGTATCGAACCGTGGAATTGGTGTATCGTGACACCCATAGTATTTATTAAAGCTAAACTATGTAACTTTTGGCTCTCCAGCAGCATACAACTGCAAATTGTTGGGCAATATATGAGTTGGGCTTTATCTCTTCTCTTCTCATGAATCTAATGGTTTGAGGTGTACCGCTTTACAAAACCTTGATGGGTCTTTACAGTTTGATAATGGGTACACTTTTACAGAGACCGACTCAATGAAAGCCCTGGCTCGATAGTCGAAATGCAGCTACTATGATTTGACTTTTTGTTGTGACCTTACAGTCAAAATATCATTTTTTTACAGTATTGTTTTTACATTTAGTATGATTTTATGTAGAAAACAGTAAATCACAAAAAAATTACTTACAGGCACAGGCAGGGTCACAAATAGGTTTCATGGCTTGTATAACGTTCTGGGCAGTACATTTTCTTTACTCCACCTGCCATTGGTGGGTGTGGCAAAAAGTTTTTATGTAGTTAATTGTGTCTTTTCTTTCTGTTTCATTAGCTCCTGAAGTTATAAAGGCAGAGGGAGTTGCACTTCCTCCTAACCCTGCTCAGGTCCTGCCCAAGCCCATTGATCCTCACAATGGCAGAGATCTTGTCCCTGCTGATCCTCCACGTCACCGTCAGAGTAAGTATTAAACAGTACCAGGGTGGGGATGAGTGTAGTTTCTGTCTAAAACAATAATCCAATAATCAGCTACAGTGATATTTCCAGTAAATGTAGCTGATGTATGTGTTACTGTCATTTGATGGTCTCATACGTCTCAGCTGAACTCTCCCACCTAAAAGAATAGTTCATCTTTAGATGAAAATTGTTTTTTGATCATGTTTTTGGATTAACTGTTCTTTTAACTGTTCTCACTAGGCTTCGATGCCATCATTCAAAGCAGTTTACAGACTTAAATCAATTCCAATGTGTGAATGTGTGCATATATAAAGCACAGGCAGTGTGGTCTGTGTGTGAAATGGAGATTGTGAAGTTATTATGATGTCAGCAAGTTGGCTTAAATTCAAGCGTGTGTGTGTGTGTGTGTGTGCGCGTGTGTGTGTGTGTGGTGCTGATAACTGCTTCCTGATTTTGCTCTCCATAATTCTTCAACTCTACCATGTTGCCCATCCCATCCAGCCATCTTTTCTTTGTAAAGTCCTCTTCCACCAGCTCCATTCCTCACATGTCCTCTGGAATTCCCTTGAGTCTAAGTTATGGCCATATACATTGTCATTTTAAACTCAATACGCTTTCTCTGACTGTTCCTTTTCTTATTACTTTTTCTTGCTGTCTTTCCTTCCTTCCTGATGGGGCCCTTCTCTGCCTCTGCAGGCCGTTTCTTTGATGAAAATGAGTCCCCTGTAGATCCGCAACACGGCAATAAGCTGGCGGACTACAACGGGGACGATGGCAACGTGGGTGAGTATGAGGCGGACAAGCAGGCCGAGCTGGCCTACAATGAGGAAGAGGATGGTGATGGTGGGGAGGAAGACGTTCAAGGTGAGCCAGGGGGATTGCGACTGCTTTGCTTTTCCGTCTCCTCTCCCCCTCCCTTGTACTGTTGCTGTGCTGCTTATGTTAAGCCACCAGTTCAGTCATCAGCTCACACGAAGTACTGAGTAACTATCAGCTCTAATGCTTGTAAGGCAACAAAGTTTGAAGCCCTTTTTGTGATCAAACACGGTTCGCTGAGAGCATGTAAAAGGAAGAGAGTGTGATACCCTTAGTGCTTTCGACTCGAGCCATGTGGTTATGAGACTGAACTTCCTCCCAGCATGCCTCATTTGGGTCTTTTGTGTATTCTCCAAATGTCGATCACTGTCTTTACTAATCAATGTGCTTGTGTGTAGACCTTGATGCATGTAAAACTCCATCTTTTTTATATGCCATTTGTTTCACATTGATGTTCTAATAAGATGTTTCAAAATCAGTGTTGTTTAGTTGTGCACAACCCATATTGAACCATTGTCTGGCCATCTTTTTGTTCATATTCCCAAGCTTCCTTTGCCACTAATCTCATTTGTGACAATGGCTAACCCATTTTCTCTTATGTTACATGCACACTGCAAAGTTTTGGAAGTGACAATTGCATTTAAATGCATAAATCCCAGACATTATTGTCCTGTGTATAAACAAGATACAGGAGTCACTCTCAAAATTGACTGGCATCTTGTGCATGTAAATAAGTAACTTGAGTATCATGAGTAAAACTGTTACTAATACTGTATTAACAACAGAGTGACCAAAATGACCAATTTTACCAAAGGTAAGTAGTTTGCATCGCTGTTCAATCACTGTACACTTTCTCAAACATCATGTTTGGATTGCCCCTAGAATTTAGGGCTGATGGAAGCAATTATGGATAGAGATGGTATCAAAATTTGTGAGTGGAGACGTGCTCTGTACTTCAGCCGAGTGTCAAAAAGAGAGAGGTGCTGCATAAAAAAAACTTGGTTTGGTACACATTACCCAGACTTGAAGTGACACACCTGTAGAGGCCACCATATTTCATTGCAGTGTGTACATGGCCTCTCACTCTTTTTAGTTGAAATAAAGCTCAGGTAGTTAACGTTAGTTATTAGTCATTGTTGTGAAACTTTCATTGTACTCTAACTTGTAATACTTGTATGTTTTAGATGATGAAGACCGGGAGGCTCCAGGTGAAAGGGCTGTGGATTATGGAAAACGACATCAACCAATTGATATTCTGTAGTTCCATCCCAAAATAACTGAAATCGAGCTTTGGATGTACCTGAAAACGAAGTAGCAAAGAGAGGAAAAACTCTCTGGTTTCAGCTGTGATTTTGGTGTAATGTATGATTGGAGATGTTCAAACAATTTCAGCGACTTCAGAAAAGGAGCGTCTTACAGCAGTTACGGATGTGACATTGATTGTCGCTGCCGAGACTTTTATTCAACGAATGTTGCGAATGTTTGCTTACACATGACCTAATTTGAGAGTATTTTCTCCTCATCTGTAGCACAGATCTAACAGAATTGGGAAAAAAATATATAATGTACAAATGTTTTTTAAGTAATAAAACACCTTGGACTAGAGGATATTACTGTGAATAGACAGACGATATGGAAGTAATGTTTGATTCACACAGTGGATCATATTGAAGCTACTACTATTGAAAAGGACCTACAGTACACAAGAAGATTCCTCCCTGCGAACTGCTGATGTCCTTGATGCGTAATGTCCCTTTATCTTTTTGGACAATTGTTACTGAATCAAGGGGACAATGCCCTCTAATGGAAAGTGACAACTTTTGTCCGGATATTAGACAAGACTTCTGTGATTGCTGGAGCCATTTTTTACTGCTTACTGGTTCTGGATCTAATGAACGCAAGTCTACACAGTCTTGTAAGGACATTATTGCATGCAAAAGACAGCCTTCGTAAATCAACCTGTAGAACAACAAAGCAATACTTTGTGCCACACACTAAATCATCACAGCTGTCAGCCTGCTTCCTTTCTTACTGGTAGCCGTAGATGTACAGTACATAACAGGAGTCCATGTGACGAGTGATGCTGTAGAATTCCCAAACTCTCAAATGGAAATAATGATCATAGACCTAACTTTGTTTTTCATAATCAAGTGAAATTTGATAGGGTTTGCATACTGAATGTACTCTTAAAGCTTGTGATTGTTTTGAGATCTGTCACATGGGTGTTTGGGCTCTCTAACTCTTACAAAGCTGCGCAGTGCAATCCAAGGATAACGTTTAACAAAATGCTTTATATTTCCAATAAACTGGATCTGTTTTGGAAAGTAAATTCCTATCACTGTGATTTGATGTATGGAAAGTAATGTCGAGAAAAGCACGCTCCAGAAATCATGATACATTTTACCCAAG
This sequence comes from Oreonectes daqikongensis, assembly GCA_026939265.1. Lineage (NCBI taxonomy): Eukaryota > Metazoa > Chordata > Actinopteri > Cypriniformes > Nemacheilidae > Oreonectes > Oreonectes daqikongensis. The sequence continues at coordinate 466,569 of JAOTQM010000074.1, forward strand.
CTGCTTTAGAACGTACCTGACTACATTAAAATCAATAAATGATTTGTATTGTATATACAGATACGGTCTGTTTCCATTCAAATTATGTTTTGTTTATGTGAGTGTGTACACAATTGTTTCCCCCTTTAAGACTTAAGACATTTGTAAACTGAAATTCTCACATAAATTGAAATTTACGTCATTCTGCAAAGCAAGTGCTTTGGTAGCAGGGTATTACCATGACGTCCCTTTACTGATCTACTCATACCCGATGCGCTCGTGCTATTTTACTGCTTTGTTTAGGTAACGTTAACGGCATAAATCTGCTGCTGCTAGCATAAAAAAAATCATTTGTGACTCTTTGTTTTGTTCAATTTTGAAGCACTCTTGTATGATAAATGGAACCCCAAAAGAGCAGCCTTCCGGTAAGATCATGTTTGAATTACGACTAATACGTCATTTTTGTATTAGTTCACTACCACGCTACCGAGTAAATGAAGACAACAATGCTTCAAAACTAAAATAATGCTTTAATGATCTTGAACACTTGATTATTTGTTTCCTGCTTCAATACTGTGTATTGCATGAACGCTAAAAGCTGAACCCCTCGCACTGCGAAGCCTAAATATTGTTTTTGTATTCGAAACAGAAAGGGGGTGTGGGACGCGCAGCGCAGGACGCATGCTCGCTCCTCTCCTCATCCGGGTACCTGCAGTTGACTGTGTGGGTACGGAGGCGGGAAATGGCGTCCAGAGGTGCGAAGAGGACAGAGGTGAACCTCGTCTGAAGAGGCAAGCGAACAAGAGCGAGCGTCACACCGCGGCGGTCATTTAAACAGACCGTTATCCAAGAACGCGATCCCGGAGCTTTGTCTAGTAAGTAATTTCCTCAGTCCGTCCGGCATGTGGGAGAATATCCCCCTGAAACTGGCCGTCCGTACGCTCCGGTTCGTTATGTTTCCCTTGTGGTTCGATGCACTCCTGTAGCACCGTACACACGCGGATACAGGGGCTGTAAAACGACCCGTTCCCGCGCTTTCTTTTTCTACAGGCTGTCAGTTGTTTTGAGTGACACGAGCTGGTGCTTCTTATATTGGCAGGACGTGAGAAGCAGCTTTCTGCTTGCATTTTTCTAGCGCAATGTTAACAGTTTCTGGTGCTGCCTGCTCTTGTCCATCATCATATTTCAGTTCTGGACAGAATACAGATGTGTACTCCATGGCGTGCAAATACAATTTCTTCAATTGAAATCAACTTTCAAGGTTGAACTAAACGGATAAAATCATTGGGAAGTTGTTTTTGCGTATCTTTAACGCATGTTTCCCGCCCACTACAATGTCTTGAGTGTGCCAGCGGCTGAATTTCATCATTTCAGTAGTGAAGTAACGTTATGTGACGAGTAGTATAGAACTTGAAAGTGTATTTTCCCTCTTTTTCATCACAAATGGTGGCAGTTGACTGTCACTTGTCCTAGATGTCAGGACATTTGTCTAGCTGTTATGGGACAGGTTGCAAGCTAGTGGTAGTGTCTGTGAATCCTTGTAGGTTTTTTTTTTACCTGTAATGCCAATGCATTAAATATAATATTCAGCTATTACACTTAAGTTTGTAATTCTGATGCCCATATGATAGTAATCGTGGATATGGCAAAACTGCTTGAAAACGTGTCCGTTGCTTTGTTTGCTGTCAGTCTGACATGGCATATTTTTTCTCCAGCAACTGCATTGACTTGTGTTAATGGTTGTGATGGAAAAGGTCAAAGGGGTCACATAAATAGTTTTTGTATTAAAAGGTTTTATTTTCTCAGTTTATGGTGTTCTTGCCGACAAATAATCCAGGAATTTATGCTCATTGATTGTTGAGTGTTACTCTGTTATTACATCTGTTAAATCCTGCTACGTCTTTTCCTGTGTAAGGAAGGTATTAGCTCCTCATTGTTGTGAGGTAGCTGTCTTGGCATGATGTGTGCTTGTTTGAGGCAATGGATGAGTCACCTTTTTTATGGTTAAGAAAAAAAACTGAGAAATATTACCAGCTCTACCCTTGTCTCCTCATTTTTCCCACTGTTTCTGTTACTGTCACTTATTCTCTCGCCATTCCTCTCCTGTTTTTTGCATGCTTTCATGCTCGCAGTATCTCTCATTGTCTTTCTCTGTTTAACGCACACTGCTGCCGTTGCACAAGAGAGCTCTGTTTTCTTGCTTTCCCCCCAAATTTGTAATCTTTTTTTGGTTAACAGGTTTCATCTTTAGTGGATTGTGCACTGTCAATATGTATTTGAAATGCATCCTAGATGTAAGATGTATCAAGCTATCTCATTCGCTAAAATTAAACGGGTTTAGGAAAACTGGTGCGTTTCTTCTGCACTCAATATTAAAAGGTTTTCCAACTCCTTGGAAATTCATTGATGAAAAATATATGCATCCTAATTTACTAATAAGTTCAGTAGGTGGGTGAAGATGTAAAACATGATTTTCTTAAAAACACATCCACATTTTCTTTTTTCTAATTAAAAACAAGTTATGACACGTTTAAAGGCATTAATTTAAAACATGTTCTGACATTTAGCACAATTAAAAAAAAAAATGTCAATCCCATAGCATGTTTTTATTGATCATACATAATAAGACATTAATTAATTATGTATTAATAGAAAATTATACATCTAACATTTTTGCGAAAAACTATCTGTATCGGAAAATGAGAATTAAAAATTAGTGTACACAGTGTGACAAGAGAATTTTAAGCTTTTAACTAGAAAAACGTGACATGACAAAAGACATTAGAAACGCATAAGAACCCATTATAATTTAATATTTTGTCCACACTGGATGCAGCGCGGCGCGACAAATTCATTTAGGGTTGCGTCCGGTGTAGACACAGTGTGAATGTAAATCTTTGTGTGTGTGAAAACAGTCCTTGTTACAGAGGATGATAATATCAGTAAATTTTTAACACTATTTCTTAATTTCATTTTTTTTATACATGACATCCGTTGTTTTTGACATGTTTTCTAACAGGTGAACTGTGTTCATGTTTATATATCCAAACAGACGACAACAGTGACAGGTTTTGAAAATGCTATTTTGTACTCTTTTATTCACAAGTTGGCCAATGTACCGTTCTGCTTCTCTCTGCTGCTCACTACACAGAGTAGATGCAGAGAGAGACTATCCCTGCACCGGGAAAGCGAGACATTGCGTTCGCCGGGCAGTATAGACGACAGTTTCCCACTGAAGGAAAGCTAAGGTTTACCCAAAAAGACGCTAGGTTTGTCGTTATGCGCGTCTTTTGAACAAAAGTCACTAAAGGGGTAGGAAAAGTCACTAAATTTAGTAAAATAGTTGCCAAATTCGCAACATTGGCCAGACAAGTTAGGAATGAATGGGAAACACTGCGTCACTTAGAAGCTGTGGCGAAGAGGTTTTTGGTGTGGCGGCGTACCACTGCAAAATTAATATAGCAGAAAAACTTCTGTCAATTTTTCTTTTTTTAAATTACACAAATCGGGACGTGTTACGCCAATGAGAATTTCAGCAGAAAAAGCAATGAAATACATAAACAATTAATTCCTATGTTAAAAGTATGCTTTGTGCAAGCCGGTAGAGAACACAATTATGTTTATTATGATCATTTTTGTTACAGAATAATTAAAATCTTTAGTGTCATGATGTTTTAGTGGTTTTGTGAGAGTGACCCAGGTAGTGCTGTTGTCTCCCAGGTTTGAGTTTCAGCTGGGGTTGCATGTTCTCCCTGTGTCTGCATGGGTTTCTGTCAACAGTCCAAAGGCATGCAGGTTAGCTTAATTGGGCATGCTTACCTTTATGTGTGTTTGCATGAACAAAAGCTTTTGAAACCGTGGTCACTATCAAAATACTGTGGTTATTAAACACTGGTTCTTGCCATTATGAATATAGCCATGAAGCTGGAATGTTGTTAAGAAAGGAGAGAAAAGGCTCAACAAATATGTGTGTTAGCTTCTTTTATGAAAGCATGTTGAAGGTACAGTCAAGGCTGAGCTTGGAGTCATCAGTGACAGGTCACAAATGCTGGAACATGTTTGTGGCCAGTTGTTACGTAAGCAGACTTTAGGGAGGGGGAACACACGACCAAACACTGTAGTTAATTTCAGGATTATTTTCCCCCCGTGATGTACTGTTCTTCCTTTAAAGGAGAGAGGGACACTTCCTCCACATCAGGAAAACATTAGCTGTATTTCCCTGTTTTTTCTCATCTCTCACTGCGTCTCGAAGTTGATTTGTAATAGTCCTCTTTTTGTTTCTCTAGTGTTTTTGCAATGTTAAGGGGTGAAAAGTAAACTTAATGTTTAAATGTTATGTTAAACTTCATGTTTTATTAATAGGTATGAATTATTCTTAAAGCAGTACAATACTCCCTAACATTTAATCCAGTGTTGTTATTAAGGATTCACACAATTTTGGGATTTGTCTGTTAAGTGTTTTTATGTGTTGGGAAATGAACAAGGCGCTTGTAGTTGACAATGCTTTGTTGTGGAGGTGCTTCAGCTGTAATGATGAACCATGTTGAAGGAAATGGTGTCTTGAATACATCCAGATGTCTGTGGCTAGCACTCTCGGCTGAAGTGTTGCGCTTTGAAAACCGAGCGAAGCACCATAACTCATTTAAGACCATCAAAGAACTATGATTTATTTACCTGTGTGAGAGAACTGGTGACCATAGCTGGAGAAGCTTCTCAATTGTCATTTGTGCAGATTTTGAACTTAGTTTGAGTTATGGCCTCCTGTTTTGCTTTTTTCATGTGTTTCTGTTTTCTTTCAGTAGTTGGAAAGTAAGCTTCTTTGTCTTTTTTCTCCCCACAGTTTTACATGTGACTCTTAACACAATGAGGCTGAGAATGCGCAAGGCTTCTCAGCGGCCAAACCTCGCTTGCAGGCCCCTCCCGGCCCGGACCAAACGCAAGCACTCTGAGATGGAGTGTTCAGGTGAAACGAAGGGACTTCTGTCTAGCATCAAGAATTTAATCCATGGAAATTCTATCAAGGTGAGCCTAAAGCAACCTGTGTCATTTCATTTTGAATGGCAGATGCACACCTACAGATTACATATCTTTTCTAGGTTTAGATCATTGCCTCCTTTCCTGGGGGTTGAAAGAAAAAAAAGATGTATAAAAATAGTTATGATTTCTGCAATAAAAACTAAATAAAACATTGCTAATTGCACTGTTTAAAGGATTCTATTATGCCCTTTTGCAAAGTCTTGATTTTGTTTTTGTCCGTGTGTAATGCTCTGTTTAGTTCCGGTCTCTATACCTTTTTCAATTAGAGCACTAATCTGATATGTCCCATCCCTACCACAAGCTTCAACTTCTCATGTGTAGACACTTTTTGTCACCAGAACAATAACAGAGACTTTCCAGTAAACACATAAACTAACGGTGTACACTACAGTTTGCAGACTTTTTTATACTCAAAGAATTTTTACACTTTACACACAAAATGTAAAATAAAGCAAAACATGTCCCTTTAAAGGCACGTGTCGAATTTTTTGTGGCATCTAGTGGTCGTACATAAATTTGATCTCATTTCTAAACGATGGTGTATTTCCGTGCTTTCAGTCACGCTGCATTCACGCATTATTGGTCACACTCACAATGTAAAACAAAACACTGTTAATTCACCAATCATGCTAGAGATTGTGAATAATTCAGACACTTCTCCCTCATTTACGGCACTCTGCTCATCCTATATTTGAGGTAATTTTGCGTATTTAAGGCTTTTATGTAGCAATAATATAGCCGCAACAATAGGTGGCGCCAAATACAGGTAAAACGAGTTCAGGACTGAAGCAACCATTAAAGGGAAACTCTGCCCAAAAATCACCCTGAAGTCGTTTAACAACCCTAGGACCTCCATCTATCTTCAGAACACAAATTATGATTTTATGCGGTACATTAGATGCGGTACCGGTCCCCCACATTGACTGAAATGCAACCAACCATCAAAGCGTAGAAAGTGATCGAAGCACATAGTTAAATAGTCCATGTGATTCTGGTGGTTCAGTATTATTTAATATAATGCGACGAGGATACTTTTTTTGTGCGCAAATAAACAAAATTAAGACCGTATTTCACAATTTCCTGACTTCCGTGTTAGTTTACACTGCATGTTCACGAGAGCACACACTAACAAGTTTATCCTGCATAAACAAATTCTATCACTTTATTTTAACTGAATGCCCTGTGCTTTTTTTTTACTTGAGTGCAATAAATGTTTCAGTTAAAAAAAGTGAGAATCGTGTGAGAGAAGCACAATCTCAATTCCCATAGAGATAAATTGATTCACATTTAATTGTGCAGCCCTATTAATATGTCCTTTACCCATTCGGTTTTGGATTTTTTACCAAGAACATAACTCCCATAATTATTTGTTATTTACATTATATTATTTAATTTGGTTTGATTATAGAAAGAATATGGTGTGCAGCTGTTTCACAGAAAGTTATAAAACATCGCAAAGCTTCAAAGTCAAATCTATTAATTGACAATTATAATTTCAATTACAATATTGAGGTGATTAATCGACAGTTATGATTTTTTTCATAATCGTGCAGCCCTACTGTAGAAACAACATGGTGAATTCCATGTAAGGTGCCCCGGGTGTATGTAGATAGAAATAGCTCATTCTAAGGTAAGAAAAACAAAAGCTCCATTATGTAAGGTTTTTATACACTTTGTAGTTATGTATATTATATTGAATTTCTGTCAATAGAGCCTCCAAAATAACTACACTCTGGTCCTTTAAATTGCACTAGAGTTTCAGGTCAAGATCGGTCACTAGGTAAATGCACCTGCTCTGAATTGTTGTTTTGTCAGGAATCAACAACAAGTGAAAACATATGTGTGAACATATGTGGAATATTATTTCAAAATTAAAAAACAATAATATAGTTCTTGTTTTATATAGTGTGAAGTGTGTTGGCTTGTTTATTTGCTTTGTTGTGTGAAGCTTGTATTGAATGTTTGCAGCTTTGTAACAGAAGTGTGAAAATCTTTAAAAAAAATAAAATAGCCACTGTTGGGATGTGCTCAAATGTGGGCTGCATCACATCACATGACCAAGCATATTCACAAAACATGCAAACAGTTATCACCTGGGGGAAATGTTTCCATTGGGTTGAGGTTGGTCATAAACAAAAAAAGCAGAATATATAGGTCAGTAATCAGGATTATTATTGGTAAAAAGAACCACTGGTTTAGATGATCATGGCCCAGAATGTTGTAGGATGGAATGCGAGCAGGACCTGGTGTCATATTCCCCCCAGAAATGCATGGCGGAATGTCGCTGCTTGTCTGAGGAGCTCAGTCCTGTTCTAATTTTAGCTGTGGTTCCACAGTGCTCACATAATAACAGTAGGTAGGGTCGGCTTTAACAGGCATGCAGCCTGCAGGAGAACTAGTGCTTTAGGGGAGATGATATGTTTAGGACTTATAAGGTTCTCTTGATTTTGGTTCTAAATCCCCCCCGTTCTTTCCACGGAATGGTTTTTCCATATGGCAGATATGATTGAGGTCCAGAATCATATACATGTGTCATATACAGACTAATCACACTTTATTTTTAATCTTAACTAGACTAAGTTTAAAGTTTGAAAAGGCTACTTTTATAACTGTGGAAAGCATTTGTAACTGTAATTTATAATTATCATTGTTTTTTAAACAAGGTAGCAGATAAAAGCAACCTTGAACATATTTTGGTCTAGGTATAGATACTGACTGTTGGTTTTTATCAGGTGAAGCAGGAGAACCCAGTAAAGAGGAATCGCTTGAGCTGCGAGCTGATCACTTCCACACCACAGAGAAATGACCTGTCAAGGAAAAGCATCTACAGAGCTCGTAGGAAAAGCTCCATTAATGGAGGTGAGCTGATTTTCTTTCCTAAGGCAGGGGTTCACAAACTTTTTCATTCAAGGACCCACCTAGTCCAGTATGATCTGTTTCAAGGCCTCCAGCATATTTATTTTATTGAAATTCGTTTTAACAAGAGAGTAATGAAATATAAGTTTAGTTGCAGCACCAAAATATACATATTGGTAGCATCAAAATTGTCTTTGCTAGTCATTAATTCGACTAAATAGTTTTTTGTGTCACCACAATAGCCAAGTGACTTTGCACAACCCACCTTATCCCACTGTGGGGCCCACAAGTGGGTGCTGACCACTGATCTATATAATGACTGGATTGCTCATGACGTCATTACACTGAAGCCACCGCGCCGCCATGTTGGTATGCCCAAACAACAGGAAGTTGTCACATATATATTATCAAATGGTACCTAACCAGTCACCACTTTTGTATTTATAGTATTCCAGTACATTTTTACAACGCAAATGTCTTAAGCATGTAAATGGTTATTATTTAAAGTCGATAATTTTTCCATCTTATTGGATATTGAGGCAGTTACATTAATCTTCATTTTAGTATCTTACATTATCACGGACGAGACACCTCAACATATGAAATATGTGCTCATTCTGAAATCTAAATACAGACTGTATATGTTCTTAAAATCACAAAGCTTTATTTCTACACGTTTACACACGTGCCATTACAACAGTGTGCATCACTCACCCTAATTTACATTTACATTTACGCATTTGGCAGATGCTTTTATCCAAAGCGACTTACATTACATTGTACTATACATTTGTACATTTTGTATAGTAAGCAAGTGGGGGTTAGGTGCCTTGCTCAAGGGCACTTCAGCCGTTACCCACCAGCCCTGAGAATCGAACCAGCAACCTTCTGGTCATGAGTCCAACTCTCTAACCACTGGGCCACGACTGCCCCAGTCCTTAATGATTTCTATACATCGCTATTTTACCTGAAATAAACATAAACACTGGAATAAACATCAGAAGTAACAAGTAATTAAACATACATGTAAACTAATAACTACGAGCTACAAACGATCACTTCCGGTGGCTTTACCTCCTGCCGTTGGCTTAGCGTTCTATGAGCTATCCAGTCATTATATAGATCAGTGGTGCTGACCCACAGTTTGACAAACCCCTGGCTTAGGGTGACATTTGCTGTAATTTTGGTATTGAAAATGAAATGAAAACTAAAATGCTAGTAAATACTAAATAGTAAATATAGTATGCATTTATTTTAAATGCATTATTAGACCTGCCCTTTGTCCAAGGCACTCATCAGAGTATCCAGTTGAACCTGTAAATACCTCTACCCAACACCTCCCACCGCTATAGTATAACAGACCAATATAAAGAGATTTAATTCTAATTTTGTTGTAGGTTAATAGATAGTTTTTCCTCCTCAAATGTTTTTCTGTAGCAACAACAAACCATGACACGAGTAAGCCTGTCAGGCCTAATGGGAAGTTGGAAGACTCCGAGGAGGTTGTGAACAGTCCACCCCGTACCACCCTGCTTGGAACCATCTTCTCTCCTGTCTTCAGCTTTTTTTCACCAGCAAATAAAAATGGTGAGATGACAAACACTGGACATAAGACTTACTGTCTACCTGAGCATAATGATTATCATTCTCACAGTCAGACAACAGACTTTATGAATACTGTATGAATAAATGAATGAAAACAGGAATACATTTCATGACATGATTGTTTAATGAGATGATTCTGAACAAAAGAAAACCAATGCAATGTTTATTCCAATGCATTAAAATCCTGTTCTCTGACCCATCAGGCTCAGATTCACCAGGCCAGGCAGTGGAGGCAGAAGAGATTGTAAAGCAGCTGGAAATGGAGCAAGTAGAAGAAATGCCCACCAGTACTGCCACATCTAGAGAGCCCCGAAGTGTCCCTCTCTACAGTAGTGCCATGCCCTCAGCCTTTAGACCACCACCTTCCATTCACACACCTGAGTGTGAAGACACCACTCATCCTGACCTGCCCCCTCTCACAGGTGTGAAACACATTGGATTATCCATACTACGGGCTAAATCAAATGCGGTTGTGCTCACCTGGCATTATTTTGTTATCTGTTTTTTGCATTTAGCTCCTGGCTTTTCTCCAACTGGGGGATATGTGGACACTTCTATCACTGTCCCAGCTGAAGGATCCTATGAGGAGGAATGGGAAGTGTTTGACCCGTGAGTTCACCTGTAGTGAATATTGTTTTATTATTCATTTTTGCTTGTCAATAAATCACTTTCCTTCATGTCGAAGAGGTTTTTTGTGTTTATTACAAGGTTTTATTTTTATTTATGTGAAATGTTTTACAGGTATTTTTTCATCAAACACGTACCTCCACTAACAGAAGAGCAATTAACTCGCAAACCTGCACTCCCTCTTAAGACTCGCAGCACTCCTGAGTTTTCTCTGGTTCTTGACCTGGTCAGTCTTAAAATCCACTGGATACTAAAGCCCCGTTCACATTACTAGCGACTTTGTCGCTGCATGTCGCCAGGGTTGGCGAATAGTGGGCGTTCCCACTATTGCTTGCCTTATGACGACATCCACTGATGTCATTACATTTTTGCTAACAGCGAATCAGAGTTCTTGCCGCTCAGTACAAACATTCTGGAGGGAAACCACTAAATATTAATTCAGTCAGCGCATGAAATGTTATATTCTGAAAAATGAATGCGAAACAAAGCGCCCTTTTTTCCATTGCGGCTATTTATATGCGGCGAAAGTGCCAACGCCGGTCTATCTGGGTCCATGAAACCATTCGGGCTCATAGTCAGCATGGCGAGTACCACAGGCTGGTGATATAAACTTACTTGGGATCCCCACGATATCAGAAACACATTTCCATGCATCATTTTTCTTAAATATATCCCTGTATGTGGGCAGAGACATATCATATAAAACTGGAAAGTTGCTAACAGCAAGGATTCATTTCTCCATCTTTCCGTCACTACAAGAGCTGAGACTGAGAGCGGAGATTACGTAATCTCTACTGTATTCTCCCTATTGGCTGTCGCTCCCGAAAAGTCGCTCTTCATTTGCATGAAGTTGAAGATTTCTCAACTTTGTTGCGTCGCTAGACACGCCCATCCAGTCGCCAACGGTTGCTACAGCTCGTGTCGCCGGAAGTCGCCAGCACTCCATTAAAATGAATGGGATCATGTCGCTTGTAATGTGAACGGGGCGTAACTCTGCAACTACCGTGATTTTTTTGATGTTCATTACCGAAAGATGTTCATTGCACTTTTTCTCATTTACAGGATGAAACTCTTGTCCATTGTAGCTTAAATGAGCTGGATGATGCAGCATTAACCTTTCCTGTCCTATTCCAAGATGTCATTTACCAGGTACTCTGATCTGTCTTGTTGTGTTTCAGTAACTTACCACTAGAGGAGGCTGTATAGTCATTTTCAGAGTCTGAAAACAACCAAAATGAAATATAGTGAGGGATGAGTTATTATTTTTTTAGGAAATTAAAGTTTTAGGAAATTAAATCATAAAAAGTCATCATAATCTGGAAGCAGGACATTCTAATACACGGTTTTGTTTTCAGGTTTATGTGCGATTGAGGCCATTTTTCAGAGAGTTCCTGGAACGCATGTCTCAAATTTACGAGGTAAGCTTCTGCTATCCTTTTTCTCCAAATAATGGATGATATTACATGGAACACTTTTTGCCGCACTTAACATCTGTTCCTCATAGTGGACTGAAGTTGTTTCATTGTTGGCTTCCCCCCAGATCATTCTCTTCACTGCCTCGAAGAAAGTTTATGCCGACAAGTTGCTGAACATTCTCGATCCGAAGAAACAGCTGGTGCGGTCTGTGGACTTCTTTATTTTTTCTTTTATTTTAATTTTAAACATGTTTAAACACATGCACTTCTAATCAGACAGAAAGTAAAACATCAATAAAATGTAGTTTGTTTTTTTCTTTTGAGTAACTAAAGCAATTCTTGGTAAGTGCAAATGTAAATTTAGGCGAAGTGTCGGTTGTTGGGTAACCCAATCAGTTTAGTCATGGCTGTGCAGAATTGCTCTATAGGGTTTGGTTACAGTGAAGGATTGGGGTGCATGGAGAGGTTTCTCTCTAGCAAATGTAAACTCCACACCATCTTCAGGTGTCAAGTCTTTGCTTTGGCTGCATTATTCATTCATGCTCTGGAGATTTATTTCGTTGTTCTTCTCTCTTTTTGTGTTTGTGTGCATTTCCAATATGTTCTAGGCACAGATTATTTCGTGAGCATTGTGTCTGTGTGCAAGGAAACTACATTAAGGATCTAAATATTCTTGGACGTGATCTGTCCAAGACTATAATTATTGATAACTCACCACAAGCCTTCGCCTATCAGGTTAGTGTTCCAGTGTAACCTCATCCAAATTCACATAGATCCGAACCACAATTCAAACTTTTTTTAGTAATGTCCTCTATAAAATGTACATATGGGTAACATACATGAATATAACCAGGTAATGTTACACGATAAAGAAATACAGTGTTTCTCCAGCCCATGTGTTTCACCCACAGCTCTCCAATGGAATTCCTATTGAAAGCTGGTTCATGGACAAGAATGACAATGAACTTCTGAAGCTTGTTCCTTTCTTGGAGAAGCTGGTGGAAATGGTATGTAGACACAGTATTATTTAGGTTTCAGTTCTTTCTGTGTCAGGTTGTCATTAGCCATTTTGAAGATAAGAAGAGCGGATTACCTGTATTTGTATTTTACATAACAATATAATTGTTTAACTTGTAGATGCTTATTGTCTTTAAAGAATTGCATTATCAGTAATTATTATTTCAAGGAAACGCATGAAACAATTATAAAAGGCATCCTAACACTGAAAATGTTTGAAATAAGTGAATTAAGTGTTTTAATGTATTTTTCTGTTTCTCTTATGTCTACAGAATGAGGATGTGCGGCCATATGTCCGTGAACGGTTCCGGCTGCATGACCTCCTTCCCCCTGACTGAGTGCTTAAATTGGAATGCGACAAAACAAATGCAGATATATGCTTTCGATTTTTGCCATTACTGTTCAAATTAATCTTAGTTCCCCACGTTTAATTAACTATTATGAAAACAAAACAAAAATGTTGATTCCTTTTATTCCCTTTTTCCCTCTGTGCAGTCAGAAGGATTTAAAGTGGTTGTTTGGTTTTTTCATCCAGTGCAAAGAAAATGTGTAGCAGTCAGAAAGAATCATGCTGTCTTTTGGTGCTCCAACAGAATTGGTTGCCGATGTTAACCAATTTTAGCAGGAATGGCCAGTAAGAAAAATATAGCTTTTTGACAGAAGTTAGATGTTTCTGTGTTAACATATTTTTATTTCTGGCATTTTTAACATTTTTAGTGTGCATTCCTCTCCAGCTGTATGTTTTTTTGGGGGTTGTGTTTATTTTACATCAGCTCCTAGATTCATTTTGCAAAGAACTGTGTGAATCAAATAACTTTCTATTCTTGAATTTAGTTTGTTTTCACAAAGCTCATTCGACTCATTCTTTTATATAAGGCATTACTGAAAAAGAATGGTTTAAACCATAGTGATGGCTGTTTCTTATAAATAGGTTGACTGAGTATATTCTTAAATTCTTGACAAGAGAAGTTCCCATGCAAAGGTTTAAAGTCCAGTTCACATCTTCCAGTTATTTCTCCACATATGTTTATTTACCTTGTCAAAGCTCATGTATTCACTGGTTAACTAGTATCTCCCATCTGTGCTTTAAAAACTAGGAATGCTATTCATCATCTACTGTTACATTGTTATTATTAATTTTTCATTTGTTTATGTTTAGTCTGTGTATTTTGTTGTTGCTGGTGTTCTTTGATAGGTATCGCCATAAATACATTGTTTTAGTGTTAGCAAGTGTTTTTTTGTTTTGTTTAGGAGCTAATGTAGCATGACCTAGAGCTAATCTGAAGAGGATAGAGCGCTGAAGCCTGGAATAGCCCTGTTTATAGCACCAGCATAACAACAGCAAGCATCATCGCTGTGGTTTAAACCTGACTGCCTGTAGTTCTGTTTTGTTCTATAATGGGATTCTGTTTTTTTTTTTAAAGATGTCAAACATTGTGAGTTATTCTTCTAGATGAATGAGTGCGTATGAGTCTGGGGAGGAATGAGAGTTGAATATACTGCAAAGATTGGTTTATTCTTCTCTTGATTTCAGAGGTATGGTAGTGATGCTTCAAACTGAGTAATACGCAGAGTAAGAGATCAAACTACAGTAGTGCCATTTAGGTTGAGAAAAGCAGGGCTGGGCTAGTTGTATTCCCTACCGTTTTTCTGGCTTATGCTCTGTTATGTATGTATTTGTATTGAACGTGTTCACTCATGCCACTGGTGCCATTTTTACGCTCTTTGTGTTTACAGTGTACTCTTTGCTGTTAATGGGTCTCAGTAATGGACAATCACTGGTTACATCATATGTCTACTATATATCGTGACCCTGTCAGTAATTGTTTGCCGCATACTTTTTTTGTAAATTGAGGCCTTTTGGTTCAACTGTTATTTTTAAGATATTTTTGGAAATTGTATCACTCTACATAGTAGACGAATGGTTGTGTCCAATTATTGTTTTTAGTACATTTTCATTTTTAAAAAAATCCTAAATCTATTGGAAAGTATTCCTGCTGTAACTTGGGTATTTCCCAATGTACAGAGGAAAGGAAGGGTAAAAAGTGATCCTAAGGATCCTGCTCTACTGACAAAAGCTTTTTTCTGTTTGACAGAGTCCATAAGCACCAAGCACTGTTTTTTTTCATATGACACAGACTTTTTTTAAATGGTTATACATGGCATACAATAAGTATTATATCCAAGAAACTTTTGTTAGTTTTATAAATTCATTCATCCTGCATTAATGCAGTTACTTTTGCTAATTTGAGGTTTTGTCCTAAGTCCAGAATGTTATCTCAGATATTGGGAGGCAGGGGTTGCAACTACCCTTAGGTCCTGGCACTTTCTTTAAAGACAGAATTATTTTGTATGATTGTCAAAGTGTGGAAGTGTATTAAATGTTAAAAGATTCATATGTACAACCAGTTCATTGTGCTTTACTTTTTTGTACAATTCATATTGTACTAAAACATGCAGTTTCATGTAAAAGAAAATCTTTTTGTATTTTTGATTCTTTGTATTTTAAAAGGCATGTCATATCTATTTTTCAAAATGTATTCACTTTTAATGTATCCGTTTTTTTGTATTGTATCTTTGTAGTTAGCACAATCACTGAACATTCTAAGCATGTAAAGAAAAAAGCCTGCTATGTGAGAAAGTCGACATTTTGATCAAGGCACTTTTTTGCAGATGAATGTTTCAGGTTTGTTTTGTTTTCTTTTATACTTCAAAAGCCATATGGCTTGTGAATATCCTTGAGCTGCATTGGAGAAACACTCTTGGTCTAAATGTCATTTCCTGAAACATGATGTGTTATTTAAGATTGCTTATATAATTGAAGTTAAGTCTTTGGTAAATTGCATGCCCTTTTATTTTAATGTTAGCTTATGTCAAACCTTGTTAGATAGTTCAGAATGAATTGTTGTATTTCATGTCTTTTTCTGCTACTTCGTTTTACCATCAAATGGTGTGTAATATCAAGGAGATTTTATGGATACCACTTGTGTTGATTTGTGTCACTATAGCAGCATAAATGGCATCTTGTTGATGCAAACTCGAAAGTGAACTGAACGCCTTAATGTAATTTGAAAAAGAACTGTAAAAGGAGACAAGGTCTTCCTCAAATATATCCATGCACTTATGCAGCAAATATCAGGGTTTGCAGGCTCATGTAATCTGTGAGTGAGTTTTGGAAGGTGGAAAGATCTGAAGTTAGAAATCATGTAGCCTAATCCGTCTGTAAAAACCATTGTTTTGGCCAAAGCGCCAGGGAACACAAGTTAAAAAACACTTTGACTTTAGACTGCTCAAATACTACGTTTTAATTCGATTGTAGGTGGGATTACAGTATAGATTACATTTGGATTTTTATGAAAAAGTTTAATTTGTATTATTTAGACATTTGTTGGTTTATTTGTTTTGTAAGCGGTTTAAACTCAATACAATATGTTTTCCTGCTACTTACCGCGATGCGCACATGACGCCACGAGTCCATCATTTACTTCCACCTTTCTGCTTACGTTTGGTTGGGTGTATATTGTGACCAACATGCTGACAGTGAACACGACTTGTTAATATTTTAGCACTGACGGCTGTGTCTACGCCCAAATCCGGTCCCTGTATTTCTCGGTCTCTGTTGGCACTTTTTTATACCGCTGTTTAATTAGACGACTGATGCTGGATTGAGTTGCTAGTTGACGCGGCAGCTGTTATAGGACCGGAACAAAGAGACGAAATCCAGACATTAGCAAACATTTCAAGACAAAACGCTTTTATGTAGCCTACTATCTATAGCGATATGTTAAAATAGCAAAAAAAAAGTTTACAGTTGTATTTTCAATGGGCTGAACATGCTTGTGTTAAATTAACAATTTACCGGAGCGACATCTGGAGATTTTTCGGTAAAAATGCACCACGGAGGCTGTTTGACCTTTTTCACGCTCAGCATCATTCTCGGTAAGTGCGTTTGCGTTTCTTAATTCTTTAGTTTAATTATAAGTTTAAAGTACTGCCACATGTTTTTACATATTTAAAACTTGTTTGAATAAAGTATTTATAGGAGCAATAAAACCTTAAAAAAAGTTATAATTCTACTAATAATTACGTATTGCCAAACTAACATGTTGATTCCTAATTTTGGGTATAGTTTACGGTGTCAAAAATGTAGTGACAGATACCAAAAATGTGTAACTTTCAATGAACAGGTTATAGATTGATCTCCATTTCTGCCAATTTTGATAAACAAAGTTTGTGTTCTGTTGAATTATAGTGTCAAAATTTTTATTAAGTCACTAAAATACATATAAAGCCTGCACTGATCGTTATAACATACTGTAGCGTTTGACCCGGGGTTTTCAAACTTTATACTGCCAAGGACCCCCAAAATTATCAACTTTTTGTGAGGAATCTCTGCTACACAAGGGTAGTTGACAAATAAACCATACCATGTGTCCAATGGTGTGACCGCAAACATTTAGTAAACAAACTAAATTTAACTAAATAATTTTTGTTATTTATGTGTATCATATAAAATAGCATAAGAGAGATTTATCTTATTGTAATTGTTAGTTTTTTTCTAAATTTTTGCTGTCACACCATAGAGCACATGCAGTTTATTTGTCAACCCATATATCTGTAGACCTACAGTATATCTGTGTATTTTTGTGTATAAAGAAACATTTAACCTGTGTTATAAAAATAGAATGTGTGTGATATCAAGACATTTTGTACATATTAACAATTCTGGAATGTAAACGAATAGTAAACAGAAACTAATTTTGGTATACTGTGACAGTTTTGTCTTTTTCTCAAAATATTTCTGGGTTTGAAAACCCACTGTTAAACTGTGTTTGTTGTTTTTATACTTTGTTGGATATATATTTTATTTGAATAATAAAATATTGTTTTATTATTCAAAATTTTCCAAAATGATCCAAAATGTTCTTCTATTCCAAAGGAATTGCATCAAGTGATTCCAAAAATCCCTCATATCCCAAGACCATCATGAAGCAGAGCCCCAAGAGTGATGATGAATTCGAGAGGAACATGCAAGTTTTAATCAATAACATCAGATCCTTGTCAAAAGAAGAAAAGAGCAAAGAGGCCCGATCAAGTCTTCATCAGAGCATGAACAGAATTGCCGTCGATAGCACTAACCTAGATGTCTATTTAGCAGTATTTAATAGTTTGTACACAATATACCAGCCAATGCTGGTCAATAGTTTTATTGGAACTCTCCCTCATGCTTTAATTTGCATTTTAGCAGGCCAACAGCACTGTGGCTGGCAGGGTGATTTAGCCACGACTGTTTCATCTGAATTGAATACACAGGTATTGTCTCTGATCTCATCTCTTAAAGCTCAAGCCTGCACACCGACATTTAATCTGCGTATGGCAGACTCCACCACAGCTCAGTTAACCTCTGTTCAGGAGATGCTGGCAAACGCTTTGTCCTCAGACCTTCCGAATTATCTGCTGTCGGACAACTTTATTGCGTTTTGGAATAGTTTGATGGACATGACAATTCCTCCTGTAATGTCACTCATGTCTGATATCATGCTAAGTCTGCTTCAAACTCCAGTGAATTTTTTACAACTCGGATTACAGTTTGGAATTAAAATCCCCACGAGTGAGAATTGTCAACAATGTACGTATTTATTTGCTTATTTATTTTGATTTGCATAGAAATTATTTCCTTTCTTGTCAGTAAATCATTTTCTGTCTCCTTTTTTCTTTTGTATACAGGTGACCTAAAACAGCTTATCATGTGGTATGTATTGTTCTGCATTGTACATATTAGTAACATTATTGTACATGATATTTTTATTAACATAAATGATTTTTTACATGAATGAATATTTTTTCAGTTCAGAATGTTCATTTTTCCAACTTCGGCACTGTACAAGATTACAATTGTTTTAACTTTAAGCCCCCATTGACTTTCCATGGTAGGAATAAAAATGATTATAAAAAAATCAAAACTACTACTTAATTCATTTCTTTTTTCTCTATTCAGGGGCATGAGTCACAATGTGAGCTGGTCTTTTGAACAATCAATTCTGGATATTTTTTTGGGTCCCGCATCTCTTCCCTGCATTTACCCGAGTCCAGAATGCCAGACATCAGGCAGTGTCCAGTTTGGCCGTATGGGCACACCTTTGGACATCCCCACATCTCTTCTTACCTGCGAACAACAAAATTTGAATCAACTCAATGAAACTCTTTGTGCAGGAATGTTATCAACAGGGTCTCAGGAATCGTATGTCCTTTACCAGATGTGTCAAGCTCTCAGTACGCTCTCTCAAACTGAGGTGACGCAAGTGTGGAAGAACACGTGTCGCATCATCCAGAACATCATCTTACCTCTCATGGAGCCTTGCAATGAAACCATCACCACAAAATCAAGTCAGCGCAATGCACGATCTGTCCTCAGCCTCAACGAACTTCTCTGCAACTACTACAACTGGACTGTTGCTGGTGCCGTGGACCCGGCTCTGGTCACCATGTGCAGCGAAAACGATCGTGAGGCGTTCATTACCGCTGTGTGTAACAACGCTAACGTTATGCAAGTGCTGGTCAGCAATCCCAGTAATACCTGGGTGTGGGAATACTGTGCAAACTCATCGGACACATACGTAGTACACCTGTATTGCTCATATAGCACATGGATTTTTGACACGGTCGATCCATCAATAGTGACGTTCTGTTGGAATAATGACATGGAGCGATTGGAACGGTTTTTGTGTGAGAATCTGGAGTTCTTTATGGTTGTGTTCTCCAATGAAAACAACAACTGGCTAAATCCCAACTGCTCTGAACCTCCGGCAGAAGTTAACATAAATGCCCTCGTGGCTGATTCTTGCAAATACTCTGAATGGAGCAATACACGGGCGGTCACCACCATTCAGATCTCCCTGTGTATTCAAAACGATGAGATCCGATTTATTCGTACCGTCTGTGTAAACAGCACGTTCATAACTGCGCTTGCGCTTAACAGTGCAAATGCTTGGGTGGAACAGTATTGTACTTACGCGGTCAGCAATCCACCTACGAGCCCACCCGTAATGAACACCGTGGACTGGTGTGACTATAAAAAGTGGAATATATCTGTGGATCCCTCTGTGGTTGCTCTATGTTGGCAATATGACCAGATAGGCTTTCGTCAGAACGTCTGCTGCAGTGTGGAGCTGTATGAGAAGTTGTCTATGCATCCTGACAACCAATGGCTGATTCGAGAGTGCTCTGATAATGACACTGTCAGCGTGCTGGCACAAGTTTGCGTCTATTCCGATTGGAGCCAGCCGACTATTGTAGACATGGCCGACCTTGCTCTCTGCGCCGATCTCGACACCAAAAATTTCACCAAGAATGTATGCGCCAACAACACAGTTCTTCAGAATTTAATGGCCAATTTAGAAAACACATGGTTACTGGAACAATGCTCAAACCTGACCGGTTCTGGAACAGGCAGTGGGGCAGGAAATGGAAGTAGCCTGATGGGTTTCCGACCATCTGAGCAGTGTCAGTATGCCAGCTGGGTCTTGGTGCTTCCAGACCCTGCTCTGCTGGCTCTTTGTTGGGACTATGACCAGGCCAACTTTATCTCCTCTGTCTGTACTGATCCTTCAGTCCTTACACAAATCACTCAAGAGGCCTCCAGCTTTTGGGTTGGCACACTCTGTGCCACTTACACAGGTCCATATATTCCCACTGTCAATGGAGGCAACTCGACGCAGCCCCAGCCGTGTCTTTTCAAAGATTTAGTTGATAGGCTGAACTGGTCCTGCAGTGCAGACTTCAGCTCAGTCTGCCAGCCGGGTGCCAGTCAGGCCCAGGGCCTTCGGATACTGTTGCGCTGTGGAATACAGATTCTACAGCCCCGCTTTGAGAATATGATGACTACAAAGATGGCATCGATGGTCAGGCAAGCCACAAGCTTATGGGTTGTGGTACTCTTGGCTCTAGAAGAAAGTCAGATGACTACTCTCAGAGTGACAGAGAATATTCGGCTTAGCGTGCTGGAGACGATGGTCGCCTACATGGAGAACGAGAGCAACTTTGACAACAAGCGTGTGCTTCTGCAATGCTTTGGGGTTGGCATTAATATTCTTTTACTTTAGATCTATGTAGTTAGTTAATATTAGGAAAACGGCATGTCATTGCTTTCATTTTTTCCCATGGGAAGCAACAATATACTGTGCACTAGTTTTGAAGGTCCTCATTTATTTAACGCATCCCTTAACCGAGTTCATCAGTATTTTGTAACCAAACTGTGATCTAGCGTGATCTCATCTACATGAGGTGTAGGGTTTTGACCCGACACATAATCTGAATCTCTTCCTTAGCATGTAATATTAACTCCTTAGTCATTTGATTTGTCTTGACAATGTGATACAAAAACCTTAATGTTCTCACATCATTGTTCTCCTTGTTATCACTCATGATTGTGATACCACTGTGTATTTGTGTATTTCAGAATGTTCTGACCAGTCTGATGCTAACAGGAAGAGATGTGGCCAGTAGCTTTTTTCTTATCAAGGTAAAGGAAACTTTTTGTGCATCCCGTTGCAATGTTTTTTGACTTTGCGCTGCTAAAAATTGCGCAGTGTTCTGAGCAAAGTGACAATGTCTTATTTAATTTGATTAATTTAGTGTCAGAATATCTGTTATGCAGGCTGTCGCATTACAGTTCTGATTATTGCTTTACAGGAATATTTCCGCATTCCTCTGTCCTATCTGCGGTCAGTGCTCAGTTCAGCGGATCTCACTGTCGTAAGGGAGATTCTGCAGTACTATAATAGATATCATGCAACCTTACAGGTAATTATAGTGTATCATAGTGTATTAAGGTTATAGTTCACCCCAAAATGAAAAAGAAAAAAAAGAAAAAGCCTCTAGTCATTTTAATCCTGTATGAACACAGAAGAAGATAGTTTGAACAATGTAGGTTCTTCTACATATTCCCCATTGACTTCTATTGTATTGACACAAAACCAATGAAAATTGTTTATACAGGTTTAAAAAGAAGAGGATGAATAAATGATGAGAGTTTTCATTTTAGGTGAACAATCCCTTTAAAGGTTGTGAGTTTGATTCCCAGGGAACGCATGTGCTGATAAAATGTATAACTTAAATGCACTGTGAATACAATATAAAAGTGTCTGCCACATACATAAATGTCTGTGTGAACTGCAATTTTTTGTCTTGAAACAGATGTGCATTGTAATTTCTTTTAATTTCTTTTTTTTAAGTTATCAGATGAATACCTGCACACCATGGTATCTGTCCTTTTCCAAACCCATTTGCCGAAAGATATTAGCCTGTTTGCTGACATGGGCCTTTTGTTGGCTCTGGCTACACCGTCAGACATCATGTCAATGCCTCCTCTACAGAACAACATCAATGCGTAAGTGACACACATATACTGTAGCTTAACCTCTTTAATGACATCAGAAAGCACCTCATGTTTAGTAGTAGTTTAAAGTAAACATGAAGGCATGATGTTCTGTAAAACAAAAAGTACAAAAAAAGAACAAATTTCACTTGACGTCTGCCATTATAAATGAAAAGCATCACCATGCTTCACACATGTTTAATGTAATGCACCAGATAAGAATAGCTTCTCTGTTTCCATACTTTTCCTCAGGTTAAGCATCATTAACCTCAGCATCAAGAACCTTTCCCTGGAGCAGCAGCAAGCATTTGGCCGGTGGTTCAGTCAGAGCTTGCCTAACATTACAGACGGCGGCTTATCGTTCATCGGGGACACTGGTAACCTGATCGCGTATCTGCCTTTCCGCAGCTTCCAGTACCTGTCACCTGCTCAGGTAACAGCCCCAACACCTCCCAAAGATACCTGAGCCCGTTTGGCTCCGGTTAACCCACGGACAGCTGAAGTCGGGAAAATGCCAATGCTTGTCTCTGGTTCGTTGTAACAGACATGCCCTTGTAGTCTGTTTTCAATAAATAAACACAGACACATGAATTAGGAATAGCTGTGTAGTAGACCATGAAGACTGTGGGCTTGAAAATGTGGACACAACGTTCACTGCTATGCATGAGATCTTGACTGCCATCCAAAACTTTTTATTTCATCTAAAATGACCAATACTACAATATATATTGGGCAGTCGTGGTCTAGTGGTTAGAGAGTTGGACTCATGACCATGTCCTTGAGCAAGGCACCTAACCCCCACTTGCTTACTATACAATGTACAAACATACAAATGTATAGTACTATGTAATGTAAGTCGCTTTGGATAAAAGCGTCTGCCAAATGCGTAAATGTAAATATATATTGTTGACCAAGTAGTCTAAAATGGCCATAATCGGTCTTAATATACATATTATCCTGTTCTGTTCTGTTCTGTTTTTTTAGCTTCTGGATGGTTTGGATGTTCTACAGAGTAATGTGTTGGGTCCCCTCAAGCAGCAGTTCATCGCTCAGAGTGTCATCGGAGCCTTCAGGAATCTTAGTGCAGACCAGTTCAAGAGGTTAGAGTATGCTAGTTAAATATTTCAAAATGTAGTGCTATTCAAAATCTCCAAAAAGGTGAGCACTAAGACAAATCCATGTTTTTACACCCCTCCAGCTTAGGTAATATGTCCTGTCTGGCAAATTACAACCAGCTGATGGCGTATGCAGGAACAAAATCCTTCTCTGTGATCCAGGACAACATTAGGACATGTGTCATCCAGGGAGTCAGCATCCCTAGTAGTATGGTCAGTGAAAATAGATCTCTAGTTTCAGCACTACTAGTTTCAGGTCAATTTGTGTGATAACTTGAATATTTATGTCCAGATATCAAGCTTGGTCTTGAATGCGTCTGAGCTGCAGTTTCCCTCCAGCCTCATGTCTCAGAGAATCTCTCAGCTTGCCCCTTTCTTGCCTCTCATGGGATCCGGCTTCTTGCAGCAGCTCTCCTCAGCCCAGCTCATGCCTGCTCTCAGTTCCCTCAGCTCTGTACCTTTCACCCCAGCACAGGTACACACCACATAAAACTGATAAACCACCATGATCTCGCTTAAAGGGATAGTTCACCCAAAAATACAAATTCTGTCATCATTTACTTTAAGTTGTTCCAAATCTGTATACGTTTCTTTGTTCGGATGAACACAGAGAAAGATAATTGGAAGAATGCTTGTAACCAAACAGTTCTTGGACCCCATTGACTACCATAGTAGGAAAAAGTACTTTTTCTGAACACAAAATGAGATATTTTGAAGAATGTAGAACAGCAAACGGGTCTGGGCTACTTTTGACTACCATTGTTATTTTTCCTACTATGGAAGTCAATGGGGTCCAAGAACTGTTTGCTTACAAGCATTCTTCCAAATATCTTTCTCTGTGATCAACCAAACCAAGACATTTATACAAGCTTGGAACAACTAGAGAGTGAGTAATTCATGACAGAATTTTCATTTTTGGGAGAACTATCCCTTTAAATATGATGTTGAATGGTAAAGAGTTAAAGACAGGTCTCATTTATGTTGGGGATTATACACAGTTAAACAAATTGACTTTACTAGTCATTTCAACTTACTTTTTACATTTTGCCAAGTGCAGTTGATTAAACACTGTCCCTGCCACTAGTTAAAGTGATAGTTCACCCAAAAAGGAAAATTCTGTCATGTACTCACCCACATGTCATTCCAAACCTGTATCCATTTCTTCCTTCTGCAGGTTTGAACATATGAAGATAAATAAATGATGACAGAATTTTCATTTTTGGGTAAACTATCCGTTTTAGTGACTGAAGACATGTTTAGCTTTGGCTCATATCTAGATCATTAGGTATAGTACTCCATTGGGAGCTGAAAATTGAGTAGAGGTCAGAGGTCACAAGCAGGCAGGCTCGTGAGGGCTTCGCAACAGATGGAAGACTGCTGTTAAAGAAACCAGGGTATCTGATATAGGTAGTGGATTCTTTCCCTGCACAACCCTTTTAATCATTTCCGCATGACCAAACATGAATTCTGCATGCCCAACACAGCATGCACCCAAAACATAAGGAAGGCAGACGATGAGAGAACAAAGAAATAATAGAAACCCACAGCTTCAAATTTCCCTAAAGAAAGTCATTTTAGCAAGGGTGTCACTCAAGAAAGAAAACATCCCAGTTCAGTTCTAGTGAACTGTATTAATTAGGCGATTGGTGAAAATCTAACATCATTTGCCATCAAAGGGCTCGCAGAAGTCTATATTATTAGAAACGTTTTGTCTTCATGCAATAGTTTCATTTTCTTTATTGCCTAATAGGGATGCAGAAAATGTGATATGCTTTCATTTACTATTTAATGTGATATGCGATATGATCATGCTTTAAGTGTGTACAATCTAATTTGAACTATATTTAAATACATCTAAAAATTATATTTCTAACATACATAGGCACACACATTCTTTTACATTCTTTCTAATTGTTGATCACTTTACACAGTGTGCAAGCGCCCATTCAAACATACGCTTTAACATTTGCGTTTTGCGTCTCTATGCTATTTGCATTGACAACTTTGACTACTATACACATACACAAGTATTAAAATGATTCAGGTATTGCAAACCATATTACAAAATGCACTTTTTTATAATTTCGATATTTTGTGCCTAATAAGCCTTATTATATAGTATAATATATATATATATATAATATATACACCATTCATAATTGTAATATTTGTTTTTCCTCCATGAAGGCAGCTGTTATCATTGACAAGATCTCAGCCAATTTGAGTGTAAGTATGTCTTTGTTACAAAAACAGAAAGGTGTGTGTACGTGCGTGCGTGCTGACAAATTTATTTTACTAGAAAAATATAGTAAATGAAGCTTTTTCAGAATTATAAAAATAATGTAATAAACTCTGGGGTGTTTCAATGACAGTTGCTTTGGCCAACACATGCACATACTCACCATTCAGTAATTATCTTTGCATATTTAAAAGTGTTTATAACATTTAATCTAATGATCCATGTGATTTGGCAGTTCATGGCAGTATAGAATTACACCAGGCACAGGGAAGTTTGAGCTGCCCTTTGTGTTTTGTTTCTTTGGTTATGTCAATAAGATTGAATAATCACAGGTGGAGCCAACAGTGCGTCACTAGTGAGCTGTCACGAACACTTCATACAGCCTCTGTCACATGTGTGGTGCTGGGAAGACAGTCAAAAGAGTTTTAGACTTTAGACTAATTACTCTCGGTTATTGCTACACCCTCAATAAGACTAAATGTGTTAGTTATAATTAGTGTTAATGTTATTTATATCGTATTGTTTATTGGTAATTTATGATACTTAATATAATGCATTGAATCAAATTTGACTTAAATGTGATGTTTGTGCCCTTCAGCTTGCTTTGTCTGGCTCTGGGCAACTGTCTACCCTGGGGTCTCTTGTTAGTGGGGTGAAGGTGGAGACTTTATCAAGTTTGCCATCTGACGTTCTACTGGAGGCTTTACCAGTTATCAGCTCTCAAACACCAGGGCTTACTCCCACACAAACCATCGCCATTGTCACCAAACTATGGGTGAGTTTACTACAGCTCCAAGGCCCATTTTGTGATAATGCTTATATATATATGTATAACACAAACCATTTTATCCAGTGTTCTAATGGTGATCTTCTATGAGAGGTGACTGTGGGTTAAGATCTGTTAACATGTTTAAACACCAACAATACAATCTCATTTAAATAAATACCTGTCTTGCATATCACAATTTCACACGAGCAAGACTGTGAATGTCAGCACGGTTTTGGTTGGCCACAAAATGTCAATCATGGCAGAACAGATTTGATGAATTTCTCTTCTTCTGTTTCCAGGGTTCTGCTTCTGTTCATCTGTGGCTGGATAAAGTTGAGTCTTTGCTCCCCAGCACTCCTCTTCTTTGTGTGATTCCCAAAGTCTCTTTACTGCTGGTCAGTGACAAAGCTGTACATGCTCACCTCTGGAACACACAGCAGGTATGTTCTTCAACTTAATACATTTCTAATTCAGTTTTTGAAAGACAAAATATACTTAAAGTATTGGTGTTCTAATGACACTCCCCAATCACCTCAAAGATCCGAGCAATACATGAGCGTCTAATTACCTGTTTAATTATTAACAATGGAGCGTAGGCTTCTTTGTTGTGTACCCTCTGATTTAGCTTCCACGACACTGTATCTCCTGTTGGCGTGCAATGTTAACTAGCAGAAATCTAAGAGTTCTTACAGTTCCTCTGGTACTATCAGTCCCTTTTTCCAGAACATTAAGCATGAGAGTGCTTTGTAATCCCCGTGCCATTAATAATAAGCTTTTAGAGCCAAGAAGTCACTGATTTATGTACAGTACAGTATACAGTTGAGTGCACTGTACTGAGTGCAATTTTCCTAGAATCTGCAAGATTTTTGTCTTTTAATTACTGACTAGCATTTATTTTCATTTGACATCAGATTTTTCACACAACATTTACATATGTACCGCACCAGAAGTTCGGAAAAATTATTGAATTTACAACTATTACAGCAAACTTGTGCAAATGCAGTTATTATTTTTGTATTAAGTATACTTGATGGGCAGTACTCAGTTTTTTTTATTGTTTTTTATTTGAATGTATGATTATGTTACCATTGAGTAATATTATTTTCTGTTTTTTATTCAATAGGCTCAGTTTCTTTTTAAAGAGGCTACAGACCTCAAGCCAAGTCTGTCAGAAAAGGAGTTTATGTAAGCTTTACCTTTTACTGATTTTGTGGCTTTATATATACAACCACAAAAAAGACAATTCCACATTTTCATTTAAGCAGAATTTCTAGATGTATTTGGTCATTCCAGTCCAGTTTCTGTTGAATGTCAACAAAGTCAAACCTCAGGAGACACATAAAGTCATCCAACAGCAATGTGAAAGAATGACAGCATGACAAGACTGTGATCAAAAATTATATAAAATATATATTTTTAACTTTTATTAAATAAAATGTACAAATATTACTGTTGTTCTGCTTAAAAGTTAATATGAACTTGTTTTCTTTGCAGTATTTGAGGTCTGAAAAATAAACAGAGCATCTTTTCTATTATTTTGACCTGTTTCTCCAGTTCTTATTTTCTTACTTAGAAACAATATTTTATTTGAAATATTGTTAGTAGTTCACAGAATGAAACAAAAGTGATAATTTTACCTAAACACATACATATAAATAGTAAATTCAGAAAAAATGAAAATGGTCTCTTAATTTTTTCCACGGCTATAAAGATCCACATTATGTTGCGCAGTGAAGCACTATGGGTTTAAGTATATTTTCTGTTTTTTTTTCTCAAAAATTCCAGATCTCTGGGGACCATTGCTTCAGGAGTGAGTTGCACAGCCCTAAAAAAACTGTTTCAAAACCTGGCAGATTCTCTATCATCTCTACGTAACATTCTGATGTTTCTGAGAGAGCAGCCTGTGCCACTCCATGCCTCACTGGTATGTTAATAAAAATATGCACCGAATTGTTTTTTTTCATGTGCTAAATCATCACTCAATTTTGTTTGTTGATCACCTAATGTAAACTTAATGCGTGAAATGCACAAGTCTGTCTTTAATTAAAAAGTTGCATCTTGAATCTAGTATGTTGGATATGCACATTAGATCTTTTTGTGAAGTAAATTGCTATTTGAGTAGTTATCAGTGTACTGTAGTTATCGATTGAATTGGCTACACCACTACACCTTTTATAGAAATATAATTTTAATATTTGTTTTTGTTGTATTACAGAAAAAATGTATTAGTGAAGAACTGTATAAGTTGGACTTCTTCTCAGATCTGATTGGAGATTTGGGGTCTCAGATAGCTCTGTCGCTTCCGTGAGTCAAAATTCAGGTTGAAGTATGTGTATAATTATGGCTTTATGTGTATAGTATGTCAACTGTAATGTTATTTTCTGAAGGTTAAGCCCCATTAAGAAATTTCCTCCTGATAAGATGGATTCTCTGAGGAATATGATAGTGGAGGACCCACAGTACTTTCTGTTGCTTCCCAGCACCAAGCAAGCTGTCCTGGTGGACAAGATAGTTCAACGATTGGTAAATGTTTTTTTAAGAATCAAAAGTCAATCTTTTTTTTATTCAAATGACAGTCTTGTAAATAAATGTACAGCCACCATATTTATAAAGTAGTCCATGTAAATCTCTAGCCAACCTCTATTTCTTTCATTTTCCCATCAGGACATGTACACTGGCCTGTACACCGAAAGGAAATTTCGTTCACTGGATGTCATGGCTACATTTGTGGTGGATGAGATGTTTTTGCAATTGGATAGGAGCTTCTTTGTTGACAGTTTAGAGTTTCTACAAGGATTTTGCTACAATGCCAATAAAAGAAACCTGGTGGCAAGCATGCTTCAAGAAAAAAGGACATTTGGGTACAGACAGTTAAAAGTTTCCTTGCATTATTGTCATGTGTGTGTATTAGAATTGCACCTAAATCACATTAAATTAAAAGAAAAAACAGCCAACATGAAGCATGGAAATGTTATCTGCTTCATGATGACTCAGCTATACCTGTTTTCTATTAATAGCCCTGTACAAAACTGGACGTCAGACACACTGAACCAAGTGGATCGGTTCTTATTCTTTCTTCCAAAGGAGATTATTCAGCTGATCCCCGCAGTATGTATAAACATGTCTCCTGCTCTGTTATTACATGTGTGACTTTTGAACGCATGTACTGTACTTCTATTCTGTCTATAGACGGTTTAAGCAGCAACTAACCAACGTTATGTGGCCCAAACTGAACTTCCAGTAGAACTCTGCAAAGATTTAATAAATGTTGAGTAGTTTTAATTTAATACAATTATATACAATAAAATATTAGTATAAATAATACTAATTAAATATAAAATAAATTGTTTTATTATAAGCCACTAGCCAGACCGATAACCAAACACAGACCGGAAGTTAACTTCGGACCAAGTGCGAGCTTCCGATGAAACCGTCTATAAAAGCTTGGTTTTCTTAGTTCTAAAAACACATTGATTTAAGCAGATTTGACCTCACAATAAAAAAAAGTTTTTCAAAGTGGATCTGCTTATACTGTAAGCAGCTATATGCTTAAGCTATCAATATGGATTCATTCAGTGACTTTCTTTTCTTCATTATAAACAAAAACAAATAAACAAAAAAATGTTCAGTCTCTTATGTGTGTTTGTCTTTAGGGTTTGATGAGCTTGGAGCGCATTGAGAGACTGTTCCACAGTCAGCAGCGTTGGGAAAGAGGAGAGCGTGGCTCTCTGTGTGAGCAAATGCCATCAAATCTGTTTGAAAAGAAGCAGTTTGTGCTTCAGTATTTCCTTGGCTTCCTGAAAGTGGGGCGCTCCACTTGTGAGTGAAGTCTTAACTTTATTTTTCCTTAAAAGAATATTACCTAAAGATGCTCTAAAATGAAGTTGTTTAACACATACACCTTGGTGTCTCTTTATGTCTTAGTTACTGGACTGATCCCCTCTTGCGAGAGCTTGCATATGACACAACCTGCTACTTGGAGTATTGACAGCCTCAGAAACATGCCAGCAGCTGCTTTCCGGAGGTGCCTGGAGCTCATTGGCCAGGATTCCTTATTCAGTTTATTTCAGCTATCAGTGCTCCTTACCAAGACAAAAGAGGTGCCTGGTTTTGTTCCCTAATGATGTTTCACAAATATTTAACATAAAGGTTCTTGGTCATTTAAATTGGTAGTATAACTGAACTGTGGTGGCTGTGTTTGTTTGTGCAGGTGTATGGACCGCCCTCCTCTTTCAACACTTCTGTGATCTCTCAGTTGGGTCGCATTGCCACTCAGCTCTCTGTTGAGGAACTGGCCTCTCTTAAACTGTCTGAAATTCAGTCAATTTCAGCTATGGGAGCTATCAACATATGGACCAGCAGACAGGTAAAATCTTGATTAACGTTATGTAAATGTGTGCAGGTAAACTAGCAGTTTTGATCATAATCTTTACAGTATATACAATATTCAACTTTGAAACGTCTGGCATTATGCATTCTTTTTTCTTATACTTTCAATGGTTTTTGTTTGCACTTGCAGTTGAAGACAATATTCTCCAATGTGCTAAACTCAACCAGAAAGACTCCTGCCCAGTTGGACTCCAGTACTCTTGTGGCTTTGGGGTACATTGTGTGTGGGATTGAGGCACCAATCATTCGCAACCTGAATGCAACAGAGTTCAGGTTATTTGATCTGATCTGAAGTCTATCTTTACAGTATGGTAGATCATTTTAAATCACTCTCGCTTATGCTGATTCTGAATGTGAGATGTTTTTTCTTATTCAAGTAAGGCGGTTCTGTGGCTGGGCCGTTTGCACTTGTCCTGTACTGAGGAGCAGCTCCAGGCAATGATAGGACTGCTCAGTCAGACCTCTGCATTTGGACCAGTCAGCTCCTGGGGAACAGATGTCTTCATTGAGATAGGAGTGACTGCAGGTAGAGTCTGGAATTCTGATGAAATCTCAGGCCTTGTAATTAAAGAGTGTCTGGTTTAAACCCTACAGATATCACCCTAAGGTAAACTATTATTTTGCTTAAGAGGGATTCGCCCTGTAATACGTGTACAGAGAAAACATCTGCTAAATGACAACTTAGGTGTTTATAATATATATAATTTAAAACAGATGTGGGTAATTTGGTCATTTTGTGTATAATTACATAATTACATTTATTTGCTTTAGTCGATTTAGAATGATTTTTGTATGTCTTTTACTAGCGGGGCTGCCTGATTTATCCATGTCTGCTTTGGTGAGGGACCAGATTGTAGGAATCACTCCCTCTGCCATTTCTCTCATCCCAGCAAACAAATTTGCAGTAAGTACCCTTTTCTCCAGCCCTTTACCCACCCCATATTTGAAGCTTATCATGTTAACTGCTTGTCAACTATTTGTCTGTTTACAAATATTATTAGAACAGCAAGGAAAAATGTATTTTGACAATTAATGATCATGCAAAAATATTAACCTTTACTTGAATCTTAATGTTATTAAAACACTAATAACATAGATTCCCTGTAAACAGAACTTTAATGTTCAGAGCAATGTTAGTATCTTCCTTACCTTGTGTTGTCTTCTCAGGTAGTGTTTAACCAGGCACAGATTCAGATGTTCACCTATGAGCAGGCCATTGCTGTAACAGACTCCCAGCACTCTGCTCTGTCCCCAGTACAAGAGACGGCCCTGTCCATGGTGCTCAACCCCTCGGAGGACAAACCTGTTGATTTCAGAGGTACTCTTATAAATTATTAAAATTCAGAGCATTTTTATAAATTATGTTATTTTATAAGGTCTGTTAAATGTTTCAAGTCTGTCTCACAGTTGTGTTTGTGTATGTTTGCAGGCTGGTCAATGGGAGTTGCAATGCAACCTTGTCATTTTTTATGTCTCTCCAATGTCCTGATACTGCTTCTGCTGTTTCCTCTGGGATGAGTTAAGACCTTTCACTTTACTGCAGTGAACTTTTCTAAATAAGAGCAATATAAAATAACTAATACTTTTTTAACACTTTTAAAATGCTGAATGTAATTGAAAATGGGTTACACAAGATCGCATCGCATGAGTGTGATGAGAAAAGCATGTCTTTCAGCACTTTATAATTGTTGGTCAGTCATGATATGTTTGCATTGTTAAATAACTGCTTGGTTTTAGTTAGTCATTTGTCAGTACGTAATACATTGATTTGGTTTGTCTTGTTGCTTTATATTCACCTTGTAGTTGTTATTTATTTATTTATTTACATGTTGTACCTGCTGGATGGGCCTTCATACGTTCTCAAGATGTATTAACCTACAAATAATATACACACATTGTTAAGTTTTGTTCCTTTCATTTATCTCAGTCTGTGTATGTTTTCCTGTATTTTAATTAAGCATTGTTTGCTATTGTTGTGCAAAGCTCCCTGCATGAATTCTCGCAAATAAAGTATTATTTTGTGCTAAATGAGAAAAGTCTCGTGTGAGCCGCATAGAGGCGCTGTGAACTGACTCTCCGTTTGAGTCCTCTCGTGTCCCGTCATCATGAAGACAGAGCGCCGCGCACATCAGAGCAGTGCACATGCTTTCCCTCAGCTAGTACTTTAACAAACTCACACTTAGCCAAGATGGCGGATTCCGATTCTTGGGGTAGGGACCCCTTCCATTATTACATTACGTGTATTAGATAGTGTTTGACTCGGTTTTTATATCGCGTAAATAACTATATTTTTCTGTTTCTCAAAGACGCTGACAACTTCGAGCCAAGTGAGCCGCTGACAAACGCCGCCGGGCGGCTGGATAAGTGGGAAGGCGAGGACGAGGATGAAGACGTCAAGGTAACGTGCTAATGTCTCGAAACTTTTATCTTTAGAGCGTTTTCCTTTTAATTCTTGCAATTTCTGCCTCGTTGCTTTTTGAGAAGCGGTAAAGTTATATGAGTTAACGGAGCAGGCACCACAACACTGATCATGTGGTATATTTTTAGCTGTTTAGCTAGCTTAGATTAGGCCTGTTTTATTTAAAGATTCACACAGCTGTATCTAGTTGCGTGTTCATGATTTCCTAGTAAAAAGTTAGTAAGTTAAGTTACTTGCGGTGACAGTGTCTGCGTCTACGTCAGCAAATGTTAACTTAGTTAAACGTTTGACAAATGGTGAAGCTTACCTTTTTTCTTTGGCAATAATATAAAGCATCAAGAACGACAAATGAATTAAACTAATACAGTAGTTATGGCAGTACATCGTACAGCTTAAACTGCATTCGTCTTGTGTCTTGACTCTTGACAAACGTTAATGCATTGCTGGCGAACAGAAAGTGACAGGCCATGTGCAGCACTCCGTTAATAGCGTCACATGCCGTTTTAAAACAAGGTTTTGTTTTGTTTGTATGCTACCCTGGCAAACGTCGCTTTTCTTAGTGAGTTTTTTTTTTTGACTGAATTTGTGTTCTCTCTAATAGTTGTAACGTTAGTTTTCGCGTTCTAGAAAAGTTGCGCCAACACAACAGCTGGTACAGTTCCGAGATGACGTCATGCGGCGATAGAGTCACGCCGCGTCTCCCTTTGACGCAAAGCTCTGGAAGTCTCTCACGCACTGGAGCTTTCTCCAGCTGAAATAAGCGTTGTCGTCGCTTATCGGCGTTTTTGTGGGGCTAGAAAGGACTCGCTTTTCATCAGCCTACCCTTGTGTAGCTGTTAACATATGGATGAACCCGGTATCAGAGGCCTTGAGAGTTCAGAAAGTCATGGACATTAAAAAGTGTGAGAAGAACCCTGTTTCTAGAATAAGACAGCATAGTGATGTTGTTTACTGCCACGTGAAAATCATCTAGGGTTAACATCTCATACTTGACATTAATATGATAGTTTAGAAAATTAAAGGATTTCTTGCTATTAATATTTGGACCTACTGTATGTGTTAATAAACATGTGCCATATGCACAAGCAATCACAAACATTTTTGCTGTAATTATTAATGAATGAAATTCTAAATATATGAATTTTCAACCTCACATTTTTCTGAAATTGTTCCTTGACTCGACTGTTCCTTTAGCTTTAAGTATCATACCTTATCTCTTTGTCTGCAGGATAAATGGGATGATGATGAAGACGAGGAGAAAGAGCATGAGCAGAAGGTTGAACAGAACAAAACAGGTATTAAGATAATGTGGTGAGATACACCAATATAACATTTTGACAATCAGGCTTATTCCTTAAGAAAAATGTGAAAACTGGTAGTTTTCTAGATTCAAGTTGAACATGCTGTTACTGTTTGATAGTATTCAAATCTCCTTAATGTTTTTTTTTTTTTTGTACAATTTTACATAGAAGTGAAACCTGAGAAGAAAAAATTAAGTGCTAAAATAAAAGAGAAAGAAAACATAGAAAAGAAAAAGCTGGAAGAGTTAAAAAAGGAGGTAAGGACAATATCAGTTGTCACAATATCAGTTGTCATAAGTCTGGCCGCTAATATCAAATATAATTTTTATTTTTTATTTATTATAAATTGTAATCGCAGGAAGCGCAGATAAGTAAACAATTATTACCAGAAGAGCAGCATGAAGAGAAGCTGCGGCTAAAGAAGTTGCAGGAGGAAGCAGACCTGGAATTGGCCTGTGAGGCTTTCGGTGAGAGTCAAGTTTTGTGCACTGCATACACTATCAGACATTTCTGAAATATTTAGTGGCATCTTATGTTAAGTGCTGAACTGATTTTTGTGTGTTAATATAATTGTGTATGTATTAAAGTCAGACCAATTTCTAATTATGCACTTGATCGATTAATAAGCCTTTTTTCTTTAGGTGTTGATACTACTGTTAATGCGACAAACAATGTCTCTGGAATTGAAGCCATGTGCCCCTCATCCAAAGAAGATTTTGTTGCATTTGAAAACTTACTGAAGGAAAAGATTACACAGTTTGAAAAATCAGTGCATTATTCCAGCTTTTTGGAGTCACTGTTTCGAGAGCTTTGCATTTCGTGTAAGTCCTAAAATTTATTTTAGCATTAAGGTCAAATTGACTTTCTTTACTACATTGGGGTTATTAAGGTATTACTGGAGTTTCTTTTGGTATTTAGATTATATGTTGAATTTAAACAAAACTATGTGCAGTTTATGAGCATGTTCCGTTTTTGTTGTGTCTGTGTAGTGGAAGTAGATGACCTGAAGAAAATAAGTAACTCTTTGTCAGCTCTGCTTAGTGAAAAACAAAAACAAGAAAAGGTGAGTTGAATAATAAGGTATATTTTATCAGGAGACTTTTTTACTCTGTGTTTTACTTTGTGTGCATTTCTGAAGGTAGTGTCACATTTTCTGTTCTACAAAAACTCCTCAGTCACGCAAATGGCAATTTTTTCTTAATGCTGTTTTGTTTATGATCAAAAGATCAATCTTAATTTGCTGTTGTTGTGTTATCCACAGGAAAAGAAGGCAAACAAGAAAAAGAAGAAAGGTGTTGTCCCTGGTGGTGGTTTAAAGGCAAACATGAAAGACAACTATGATGATTATGGTGCCTTTGATGTTGGCTACGGCAATGAATATGATGATTTCATGTGACAAAGGTTCATCGTTCCCAGACACCCCTGTACCTTTCATGCTACTCCGTGCCATCTTGGAGTGAAATGGACACTGTAAAAAAACCCTTTTTACTTGGTTTTAAGTGGTGACAGACTCCTCGTAAAGCTGCTATCAAGTGGGCAAAGCAAATTGGTTCAGATTACCTTATTTTTATCTCCAAAACAGACTATATGATGTGGGACTTCTTTGGAAGTGTCGTCTCCTATTGGCTTAAACAAGAAAATGTCAAAGCCTTATAGCGAACTTTGTAAAGTTCTTTCTCTTTCGTTTTGATTGAAAGTGACCTATGTTTTTAAAGCTGTGCAATTTCAGTTACACAGTAGTAAATGTGATGCTCTATGCAAATTCATTTCTTCCAAGAATGTTCTCATTGCAAGTATGTTTTTTTTTTTTGCAGATTTACACACAATTACTAACAGTATCACAGAATCCTAAACTTGAATGTAATTTAACATTTACAAACAGAATTTTCATAGTTTGCCAGTGCTTTTAGCATCAACATGCATAATGAACAGATGTAGTACACTGACTCAATTGTGGTATTAGAAACTTACAATATAAAACAAAACCAACACCAAGCATCTTGAACCTGTTGAACCCAGACCTTGCTATCATTTGAATAGAGCTCATTAGAATAAACCACCTTTTTCAAGTGAACTATGTATTGCTTCATGCAATCAATCGATTAAAGGTGCAGTAAGCAATTTTTAAGAGATTGTTGACATTTAAAATAGACACCCAAACAAACACCTCTCTTCCCTAAAAGAAACATAACCCTACCTTCATCCCATGTCTTAAGTATGTGTACCAGCTTTTACATTTGCGCATTTGGCACACGCTTTTATCCAAAGCAACTTGCATTGCATTATACTATACATTTGTTTCTGAGTATGTGCAATCCCTGAAATCGAACTCATGACCTTGGTGTTGCTAGCGCAATGCTCTAACCACTGAGCTACAGGAAACCTGAACCACTTTTACTGTTCTAGTCTAACTGTGTTGTGTGGATCGATACTATCCACTTTATTTCAGTATTTCTTGATCAACTTACATGCATAACAGACATATAGCAAAAATTCACAGAAGCAATTGTTTTGATGTTGATTTCAATGTTTAACAGTTTCTCAGAAATCACTTACTTCACCTTTAATAGTGTTCATTTTTGGTATTTGCACTTGGTGGATTTTAATTACTAGCTACACTGGGGGTAATAATTTTGTTTGACCCATACGATAGCTTTTACAGGTGTGTACTATTAAAATTCAGCAAAATTCAAGTCAGACTTTTCACTATTCAGCACAACAACGTTTACTTCAACTTTGTGGAAGATGATTGTTTACAAAATGTTTAAAATTGAGTAATGATACTGCAAAGGCTTGAAGGCAGTGTTTTTATAAAAGAATTTATTAAAGTCATTGGTCTAAGCAAATCATCTGGTATTTTTATAAAAAGTTAAGAAATCATACGACTTTTTCAGATTGGAAAATGATAAATGGAACATGTTTGTTTGAGGGAACGAGGGATGTTTGATAGCTTTTTCTTCGACTCTGGAGTATGTAATAAATACATTATTTACAATTTCAAGTTCACAGTACAGGTGAATAGAAAATACATGTGAAAAAATTACATAAAGAAAATATTCTTCTTAAGATTTATAAAACAGTAATTTTTGTAAAAGTTTTTTAAAAGGCATTTAATGGAGTAATTGTTATTTGTGTATGCAATTTTTTTCATGAAATCTTTAATGATATTGGCCAGGTAACATGCATGGGATCTGTGTAATGAGCCTAAATGACTCGCATGACATTGCCTGCCATGAAACCGGAGCTGAATGTGACAAAAACTCATAAGAGCAGCCCTTTGGGTTTTACGTAGTTTTGGTTTTTGTGATATTAGCCAATGGTTTGGGTACGCGTGTATGAATTACGAGTACTGCTCCTACTGTTGCGAGCCACTGTTGAGCTGCCTCTCAGCCTCCTGTTTCCTCGTCCCTGCCTTGCACTTCCAGCTGTAGCCTGACCAAGCGAGTTCTGCATCTGCTGGAACACACTCTGTCTAGTGACTTCCTTATCACCACAGGTGAATGTCAATGCAACGCCCTCATTGCTCTTCATGACCCTGGAGGTACCATCCGATGTACCGTCAAAACAGCGGCCAAGCGCGATTTCCTTGGCTGTTCGGGGGTCTTGATCAGTCACTGTATAGATACCATAGTTGTGTCCCAGTGGATCCAGGGGTGCAAGCATAGTAAACTCATTTGTGTCATTGTTGACAGCCAGTGGGAGGTGGTTTACCAAATATTCTTGTAGCATGCTGTTTACGTTGTCTCTCTTGCAGCTGCCTTGAGGAATTATCTTTACAAGGGTGCGATCCACACGATCCTGGTCATAGAGCATCCCGCTGCACTTGAACTCCACACACACTGCAGAAACAGTCGATTGGTCCATGTCACGAATGCTTCTGGTATCACGAATACCATACAGTTGGCCTACAGTTTTTGGATGTGTGCCTCCCATATTGCGGGAACGAACGTTGAGCTCGTGGGCGCTGTTGAGTTTGACTTTTATATAGCAGGCCCTGTATTCCATGGGCTTTGGCCACCAACTCAAGTAGTCTTCTGTCCAGCTCATGGGATCATCCTCATTAAAAGGCACTGTGTTGTAATCATAGCGATCTCCTTCAACTCTTGAGAAACGAAAGTGAGCTGCATTGAATGGAGCTTCCTCACACTCTTTAAGTTTGTCAAATGGGTAAATTGGACCATTGGCTTCTTCAGCTGCGTTGGACTTGGGTTTGGCCACATTGATGCTGAATGCTGTCTTTTTCATTCTGGCATCATCATGGTCTGTGCGTCTGTAGTTAAGTTTGTTCAGATAAGGTTGTGGAACACCAATCCTGCTTGGATTCAACTTTGGAGATGATGCTACCACCTCTAGCTCTTCTCCTCCAAGGTTGGCCATGATGTAGGCAGAATAAGCATCTGATTTTTGTTCGTCACAGAAGGCTGGAAGGCACGCTCCATTTGTGCCAGTGATGACACTGTCAAATCTACCCCAAGCCCGAGGGTTGGTTGAAAACCCTGGTGTGGGCTCCATATTTATTAAAGTCATCACAACCCCTTCAACTTGTTCACTTGGCATAAACCGCTCACTACGAAATGACCGCACCTTTACGTAACATCTCCTGTTCTCCGGTACATCCAAGTTAAACAGCCGCCTCTCACGGATTTCCATGTTACCTATGAGGAACGTTCGCTCTTCTCTTTTTCCTCTTTGCTTTTTCTCAGCATGGAAGTGTCCCTCCTCTTCCCACAAACCAGTTTCAGGATTAAGGGACCACAGCATCATGGTCTTCAAGTGCTCGGGTACCTTTACCTGTGCTGCATCAAGACGTACTTTCACCTCTCCGGCATTGAGTGACTCGTCTCCTTCTTCATCCCTGAAGTCTACAGAGAACATTCCA
The DNA here is from genome assembly GCA_026939265.1 of Oreonectes daqikongensis. NCBI lineage: Eukaryota > Metazoa > Chordata > Actinopteri > Cypriniformes > Nemacheilidae > Oreonectes > Oreonectes daqikongensis. Next base: position 505,592 of record JAOTQM010000074.1, read on the forward strand.
TAAGTTCTCAATGGCAGAGTATCACCTTCATCACTAATGAAGTTGAGATCACTCTGGGCAGCCGCTGCTGTTGATATATCCCTGGGGTCAAGGAATGTCACACTGGCCTTAACATTTCCCATGAACACCTCTCCATTTTCTTTATAGAATGTGTTGGGTGGGATCTCGATCTCAGCAATGGGGTCCTGGCCCTCTACCTCCCCAAGGGCTAGCATATTAGTCTCTCTTGAGCTAATAGTCACAGCTGGCTTTTTCCTCAGTAGCTTGATCTCGTGGAACACAGCTCCACCTTTAGTATTGAATGGTAGTACTTTTGTGGTGTTCACAAACTTCTGCAAGTTGTCCACAAATGTGAGAACTAGACGTTCTGTGTGTTTTGGAACCTGGATTGAAAACGTGCCTTTGTATCCTGTTCGGCTCACTCTAACACCATCCATGTAGATGTGTCCAAACCTCATTGGCTCCCCGGTGTCTGCTGCAATAGCACGTCCACGAACAATAGATTTTGTATCCACACATGTTTTGCAGCCACACTGAGTAACTGCCATGATGGGTAATTGATAACCCTGGCATTTAATCTCTTGTTCCTCCATGTTTGAAATTCCACAGCAGTAGGAAACAGAGTCTTTGCATCTGATGCCATTATCTAGCTTCCCAGTACATCTGGATGTAGGGCACCTCCCCACGTCATAGTAGAAAGAGTTCGTCTCATTTTGAAAACAGTCATGTGGTAGACGGATCAGGTGGGAATCAGGTGTAAGGTTGCATGATGGCTCGTTTTGACCTGAACACAGAAAAAGTTTAAGAAGCAACAGATAAGAACTCAACCTTAATGTAAGGTTAATATAAAATATGTGTGGGTAGATATTCTGTAAAGACAGACCAGTAACTGTGAGGGTGGCTGGTTTGGATTTGATGGCTCCATTCTCATTACTGGCTCTGCAATAGTATTCTCCCATCTGGTTCAAAGTAAGATTCCTCAAAATCAATGTCTCGTCATACTGATATTGATTCCTGTCCAGCAGAGTACCGTTGTGGAACCTGTAGATGGACAGCATTGATTATTTGTTGTGTTGTCACTTGGCATCATTTGTTGTTGCAATGCTTTAGGGACTGTTTTAAGAAATCTAAGAAGTCAGCTTGGTTCTTTTTACCTGCTTTTGTCATACTAATTATATGGAATGCAGACTAAGTTGTCTTTGTCATTTTTAAGATATTTTGTCATTTACTGCCATTCAAATTATTTAATTCTGTAAAAACTGCATAAACAACCTTACCATTCATACTTTTCTGGTTCAGGTAAGCCATCAACCTTACAACAGAAAGCAGCTGTTTGACCTTCCTTTCTGGCCTTGTTCTCAGGATTTTTCAGCACATAGAGTTTTTCTGGGGAACACAGTTTGTGAAATTGTATTTACTAACATTTTTGCAATGTAACATGAAGGGAAGGTAAAAAAGAGGATTTAGTTTGCTATTCATCGAGGTATTACTGTAAAAGCTAGAGTTTTGGCGGCTGAGCGTGGTGTATCTAGTTTTCTTGAATAAATACAACGAATTGACAGACTGTTGAAGTTCATTAAAAGGATCATTACTTGCTCTCTCCAGCTTCAAATGGAGGACTGAGATGCGTTCAGCGCTTTGAGACACAATGACTTTTTGTGGAGTGTGATTGTGCATTTTGATCATCAAAGTAGTGTTGCCATCGGGGCAGATTCCGGGAATATGAAAATGTCCATTGTGATCGGTAACAGTGAGAAGTCTGGGGTTGGGATCAGTGCGGAGGATGGCAGCTCCGGGCGCAGGAAGGCCACCGGCGCTTCGGACTGATCCTAGAACTGTGTGATCGTTACAGGTACAGCCATCACATTCAGCGTTTACACTGCCCATCACACACTGCAGATCACAGCCTGAGGAAGCAAAAGTGAACAAGATATTTAGGTTTATTATCAAGAGTTGTAATGCAAATACTATAAATTGCAATTGGCTAGTAAAGGATTTATCATTTATATTAATAAGCAGATGTGTTACTTGGGCAAGATGGCCCTGCACATGTCCTGCTCTCGACAGCTGGCCCATTGCATTGCTTGGAATTGGATTGGCAGATTCTAGTGCGATGCTGTGTTGCCACCTGATCACACCGAGCTGGGCATGGACTCCAGTCTGACCATGGATCCCAGATCGGTTTAACTTCTGATGGTGTATCTGAAAGGAAAGCGTTGGATAAATGTCAATAAATTGGATAGGTCTTCAAACAATAAACTCACTGTAACAGTAATGTTTATATTTTGGCCACATTACAAAGATTCATTTGACTTAATGCATGAACAAATTTTAATCTTTGGTAATTGAAATAATTTAGCTTGTTATACAGTCTCAATTTCTTACCTCTTGGACAGAGGAAGCGTACAGCATAGTTTGAGCAGTTTCTTCCCAAAGGCTGTTCAGCATTAATACACCAGAAGCCCACAGCAGGGTCAGCATGTACTCTCTCCCCGGTGCTGCGAGCTGGGATCCATTCAGTAGTGCGTGCTTCTAGAGCTCGAGGAACTTCGCACACCCGGCCTCGATAATAGAATGCAATTACATTCAGCTTCTCATAGTCTCCTTTCCCTCCGGGGTGATCGACATTAAACCATGTGGTCCACTTGTAGTCATCTGGTGACATGAAAAGGTTTTGATTAATTTTAATACCAAGCTGTGTCTCTTTATAATGTTAAATGACAAGATAGTTTGAGCTTTTGAAATATTTTGTCAGTTGTCAAACATGCATACAAACCTACCCTCATTGGAGTACACAGCTGGGTTTGGTCTCTCTGATCTTTTCCTGATGCTTCTTTTTATCCCTGAGAAGGAAACAAATGTTCTTAATCTTTTATTTCTTGCAATCCAAACAGGTTCTCTGTTTTTCTTGCCAATGTGAAGCCTGTTAGACTCTCTTGTAACTGTGTTTGTAGGTTAATCAAAGTTTATTTTTATACACCATACTTAATATTGCTACAGTATTCTTCATGTCTCTGTCAGTGAAATATCTCTCTGCTCCCCATATGAAGGAACTCATATGATCATATGAATTTGTTTTGGCATGAGGGTAATTCCAGAATTTTCATTTGTGTTAAACCAGTACTAATGAACTTTTGCTCACGGGATCCCACATGTGGTTATAAGCGCAATTGTCTTTTACCAATGTTGCAGATTATGTCGCAGCGACATTGTTGCTGTATTAGTTTCCCCGTGGGCAGCGCAATACACGTGAATTTGTATACTAAGCTGATGGAACTGGCGCATACAGAAATGTTGTTTGGAAACCATATCGCAATCTTCCTCAGCAGGGGATGGGCGGGGATGTGTGTACCGACCTGAACACAGAACTTAAAGAGTCTGGTTTTTGCCGCTAGGAGGCTGCTCAGGTAGCAACGCCCGTAAAATTCATCCAGTTAAGAGTTGGTCTACCACTGAAATAATTTTAGATACATTATTTTAATGTCAAAAAGCATAGGTTGTGCTGCTTTAACAGACCTTTTGTCATATCAGAGTTTAAAGGGACAGGTCACCCAAAAATGGTCTTCATTTACTCACCCTAAAGTTGAAATTTCTTTGTTCTATTAAACAAAGAATGTATTTTGAAGCATGTGGGTAAACAAAAATATCTAGGGCACTATTGACTACTGTAGTAGTTTTGTTTCCCACTACAGTAGTTAATAGTCCCCCAGAACTTAGAGTGTAACAAGAACATTTATACAGGTTTGAAGCAACTTGAAGTTGAGTAAATGATGACAAAATTTGTATTTTTTGGTGAACTATTCCTTTAACAGTGATTTCTGCAAGTTGTTCTCTAACACACTTGACCAATTGCTGACAGGTGGCTGCTGCCTTGCAAAACACCCCAGCTTTTGGATATATTGGTGACACTAGAACAATGTTGCCTTTTCTTCATTAATGGTTTTGCTATTGGGGGGCACTGGAAGAGTCAAGTTACTTAGAGCCAGCTGTTGAAATCCTGCAGAAATTATTCTGCCTCTGCCAGATAACTATATTGCATTAGGATCTAGTATGAGATGTGCTAATAAAATGTTATTTTATGTTCATGTTAAGTGTTTAAAGGGGCTGTAGCCGAGCAAACCTTGAGTGGTGAATGTAATTCCTAACAGAAATAGAAGAAAGGTCCATGTTGAGAGAGAGCCCATCCTGGCTCTTTATAAATGACTTCTGACCTCTGGTAAAGAAGCTCTCACACACAGCTCCACACTAAGAATAGTCCAGTCTCAGATTCTGTGCCAAACAGAGAAAATAACTTTTCGTAAACTGCAATTTGTGTGAAATTAACCACAGTGTTTTATTTGAGTAAATCATACGCAAAATCCCATAATGCGCCTCTATTTTACTGGCTATGAACTGTTGGCAACCTCACAAGATAAAAAATTGACCAGAGAACATTTAGCGGACTTTAAAAACATTTACAAAAACTTTGTGAGTAATGGAAAGGCTGCAGTTTACCTGCCAACAGTAAAATCGTGTTAAGCAGGTATAAGACAAAGTTTAGGCGCTTACATTTTTTAGCTGCTCTCAAATATCACATCTGTGAGAGTCATCAGTGTGTGTCAAGGGAATGCACAACTGTTTCTACATCCTGCCAGAAAACCCAGAACTACACGGATTCCATACACACATAAATACATCATATATATTATTCACGGTCTCATAGATTTTAACATAATATAAAATATTTCACAATGCAAATGCAGAGTCGCTAAGGCGAAAGTGTCTAAATACATTAATTACAGGATGACCAAATTTCATACATATAAGAATTGAATTGTGAATCGAAAAACTCGCACAAAGATTGTATAAAACCATTTGAAAGCATTACCAACTAAATCAAATCTATACAATCTATATAACAATTATACCATATATTTATACCAAAAAAGAAATAACATTAAAACTTAAGAATTTTATATCTTACCAAAGCAACTGTTTGTCTGTGAAATGGACCGCTCTTGTACTCCTTGTGTCTGTGATGTATTAACAGAGCAGTAGCTAAATACTTGGAGTGAGAGTGAATGTGGAGTTCAGGTCTTTGTCTGGTACTTATATAGCTCAGCCCTGAGCCACAGGGTCGGCTCTCTGCCATTCTCAAGAAACAACAAAATGACTTCAGCACTGTCCTCTGCTCCTGTACAGTACACTACAGACGGTCTGAGTGGGGTGTTCTGGAACAACATCCTCAAAGCAATTAAATATTAATATTCATTGATAGATTCGAGTCCTTTTGGACATCATAAAATAAACGGATCTTATGATTGAAAGCATTCAGATGTCAATATACTGTATAACAAATAAACACACACGCACACAGATTTTTTTTACATAGAGATTTACAGTTTTGTCAGCGGTGTGGTGAGATATTCATTGCTGGGTGCTTCATGTTTCACTTTAGTTTCGCAACATTTACAAAGAAAGCTATTTTTCTGAGCCCGATTTTATCAACAGTTTAGATTACTGATCATAAAGACATCCATGTATGTAAAACACATGAGACAAATTATTTCTGTGACTCAGTCTCAAACCATTTAGCGTGTTCTCTCCCATGTCCCTCTGAATGTGTTGATAAACAATATGAAAGATTTGTTAACACAATGAGCCAACAACAATACGCCGTGTCTTTCAGTTATGATGTCAGATTCAGCAGAACACACCCAGTCAGCAGAACTATGGATATATTTTACATTTGTTCAACTATACAAGGTTCTTTAAAACATTTCTACATTAATCTTGTTTTACATGCCATAAGAGCAATAACATTTACATTTACATTTATGCATTTGGCAGACGCTTTTATCCAAAGCGACTTACATTACATTGTACTATACATTTGTACATTTTGTATAGTAAGCAAGTGGGGGTTAGGTGTCTTGCTCAAGGGCACCTCAGCCGTTACCCGCCAGCCCTGAGAATAGAACCAGCAACCTTCTGATCATGAGTCCAACTCTCTAACCACTGGGCCACGACTGCCACGACTGCCAATAAAACCTAGGAAAAAATTCAGACTGATACTGTCGTAATTAATGCATAAAAAGTTTTAATCATTAACGCAATGGTCAAAATAGTCCAAAACTGTTGATATTCAGTCCAATGTTACTGTTAAAATTCAGTATTCGGTTGTTTCCCAGTATGACGGTATTTGGGCAAATGACCTCAAAACAGTCTTAAAAGCTTAAATTACTCACTACACACACACACACTTAACACTCACATGGGGATGACACATAAAGGTTTGTGATGCCTTTAGCTCAATGGCTTGGCTGTTGCGAGTCAGAGATTAAGAAACAGCTGTTAGTTGTTGAGCGTGCATGTTGAAAATACTGTGTTCATCAACCTCATAAAGATTTTTTATTATAATTAAAATATCCCTCATTAACTTGCCTCATTACAGAAATAAGTAATGACCTCACTGGTATTTCTACACTTTGCCAAGTTTGGACTGGCTCGACAGTAAATGATAGTGACCACAGGTGAGGTATAGTGGTATAAACCTTTGTGTCTGAATTATACAACTATTGCCATTGATTGATTTCGAAAGATTGGTCTGAATATACAAACGGGTGAAATGAATTTAACCAATGGATGTTAACCAATTTTGTTTTAAATGCAACGTTTAAGTCCAGCATTTATGAATGGAAAAGCAGACAGCACCAATAAAATCTCACCTCATGTTTACTGGACACTGACTATCACAGTTTAAGACATTTTGGAGAAGGGTGAGGTCATTAGAACAACATAAAATACTGATTTCTGTAAATTATTCAGCAGTTATTTCAGTAGTTGGTAGTAAGTATTGTAGTTATTTCAGTAGGACAGTAAAAGATGATTTAATTTTTTCTTTCACACATACAACCACAAACCCCTTGCCATGCCTTGCCAATTTAACTGCTATGGTTATTCTGTTGTACTGTGTATGCAGAATGACCTTTGGCATATAAACGTCTAAAAAACATGGTATTGCCATTGTACCATTTTCAATACCTTGATACTTTCTGGTGGTTTTAGGCTAAGATTCCAATCCCACATCAGCAGCAGTTTAATAACAGCGGTACACTGTAATCTTCTGTGAAGTATGCTTACAAGGTTCTTTATGAGAAGACCATTTTAAGATGGACTTCTGCTCTTCAAAGGACCTTTATTCCCGATAATTGAGCAGGACAGGACCTGTAGGCTGGCACACAAAGAGGAAGTGGAAAGATAAACAAACACAAATAAACACACAAGGTTTACTTGTTACATGGCAACAGACATGGACTCAAGGGAAGTATTGGCACATTACAGAACCTCAATAAAGTACACAAGTCTCGGTTGTCTTGTAATGGTGAAGAAAAATGTACCCCAATTAATTAAAACCAAGTTTCTGTAAAGTACATAATGTCTGCTTTATTATTTGAGTTATAGTAAAGTATAGTAAAGATGCCTAGTAAAGTTGAGCATTCAAATTTTATTTTGGGGGGGTCAATGAAATGTTTTGTAGCTTCTGTACCTTTTAAGCCCCATTCCAAAACGTCCGGTCCACACCTTATAATAATTTCAAAATTCAACTTCTCAGGTGTAAAACATGACAATGGCTAAGCTTTGAGCCCAAATCATTTGATGAAAAAGCATTTTTATGCGTGACTTGGGCAGGACATTTTGCAGTGGTATGATTTAATTTTTCAGGTCAGTCGCATTAAAAAATAAGAAAATCTGTATATTACACACTGCTTTCACAGTGGATGATAAGGGATTTTTAGGGAATGTTATCACTACAGAATAGAACAAACCCTTAATAATCTCTTCATACACAATTTTTTAAAATAAAATTTTTCTTTTTTATTTCACAGAATTTTCATGTTTTTTTATGCGACAACAAATGGCAAATTACAGAAATAAACAGCAAATTTACAAAGTTGGTTGTAAAATAAAATGAAAAACATAATTTACAAAAATGTTATTTTACAGTGTAGTTACGGAATATTACCGTTTTTTGAACTGATCTTGACCAGCATTACAGTTAGTGTCTAAACTGTATCCAAAAAGAATCAGACAGGGTAATGTTGTGGTTCACAAAAGCGTGTTGGGGGTTCTTTAGGAAGCTTGACTTAATGACTTCACCAGTGAAAGTATGTAGAGCTGCTTCTGCTAGGGTCATTAAGGGACCAGGATCCCAGGAAAAGGATGTTAACCCTGTTCCTCCTGCCATTCAGAATGATGAAACATTCCATGAAAAGGCTAAAAATCTCTGCTTATGATTCACTCTTAGAGGTAAATCGGAATTAGTTGAGGCGGATCAAGAAAATATGAAACAGATTTGCTGAAATTCTCTTGGGAGGTTTTTGTCTCACAGAGAGGCAGGGCTGGTATTCACATTTTAGTTTTATAGTTTTAATTGCTGTTATAGCCATAATTGATGTTTAAAATGACATCTTATTTTTATTATGAGTTTTAAGCATAAAATAATTTTCCTATTCTCTGACTGTGTGCGCTAAACTCAGACACAGGATTTGTTTTTAAGAAGAGAATTTCAGAGGGGTATATATTTTAAAACAGATTTTTGCAATTAAAGAAACAGATTAATAGAATACATAAATAAATAGTAGATTGTGTCTTTGCATAAATTTGTTTGCATAAAATTCATTATGCGGAAGAAAGTAGATTTTAACATCCACTTAGTCCAGACTTCTGTTCTTTGTCATGGTTCCAAATGATGATTTAAGATTACTTAGCAGCTAACTAAAGATGCAAATTTTGCTGTTTGTACATAATTTTGTGCATGTGAATTATATTATATATATTATATTGAGTTATGTGTTATAATAGCCACGCTATGTTTTGTGTTTCAAAGCTTTGTGAAATCAACAATTAAACATTATACATTTCTAATTGCAATGTTTAAACATATAAACAAATGAATAATCTAACTCTGTTAAAACAAACAAACCTTCTATAAATTCTATTGTATGTATTCATTTCATGACAAGAATAAAGTATTTGTGAATCAATGTTGTAATGCTGTGGAACAAGCAAGACATTGCCAAAGCATTGTGGTTTATAACCATCCAAATACTTTTCAAATGATGAAACAAAATCTAGCGCACAGAATGGACGTTAGGTCACGAAGGCGGAAAATGTCCAGGGATCAAACTAGGGCAAACATTTAGATACACAGCCATATAAACATGTTTTAAAGGATATGTTGAACATTTACGCACATGCACATGCATATCACCTGAAGCACTGATTGCTTTCAGCAGTGTTGACTGCAGCTGTCCTACAGCTATAAAACACAAAGACATGCAGAACCGTCCATGAGATTAAAAACATGTGGCAGACCTGCAAGATGAATGAGATGTGCTTACACCATACTGGAAAAAGTCTTCCATCTCTCTCTCTAACAGTCATTGGTGCAGTCTGTCTTAGTCTCTCTCCCTCGAAGTTCAAAAAAAGATAAACAAGGAAAATGTTCTTCAGATCCTCCTGTATTTACATAAGGGAAGAAAATGAAATAACGATTTTCGGAAAATCAAAGGTGCGTTTAAAAACCAATGACCTACCATTTTATTTGCGTCATGCGCACTGCAGATATTACAATGTGGTAATATTTGATCATAGCAACAGCTGTGATTCTGACTCAAATGTACTGGGGAGATATCTTGTTATTTATTTTTTAATACAGCCAACATCTTTTACACGCTCTTGTAGCGAACAATGAGAACAACTGAAATAACATAAGAGCTCTTCTAGTTTTTCTACAGTAATGTGTTTTTCCTTATGTTTGATGCACAATGGTAGCAGTGTTTCAAAGACCACATACAAATCATGTGTCATGTACCCTGAAGTGCTATTTCCAGAAAACATCATTAACTTGCATGAAAATGTTCTCAACTGTTAGAGACCATTAAATGTCTCAATGGAAGCCATGAATAGAAGGTTTGAAAAAATATATATATTCATTTTAAATGTAGTAGCCTAATCACATGCAATTAGCCTATTTTTTCCTTTTTTTGATATGTTGGCAGGACAACTTCATTTAATATATTTAAAAATGTAACATTTAAGTCCTGTTCATGGCATTAACAATTAAATACTTTCGAGAATGTATTTGAAGTTGCATGTTCTCAAACAAATCTGCTCACCTTCTGAGAATTCGAGAATCTGTGTACACTTCCAAATCTTTCTTTAGAGACCACAGTTAGAAGCTTTTCCAGACTTCCAGAAATCTTGTGTTAGTAAAGCTGCATATCTAAAAGAAAGTGAGAGAGATAGCAGGGACACAGATATGTAGAAAGGGGTGGCAGGAATGGCAACCATTGAACCACTCAAGTTACAATCTCCTTTTGAAAGCTTTTTCACAAACAGATTACATCACTGTCTGGGACCTCCTGGCCAGCCTCCCGCTCTTTCTTCCTGTGTTCAGCACCTTATCAAAACTTGAGGCAAACACCTGGGAAAACTGTTATTCTTGAGGGAAATGCATTAGAAATGAGGGGGGGGAGGAAAGAAAGAAAGCTTCTGTTTTTTATTTGGGTTATGCTTCTGAACTCACATTCAGATGTTATCAGAGGCTGGCTGACCAAAACAACTTGAGGACGGCCTTGTTTGAACTGGCATACTCTTTTCATTTATCGTTTTAGTAAAATATTAACTGACTACAACATCCATAACCAACATTCTAATAAATTGCTCTGCTGTTTGCTCTTCCCCTATACTCAGCTCAATAGATGTCACTGGGATTTCAACATGTCAATATGTACTGCTGTAAAATTTGTAAATGTTATTCAACTTCAAGCAGTAAACCTAGAGATGCAGAAGTTAGTCACGTTATAGATGATTTCAAATCAACAACATAAGCAAACGTTACTGCGCAAGCACTCGTTTGTGGACTGAACTTAACTTCGTGTATACATCCGCAGAGAAAAGCATCCCTGTAGATTATTTCTGATAACAAGCAAAAGAAACCGAGAAGAACCGTTTCGTGGCTAAACTTGCCTCTCGAATATTTTCAGTTTAGACTGTGATACCAATCTCAACCACTAGATGTCAATGATCTATACATTTTCTTTAAATAGCCTACGACAAAGTTCCACGACCCATTCAACAAATTATGACATACTATACACTATGCACTTAAACTCTGCACTATGCACTCAACCATTTAGTGTCGTCACATATGGAATACTAAACGGTTTTATATTTTTGGGACGCAGCTAAAGTTAATTTAATAGAATTAACATACAACAAAATTCAACAAATCGTGTATTTAATGAAATTATTATTATACAAAAAATTCATATAAATCAATATTAATATAAATTGAATAAAATATAAATAGTTCTATTATTAGCCACTAGCCAAACCAATAAACAGAAACACAGACCGGAAGGTATCTTCCATCCAGGTGTGTGCGTCCGATGAAACCGTCTAATAAATGGATATCACAGTACACTGAGGCATATATGATCAGCTTGCATATATATATATATATATGTCATTATATTTTTGCCAGTTTATAATACCCATTATGTCATTACATAATTAAATATGTATATAAGTTATGAAAATAAATGTTTGGTATGTGTTGTTAGATTGTTTTTTTTTTTTTTATAATTGAGTGTTTCATTTGCTTTGAATTGGAACATTGGTCAACATTTGTTCCTTTGAAATGTTGTTCTAAATATATTTAAATCAATTCGCTTCTAAAATTCACAAGGAATGTTTTCATGCTGTTTCCAGACATTTTTATGGTCTGTGTAATAGGGCTGAAATTGGAGCGCTGTGTAAAGTACTGTACATCAAGGTCCCCCTTCTTCTTACATATATGGACACAAACATGCAGCCCCCCCCCCCCAAACTGACGTGCAACTGCATAGAGAAACCTGTAAAATCCATCAGACACACTGAAATCCCAAGGCCTTTCTCCTCCAGAGCAGACACACACATATATGCATTAACACATGCCTACTTCCTCCGGAAAGGATTTCCAGAAACAAAGCAAACCACAAGTGTTTCAGCACTGAGCCAACAGTGTAACATGAATGATCCAAACATTTTCCATGTTTTCGACCGTTTTTCTCTTTCATTGATGTATTATATTTCATGCATGGATGAGGATATCTGGAAAGTATTTGTTCTTGTATCGTGCGATAGCCCACTAAGCGGTTGTGAAATGGATTTTCACAGTGTGTCTTTGTACTGCGAGTTGCACTATCCAGATGTAGCTGGTGGATAAAACACAATGAGAACATCACAGGACACCACCTGACAGGCTCATTGATCATTGTCTGAGACTACCACCCATGCCATGGAGTATTTATCTATCTGGATAAATATACTGAAATACCCAGGCTTGATGTGCTAGACTTACTGCAAGCCATGCAATAAGATTTATATAGTCTTTAGTCTGTTGCCCACAACCCATCAAATGGTGCCAAAATCTATTTTTTAATATTATATGATATTTAAATATTTGTAATTAATTACAATTTATTAAACAATTAGTATATGCCTTTCTTTGTAACTATTGTTAAACATGTTTGCCAATGTTCCAACAAGAAAACAATGCACAAAGAAATAAAATAAAAGTGCTTAATGGAGCTAAATGATTTACAGAGATCATATAAAGTGAGATAGCATTGCTCTGAAGGATCCTTTTGGAACATTACACAGCAACATTGAAATTACTGCCCGTCATTCATTATTATTCTCATCAGATGGCATTGCCGTTCTCAAATGTGCAATTCTAAGACTCACCACTGGGTGGCAGACATTGTGAGGGAGCGTTCAGAGGCTGTCCAGGGTGCTAGAGGCATCTGTGCGCCTGTAAAAGAAACCCATCAATCAAACAAAAATCATTTTCACCCACAATAAAAAAACAGACACATGTACTGGAAAAATATCACATTGAAAACAAACGAGCCCATCAGCGGAGACAACATTGCGTTAAAATGTAATAGGCTGCTTGGGATTTAAAGGTCAAGAAACAAAGCTGAGGGGAAAAGCACCCGTGCATCTGTTTCTCCCATAAATAAGCACATAATGTGTGACCATAAAAGAAATATAGATTCCAGACATTGCTCAAATGATTTGCTTTATCGTGTACATGCTTGTTTCTACAGGTGTGGTACCATGTTCATAAGAAATAATGGGGCTAATTTATGAATGCGAACCCATGTATATGATGGAATCTATGTAAAATATTCATCCCCGTGTTAAGCAGAAAGATTGAAAAGGACAATCACTGTATAATGGGCAATTTGCTTTCCATTTAAACCTCTAAATGTCTCATTCCTACTTTGTGTAATTACCCAATTAAAGCTATTCTGCAGCTTCTTATCTCTGACGCACTCTCGTATGTTCTTCAGACTATCATATTGATACTCGGGCTGTGCCCTTTAGTGTGAATGTTGCACATTTAAACAGGCATTTGGTCTTTCTACATAATTAGCATGTCATCAGTATGAACAAACTTAAGTCCTAAACACATTGTCAGCTCAGTCTGTTTACTCTAGACCTGTGTGATTTTTAAATGTTGAACATAGATTTTCAACTTACAGAAGTTCAAAACTTTAAGTTGCTGTGTGTAATGTTTAGGAGGATCTATTGACAGGAATGCAATATAATATACATAACTATATGTGACCCTGAATCACAAAACTTAAGTCTTAAGTAGCACGAGAACATTTGTAGTAAAAGCCAAAAATACATTGTCAAAAATTTCTTTTATGCCAAAAATCATTAGGATATAAAATAAAGATCATGTTTCCTACTGTAAATATATCAAAACTTTATTTTTGTGAGTAATATGCTATGGACTTCATTTGGACAATTTTTAAGGTAAGTTTTAAATAGTTGTATCACGGCCAAATACTGTCTATTTTCTAATAAACCACACATCAATAGAAAGCTTATTTATTCAGCTTTTAGATTATGTAAAAATCTCAATTTCAAAAAATTGACCCATAAGGTCACATATGTCTTCAGAGGTGTATTATAAAGACCTTAATGTAGCGTTATGTTTTTATTTATTATTAGAATGAGTTATTTTTATCTACATACACAGCAGGTCCCCTTACATAGAATTCATTATGATGTTTCTACAGTAGCCCTAAACAGACAAACTGCTCTACAGAGCGTATTTCGTAAATATGTCATCTTCTTTGGCAAAGAAGTGAAAATGTAATGACATCTTTGTCCTTTTTGGTATCATATGCATAATATGATGAACCCTTCAAATAAAAACTCAAAAATATAATAGACTCTTTTAAATATCCAAGAAAAAAGAACATTCAACACTATTTTGTTTATAATGTTTTATCTTAAAGACCAGAAATATGTGACATGAAAATTTCATGTTAATTTTGCATGTCTTTTTCTGTAATTTTACAGTTTTTGACCATATATTTCAAAAATAAACTGTAAATAAGAAATAAACCGTAAAAGCAACCAACCTGATCTCATGAAATGCGTATCAATAACATGAAGGTGCAAACTCATAAAATAAGTAGGCCTACGCCAAATTTTTTACGCCAATCTTTGCATGGAAATGATACGCTCTCGGCGGAGAGCCGCCATTTTGAAACATACATAAAGAGGAAACACTGAAATAATTCAAGTAATACATTAGGCTTAGGTTTTGTGTTAAAGGTTATTATATGCACACACGCTAACATTACGTGTTAGGTGAAAGGTTAATAAAAAAATAAAAGAAATTGGCATATCATATGCATGCAAACATTGGCGTAGGCCTATATATACACTCTTAAAAATAAAGGTGCTTCAAAAGGTTCTTTGATGCCATAGAAGAACCTTTTGGTTCTATAAAGAACCTTTAACATCTGAAGAACCTTTCTGTTTTACAAAAGGTTCTTTGTGATAAAAAAAGGTTCTTCAGATTATAAAAAAGTAAGAAAGAGATGGTTCTTTAAAGAACCTTAGGCTGAATGGTTCTTTGTGGAACCAAAAAAGGTTCTTATATGGCATCGCTGTGAAGAACCTTTTAAGCACCTTTATTTTTAAGTGTGTACACGTAAAATTGCAATTTGGCGTACTTATTTTACGAGTTTGCACCTAACCTGTTATTTATACGCATTTCATGAGATCGGGCTCAAGCAACAGGAGACTGCATTTACATTTACATTTATTCATTTGGCAGACGCTTTTATCCAAAGCGACTTACAATTGAGGAAAACAGCAAGCGAGGAAGACCGCAGACTTACAGACACTGTATTTCAAACCTACACTGTAAAAAACCTGCAATTTTTGAACTCATCTTTTTAAGTTTCTTTTTTGCATTGGATTTTTTTAGTTGTACTGACTTCCAAAAGTTGAGATAACTTACATAATTGAGTCAACTCAACAAGATTGGACAAAACCATTGGATTAACTTACAAAATTAAGTTCAGCTGACTACAATCAAAAAATATTTTTTACAGTGTATTATGTACAATGTTATAATTTACAGTAAAATGATAATTTGATGTAATCTACTGTAGTAGATGGTGGATTTTACAACCTCATTCAGTAAGAGGAAGAAATAAGCCAAATATGTTTTCATGTTTTCATTTCCACGAGAAAGCAGGGTGCGTGTCTATATGCATGAGATTCATGAATAAAACAGCAGAGGCTCATTAAGTTGAATGTGTCATTATCTTTTCTTTATGACTTGTGTGGGTAGGAACAGAAGAGCATGATCATGTAAAGTGTATGTGGGACGTGATTGTGTGTGCGTGTGCTTAAGTAACGTTATTAGAATATCAACTTATAACACCTGCTACCCACCAAGCAAACCTACCCTTGGCTAAATATAGTTCAAGGCTTTGTCCTATTTTAATAATATGCAGCATATACAATTAATGACATTCACTTCATGTGCATTCACTTAACACATTCTGTTTTAAACAGAAATACTGCTCCAGAATTCATCTTTTGCTAAAAGCAGCTTGGCATCCATACTTACAACTAAATGAAGCTTTCTGATTGCTTTTAATGTGAGTGGCTGATGCAGTTGATTTGCTCTGTCAAGGTTTTTAATGATGAGGTAGTGAGTCTGTATATGATAATGAAAGTGGGAAAGCATCATGAAGAGATGGAGTGGGAAAGTGAATGTGTGCCTGAAAGGAATGAGGCCCAGCCTGTGTGTCTGAAAACATATGTGAAAAGGCAGACATGTGTGTGGGCAGAGATGTGGATACCTGCTAGGGAAGCTCCCTCAATAGAGGCCAGCGGTTAAAGACTGAAGGGAAAGAGAGCCATCTGTAGGCCAGAGCAGAGCCTGCCATACGGGCACTTATTTTCTTCCAAGATTTGATATAAACACCCCAAATCCCATATATGAGAAAGTGTTTTCTATTTTCTTTTCTGTATTTCCTCTCATGTTTCATATTCAAAGCTTCATTTTCCTTGTTTTGTACTCTGTGCTGCTGGCCTTGCCTGACTCAAAAGATGAGGAAGGAGAGCATCTCTAGAGAGAAGAGAGAAAAAGAGAGTGTTGTGTTGTGTGGTTAATTGGTTAAAAAACAGATATTGTTCCAAATGGCTGACAATGACTGCAAAGGACACAGAATTAAAAACACATCAACGACCAGTCCAACACATGATTCAGGTTTATTTCTGTTTGAGAATAGATTCATTTGAAAAAAAGACATTACTTAATCCCCAAAAGCAGCAGAAATAATTTTTGAAACTGGACCAAAAACATCATCAGGAACTGCGAATTCAGTCTTACGCTACACAATTCCTTACAGTTATGCATGTATTTCACATACACCACAGTAAAATGCAGCTGCATTAGAATGTTTTACTAAACCAAACACATTTGCCACGAGAGTGATAAAGCTGTTTCTTCTCTACTTCTTATTTCCCCTGTCATAATCTCTAACAGAACAGCATGAGCAGCTGCTGTGTTTCTCTCTCTATGTAAAAGCAAATTACAGGTTCTGTTAAGACTGATAAAGTAAGAATGTTTCACATACCCACTGTGCTTATTTTTGTGTGTGACTGACATTCTAACAACATGAAAAATAACCCATATATGTTACTGCACATTTGCATACATACGAGTAAAGAAATGCAGGCATGAAGGTATTATGGATCAGAGCATATGTACAGTATGTGTACATCTATGTTTATAGTATAGGTTCAGTATTTATTTGCCTTCATGTTTGGTTGAGACAAAATGGCTATTTTCATGCAGTTTTTTTGCAAGCCCAGTTCCAACGGGAGTCCATTATCTATGAGATTACTTCTTAAAGTCTTTTATTTTGTCCTTGTTAGGCAGACCCGACACATAGGTCTGACTGAGTAACTCCTCTGACCTGCTCCGACTGTATTCTTTGCCCTCTGAGAGAATCATTCTAAAACACATCAGTATTCACCTTCTTCACCCACAGCACATTTACTGTGTCTTCTTATCTAGCCTCCCGTTTTTCTCTATCCATCCGTTCCTCTGTGTTTTCATATATAGGTGTGCTCAGACTTTATTCACCCAGTGGGATTTTATGATTTAATGACTCCGTGGGGTGACCGCCCAATCATTAGACCATCACCAAAATGAAGACATAATTAATATATGCCACTGTCCTCCATTTAGTTGCCATTTTCAGTTTTTCTAATTGATCACAATGCCATTTCAGTAACTATAGGTTCAGAGGCCAGAGCTGGGTTAGTCGATTCACAGCCTTGGTGTCGCAGGCTAATCGATCTCACAACAGGGTTATATTCCCTGAACAATTTTAAATTGCTCAGTAATGATCAATTAATCATGATGGATTTTCTATGAAGACACAGGCACCCTGCCTGCTGTCATGAACACTAATATGACCGAATGTCTTAAGTGCATGCATCACAGAACTGGCTATTTGTAAATTAAGATAAATATGGAAACAATACAAAAACAATAACACAATAAATACATATGCCAATACTAAAGGCTATCTTGTTACACTGTAAACATTTTCAAGTAATTATTTAATTAATGCGGCAAAAATTTACAATTTATAAAATAAAGAATTGTTTCTCCACAATTGCCAGAATATTACAGTGTGCTTTCTGTAAACAGATTAAATGTTGAAATGATGCTTTTCAAAAGGATGTTATTAAAACGGTAATCAAAATATGTCTATTTAGTTATAAGATCAGTAACTGATATATATATTTTTCATCTAATAAGCTAAAATCCCTAAAATCAGGTTTCTCTCTCTTGTGAGGTGTTTGTGTGGTACAATATGAAGCCATCTGGAGAATAAATGCTGAGGATGTGTGCTGCTGTTTGATTTACGTCAAAATCGTTCAGAAAGAGGGCAGGAGGTGAATTGATCGGAGGAGTGTCTTATTCCTCTGTGAGGTGTGTGATGAAAGACACGAGGAAGACAGGCGACAGAGTCCGCTGGGCAAACTGACACTGATTCCTCATCTAGAGAGCAGGAAGTAGTGGTGGATTGGGGGAAGGGGACAACCTGTAGCTGATCTAACCTTGAAAAACATGACAATTTTGTCACACCTGCCTCTGCTTCTGTAATTTTCTTCCAAATATCTCCTCCTTGCTCTGTGCTTGTCATTTTCAATTAGCATGCTGAATGCTTGTGACGTTCCAGAATCATGTTATTAGGACCATTGAGCTTTGGATGTGCAAGATGGATTCCTGTCAGAGTCTGATGTGCCAATTTATTGATACATAAAACTACTCTCATCATATGCCCACACCCATGTTGATCCAAACTTGTTGCAAAATGATGGACATTAAGTACAACGTTAATGACTGACAGTGTACATTTTTATTACATTATAAAAGAGCGAAGTCAATATTTATCAACTTGTGTTCGACATAAGAAAGTCATGTGGATTTGGAACAAAATAAACATTCTGAACATTTTCAATTTTGTGTACAATACCTTCAAGTGTTCAGAGACAGAGCTCGGATTTTGTATTAAATACTCATAAAAGCTATAGGTAACACTTTACAATAAGGTTGTACATTAGTAAATGCATCAACTAACATGAACTAACAATGAGCAGTTATGTTTGATTCTAAAAATGTATTAGTAAATGCATAAACCAAGATTATTATTATTATGTATCAATGTAGAAGTATTGTTCACTGTTAGTTATGTTAGCTAATACATTAACTAATGTTTACAAATACAACCTTATTTTAAAGTGTTATCAAATGTTGAGCTAACCTTTAATATTTTCTTGGAGTCTGATGTCTTCATATAAGTGTGTGTGTGTGTGTGTGTGTGACTCAGGAGTAAATATTGAACCTGGTCTTGTTACATGTTTTCTGCAAATGAACTCTGAAAGCCCAGTTTTCATCTGCTCTATGTATGTATGTCAGGGATGATTTGATTACAGAGGTAAGAAATGGTTGTGTGTGTTTCGATTTGAAAAGGTTTCTTACAATGGCTTCATTTTTTCCATCAACAGCTGCCTGACCTCAAAACACATACAGCCCTGAACACACCACTCCACCCTAATGCACAAGGACAAAACAAAGACATGTTGATTGCATGTAAAAGCATAAACATTATTCAACTCACGCCTACAACATACACACATGTGGAGAAAAATCCTTTTTCGCTCTTTCATTAAAGCTCATGGTGAGGCAGAGCAAATCAGCCAAGGATGAGCTGTTTGAGCATGCAATCCAGCACAAGGACGATGTCACACACACAAATTTCTCTCCAGAGTGGTGACAGATTAGCAGCTTATTGATCTACAGGGAGTGGTGAGTACAGATTGCACATACAGTATGCCTAAAATATTTTATTCGACACAATATAACCATAAGCAGGGGATATAAATAACAACTATTTTCGGAAATTGCTTACCCGGCCTTTTAACATAATTGCAAAATGTGTTTATTATATTCAATAAACATTTTTTTCTTTAACAACATGCCCTGAATGTTGTGAGAAGAGAAGAGAGAAGAGAAGAGAAGAGAAGAGAAGAGAGAAGAGAAGAGAGAAGAGAAGAGAAGAGAAGAGAAGAGAAGAGAAGAGAAGAGAGAAGAGGAGAAATGGTACTGAGGTGTTTTTCTCCAGAGGAACACCAGGCTGTGAATCCCTGGTCAGTGAGTGACTGCTGGCATGAATGGTGCTGACAGGTTCCCAGTGTAGCCTGCGGCCCCTCTGCATGTCTTAACAAACCAAACAGCCAGTACGGCTCAAACCCACCCGGACACAGTGGCCTGAATCTGGGGCCGAGAGGAAAGAAATGAGATGAAATGAATGACAAAGGAGCAGAAATGACCTGAATATGGCACGCATGAATATGCATGGCCTTTGCGTGACCTGAATATGACATGTTGGAGAAATATACATAAATGCAGAAGACATAAGCCTAGCTGTATGCAATAAACCTTAGATACTATACTGCCTGTGGTACCACAGCCAGGGGTATAACCGCCATACCATTAGAAGTACATGACCAAGTGGTCAGATATAATCTAGCCACAACATTTGTATTAAGTTTATATAAATGAATTAGGATGTTATTTTATTTAAAGGCACAGTTCCAAATCTGTATACATTTCTTGGTTTGGTTGATCACAGAGAAAGCTATTTGGACGAATGCTTGTAACCAAACAGTTCTTGGACCCCATTGACTTCCATAGTTGGAAAAATTACAAAACTTTATATATATATTTTTACGATACTTTACGATATATTTCATGATCCAAGTATGAGCTAGTGAACTGCAGAGTCTCACACAGAGTAAGGACGTCTATACCAAAGCTATTTGCTATGAGAGAGAGAGTTTAAACATAATCCAAACAAAATGAATAATTAATTACATTTTGAAATAGCGATGCTTTTACGCTTTTATCCAGCAGGTGGCAGTAACCTTCTGTTCAAGTTTCATTCACAACTAGTCTGATGTGATTCAGTGCAATGTGAGCTAAAAACAATGTCAGACCACTTACTGACCCATGAACAAAAACAACAACAACAAAAATAAGAAATCAGAGCAAGAGTAAGGCTAATATTCACAGGACAGAACAATGCTCTGAAGCATGCTAAAAACATAACATCATGTTAGTTATAGCCAATGCTCTGTTGACCCCATGTCCCTTATGAAAATTAACCATGGTTTATTTGTGGTACAAGTGTAGTAACCATGTTTTTGGTGCATTGATTACTTGTGGCAAAACCACGGTTTTACTACAGTAACCATCGTTAACTATGGTTTTTAGCAAAACTATGGTTTTCAAAACCATGGTTATTTTGTGGTAACCATGTTTTTACTACAGTAACCATGTTTTTTTTTAGTTTTAACTGTAGTAAAAACATAGTTTTTCCATTTTAACTGTAGTAAAACCATGGTAAATTTTTGTAAGGGCTACTATTTAAAATGCAAATAAAAGTAAATGGCAACCATCCTTCATATTTTCATATTAGCAACTGGTTATTTAAAGACTTAATATTGATTAACTAACAGTAAAAGCCAGTCTTCTTCCTCCAGCCTATTATAAATCCCCTCCCCAACCGACATGAGTCCTGTGAGAGTTAATCACTATTGACCTGGATGGTAATGTAATGTTCAAACCATTGACATATGAAACCAGGTCACATGCTTCCAGATCTTAAACTTAAACCACGTCTTAACCTTCCGCACAGAATGGATTTTCATACACGAAATCCCTGGTGAGAAACATGAACATTTTTACATCATTGCAATATAACATCACCAGCCATAAAACCACCATGGCACATGATGCAATGTGATGCAATAAATCCTCATTAGATTCATATTGAAATCCAGGGATTGACTGACCCCAGCTCTCTGTGTTGGTTTAATAGACAGCATCCCCCTTTACACTATTCTCTCCTTCTCTTTGACTCACTCAGTACTGGATGTTGCTTTTGTTATAAACAGACAACAAACAAACAAACAACAGCACTGTATTTACAGTAGTAAACACCCAAGTAAGAGAAAGAGAAGACGTCTACACATGATAAATGTGTTCTGACTCATATTTCCAGACCACTTAATAAGTGTAACTATGGATACATACACTTAATATGCTTTTAGCGTAAGTACTAAGAAAACTGCAATACATTTATGAGCTTATGGATTGAATACATGTATTGTGTGTGTCAGGGGCCAAAGCAGTATCTCTCTTGCAGCAAGTGGCCTATTGTTTATTCTGGATATGTGTGTGGAAAGGCAAATAAAACACACAAGAGGGATTTACCAAAGTTGTACAAAGAGAAGTGCCATGGGACGGCAAGGCTTTGAAAGGATTCGTTTTCTCTCTGGGTGATGATGGCATTAAAAAGGAAGAGACACAGACCAGGCAGGAAAACCGAAAAGTAGAGAGGATGAGAGGAGAGAGGCTGTGGCATGGCAGGTGGTGCTTCTCATGATAACAACACTACCACACCATCATCCATAGTGAGGGGGGCTGATAGTGACCCTCCCTTTCTTTTTCTCTCACACACAAACCCCCTCCAGCATATGATGTAAGACCCTTTGTCTTTTATATGAAGAAGGTCATGACAAATCCCACCAAAACCCAGCACCCATCATCCGTCCTTCTAAATCCCAGCAGCCCAGTAGACAGCTGGGCAAACAACCATATCCCTCTCTGCTTTGCCATGACCTTTGGAGTCTGTACCCGGGCCCCAGCTCTGAGAATCAGTTGCGGGGAACTTTTAGAGTGATGCCCACCCACTATCTGCTGTCATTCTGCTTTTATATGACACCCAGAACTTACAGAGAGGGTCTGGTCTACGTTACAGTTTATTCTGGCCCAAAACTGTCCAGATACACAAGACAACTTTGTTTGATTGACACCTACAATGACCAATCTTGTGAGACAAAAGAGTTTTTTTTTTTACAGAAAATCATATAGTGTGTAATGGGAACAAATGATGAGTATGTATGATGTCTATGATTTTTTTATTTAGATGTCATATCTTGTGTATACTGCCACATTACTCAAATATGAAGTTAAAGCGAAAACAAAAATCTAAATTTAAAGTGATAGTTCACCTCAAAAAATTAAAATTCTGTCATCATTTACTCTACCTCTTGTCATTTCAAACCTGCATGACTTTCTTTCTTCTGCAGAACACAAAAGAAGATATTTAAAAGAAAGTGGGTAACCAGCATCAGCACCTATTCACTTTTACTGTATGCACACAAAACCAGTGCAAGTCAATGCGAGCCAGTTAACAACATTCTTCAAAAAATCTTCTTCTGTGTTCTGCGGAAGAAAGAAAGTCATACAGTCATTTTTGGGTGAACTATCATTTATATTATTTTTATGTTAAGGAAATAACATATATTAAGGTCTGGGAAAACCATTGTGTTTTTCTCCTTACCTTTGTTTCTAGGTAAAGCAGGTCTTTCTATCTGGAGCTATGTGAGGCCTTTGGAGAGACATCCCATCATTCTGCTCTCCTGGGTGCTACTGGAAACTCTTTTGTCATTGCAGTGAAGCTTGTTTTCCACAGGAAGCAGATGTTCCCTCCAGGTGACTTTTGTGTAGATTTGTACTCTGGTGGAGGAAACAAGGGCCCGGCTACAAAAAAGAGAGCTTCCATTAATTCTGAACACACTTTATCATTCTTCTCTTCATGCTCTTGCTTTCTTTACCTCACCAAATTAATTTCAGTTCTGCTGAGCAAAGCATTATCACAAAGCTTTCGTGTGTCTCGAGTTGTGCTCCTGTGGCTCTGCGCTTCACGTGCACGCTCAGGAAAACATTCTCTCTCTATTGGGCTAGGACAGAGATAGTAATACAGTTCAGTAATAAGAAGTTCAATATGTCAAGCATTATCTTGAAGTAAAACACGCACTCTTTGAACTTATACTGACACCCATAAACAGGCCTCTCTTATACCTGCTTGGAATGTGTTTGGATTTGACATTAATGTACAAATTCATGTTACAATTGCATCTTCTTGCCATTTATAACATCACAGGGGCATTTTTCTGTAACCTGTTTTATCTTAACAAAAAAAGTGACATAATAAAAAAATGTAAGGACATAAACTATTATTTTTGTCATTAAATGCATTCAAATGTTTAGCTATTGTAACAGTAACCATAGTAAACAGTAACTGAATGTTGATATACAAACTATTCATTTAATAAACCTAACAGAGAGCATTACTTTCCTTCTTTATATATACATTTAGCTCACTTCTTGACACAAATTTGTCTCCAAAGGATTGCTAAGTAGATACACACAGAGAGAAACTGGTACCCAGACAGTATTTGGTTGACACTGTGGACTCTCAGGAGGGTTTGTTGGCTCTTCAGCTCTTGCTCCTCTCTAGAGATGGATTTGCTCCAGAACAGACTGAACAAAAGACAGAGAAAGAAACAGGTGGACATGGCAGTTGCACCCTGGGACTTCAACATTTTGTGCATCCATATTGATAAATGTGTTTACACAGTGGGAACGGATTAACTGCTTTCCCCACGTTTCTCTTTGTGTTTTTCATTCTCATCTTTGATGTGTTTCACACTGTTGCACAACCCACCCCCCCTCTCTCTAGACGAAATAAGGCCAGAAAAAGCCATTTTACTGGCACACAAAGGAATATGATTGGTCCTGCAGGAATGAATTGGAAAACTGTTACCGTACGTGTATTGGTTTACTGTGTGAAAGCAACTTTTGATCCCTGGGCCTTAAACTTGACATTTTGCAATTCCAATGACACACCCAAATTTGTTTCTTCTACAGGACACACCAGAAGATATTTTGAAGAACGTTGCTATCAGAA
The DNA here is from genome assembly GCA_026939265.1 of Oreonectes daqikongensis. Classification (NCBI taxonomy): domain Eukaryota; kingdom Metazoa; phylum Chordata; class Actinopteri; order Cypriniformes; family Nemacheilidae; genus Oreonectes; species Oreonectes daqikongensis. Next base: position 530,347 of record JAOTQM010000074.1, read on the forward strand.
ACCATTGGTCCCTATTGACTTGCATTGGTTTTGTGTCCATGCAATAGAAGTGAAAGGGGGCCAATGTTGTTTGGTTACCAATATTCTTCAAAAAATCTTCTTTGTTGTGTTCCTCGTTTTGCAGAAGAAAGTTATACAGGTTTAAAATGACAAGAGAGTAAGTAAATGATGACAGAATTTTCATTTTTTGGTTTAAGGACATCTCATAGACTTTTCTTTTTTTAATACTAATGAGATTTTCTGTCTCCTAGAGCTATTTGTGAGGACATTTCCACAAAATATGTACCTCACAACAATAGCCAAATCCACACACACAGTCTCACTGTCTCTATGCTTTGTCCTGTTTCACACATGACTGCTGTCAGGTGCCCAGGATGCTCTTACCTTCCCCCACCACACATCCCTGCTCCCTCTCTTGTCCTGAGGGGCTAACAGATTCTGTGTGTCTGTAAAAGTGCACAGGTTTATGGCGTGTTTGTGCATTGGGATTTGATCACATAGTAGGCTTAGAAACGTACTATAGACTTGAGATCTCTGTGGAATCAGCATTCCATATCTTTTCTAGAGTAATACACTCTCTTAAAGTCTCGATCAAGGTCAGTAGATTTATTAATGGCAAAAATATATAATTGTTTTTTCAGGAGCAGCTTAAAACGACTCCCAGGATATAGTTCTTGTTGTTGCTTGTTGTTGTTTGTAGTTTAAGTGCTACATCTCTTTTTACCTGACATTCATAATACACACACACACGCACGCACGCACGCACGCACGCACGCACGCACGCACGCACGCACACACACGCACACGCACACACACACACACAAACACCCATTTTCTTTTTGACCTCTGGGAAGTACTGGCTGAAATAGAGGAACATTCCATATCAGTTTTCAGATGCAGATGCATTCACACACACTGACACCGTTCACTATCAGAACAGCAAGAGCCGCATGACTGGTTTTGATTATTAGCAACATGTAAGAAGGATGTTTTCCTCCCCTTCTCAGCGGTCACCTGGGAACCGTGTTACGGCTGGAAGATCTGGAAGCTATAAAAGAAAGAAAGAAAAAAAACAACTTCAGAGAGAGGTGGGTATGAAAATACGTTCATCTGACCCCTGCTTACCTCTTGCCTGTTCCCTTTGAGCAGCAAAAAGTCAAAAGACAGCTGCGCCCCTTTATTCCAGGGGTCCTCATACATAGCTCAGGCCTAAATTACAGGGTCAGGGGGGCCCAGTGGAGGTGATCTGGCCAGTGTTAGGTTTCAGTGGTTTATATGGGCAATCTGGGTCATTCTGTACCATTGTGGCTGATGGTGTCTTGGGAAAAGGCATCTTAGTTGTGAACACAACTTCCTGGCATAATGAATATACCAGCACAGGAGTGGGACTGTGAAACATACCACATACTCAGTCTTAATTTCTTAATTTTTCTGTTGTTTTTCTCACATACAATAAAACAATAAAATAGCACGCAGAAAATGATGGCTGTGCCGTAATGTAAAGAAGATGTTAAACCAAATAAATCAAAGCTCATCTCACTTTATTTTACAGAAAATAAAATTGCACACATTTCATATAGGGTCCTTATAAATTATTCACTGTGGAATATTAACCGGAATCTGTATTTTCTTTTCTGACTTCATCCCTATCACAAGAGCATTCGATGTATTTAGATGTAGGGACTTTGACAGCTTTTTGACAGGAAAGATTTTCCTGGACCGATATATAGCCTTACCGGCTAATGCTAAAATAAAACTCGTGAGGTTTCAGATAAGCCATGTCTTAGATGACAATGATGCTCTGGCACACCGGGTGAATGATCAGCTTGAAGAGAAAGTAAAGCCAAGGCAGGTACAATAGCTCAAGTCGATGAATTCTCTGCAGGAATCCAATCTAAAAGAGGGTAATTTAGTGGGGAATTGAACTACTATCTTTGCAATGATACCCATCAGTTACTTGAGGATTATTAACCAAATGATGTAGCTGAATATTTGCATTAAAGGGATTATGTCATGAATTACTCACTCTCTAGTTGTTCCAAATCTGTATACATTTCTGGTTGAACACAGAGAAAGATATTTGGAAGAATGCCTGAAACCAAACAGTTCTTGGACCCCATTGACTACCATAGTAGGGAAAATTACAATGGTAGTCAAAAGTACCCCAGAACTTTCTGCTGTCCTACAATCTTCAAAATATTTCATTTTGTGTTTAACAGATGTTTATCTCAGATGTGGATACCCCATATACAAATCAAGACTATAGGAAAGACATGTTCTGGAAAATAGTTACTACAGCAAGAAAATGTAAAGCTTTTAAACCTATATGCAACTTGACAGATTCCAAAGAAACCAAAGTCCATGCACATACAGTATTTTCCAGTTTCTTCCATTATAGAGATTGATTTGTGTGGATCTACATGTGCGTGTATGTCAGAAGCTAGAAGCCATTTCTAGACTAAGTACATCCATTAATGTCAGATTTGATGGGGGTGTGGGTGTTTTCAAGGATGATTAGACTAATTTCTTTTTAAATTTACACCACACATGTACAGAAGCTTTGGGTTCATCTGGCTGCATGGGAGTGAGTGGGCATTTAATGTGATTACTGATCAAATGTTCTCAAATACATCAACATTTTATACAAAAAAAGACAATAAAGTCAAATCATGGATTAAGCAGGATTTGAGACATTGTCGAAATGTACAGATGCGTGCAACCAACACAGTCTCAAGTGAATTCATGATATAGTCACAAAATGTAATCTATTGACTCATGTTTATAGACACAAATTTCCCCTTTTATTGTGTCACTCAGCACGACTTTCAATCGATTGTATTTTAATACGAATTATATTTCATATGTACAGTATCGCTGGTTTCATGCCTGGCCCAAAGTTAACTTCCAGTCTGTGTTTGGTTAAACTATTTTTATTTTATTTTAAATGTATATTATTATTAATATATATTAATATTATATTGTATATTAATTGAATTCAATTAAATGAAAACTACTTAATAGTTATAGATTTTTTCAGAGGATTACCGAATGTTTGAGCCACATAACGTTTGCTTATGTTGTTGCGGCTGAAACCATCTATATATGTATAAATAATAAATAAATATATATCAATGCAATCTGATGGGAATTTGTATTTACGAGGTGGCTTTCATTAATGCATTTTATTATGATTTGACCCTTGTATCAATTGGGTTAGAGGTGGGGTTAGGGTGGTCCTTTATCGCTGCTTTGCAACCTCATAACATATGTGTGTAATATTATAAATGTATGTACACAAGCTGTATGTATATCGCATTGCGTCGTATCGTAAAGGTATATGTACTGTAAAGGTATTGTATACATTCCTTTTATAAATGTAATGTTGTGCTTATAGTCATTTTGTCTCATGTACAGCTGCTTTGTAACAATGAAAATTGTAAAAAGTGTTATATAAATAAACTTAAGTTGAGGCTGTATAAAGTTGTGCTGAGCGACACAAAAAGGGGAAATTTATGTCCATTAACACGGATTCTAAATCTCATAATGTCACAAACTGCCGTAAGACTGGGTTGATGCAACAGCATCATTTAATTGAAAAACAACATTAATTCATCTGGTATTGACTGAATATATCCTGCAATAAATAAACTAAATAAATCACAGTCTGTATGGGTTTACTGCTGTGGGAGAGGGCAGCAAAAAGGATTTTTTTAACGTACTGAAATAATAAAGAAAAGTACCTTAGTTATCACAGTGTATAGATATTTTTAAATGCAAGCAAAATGGATAACTTTGATAATGCTAAGTCGAAACATATGGAAAGTGTTAGGAAATTCGAGATCAGGTGGGAACTAAATTCTGATAAATGTTTCTGCCAGTGTATGTGGGTAAATTATTCATGAATTTTCTACATGCAGTGAAATCAATCTATGTGCAATATACTGAACACTGCGGTTAGTCAATTAAGGGCCATTCCAGAAAGCTGACGATGGAAATCCAGATCCTTACACGTGTTTGCAAACAAACCTTATCCAGACATACTGTACATGCTACACACACACAGATATAGATTCACTAAAGCATGTTTAGGAGTAAACCGAAGCTGCAAAAATTCACCCACAAACAAATGAAACCATGTTTTTCAAAACTAGAACTAGTTTATTGTCATCATTGTTATTGACTTCAATCAGTGTTTCACAATGAACCTTCCAACAATACAAACCCACTAAAAATGGTCTAGAACTCTTTCTTTATATAAATATACATATACACATACAAATATATGCATATGTACATACACAACAGTGACCGTTTGTAGTCAAAGGGCATTACAGACATCACATTGGAAAAGACAAACTGGTAGAATCAGTATTCTTTGACAAATGCTGTGAGAAACATTGTTTTACAGGGACGTGCATTACACAGAAGAGGTTAAGAGGAAACACACACCCCACACACCGGCAGCTGAGTGTAAACTATTGTGCTCTCCTCACTTTCTCAAAAATTTCCTTTGTGAGGGGAAGAGGCTGGATGGTGAAACAGTGCTGCTAACCACACATTGAAGAACCATATGCAGTATATCAGCGAGGGCTTGAGTTTACCCCAGGAACCCCTGCTGTGCTTCAAAATTAAAGTTTGTACAGCAGACTGTAAGTGTGGTATATTTCCATAATCCTATGCTTCTCTGAGGGTGGTTAAATAGCTGTACACAAATACAGTTTGCAGTGAGAGAGTAATGCGTCATTTTTAAAAATGAACATGAAACATTTTGACAGTGAATTAGTCTTTGAAGTTCTTGAAAAAACATGTAAAATTTTACAATTCTGATGCAATTCACTGTTTAGCAGAGGTGTTGAATAAACAAAGGTAAGAAAATAAAATAATTGTTATAACACCAACATGTCGTGGTTTACAGAAGTGACAGAAATAGCACCATACATTAAGGAAATTAAACAATAGTCCTTATGACAAGTGCTTTGAACCCAGTTTACAGAAGTGACTGTCTATCAGTACAGTTAACAAAAGAAAAAGCTGGGAATCAAATCAGACAGAACAAAGACTTCAATGCAGAAACTGTTATCACCAGTCAAGGCTCTTTAACAAATTGTGCTTTGTAGCTGGCGTTAATGAAACCTGTGTTTTCAAATCAATGTTTTTATTAACGTGAACTGACAAACATTCAAGGCTTTTTCACCTTAAGCGCTATGGATTGCATCTTTGTCATGCTGTCATTTACCAAACATGATACATTCTCTTTGCTTGTTAAGACGAACAAATGTACAGTAATGCACTATGAAGCAGACAAGCACGCAGCAATATAAATTAAAATGTTTAAGTGTTAGCTTCAATGGATTATTCATAATACACTATATTGCCAAACGTATTGGGTCACCCTATCTAATAAACAGGTTTGATGACTTTAGTAATTTCCTTACAAATCTTAATGCTGCACCATATCATGATATTCTATGGAACTGTGTGCTTCTAATTTAATAGCAACAGTTTGTGAAGGACCCTTTTCTATTCCATCATGACAATATCCCTGTGTATGAGACAAGGTTCAGAAAGAAATAATTGATTCAGTCAGTGTGGAAGAACTTGACTGGTCTGCATAAAACCAAGACCTGAACCCAGCTGAACACATTTGGTGTGACTTTAAATGCAGACTTTGAGCCAAAAACTCATCACTCCACATCAATGGCTTGTACACAGTAGTACAGCCAATTTGGAACAGAAAAAACTGTTGCAAAAGAGATGGAAACAAAATTCCTTACAATGCCATTTGTAGAAATGCAATTTTAACCTGTTTCAAAAGCCCCTTTTCCTGTCCCAAAATGATGACTCCTGTCCACAAGTCAATGGTGTTTGGTGATGAGTTCTTTGCTCAAAGTCTGCATTTATGACTTTATGCAGACCAGTCAAGTTCTTCCACACTGACTGAATCAATTATTTCTTTCTGAACCTTGTCTCATACACAGGGACATTGTCATGATGGGATAGAAAAGGGCTCTTTACAAACTGTTGCTATTAAATTAGAAGCACACAGTTCCATAGAATATCATGATATGCTGCAGCATTAGGATTTGTACTCATGGAAATTACTAAAGTCATCAAACCTGTTTATTAGATAGGGTGACCTATTACTTTTGGCAATATAGTGTATCTGATTTGCCAAAACATGAATAGTCAACAACAACGATTTTGCTTTTAAGTGATTTTGTTAAAGCCCCCTCCAGCCTGCTTGCCTCTAAAGTTTTCTGCATATGACAGCATACTACAGATCCAGCCCACAGAACTTAAGATGAAAATAATAAGGAATATTTTTAATGAAAGCAATTTTATTTGTCAACATAGAAACAGATTTTCACATGGATGAATGTCATGAAAACACATCAAGGCAAAATGACTTGTAATTTTGTGGCTGCCGTTAGATTTTACTGAAAATGTCACAATACAAAATATCTTAATAGTTCCTTAAATCACTTTAAAGGGATAGTTCACCCAAAAATAAAAAATCATTTAGCCTACTCACCCTCAAGTTACGCTTTTCTTTGTTCTTTTGAACACAAAATAAGATATTTTGATGAAGAATGTGGGAAACCAAACAGCACCACTAAATACCACAGTATTTGTTTCCTACTATACAAATATTTTCTTTGTGTTTAGCAGAACAACAAAATGTATAACTTGAGGATGAGTAAATGATGCCAGAATCATTTTTGGGTGATCTATCCCTTTAAGCAAAATCTCATTCTTCACAGTAGAATAAGTAGAATCATGTTCTTGATAGTATTCAACTATTCAGTCGCTTTTAGACCCTCGTGCTGTGTCAGCACAAACAACAGACTTAACATTTGTAAGCAAGCTAGACTGCATTACACAAGGTGAAAAACAACACACGGTTTTAAGCCACTGTGTGTGTTAACTTGTGAAACAGAGTGACAAACTTTTCTCACTCATGCTGCTGTAGTTTCACCTCCGAGTGAAGCGCAAACGCTCACCCATTTAATCCCTGTGCTGAAAGAGGCTTAACAGACTAAAACTGGTGCATATTATGCCAAACAAAACCGTGTTTGTTTTACACATTCAAAGTTTGAACTTTCTGGTGCTCTGAATAGGTCAGTGTTGCCATAGCGCTGCTGGGAGCCGGGGCTGTTACATGTTAATGCTTCAGCCCCGAGTCTCCCTGGGGAAAGCTGGGATGCAGGACTAATGCTGACACAAACATGTCTTTCTTTACAGGGATGCGACAGCGCACGCGTGCATGCGTGTGTGAGGTTCTTTGTTCTTTCGTCGAGCCAAACTAAAAACTACCATAAATATGAAGGGGAAACAAAAAGATAAGAGTGTTATGAGCAGAGAGCCTGGAGACCTCATGCTTTATCATAGTAACTTTTAATGATGAGGATTATGCATGTGAAACACTTTGACTTCTTTGTAAGTGCTAAATATCTCCATTTAAAGAAGCTGAAGGGGGAAGGATTGTGCCACAGAGCCAGAGACACATGTAAGTCTCGCTAGAGAAAATAGTTTTTCTTTGGAAAAAAGAGAGAAATCAAATTGGAGACAAATGTAATGTCTAGGGTGGCTGACAGAGCTCATTCAGAGCAATTGTAACAGAGATAAAGATCTGATATTTGATAAACACAAATCACAGCTGAAGGGCTACCCTAGTACAAACCAACCAATTCTTCTTAAAACACAGATTTCCACATTTTGGCATCTAATATATTTTGTTTTTCTACTTTAGCCTGACAAGACACTGTTTCAAACACAGCACTGAATTGTGCAAAAGTGCCCACAAGGCTTCCGAAACAAACATCACACAACCATAACAGCCAAATCCACCAGAAAACAACAGACAAGTGCATTAACCTGCAGATGACGTTTTTGTAACAGCACAATTGTATTGCATTACATAACCCAGGTCTTCTTATAATATTCATATTACAAGAACGTCAAGAGCACAAGAACTGTACAATAGATATTTCATAGAAACGTTCAAAAGTAGGGACAAAGAGTTCAACAGCACAGCGTATTACATACCTTCCGTTGTTCATTTACTCCTATTAAACACAGCCAAAGAATTGAGCACGTATCTGTATACAGACAACACAGAAGCATCTACGGTCTCCATTGCCAACACTTAAAATGCATTCGGTACAATAAATATACAGCACATTGTCGGAGTCATTTCTACGCTGTAATATAATGTGCACTTTTGATGGGATCTGGGAGAGAATATCCGTTTTGATTATCTAGCTTTACTTTGTCCATTTCTTAAAGAAGAATGATTACAGGATTTCTGGGCATTATGACTGCTGACAACATTTAAATGTGACTCATAATCTACACACACTCATGATGGTGATCACAAACTGTACATTGTCGATATGGATAAGGGTACTGATGTTAAAGTCGGATACAAGGCTTTTAAATCCCAGTTAGTCTCTGACCGAGGTGGATTAAATGAGACAATCTGATACAGAAACACAACGCAGGAAAACAAAAACAAATAACATTCATAAAAGCAAAGAGTATGATCTCACTGATCTGATAGAGGGCCCCAAAGAGACTGGTGTGCGTGTGTTTGTGTGTCTGTTTGTGTATGTACATTGCATGTGTAAGTGTGTGTGTACTATACAAAAAATACATCTCCCCATAAGAGCAGGAGTGACCTGAGAGCATGGCTGCTGTGTTGAGGTAGGTTACTAAAAAAATATATATGCACCATCTGGGACATCAGAGGAGAATCTCGCTGGTAGTTTTTAAACAGCAGGTCTTGGATTGAGTGGCTGAGCACACAGTGAACAACAATTCAAAGGAGACTCAAAAGCAGGCCAGACACCATGACACATGAAGAGACGAGCAGACCAGCTCAGATATCAACCTTTACTTGCTAACAGATGAATATGTGGTGATGTGCATACAGCACACTTTGTGATGCACTTTGATGCACTTTGTGCTCCCTGATCTGTGTGGCACTAAAAGATGGGGAAGAGAGGGGTATGTGATGAATATAAGAGTCTTCAGTGTCTGACTTTGGCTCCTAAAGGAATGTTCAGTCAAAGAATACCAGAATGTTTTTTGTTCAGTACATCAGGACATCTGACCACATTGTTTCATTTTTAAGGGATGCAGCACAAATCACAACTTCTGCAGATGCGATATGAGTATCCCAGACCGGCAACATTTAGGTTTCATTGAATTAATGTCACTGTTTACGAATATCAGCACCCACAGAAACAGCATATGTGCTAAATTCTTAACAGAATATTTTCTATATGAGTATGTTTTCACCCCTGTTGGTTTGTGTCACACAACATGCAAACACATGAAATCTAACCATTCAAATACCCATGGACATCATTTTGTATAGTTTTGTCCAGCATTGTAGTACAGTTACCTGTCTTCTTCCAACTTTAACAAGTTGCTTCTGAGAGCGGCAATTTCATCCTGAAGTCATTAATAACAGTGCAGTTTATCTTATAAAGTCTTTCCAAATCGACTACGAGTCAAATAAATCAGGATACGGAACAAAATACAATCCTACATGAATACTAGGACATTATAAAAACATCTTTACAAGCAGAATTCATACAACAATGTCATTTGTCAATTGGCATGAGGTACTGACATATCAAAACACAGCAATTCATCAACATTGTGAAGAGAGGATCTCACGAACAGAAGCTCCGTTTCAATATGAGAGAAGAACCACAACGACAAAAACAACATTGTTATTTTGAGGTAGAACATTGACTTTAACATTTGGAAGTGCTATATGTTGGATTTTTTCGTGGTTTGCCCGTTGCGAGCAGGAGAGCGGCAGTCCTTGAAATCTGAGGTAGAGAAGCACCTTTGTCTTTTCGACTGAACGCTTGATGTGTAGAAACAGAACAGACAGCAAGATGCAGATCTCAGAGATTTCCTAAAACACATTCATTCCAGCTGAGGTAGGTTATTTTTTGTCACAAATCCTAAGGTTCACATAGCCAACTCTAAAGTCTTCTTGAAGGCTAAAACCTAATAAAAAAAAACATTGATATCACTGAAAACAAAATCCTGAGAATACGTTGAAATCCCGAGAATACGTTGAAATCCCTGGTAGAAGGTCTCTGTCTCCGAAACCATTGTAGGCTGATAGCAGGCAGCAGGACAATGAACGTGTAAAAAAATAAAAAAAATAAAACTGAAATGTGGTAAAATACTGCCAAATAAAATCACTTAGATTTAAAAAGATTTCTGCTCACTAGCAAACGTAACTAAAAGAACATATTATTTCGTTCACCTACCAAAGAAAATAATAGCTTTCCTTCACAGAACTTCACCCACTAGGAGGACAGAGGGACCCCAGCATTACACAGTCCAGTGATTCCCGCAAAGGGAACGTAACTTACAAATAATATAATCTTTGCACAGAACTAAAAAAGGTGAATACTTCAGTTGACCTGAGTTGGACAGGAGTCTGAGTGGAGGATGGAGGAATTTTCTTCATCAGCCTTCATCCTCTGCTGGACGCTGCTGGAACTGCACCTCACACTCCTCCATGAGGCTGAAGTCATCCAGGGGAAGCGTGGACATCTGAGTATCATTGAATGAACAGGACACTAGAGAGCTCTCAATCTGAAAAAAGAATCAAACACCACTATATGAACATAAAAACACCCAAGTGCTCTGATGTATTCAGAAATGTATAGGCCTACCTAAACAATATGTATGCACATACACCGATGCAGACAAAGACATGTAATGAATTTATACATAGCATTTAATAATACATAGTGTTAGTGGGCAGAATAAATCAGATAACATAAAAATATACGCTTTGTATGATACATGGCCACAAAACTATTGAGTATTGACTTTAAAGAAATACAACAGTAATATTTGTACATACATTTAGTAAAAGTTCAAAAATAATTTTTTATGTGATAACCTCAGTTTTCATGTGTCTTGTCATGCTGTCACTCTTTCACATTGCTGTTGGATGACTTTATGTCTCCCCTGATGTTTGACTTTGTTGAAATTTAACAGACACTGGACCGGAATGACCACAATACACCTAGAAATGCTGATTAAATTAAAATTTGTAACGGTTTCTTATTTTTTTCCGTGGCTGTATATCAAACTTGCTATTTTTCCTCACTTTTTCTCTTTTATTTGCTCATTTTGGATTTTGCTCAAACATAAATAATTGAGCGTGCATTAACTTTACAATATACAGTACATTTAACTTCCTACCAGACTTGGTGAGGCAAACCACTTGGTGTGGTTTCATCCACACAGTCATACAGATCCTCTTTGAGAAAAATAACAACCATGCAATCCACATCTCTATAAATGTATGCCTTTCCCCTAAGGCTTACCGTGTGGGTGGCGTCAGGCAGATGGGAGAAGTGGGACGGACCTGGGAAGAGCCTCTCCATCTCATTGGAGTCTGTGCAATTCTTTGCAGTGTGAGGTCCTCCGTTCCCCTCCGCGCTGAACCTGTGGGGGCCGTTCAGAGCCAGAGCTCCCTGTGAGGAGGAGGAGGATTCCAGCACGGCTCCCGCTGCTGGGTTACGGCCCACCTGTCGGGTGCCCTGAACGGTTTTACACATCGTCAACCTGCAACGACAGAATGATTCAACACGGCTGCGTCCAATGAAACCTTTCTTAGCAGACACATACAGAACATAAGTTCTGAAATGTAACAAGCCAGAGGAGATGCTCTTCATGGGATTTGACAATCCACAGCAAATAGGTTTATTACACTAAGCTTGTGTAAGCCAAATGCTTTGGGTTACTGGAGAGATGGACCACACAATATATATGCTACAGTACAATGTTACACAGCAGTACAGCTGCACCCTCTACATCAGTGTCGCCCATCTGATCCCACCTCTACCATTTACAAACCTCTCTGCTGGCCTTGCTGAACCTGCTAACATAATAAATACGTTTATTTATTAATATTTAAAAGCCACGTCAGCAAAAGGGCCGCCAGCATGGCACGTACAGATTAAGAATAACAAATTGATACTGCTAAAATGTCTTCAATTTTAGACCACACACTGCATCGATTCCTCACCTTCCTCTGTAGCTGAACATGAGAAAGAGGAGACAAAAGATAATGCAGGTGACTCCGATGTGAATGCCAATGATGATGCCCGTGGTGGAGCTCTTACTCTGTTCATCTTTTACACAGTCACAAGGAGTATTCAGCACTGCAGGATAAAACACATACTGTGAGATAAGTCATGCATGCAAGAGAGATGAATACAAAAGAGGTTAAATAATTTAAGGCAAACAGATACATTTAGTGAGGGAATGAGACTGTTGGATCACCTGATTTTTCCATTGACTCCTTAAGAGACACAAACCGCAAGGTGGCATTGCCCTCTCCATGCTGGTTGAAAGCTAGAATCTTAACTTCATAAATAAATGACGGATCTGCAAAAAGAGGCAAGAAAAATGCTTTTATACATGAATGAGCTAAAGATAACTTATTTATATATCTTGCATGCTCATTGTGCATTTTGGCAAATTTTGATATTTTGGATAAAAAGAACCAATTCCGTAGAATTTCTTGAAAATCAGCTCATAATCTTTGTCGACACACTTAATTTCTTAATTTCATCTGTCCACCCGTCTAAACCCTGTAACAGGCTAAGATCTCAGATCTGTATTGCCAAATACACTATTGTTGGTGATCCACTTCACCTTGAAAAATGAAGCCCTGAACCCCCCGGCCAGACTCACCCAGCTGAGTAATGTTGTATTGAGTCACGTTCCGTGGGAAGGTCAGTGGTCCCGTGAAGAGTGGAATGGGGACCTTACGGTAGTAGAGGATGAATCCGTCCTGCTGGCCCATCTTTGCGGAGGGCTCCCATGTGGCCTGAACCACCGTAGAATTAATCACCTTAGTAAACAGCGCCGGTGGGGCAGGAACTGCAACCATCGCAAACAGAGATTTAATATATTCCATCAGAAGATGCGAAGGAGAAAAACAAAGAGTGTGAGCGCGCTACCCCAAACAACCCTGAATAAACACTGCGCTGTGTCAAAAGCACCTCTGTGGGAAATGCTTTATCCTTAAGACGTCTTGCGTTATGTGTTTTTTTTAGTTAGTAGGCCCTTGTGGCTTTTTAAAAGAAACGTAATTAACAACTCATAAAATACTGGAAATGATACAATTGCTCAATAAAGCGAGCTTGTGTGTGTGGTTTTGTACCTTCTCCCAGGGTGCTCTCCACAGCGATCTCCGAGGCTTTGCTGGCTCCGCGAGACGTGTAAGCTTTCACATAGAAGCTGTAGCTGGTGAAAGGTTCCAGATCTCCGATCACCTGCTGCAGGGTCGCTTTACTCACAGCCTCCTGGTACTCCATCTCCACCGGGTCTGAGGGTAAAACGTGAAATGAAAATTAGAGATCAATCATAACAATTCGCCTCTTAAATGCTCGCCGCTGTCCTTGCCACATTTATGGCTGCAGTAAATGTTATCACCCTATTATTAATTCAACTCAAATCGCTACCAGTAATCATACACGTAATAAATGACTCGGACTCCAAAACAAATCCCACGGTGCTGTGGGGAAATGAGACTGTGAAAGTAAGATTGCCTTTCTCTAGGCATATCAGAGTCTCTGAAACCTAAATTACAGCAGCGGCTAATGGTCAGTCCCTTCGGCTGATAATCAGCCATCTGATGGTACCGCAGAGGAAAGAGAATAAGATATCGTGGACAGGGAAAGCTCAGCGCAGGACACTTAAGAGCACTTCTGTAAATGCCTCAGATCAGCTGCACGGTTGTATTCGCTCTAGAACAGATAAACATCAACATGCAATTTTAAAGCTTCCCTGGAGAGCGGCATGGAGATCTGAATACACATCCATCCTCGTGAGGAGCTTTCAGGAACAACCTTCTAGTGTCTGCCCTGTCCTACATAAACACATAAATACTGCCACTATAGCTGAAGCAACAGGGGAAAGGCAATCATGTGCTATTGACTCCTAATCTCCATGATTTCCATAAAGTCAGTGAGGGAGAATTGAATAAAGTCTGTATTTCATTGAAAATGCACATTTTCACTTTAAATTAAGGTATTGATTTACTGTAATGTGTTTTACATACAGTGCTGGAGAGGATTACATTTTGTTTGATTTTGTTTGTGTGTATGTGTGAAGTCAGGCTTTGACTATTGGGGAGCCCAATAAAACCTGAAATCAGTTACAATGTACCCATGAGGAAATGGCTTAATAAGCATAATAAATCATGTCTATATTAAAACGTACATGCGAAAATGGTTGTGTGGTTAGATTTAGATGCAGCAATGGGACAAAGCGTGTGTATTTAGGTTTTTAAGTGGTTTTCCTACCAGCTGTCTTGCGGATATGAAGCACGTATCCAATAATGTCCTGAGTGTTTTGGGTGGGCTCCTTCCAGGACACCTGAATGGAGGTTGGGGAAAGGGCGTCTGTATGTATGTCCATGGGCACACCCGGCAAACCGTCCGCCCACAGCACGGTCAAACGAGCGCTGGCTTGTGTCGAGCCTGCGTTGTTCTCTGCAATACATTGATATATTGCCTCATCCTCCGGGGTTAAACCATAGATGGTTAGAGAACTGCGAGAGAGAAAGAGAGAGAGAATTGGGTTTGAAGAAAAAAATGGAAGCTGATTAGTTTTTTAGCTTTTAACCTGAGAAAGAGAAACTGGTTTTATAAAGTCTTACACAAAGCTTCTCAACCAAACCCACCAACACATGTGACTAACCTTGATCCCCATATAACTGATGTGTCTTGAATAAAGCAGAAGAAAAAAGTACCACACACACACACGCACGCACGCACGCACGCACACACACACACCTGGATGCTCATTAACATGAACAAACCCAACCATCTGTCAGACTCCTCCCTCCTGAATCCTCCTATTCAAACTTCTATTCGTTTGCACTGGCCCCATTTTTCAATTTGACCCCTTCAGTATTTTTATACCTCCTCCTCCTCTGTGCTTCCCCTCTTTCACTGCTGGAGGAGGTGCAGATGCTGGATGGGGAGCATTATTAGTGGTGAATAAATAATAACAAGTTCTCCCCCTCAATCCTGAGACCATGAAAAAATATAAATGCCATTTAAATGGCTAGGATATGAAAAGAATGACCCTCAACTTCCACCTCTCTTTCTCTGTGTAAACCCTTACCTCATTTGGATACATTTTTGTATGCTTATTGTGTTGCTGGATAAAAGAGAGGGGTTGTTGCTGCTTTTGAGTGAATCGGAGTGAATAAGCTTACGTGTGAAACCATTAATTAATGGTATGAAATTGCATTTATTCTTTGGAAAGTATGCATCTTACAAAGAGAGGCTTTTTATGTCCTGCTTAGTCCAGGGGATTTTTTTCTTCCTTTTATGCTCTGGTCTAATGCCCAGTTTAGACTATAGACCGTTTCAAAGCAACAACATAAACAAACGTTACTGCGCATGCACGCTTTTGTGGCCCAAACTTAACTTCCGGTACACATCCTCAAAGAATAGAGTCCCTATAGATTATTTCTGATAACAAGCAAAAGAAATAACAAGTAAATGACATTAGCTAGCAAGTTAAAAGTTTGTCTAGCTAGTAATATTTTGGGTTACCAGTAGAAGAACTGTTACTTGGCTAAACTTAAATGCAACAAAGTTACACGATCCATTCATCAAATTGTTTATTTAATACAATTAATATACAAAAGAAAATTATAATATACATAATAGTAATATAAATTAAACTAAATTAAATATAAATAGTTATATTATTAGCCACAGACTGGAAGTGAACTTCGGACCAGGCACGTGTATCCGATAAAACAATCTATACCAATTAAGTGCGATTTGGCAAAATGTTTGTCGTAGGGTGTTGTGGTGTTTTGTGTCGGCCAGCCCAGCACAAACATGCTGTTTCGGTTGCAATTGTTTGTTTACGCTCTTGCTTGTGAAACTCACTCGATAGTTCCACCTTCTCGATGACATCACAAACATCAAAAAAACAAAAGGTTCGCTAAGAAGCAACACATATATTCTGACATTTTATTTTTGCAGTCAAAAACGCATAATCAAAACTACAGTACTACCAAACAAAAAATTGTGTAGTTTGAACACGGCACAACTATCAGCCTCAAACTCCAGACCATCTTTCTTTCATGGGTACGCACAATACACCACCATACACGAGCTGTAGACTCGCTTTTCTCAATCATGCGTTTTTTCTTATCTGGATGGTTTGAGTTTGAAGTTTTGTCATCATACTGATTTTTTTTTGCTAAGTACAGTACACAGTCATCAAATCTAACCTCTAAACTCTTTGGGGTGGTTTCCCAGACAGGGATTAGCTTAAACCTGGACTAGGCCTTAGTTTAATTGGGAAATTTAAGTAGTTTTAACAAACATACTTTAATAAAAACATTACTTGTGTGGATTTTGAGACAACACAAAGGCACTGATGTATTTTGAGATAGGTCAGTGAAAGTTGTTTTCAGTTTGGACAGCTTTTAAATTTATTTTAGTCTAGGACTAGTCTAATCCCTGCCGGGAAACCGCCCCTTTATGTGTTCAAGTCTTACAAACAGTACCCTGCTCTACTGTACATGTTACATGACTTACATCCTGTACATGTACATAGCTGGAGTTTTTCTAATCTGAGGGTACTTGTAAAACACACATGCCAGCGGAACGTTCCATTGTATGTCAATGTGACTGAGTGGTGCATGATGTTCCCATAGTGAACAAGGCTGGATGGCAGCTCCTGTCTACACTGACTTGCTCATCACGGCCCACACACAGACAGACCACCCAACAGAGTCTGCCACTAACACATGACATTCCTCCACCCCCCTCACATTGACCGTGTCCATGTTCTCTGGGCCAATCTGTCTATGTTTAGGCCCGTTTCATATTGTCAGCGCCGCGCTGTGAGAAACAGAGGGACACACACTGTTACCATCTCCCTACAACCGTCTAGACGGCACAGTGTGTCACGTATGCCCAGCGAAAACACACAGTGGGGAAACGAGTGAGTTTGTGTTACCGTCTTCAACAGCCGGTGTAACAGCGAGCCGTCTGTTGTCAAACACTTGTAGACGCTTTGCACGTACACTAGCAGTAAAAATGTTTTGGGACACTTACTCACTTATGTGTTCATATTTTTTTCACATTTTAGAATAATAATAAACTCATCAAAATTATGAAAGGTTAGGGTTACATAATTTTTTATAATTAAAAAAAAGAAAAATAAATGAAGACATTTTATCATCTTCAGTATAGTCACCTTTCAACTAGAATTTGCATTCATGTAATTTTTAAAAATTAAACAAAATGTTTTGTCATGAAAAAACATGTATGTTTGGAAAACTATATTTTTGTCTACTTAACTAATTTCAGATATTTAAGCAAACACTTCAGATCAAAAGTTTTTTTTTAATAATGAGAAAAATTTCGCTCAAGTGTCCCAAACCTTTTGACCGCTAGTGTACTTATTACATTATTCTTCAAGCCATCTGATTGGACAAAAAACAAATGATAACATTACTGTAGTATATTTCACATGTGTAAATCTTCTTGGGTATAGATCTCAGCTAATAGCTATCGAGTAGAAAAACTCCCATTTTAGTTTTAAGGTCGACTAAATCAAGTTGGCTTAGATAAGCAAATCCATGATTCTCTCACCGTTATCCTCTCAGCCTCAGAACCACACATGACTTTCACAACTGATGTGTTTTCTACAAAAGCTCTTTATTGTTGTTCAGAATGTTGATGTCTGAAGAGAAAAAGCACACAGTCTGCTAGAGGCAGCTGCACACCCTCTATCTGTCTGTATATTCAGGCCTCTCTTCAGACTGACAGAGAACATCCTGAGACAGGAGGGCAGCTATTCAGCACACTGAGAGCATGTTTGCATAGCCGTCACAGAGCAGTGGCTCTTGAATGGGGTGGTCACCCTTATTATTATGCCCTCTAGAGGGAGGATAGAGAGAGATGAGAAAAGGGAGGGCAAGGGGAGTGTTAGATCGCAGATATGCATATGAGACAGTCTCAAAATTCTGTGAAAGCCTTGTGGAAATGACTGACTGCAGAAGAGGTCAGAGGTCAAGGCCAAAGCTCCTTGGATTACCATGAGACAGATAATGGAGTTCAAAAAGAGCGAAGGAAAGGAAAGAGGCGGGTGCTGTTTTTGTCTTCTTAGCTGCACAAAAAATAAAAAACATAAAAAATAATATATCAAGTTAAATAATTTTTTCTCGATGGTCAGAATCAACAATAAAAAACACAAGATCAGAACAAGGCTTGAATGGGTCAAGCATTAAAGCACAAGATCACCATTATCAAACTCATAACCAAAACTACGATGTTGGATGTCTACATTTATATAGTATTACGAACATTATGTGCAACATGTTGAATGCAGACATCATAGAGATCCTTCTACAAAGAGTGCTGTGAGTGCTGGTCTGTGCTGTGTGATTTGGCATTTTGATTACCGTTGTAATAGTGTTTTATGTTTATGGAGCCGGCAGTGACCCCTCCTTCTGCTCCTGCAGCTATTTAACCTCATGACCTACGGTCAGACTGCACCTTCAAACACGTACCCAACACAAACTTGTAGAAAGAACAATATTTTTCGTAAAATATGCAAAGGGTCTTTAAAGTGTGTAGATTTTTAGAATGGAAACATATGCCATTAACAAATATAAAAGCAGAAACAACTGTACAGGGATACAGTGATTTTCTCTTCAGCACTCAAGAGAGCATTTAAGAAAGGACTTACACTGACAATGAATTGTGGAAATTGGTCAAGCGAATGTGACCCATAATGTGAATTTATGGTTGTAATCAATCAGTTTTAATTAAAGGGATTTGAAAATGCTTTCATTATTTACTCACCATCATGACATTTAGCAGAACACAGAAGATATTTTGCAGAACACTGGCAACCAAACAACATTGGCCCCCATTGACTTCGACTGAAAACCACTGAAACATTTAAGCATCTTCTTTTGTGTTCCACAGAGTACAGAAAGTCTTAAGGGTTTTGAATGACACGAGGGTGCATAAATGATGACAGATTTGATCTATCCCTTTAAGCTACTGATTTTTCTCATGTGAGCATACATGATTAAAAATGTACTACTCATTTGTTTATATAAATATCCTTTCAGTTAAGAGACAAATAACTTGCACCTTTAAATTCTATTAAACTAAATCACATGTTGTAATGCATCATCACATTTTCACACTCCTAATAAACACAAAAAGGAGGTGAAATCTTTTTTATAACCTCATACATAAAAATATAACAATATTACACTGTGCTTATACATAAATCTCAGCCTCTAGTTGTGCCTGAGCCATGTAAAAGTTGGTGTGTGTTGAGGTAGGCTATGTGAGCGCACGAACCCTGACAAATGTTGACGATAGGATGAGCTGATCAGTTCGCATATGTTCAGTGTGCATGTTTACATTTCAATGTGAGCATATAGTATATCATGTCCTTTGGGGTGGGGGGTGTTATATATGTGTGCTGGTTGATTAATGTGTGCACATGCAAGTTTGTTAAATGTACAAATCGATCCTCTCCCGCTTTTCTTGTCCAAACTACTTGAAGGTCAGCATCTCCCTGTCTCTCTGAGAGGAACCTGGATATATTAGTGCTGACAGCCAGTTTACCCGCCACCCCACAGATTCACATACACACTATCAACAGACTGATTTAAACCCTTTTAGATGTGTCGCTCTCAAAACTGCTGTTTTAAAAGCATCAGCATCAGACCTATAACAGCAGCCTTTCAATTTAGTAGCTTAAATGTGATGTGTATACTTTTATTGATCTCAGGTTTACCGGTGGTTGAGTGCATTTTGTCTATTTTAAAAACACATTTTAAAAAACCCAATTTTGTATTCATTGCATAGTGTTTGTATTACGTAAATAAAAGGTAGAAAGAAAGTAAAGAAATTGGCAATTTTACGTATAAATAGAGAAATTACACACCTTATATTTACACATTTTACATCGGCTTCAGTCAGGTAATGTCTGTTGACATCCCACTTGTCTTCTCCCATTTGTTCCATCTGATTTCCTTTGTCAATGAAAGTCTCTCTTTATTTTTGCTGTTATAAATTTTGTAGAGATTGATTTTCTCTCACACTGTAAACGTGCTCTTTAACCACAACAAAATCCCTGGCAATAAAACATTTACAGCAACAGACAAGACATAATGTCAGATTTCATTTCCAAAGACATAACCATAACCAAAGCAGCTATGGAAAAAACAAAATAACACAGTAGATGAACACATAGATGCTGAATGTCTACAGAAAGCAGAAATGACTCTCGGATCAGTTTTCAGTTTGGACATTTGTCCTATCGACCTCAAGTGTCGTCCTAACATGCTGTCATAACACAGGACAACCGCTCTCAATGACACACACAATGATGTCCTGCAGTACTACCCTCAACCTGACTCCAGATGTAATAAATAACAAATGAATAACCTCAAACACTGACCGGCTTAACAAATAAAAATCTAAATGAATTTAAATGCCTCCTGGGCTATGTGTATGTGTGCATATGGTTTGGAATCACACTTAAGGACAAAAAAGGTCAAGTGTTTTTCAGCTCACCTGTTGTTATTCCTGAGTTTGACATGTCCGTCAGGCTCTAAGACCTGTCCATTTTTTAGCCAGGTGATCTGGGGAACAGGCTCGCCCTGGGCCATGCATGTGAAGATGGCAGTGGTGCCCACCGGGCGAGCGATAGACTGAGGGGCCTGAATAAACTCTGCTGGGGCTGAAAGAGAAATAAAGAGGAAGAATATCATTAAACGTGACATATGGAAATTGAGCAAGGTAAACAGTAGTCCTTCACACACAATGCATCTTACTATATAGTCAGAGAGAGAGAGAGAGAGAGAGAGAGAGAGAGAGAGAGAGAGAGAGAGAGAGAGAGAGAGAGAGAGAGAGAGAGAGAGAGAGAGAGAGAGAGAGAGAGAGAGAGAGAGAGAGAGAGAGAGAGAGAGAGAGGTGGCTTTGGCTTCATTGCATCTTTAATGAATGTATTGTGACAGCAGTGGGTGGTAACAGGAATAAACTTGGAAAAAGCTTTAGATGAACTCGATTAGAACGGCGCAAAAACAGATTTCACAGGGCCAGAGGAGGAAACCGAGAATCCATTAATGACACGGTGTGAAAATTTAAATAGATTAAGTGCCACAGAACAGATGTGGGGGGCTGGGGAGGTATATGCTGCAATCTCGAATCTCCGCTTTTCAGTCGCGGCCCCCCAGAGTTTCCCGCTACCCCCAACCTCAACCGAAACCATCCCTCTACCTGAGCTGTGTTGTATTACTGCCAACTGACACACAGCTGGCGCACTAATCCAATAGACTTCAACTGCTTAATTAGGCCACATTTAATCTACCAATGTGAGATTGCGTACTGATTAGCAACATTTGTGTCCATTTCAATTATTGTCATACCATTCATATTTACATTCACATCATCATTCAGGGCGTGATGGTTTTAATTATTAAAGCCTGTAAATAAGCACATGTTAAACTGCTTAAGACTCCCACAGTCTCTCTCTCCTGGATTCTCAGAGTCTCCTGCTCTTCTTAATAAATAAATGATAAGAGAGCTTCTAACTGCTCTCACAGGTCCAGTATATCTCAGAGTCGCAGCCCTGCAAATTAGTCCTCTCTTTATTCCTCTATGCCTGAGTGCACGAGAGAGAGAGAGAGAGAGAGAGAGAGAGAGAGAGAGAGAGAGAGAGAGAGAGAGAGAGAGAGAGAGAGAGAGAGAGAGAGAGAGTGCGAGAGTATGGGGGATGGTACTGAAGCATTGAGTATTGATGTACTACAGTGATATATCATTTGTGCCATCTCTACCTTCTCCTCTTATCTTCCTCCTTTATTTCTCTCTTGGGCCTTTCTGTTTTTCTTCTTTGCCTTCTTATTACCCTTTTTAGAGTTTTTGAAACCATGGCTCTCTCTCTATTTCTTAAGAGAGGTAAATGAAGTGGATTACAAGCAGCAAAAGGCAGAAACTGACACCATCTGCCCACTAAGATCATTTTGATTCTATTCACCTATGGAGCGCTGCAGCTGCCATCGAGTTTACACACGTTTAACTTCAAACGCAGTTCAAGAGCCATCATTCGCAAGTAGCAAATTCATATACAACACCATGCTTTTCACTACTCACCATGGGGCGGGGGCGGAGTTTGCCTTTTAGACAAAAATAAGAAAGACTGCAAATTTCAAAAATTGGAAAAAGTGTATTGAGTGTATAAATGGCCAACATCAATGATGAATAAAGCCCCAGTAAAGATACACATTCACAACCACCATTCTCACCATAATTCCTTCACCTCTGAAGGACGTGCAGCTGCTCACCTTGCACAACTAGACGTCCCTGAGCAGTTCTGCGCACACGGGTTCCTGGTTTGTTGGCTGCACAGACATAGACACCAGAATGCTGAACTCTGACATCAGAGATCATCAGGTTTCCTGTTCCCAGCACCTGGATACCCTCAACTCCTATTGGACGACCATCTGAAAGATGAACAGATCAAGAGTTTTCATAAAGCCATAAAAACATAGAGGTTTGACCATAAGGAGACGAGAGATCTGCAGGGACTCTATTCTAAGCTAAATTTGGGCCACAAAAGTGTGCATGCGCAGTAATATTTGTAACATTCAGCTATAAGCAGAAATAAAAACAAACAAACACACACAGTGCATAATATACTGTTGACCGATATAGTACACTACTGTCACATTTCATGTGGTTTCCTAAGAAGAGTGAATACAAATCAGGCGAGGGGCTTAGAAACAGGGGCTTTGGACATGTGAGATGACCCATAAACGCCTGTGACGCAGAAGGTTTCTGTTACCATGGACATCTCTCATACATGTGTGGAACACGTACTGCTGTGTGACCACCACTCTGTATCAACACTGAATCGACCGTCATCCTGAAATCACTGTGGAACATCTGACTCCCTTTAGCTTTAACTGTAAGGAAAAGTGAGACTGAAAACTAACAATGTCTTTATTTACATCACATCTATCCATATGACTGTCATTCGGTTGTTAATATGCTTGTCAAAATGGCATTAGACACGCTGTAAGATATCAGATGAAGTACAGTTCAGATATTTATTGACATCTCTTTTTGAATTTTGAATTGCATAAACATCCCTTCTCATTCAACTCATCTGTCTTTAGAGATACACACTTCTTATCTTTCATGGCTGTATCGACACGTATGAAATATCGCAGTGGTTCTGATATTGGCTTCTTTAAGAGGAAGTGTGCTTGCATGTGTGTGTATCTGCTAATCTTGCTGGATAAAAGGTCAAACCGGATTAAGGTGGTCAGTACGGACATTGAAATGCTGTCGCTTTTTTCCAAGCTTGACCAAGGGGGGGTTCCAGCTCCAATTAGATTGACCAAGATGAATATCCGGTTCAAACCAGATCCGCCAGCGAGTATTTCAACTAATAAACAATCCATACCTGCTTGGAGAAGTTAATGAGCATAAATGAGTGCCAAAGACCAGCTAAAAACAATTTACGACCACCTTATGATGCTTTTAGTTGAATTGTTCCAGTAGGAAGTTTATGCTTTTCTATTGGTGAGGTAATTAAAAAAAAGTGAATATCCCTCAATTTAAGACCTACAGAATCCAACTGTTGAAGACATACAACACTTTAATACTGGTGTAAGTGTGTTTATGTATTGTCAGTGAACAATTGTGCACGGCTATGGGGGTTTGCTTGTATTGAACACTGAACTAAATGCAATATGGCGTTAATCACTGACTGATGGAGATCTATCACATTCATTACTGATCTTAGCCCTGATTCTCTCTCACTGTAATCTAATCCACCAAAATCCCATTGTGTTAGCAGTTAATTCCAGCAACATCCTTGTGCAAGGCAATATCCACAATCTGATTACCAGCCATTACAGGGAGGCACTATCATTTACATTCTTAATGGAAGAATCACATTAGATAATAGCTTGTAGAGAGAGAGAGGTCGGATTATTATACGTGTGTGTGGGAGTCGTTGTGAGTGGGTGTGAATTGTAAAATGAACACAAAATAAAAGGTTAGGAAACCTCAAAACACACAGATCATGTACGATTCAGACGGTCCATTTAAGAGCAAAGAGATAAAACTGCCCAACCGAGAATAGAATGGTACAGATAGACTGCCACATACACACACACACATTCCAACACATAAAAGGCATTTCATGACTCAACACACTGCAGCACACTTCAGAATAAAGATGAGACACTCTTTATATCTTTATTAATCTTTATCAAGATAAGTAAGACAGATGGGTGGCAAAGAGCCTTCAATGACCAAAATCGCCACAAACAATTTTCAAACGAATGACTTCAGAACTCTGGGTGTGCTTATCAATAAAAGAGCCATTTTTCACACAGAAACCAATCTCACTGTATAGTCTCAGGCAATTGAATCTGTAACAGCCATGGTCTCATGGTCAGAATCTGAAATACTCTTTGATGTACTACGTAAACACACCTTTAGATCGCAAAACCTTTTTAAGTCCACAAAGCCCATTTATGAGGTACAAATACACTGTTTGTAGATAATAAAATTGTGCATCAAAAATTAAAATTTGTTTGTCATTTAACTGACTTTTTCATGCCAAACCTGTCGAAATTAGCTATATGTTACCATAAAATATAATATTGCTAATATTAAAATATAGTTTTTGTGAAGCAATGGTTGTGACATCACAACAATAAGCATTTTCATATTTAACAGGCTTACAAAATAGAGTAGCAAAAAGAATACAAAAATAGGCTATAATACGTTAAGTAGCCATCACTGTTTTTTCTTAAAATGGGAATGAACATTATACACAACCATCTCTTGTGTTACACCATTTTGGCTGCAAGATAGCTTGACTTACATTATAAGTGTACAGTAATTCAGAGGAAAAAAGCGAAATAATATACGATATAACCATTTTAAGTCTTTCTATAAATAGATTTCCTGGGTCACTTTGTCTCATTTTGACCATCTATTATTTTCAGGCACATCAGCTCTCTCTCAGCTTCTATATGTTACCTTGATGAAAGACATTTTTCTCTCTGGTTTCAGTTGATTGGGTATTTTATGGTCAGGCTGTGATCGAGAGCACATTCAAGCTTTCTGCAGCTCTTCTCAAGGAGTACTCGGTCTGCTTGGAGAGGAATATTTGGCCCTTGAATGAGTCTTACCTAGTCTACTCCATGAAACGATTGGGCGAGGGTAACCCGTGGCGACGCACTCCAAGATAGCAGTCTGGTGAACAGTGAGGGTCAGGTTTTCAGGACCCACAAGGATCATGGGTTCTTTGTAAACAGATGACTCTGAGCCTTGAGGAAGATGAAGGAAGCACAAGTTAAGGAAAGAAAGTGATACATGAATAGATGCAGAAAATAAAAAGATACAAAAGCATAAAGAAATATTCGGCAACAAAGCCGTTAACAAGTATTAAATACAAATGAAATGAATTAGATCATTTATTTTTAAAGCACAATGTGCAATACTGATTACTTTAGAAACAAGTGTGTGTGCAGACCTGAGACTGTGAGCTGTGCTCCTGCGCTGTGTTTGACACCAGCACTGTTGTGGGCTACACAGCAGTACACTCCGCTGTCCTCAGGGCGTACACCTGTTATCTGCAACACGCCCGTGGGCAGCAAAGTATATCTGCATATTCAGAGACATAGACAGACCAGGGTGAGAGGGAGACATGTATTTGTGCCAGCAACAACTGGGCAGAACTCTTCAAATGTGACCATCTATAAATATGTGTGTGTTTATTTCTGGTGCTACCTGTCATCAGAAGTGTCCACAGCCCGGCTGTCTTTCTCCCAGCTGATGACTGGCTCAGGGAGTCCATGGATTTGGCACTGAAAACGACCAACGCCTCCCAGCTCTGCACGCACTGAACGTGGCTGTACGTGAAAATCTGCCATTGCTAAAGAAAGGAGAAAGAGAGAAGCTTTAATACTGTACTTTTGCTAGTGCGCAAATGTAGGTATTAACCCACCCTTAATGAAATCAACCATGTGAATTTCACTTGGAAAAAGCTTTTTAATTATAAGACACAAACAAACATTAAATAGTCAAACCGCTGATGGCCAGAAAGCAAATCTAAACTCATTTGCATGTCAAGCACAAAAAGTAATGTGTGTTTGTTTCTCTTTTATTCATGGATGTCAGATTAAACAATGGAGGGGTGTCTGTGTAAAGCTCCAGCAATCGCCCCAGTCTCTGTTAGAAGATGAAAAAGCAAATAAAAGGAAAAAAGGCTTCGACTTTAACACATACAAGGCAACTCTGCCCACTCACTCCCAACATCAACTAAGAGACAGAAAGAGAAAAAGAGAGGTGAAACCACAGGAAAACAACAGGACTACCGCAAATCGCTGTTACAAAAATCAAAATACAAAAATTCCAAATATCATAAAAACATCCAATGCAAGTTATGGACTGATTCGCATAGAACAAGAAAACACAATTCTACTGTCTTATGTACAACTTCCATAGCCTTGTAATAACTCGTTCAGCATGTCTACATGTGTGTCTAAGACATTAAACTAAGCTTTGGGGTGTAACAGGATTGTATTTGTCAGATAATATAAGACCCTAACTTTATCAATAAAGCCCCATTCATCTGCAGAAGCAGTTATGATGATCAGGATTTCACATGTACGTAAGGGAGTGATTTTGAAGTATCTCATTGGTCTGCAGTTCACATACTGTAGTGTAGTGTGTCCCGCAGGAGCTGGAATAAAGGAGGTGAGGGGAGGAGCTGGAAACACAAACATAATTAGCACAAGGTCTGTCCCTCCCGCAGCCAACCAGCGTCCTCAAGACAAGTGCTCTTATTTAAATGTTGGCCGTAATTAACTTGAACCAAGCGGGACTGTTCGGGACACTCTTAGCATAACAAGAGGGCCGGGCCCCTCCTGCGTACGCTCTCGCTTTCTCTCCGTGTTCTTTTTGTGTCCCTGTGATACACTTGTTCCAGCTAATCTGGCGTCATTGAGCGCAGAAGGATCTCCGGGTGGCGTTTAGGGGCTTAAACTCACACACTGGCGCTTCTGTAACCGGTCGTTTTGTTTTGTGGGAGTCAAAGAAGCAAGGCAGAAGCGAGGGGAAAAAATTCTCGGAAGAAGGAATGAAAAAAGGCGATCTCTTTTGATGGCTCTCACACATATCTCATTGATTGTCTCTGCAGGAGATGTGAGACACGGAAGGCATAAATCGAATGAATCTCTGCCTTTCTGTCTCTATTATTTTTTCTTTCTTGGTTTATCTCTCCTCTGCGATTTCAATCAACCTTCTCTCTAGTGCGCCTATAACATTTAATGTGCCATTTACTGTCTCTATAAAGCCTCTTTTTTTAAATCATCGTCTAGTGCAATGGCTCTTTTTTGTTGGGAAAAACAGGATTTCTAACCCACTGGTTTATTGCTGGTCTACCAGTGGTGCACTAACCAGCTTTACTAAGCTGACTCCACCAGGACCCAACAGCTGACCCAACTTCACTTCACTATTCCAGTTGGGCGAACTAACTAAACATTAAATACTTCCACCTTAATTTGGTTTTATCTGGATTCTTCAACAAGGGGACAGCAGATGATTTCATCTTAATCGATTATATTACACCAGAACAGAATTAAGAACATGCTGTAGACATAATCATTTTCAAGATTTCTGTGATGATTTAAAAGCTTTTCATGGTTTTTCTTAAGAAACATGAGATATTTGTTATCCCGTAATCACTATAAGAAGTCTCTCTGGATTGAAAGCTATTATAGTTTTGCTTTTAGTTTTATTGTAGTTTCACTAATATTTAAAATCTGCTTTTATTTTTAGTTTTTTGCAATTTTCTTATATGCTTTTGTCATTTTTTATTAATTTGTAAATTTTTTATGTTGCTATATCAAATTCATTAATTTTATTTTAGCTTTTGTTTAT
Organism: Oreonectes daqikongensis; assembly: GCA_026939265.1. Lineage (NCBI taxonomy): Eukaryota > Metazoa > Chordata > Actinopteri > Cypriniformes > Nemacheilidae > Oreonectes > Oreonectes daqikongensis. The sequence goes on from JAOTQM010000074.1 coordinate 558,378, forward strand.
TATAATTTGAGTGCCTAAAGGCTGGAATACCCTACAAGACTTTTGCTCAGATTTTGTCCAAATTTTCAATCTGCAGATTTGATCCCAGTTTTTCTCTGTAAATATTTGAAAAAGTCTGCAAGTGTATATTTTTTGTTTCCTTTATCCAGTCATTTTTAGGCCAATGTTTTATTTGATTAAAAATATTTTATTTGTTTTTAAAGTTTTTCTTTCAGTAAACTAAAATAACCTTGCGATACAGTACAGTATGTGTTTGATGTTTATTATTATAATATTAGGTGCAATGAGTATTACAGCATGTGTCTGCCCTGTGCAAAGTTACAGAAATAAAACCAAGCGACCAATAGAATGTGCTGTTGCTTGTATAAATCACATTTAAATTATACATTAGTGGTGTGTCTGTCCTTTGGGAAGCAAATCGTGGCTTTAAACGTGTTTAAAGCAAAAATTTTGAAAATTTTGATCTCTTTGCTTCACATTTCCAGGAACCATCAAGACCCCAATTTCTCCCTCACTGTGGCACCAGCACATCACTCTACTTCACATCTAAACACAGTGAGGGATGAGAGAGTAGCAACTGCACCACTGGGGGTATTGGAGCATATTGTACCTCTCTGTGAGCTCCTCCTCCCTCTCTTTCCTTCTGTTCTCCTGAGCACCATCTCTCCCCTTGTTTTCATCTCTTTGTGTATCAGTGTTTCAGCATCAGTGCGCCTGTGCTGTGCTCTAATGAGAAATCTGCCATTTCCTGACGTGCTCCTGACCTCTCTTCTCCTCGCGGACGCACAGCGAGCAGATTAAATTTTAAACAAACATTCCTCAATGCCTCAACCATCAAGACATTCAGCCACTAGAGTAAAGCAGGCAGAGTATTACAATCTCAAAACACTGCACCAAATTTCCTCTTTCATGGTTTTTTATTTGATATAAAATGGTCAATTTACTTTGACATTTTAATTTTGTTAACTAGCTTTTTGTGCAAATTACAGTATGTTAAAGAAGTCATAAGCTGCATTTGTATTTCTATAATGTTTAAAAAAACAGCATAATTTAGAGAAATGGGCTATTTTTCTATCCTGAGTTTCTAACCCTCTCATTAAAACCCAATAGATGTATTGCATTCGAGTAAATGTGCCCACAGCTATGACTAATTTCCATCACCCTTACAACAAACCTAAACCCCAAAAATCAAGTAACTCATAGCATATTCATATTAATCTTCATTTACATTTATATCTCATGGATTTCAGAGAAAGTTACATTATTACATTTTATATTAATGTTTAACCAAATTCGCTACAGAAAGGTGTTTATTTATACATAAACACTAGATACACGTTTGTCTTCACTAGACACACGTTTTTTACGTAACATGACGTAACATGCAAATGACATTTTAAATTTAAAACGACAAAATTCCGGATAATAACATAATAATAATTTTTATTCGGGCTTGTTGTGTTAGTATGCTGCATACATCGCTCCACACAGTCTCTCGCCTTTTTGAGGCAAATCAGAAAGCGTTTTACGAGAAAAAACTCTATATTAGGATTACTATAATTACTTTATATGTGCGGGCTGACCAACGTTGCCCAACGACCTACCGCGAAAATTCCCAGTGCTCCAGATGGCCAGTCCGCCCCTGGGAATATGCTTCTGTAAGTCATGTGTTCAGCGTCCATACATATCATGAAAATGCAGGTCAATGTGTTCTGCTCGGCTGTGCAGCTGACAGAGAAACTGTTATAGTATATGAGGTCATTAGCAGGAAATCCTCCTGTGTTCTGCCCTTTGCAACAGAAGATGAGCTCTAAGTTCCACAGACAGTCAAGACGTAGTCATGGAGTCTCTCTGTCCCCATCACCAAGGCTTGGTTTCTAATCAACAAGACCCTGTTGAGCGCAAGTTACTACCTCAGTTTAAAGGTGCAATGTGTAATATTTAGGAGGATCTAGTGACAGAAATGCAATATATTATACATAACTATGTTTCCAGAGGTGTACATTATGAAGCGTTATATTTTTATTACCTTAGAATGAGCCATTTCTATCCCCTTACATGGAATTTGTTGTTTCTACAGTAGCCCTAAACGGACAAACTGCTCTATAGAGAGTGTTTCGCAAATACATTATCCCCATTTGACAAGGAAGCGAAAACATGATGACATAAGTGGTGGAGTGAGATGCAATAGATGCCGGTAAATTTCACAAACTGGACCTTTTGACCAAATTATGCTGTTTCTTAAAGATTACAAAGACAAATACTGTGTGTTTTCGTATGACATGCAAAAATAACAGGAATACCCTTTAGGGCCTCTGCCCTCATACATAAAAATTGGTGGGAGAAGCCCACCCCTGCTGCCACATACGGACATGCACAGACCCAAATTCTGCACACAAACGCAAGCATAACACGTATCATATTAGCATGTGATGGATTGCTCAATAGAGCACATACAAATGTAAAGGTGAAGAGCGGTGTAGATGCATTAAACGCAATATACAACAAGTACCAACCCATCACTCCCACACATAGACACACCTAACCAATCACTAACACACACACACACAGAGATATAGATCAGAGCTGAGAGGGTTTAGTAGCGCTTTAGAGTAAGCAGTCCTGGCAGAGCTGTTTTACACCCTTTTTATAATAACCGACTCCACACATACACACACGTACAGATCGCCTCTTCCCAGTGCGCCACTCATGTGTAAATTAACCAGATCTAATTATTGGGAAAAGGAGGGCCAGATTAAAAAAGAAGTCTGTGTGTGCGCGTGAGAAAAACAGGCCGAAAAAGTGAGATTGAGACCTTTCTCTCCGTTCATACATTAGGAGGTTAAGTGGATGGAACTTGCTGCTTGGGTGCAGTTGGTTTCACTATGACAATCACTGTGGAAACGGCAATACAGGAAATCAAAACTCTGACATTCTGCTAATGATGATTTAAGGCTTGTGACTTTTCTGGGATGCTTTTGAGTGGATAAATTCAAACAGTGATTATATGTTAAACCTAGAAAGTATTATTAGAATATATTTTGTAATTTTAAATTAATTTATTAATTGCTATAACAACTTAAAGGGACAGTTCACCCCAAAATTAAAATTTTGTCATCATTTACTTACCCTCAACTTGTTTCAAATCTGTATATTTTGTTCTGTTCAACGCAAAAGAAGATATTTTGAAGAATGTGGAAAAGCTAGTTCTGGGGCAGAAAAAGAACTGTTGGTTACAAACCTTTTAACAAACGTCTTGCAAAATATACATTTTTGGGTGAACTGTCCCTTTAAATCATTTTGCAGTAACCTTTGATGTAGTTTATGGTACATCCGGAGATTGTTGTTGAGTGAAAATTTCATCTGTATACTGTATAGTATAGCTAGACTGATGACAAATGTTTTCATTGCAAAGTGAATCATTATATTAATGACCATTGTAATAATATTAATGATAAATGATACATAGGTACTCCTTTTATGAGACTTCCTTTTGTTCTTTTTAATTCCTCATACCTTCCTAATATTATGTTATAAGACAAAAAAGGTTGGGAAACAGTGATTTAACCAATGATGCTGAATGATGAAATGAGGGGAAATGGTACTGAGAAGATTTACTGGTGTGATTTACAGGCAAATCTAGAATCATGCATTAAAAATATGACTATATAAAAATAAATAAAGAATGTGATGGATGTGACTTTCATAAGGTATCACGCACGCCCGCACACACACACACTCATGTAAACATACATTTATCAGTCTCTTTTAACATTATAATAGTACGCAATTCTATTGAGCTTTTATCCCCTTCCTGCTAGCTCCACCCCTCCGGGCACCGTGACATCACTAGCATGCGGCGCTCCATTAGTTTGCTTACTCCTCCTCTATAATGGAGATGCCATCCATAAATAATGCATATGGTATATGATGATATTTCAGCGCGAAGTGGCAGCGCCTCAACAGGCTTTAAATAGTCGCACTGAAATATTATTTTCCGTGCACAGAGCTCCCGGATGGCATTTAAATGCAGATGCGCTGCTTTACAGCCATGCCTAAAGGCACACACACAGTGATTAATCTGCTCAGCCTCACAGCGCACACTGAAGGAGCAACCTGTTTCACATCACGTCTGTGAGTAACACATCTCTCCGATAGCATACAGGTAAATAAATGCTGGGACTTTCTTTTGCCTTTCTCAGAGGGACATGCTAGAACATTTTTTACCTCTAGGAAAATTGGGTCATGTCTCGTTGAAGCTTCTCTGAGGTTATTAGTTTATTTATTGCAGGTATGCAGTAAGTCTTAAAGGAATACTTCACCTGTAAAAGCAAATTTTGCCCTTATTAACCCAATCTGCTCTGTTTCTTTGAGCAAATAAGACTTTATTAAAACACAAAAGTGATATTAACCAACAAAATGCAGATGGAGATTCACACTGTCAAGATCCAAATAAGACAATGAAAGTTTCTAAATACCATGAGTGTTGTGTTGAAGAGTTACAAACATTAAAATCTGGTGCTTTCAAAAATAACTTAATATTTTCAATAAAACATACTAAATACATATTTGTGTCTCATTTACAAACGTTTGAAATTTGGGTTTGGAATAACAACAATTGTTAAATAAGAAACTAAATAGTAAATACTCCTCTAAACCGTCCAATTGAAAGGCCATACTCCCACTAGAGCTTGTAGTAGACTGTTTGCTTTTATTTCATTCCGGATGAAATCAATTTCAAGTCTATTTTTGCTGTGCTGCTTGTGTTGAATTAAAGTGATAGCACATGGTTCATGGTTAAAATGAACATGGACGGATGTGAAAATGTTCTAATTTTACCATAAAGGCACATAAAGTACACAACTAACTTTCCCAGTCATCTTATTTCGGGAAAAAGGCAAAACACTTAACATGAGTTAGAAAAATAAAGTATATCTAAAGTATAGACACAGGCAGCAACACAAACAAATGTTACTGCACATGCACGCTTTTGTGGCCCAAACGTAACTTCCGGTACACAACCGCAAAGAATAGAGTCCCTGCTGATTATTTCTAAAAACAAGCAAAAGAAATAACAAAGTAAAGTTACATTAGCTAGCAAATTAAAATGATGTCTTGTCTAGCCAGTATTATTTTGGGTTACCAGTAGAACAACCAGGGGTGGAATGGCATTCTGGAGCACTGGGACTTCCCAGTGGGATGCTGCTCATGTGGACACCTCACAGAGGGGGAACCAGAACACGATTGTGAACGGAAGGGTGTGTGGTGGGCTACTTGGCAAAAAATTCCCAACTTAAATGCGTCCAAGTAACTTTGGGCCAGACACATGCGTTCAATGAAACTGTCTATATTTGTTATGTGAAACAGAATGTTATATTGTGTTTGGGTTCTCTGCATCGACTGATAATCACATGACCTCTGTACAATGTGTATGTGTTTTAGTAGAGTATGTGTAAAACAGGCATTATTTTGTTGTTTTAGATCAGATAAAAGCAATTTAATCATTACTGTTTGATGGATGAATGTCTGTAATGCTGTGAGACTATGAACAAAATACAAACCCATGTGTTGTTGTAGCTGATTTATGGAACTGGGATTCAGGAGAATTCTAAGCTGTCAAAATGCATGCTGTTTTAATCACAAAAAAGGCAGATGCCGAAAACTGAGACATTATTAAAATGAGCGTTTTAGTGAAAAAAGGAGATGCACCGGCAGATACACAGAGGAGGGGGTTACTAAATTAATTAGCTGGGCTTTCTTCTAAGATGTTGCTGTTGTCTGTGTTGATATTTTGCATGTCATTTTTTCCCTTCTAGCTTTTTTAGGAATGTTCATTAGTGATTTTTAGAGGCGGTGTGTGTGAATGAAAGAGTTCAGGGACACTCTTTTGTTTGTTCTAATTATTGAGTGAGCTGAGATTTTCATGCTCATTACAGCACCTTAAACACTGTTACTCATAATTTGAAGAAAAGATATAAAAAGAATAATTTTTTTTACAAAAAAACAGTTCAGGGAGTTCAGTACACTTTAGAGGGCAGAATGGTACTCTCCTGAAATCTCTCTCTCTCTCATGATCTGGCTGGGCTGGACTGAAACTACGCACATTGTAGGTGGCTGCCACTCAATTAACATCTCATTAGCTCTACATCACCTAAGCCATCAGCCATCACCTAAGCCATCAGCCATCACCTAAGCCATCAGCCTCCAGCCTCCAGCCTCCCTTTCAAAACAACAGATGTTTATCACTTTCAGACCACATTACGTGTAATATTTCAATTATTGTTTGTGAAATGAATAAAATGTGAGGTTGTGCACTCTACAGCATTCTGTAGGAGTCTAATTAGAGAACACACAGCGGTCAAATGTGGTTACAATGTTTTGGTGATACATTACACCGCATCACTGTCTCCATGTTTGACAAAGTCACAAACTAATTACATACATTTTAGGACTATGAGCCCATGATTAGCACACAAAGGGTGGTTCCAAAATGTGTTTACAGTATTTTCTGTTAACGTGTATATAATTGTTAGAATTCAATATATACAGTAACATAAAACAGCATTATTACATAACATTATATTAGTCAAGATATTGTCATCGGTAAACCTGTACTGGTCGATCAAGTCGAACATCACATAGTCCTTCAAACACACCCACGGGCCACAAACAGAACACCACTGCCTGTGGTCTCTTTCTATTGGTCGATGAAAGAATCGTATGCCATCGCTCCTGCCCCTTCACTGTAAGGACCCCTGCAAAATTACCCCCTCATCAGAGTCTCTGCACTCGCACCGCTCCTGATACAGAGCGGCAATCAGGCCTTTCACACTCTCATCAGACTGTAATTTCACATCATCTTTTTACACCACAGTACAGATTTAATGGGCTGTCCAGAGAGAACCAGAGAAAGAGAGAGCGAGAGAGAGAGAGAGAGAGAGAGCGAGAGAGAGAGGAGAGAGGAGAGAGAGAGAGAGAGAGCGAGAGAGAGAGAGAGAGAGAGAGAGAGAGAGAGAGAGAGAGAGAGAGATCAGAGAAGGCAGCAAGAAATGCTGGTGGGGGAGGAAGGTGATAGAGACACCCTCCCTCATTACGCTCAAACACTACACAATCTCCCAAGAGGACAGGCAACGGAGAGAAAGGAACAGAAAAGGAGGGAATAAGAAAGAGAGGGAAAAATGGAGGGAGAGTGGAAGGGCGTGAGGAATGAGGGGGGGGCGAGAAAGAGCGGTGGAGAATGGCACATCAACCACTTTAACCTAAGACACCCTGCTTTAACCCAATACAAATATTTTCAAAGCAATATCCAATCCTTGACCTCTTACGCTTTGAGATAAAGGTTCTCCAGATCTGCCCCTGAAAAAAGGAAAACTACATGCAAGAAACCATCTCAATCTCTCTGCTAGGGTGTTTTACGTATAACTGTTAAAACCATTATCTCAGTTTCTCGCTTCAATGGCCGATCATCACACCATTCTTATAGCTACAAAAAAACGTAATGTACTCTTAAATAGCTTTTTCAATCACTCACCAGTCCAGATAACTGACAAGCAATCGTTTGGGGCAGTAAACGTTGTTGGAGATCATATACGGCACCATTAGCACGTAGCCCTCGTGTTCACATCCCAATTAATAGCATTGTTAGCATGTAGCACAATGGTTCATGATTTAAGCAGTCTTTTCTGCGCCTTTTAATGTTCATAAAACCAATGATTACATGCTTTAACATCTATCCATCAATCAGGTCTACTGTACTGACCTGACAAAAACATTTGAGGAAACAGAATGGAAAAAATGAAAAATGTACTGATAGCTAAGAGTAGCATTTAAATTCAAATGGAACCATCATTACGTTCTCTCTAGCTCATCTGTCTTTTCTTTTCTTTCCCTGTCCTTTTCACCCGGTTTGGTTTGTCAGAGCAAAAATGAAAAGATTGAATCTTGCTGGGGCTAAACAGGCCCAGTTTTGAATAACAAAGTGAACAGACATTTGGCATCACAATTCACTCCAGCAAAGACTCAATTACTTCCCCCTCATTAGCAGCAACTGTTCAACTTTCCCTAGTTCTCACTCTCTCTGGTTCTCACACACATAATGTAAATTGGCTATTACTCATCTTGTTTGTTGTAAAAACATGGTGCTTCAAAAATTTGCACTAAAGAACATATCACGAACTGGCCAGTAATTTTATATGGCTTCGAGCTTATGAGTGTGGATCATACCACACATGGCTCATATACAGATCTTAGAAACTATTCCTGTACACAACACAAGCACATACAGCAGTCAGTATGTAGTAAATATTGAGAGTGTCAGGATGGGTCTGTTAGGGCAGGTAAATGTATATAAGTCATATGTCTGTCTGCATCAGTGTGTGGATGGATGCTGTGCAATCAGATTTTCTTCAGTGATTGGCATGTTGCTGTTTGTTCACTAAAATTCACACTCTCACCATCTGCCAGCTGCACCCGCTGATAAAAGAAGCCCGTTTTTAATGTCAAAGCATTAGCAAAGAAAGATTTAGTGCATTATAGTGTGACTAATACTTGTGCAAAGTGAAAAATAAAGAACAAGCCAAATGTATTTAGCCTAGAATGACTTTTTTTACTTTTAATTATGAAGGTCTTTGCAACAGCAATAGTTACAGAAATATTTCTATGTACTTCAAACTTGTGCTTGTTCCTGTTATATGTATATTTATTTGACTTGTGCTGCTATAAATAATAAATAATCACTAGTGAATGCTTCTTTAATAGTTAACTATGAGGTGACCAGAAAGTGTTAAACCTATAAGCTGAAATGTTATATTTTGGCTTCTTTGCATTACTTTCAAGTTTAAGCATTATTTTAACTCCATTAATCACATTATTCCATTTTTACCCACTTGAAATGCTTTTTAAATAATATTTAATGGGAGCTTTTCCATCACTGTATTCTATTCATTTGTATTCTCATATTACTGTATTCTAACTCACTGACAAATTTGTATTTGTCTTCAAAACACTGCAATTTTTATACAAAGTCTTTTTTTAAGATTATCAGATCATCATTTAAAGTTCACCCTTAGGAACATACTGCTTTTTATTATACAGTTATTATTTTAAGATACCTGGAAAAAAACATGATTTCCTTATTAATAGTTCTTATTAATTAAGTGTTATTATTACAGTACCTGGAAAAAAACATGATTTCCTTATTGATCAGAAGCTTAAATGACCTAACTGTTAAAAGTGTGTTAAACTTAACCCTTAAACTTTCCTGTAGCTCAGTGGTTAGAGCATGGCAGTTGTGGCCTAATGGTCAGAGAGTCGGACTCGTAACCAGAAGGTTGCGGTTCGATTCTCAGTACCAGCAGGTAACAACTGACGTGCCCTTGAGCAAGGCACCTTACCCCCGTTTGCTCCCCGGGCGCTGCAGTGTTAGCTGCCCACTGCCCCGGTGTATGTGTGTTCACGACTTGAAGTGTGTGTGTTCACTATTCACTGGTTGGGTTAAATGCAGAGGTCACATTTCAGGTATGGGTCACCATATCTGACAAAAAATAGGTCACACTATTATGGCGCTAGCAACACCAAGGTCAGGGGTTCGATCGCAGGGATTGCACATACTCGGAAACAAATGTATAATGCATAATGCAATGTAAGTCACTTTGGATAAAAGCATCTACCAAATGCATAAATGTAAATGAAATTGTAAAAGTCATGCGAATCTGAATGGGGTGCTTCAGTCAGACAATTTATTCCCTATCTTGGCCAGTTCAAAGACCACATTTATATTCAAACCTTTAGGAATGAGAAAGAAGGACAGAGAGAGGAAAAAAGAGTAAACCTGAGATGTCATAAACATCAGGGGGGTTGATGGGATGTGTTAGGAGTCTAAATCAAGCACATGCTGTTTTCCTCTCAAAAGCCTTTTCTACTGAACTCTCTTGAATCTGATTACGATGAAAATAATCTGCATCTTTTGTTCCACCATCTGCCCACTCAATTCACTTTATTATACTTCATAACATCTAAGCTTACTTTCTTCCACACCTCCCATCAATATCTCATTGACCAGCTAAATAGTTGTGGGTATTATAATGACAAAATGTTCATGTGACCAAAAACAAACCATAACTATCTCAAGCTTTTACAAAACAGCCACCTGTTACCTGCATTACTACCTTTCAACTAACCAACATTCCTCTCCAGACGGTATCTGCTTGTATCACACACTATTATTTTGGGTCCGAACACTCTACCAGATGCCAGAGACAAACAACAAAAATTGCTCATGTGTGTATATATGTGTGGGTGGATATCCACCATGTGCTGTAATCTACGGAAAAAACCCCACAATCCTAACCTTTATCTCCATAACAAAATCCCAGATGGCCAGACGATCAATTTTTATGAATTATTTAAATAATGATGTTGGAGATTCTATGAGCCTTAAGACTGTAGTGTACAATGTAAGTTTATAAAAGTTTCACTTAAATGTGTGATATGAAAAAACAGCCTCACTTGAAATGAGTGGAGACCCAGAATCTGTATTTCATACGTCATAACTTAACAAGCAGTGTCTTCTGTTTAATCTGTATAAGTTCCCTGTGTCTAGTTCTCAATTTTAAGCTTCCTGTGATTGAAGAATCAGTCTGACATAATACAGCCAACAGTCTGGCTTCTCGTGACCTATGAGCCATGATTCACACCACTGCGTCTGGCTCTCCACAAAAACTGTATCCACATCAATGTTTAGACACTTCTCTATGGATGCTCCTTCACTGAGGAAAGACCAACTTAGTCTACTCAGAGCTGCTCATTCGCATCCTTTTCAGCATGTAGCTTTGACATCTTATAATTAAATCATTCCAGACACTTACTCGATTCGCTTATCTCCAGACAGCACTGTGTCACTTTTCGGCTATTATTTATTGTGATGCGAAGCAGATGAACAATCTAGATGCTTGCGTTTGGCTGTGTCCTTGTCTGGCTACTTCTCTGCTTTTGTATAACCCGTGAAAAATGGGCGAGCAATTACAGTGCCGTGATAGATACAACAATACTGATCAAACACAAACATGCATCAATGGGAGGGCATTTAACGCTGTTCAAATTCAAAACTCTACCATAGACAAAACGGATTGGCACAACACATTCATCTGCACAAAACATGAAAGCAAACATCCTAGAAAAGCTTGTATATGTGCACAGCTTAAAGCCACATGATCGATGTGGCCTAGTTATCCATTAAAAGACATTTGGGTTTTTAGAAAAAAAAGTTTCCTGGATACAGCTGTATTTCTGGGTCCCCTTCACAGGTAAACACATCCAGGGACTCACGTGCACCACACCTATGCACATTTACAACCAAACGCACGTGATCTCACACACACACACACACACACACACACACACACACACACACGCGGTTGCCCTGTCAGCTGAACTGACAGCAGTAATGAGTTTCTTCTCTGCATAAGCCAACTGGCACCCACTCAAGGGAATTTTTCTGGCTGAATTGTGGCCATTAATCACAATCTAGGGCAAGGCAGTGGCATGAGAGTATATGAGGGAAGTCTGAACGCTTTAACAGGACAACACGGCGAGGAAACGGGGGAAATCGAGAAAAGGAGGGAAAAGCACAGGAAGTTGCTGTGCTTCGCAAATTCAGTTTTCCCCTCAGCCACCGTCAGCGGCTCAACAATAGGCGAGATGTAGCTGTTTGTCACGACGAGCGCAATTACGGCAAGACGACGCGGTGGCATCAATCACTCTGAACGACATGGACAGACACTTACCGGTTCCTCTATGTCTCAACAAATGATGGGGTGAATTCACAAAACAAGTCATATACTCCAAACACTCACACACACCGCTTACCAACCATAAATCACCCTCCTCCAATAAAATGGAGATTTTGATGAAATAAAAATCCAACGCGTTAATAGGAAACGACAAAACGTGTGATGATGGATGACAGAATGAGAGGGACCCTATTGTGTCAAAAGCTCTCTCATGCCCGCATTTCTCGTGAGTCTCTCCGCAGATGAGCGTGCGTGTATCCGCGAGGAAAGCAGAAAGTTAAGGTGGTCGCGGAGACCGTGACACTGCCCCCCCCCCTATTTCTCCTCCATCACCTCTTCCATCATCCGACCCCGGTTAGACAGCTGGCTGTTGGGTGCCCGTTTCTCTCTTTTTTCTTTTCTTTTCCTCTTTTTTTTTTCCTACGGGGCCCCCAAAGTGCCAGCTGACTGCGGTCACTTGGGAAATCACCTCCAGGATTGATGTGCAGGTCCCACCAATGCGCAAGCCCCGCCCCTACGGCACATGCTCTAATCCATATGAATTCATGCAAATACACACCCACAAACCCAGCATGCCGCTAAGCTGACCCCCGCACTGTCCGCCTCGCTTCTGACAAATCACAGAGCAGTCGAAGCTGTGAATGAGAAATATGACCCGAGACCCGCTGTGTTAATGCTTCTGCACACGCAGGCATCAATTTGTGGACCTTTTCACGGCCTCAGACAAAGAATCAGTCATCACAACCCACAATTCCACAATCAATCACGAGAAACAATGAGTTACAAACACAAAGAATCAGCCGAGCATAATGACACATGCTCGGAATTAAGCATACAGTATAGACGTGTGTTTCAATTTGACCGATTTCTTACTAGTTTGAAGCAACATTGTAATTATTTCAGTACAATAACTACATTTTTTATACGTAAAGGCCACATTATTTGTACACATGTTTCATACCTGAAGAAACATTTTCATTTTTCATTCATGTTGTGTTTTTGTGTTTAATTTAAACAAACTTCACTGCTGTAAATTTGCTTGTTATGTAAGCGAACAGGGTAACAGGCTCAGTGTATAGTTACAGATCTAACGGCTTGCGTGAACATCTGTTACTGAAAGCAAGAGCGTGGCTCTCCCGTGCCCGTGATGTCACTTTACAGCGCTGGAGCTCTTTATAGCCAAACAAAACCACATCACACTTCAAACTGACTGGCTTAAATAACAGTGTGTCTGACTGACAGCTGCGATACTGATGCTCAATAGCACTTACCATGTTTTTATCACCTTTAGTTTCAAGGATTTACATCATCCTCAGGGTTTTTCTGGATATGTTTCCCGAAGCAAATTGAATAATGTTTGATGCAAATCGTCTTTCCCTTGTGATCGTGACGGCCTGACTGTGCTTGTAGAAAGTTGGGGAAAACAAACAAAATAAACAAACATGCAAAAGCCGTCATCCAACCCTTGTGAGAGAATCTTAGAAGTTGTCCGTTTTCCCCTCTGATGTTTCCCAGCAACTGAGATTAGTACTAAAAGGTTGAAAGTGTACAGTCAGTTAGAATCTAAGAATAATGTCAGCATAATTGAATTACCGCTGTGTTTGTATAATGTGCTGCTCAAATACACTGATCTTAGCTAAAAAACATTTATTTCATTTTTAAGAATAAGTCTGCCTCAGCTGTTTTGTGACATTTACTTTAGGTTTATTCCCATCAGTGGGTTTATAGATTAAAGGGATCTGATTTAAAGAGATAGTTCATCAAATAAAAATTCTGTCATCATTTACTCACCCTTTTGACCTAGTTTCTTCTGCAGAACACAAAAGAAAATACACTCTTAAAAATAAAGGTGCTTCACGATGCCATTTTTTGTTGGTTCCATAAAGAACCTTTAAAGAGTAAGGTCCTACTTTGTTTTATAAAGTGTATTACCTTTATTTTTAAGAGTGTATTTTGAAGAGTTTACCGTTCTTTCCAGTAAAACAAAAAACTTCAAACAAAATCACTCAGTTAGAAACATCCAATGCATTTCATTTTGTAAAGGTCATATGGCGATATTCATTGTAATATTACAGAGCAGGCAAGCAGACACCCCCTCAACCTGATCTCTATTTCTTTCTTTCTGCCTCTTTCTATCGTTTTTCCATTTTTCTATAAGGGGAAAAAACATTCAATTGAAGGCCAAACTCAAGAGAACCAACCATGTAGAACATTCACCCTAAAATCCTTAAGCTGTGAACACAGACCCTGTTTGTAAAATTAATCTCAAAACAAAACTCATAGACGTGTATATAACAGAATATTTTTTCTGTAGTTGCATGTCTGGTTACGCTTGCATTAATGTCTGCATTTTATGTCTGCAATGTATTGGCACTGTTTTATCTGACACACAGATAAAAACACTAAGCTTAAAAACCCAAAGTATGCTTCAGTAACACCAAGTTTGCATCTCACAAGTGTTTAGTATGTGTGTGTCTTTAAATGTGAGCATGTGGCCTTGAAACAGATCAGCTCAGTCTGTTCTAGAATGAAACACTCTGTACGGGTTCAAGGTTTTAGCTCTCTACAATGACAGAGGTCCAGCTGAAGCGTCTGAGACCACTGAATTGCACTTGACATGAGAAACCTGACAAACAACAGCAGAAATTAGCCTGTACAGTTGCTAGGCTGTCTATCAAATGCAAAAAAAATATGTAAAGTTAAACATACATTCTAAAATTAGATGGACCTGTTTCCTGCCAAAACCTTCCATTAACTAAACACAAAAACATTTCATTTAATACTGAAAAGGGATATTGGAAATTACATCCCATCTTTGCTGCCTTTTATTTGGAACAGTAATGCTTTAAATGTTATCCAGCAAGGCAATTCACTAGGGTTTAGAAAAAAAGCCACTTTGTCTGCAGTATAATGCAGCTTATAAATAACCTGCTATCTAATTTATTATCAAACTGCACAGCCCATGCAGTACAGAAGAGATCAGTTGCATCTGCTCATCCAGCTCACCAGTCTCTGCTCACAAAAGAAAAAACCCAATGCACCAACCTTTTCATTGACAGTTAGGATTTAGCCGGTCTTTACGTAATTGCCACATACTTTAAGCCTACACAATATATACGCACTTTAGATGAGACCCATGAGCCATCACCATAGTGCCCTTGAGTAAAGCACTTAACCTAAGATTGCTCTGAGGGGATTGTGCCTGTAATAGGTGTAATTCATGTTAGGAAAAAATGCACTGAATAAAGTCAGCTGAATAGAGACTTCGGTAAGAAGGCATTTGCTATAAACATAAATGCAGTGTAAGACAGATTTATTGCCACATCAATGTCAGGAATGATGCGTGACTGATACGAACTCCAAAAAGAGTCCTTATGAATCTAAAATACATGGGAATATCTTGGAAAATAATAATAATAATAATAATAACACATTTTCATATTGTAACCAAGAAATGTGTATATTTTTCAATATATGATAAATGACAATTTCTTATATATTATACATTATTATTAAATGTTTTATATATTTACAGTTAATAGATAGGAAAATATTTTTTCTTTGCGTAAGGGTAATCTGTGTAAATATTAAGGATAAAAAACATATTTCAAAATATGACTTCAAAACAATTTGGTTTTCAATATATATTCGAGATAGTCCTCAATCAGTTATCACGAGGATATTTACAAAAGCGTATATATATGTGGCATTTGTACAAAAATGCTATATAATGATATATGCAAATCTCAGACCTTTGAATAAATTATTAATGCACAATTTGAATAACCCCTCTTTAATACATCCACAAGCTTGTACGCACATACACAAACAGGTCCACGTGAGACCTGAGAACATGACACTGAATAGTTGTTGGTTTCAGAATGCCCTGCCACCCTGCCACCCTTCCAACCCGGAGACTTCATCTAATTGGTTCCCCTGGAATTCCATCTTTGCCCCCAGGTGATCTGCCCCAAATACAGCAGTCTGACTACCTTTTAACCCCATCCTTCACAGGTGAACTGTCCCCACATGATCAAAAAGCAAGAGGAACAACAACAATGCTTGCATGCCCTGACTATTTTTCTAATATGACATTTGGCTCTATAAATAAACTATCCAAATATCCAATAGATATACATAAGGACACAAGGATAACTGATCTGCTGTTGAGTTCCCAGCTATTGAAAGCACACAGCGATGTTATCTGACTGCCAGTCAGAGTGTTACGCCACCAAAGCTGCCGAGCGAGTAAATGCTTTGTGTGTGAAAAGGGATTTATTTGTGCCAGCTGCTTAGGAAAAACCATTAAAGCACTGAAACAGATCTTTAATGACAGCATGACAAAGCTTTTCTCTAAGTGTGAGAGCATGTTTGCATTGCTGCGGTCTTTCTCTGATTTCCGGAGTAAGGGTGGACAGGGCGATGCTAATGTTAGGGTGAAAAAGCTCAGCCCTATGTCAGTGTTGAACCAACTCATTCATTCATTCAAAGCCAAGGTCAATGTCGCCGGCCCCGAGGGGCCCATGGAAGTGGAGGAGGGGATTGGCGGCACAGGGAATGGAAGAGCGGGGAGCGGAGAGGTGTTGGAGAAAAGGGTGAAAACAGGGAGGGGTATTCTGCCCCAGTGCACAAACAGAGGTCACGTTCACCGCTGACCCCTCCCCCTCGCCTTCATTCTGTGACCTATAACCCTGCAATCACTGTGTAAATGCATAGAAGTATGAGGGGGGTCTGAAAGGGGACCGAGAGACGGTGTGGAAAAATCTGTAGAGGAGACATGACAAAAGGAGGCCGGAGGCAGCCGAGTCAGAGTAGAATGGAAACCTGGTCATCCCCACCAAAACAACTTAACCACTTAGACAAATCTAACAGTCAGTGACCACGATAGGTTAGTTTTTTTTTAAATATATTTTTGGGGCTTTTCGCCTTTTTTATTAGAGGACTGTGGAGAGAGACAGGAAGTGATTGGAGGAGAGAGAGGGGACACCGAGCCGGGATTCGAACCCGGGTCTTCCAGGACACAGTTGTGTCATATGTCAGGAGCACTGTCCACACAGCCACAGGCTCTAATGCGATAGTTTAGTTTTAACTAAATAGTTTTATTGAAAAGATGAAGAGACCGACAGGTGGTCTTTGAAGCCAAAAACACCCCACCATAACTACCATCTCAAATCTCCAGAAGCACAGCGTGAATGTGAGCCAAAGACAGTGAAGGAGAGAGAGATATAAGGAAAGATTAATAAAATGTGACAGAAAGCAGTGCCTCATCGCACTTTTCTTCCTCATCCTCCTCTTCCTCTCAGGCTCCCACATGTTTCTGCCAATCTTTTCCCAACAAGATGTCTGATGATTGGGGCGGACAGGAAGAGGGTGTTTTCATTGGTGGATTGCACAGTGAGGGAGGCTTTTATTGGTGGATGGTTTGGGGCCCGTAAAGTGTGTTTAACAGGACTGGTTGGCTGTAAAGGTGCTGTTAAGTGTAGTGAAGCGCGGTGACGGGGCAGTGGATATGGAGGGAAAGGGATTTTGGGAAGAGCTGGCACACACGCCTGAGCTCATACACATGCAGGCAGACGGGACAAGATAATCAAGTGCTTATATGAGGGAAAGAAAATTTGTTGCAAAAACACACCTTACACAAAGACATGTTCACAGATAACAAAATCTGTTATACAGTTAGCTTTCTGAAATACTTGATTTTGGTTGGTCGGTCAGAATTTTGTTATTTACTGTATCTGCTTAACTGTATTTTTAACCACTGTCCCTGAAAAATGTATTTGTTATAATGCCAAATTATTTTTACTACACATTTATTGTGACCAAAATATCAAACAATAAACACTGTAAGCAAAGAGAGTTTCTTGAAACAGGTGCTGAACATTACAATTATGTTTTGAATTAACACAATTTTGGTTATTGTTAATAATTAATAAATAATTTTTAATACTACAAATATTGTCAGTACATTGTGACACTTCAACTCATTCTGTCAAGTTGACAAACACTTCATCATGGTGATCTCGGACTTACTCAAATCACTGGCTTGAAACTCTAACACTGAGGAATTTGTCCTCTCTCGATGAGCCCGAAACCAGGACAGGAATGATCACTGAACCTCTTTTCATTTGCTTGTTTGGGAAAAGCTAGGGTGGTCCTGAGACATCCGGACAGAATTCATTTACAACCCCTGCCCCTTGCAGTGCCTCTAAATGAAGCCCTCTTCTTAACCAAGTGGAAAAATCCTTTTAACAATGGCCTTGAATTTTAAAGTGGACCTGAAGCCAAAAAAGAGAAGTCTGGGATCAAGTTAAAGCCCATTACCAAGAGCACTGGCCCAAAAAATACAACATTTTTCAGACATTGTTAGATTCTTAATGTAGAACAATATGTGGTAAAATCGACTTGGTATGCCAAAGGCCTGTGACTCTCGCTCAACAGAATTACAGGAATTTCACAGAGCAAATATTAGCAGTGAATTCTGAATAACCAAATGAGTGTCAATCTTAAATGTGGAGGGTGAATGACATCACATCTGTTTTTCTTTCCTGCTGCAGAGCTCCATTAAACATCAGCACATATCCAACTCACTACTAAGTAACAGACTTGTTGAAAGAGTGAGCGGGAGACAGAGAAAGACTTCAGAACAGAGTCAAGAGAAAGATTTAAACAGGAGAAACATAAAGGGAACAAAACTTGAGAGATGATTGATATATGTGAAGGGGCTGCCACTCCAGAAAGACAGCAGTTTATATTTATGTGACAGCTGGTTCTGGTCTCTCCGCTGCCAGTTTAAAGAGTGTTTGAATTTCAGAAGTACCCGCTTTCCCTTTCTGACTGTGAGCAATATCTCAACTCTCCCCTCAGTTGATTCAAGCTGTGCCAGAAAGATTTACTTCACAAGCGCTGGGGCTGCAATCGATTATGATGCTAACAGGTAAATGCGTGTAGAGCAGGGGAATCAAAAACAGGACTCGTTTCTTTTTACCTTTAGCTGTTGACCTTGCTGGAAGGCTTCCAGAAGTTCTCATGCTTGACTTACATGAGAACATGAGGGGAAAAATACGATGACTTATTGAATATGTCTCATAATGGTCATGTTTGGTTTGATATTTTATGGGTTGAAAGAGAATGATAAAATCTGTTACATGGACATGTGCTATTATTACTGTGTTAATGACAAAACTAAAACTAATAGCTGGAATTAGAATATGCAAAATGGTATGGACTACATGGAATACATGTTAAGGTGAATAAATAATTAAATGTGACCAAAAAAAATTTATTTCCTTTTTTAACGGACAACACTTAACATTTTCCATCTGTTGTCTGTGAAATTTGTGCAAATACATGCCAGAAACCGTCAGGCACAACTGCTATTACCCAGATCATTTCAATCAAATTTTAGATCGGAAGGAGCCAAAACTGAGAAAAAACACTCAAACCTTCAGGCAGGGAAAACACTCAGGCACCCTTGAGACTTGAGTCTCCATCTGCTCCACGATGGCAAAATGATGGTCTATTTCCGTGATCTCTTCTTGTGTGTCATTTTATTTAGAATGTTGCATACAAATAAGTGTTAAAAACACTCACTCTCTCCAGAGAGGGTGAGAATTGAGAGGTGCTGAATTTCCTGAGGGCTCATCTCCGGTGAATTACGGACTAAAGTATAATGGCAGATGCCACAGGGTCCCTGGGCTGATTCTACATGGACTCTAATTTTAGCTGTTACATTCCCTCTTATTCAATCTGCTGATTTTTCACTCCTCCTGATCTCACCTTTTCTGCATCTAAGTGTTTTGCTGGTTTTACAAAGCAGTCACTTTAAGATTCATGTTGAGCTGTCTTTCATGAAAACCGCTTTGCACAAACACACCAAATAGATTTAGAAGAAAATGTGAGGGGTGCTTCAGCCTGCAAAACACAGATCGCAGCGCTTCTTTATGTGGTTGCCGAGTGGTTGGTATGTTGCTTTGTGGTTGTTGGGGGGGTATGTGGTTTCTTACTGTCCCTTTCAAAGGAAGTCTAGAGATTCTTTTTACATTTTTTAATTACATGACAATATTAGCTAGTGTAAAGTTTAATACTTAAAGAGATCATCATTTTTGTCATCATTTACTCACCCTCTTGTCATTTCAAACCTGTATGACTTTCTTTCTTCTGCAAAACACAAACAAATATGTTTTGAAGAATGTTGGTAAACACAAAACATTGGTCCCCATTCACTTCTATTGTATGAATAAATGATGACAGAATTTTTGTATTTAAACACACTAATATCAGACACTCAAAAGCCAATAGAAACTTCATCCACACTAGTGCTTTCAATAGATTTCCGCCTCCATGAAATGTTGCAGCAAAGTAGAGAAAATGCCTTACAGGTGCAATGTGTAATATTTAGGAGGATCTATTGACAGAAATGCAATATAGTATACATAACTATGTGTTCAGAGGTGTAAAAAGACCTTACATAATTAACCTTTATGTTTTTCTTACCTTAAAATAAGCTAATTTCTATGTACATACACCGCGGGTCACCTTACATGGAATATGGCATTTTGTTTCTACATAGCCCTAAACAGACAGCTCTACGGAGCACGCTTCCTAAATATGTTTCTCCTTTGGCAAAGAAGCGAACCCATGACAACATCTTTGTCCTGTGTCAGCCACCATAGTGCTTCAAAGGGGAGAGATGAGCGGTGGAGTGAGCCGTTGGTTGCAATTTGCAACCTCACCGCTAGATGCCGCTAAAATCTCCATTACTGGAGCAACCAAAACAACTGCATCACATGATGAGAACCGTGTCATTTTTTCGAAAGTCCACACAACCTAAAAACGTGTTTTCTACTTTATTCAAAAAGCTTCAGTTTTGTTCTCAAAAATGCCATCTTAGCATGAACGGAAGGCCAAAACCTTCAAATATAAGTGTATTAGTGTGGTGTGTGGACATGACCTCAATAGGTGTCAATGTCTTCTATATTAGTATTCTAAATGACCCATCTTTCATTCTTAATTATGGCTCTCTTCTTTTTCAACATCATCTCGGTTTCTTCCTTCTTCGTACCTCATTGTGAGGCGGTCCTGACCTGAAAGCATGCGTTATTGAGCTCCGGGCTTCCAAACGGACAGGGGGCAAGATTGTGGGGATGAGGGGGAAGAGCTTGGCTACAGGACAAAGGAGAAAGACAGGACACGGACTGTTGAGCGATGGAGAGGAAAGCCAGTGGAGGAAGAGAGAGGAAGGAGGGACACACGAAAAGAGAGAAAGCGAGGGTCCCCTCCCCCAAGCCCAGCACGACAGCCCTGTAACTGCCTCTGCTTTGATGGTTATGTGTCAACACAGCCTCCCCTCTGGTTTTACCGACAAAACAGCTCACATTCAACACCCAGGATTTGTCGTTGACGCACGACGGTCAGCAAAAACGTCAACTCGGATTTAAAACGTCTCCGTTATAGAGAATCTCGTAACGTTGACTGAGAAAGAGATTCTATAGGCACTTTTATTGGAGTTTTTCTCTCTTTCACTCTGCCTTCGTCTTTACAATCTGCCTTTTTATCGCTCTCGCATTCACCCTTCTGCAGTCACCGTACCCCCTGTGCCCTTCTAATGTTAGATCATAAAAAGTATGGCAAGCTGCAAAGAGCTAGTGCCAAAAGGGAGCTGAACACACTTACAGTACATATCCGTGTTCTGTTATCTACTCTTCATCTCTACCTACACTTCTTTCAGTGTAGCCTCTCCATCTCGATTCAGCAGATCCCCCCAGAACCGATGGGGTCAATTACAGCCCGAGAAAGCTGAATGAGACGGTGAGAAAAAATAAATTAATACTTAACAAAGCTTTAACTATTTTCAATTGACGCTGAATAAAAGGACAAAAGCACATCCAGTGCGATTGATCTCAGAGGGCTGTTTGGTAACGGGTGGGGGCTCTTATGATCAGTTGCTTGGTGACAGACCCAAGAGGGGGGCAGGAAGCAGGAAAAACCGCGCGGCTCGATCCACCGTACCACTTCCACGATTCATTCAAACTATGAAAAGCTTCCTGAGACCCAACTAATGAGGATCCACAAGCAAAAGAGGAAGAAAGAACTGGAGACACCGAGAAAAGGAGGAGGAGATGGGGCATATGAAGCAGCAAAGCCAACAAAGACGAAACATTTGCAAAAATAAGCGTTTTCTGAAAGGGCTGTGCGATTGAGAATGGCGACGGGAGCTCAGCGCCCGACTGCGTGCTCACACAAACGGTCCAGGAGGAAAAAGAGAAGTGTAATTTATGTAGAGAGTGGTCGTTTTGGGGACGGAAAGAGGCTTTATTCAAGCATGGTTGTAAAGAACCTTGCTAATCACACCCTTTTTTTGCAATGGTAGTGTTCTGTCTTCATGCCAGTGGGAAGCAGAATGGCCAAAATTACCCCGGAGTGCAAATTGAGCCAGTGTCTCCAAAATGTGCTAAAACCAGAAGAGACACAAAAACAGAGGGAAAGAAAAAGAGGCCTTTGATCATTTGGAGGACTAAGGAGCAGATCTATGTCACCTCACTTAGCAGGAGAAAGGCCTCCTCGAGCAGCCTGCGCAACACTGGCGCTGTCGAAAAGGATGAAAGGGTGCAGTAATGGGTGGAAAGCCTCTTGTATGCTAAAGCGGCCCGACTGGTGGTTGGCCATTACACAACTCTGTCATTTATTAAAGGCTCAATGCACTGGCTACACAAACAGTCTGCCTGCAGTGTTACAAAGAAAGAAGCAGGTACATTTATCTCATTCCTTCTGTATAGGTGTCATTGAGAAAGTAGAGGTTAATATACTGTCATCTGAACGTATAAGCATTTACTCTCCTTCTACCACTTTCTCTGTATCTTGCTATCATTTCTCTTCTTGGTGTGTTTAATAATGTACTATATTCATCAAGAAAATGGGTTGCACCTATAACACACCATAAGTGTGTGACAGTGCCTCCTGCATAATGCTTCTCTACACATTAAAATGAAATTTTCATCATAGGCATGTTCGAAGACTACTAAATAATCACCACCAATGGTTTTTGCTATTTCAGGTCAAATGAGTATTATTCTTTGTGTTTTATTCATAAAATTAATATGAATAAATAAGTATTAAATTACACTTTATAAATCACATAAACATTTACTAGGGAAACTGAGATGTCTGTCTTACAAATAAAGACAATATTAATTATATATATTATAATAAAATAATAAAAAATGATTTCATTTCCCTTTAAAAATCAGTACAAGTTACAAGTTAAGGGTGTATAGTTTCTGAGGACTTGATTTCATTTTAATTTGCTGTAGTATATAGACAAACAAGCTTTAATAGATGGTTTCAAAGCAACAACATAAACAAAGGTTTCATCGCAAGTGCGAATTTAACTTAACTTCCTGTGCACACGAGTCCCTGCAGATTACTTCTGTTAACGAGCTAAAGAAATAACAAGTAAAGGACATAAGATAGCAAGTTAAAAGTATGTAAGTTACACGACCCATTCAACAAATTGTTTATTTAATAAAAATATTCATATTAATGAAAATTAAATCAAATATAAATAGTTATATTATTAGCCACTAGCCAGAGCGATCAACAAAAACAGACGCGTGTGTCACATGAAACCGCCCGTCAGAAAAATCCTTCTAACCAAACATTTCTAAGATAAAGGGAGAAAGAGAGAGATAAGGAGAACAATACAAAAAAATAATTAAAATATCACCTTAATTGCCTTTCAAACAGAACTATAGATTTTGCTTTGTAATATAAAACCTATGGCAGTCTGTTCAAAACCCATGTATTTAATGTTCTTTCTGGTATGCTGGTTAAAAGTCTCTTCACATCCTGTTAGCAGTCGCTAAGTGGTAAAAATATATTTATATAAATATATATTTTCTGTAGAAAACGCAGGACCACATACTGTTCGAGCAATCATTGCATTGGGCCCGAATGCATTGATAGGATGTCCCACTTGTCTGTCAAACTATGTATTTGCATACCGCCGTGCACCCTTCTCGTGCAGGCAATCTTCAATTATCATTGTGTTCGTGTGTTTTGGCGGAGGCGTGGCTTCAGAGAACGCTCTGATGATCTTATTCTTATGCTAGCTTGCTATATTGTTAGCCTCTCCGAAATTGCCTACCCTTTCTTTAACTCCATCTCCAGTAGCACATCTGTAGGAACTAGAGTCATTGATTGTAGCTGAAGACCTGAAGGCAGTCTGCTCGCTGCCTACACATGTATCGATGTCAAATGAGAAGATCAAAATTTCAGCTGCATCCAGACAACAGAACACATCTGAGTTTGCCCTGCAGACAGCAGAGGGACACTTCAGCCGCCCATTAAGCTCTTTCCATCTTTTGTTGCTACTGCAGGATCTGGTTATAGCCGGAGCACTGACACCTTGATACTCTGGACACAAATCAGTTCCTCTGAACCGAACACACACAATCGGCTGTAATATCTCCTAACTATCTGTCAGAGCTAACGCGTCAAATGTGTGGAGACACAAAGTGTACATGAGCACGCTGTCACATGCTTCTATATAATGAAGCCCGTGTTCAATCCTCGAGCCTTCAGCACTGGAATCAAAAGGTCAACCGGTGACCTTCAGATTAGCCGTGATGCTTCAGCTCTGATCAATATAAACCTCAGAGCTGAGGTCATTCATTAAACACAAGCTGACAAATAGGATGGTGCACCCAGGCCATTATTCACCAGAGGCAATGCTAAAAGCCCACACTGTGCTAATGAGATGTGAGCATGAGAGGAAAACAACTGGGGTGTTGTTATATTGTATATACACTCACTTACTAAGAGAATGGAGAAGAAAATATATTACATTCTCTTTTTAATGTTTACGTTGCGCTGGCCACTGTGATGAAAGTTTTTACCATGCTGATCTCAGATGTCAATATTGGTGGTTTAAAAATCAATGAAAAATCAATGACGGCCTGTTTTTCAGCATTCAGCAGCATCTACAATGAAAACATGTCTCATTTCTTTCTCAATAAATATGCTAGCACAAATTCATATTAAATAAATATGTAATGTAAATGAATAGCCATCTCCATTTGTTGGTTATTATTGACTCATGCATCCTTTTTTGTCACATCTAAACACATGTATATATATTTGTCTGATGTCTGGGTTTAGTAAACACTAAACAGATGTTCAATATATTGGTTGGAGAATCATTCTCTGAGAATTTCTGTCACGTTCTGACCGTCCATAAAGCTGGAATTGTCCCATTTATAAACTGACAAACAGCAAAACCAATATTACTCACATACTGATCCGAACACGTTTTCGTTTTTGGTATTCGGCCTGATTCAGTTATCTGAAACTTTAAAAAAAAAATACTAACCCCACATTTAAAGAATCTTAGGAGCTCTTGAGCACTAAAGTGCACATACTCAGAAACTTCTAAATTATGCAAATGATCCCACTATGTGCTCATTTAGACCCAGGATGTATATCAAGAACCGACCTGATGGTATATTGATGGTACCGATAGCAAATAAATTGCATCATTTGTAATAATAATGACAAAAACCACTTATCCCAATGATATTACACTTTTATCTGAGAACTCTTTATTGTGATTGTCCAAATATCAA
This sequence comes from Oreonectes daqikongensis, assembly GCA_026939265.1. Taxonomy (NCBI): domain Eukaryota; kingdom Metazoa; phylum Chordata; class Actinopteri; order Cypriniformes; family Nemacheilidae; genus Oreonectes; species Oreonectes daqikongensis. Next base: position 583,786 of record JAOTQM010000074.1, read on the forward strand.
TCATTCATCCCAACAATAGATCTTCATCTCTCAAGCCATTAGATTTGCAACCCACACTATCTCCCAGTCATTGTTCACCTGCAATTTGAGCAGAAATCCCACTGACTATTCCATTCTACCCTGATGAGAAACTGAAAAGGTGCTAAAAAGTAACTATGCGCTGACCTTTACCAATCGTCGCCCCTGAGAGCAAGGGTTTAAAGGTTCCTCCTGTCCAGCGATCCGAGCCGACTGTTCCCTGCAGCGAGGCAGAGGCGGTGTAACTTCAGAAGCCGCGTGGTAACCAGTGGCCCACTGGGAGTGAAGCCAAAGTATGTACCACAACACAGCAGTGCACTGCCTACACACAGAGCGGCAGTCTCACTTCACTCAGGGTGTATGTGTGTGTGTGTGTGTGTGTGTCAAGTCAACGATCTTCAACGCATCACACACACCTTATTGCAATGCCAACAAATGCACTGCTGTGTTCAGATATGACACAGCATGGGGGTGACAAGACTGCAGGCAGAGATGTCATTCTGTGTCAAACAATACAGCCACAGAGCTGCATGCTTACAGCCACTGTTTTACTCAAAAGAGGCAGAATCGGTCGTAAACATATGATGTGTTTGGTAAAAAGATCAATTACGCTTCTCTCATCATCACAATGACTTTATAAGCAGATCTCTTGGCCTTTATATTGATAGAAAAGTGGCGAAAGAGACAGGAAATCACAGGATGAGAGAGACAAGAACAGAAGCTAGGAAAGCACCACGGGCCGGGATTCGAACTCAGGTCGCCCGAAGTGCTGCTGCACAACATGTTAGTGCAAACTCCACTGGACCACCAGCACCAACTTATAGTATTTGCTGCTTTCTATTTATTATTCAGTTCAAGTAATCCAAGAAATATATTTTTTATGAACATTTTATTATGATGGCACAATTATATTTAGTCTACAAAAGTCGTTTAAAACATTGAAACATACATCTTAAGATTAAAAGATTTTTTAGATCATGAGAAACATTTTTGTCAAGCCATCCTAAACCTTTGACTGGTAATATGTGTGCACAATAGGGCTGTCAAATGATTAATCGCGATTAATCGCATTCAGAATAAAAGATTGTGTTTATATAATATATTTCTGTGTACTGTGCATATGGATTTTGTACTTATAAACACAAACACAAACACATACATGTAGGCCTATATATATTTGGAAAATATTTAGATGCATTTATTTATCTTTACCAATAATTGAAATGATATTTAAATGTTTATTTATTTGATATTTTTCTTAAATATATGCATGTATGTGTATGTTTTTATAGACTAAATACAAAAATAATATGCACAGTATACAGACATATATTATGCAAACACAAACTTTTATTCTGGATGCGATTAATCGCAATTAATCGTTTGACAGCCCTAGTGCACAAGTTGGTGACAAAACAGCTAGAACATAAACTTTCGATATAACTAAATGATAATTTTTTACAGCATAGTAGTTCACATAAGTGACTTTTTTGCTTTAAATAATAATCTATTTTCTGCTTTTAAACAGGTCCATCTGATGGGTAGAAAGCGATCAGGTTAAGTCCTGATCATGTGAAGTTGATGGGAAAGGACTTGATTGTTGAGTGCTCATTTCTTCTGAAGCACACTGTAATAACAGCACGAGAGAGAGAGAGAGAGAGAGAGAGAGAGAGAGAGAGAGAGAGAGAGAGAGACTGAATTCTCACATCATCATCACAAAAACACACATTCACATTAACACTGCCGTGTGCTTTCAAATGAACACTAGCATGACATGCATTTAATGACCAGCTCTGTTCTCCCCTCGGCTTCTACATACGACCACGGCAACACAGCCGCCTCCTGCTAACCGCTAAAGAGAACATAAAGAACCTTCCATAAGGCTCTTCTGTTTTCTTTCATCCGATGCCCTTTATATTCAGCCAGCATCTGTATCAAAGGATCAAACGCATTTTAGACGACATGAGAGAGAACAAATGACAATAAGTCATCTTTAGTTGCCGTAAACACACGCTGAGTTTATGAAAATCCAATCATAAGCACAATACAGTAATAACGTTTCAGCACCGGATGGGAACAAGGCCTGATTCATACAGGGCCGCAGTGGGTATGGACGGCTAGAAAAGCAAATTTAGCCCGGGTGCCTGCGACCAGCAAGCGGGCGAACAACAGCACTCCAGATTATTGTGACATCGACAAAAGCAATGCAAAAAGAGCACAGCATGCCAGGGTTTAATAGTTAAGTTCAATACAAGAGCCAGAGATTTAAGCAATATAAATCACAACACAAGCACGACCGGGAGCGCCACAGCAGCGCACAAAAGGCAGACTGGATCCTACAAGCCAATTTATCTTCAGAAATAGAAGGGGCTCATTGTCCATATATCAAATAGCCTGTCCCAGCCCCCTGTGTCCCTCATGTTCAGTTCATCCAAAGTTAATGTAGCCCGAGTCTACACCACGCCGCGCTGTAACACTGTACGCTCTGTGGAAAACCCCAGCAAACCCTTTCAATGAGCTGGCAGTGGTTTCTATCGAACTCGCTTAAGCTTCTTGAGATAATCTAACAGCAGCAATATCTGTCAGACAGAAAAAAGAGCAAGTCAAGCCCGTGCTATATGGAACAGATGTCAAGGGAAAAACAGAATTCTGTGCATAGAGTCCAGGAGGGAGATTGCGTTGACATTTTGCATTAAGGATTTTGTAAGTGCATTGAGATTTGAAAGTGATGCGAGCAGAACCACTTTAAAGGACTGTATTCACTAACTGCTAACAAATTTACCTACAGTGCTACTTGAAAGTTTGTGAACCCTCCAGACAAGATCAGGTTTTATGTAAAAAATAAAAATAAAACAAAGAAACAGAATAACCTAACCAAATGTACATCCAAAACCCAATTGGGAAACAGACTTCCAAATGATGGACACACAGAAACAAACAAACCAAAAAAAAGAATATATTGGCATCATTTAAATAAAAAAAGGAAATCTGAAAGCCTTTTATTTAGTAGCTTGTGGCATCTCCTTTTGAATTGCTTCAACCAAACATCTTCTGTAACCACTGACCAGTCTCTCACATCTGTCTTTGGGGATTTTTGCCCACTCCTCCTTACAGAACTCAGCCAGTTGAGAAAGGTTGGAAGGACATCTGGCATGTATCGCCCGCTTCAGGTCTAGCTACAACATTTCAATTGGATTGAGATCCAGACTTTGACCAGGCCAATCAAGAGAGCGAACTTTCTTTCTTTCAAGACTGATGGGCTGTCACCACCTTCTTCCTGATGTCCTCGGATATCTCCTTTACTCGTGGCATTGTTTGACTCATTGGCACTACAGTGGTTTGGTTGGTTTTTCTTTCTTTTAATCAGTGTTGCCCAACCACTTTCTAAGTATCTAAGGATGTCTAATTTGATTGGTCTGTTTAATTGATTAATTAAGCACCCAAATGTGTTTTAGCTGAATCAGTTACACGCTTGACTTAAACAATGCAGCTGGCACTTACTTTTGCACATACAATAATTTAATCTTTCATGTCGTTTTTTTGGCTACTCACAAAATTCCCTCAAAACAAACATATGCAATTGATCAACATACATCTGACATTTAATTTATAAAAAGCAGGTGATGATAAAATAAGAAAATCATGGTAAAACACCAAAAACTGTTCTGAACAGTTCAAGAGGTTCACAAACTTTCAAGCAGCACTGTATATTGTAACATAAAACTGAAAATACATTTTACTCTCCCTTTCATTGTTTTAAAACCATATCACTTTATCTCTACTGTGGAATTTTAAAAGAAAAGTTCTTAAATGCCTTGTTCACATATTTCCATGTGTTTTGTATCAAAACAAAGAACTAGCATGACCTTCCATTTGAGTGTGAGCCATTTCTACTTCTACTATCCTTGTACCCTTTTCAAGAATCCGCAATAAAAGCTCTGTAACTGAACGTCTGATTTAGAGCGGAAAGTTCTTATCTCCAAATTAACAAAAACTGAAGAGGCACTTACTAGCAGCTTGCACTCTGGCTTTGCGGCTCAAGACCAGGCCGAAGAAATTCTGGGCCATGCACTCATAATCTCCCTCATCAGACGAGCCGTCAGACTTGGTCTTCTGGAAGTGACCAATCAGAAGCGAACCATTAGGAAACATGACGTAGTTTTGGTCCTCCAAAATTTGCACACCGCTGCGCCTCCACTGAGTGGTGATGGGTGGAATCCCCTCCACCTGACAGTGTAGCATGAGAGGTTGCTCCTGCACGGCGATGATGTCACTGGGTTCCAGAGTGAATGACAGCTCAGCCCCAGATATCACACCTGTAGGCGCACAGACACATAGATCAAAAAATTGCATTAGAAAAGCAAGAATCGTATCTGTATTTCAAAGGCAGTAGTTCATTTAGGGAATGTGTCCTTGATTTAAGAAAGAGAGATAAATAATTATTATGACTATTATGACACCAAACATCACAATAAATATCAAACACTCTTTAACCTTCTTAAAAGTGAAACACCTGCTGGGTTCACCATCGATCTTTTTCCACTCAGCCAAATTACAAATCCTCAGTCAGACAGAAACACATGCACACTCCTACACTAATACATCAACTAAATGTCCCTTTTCATAACAACGTCCTCCACCAGATCACTGACACTCATACCAATGAGAGGGATAAACATGGAGGCAAGCACGCTGCCCAGCCTTAGTGTGATATAAAGGAGCTTAGTGGACTCTCCTGTGCTTCAGTGCTTGATGTATCAGGTTTCAGTCACTGATGTGCTAAACAGTAGCAGTCTCTGCCCTGCGGCTCAGGAATCTATCTGAAGTTAGGTGGGCGGGGGGCACAAAAGGGGCAGCTAGAGACCATCATCATCGTTCAGATTCCGGCCCCAAAATATGATTCCCCCACCCGCACAGTCATGTGCTCGTCCCTGAAGATCACATTACAATGAAATAAAGAGAGAGGAGAAAGACAGAAATACAGCTTCTCATTATGTCCGAAAACGGCCTGAATATTTCACTCCTGTTCTTCTCTTTTGTTGTCTAAAATGTGTTGTATTCTTAGACTGCTTTCGAAGTTTAACTACAGCACCAGCAGGAAATCATTCTCAGCATTTCACACACATCCCCTGAGCAACTGAAAACTCCCTCCCTCTGTTCAAGACAAGGCCCTCTTGGTATTTCACACCTGTATGACTTACTGTCTTCTGCAGAACACAAAAGATGATATTTTGAAAAATGTTGGTAACGGTGGTACCCATTGACTTGCACTGGTTTTGGGTCCATGCAATAAAAGTGATGCTGCTGTTGTTCGGTTACCAACATTCTTCAAAATATTTTTTTGTGTGTTCCGCAGAGGAAAGTAAGTCATACAGAATTAAAATGACAGGGTGAGTAAATGATGACAGAATTTTCACATTTGGGTGAACTATAACAGGGGTTTAATTTTATTTATAGCGGTTTGAACTGTATATATGATATGAACTGTATGTGATTTTTTTCACTATGATACAAATACTACATTTTATAGCTGAGTCAAGAAGGCTTCTGAAAACACTGTAATAACATTTTTATGCCATGAACACATTTCAGGCACTTTTCCATCAATTTCCTATGACATTTACTATTTCTCAACCATCCATGTTCAGTAAAGCCAGAGGGAAACAGAGGCCGCATCAGAAGCGGTGAAGTCTATAGAGCTATCGATTAGAGGACTTTAAAGGAAGCTAGTCTTGACTCAGATCATACATCAATCAAAGCAGGAGAAACACACAAAGAAGGATGTGAAAGAAACAGAAGCAGAGAGGAGCAGAAAAGAAAGGTGAGAACTATATTAAAAGAAAACAAAGGAGGACAAAACCATGGACAAGTATACAGCAGCAGTCACATTGACACACTGTTTGCAGTGACTCTTCTTTCGAGGGATGTTTAGAGTTTAAGCAGGGCTACAGCACCCTGGAGTTTAGCTTAGCGCGAGTCCTGGAGCCTGCAGGCACATACAGAGCAGTGTTTACATGCCACACCAGGTCAGCTTCAACTCTAAAAAGTAATTAAAATAACCAACATTTATCACTTGAAAAGAGTTGTTCACCCCAAAACGAAATTAAATTGCTATATAACCAGGGGTGGCGCTAGGGGTGGGCTAAGGGGGCTGAAGCCCCAAAGGTTTTCAGTAAAGCCCGGAATGTTATTAGTACCACGCCAGGTATGAATAACTTAGGGGCCGTTTACATTTTGCCTCTTTTGCATGTGGACTTTAAATGTAGACGCGGTCGCGGTGTGCATGTGGTGCGGCACGCTCTTTATAACTAGCGCATCAGTGCTGAAAATCCATCTAAGCCCATTTACCTGTAGCGTTGTGTTCTGTGATATGAAACACTGCATGATGCTTTAAATTTAATCTTTTAGTCCTAATTTTTGCTCATTCAAACGCAACTTATACATTTTCATTACATTTAGGTTTCCTGAATGCGAGTGACATCACTTCCCAGGCGAGGGACATCGTTTCAGAGTATATTTGTGGAATTAATCTGGGCTAAAATGGATTTGCTTCACCTCAAGACCAGAATCCTTTCATTATTTATGGAAGGTTAAAAACTATGACCTATGATCTAGTAAAGCGTATTTTCCATACCCGACTTGGTTTTAGATCATGTATTGAACATGCTTCTATGAAACCAAATCATTCCCATGAGCATTATAATTCAATATATATTTCAACATTCTGCACAATCTTAGTGTCAATCTTCTGCCCTGGATCATATAAATGTGATTATAACATAATCAAAACGCCAGCTCTTTGTTAAATGCCAACCATTTATTTCCTGCCTGACCTTGAGTTGGTGAAATATCAGACCAGTCACAAACAAAAGCACACACACAAACCATAGACAGGCCAGTTTCATTAGTGAAGTACAGTTCTGTTAAATATAATTTGCCTTTCACTCTAAATATTGGTTCATCATGATTTGCAGTGAAGTAAACACAACATCCATGCACATTGTCCCTGGCTTTTTGCGTAAAGCGCATTGAATGAAATGAGGTCGAATGGTCTATAAACAAAAATAGTCTCATCTTCTTATCTCCACTCTCTCCAACTCATCATTATTGTTGACTAAACAACAAGTCATTCTTTTAACTATACACTGACCAGTTTTTTGGATATTTACAATAATTAGAGTGCTGTGCTTCGTACAGTAAAAGAAAAAATAGAGATGCACCGATTTGCAGATTTTGGTCGTTAACCAACTGATAATTGTATGTAAATTAATGTAAATATTAATATACATTTTTCAGCAGAAAGTGGACAACTGCTTTTTTTTTTAACAGCAGAAAATAGCTAACATTTAGTTTTTTTCATGTACCAAGCCTACTTTACACAAGTTAAATATTCTTTAACTTTACACATTCATAAATATCTACATACTGTACCTACTGTACATCAACAAGGTTTTTTCTAGCAGTAAGTGAATGATCACAACAGAAAGACAATCCTGTACCGTATTTTAACTGTAAACAGGGTGCACCTAAAGCGGTTTAACCAGAGGAAGTGATTCATAATTTATTGGCTTAAAATAAAATATATCTTATCATCGGCCAATACCAATAAAAGAAGAAGTTATGCCTTTGCAGATCGACTTTAAAACCATTATCTCTCTGAAATAAAAGCAGTCACTTTTTATTTTATTTTACTGGACCAGCTGTTGGATATGTGAAGAATGTTTTCATTAAAGCTCTTAGTGCTCCATCAATGCATAATGGAAAGACTTATTCCTACACTGTTTGAGAGACTTGCATTTACACTGCACATTTTCACAGAATATTCATCCAACAAAATAAATTATTCAATCATTCATAGCCTTCCATTTGAACCTCACATGCACAAAGCCTGTGGCTCCGATGGTGTGGCCTTCACCACTACATGAGAATGTGTCCAAAATAATCATCTCTGAACAATAACTTTTATTAGTGTTTCACATTTTTTCACATCCTTGGAGGTCTTTAAACCAAGAGTCACACAGACACAAATGTTACACTAAAGTATTATAAAGAATCACAACTTAGAGTTAAGTAAAGACCAAGGACAACTGAAACGATGAGATTTATACTCTATTATACAACTCAAATATTTGCAGCATTTGCTAAACTGAAAAGCTAAAAGATGTTCTTTTGTTTAATATATTGATGAACTAATTACCATATTATGTTATTCTTCACTTTCACCTTTAGACTGAATTAAATACGTTAGACAACAGAACAAATGCATTTCATTCATATGTTTGGTCTGCAAAAGTGTAAAATAAAATAGGCTATATTCCACAAACCCTCAAATTCAGTAACTAAACAACCTAATCCATGCTTTCCAACTCAATCTTTAATTCTCTCCCTGATGGACAGCTCTGAAATGGCATAATGAGTATATTTTTGATGAAGACAAACTCAAAGCCAATAATTCTAACACAAGCTCCCAACATGTACGTGGCTGGCTTATGATGATCAAAGTAGTTGGAATGAACTTTGTGAATACTAAGCAATAGGCCTATCCCGATTACAGTGCTGTTATGCTCCTGTAAGCATGCATCTATATGCTGCCCTCTACCCCAACAAAACAGGCCGTGCATTCACACACAAACTGACAATCACAGGGGAACAAAGAAAGCAAGGAAATGTAAGAGTAGAGAAGGACTTCAGTTTTTCCACATGTATAACCTACGATGTACACAATAAAAAGAAGAAAGTCAATTTGAGCTCCTGCTGTCTATGAAGAACTCAAAAGTGGGTTGAGTAGGAACAAAAAAAGCATCAATGTAGGAGAGCAACTGCAGTTAAGTTACATATCAACTTCTTAAATAACATATTTGCTATTTTATTGTGAACATCTACTATATACTGAGAAAGATCTTTAAAATAAGGTTTAAGACCAAAAAAGCAGACTAGGAAGATGAAAAAACAGCAAGTGACTGCTGTCCTAAATAAAGCACATAACCTACACAGAAATAAAGTGTAACACTTCTCAAAGGCCAATATCAAGTCGACTTTACAGATCACACTTCATGACTAATGCATATCAGAAAGACATCCAACAGCATTAAAGAACCACCGCCTTTTCTTTACATTGTTTATTTACATAAATGAATATAATTATTAGCATGTCATGGTCATATTTTACATCCAACAAGAAACGCGTTAAACATTTGAGTCAAGTTAACATATAATATTGAAACCTTGTCTTTAAAACGACTTGAAGTCTTAATATCTAGCAAGCAAGTGCGCTGAACTCCCTTTCCACAAAATCAATTCATTCCATACAGGCAACACACCCACTCAAATCACTACCGCTTTAAACACAAACAGAGCAAGCACAAAGAGAAACATCGCTACTGCCGAATGTTGCCAAGTTCACGGTCATTCTCTGCGGTATCGGGAGGGGAGGGAATCCCACACTTACCGACAAAAGCGAGCAGGAGTATTCCAAATAAACGCGGAGCCTGCGGGCACCACTGTGGGGAAGCCATTTAATCACATTGAAATTTAGACGAGACGCCTAAAAACAAGATAAGGCGATAGCGAACAACAAAACGGATAAGCAGCGATCCTTTTTATCCAAACTACAGTCGCTGGCTTTCTGGACTCCAGCACACTTGCGCCATTTTGCACATCTTTCAGGAATGTGTCAGTAGCATCTTGCGCTCCGCTCTGTCCTCCTCGCGACCAGCGCACGCTTTGCGATCATCCACCTTCTTGCGCGCACACCACAGACCGCCGCTCTCGCGTCTCTCTCTCTCTCTCTCTCTCTCTCTCTCACTCTCTCACTCTCTCTCACTCTCTCACTCACTCTCAAAAGAACAAAAGAAGCGATATCTAAATAGAGATAGAAAGGAGTTCTCTGGCGTCTGTTCGCTATATATTTTACTATTAATTGTTCATGGCTGAACAAAGAAATTTCCAACACGAGCGCAGATTGTAAGTATTTACTGCGAAATTCAGGGAAATATATAGATAGAATGAGATGAAAGTTAACTATAAACACAATCAAAACATATTTCATCATCAAAACAAATTTGTAAGACTTCTGTCATTTGTCTTTCCCTGTCAATAAATTTTTAATAGTAGCTAGTCTACGGTGTTTTTTTTCTCAGTGTATCAAAGTAATTTTAAGTGTTTTTAATCAGAGCAAATAAATAAAACTATTTTTGCGTTTCTAAGACAATACTTTAAAAATAAAAATTTAAATTGTCAAATGGAAGGAATATATGAACATCGAAGTGCAACATCGATGAAAGAGTGACATCTATCGGTAGCCATGCAAGATTATATCAGATACAGATACAATGTACAGATATCTTATTTTTTTACTGTGACTAATATTTACTTTACTCTGATCATTTCAAGTAGGGCCTATATCGATACGCAGTATTTGATTTTGTTTAGGTGCACACACAAATTTTACAAATAAAATAACACATTTTATCAAATAAAATCTTAAATTTTATTTTAAGCGCATGCATGGAAGACACAATTCAAAATATTAATTTGACAAATTATGAGACATCCACTCTGGCTTGGTCAGCATTTTATTATGAAGATGTTTATTTACATAGTACAAGTTTGCAGACTGTAAATCACACAGAAGACAGTAACTGAGGAAGAAAATAAACACTACAATATCAACATCATCCACTGCATTCATCCACCTGACAACAGACTCCACCCTTCACAGCTCATGTATAGAAAAGAACTGAGCACCTACATTTGATCAGATATAATTTCATTGCATCAATTATTCATAGGGGAAAACTGTTCCAATTAAAAAGTCCAATTAGGCAGGTAAACAAAGTTTTCTTATATATTCTGTATATAAAAGATTCACGAGAATGGCCAAAATATGAAACAATGCAAGTACTGCACAGAGATTTGCAGATCCACGAACTGTAGTTTATAATGGGACACTAAATGGATACTGAATGCTTTTTCCAGTGTCTACCTGTCTTCCTGTAACATTTAGACAAATGTCACAGACGAACTTGTGTTGTAATTATACTGAGTTAATGTTGTGGTTGTTGTGACTGTTAGAGACATCAAAGACCATACTGCTGCTGGTGTTACACTGATGTGTCTACAGTATGTGTGCTGAGAATATCAGAAACGCACAGGTCTGCTGGTTGGCTAGGAAGGTCAACACAAAGCACCAAAGAGAAAACAGGCATAAGAAAACAGGTCCGTGCATCAGTGTAACTATTTGTTGCCTTTCCCCTGTCATTAAAGCCTTCAGGAGCGCAGGTGATGTGTTTCTACTCCAGTACACACACTTGTCATACATCAGAGCCAGCTGGCCTTTGCCTGTTTTTATACAAAGACAGAGCAATAAACACTGATTATACGCACCAAAAGAATACGACCAGATATAATCCTGTGTCTGGTTTGAGAGGTATGGCTTGACAGGGGAGCCCTCTGATCAGCTCTAGCAGATACAAACACAACACATGCTGAACCCTCAAATGCTTTGCTTTTCTACATTCTGACAATGGCATCCTCAATATAGAAACCTGCTTGAAACAGAGTTCAGATAACTGTAAAAAAACAACCCTGCAAGACCACAATGTTGTGTTTTGGATGCTGGCGTGCTGGAGTCTCCATCAGGCTTCTTAACTAACCTAACCAGCAAGACTTCTTTGGTTAACCAGCTTTACTAAAAAAGCCAAGCTGGTTGACCAGCAGCACCAGCTTGGCATTGCTGGTCCACCAGCTCAACCAGCACCTAACCAGCATTTGATCAGAATGGATAGTCATGCTGGTCTATATTGTTTACTTCAGCAGGGAGGACAATGAAGTCATGCAGTTGAAGTTGGAACATGGTGATAAAAACAGCTGAATCATTTTAACATAGCCTTTGTGTGCAGTGGGATTAAATTAAGCGGTAAATGATCTTAATCAGAATATATCCTGAAGAGAAAATGTGAAAAATGCATATTTGAGAGTGACAGCAATCCTTCTAATCCTCTCAAATCTGCATGTTTCTAATATCAGACAAGTAAAAACTTTCATTTTCCCCTAATGCTGTAGGTGTGTTATGCTCAACACTATAATCTGATGTCATTTTGGACTCGAGCAAAGCTAAGACGACAGCACAACCATGTATACTCTTATACTTCATTTCTGTTGCAACACAACTGCACAAGTGAAAATGTTTTACCAGCCCATTTTTACAGTTTAACTCTACAACAAGTGTAACAAACAGGTATGTTATAATCTCAGTATAAAGCAGGGACTCTACAGGAAGCTACAGAGCAAGGATGACTTGTTGACTTGCCACCTGATAACTGTTCACTGACGCTACGTGAGATATGCCTATGTTGCTAAAAGTAGGCGGAGTAATTTAGACATTCATCTTCTTCATCTTCGACATGAACAGCCCTGAGTTTGGCCTGCTGTACATACAAAAACTGGAATGTTTGAAAAACCATCTTGACCAAAGCACTAGTCGGTAAAGTTTGCTATTGAAATAATATTCAAGACTATTACGTGAACTGTGGCGATGACTGAAAATGTTGTGGCATCACGGACCAGATGTGGATGAAAGCAACTTTAAACCTTTGTGATTTTTTAATGCTTGCTTACATAACATGAACATAAAACACATATGTATTTTGTTTAAAAGTAACTTTAAATAAAATGCATAAAAAAGGAAGCGCGATAGAGATACAGACCCTGCTTTCAGCAGCAATACAAATGATTTTTGCATGGAGGATTCAAGTTATTTACAGTTCCAAATGAACCCAATGTGATGGCACGTGGCTAAAAGATACAAAAAATGAGTCCATGTGGATCAAAAGCTGTCTGAGAAATGGAGGCTTTTATCCTAGCTTGACTGTTTCCTAATGTTCTCAGACTCCCTGCGAAGAGTTCCCTGAGAAAAGAGATGACTGGTGAGTTAACAAGTAGATCACATGGACACAAATGCTGAAGACTCAGGTTAAACTGTGTGGTTAGCCTTCCATCATGTTTAAAATATTGCAATACTGTCGTGACGAGTGAACAAGGTACATTTTCCCCATAGCGACAACAGTAAGCCGATGGCAGCATGCTTGCACACAAGCTAATAATCCGCGACAAGTTAAGGTAACCGTTACACAAGAATACCGACACCGAGTGAGAAAGGCAGTAGACTCTGCTATTATCAAAGGCTATGAATTCGACGGCTTAAAAACGGATTTGAGAAGTCGCCTCCTTAATGAAACTCGTAAAGAATAGTCCTGTGAAGAAATGAGGTAGTGTTGTTGACTGAGAAAAACTCGGAGCATGGATTAGCGCGATGTCTGTTTTACGAGTACACTCGGGACACATTTCACACAGTTGAAAATGTACATAAAGTCCTTTTGTTGTTTTCCATCGCAATTGGTTTCTTCATTTCGACAGGTTCATGTATATTTACATACGGACCTTGAATTTTAGACTCCTGAGACACTAAAGCTCCAGTCAGGGAATGTGTGGTTTTATTCGTATTGTATTAAGGTTCAATATCCACGTGGAACATGGTTGTATTTTTGGAAGAACTGTTTCCGAAGCACAGATCGGTGTGTGAGTTTGGGGGCGGGGAAGGGCTGGGCGACCCTGAGACAGCAGGAGGTGGTATTTTGTGGCAGGGTAATGGGTTCTTTCTGACAGAATGAGTGTACACCTGCTAGCACTGATAGTGCTATTCTCGAATCAATCCATTACACTGAACCGTGAATGAGTTCTGCTCCGTTTCAACGGGCACGGCTGATCCCAGCGCTGCCGTCTCGCTGGTGCTGGCCTCAGGATCCTATACCTCAGAGTAAAAACACTCCGACTTAACGTGTGCATGTAAACATATCATGTCAGCTCGTTCTGTACATGCAGACAAAGAGGGATTAAAGTGTGCAACTGATATGCCGTAAAATGCATATCCATGGATACTAGTGCTAAAAAAATATTCTGTATATGTACATACATATAAAATAATGGAACTGAAAGGTTTTAATAAAACCAAGAGAGGAGGCGTCCGTGGCTACGAGAAAATAACATCTCCAGCAGAGAAGGTGCTCCTCACGTGTATCCTCTTCTTCTGTCCTAGAATATTGGACCACTGTTTTTATTCCCTACCTTTCAGCTTAGGGGTACATGTAGCTTTGTGCCCCTGAGGTAGACTGGACAAAGCCAGAACTGGCGAAGGATGAGGGGGAAGGGGGGAGAGCTGGTGTGGGCAGGACCTTACCCGCCGGGCACAGTCTGTGGGCCCCGTTCTCCAGAGTTTCTGTCTTCAGCCGGAGGGCTTTTGGCGAGTGAAACCCATTAGTAAGGCGCGCTCCTTGGTTTTTGGCAATGCCCACTGTTGGCTGGCTCAGTCCACTCTCAAATGGTCCATTGTGATTGAACAGTACCTCAGAGATGTGAGTGCTGGGGATTGGTGGAGATGGACATTCAGTTTCATGGTTGTCCTCGCTGTGGGGACAGGGAGGAGGGGGGGTTGCGTGCCGCTGGGGAGGGGATGATGGAGTTGCCTGCTCTCCGGAAGAGGGGTGCTGGGAAGATGGAGAATCAAGACAGACCTCCATGTCACTTTGTGGATCCTGGTCAACTGCTGTGTTCGACAGCTGCGAATGCACAATCACTTCAGCTTCCACCTGGTTCTTGCTGAGGGAATAGAGCCTCTCCTCATGGCCACTCTGCAAATATAGTACATCACAAGACAACAGGTTTCAAAAAGTGCTTTCAACATTCCTAGTTTGTTGATGGAATTTGCAGAAGTTAACCTAATATCCGCAGTCTACTGGTGAGCAAGCCAACACGGCAATGGTGGCAAGGAAACCAAAACTCAAATGATGAATAAATAGTCTCATCCGGGAGGGCCAGTTCTCCTCTGACTCATTATAGCTGCAGTTAGTGACTTTTAAGTCATAGTTATTGAGTAATGTTTATGATTAACTGGGAGTAAAAAAGTCATTTTTATTAACAAGGTGAGCCTATTAGTAGTGATTTATTGAATTTGTGATTTACCCAACTATTTATAGAACCTCAAAAGCTTTTGCTGATCAGACACAGTAGCGTCACAAAAATGTGTTTCTCAAAAAACTATTTCTGCTTAATGTAGTTATTTTGGCAAAAAAAAAAGAAATTCTAATTAAGAAAGTTTTCCAAAAGTGTAGCTGTATGGGTTTCCATAATCTGTTTTATCATCATTTACACCGTGTATGCTATGTAAGGTTGCAGGAGGGCTTACATTTATTTTCATTTTCTAATAAAAAATATTAATATATAGTAAATAAATTATAAATTATTTCATCTATTACACATTTTATTCTTATAGCCCAATCTTTAAAATACATTATTTTTTATCAAATAATTGTATACATAAGTACTTTTTTTATCTTTTTTTGAATATTGTGGGGATGGAAAATGAAAGAGAAAGTTTACTAACTATAAGGCACTTACAAGTGCTTCTTAGGTGCTTAGTTACTATAGCTGCACACATTCTGTTGTAATTCTAGATTATAATTACTGGAGACACAAAGGTTTTTGAATGTCAACAGGGAAATAAATCTGTGTTAATATAGGTGTATTTTCATTTCTGCTGCTCTTATAGCTGGAGACCTTGGAGAAGGACAGTAATTGGTAAATAGTATGCACACTTCAGCCTTTCATCTTAAGTGTCACATACTAATTAGCTATGTGTCATCCCCACTGACTGCTTAATGGTAATTACTTTCTCTCTATATTTCCTGTGCATATGAGGCACGATCTATCATCTCCATCCCCCACACACACTCCTCCAGAAGATGTTAAAGGATAATAAGTATTTCTGCAAGACATGGATGCCAGATATGTTACATGTTTTTGTTTTCTATATTTCAGTTTAACTCACACGTGAATGTATTTATCTCACCTTACTGTTCTCTAATGCTGGTCCCTCTAGAGCTCCATTGATGAGAGCAGAAGAATCCTCAGTAATAGTATCTCTGTATCTTGTGATCCGGTTGGCCCAGTTCCGACTAACTGATCCATTCCAGGCCGGCTGGGTTGGATAAAGATGAAACAGTCTCAAGAAACAAGTATTAAGGTACTGATAACAGTGCCCCTAAGCTTCAATGGGTACTGCACACCCACAAACAACAAACCAGACACAACTTTGAAATATTTGATGTACGTTTTTGAAAAATAATTACATTTAACCCAAGATGTCTCAATTGTACCCACATTCTTGATTAGGCAACTGTCCAAGTCCCTATGGCCCTAATCCTAAATGTAACCCCACCCTTTACTCTAAATCCTCTAAAATATGGTTAATAGAGATATTTCAGGTCTACCTACAATAAAATAGTCACACAATCAATACAATACATTAAATAATAGCACAATTTTCTCCATATTCAACTCTCACCTTGGATTCTGATGGGCCATCATCAGTTGCCCCCACATTACCCATGAGACTTTGCTCCTCACTGGGCTCTGTGAGGGGTCTGGTGTGGTCTTGTGTACTAGGGGGCATTAGTGTTTCCAGCTCATGGCAGTCACTGCAGTCAGGTGTGGTAACAGGCACCGGACGGGTACCTCTCCTGTACTGAGGACTCAGAGAACTGGAGTCGAGTACACCAGACACATCCCTATTAGCAACAAAGAAAAAATATTTTCTTTTACATTTAAAAGTTAATATTTGTTGACCTGTATAGATTTTTTTGTATTAGGAAAGTAAAGAATGAGGGGAACAGAAGTTGGGAAAGCATCACAAGCCGGTCACGTGAATCAACGTGCGGCCCCCTTGACAAATCTTTTATTGCCCAAAGACCTCTCCAATGTAATAAATACACATCCATTAGTTTTTCAAATATGTAAAACATACAAAATTCACATTTTTGAAACACAATTCATTTTTTTCCATGTTTTATAATAAATAGTAAGCTCATAAAAACTATGGAATAACACAATTGATGTTTTGAATAAAAGCATCCAAAAGAAATCAAAACTATGTCATATTTTAGCATCTTCAAAATAGTCACTGCTTTTGGTATCACCATAAGAAGCTTTTTAAAAGCGTATCCTTATTGACTACTTTTTTCATTATTTGGTCAATAAATGAAGAAATTAAATAAAATGTATGTTTTCTAATGAAAGAAATTAAGATGTTGGTTGACAAAAGAGGTTTAAACATTTAGACATACCTTCAGATTAAAAGATGTGTTTTAAAACTTTCAAAACTTTTTTCCATTATTGTTTATTAATGATAAACTATATTTTAATGCATTAACTTGAGTTTAATCATAAAACATTAAAAACCTTCCACATACATTTACGTGGTGTAAAAGATGCAGCGAGTCTCTTCACAGCTGGTGTCACCCCTCTAAACGCCCCAATCAGAGTCTGATGAGTTCATATTAACCCAGCATCACACAGCCTGTCGGATCTCCCCCATTAATGTCAATGTACACTTACGTAAAAGGCTTCAAATATAAAGGTCACGTGTGTATAACAGAAACACGTTTCCTCATTCACTCTGTTAACAGTTGACCAGGATTGTCAAAAGAAGGTGAAATGAGTTCTCTCTTTCTCTAAATGCAAAAGCCCCAGACTCAATCGGCCTCTATTGCTGTTCATTAAGTCTGCGGCGCTCAAATAGAACGAGAGCATTCAGCCATGACTCTGTCATTCAGCCTTCAATATGCCACATCTGCCACATCTGCTACAGACAGACGCGCACTCGCTTGCACACTGTGCGACTGAACGCTGTTATTCACCCGTGTCTCATTCTAGATTAAAGCGACATCCAAAAGGTCCTTGAAACTTTAATCATTTGAATATATTGTAGAAGGCATCAAAGGCTTTGTTCCTTGCAGCCTATTAGGCATTGAATGTGGGAAAATAGATTTCTGCCTGAGCTGTAATTGTTGCAGCATTGTTCTTTGTCTTTGGGGACCTTTAATAATGCACCGACTATACAGCATTGCACAATGTGAGTGAGCGTCAAACTAAAAGAAGCAGTCTGAAAATGAGCTTTATTGCACATGCAGCCTCGGCTTGTACTTTACCTTGTTTTTCCATTGCGGAAACTGACACACATGCAGAACAGGATGCAGAGAAGACCAAGACACACCCCAACGATGATACCAGTCACAGCATGGATATCCAGCTCTACAGGAGAGAGAGACAGAGAGAGAGAGAGAGAGAGAGAGAGAGAGAGAGAGAGAGAGAGAGAGAGAGAGAGAGAGAGAGAGATAGCGATGTAGAAATAAGTCATCAAGTAATTATACATAATTAATGCTTATAGGAATTCTGGATAAATCATACTTAATAATAATAACTATAATAATAAAATATTAATTCTAATATAAAAGAATAATGAAGTGTTCTTGCTGGTGTACATAGATCTGATTCAACTCCCCACAGACGGTATGTGTGTGAGGCTAGACTGGATCACTTCACACTCCCAGTGGGAGTGCCATTAATTGAGTGGCAGTGATGGGCAGAGGCAGATGGCAGTTTTTACACACACACATACACCTGCAATGCCTCATGTAGATTCACAGAAACTTTCTTGTCATTATAAACAAGATTATTGTCCGTCGTCAAAATGTACCAGAACATTATTAAATCATTTCTGTCTGTTAACCCTTAAAACACGAAGAAAACCTACAAAAACCCTAAAACCCTACAAAATACAGGTAAAATAGCTTTAAACTGATTTTATCATATTAATATAGTACATCTTTTCCACAGTGTAAGGTGACCACAAAACTGAAATACAAACCGAACTATGAGAAACCTGTTATACCCGTCGTATACTGAGCACACACTCAAAAATGATGTAAATCTGTTTACACACCATATTTCTTTGGAGGAGTATAGACATCCTTCACAGGAGAAAATGGTCCCACCCCTATTTCAGTGCAGGCCCCCATCTTAAAATAGTAACGTGTGCCACTCTTCAGGCCCTGGACCTCTGCACTGGTGACAGAGCCTGAGAAGAAAGAAAATACCAAAAGTGATAAAGAGAGAGATTCATAATAGACAAATGCTATTTATATGTGCATACAACATGCAACAACACATGCCCTTTGTTTGTGTGTGTCTTTTTTGATTCACCAGCATGTGTGGCATTTATCCACAGGTGCTCTGGATGGGTAATGTTGCCAGTGTAGAGGATCCAGTAAGTCAAAAGGATTCCATTTGGCTCCAGTGGAGGGCGCCAGCTAACCAGAACAGAGGATGAGTCCAGTGCACTCAACTGCATGTCCACAGGAGGAGAGGATGGTTCTGAGATAAAAACACATTTATACCGCTACACATAATCACACACAAAATATCTAAAGAATAAGTGATAATAACTTTTATGTTTTATAAAGAGCCATTTATTCTCCATTTGTTGGGTATTACTGCTTATGATTTGTACATTTTAATTCACAGAAATCATACAAAGTATGTCTTCTCTCGAAAACAGTGTCCTTTTTTGTCGCATTTATAAAACATGTGTATTTCCCCCATCTTAACGTTTGTATACACTGATAATTGTCTGGTGTTTGGACTCCATCATCAGGAATTTAGGAAAATATAAACAGATGCTCCAATATATTGGTAATAAATACATTCTCTGAGAATATATTTTAAGTTTTGTCTGCAAATGTCACATTCATAATTATTATTATTTTTAGTGTTGTATAGTAGTATTTTTTAAAATATCAGTATTTTTCTCTCCACTTGTTGTTTTTTACCATTTGATACTGAAGTACATTATTATCTAGTACTTTGTTTTACGAAATATTTTTACTTTTTACTTTTAAAAATGGGAACGTACTAGATTTTTTAAAGAGTAGGCCTATGTAAAGTCTTTATACACATCAGAAGACCTTTAAAGAGTACATTCCATAAGATCAAAAACACTACATTTTATGCAGTGTGTAATGTTGCCGTGTTTGAAAGCAGTCTGCCAAAGTTGTAAATCCGAAGGTGAACGAATAACAAAGTTATTAGCTTGTAAAAATGGGAGTCGACTCTGAATCACGCGAACGAGTCGTGACCCATCCGAATCTTTAACCTCAGTCTATCTGTGTACATAGATATAGTCCACACCTGCTCGCGAAAACTTGAACACGTGCTAAACCAATCACAGCAGACTAGACCATCTGACCAATCACAGCAGACTACGCTAACGGAAAGGCGGGGCTTAGAACGATGAATCACGGAACGAATCATTTGAGAGTCAGTAAAAAAGTAAAGTAATAAAAACGGCTTATTATTACGAAATAATAGTGTTTTTACACCATGTATGTACATAAACCTGTTGTCGGACACTCCACAAACCAAAGTAGGCCCTTAAAAAACAGATGCTATTTACTCTTTAAATATAGCCTACTTAAATGCTGTATCAAAAGTAAAAAAAACATGAAAAAATATATTCATGAAATGTAGTGGAGAATGTAGCTCAGTATTTATTTATTTATTAGTAGTAAAAACACTTCCATAAAGTACAGATTCTTGAAAAATGTACTTGAGGAAAAGTAAAAATACTTAAGTACAATACAACACAGTTTTTGGCTTCAGAAAACTCAAATTATTGCATGTGGGTCAAATGTAATACTTATGTAGGTTTTTGGAACTGAGCAGTTCAATCTTAAGTGAACCATCCAAACAATACAAACACAAAACTATGCATGTAAAAAGTGTCTGCATAGATAAGTACAGTAAAGTTATAATAGTCACAGTTTTAAAGACACAATGTGAGTATAATATGAGGTTTAATGAAGCGCCTCTCAGTTAACATGACACTCGATCGCTGTGGCAATATGCCCCTCCCTGCCATCACTTGGCCCGACTGACTGACAAACTGAACAACCCTTGGCCAACACGAGAGGCAATTCCATCTGGGCTTTTAATTAAAGCCAATTATCTCCTTACACCTCTCGCTATTAATCCCCTAGCTGTTAACCTAACACAAACACACTGACCTCACTGTCATACACTCACACAATAAATACACACAAATACACATTCATTGATCAATTCCCACGTACAAAAGACGCTCATGCTTGGATTTATTTAAAGCTCACCGTCACACTAGACTACGTTATGTGGCTTTTCTCTGTAAAAATGACAGCACTGAAAGCAGTTGTACTCACTGTCTGGAAGTGTAGACTCTTCCACAGTGCTGCTGAAGGGACCGCTCATATCAACTCCATTAGACTGCACAGCCATTTCATAGCTGGTGAAAGGCTTCAGTGATCCCAGTAAAATCTCCTGAGACGAGCTACACACAGTGAGGAGGCATGTTTATTAGAAGGATTTTAACACCCAAAATTTCAAACATTTTCGAACTTTCTTTAGATTCGAAGACAATTTAATGGATAAACAAGCCAATGTTTTGTGACCCTAATGTGACTCGAAAATCTTTGGTAAATGAATTAAAAGAATTGGTAAAAGAATTAATGGACTTTTGTAAATGCAACTCAAATAATTTGCTGGTTTACGAGCAAGTGACAGAGGGAGCGTGTGAGAGAACAGGATGGCGCCATCACTTTGAATATGCATAATCTGTGCATACATGAACATATGGATAGTGTATATGTACGACACCTGGTATAGTATAAGACCAGCGATGCATTGCGTATTCCTGCTGGGCTGCAGCGTACAGTGTAGTTGATGATGCGCACGTTGCTAAAGCGCGGCTTCTCCCAGCAAAGCCAGATGGAGGTGGAACTGTTCACACGAGCTCTGACGCTGATGGGCGGCAACGGCGGCAGAGAGTTTGGAGTCCGCACTGAGAACATCACACACACAAAATACTTACTTACTCTTTGCACCTACAAAACGGTATCGGATGTTATTTAATATCTCATTTATCATTTCCCTCTCCTCACCCGCACCTCGCTCTGTGAGCTTCTCGGTTTTGCCCTTCCAGACAGCAGGATAACCTTCAGTTTGTTTATTAAACGCCCAAACCTTCACCTCATAGAGCCGATCAGGAGCTGGAACAATTGGACAAAATCAACATCATCTGTCATTTTAATCTGAATAGCAAGTCACAGTACATTTTGTATTGCACAAGCGTGGTTAGTATATTGTGTTCTATAAAGTTCGTATATTGTGTTTGTATTGTGAAATGTTGGTGCACCATACATCATTTTCTACCCACTGTTCCAATGACAAATTGATTTGATTTAATTTGACTAGATTTAATTAAAAACTAAAATACTAATATAAATAGGTCGCTGACATCCAAATGTGTAAAGTTCTGGGCTACAAGCCAATACATAACGAAATTTCCAGTTTTCTCTCAAATTGTCGTAATTGCTGACCGCCCCAGAGAATCACTCTTCAGCTATCAGACCAATTACCTTAAGCCGCTACACAGATGCAGTGTCTGCATTTGGCATTACTTGAGCTGCTTTGGCAAACTGTGCATTACGTAAACACTTTAGTTGCAATCATTTGTGTATGTGCGCAAGTGTGTCTGAAGTTATTGCTCATCACTCACCGAGGCCTGTGACCTCATAATGTTTAACTCTCTTCCTCAGTTTAATCTGTTGACCTATCTGAATCCTCACATTGATCACAGGGCTCTCCTCATTGGCCGCCTCCTCTACGTCCACCTCCCGCCAGGAAAGCTTGTAGCCGGTGATCTGAGTGTGATTGGGTGGTGGCTGCCATGTGATGTGTAGGGAATGCATTTTGGCTCTCACTTTGAGCTCAGTGGGAGCAAAGAGCACTGGGAAAGACAACAGAGGGAATCTATGAGTGATGCATTTTTTTTATTTTTATATGCCAAAGTACCATGCAAACTTCTCTATGCTAACTTATGTGGATATGCATTGTTGTATTTTTCTTCATTTTAGCAGACATTAATATTATTATAGAAAGATAAAAATCATATGTTTTTCATATTGTCTCTGTCTTTTCCGAAACTACTTTTTAAAGGATCAATGTGGCCATTTTAGAGGCATCTAGCAGCAAGGTTATGAACCAATGGCTCAACCACCCACTCCCCCCCCCCCCCCCCTTCGAAGCACTATGGTGGCTGACACAGGACAAACATGACGTCACATTTTCACTTCTTTGCGACGTTTTTACGAAACACACTGTGTAGATCAGTTTGTCTGTTTAGGGCTACTGTAGAAACAACATGGCAAATTCCATGTAGGGGACCCGCGGTGTATGTAGATAGAAATAAAAACATAAAGCTTCATAATGTAAGGTCTTTATACACCTCTGAAGACAAGCAGTTTTTAATACTTTTTATTAGTTAGATATTTGCAAAACCCAATAACAAACATAAAGATGACTAACAAAAAATTATAAAAAATATGGAGGTTCGGAAGGTTTTGTTTAAGGATAGCAGCGATACGTTTTTACTTACCCTGAGTAAGGTTTGGTGTGTGGTGTGTAGCCCACTCAGAAGGTTGACTAAACCCAGCTCGTGTTCCCGCAGCTATGCGCAGCTGGTATGTCTGATTTGGTTTGAGGTCCCTCAGAATCACCTGTGTTTCATTCCCATCCACTTCTACATAGTACATGTGATCCGCTGCGATACACGTACACACATGGGCAGACAGACATGTTACAAAACCACGCAAGCCATTCTAAATCATCTCTGCAGCTGGCTGATATATATGAATCATGCAAATACGAATTGAGTTTGATTCTTTCTCTCTTTTTGTGTCACAGTCCATCAGAGCGAATCTGCCTTTTGTTCCACTTTTAATACTGCTCATTAAACATTCAGAGCTCTAATAGAGTAAAAGCAATCAGCCATGTCTCTGTCATTCAACTCGAAATCCCCCAGACAAACCTTCCTCCCTGCTTGTGCCAACAGATAAAGGCATACAAATGCAGACTCAGCAACCGACATGCATTCATTGATAAACACACACACACTTAAGTACCCACTAATGCCCCAAGCAAAACCCCTCTTTAAGCGTCACTTGTATTTCAGCGGAGGATTAACACGTTTGCCCAATATTTCTCTTTCACACACACACATGCCTTATAGATCTTAACACCATGAGGGTCGGCAGGTGGAGCTGTCTCACCCTGCTCCAGCGGCCTGTAGTCAATTTGATAACGCGTGATGGCTCCGCGGCTGATCTGAGACGAGAGGGGCAGCCACATCACTCTGATATCAGTGGGAGACGTGCTGAGCAGAGATAACTGAGGAGAAGCACTGGGAACTAAAGAGGACAAAGAATACACAGACACAAAAATGGAATTACAGTCTATTTGTTTGAGCGGCCCGACATAGCATTAGTGTCACAACCAATGACGTGAATCTGGGGTGGAGTTTTTTTTTTTTGGAAATGTATTTGCAGCTTCCATGTAGTGAGTGCTAAAACAACTTATTTTACTTCTGGTATGGAATTTCCAGTTGAACATAATTCCTGTAACCACTGAGCTTAAATTCCATAAAACAGTAGTTAGTTAGAGCATGGTGCTAGCAACGCCAAAGTCATGGTTTCGATCCCAGGGACTGCACATACTCAGAAACAAATGTATAGTGTAATACAATGTAAGTCGCTTTGGATAAAAGCATCTGCCAAATGCGTAAATGTAATGTAATGTAACATAATGCATTGTGGGGTACAGTATTTTACATACTGTACAGCATATTGCAGAAATGCATTGCACATCCATTTAGGCAAATTTGTCAAGTACTACAGGTACAGACATACGTACAAAAACACCTTGCACAAAGACATATTTTAACATTTTCTGCTGAAAATCTCATTACCGTAACACGTCCAGAGTACACGATACATGGTTTTAATTTAAATAGGGTAAAATTAACATGTTTAGAAAATGAATTGGATCTTCTACTTGAAAAAAATAACATTGACAGAATATTCATGTATAATAAAGACGAAGAAATAATGGAAAAAATAAGTGTCCATGACAGATGTTATCATCCTCTGTAACAATTTTAAAGGACTCTTTGCACACACAGATCTTTAGATTAAGATTGGTTTTGTTGAAGTAATACATGTGCCAGTATCTTCCAAATAGCTTAAAAGAATGAAAAAATGTAAAATATCTTTTGTCAAACAATTGTATCATTTTTAGGCAGTTTTATACGTTTAAAAGAAAATCATTTTTAATTTTCTATGAAAATATACTTCATTAATGTCTTATTAGGTACAGCTTATAAAATGTTGCTTAGACATCATGGCTTCTTTAAGCAAAACATGCTATTATAGGAATATTTTTGCCTGTTATGGTAATGACATTATGAAAGTAGTGTTTTTAAACATGTCACCTTCTTTGTAGAAAGGGCAATATTCTAAAAGGCCAATTTTACATTTACACATTTGCCAGACGCTTTTATCCAAAGCGACTTACATTACATTGTACTATACATTTGTACATTTTGTATAGTAAGCAAGTGGGGGTTAGGTGCCTTGCTCAAGGGCACTTCAGCCGTTACCCGCCAGCGCTGAGAATCGAACCAGCAACCTTCTGGTCATGAGTCCAACTCTCTAACCACTGGGCCACGACTGCAATTTGTTGATTCAAGTATCTTTTAAAAAACTCACGTTTGGCATCTTGACTTCCAAACTTTCAAGAAAATCACCCAAATGCTCATTTTGCTATACAGAAAATCCATATTTCTGACTAAAAACTCGACCTCTTCCATAGTTAGTACTCACCATCCTCCAGCATCTCTATGGTAACGGTCTGTGATGGGCGACTGGCCCCCATGGGTGAATAGGCCACTACATAGAAGGTGTAAGCTGTATGAGGGAGCAGCTCCTTTACATAGAGCTCTGTAGTGTCATTATTCACAGCAAACTGATATTCCATGTTGTCTGAGCCTGTACGCAAACACACAAATACATAAATACATATGTGACCCTGGAGCACAAAACCAGTCTTAATAGCACTATGCTATGCTAACGACTTCATTTGGACAACTTTAAAGACAATTTTCTCAATATTCCAGAGTTTCAAAAAGTTATTTCTCGGCCAAATATTGTCCTATCCTAATAAACCATACATCAAAGCTTATTTATTCAGCTTTCAGATTATGTCATTTCGAAAAACTGACCCTTAAAGGCCCATTCACATTGCGGGCGATGCGAATAAGCTAAACGAATGCCCAACGAACCAAGCTTTCATATCAGGAGCGAAACGAATGTTCGCTTTCTTCTATTTGACGCGCGCACGATAGATGGCGCTGATGGAGAATACATTTCACACCTAAACATTAGGTGGCGCTCAACCGCTATTTAGGCTTCTTTGGCTGCTGAGAAGAAGAAACGCTTGCTGTTTGGTTTACCATCATATCTGCGAATATTTGCCACAGAACTTCTTATTTGTCCTGGTTTTTGTAGTCGCTGTGACTTTTGTCAAAAAGTTCTCTCTGTTCTGAGACCAACGACAGTAACAATTCGACATCCATTCTCTCTATGTTGAACATCCTCTATTTTGGTGTATACGCTCATGCCTCTACAGCTTTCTGAGCTTTTAGTGCCACCGCATTGCCCTTTTGTGTAACAGCAGTGGCACTAGGTGCGTGACGTAATGCTCAATTCTTATTGGACGGTCCGTTTCTTCGCTTTGCAAATGGAGAAAGATTCTTCACACAAGACAAATAAAAAACCTTCTCATTTTCGTGAACCAATGTTCACTTTCAATGTGAAGGGCTTCATAAGAATCTATTGTTTTTGTTCTTGAACGTTATCGCGACGAACATTCGCACCGAATATTCGCGGGCAGTGTGAATGGGCCTTAAGACTGCTTTTGTTTTCCAGTGTCGCATATGTTGAGGCAGGGGTTAGTTGTCAAATGGGACATTCTGTACACTTTTAATTTAGTTACAAATACCATAATTGATTGTTCTGACAGAATACCGGTATTGGGATGTGGTCAGCGTGTGTTCTAAATGAACTTTTTCCTGAGCAGTAACAGTTAAATGTTTTTATGACAAAGACTTACAGTATATAGTTCATGCTTACACAGAAAGTCACTTTCAAATACAAACTTTAGCTGGAAAATATGTACTTAAGTAAAAATGTGACAAATAGAAATTTGCTTTATAAAAAAAGAGCTTCTGTTGGAATAAAAACATTCTCTGAAAAGCTCAGAACTACTAAGACACTAAAACAAAATACACACACAGCGCATCCTCACCTGCCGTGCGTTGGTAGTGCACAGAGAAGCCGATAATCTGATCGCTGTTGTGTTCAGGTGGTTCCCAGGTGAGCAGTGCAGATGTGCTAGAATGGGGCATGGCCAACACATGACGTGGTGGGCTGGGCAACCCCTCCCTCACGATGACGGAGAGTTTGGCAGTGGCGCAGGCTGTGCCCAGGCTGTTGGCAGCAATACACTGGTAGTAGCCTGCATCGTCCAGCCGCAGCTGGTTGATAAGCAGAACTCCAGGGCTCTGAGTCTTAACTCGGGCATTAGACTGGACCGCTTCTCCATTCTTCAACCAGCGCAGGGCGGGGGGAGGATCACCAGAACTGTTACACACAAAGCGAGCTGTATTTCCACGGGACAGAGACACTGCTTCTGGAGGCTGGAGGATGATTGGCGGAGCTGGTGAAAAAAATGTGCGAGAGAATATTGCTAACACTATTGTTTACAGAAATGCAAATAAAGCAATATTGAGTTGAACTGAGAAATAAAATATATATTCAGAATCACACTGACATTATGCATAATTCTGCATTCTGCACCAAACTATTCTGCCCCAAATTAACATATAACACAAAAAAACAAGAACAACATTTTATAAACAACATATGTTTAATTTTATAGTATTTTTATTACAAAACTGCAGACTTGTGACTAGCCTCTAGCGACTATTAAAAGCACTCAGGCTTTTATTGTAATTTTAAACCTCCAAATAAAACATCACAAATTTTCTCTGTCTAATACTTATTTAAACGTTTTATTGTTAAAATGTCTGTTTATGTTTCAACCACCTGGCAGAAGCAGATATTAGTACTTGATGGAATTGATTCAGTACAACAGGCCCGAATCATGCCAATGGTGTAAATGTATTCTGTCAGGTCTGTAGTTGAAAGGTTTAGGACCATTTAAAAAAATAAGACTTTAAAAAAGATGAGACATGTTTTTGAGTCCTCATTGATTGATTTCCTGTACGATCAGTGTATTATCACAATATCATCAACCCAAAAGCATCCATAAACCATTTGTAGTATATTGTTACAAACTTACAGTAGAGGCCAAACGTAATGTCCAACTTTGGACAACTGACATCTTCACTTCAGCTTTAATATTTAATAAAAAAAGGCTTGACGAAAATTTTACAAAACATAAGCTTCAAGTTTATTGAGACAGCCCAAGTGAAGGATTAAAAAAATATTACCACAAGAGATGATCAACAAATTGTAGTCAATGTATGGTTTATTTCGGTAAGCTTTTTGTTTTGCAATGCATTTTTATATATAGAATATACATAAAACTCATATTCCTTGATACGCTGTAGTTTGGCAGTAATTTGGTCCAATAAATACCTTCAAAGTCTACCTAAAAATGTTTTTTCCATTTTGTACCATATACCTCATTTTGATATTTTAATCTAACCTGAGGGAGCATTAAGAGCAAATATTAAATATGCCCCTTCTCTCCCAGACATCAAATTTGGCCACCACTGTACTTTCTTCTGGTAATGTTTAAAGGACCGCTAACCCAGGTGTTTTTCGCAATGTAAAAATAGTCTCTGGTGTCCCCAGAATGTGTCTGTAAAGTTTCCGCTCAAAATACGATCTCTGCCAGCGAATGCACACGCGCGATCTCTATCAGCGAAAGCAACGTGCACATTGGTTTTTATCAGTGAAGTTCACAGGATAAACGTGTCATATCTATAAAACTGAAAACATGATCTCTACCGTTTGTGATGCAGCTCCGTGTAAAGTGACTTTACCCGATGCCTTCTGCACATTCCGTTGAAAAATAAATCTAATCCACAGCGTCTTCAGCGGCTCCGGAGTAAATGAAGTTTTATGTTCAAGCTTTCATCCAACAACAAAACACCTTGTTTGTTTACAAAACATTCTTGTAGCTCACTGCAAGTGAGTGGACAGTGTACAGCTGGATGAGACAGCAGCAGTCCATCAGCGGTCATGGGCGGGGCTTAATCAATGTGACGTTACATTGTTCAGAGAATGCAAACAGCTCATTCAAGGGGACTGTTGAGGTTTATTGGGGATTATAAAAAAGTGAATAGGTGGATTTTTTACATTCTAGGGTGGTTCTGTACACATAGTCCTGACACACAGTTATGTTTAAAAACATTTAAAGGTGCATTTTCTGGGATAGGGGGCCTTTAAGATTTTTTATATATCCTTTACTTGATCTCTGTAGGTCAACCATTCATTTCTTTTCACCTGAAAGCTTATTGATTTTACCCGAGAGGGAATTTGTAACCCAAGAAAACAGCCATACAGTTAATACTAAAGAATGGCATTCAATTTAAAACCTAAACATACATAAACAGAGAAATTCCGCTACTTAATAAAAAGTGTGTATTAAAATGATTGTTTTCAACTAATAACTGTAGACATATTTCCCACAATATATTGACTGAATATGGAAGCTCAGCTACAATGCAAAACAAACCAAACACACAGTTACCTAGTACTCGAAGCTCAGCAGGAGCCGAGATGAAATCTCTGGTCTTGGGTTTGTTGGCACGACACACATACACTCCAGCATGGTGACTGCGGGTGTCAGGAATTACTAGGTTGGTTGCCAGGACAACCACATCTGTAGCTATAGGCTTCCCATCTATACATCCCAGAGGAGTGGGTGTGTAAAAAGAGAGCAAAATTATGGAAAAATATAGTTATTAAATAAGAGGAAGATGGGAAATCGGTTAACACTGAGTAAATATTTAGACATAGACAATTTCTTGAAGCAACTATCCACAGATTAGATACTATAGTTGTATGTACAGTTTAATCATATTTATAAAAATAAATCTTACGTGCTGCCCTAAAACTCTTATTTTACATTTACATTTAAACAGTTAAGTTAAATGTTTTCGCAGACGTGGAATATGGAGGCGCACAGGTGTGCAATGTACATCAGCAACCAGCAGAGGTCAGTAGTACGTCACAGAGGGAAATGTCGTGTGCATTAATGATTTCTAGACACTGACTGTCTGCAGCTGCCATATTAGCACACAAACAAAGAAAAAGACACCTCACACGATTTACAGTGTCTTGTTCATTTTTAATGAAACCTAATGAGAATAATTCTCTCAATTATACAGCCCATGGGTCAATGTGAGAGGAAAGAGGACCAAATGAAGTCCGTAATGAATGTGAATGGAGAGTAACAGGGGTGGGTGGGTAATTGGGGCATCTGCTGCAGCAGAGCCACGTGTCTATAAAGCAAACATCTAAAACCACTGAAAAGGCAGAATTTACGTGGTTTGTTTAGATTGTTCTACGTAGCACTCAAAGTTCAGACAAAAGCCAAACAGGCTCGGATCACTCTTCAAGTCATAAATGATCATACTTTGTTTTCATTTTACAATAACTCATTTTTTAAACTTTTGTTTCATTTCAACTTCAGAAATGATTTCGAGATTGGTCCTGTTTAGTCTAAAATATTTGACATTCTTGTTTATTCAGGCTCTATTTACAGGTTAGGTTCTACTTGATGCATGCACAAAAACACTCACGCTAGAATGTGTGTGCGGTATACGGTTTGTGTCTTACCCAGCCTGCTCCACGAAACGAAGGGTTTGGGCTCACCCTGAGCCATGCACTCCATCACAGCCGGCCGACCCATGACCACCGTAGAGTTCCGTGGCGGCGCGACAATCACCACCTCGCTCTCCTGAGACAGACCTATGGAAATATGTTAGACACTGATAATGTTTGTGCATGCATATGGGTTTGTAAAGGCTTTTTTAAATGTCTGCACAAATAAATATACAGTAAAATGTAGAAAATGTCAAACATTTACTGTGGTCAAGTTTGCGTGAGGGTTAGGTTAACAGTTCGATTTAGGAGCCTGAAAATAACATTAGTCTGGTATAAAAATGGAAGTCTATGAGATGTCCTCACAAATGTATTCAGTAGCAGAGTTATAAGGCAAAGTGATTTCCTTTAAAGGCGTAGTTTGGGATTTTTAGCGGCCACTAGCGTTTCAGTATAGATTTGCAATAAATCTCTGTCATTTGCTCATCTCTCCCTTTCGAAGTACGACGGTGGCCGCAACAGTAAAAAAAACATGTCGCCGACTGAGACAGCGGCTGTGATTCTAGCCACACTGTCATGTTACTTCACGTGAAATTACAATGCAGTTACATTATTTCTACACTTATAAGGAAAAACGATCATCTCTCATAGGTTATATGCCCATTTGTATCAAATGCTAACGTTACCAAAAAACTGGTTTCACTTTCACAAAAGTTCAATTATCTCACCAGCCCAGCAGAAAACAGGCAACTTCGGCATCGCGTTGAAAACATTTGTCCTTCATCTGGTAATAGCTACACCGATGTTTATAATTGAATTCTGCCATCGTTTGTCTCTAATTTGTCACGTTTGCGCTTCACCGACGGAGATTTACATTCTGTCGGCTCTTGTGCACAATACGTATGGTCTTCCATTGTATAAAAACTTCTAAAAACAGAACGATCTATGCTTCAGCTAGATGACGATGACTACAACTCCTCTTCGTACTACGACTAACTTCTTCGTGGTCTTCAACTCAGTGATGACGCAAGCTGCCTCTACGAATTACTAAATGCGCTCTGTGAGCTGTTTGTCCGTTTAGGGCTGCTGTAACCAAACATGGCCGCGCAACATGGAAAACTCCACATATATAGGCCCGCGCCTATGTAGATAAAACGGGGTAATTCTAAGGTAATACAAACATAACTGTTCATTACGTACAGTCTTTATACACCTCTGAAGAAACAGTTTTGTATGTTATATTGCATTTCTTTCAATAAATCATACAAATCATACGTTCCTTTAAGGGGTAGTTCACAAAAGAAGAATGTTTGTAACCAAAAAAACATTGGTCCCCATTCACTTCTATTGTATGGACACAAAACCAATGCAAGTCAATGGAGACCAATTGGGGACATTCTTTAAAATATTTTATTTTGTTTTCTGCAGAAGAAAGAAAGTCATACAGGTTTGAAATAACAAGAGGGTGAATTAATGATGACAGAATTTGGGTAACAAACCTGACAGGGTGAACTGTTTCTTCATTACCTCATGATAAGTTAAAGACAGAGAGATAGAGAAATGTGATATTGGTATAGTATAAATGCAAACAATAATGAAGAATGAACAATGAGAGGCAAAGTTTGAGGCTAAAGAAATTTGGTTCTTAAAGACACAGCCAGTCTTTACTCTGGGTTGCAGCTGTCATACATAAATGAAAATGGCCCTATGCATTATACATTTTATTGAAGACCTGTTGGAGAGCCACAGTTGATGAAACCTGTGTGAATGTGCCTGAAACACCCACACAGACATTATTATAATGAGCAAAAAAATGTGTGTGGTATAGTATCATCATATATTTATCAAGCCTGTTTACATTTATAGCAGCAATCACATATACACTACACCCGGGGATTTAAAATGGGTCAGATATCCGTGTGAGGCAACAGGGTGCCCCAGGTGAAAGCAGTGTGTGTGTGTGTGTGTGTGTGTGTGTGTGTGTGTGTGTGTATGTGAGTGCTTGGTTTTAAATAACCCTGAAACTGAGCAAAAATTTTACAAGCCGTGAAATCATGCTGAATATGTGTCTGAACAACTGCATAAAAGTAAAGATATAAAGATGCTCATTGCTCACAAATATCATATTTGCTGTAAAGCTTTTTCGAAGCTAAAATGAGATCTAGTTTTTATCAAGCAGTATACTGACTCAAATACCTTCATATTGCCACTAAAGGTACAAAAGAAATCGCTCTCTCTTAATTTCAGTCCTTTTTCAGCATGATTGTTTTATGTATTTATGAAAAAGACATACACATACACAAAGTGAAAAAACTATGAAGAGAAATATTAAAATAACAAACATGCTAGATACTAGTCATGTTAGTACAAATAACATCAATACTACCCCTAGTATCCTAGTAAAATAAACACTATTACACGGCGCTCTGGAATACTTGATTCTGATTGGCCAATTGCGACATAATGATAGCAACCGCTCAAAGTTAATAACACATGGTGACCTGGATGTTACAAATCATTTCAGGCACAGTTTAATATTACACAAGATAAAAATATATCCTATATGACATTATAATTACAAATGATTTTAAGCTAATAAAATATTTAGCTAATATTTGTTTGAAATTAGCTAATAAAATATTTCATATCAATATTTAATGTTCAATAATTTACTTTTGATGTAAGTATCTGTGTAATAAGCAGGATAATGTACAGACAGCCGACTGTTATCACAGGATAAACCCCTTCAGTGTGATACAAGACCCTCCGCTTCATGTTGGGTCCTGATCACACTGTCGGGGCTTATTCTTGCGATAACAACATCTGTCTGTACATTATTCCGCTTAAAATACAGCAATATAATTAGGAAATAAGTTAAGAAGAATTGCTGGAAGGCATTGGGAAAGTGACCTAATTTGTCAGATATGGTGACCCATACCCAAAATGTGACCTCTGCATTTAACCCAACCAGTGAATAGTGAACACACACACTTCAAGTCGTGAACACACATACACTGGGAGCAGTGGGCAGCTAACACTGCAGCGCCCGGGGAGCAAACGGGGGTTAGGTGCCTTGCTCAAGGACACGTCAGTTGTTACCTGCCGGTACTGAGAATCGAACCGGCAACATTCTGGTTACGAGTCCGACTCTCTAACCATTAGGCCACAACTGCCCCCTTTGTGTGGCACAATGCATAAAATGCATTTTCCACAGACACTAAATGAACTAATGAGTATGAAGATCAGAGCAGGGGCTGGTTGTTGAGGGCGTGCGGTTCAAAAATACATTTGTCTGTGACAAAAGCATGACTGCCCCAGTAACACCTGAATTTGAAACTGTTCACAGTTCAGGAAAATGTGAAATGAGGCTTGGTTTAAGAGTTTTTCAACGTTTCTCCTATATGTCCTTAAATTTACCACAGTGAAAGAGAAAGTGTGCCAATGTCTTAACTTAAACAGTGTCATAGTGAGCACAGACTCTTTCTTCCCCCAGAAGACATGTTTGTCTGTGCCTGCCATTCTCTGGGGCTGGACTGTGATCACTGAGGATCCGTCTCTGCTTTGCATCTCTAATGTATCTCTTTGTATTTCTAATCTGTCTCTCCCCCTCTCCCATACCAAGACTTTCTATTTAAGTCATTGCGTTTTCCTCCATAAAACAAGCAGTTGTCTATTTGCAGTTTGAAAAGGGTAAGAAACAGCTTTATAAAGCGAGAGATATAAATAAGAGGGTTGAAGGAAGGAAGAAGTGAGATGAACGTGGAACAATTAGAAAAATGGCTTGTGCGACAAAATCACCGAAAATCATTCAGGCTTGTACCTGATAACACAAAAGCATTATAAAACTGACTAAAGGTCAGGGGGGATATTTGTCTTAGAGAGGTGTATGTGGGGGACACAAGCCAGAGACTGACTTCACAACATTACCGATCAGTTTCCTGCGTCGCCCCCTTTCACTTTTATTTGATTTTGTTCTTTATCTCTCTAGCTTTCTCTCTTTGTTCCTCGTCTCATTCTTCTCTTCCACTTCTTTTTTTATCGCCAACCCTCCTCGTGCTTCCCCTCCCCATCCTCCCCCTCCATTTCATCAGCCCAGTGGCCTTAAGGACAGAAGGAAATCAATTCCGCCTGCAACACAGACCACCTCTGCAGAGGGCACACACACTACTAAAAGTGTCACTGCAGATGGTCAAACTTTAACAGAATAGTTCAGAGTTCTTCACAAATTGAAGTCGATTTCTTTACACAAAGCTATTATATGGCTTTAGAAGACATTGGATACAATGCACATATGTGTGGACCACTTTGACCACAGTCATTTGTGACCTTAAAATGAAATCAAGGAAATTATGGACGTTCTTAGAAAATGCTCAATGAATTCTTCCAGCTTTCACTCACCGACTTTGAAACATCTACACAGCTGCAAAGGACTCATGAGGTGAATGAGTCTATGTAATGTGGATAAATGGAGAATAAGCAAAGGATGTGTATAATGAGATAACTGGTATTTATGCGATACCTGGGCTGACTGTGAGAGATGCATCTTGACTAAAGCGCTTGCGGGCAGTGTTGAAGGCCACACAGCGGTACATGCCTTCATCTTCCTTAGTGACTCCTAAGATCTGCAGGACCCCATTGGGGAGAGAAATGTACCTGTGTAAGAGAGAGATTTTTGAGTTTTAACAGCACTTTATATTCTTTACATTTACATACGATTATTAATCAAACACTGTAAGTACACACATATATAACAATTTGCTCTGACTAAACACTTATATAGACCTCAATATAAATATCTTCATTTGTGTTACATATATTTCCATTTTAGCTTGTCCCATTAAAAAGTCTTTATTCTACTAACATTATTTTTCTTTTTCCCTAAATTAACTCCATAAACTAAACAAGCATATTTATTTCTTTACCAATAAATCTAATTCAGAGAGACAGAGAGACACTTTTGTAGACTCTTTATTTAACAATTTTCTATCGAAACATTTTCTTAATAACCATTATATCTTAATATAAAAATTATGTAAAGTAATACAAATAAAGAGAGTAAGAGAGACAGACAAAGCAGATTAAATAAAAGGCAAATTAAACAAAATTGTATTATCTATTTGGGAACGCAAAAGAAGTCAAATGCAAGTCAAATGCTGTGCTATCCGAGTAAAGTGAAGTGCTATGCAATCCTAAAAAACAGAAAGTTCACACTTGGTGGATACAGCCTCATAACAAAAACAAAGAAATGGCTGCCACAGGAAGAAAGGTTGTGTCCCCATTGCACCCAAACCAAAATTGAGACAAAGCTACACTATTTAACAAAATCCACAAAATACAAAGACTCCAGGGAAACAGTTGAACGTTCAACACATATGCATTTGACACCGTGCCAAACAATGAAAAACTGCCCTTTCCACTGCTGAGTGATCCACTGTATCCACTACTACACACCACCGCTTCTTATTTATCTCGCTTTTTTCAATTACTCTGTATTTTTCTGTCTTTTGACACTTTCCATGATGTGCAGAGAATATATAAAATGTATATCTAAAAAAAATAGTAATAGTTTTCATTGAAACACCAAGGAAGAGAGAGAGATAAGAAAACAACCCCAGCTCACCAGCATTTCTATATTAACCTCAAATATTTCCACACTGCCTAACACATGTCTTCCACCAAACTGAAGTTATCTATAGGAGCTATTCATCCTTGCATCAAGCTTTTGAACCATACATTCACTCTATTCACATTCTGCTCTCAGTATTTCACAGTCTCTCTTTTTCTCTGCTTGACTACTTCCATGTTTTAGGTTTGTGTTCCCACCAGTTATATTCACTCCACAGTCGTTCTTCTCTCAGAAGGACTATTTTCAAATCTCCTGCTTCTTCAGGAATGATATTATAGACCATTAATCTTGTAGGCTCATTCCCAAGAGCAAGTCATTCCGTCACAAAGGCCACAAAGACCAAGGCTGGGTGAAATTGTGCATCTGTGTGTGTGAGCGGCTCTGTTGTAAAATTCATCTGGGGTAAAAGGGTTCAGCTGAGGACAGCGCTACAACGGAGCCACACCTCCAACGGCTAGGAACTGTCTCAGCTGTGCTTGGGATGTAAATTAGAGAGTGACTGCAGCAGTCGCCAGAACATGACAGCGTGTATTAATGCTCGGCTAATGTGCGAGCGTGTTCTCATTAATATGGAGAAGGGCTGTTGATACAAAAGACGCTTTCGCGGATATTAAAGAAGGTATGTGAAGCAGACAGGGAATGATCCTCTAGACAGGTTTCTAAACAATCTGTCTTGCTTTTCAAGTTCCTTCATATTTGTGATTCTGAAGCGCTACAGAAAACAGCCTTGTAACAGCTTTATAAAAAGGTACACGGTGACAACTTCTCAAGAAATAAAACAGAAAATTCAGTGTCAGGCTGGTACATCAACATTCGGGAAACCGTTCCTCGGTGGATTCCAGAAATTGGCAGTGGAGGCTAAAATCTCCAAGTGATGCAACCAGGAGACATTTTCTGCGGCCCATTTTAAAACTTTTCCCTTCCCTTTCGTAAAATGGATCTGCATACTTTTTGTAAGCACCATTTCTCGATAAAGCTATTATACAGCACAACACAACTTTTTACAAACTAAACTCGCATTCCATATATTTTCATTTTAATATTTACTATTACGAAGATTTAAAAACTGGAACTGGTGGTAATTTTGCTACAGTTTACTACAGTAAATACTATAGTATACATGTAATGTCTGTCAGCTGCAGTGCCCTTGTCTACTACTTCACATATTTTAACTGAAATATGCAATAACTTCTTCCATTGCACTGTTACTTCGATAGCTTCTGTCCATAATTTATTTGCACTACTCTATATCCATTGCACTGCTGCTCACCATAGCCTAACTTATTGTATACAGCCACCTGTAAATTTCTGTTTATAGTAAAAGCCATCTGTACATTATGTTCATAATACATATCCATCTGTAAATTTCTGTTTATAGTAAAAGCCATCTGTATATTATGTTCATAGTATATATCCATCTGTAAATCTCTGTCTATAGCAATAGACATCTGTATATTATGTGCATAGTATATATCCATCTGTTAATTTCTGTTTATAGTAATAGCCATCTGTATATCATGATCATAGTATATATCCATCTGTAAATTTCTGTCTATAGTTAGAGACATCTGTAAATCATGGTCATAGTACATTTCCATCTGTAAATTACTTCTGTATATTTATTTATGTAACTTATGCAACCAATGTATATCCTGCACTTGCTGCTATTGCACTTCTGGTTAGACCCAAACTGCATTTCGTTGCCTTGTACTTGTACATGTGTAATGACAATAAAGTTGAATCTAATCTAATCTAATCTAATCTAATCACATGGAGTTCACACAGTGCACTACACTTCCCATAATCCATTGCTGGATTCCTTATTCATGATTGCTTTCATCTGTGTCTTGTTATCTGTTGCACCTCTGTCTATTTATACCCTGGTTTGCCATTCAGTCATGGCGAAGTCTTGTTTGTGTCATACTGCATTTCTGAGCGGTTTACTTTGTTGGATTATTCGTGTTTGACCTGGATTGTTTCTTGTTTTCTGTCTGTTTGCTACCTGCCCCGACCATTGCCTGTTTCACCGTTTTGCCTGTTTGCTGCCTGCCCTGATCCTTGCCTGTACCATTATTCTTTTAATAAAGCTGCACTTAGATCCTCAACCTTCATGCCTCGGAGCGGTTCGTGACAATACTACAAAGGTAAAGAATTGTTTGTATGCTGTCAAATTAATTAAAAAAAATGTAAATAAAATGTAAAATTATTTAGTTATTATAGCTAGTTATATTCAGCATTCTGAATGGTCCATACAAGTCCATTTTATCTTGTGTTAATTAAAATGTGTGTATGGTGTAATAGTACATACTTTGTACTTGAGTCGTTGACAAATAAATGTGTAAATGGTGTAAAAAAAATCTTTATTGACATTTTATATTATAAATATTAACATAATATAAAAAATATTATTAACATATTTTTAATATTATTATTTGTTTTCTAAATTTTTGCTATGCATAGTCACATTTATCTGTCAACTACCAGAACAGTCAGTCAACAACTAGAATTACTATATATTGTACCTATTAAGTACATGTATCTTATTGGGCAAGTACACTGTAAGTACACAAACAGAAAAATAAAGTGTAAACTGTACAATGATCTGACAGTCCCAGCTCAAAACGCCATCTCGATTCACTAGCTCCTGTCAAGCCCTGATCCAGGCCTGGCCCACCATCAACCTCCCAGCTGTGCCCCATCTGCAACATCAATCATTATCACCACCTGCACTCCTCCTACTGCCAACTGGTTAGATTACCACATTATTCTTCACCTACACTCATTAATTAGCATTTGTGTGTGCATGCAAGTTCATTTGTGTACATATGAATTACTTTAAACATGCAAGGAGAATAGGGTCCTCTAACTGTTGTGTTTTTTTCCCTTTTCTTCCTTGTCATTGTTGCCTTCCGCTTGCTCACCGGGGGATTGAAAGGGACAAATTTTGTGTAAAGCTGCTTAATAGATATTGGAATCAAATTGAATTTAAGCTAATTCACATTAAACATAAGGCGTATAAAAACGCAATGCTCCCCAGGAATGCAAGGCTAGGGAGTAACACAGGTCAAGTGCAATGAAAATGTGAACATGTCCATTTTCTATAGACTATTTCTGAGAAAGACACTGTGATTAGATGCATGGCTTAGATGAATGTAGGCAACCACACAAAATACAAAGAGTCTCTGAGTGCAAATGAGTTTAGGTGTGCCTCTACATCATGTGTTAGAAAGACTCAGTAAGAGATGCAAGTTCTTATTATCCACCCAAAAATAAGATGCTCCTGCTCATACATATGTGCAATAGAAAGAGAAAAAAGAAAACAAAGAGAGAACAAGAATAAAGAATGAACAAAGAGCAGCAAAGAATAAAAAGAGAAAATAAGATAAAAATCTGGCAGGCTTTCTAAACCATAGAATTATTTGCACCCATTCCTCCTGAATGCCAAGGAACATCAAAAGCTGTGCCAGGTTATTAGGACAATACAACGAAGTGACTAGGAAAATAAACATTTAGGATTTTTGATGACCATATCAATATAAAAAAACAATACTTGCAATACTAAGAACTGACAAAGATGATAGTTTTCAGCAGTATATATATATATATAAATATAAATAATAGACAACAGTAAAATGCACAGTACACCTGCATGACATTTACCCCATTATTCAAATTTTCTAATTTTTCTGTACATCATTATGTTTTGTATACTGCGGCCCTGTATAATAGCTTTTGTCCAACAATTTACTTCTTGAATGAGAAAAATGCACTATAACTAGGTACTATATCATCCTAAGAGCTGGTCATGCAATGCCACATTATGTCCATGGTAAATCAAATCCCACAGGGAAGGACACAGCCCGTCCACATCGAACTGAACTCATATGGTCTCAAGTCTAATGAGTTTTCGCCACTGGGCAGAAGGAAAATATTCTCTAGACAGGACACATAATTGGAGGACAGCTAGAGAGCTTCCAGTTTAACCACAAGTATTAGCTGTTCTCTAAAACAGCATTTAAATGAATCCGCCCAGTGCTGGGAAACTCTAACAATCGTGGATGTTTGGTGCAGTGATAGAATAGAATAGAATGAAATACTGTAACAATCCCTGGAATCAGTCTAAACTAAGACCATATACATTTACCTGGGTACTTCAGGAGCGTCGGCAGGTAAAGGTAATGGTGCTTGGTCTTTCTCCCAGGTGATACTTGGGGTGGGCAAACCATCAACATAGCATTCAAACCGGGCAGTGCCACCTACTGGCACAACCTGAGGTTCAGGATCCTGAAGAAAACGAGACAAGCCTGCAAGAGAGAAGGTAAAAGAAAGGAAATAAACACTTTTCTTTTGGTGAAATAAACACAAGCACTGAAGCCACATGGTGGGAGGAAGCAAGAGTGACCCCTGACCTTTGCTATGGGGCCCTGCCTTTGAAAACACTTTCACTTTGATCTGCTACATCTGCCAAACTCACACAGCTCAGACCCCACAGTCCACAAAACAAACCCTCACACACACACGTTA
Organism: Oreonectes daqikongensis; assembly: GCA_026939265.1. Classification (NCBI taxonomy): domain Eukaryota; kingdom Metazoa; phylum Chordata; class Actinopteri; order Cypriniformes; family Nemacheilidae; genus Oreonectes; species Oreonectes daqikongensis. Next base: position 624,628 of record JAOTQM010000074.1, read on the forward strand.
GTTTTTCAATACACTGAATACATCCTACCTTTTAATTCTGTCATAACTCCTTTAATATAGCTATGTTGTTTCTTTTAATGAGATGCATTTTATTGACAACTAAGGAACAAAAATAACTGCAAATACAGACCAAAACCCAGCTTAAATGTCCAAAACAAGCTCACACATGAAGTACGAGAAGAGATCTGACCTGTTAAACATTAACACTTGATATTTTTGACTTTTACACAGCATGCTGCCTAAAGCAAACACACTCCACGAGATTTACTGGAGTACCAGCACCATGTGTCTGAGAACAGTCATTTTAAGAATATATTTAAAAAGCTATTCTAGACTAAAAAAGTAATATAGTCGCAAAGAGAAGGCGCCACTTCATAACCTCAACAAGTAGCAAATTGAGAATGAAGAAATAAATGACTGTTTAAATGAGGACCGCCTTCCCCCCCCCCCGCTGTCACCATTGAGCGAGTAAAGAATCAGATAATTATCATGATAGCTACAGGCGTGTGACTGCTGTTAAGAGTCGCTGCTCAGCGCTGTGGATCCGGTCGTACAGATGACAGACAACCGAGGTAAATGACAAAACCATGTACTCCTCCTGTACGGTGCTGGAGACCTTCAGTGCACTGACTTCTCAATGGAGGACATGGACTATATGGACTGACTTAAATCCCAGTACTGTCTCTCTCTACAGTTAAAGTATCACAATGTTCCTGGGAGAAAGATTTTCAAAACAGTGTCTGTAGAACATAATACCAGCCTCTAGTGGACATATAGCATTTACCAAAACCTTTTTACAACTTGAACTTTTTGATGCATATTCAATTTCTAACCTATATCATTTTTAGCAATATTAGACTGAAATAAGTCTTGCTTGCTCTAAAATAGCTTTGACATCCATCAGTGTGTGCTAAGATGACAGGCCTTATTACTTATTACTTAAAAAAAAAAGACAGTCACAGCCAATGAAATACATAATGACTGAAGGAATGGTCTTGTTTGATGGACAACTGTAAACTTGAGATGAGAGAAAGCAGGAGTGAATTTATCTGAATTTAGTCGGCTGATGCTAAATATTAGCTTGTCAGGAATTGTCTAGCATAGACTATAACTTGCCATGAAAAGTTGTGATGGTGTTTTTTCCACCAGCCACTTTATTAGGTACACCTGTTCAATTGCTTGGTAACACAAATTGCTAATCCGCCAAACACTTGGCAGCAACTCAATGGCCGTAACTCAATTGCAAGAACGCAAACTTGTGAGGCAAGTACAGACTTGGATGGACGCACCGCAAGGACTTCTGGGACTTCAAGGTTTGATACGCACAAGTCTACATACAATGCATCCTTGATATATCAAGAACACATCCGGGTACTTCTATGTGTTCTCTGTTCTTATGTTCTTGAGTATTGGAACCGGACCTTGACAGTTAATGAGAAACTCTGCACTATTCCATAAAAACTTTGTCAGTTTAAACTGCATGGTGACTGTAAGAAAGTAAATTTGTAAAACATTTAGTAGATGGAAAAACCTAACACTATGAAAGCAAGCTTTACATTGCAGTAATACACAATCCATGTTTTGCAGTAGGTACAGACTACGTTCACAAATATCCCATTTGTCATTCGACAGATTCATTTGTTCACTTGAATCAGTTTTTCCAAGTATAAAAGGATTGCTGACACAAAGATAAGAAAATGTAATTTATATTTATGAAGAAAAGCCAATTAATGTAACTTGTAACAATTGTTGACATTTGAGTTTGACATCTCAGATATGAGGAAGAGAATTGGATTAATACATTTTCTAAACTATTCGTCAAAACCATAAAAGGTCCTGTAAAAATATCTAAGCATGTCAAATTGATCTGATATTGTACCTCAATGCCAAGTCAGCATGGAAACATCTACAAGGCCACAGGACATCAATTTATGAATAGTGCCCAAGGCGAGGGCTTGGATCATGAATATTAAAGGTTACATGACTGGATAGTTCAGGAATAAATACCTGCTAACATTAGAGTGAGCAAATCTATATTCATGAGCCCAGTCTTTTCTAAGTGGCGACGTCAGTACCCGTTGTTCTGGCGCCACTGGGCTGTAGTCTGATCTCTCCCCCCTCAGGTGCTTCAATAAGCACAATTGAGTCCCTGTGCTAACCAGGTGAGAACAAAACTGAACTCCAGCCAAGCAAAAAACAATGCGGTAAAGAGAAGATGGTATGTGGTAAGAGAGGTACAAATATTAAAAAGAGAAAATATATTTTACCGACCATAAAACAGTGTTTTGCAAAATATGTATTTCTTTCCTATGACAATGGGATTATTTATCGTATTTATATTCAGAATATGCTTTTTGTGTATTGTTCCGCTCGCAGCTGTGTTAGTCAGTCTCTGTCTCTTGGTAAAACAGCACCTGTCACATAAAATGTACAGATCCATTGTGATGTTGCTCCTTATATTTCAATATTTCACGCTGCTGACTGATGTTTTAGCAGGAAGTATGGTTTGATCTGAATCATGTACATCATTTACATTAGCATTGTATATATTATTGTTGGATTGTAAATCATTTCACTAAATTATAGTGAAACTGCAGGCAGAATTGTTGTGGCCTGTAGAGACACTTTTGTTTCATAAGAATGCTGTGTAAATCTAAATGGCTTTTTGACGTGTTATCAGGAAAAATTCATTTTAGTGTTTGCTCAGCTGCAATGCATCAATAAAATGTTACCTTAGTGATGTTAAAGCAACGCTCAGATGTTTTCACATTGATCATTTGCAAATGAACAAACGTCACTCCTGAACAACTATCACGGAACATAAAAACCTTTGTTGCTCATGCAGGTAACATCACACAGTATTAAGAATTGTTTTTGTTATTGTTAATTTATTTATTATTGTGTGAACTATATTTAAATATCTGATGAGTTTATTTGCAAAAACATATACAACTTTTTTTTTAAATCATGTTTTTTATGTTATCATGTCTTTATTGTGTTAAGGCTTGTACACACCGGGAAGATAAACACATGCATTCATCTCTGACGTTTAACGCCTCGTGAATAAACAAAGGGTGCCAATGTGAGCCTCTGTCTCGTTTTTTTGGTTTGAAAAAACTAGCCGACCAATGAGACGTGCCTGGAGCTGCTGAAGTTACAGTAAAACACGACTATGTGGCACTTATGCCCGAAACGGTCTTGCCGAGCACACATTGATACCAACAATGAATGTCCAAGGCATAAAGTTGTGCAGCCCCACCTTGTGTACCGTATTTCTGTTTTCATTAAACACCATCTAATGTCAAAGAGTGAATTTGCACGTTAACTTGGCTCATTGCCAGTGAAAATCGCTTGGGTATGAACGTCAAAAAATGTCTCGAAAAATGTTGCCGATAAGCACGTGCAATTATCGTCCCGGTGTGCACAAGGCTTAAGTTAGCTGTATTATTTTAGTTTTTTATATAATAAAAAAAAAAACTGCAGTTTGACCCCAATTGTATAAATAGGCTTAGTACAATGTGTATCACATGTTTGTACAAAATAATTAGAAAGTGAAACTTTAGCAGATGTCTTGGCATTGGTGGGGCGTAGTTAAAGTAAGTGAAGTCAAGCAGTAGGGTTACATTCCTGGACTATGTACTAGGAAACGTATGTTTATACTCACTAGCGAGATGGAGGCTGATAGTTCGGCTGGTCAGGGCTCCAGTCGAGCTGGAACTGAGGCAGCTGTATCCGCCCTCCACACCCACTGGAGCCTGGCCATATGTGGTGGTTGGCGAGATGAGCAGGGAGCCATTGGGCAAAGGGCGGATGGTCTGAGCCTCAGAGAGCACCACGCCATCCCGCAGCCAGGTCACGTTGAGTGGTGGATCAGTGGCCCCCAGGTGGCAGTCCAGCAGCAGAGGGCGGTCAGGCTCAAGAACCACATGGACAGGACCGGCACCACAGCTCAGCTCTACAAACAGGGGCTTCTCTAATTATCCAGGGGGAGAGAAAGAGAGACAGATCAGGCTAAGCTGATGTTAATAAACTTGGAAAAAAAGAGAGGAAAGACCCATAGAAAGACACCATAAGTCCACTTGACTATTCATTTAACAACACAAATTTGATTAAACTCATTTACAAATTACATTTACTTTCAACAAAGCAAAGCTTTCAGCAATGTAAAGTAATCAGGAAAAACAATTTGCCGTACACTCAAGATCCTACAGAACAGAGCAATGCACGTTGTTAGTCATGTCAAGCAAGAGGCAATAATTTTATAACGACTATGCTAATCAGCCAGCCATAACACTATTTCACACACACGCATACGCACGCACGTATACACTCGAAGACCACACATTGAGCACACATTGGTCTTCTACATTTTCGTGCTGTAGTAAGCTTCCAATTAATTACACTAATGGTAAATGGAATTATTTCCCAGATTAAAGTGGAAGCTGACCCTCCGGCATTCCTGTGTGTGTGTCAGCAAGCAAGTGCAGCTTAGAAACAGGTAGCCAAGAAAAGGAGAAATGGAAAAACAGTTTCATACTGTACATACTGTATACCATATTTCAAAATAGGATAAAAAATACACAATTAAATCGCAGCAAAAAAAATTCAATTACAACAAGGTGGTATTAAAATAAGGAAATAATACATATAAAAAACTTTAAAAATACAAAAATTAACTCACAAATCTCAACTTTTGAATTTTCTTTTCTTTTCCTTTGTGCAACAAGTTTGTGTAAGTAGTACAGTGATGTATTGTTTACAAACAAAAGTGACTGGTTTGTCGGCATCAGTAGCCTTGTGGTTAGCGTGCCGACACGTAACGCTAGTGCGCTCACGGCGACCCAGGTTTGATTCCCGATCTCAGCGGTACTTTGCCGGTCCTGCTCCCCTGTCTCCTCCCAAAACCTTCCTGTCTACTCTCCACTGTACTTCATCATTAAAGGCATAAAAAGCCCCAAAAACATAACTTAAAAAAAGTGACTGGTTTTACTCACAAAACACATATGTTTAGCTTTATAAGGCATGTATTAACCACCTGAAGTCATGTGGTTTACTTTAGGATGGATAAATGTGACCCTGCCTGGACCACAAAACCAGTCACACGTAGTAGCATGGGTATATTTGTAGCAATAGCTATGGTATGTAAAATATATGGTATGGTATGTATCAAAATGAAAGATTTTTGCCAAAAATCATTAGGATATTAAGTAAAGATCATGTTCCATGAAGATATTTTGTAAATTTCCTACTGTAAATATATAAAAATATATCCAATTGTGTTTGGCTGAACCATTGCTGCTTTGACCCAAGAATGGCCCAAGAAGCCACATGACTGACAGATAAATTGTGTCATATTTAGGGGTGTGAGGACAGTAACAGGACGGTGTGCATTCACAAACGTATCAAAAGTTAACGACAGCAACTTTTATGAGCTTATGCTGTGACCCTCACATACATTCAGTCGATCGTGATGAATTCACATTGTAGCCGATGTAAAAATGACAGCTTACTTCTTCGATCCAGGCTGACTGTTAAAGAACATGACATGCACGTATCTTGGAAATTCTGTAAAATTCAACCAATCAGAGGATGACCTTGAATCTGCTAAAGTGTTTATAGATCAGTGTGCCATATGCATCAGACGCTCAGTCAACGGTCCATGGGCATGACGTCTGAGGCTATGAACAACTATGATAATTATGACATAAATTTCATTTTTGGGTAAACTATTCCTTTAACATGATATAAACAACAACTGTATATAAAAATTCTGTCCAAAAAAGGTGGTAAAGGTCCACTTTCAGCTTACTGGGCAGAAAAAACACAGACTGACAGAGAGCGACTCATAATAAATTCAGCACAAGCAGAACTGCAGGGTCCCGAGCACAATCACCTTCCTTTGTTTGTAGGTGAAAATAAGGCCACTGAGCCTCTGGCTCGAAAACCCCCAGCACTATTCCAAGTGAGACCTTATTAGAAAAGAATGTCTATGTGTTGATCTAAAAGAAAAATAGTGAACACTGGACGACGTGAGCAGCTGTACCGCATCAAAGGCACGAGAGATCTGTGGGCCACACCAACAGAGACACTGGCCTACTTTCACCGGTCATTACCGGTCAGGGATTGAATATAGAATCAGTTCAACAGACAGTCACCTAAGCTCACCTCCACCGCGCTTTACTGTCCATTTTCTGTCCGTCTTCTATTCAAACTTCAATTAAATCTCATCAAGTCATTAAGGGCATTTGCTTCTTTTATATCTGGGCTTTTCCAGCCAACATTTTTTGGCTGTGCTTCGGATATCTTTGATGACCTTTAATTATATATTTTCCAAGTTTTTTCAAATGTCCAATTAGCAAGAAAGCACATATACTGTATGTGGATCAAAAAGTGACAAAACATGTCCATATGTATGCTTTATTGCCCATTTTGTCTAACACATAACACACAAAACTTCTTTTGTCAAATAAGACTGAATTACAAATAGTGCAACTGCCGTGTCTAAATATATTTCCAATACATCAGATTGATCGAAAATGTCTATTAGATTAAAAAGAGGAGTATTCACTATTTGAGCCCCTTTTCCCCTGAACACTGAATAATTTCAACCTCACCACTCTTAAGGTGGGTGTACACAGTTCGAATTCTGATGGTCGGAAGACAGTATGTCCACGCACACGTCACGAGTGCAAATCGGCTCCCGAACTTTTTCGACATGTTTAAAAATGATCGGGAGGTCGGGAAAAACTTTTATGAGCCGCGACCATACGAACATCAACGATTTCCTCGCCCGCCTTTAGCAAAAAGAACAAATGCTTCAAAGTAAATGAATGAAGTGTGAATCATTAAAAGAGGGCCGTTTTGTACTCTCTCCCACACACACACACACACACACACACACACAAACACACACCAACTTTCTGAGATCCTGCCGAGTTTGTGAAATGGCAATGTTTATGGATTTGTGGCTTACAGAAGGGTGATTTCTCACCCCGATGGACCCCTGCTGCTATGGGCTAACTCTGAGACCGATCCTGTGGGGAATCTCATGGCATGGCAGAGAACCAATCAAATCATCCCTGTTACTGTGCCCTTGCAAATGAAAAGATAATGCTAAACTGAGATGGCAGATAGCTGGACAACAATGAACAAAGTTAAGAGATTTGCCATGCACTGATAGTATTTTCCATTGCTGATACAAAATCTGTACTAACGCCCAAAGCATCTGCCAAATCAACATACCAAAATTCCCATAAACCACTGCAGAGGAAACCGGCACCACCAGCACACACAGCACAAACCTCACAGTTACACCAAACAAGCCTCATCTTTCACAATATACATACACAAGTACATTATCACCTCATCATGGGTAGCGGCAAACATTTATTCTGAACTGTACTCCATCTGGTGAAAGTAGCGTAGCAGTGCACTGTGTGCGTTACTGAAGACATGAAACAAATACTGTACACCACATGGCACATTGTGATTATGCAACATACAGTACTACATCAGCGAGCTGCACATTTGACATCATTTCAGGACCAAGCATCCATTTTACTTTATGATTGCATAAAAAAACTTGTAAAGTAAGGATGCACCAAATGTTTGGCAACCAAAATAATTCTGCAACAATTAGCAAAAAAAGCATGTTGATCTGATGCGATCAAGCAGCAACCAACAGACACGCACGCTTTATTAATGCAGCAAACATGTCGGCGTGTCAGAGAAAAACAAGACACGGGACCCGTGGCGCGGGAGTAACTTTCTAAATGAAATCATCTTTACCGGTTGGTAAAACTTTAGTGTACTTCAGATGGGAGTGAGCGGTCTAAATGAACTTTTCTTGCCTGCTTGAAAATTTGATTAAAAACTAAAAGAAGTTTCTCAATTCAAAGAAGTTACAAGTTTCTCAACCCTTTGATGCATTGTTATGATTTTTTATGTTAAATTCCCCTTTTTACAACGTTAAGAACTTCAAAACATGCAAACAAAAGTCACAAAAAAGCTGAATCAAAATTGTTTTAATGAACAGTGTACTCTCTTTAAAGGTGCTGTGTGTGTGATCTTTAGGAGGATCTACTGACAGAAATGCAATATAATTCACATAACTGTGTCTTCAGAGACAAATAAAGCTAAATAATGAATAATGAAGCGTCATGTTTTTATTATCTTAGAATGAGCTATTTCTATATACATACACCGCGGGTCCCCTGACACGGAATTCGTCATGATATTTCTACTGTAGCTCTAAAGAGCACATTTCCTAAATATATAATCTCCTTTGGCAAAAGAAGTGAAAACGGGACGTCCTCTTAGTTCTGTGTCAGCCACCGTAGTGTTTCAAAAGGGAGGGGTGAGTGGTGGAGTGAGCTGTTGGTTGCAATTTGCAACCTCACCGATAGATGCTAAACTCCACATTGCTCTTACATCTTCGAAAAATAATATTTTTAATTCTGGAAAAGGCAGTTGTGGATATTTCAAAGTAATATTGTGCACAATTTAAATAAACATACATGGACAGTTAAGTAGAACTAGTAAAGATGCAAGCTAATCTTTTTGTAGGGGGGCTGGATGTGACATTCTTAATATTTAAAGCACAAATGCAAACATTGTCTCCCATTCAATTTTCCAAATGTATTGGAACTGGACTGTTTTGTAAAAGACACAAAGTTTGGGAGAAATTATAAACAAGACAGCTTGTTTTAAAAGGATGTATGATGGTTACAAAACAGCTCACACTCTTACGTATACAACACTATGACAATAGACAGTTTCTTATAATCTGTTTGCCACAGAGAATAAGGATACTATATATTATAAGAGCACAACTTGTTCATTTTTGTCACAAAACTAACATTCTAAGGATGATAAGTTATAATGAAATTCAAGTAAATATAGTACGAACAAAGTTCAACATCCCATTTGAGGACAGATTGCAGCTCGCACGCGCGCGCACACACGCTTTCTAGGCACCAAATCGGGCTTGAGGTCTTGAACCAGAAATTATTCTGGTTGCCAAACCCTAACAAAAAGTGTCTGGGAGGTAAGCAATGTACAAGGTGGACGAAGGTGGAAGTGTGTATGACCATGCGTCTGTACCGGCTGGATGTGTGACATGTGCTCACACAAGCCCTAATGAAGTTTGGGAGGACAGGGACAGATGGTCTGATTGATAGCCCAGTGCAACAAACTAAATTCACATGGCAACATGTCTGTGTAAGTGCATTTGTGCATATGTATTATATCCTGAGTACAGTGCCAGCTATTACTCACTGAGAGAGCGAGCAAGAGAGAGAATAGTAAAAACATGACCACCAAAGGAAATTCATGTATACGTGTAACAGAATATTAATGTGTGTTTTCTTACCTACAAATCTACTCAGATTAAATTTAGTTTTGTTGTTGGATCGTGTCACTTGTAATCTTATAAGGATTTTGACTGAGGTGTAGATGATGTCATTACACCATCAGTTTATTCTCACAACTGTATACAGTACAAAACCAGAGAGCAAGAGACCAGCGACTGCCTGCTTACAGATGGTATGTGTGCTACAACCCCCGAGACTTCAGCATTGATTCTTTGCCAATATCAGATGGCCAAACATAAATCACAATTGTCCAAATATTTGCAGTAATGAGACCTTTATTGTTATCTGTCTTGGGAACGTTATGGTATTGTTATCAGGATGTGTGCGTGTGTGTGGTTGGGTTGTTTACCTTTTTACTTTGGGGACCAATCTGTCCTCAGCAGTTACAGTATATAACAAAAGTGAGTACACCTCTCACATTTCAGCAACAATTTTATCTTCTCAATGAACAGAACTATAGAAATTAAAATTATATATATTTTAGAGTAGTAATGTCTTAAAGGAGAAAGGAGAAAAAGTGTACAATGTCCTGTTTTACAAGTTGCCCATGCATGCTTTAGACACGTAAAATTGTCAAAATAAAAGTATCAGAACAAAATATATATTGTTTCTAACAGCAATTGATCACCCAGACCTGCCTGAAACGGCTCGTGTAGACACGACTTCGCTTTGCTACGTCACATTGTTAGAAGCGTTGAAGAACACCGTTGTATACGCAAAGAAAAAAGGCGTCTATTGCTGCTGTAGTGTTGTTTCTGCCGCCATGTCGTGGAGACGATGTGTGACAATTAGAAATCAGAGGTTAAGTTTTATTTACAACACTGTTTTAAAACAGTACAACTCCAGAATCTGAGTGTGTACACCTGGTTGTGCACAAAGGCTGTAAGTACATTTTCATTTTTAAAGAATTTGCAACCGACTATTCAAACGTGAGCTTTTTGTCTGCCCTACGATCACACATGCAGAAATGGTTTCCTCTGGCTGTTTTCCCCTGCAGCGTGATGCTACATGAAAAAATGTCAATATAAGTCATTATATTCAGTAACTATGTCCTTGCTGGATGCAGCAAATGCCTCGTTTATAATATGTTTTATTGTTTTTGTCACGTCACGTCGCGACACAGCATTACAGGCTGCTCAAGAAGTTAGCTATAGTTGGCTCATTGTTAAACCTACTAGTTTATTTAAATAAAACCTTACCATCTGTTACTCTGCTGAAGTCACGCTGGTGGTAAAGTTGATTCATCCGCTTGGTCAAATGCATTTACTGGATCATATTTGGGCTTGAACTCACAAGGGTACCGGTGACATTATAAGCTGTCAATATGCTTTAGAAGAGGAAATTCCGAATATGGTTACATTGCCGCCATGTGTATGAGACATTCGGCCAATCACAATGCAAGCTGTTATCACTTAGGGTGTACTCACTTTTGTTGCCAGCTATTTTAACAATAACGGCTGTATGTTATTTTCAGATATATATTTTCAGAGGACAGTAAATTTATACTGCTATACAAGCAGCACATTGCCTACTCTAAAATATATTCAAGTTGCATTTTTATAGTATTGTCCCTTGAGAAGATATAATAAAATTGTTGCTGAAATGTGAGGGGTGTACTCACTTTTGTGAGATACTGTAAATGAAAAGATTATTCATTTTTATCATAACATTTCTGTATGGGTGGCATTAAAGTCTGTCTTTCGTTACATTTGGCTTTATATAAAAACAATAGTTAAAGAATAAAACTGAAGTCTTTATTTACTAGGGTATAATCTTATTTACTAACTAACCAATTTCTGCTAATGAAAATTGAGAGAGAATACATTAAACAGAATAAATAAATGTATCATGAACAGCATCAAACATCAAAAGTAAGAACAATTTAGAAAAACAATCCACAACATCCACAAAAAAAGCTGAAGAATAGAATGTCAGCTAAAACATGGTTTGCAAGTCCATATTTGTAAGACGTGCTAATTTGCTATACCCAAACATATATTTAGTCAGATTTGTCTTTTTGGTTAAAGTGGAGGTAACATGCTATGTCATGCATTCTGACTTCTTTACACTGTTAAACTGCTGGCTTCTCATGCTTAATATGGTCAGCTTGTTAAAAAATGAGTTGGATGTATAACGTAGTATTACTGTGCTTGATACACTCCCCCAGCACTACAACTTGTTTCGGAAAGTTTTTTATAAGTCTGGATCCCTGTTTCGTATGAAGGGACAGGTGCCGTGGCTCCATCTTATATATATATAGTTATATATTGTTAGTTATTGGTGGCATATAGACCATATTTAGAAGACCGGATGTAAAGAGATGGGTATGTTGTGCCTAAACAAGGGCTTCTGTGTCACACTTATAATCAGTGAAGATATGCTATGAACTGGATGTCCAAGCTACATCTATCTAACCTAGCATGAGACGTAGGTGGATATAACGCTGGATTTGGAGATCGTTTGAAAATGATAGATGGCGCTGTCCCAGTGCTAAAAGATGCCGGACACGAACCGCATGCGGTAAGTGAAACGAAGTCATATGTGTGTGTTTTGTTGGCAATCGGCACTTACGTGCATAATGCTAACAACACGAAGGGATTAATGCAATGATGTAATGTTATTGTGTGCGCGGAATGTAGTTCCGTCCCGCCTGCCTGCCTCCAGCTGCTCGTGTTTGTCCGGAAATAATCGTACAGCTGCATCTCTCTTTTATAATTATGATCAAACAAAATACTCCTCGAAGATATGACATATGCAATACTACTGTATAGGGACTCAAAATTAACATGAGATTGGCAGAAACTGCGTGTGTTATGCCTGCTATTGCATCTTTTATAACTATGAGGCACCCTTGCATTAATAAGAATGATCTAAAATGTCAAATGTTATTTAATTGACGTGACAGTTGAATTTCATAACAGTACTTGCTTTTAACCACTCATCCCAAATCTCTGCGAAACATTATTCAGAAATAATGTCTGATTACCTAAAGTAACCGCTAAACCATGACCCCTCTGATCAAATTAAACATCAGCTCGACTGTGCTCACGATAGTTGAGCTTTGAAAGACAGGCTTTACAGTATACTATTGTTAAACCAATGATGGCCTCACTGGAAGTTCATGGTAACCCAAACCACTCTGTAAGTGTACAATACTTTCTATATTAGCAAATATTTTATTGTAGACATACTGTATACTTGGTTTGTTTTAACCTCTTTTACCTTTTTTAAATTTTAATTTAACATGATCAAAAACAACAAATGGCATCTTTAATCTGAACGCAGACTTAAAATCTAAAATGAACTTTCTGGTACTAATCAGCTACAGTCAGGTATTCAAAAATCCAACATCAATCATCTTTTGATGACATTACAAAAATGACATTTTACAAAGGTGGCGATTGATGTTTTTACTATTGATGCGACTAGTACCACAGAACTTAATGACGTGATAAGTGCCATTTAGGCAAGATCTGACAAAAGATATTAAAATTGAGTTTTTCAAATGAAAGATGCACCTGCTGGGTGCAAGTGAGAGGATAGGCAAATGTGGAGAAGCACTCCTAGAAAACCACTAGATTGAATAACACCCAAATAATCGCCTTTAAAAAGGTATAGAGACAGGCTGAAAAATGCATGAATATATACACAACTCTGTATAGGGGCCTTGGGCTGAAAGGACCAGAAACTCAGATCAACATATCAACAGTGTATGGGATTTAAGTGCATGGGTTACATCTTTAAAGATATGACTAGAAGCAATGATGAGGAAACAATTTACTTTATTGTAAAGTAAATGTGGCGTACTCGAGGTTGGCATACCCTGGCTAATCCAATGACACTGTAGTTCACTTGAAAAGAATAATGCAGTTTCACACACCATGCATGAGGCAGTATGCTATATAAAGAAACATATTCCATTTCAAAGAGGTGACGAGTAACTACAAACATGTCAAAATTAACTTTTTGGTTTGATGGTAGGTCAGGAAATGCTTTTTTAAGTCTACTTGTCTCTGTTTAAAACACCTGTTCTAGTTTTCTACAGGCACAATAACACAAGTTTATTCCGGCATTTTGAAAGGGAGCACAGAGAAGGATTTGCATCTGAGCACAGCATGTACTTGTTTCTGTTATGAATAGAATGTGCATACAAATCAAAACATGGAAAACAAAGCACTTTAGGTCACATTTTAAAAGAAGGAAAATACACTCAAATACTGTATAATATTCAGAAAGCTTCAAAGAAACATATTTTAAAGGTGTAAGACTTCTGGACTGGGTGGGTCATGTTTTACATATCTCCATATCTTTTAAATGGAGTGGTGTGTTTATTCTTGTAAGCAATAACAAGGGCAAAGAGGGTCATCAAATTAGCATCTGTGTAACACTAATACTCTGAAATATATATGTGCTAAATAAAGAGGAATCACACACTCACAAGATCATCTCAAGAACTGGTTCTTGATCTCAAACTCTAACAAGCAGACATATTTTTAAGATAAAACCATTGCTGATTGAATACATAAGGAAAGAAATATTTTTGACCTCAACATTCGGTCAGCTGGATTATCAACCGTATGAGATGTCTAAAGGGTATATCAGTGGTAAATAAAAGTGCTGATAAAGTGAAACAATTGGAAAATCACATCAGCAAATATGAAAGGAAACCATACATTTTACAGATATGAAATAAAGAATTAAGCCAAGCAGAATTTGATTTGAAAGAATTTAAAAATTTAGTTCTTCAGAAGAGAGAGGTATTTTTTTGAGAATTGTAAAAAGACTGGAAAACCCTTTCCTGAAAAGTAAAGCCAAAGCAAGTTGAGATGGTTTTTGTCTTTTTAGTTAGTTCTTATCAGGCTTATGTATGGTCAAGTGTTCGTTTTTCTAATAAGTTTGGTTTAAGTTAGTTAGTAAGATGATACATCTGAGTAATCTGGGATTTTAGGCGGGACCTCGATACCCTTGTGCCTTTTCTAACATCCTGACCGGTGTCGTTTTTTATAATTATTGCCTGAAAAATAGCAATAATCAAATGTTACATAAAACATACAGTAAACAAATACAGTAACAAGAAGATATCAATCCAATTTACACTCTGTCTCCAAATGTCATTGCAGCAATATCCACATTTGTCCATATTTGTAACATCTATGGCTGGACAGATAACATGACAAAATCATTTCAATATGTTGCAAAAGCAGGTATGTTATTCAATTCTGAAAGACCAAAATGGTATTTAATGAATTTTATTCTGATTTTTACACGTCAGAATTTCAAATGCTTTTTATGAATTCCTAATGAATGAGATTCGTCATACACTGATTTCTAAAAAGAGGTCTGTATCTTTATTACTGTATGTCTATAAGGTCTGGAACATTTCCAGTCTCCAAATGATTTCCAGGAGCCCATTATGTTGATGAGTTGACCCCAGTATTAATATAAATATAAATAATATATTGATGTTTCTTTTCTGGTACTTGAGAGTAACACATTGCCTGACAGTTTTAAATAAGCAGTAATACAATATCACTTCCACCACAATAGGACACAAACTGTCCCTGCACATTCTGCCCCATAAACTTATTAAACATTGACATAAAAATCTGATAAAAGCTGCTGACCTCAGTCACAAGCAGAAGTAAAACTGCCATATATTCCACACATCCCCAAACAAATCACTGCTTTTGTCTGTAACCAAATCATGCTTCCTTTCTCAGTCAGTGAATTTAGTCTAATTTCAAATAGATGTCGAAGGGAATTAAGTGGCAGGAATTCACAGTGGACGGTGGCATTACAATAAAGTGACAGATGTGCTATTTAGTTGTAAAGCAACAATAAATACACCAGTAAATAGAAAGATGAGCAAGCAACAATATAATAACAATATAACAGCAGCATATGAGTAACGACAGGAAAGCGAGTGCCAGATCGCAGTGTTAAGAACAGATTGTGTGCAGAGTGACTACAGTCCTTGAGGTTTATGAAACTGGCTCCGCACCAGCCTCTGAAACCTGCTGGTCTCTAAACGGGTCCCCTTGACATCAGGGGCCTAGGGCCAGAATAATGTCCACACCAAAACAATACCTACAGAGCAATAAGAAAAAATAGAAGCAACAAGGAAGACTGGAGCACGCTCTCATTTCTTCCTATATATAGGAAGAGTTCTAGCCTCAGCCCTTAATTTCCATATGCACACCCTTAGGAGCTGGCTGTAGGTGCTGAAGTACTGTTAAAGCACCTGGAACATCACCCAGTCCATTCAAAGCAGTTCTGGAGTCATGGCTGGAGTCTGCCTAACTTATTTATTGCATACTGTTTTTCCTGTCTGAGGTCTGTATAAAGGTAACAGCAGTATGCTAATGTGAACACTTTTACCAAAGGCGAGTGCTGGAGTGGTTTGGGACCGTCCGACCGTGTAGTGCTGAACTGAAATGATCTGAAGTCTGGTCACCTTGTGTAGGGAAATGCTGTTCATTCTAGGATGACTGATATATCTGAGAGTTTAGAGAACATTATGGAAATGTCACCTTTTTTGCAGATATTACAGGCACAACTATAGCGAAAAACAGCAGTAAAAAAAGTGTTTATAGGGAAGATCAGCATAATAAAGATGGTGGAAGCATCATCATTTAATTACCTATATGGGATGGTTCCTATAATCATGCACATCATGCATTTACAGTAAACAATTTATTGGTATCATTAAGTGCGTTTTATGAGAAGGTAAAAGAATTGGAGAAAACACATTACACATTCCTAAAGCTACACTCTTAAAAATAAAGGTGCTTAAAAGGTGCTTTCTGAACTTGAACCGCTGTTTAAAGCTGTTATTAACGCTGTAAAGTGCTAATTTAACACGTGTCTGCATCTACTCGATATTACACCAATAAAGCGTGCACTGCGATTTAGTTTTGATGCGCCGAGTCTAATTGAGAGTAAACAAGTTTGATTCCTGTCTCGAGCGTCATTTGCCGGTCCCTCTCTCCTGTCTCTATTTCCAATGCTTTCCTGTCTGCTCTCTACTGTCCTCAAAAATAAAGTTTATAAAATGTACAAACATCCAGTCTTTTAACAGTTTAAGACATCTTTTGCTTGTATTTGTGATCACTTGTTCGTGTTTGTGCTTTGAGTAATTTAGCATTTAGATTTGCATAACTGCTGACATAAAATAAGAAATTCCTGACGTTACAGGATTTTTATTGTAAAACAGATGTCAAAAGAAAAAACTAAGCACAGTCCTCTGTCAACCCAACTAAAGCAGCTGGACTACCCCATTGTCAGCCGAGCTCAGTGCAACATTCGTTTCATAATGTCATAGAATAACCATTTTGGCTAAATGGTTTCCTTTAACATCCGAAAAACTTTCTTTGTAGTGGAAAAAGGTTTGGACCACAAAAAGCTGACAAATTAAATTGTTCAAAAACCACTGGGAGTAAAGAATAGGCTGTGTTCTGAAAAACAATTTATCAAGCCTAGGTTCTGAGGGCCAACAAGGGGTAAACCTCACAGGAATAATATTGAACAGATTACAATACACTGGAAAAATACCCACAATGCTCTGGGGAGTTAAGAGAACAATTACAGTACTCCAGTCAAATCTTCCTGTGGTACAGATGAAGAAGATGATAAGGACTTTTTAAATGAAGGCTTGTTGAATGATACTTGTTTTTATCAAAGTAAAACTTTTTTTTTGTGAATCATTTTCACAAACAGAAAATGGTTCACTTGTTCATTGATTGGTTAACTAGTCTGTTGTTTACCACAAGAAAGTATGAAATCTAAACGGCAAAATGAAAAAAAACACTACCATCTCTATTCCCCGGCAAACACACTTTCATTGTCATAGGTGCTACAGTATCTGTGTGATAAGAGGTAACAGTCACACCAGATGCGGAAGTTTTAGCACCAACTCTTTATCTGTAAACCACACACAGAAAGTTCTATTATGATATGTTTTGATGTTATCTGTCCCTGCATATAATATACTGGGATTTATGCAGAGGCAAATATTGAGGAGCTAGATCAAAAGCAGAGAAGAGTTTGGGACAGGAAGGACAGGCTATATTATTGAAACATAATCACAACAAGCAAAGCCTTTCAATTAAAAAGTAGATAACTTCATTATTCTGGACACACAAAAACTAGAATATATAAGAGTATGTTTGTTTATATCTATCATTTCCACCAATTTATATTATTATTACATTTTGTAATACGTTTTTGTAGTCTGTACAAATGCTTTCTCTGCACATTTGAATTGAGTGACTCTCAATGTGTGCGGTGACTGTCCCATTGTACGCTCATTCCTTTATATCCTGCACGTTAAAATAACAGCACTGTGTTTTTATGGGCTTTTAAGTGGGCCTCGAAGTCCAAACCACTAGAGTATGGCAGTGCCCGCACTTGGCCCAATACTGCCACAGGTTCAGCAAATGGCCAGTAACAACATACAGTACATTCACACAAGCATAACAACAACCACAATATACTAAACTATTGGTTTTAAAAGAACGGCTTATTTATAGTTTAGAATAGTTTATTTTCCAAGGTGAAAAGTCTTTTAGAAAGTCGAACCTTAAAAGGCTATTCAAGATAAACAAAAGAGTGAATACAGACAGTCTTTTGCCTAGCTGAAAAATATCAAGTTATGTACAGAAAGGAAAACATCTGGTGAAACTGCAAGGTTATAAACCTTTAATGAATCTGTTCTTGGTAATCATCCTCAATGCCTCTTTGCCAGCTAAGAGTTTTATTGCTGGCTTTATCTGACATGTTTAATACTTCTTTTAATCAACAGAAAAATCCCTGTAAGTGGTTAGGATGTCGGTGTGTGTCCACAATCTACATCTTTCTTTGTGCTCCTCGTCCTAAGGCTCGCCAGTCGCCACCCCACTTTGAGCCCTCCTTTGCGGTCATGTGACTGAGTGGACAGCAGCATGGAATGGGAGGAATGCGATCGTATGACTGTTTACCCAACCAGCATCATGAGGAATAGACCCTGCTTCACACGCTCTCTCACACATGTGTGCACATCAGAGCACCAAGATAATATACATAAACAGACCCACCCTCACATTTTCTCACGTTCTGCTCATTACTCATATTCACTTGTACCGTAGACATCTTTGCTTGTTTTACATGGGCATGTTAGGACAGCAACTTACACTATAAACTATATACTGTATATATATCAAACATTAAGAGACCATTGCAAATGATCATTTATGCATCATTTTAGATGTATTGTGTCCATAACAGTCCAGTGTCTGTTGAATTTCAACAATATCAAAAGTCAGGAGTGACAACATCCGACAGCAATGTGACAGACTGACAAGACACATGAAAACATGATAAAAATCGAGGTTATCACATATTTTTTTTTCAAGTTTCAAGTACAAATATTACTGTTTTATTGCTTAAAAGTGAATATGAACTTGTTTTCTTTGCAGTATTAGAGGTTTGAAAAATACAGAGCATCTTTTCTGTTATTTTGACCTGTGTCTCTTCATTTTCTGCAAATAGAAATACTATTATTTTTATTAATATTACTATTCTTATTTGACATTTAGGAAAAATATTGTTAGTAGTTCACAGAATGAAACAAAAATGATTTAACTTAAACACATACCTATAAATAGTCAATTGAAAAAATAATTTGAAAAAATAACAACACACGCACGCACGCACGCACACACACACACACACACACACACACAAAAATGATCGGTGTAGAATGAACACAATATTGATAATCACGTTTTTTTTATATCACAGTTATTGCCAATATCTATATATTGTGACACCGCTAATATATAAATTAAAACATCAATCAGACAAATGACAAAATGACTAATCATTAATCATTTTCTTTCCTAAAATCTACTCAATTACCTCATAGTTTTGATGCAATATCACTCAGAGAACTGATGACTGCCCATCGATCCACTGTCATCTACAAACTGCTGTGTCGCTTGACTTCCAACTCATGACTTTCAATAGCTACTGACATATCACAGCAACTAAATCATACTATACATACACTATGAATTACACATGGCCTTGACTTCATGTGTGCGTGTATACAGCACTCTGCAGAGTGAAGCTCTCACTATATAGAGAGAACTGACAGCAGATGAGATGCGTCTTTAAACCTGTACACCTGCACCCAGATACCTTTGAGTTACTAAAACAAGTGGTGTAGATGTTGATGACAGTGAGGAGAACATTGCTGAGTACGCTTCATAGTAAGCTGTCCAATAAAAGCAGGGAAGCAGTTCAAAATTTAACCATGAAAGTGAAGACTGTTCATTAAAGTTCAACTTTGTAAAATATTCTCCAAGTTCTCTGCTAAAAGGCCTTTGGCAGGGCTTAAATGTTCTTGGCAGTTTGTATGTAAGCAAACAAGTCAATTATCAACTAACAGTGCAGGGAATGCAGCGATGCATTAAAGTTTGACTGCACAGTGTGCACCTAAAATATGACAAGCCCTGGTTAAAAATACATTTCAGATTTTTTAAATCCAAGAAATCTCATATAAAATATATACTGAGAAAAGTCTCGAATGAAGGTGATTGAAAGACATCTCATTATTGTGGCAGACTAGCAAACACATTAAAAAGACATTAGAGAAAGTGGCTTTAGGAGTCAATGTGCTGTTTGTTTTATTTCCATATCACTGAACATAAGCCTATCGCTGGCCCAGAGCCCACAACAATCCATTTTGCAATCGAGTTTTTAATCGGTAAGAGATTTGCTTTTCATCAAAGTCCCTTTAGGACAAATCCATCCACTTGATGGCTATATTGGGAGCGCAGTTATTTCCAGTCATGCAAATACAACTACGTACTTGAATGGAAAAGACCAAACCCCTCAACCTACTGGGCAAGATTATGTTCTAACAACATAACTGCATTAAAAGTAATTATTCTTTAACTCAAAACAAGCAAAATAAATGTATTTAACCAGTCCAACTAATGCACATTATGAAGCCTATTATAAAGTAATGAGGTAATAAATGCCTCTGAACTGATCTCCTAGATAAGATTATATTCACAATAACTTCCATACACACAGTATGTACAAATAGTGTGTCTCAACTATATATCATCTCTCTTCCCCTTTTTTTACTGCAAAAATGTATCCAGAGTGAACTGTTCCTTACGTATTCAGAACTGATTTCTCTCAGTAAGTGGGGTCTGTCGAGATACATTGCCTGTAGACACAGCTAAGGCGGTACTTCAATCTTTAATTGCTTTGATAACAGGAAAATACCTTATTACATCATTAACATACAAAAAGCAAGAAGCATGACTAATTGCATTAACATTTTATATGTTAAATATTCATCCATCATTTGTTCTTTAAAGGGCTATCCCACGTTTTATTAGAGAACTAAGACAAATAAGACAAATCTGCTCATTCTTCTCTCCCTTAATTTCTTGCCTTTTGTCCATCTTTCATCCCCATCTTCCTTTGACCCTTATGACGGTCTATCTCTGGTCAAGTCACATGCTGATAGATTTTGACAGCTGTTATCCAGGTCACAGTATCCCTGAAGTCCATGTGTACAAATGCTGAACTCAAATAGCCATTGCAACACACAACACTGAGATCTAAGCACGATCAGCTTTGTTTATGACTCCATACATAATTTTGTGGATTTCTATTGAACCTACTGCATATGGTAATGAAATGATCAATTATAACACATTTGCAACTTTCTTATTTGACATCAGCTCAAATACTGTGTAACTAGTTAAAACATTAATTGGAAATCAATGAAGAGATCTGTCAACCTTTTCCAGGGTCAACAACCTGCGGCAGACCTTTGTGAAGACTGACAGGAAGTAGGATAATGAATAATTTCCTTGTACGAGCCATATTTCCTTCTACTGAAAATGATTCATGACATATTTAAATCAAAACGTCATAATGTTATCAAATGAGATAAATACATACATGTCAGGACTGATTATTTTATTATATTACTGTTAGATTATTTTTCAGAACAAAACTGGCAAGCAACAGATATAAAGGAGCAAAAAATGATGTGTGTGGTGCAGATTAGAAGTGAGTACTTTATGAATATCACTACATGCAAAATCTGAGTACTGTGCATGTTATTATAAATATAATGATTTCGGAAGTATATATATATTGTATAATTACTGCAAATCCGGTCATCACTCTTAAAGGAATTCAACAATATTAAGATGGTAAAGATGAGGTAAAACGAGGTATGAAGTGATGCTTAATGGAGGTAATGGCAGAAGTGCTGCAGTGGTGCTACAGAAAGATTACACAGCACATCTAGTGATGAGGCTGAAAATAAATGCTTTGGAGCACAAAAGATTAACCCTTTCCTTTCGGTGGGACAGACTGTTGTTGGTGATTAAATGTCTGATTAACACACCGTGGAGTCATGGGTTCAAGCATTGTGCTTGTGAGGCCACGTCACAGATAGAGGTACAGTACACACACTGCTATATATATATAGGCTATATTGATTATTTGGCGCAGATTGGTTATCTGTAAAAATCAACACTGGCAGTTGTTTATCCTTTGTGCTCCTCTAGTGCTGCCGCTCAGTTTTCTCCTTAGTGTTTAGATTAAAGTATGTTGTGTTATATGGAGTAGAACTTTTGTTCATTTCACATGTAACGGTTTCATTTTTATTTATATGAAGTGTTTTGGTTTAGCGTTTAAAGCTCATGAAAAGATTTCATTCATGTTATTGATTTTTTCCCCACCTTAGTTATCACCATCTGCAACATCCACTATAGGTAGACCTTTTGTCCCAGACCATGTAACATGCCCTCTGACCTCAGCTTTCTTCTGGTGATTCTCTAAAAGCAGACAGCTGCATATAGACTTGTAGGAACGTTAGATAACACGGCAGGAGGCTTTCTGTGAGGATGCAAAACATCAGCTGGTGCTTTTCAAGAGGAGAAGTGCCATCTCCTAAGAGCATCCTCACAGCACACACAACATAGCACCAGTGCTTAGTTATTCACCATGTGTTCACTAGGGTTCATGTATGTTTGTATGTGATTTTTCTCATGGAAATCCCAGCATTCAGTTTATGAATCTAAAGAGCGGGAAAGAAACTGCCACCACAACCCTAACCCAGTAGCAGCCCCTAATTTTCATGTCCGGACCCCCAAGGGTTCTGATTGCTTCTATAGATGGTTTAATACAAATAAAGACACATGCCCCTGACCCGAAGTTAACTTCCGGTCTGTGTTGGTTGATCGGTCTGGCTGGCTAATAATATAACTATTTATATTTTATTTTATTTTATTTTA
This sequence comes from Oreonectes daqikongensis, assembly GCA_026939265.1. Taxonomy (NCBI): domain Eukaryota; kingdom Metazoa; phylum Chordata; class Actinopteri; order Cypriniformes; family Nemacheilidae; genus Oreonectes; species Oreonectes daqikongensis. Next base: position 647,306 of record JAOTQM010000074.1, read on the forward strand.
TTTATATAAATACTTTACTATATTACTTTTATTGTGTAATAATTATATTAGCCTATATAAACAATTTGTTATTTTATTGTATACCAATTCTATTAAATAATTTGTTGAATGGGTCAAGTAACGGTTCTTCTACTGGTAACCTTTGCTTGTTATCAAAAATAATCTACAGGGACTCTACTCTATTCTAAACACATCTACTAGTACTTTTTAAGCGGCTAACAAGTTAACAAATTACTTTATATTTTTCCAGTTAAAAACTTAATATTGTCTTGTCACACCCTGTACACGACTTTTTCCCTTCTCATTACCGACACAGGTAGTTTTCCACATTTAAAGAAATTCTACATGTATAATAGTCTATTATATTATGTAGGCCTATGATTAATAACAACTTGCATAATGGCTTTGCTTGTTTTTACTCAAATATGCTGTGAGATTAACAGTTTAAAATGGTTACGGTAATGAGACTTTTAAAGGCCTTTTTTGTAATTTTTGTATTCTATTAAACTGTCAGTAAAAGTTTAGAAATGAATGCCTTTAAACATATCATACCTTATTAATATAAAGAAAATTTGTTAATACAAATGTTTTTAAGAAAATCATGTTTGAGCAAGATTCCGTGATTCACTAGATGGTTGTATACCATCTACAGTTATATTCTTAGATAGTAACCCCCCCAAAGAAGAATTCAGGCTATGTGACTGCCCTAAAGAGTGAGTGCCATCTACAGTTATAAGTGTTAGTGTGTGTGCCAACATTAATTTACCCTTATCTTTTCTATTTTCATATTTGAAAGAATGTATATTGTTTTAATAGGCATTGCTTTGGCAATACTGCACTGCAATCATGCCAATAAAGCTTGTTTTCAGTTTAGAGAGTGAGAGCGAAAGCGAAAGCGAGAGAGCGAGAGAGAGCGAGAGCGAGAGAGAGCGAGAGAGAGAGAGAGAGAGAAAGAGAGAGAGAGCGAGAGAGAGCGAGAGAGAGAGAGAGAGAGAGAGAGAGAGAGAGAGAGAGAGAGAGAGAGAGAGAGAGAGAGAGAGAGAGAGAGAGAGAGAGAGAGAGAGAGAGAGAGAGAGAGCGAGAGAGAGAGAGAGAGAAAGAGAGAGAGAGAGAAAGAGAGAGAGAGCGAGAGAGAGAGAGAGCGAGAGAGAGAGAGAGAGAGAGAGTTCACCCCAAATTACCCACATTCTCCAGCATCAATTACCATTCTGAATTCCCACAACAACACACACACTCAAACAACATTCCTTTTCCTCTCTGTAAAGCTGGCACACAGCCTCAGGGAAGCCCACACTACTCAGAAAAGGGGCTCATCCTTTTCTACAGTGAATTTAGAGGTACAAATCCTAATGGACAGCAGCTAAAATTTCAAGAATGAAACCAAGGATGTCAAGTGTAATTTTGCAGACACCTGCCTGTAATTTTTTTAAGTGAACCCCAAAGACTAGCCATTTCAGGTGTGTTTAGTCGAGACGCAACTTTAGAAAGGAAAACCTTGACTATGTCTATCATTAACAAAGTGACATGGGAACAAAAACAAGCCTGTGTATCTTACAGTGGGAACAGATTATTTCATTACGCAAGCAAGCATAATCTACACAGGTAGCATGCAAATCTGCATTGCACATGCATTTCTCTTAAAATATTTGACAAAAAGGCTATACATTGTAGTGCAATAGCCTACATCCTGTACACTGTTAAGGTAAGATTCATGTCAAACCCTATATAGCCTATACAAGACATCTGTCAGGAACTGTTAAGGAACATTTAGAATTTCGTAAGAAAAAAGGTAAAGCTACCCTACATCTAGCTCGGCACTTTTTTTCCTGAAATTGATCACAAGTAAGTCCCGCCCTATAGTAAATAACCTCTCTTGCGACAGCACTGGGTTTAAAAGCGTACACGCAGCTAAAAGAACGTGTTTTGACTGCTGCGCTTGCCATTTATTGCTCACAACGGACAACGGTGAAACGAGGGCATTGGTGGATGCCAGGAGGTGCCCATGTGTTTCGGTGCTGCTCTTTGTTATGTAAATAAGGTGTATAGTCTGGATAAATCGTCCTGACCACTCCCCACTCCTGTTTCCTCCAGCGCCTGTGACTGAAAAGGCTACTGCATCCTTCCACGAGCTCTATATCTTCACTTCCATGCCATTGATTTATATGTGTCATAAACATGTTAATTTATGAGTATTATACAGTTAAAGCAACACACACACTGATATTACACTGCTTTTGAAACTCTTATGATTTCATTTGAATGTCAAGAGTACAGTACATGTACAAACTATAGTGGCAACAGGAGCACGTTATCTAGTTTCTAGTATCATGCATGCTGACTATTTGTCTCCATTTCAAAGTCCAAATATCTTCTTCCAGAAGCCACGATATGAACCTGTCCTACATTCCCAAACTAGCCCCCCTAATATATCCGCCCCTCTGAGCAAACATTTCCGCTTCATGTGCCTTATAATAGATTATTTAAATCTACTGATATTGTTTCCATCACGGTTATTATAGCACCAGTGCCGTTATATACTCCCATGTAGGCAAAAGTGCGGTTACGATTTTTTTTTCATCGCAACCAAAAAGTTGAACTCGCAACCATTGCGCTTCTGTCAAGATTCATGTTAAATGACACCGAAAACATTATTTAAAAAGGAGAGCAAACCGTAGAAAGTAAACGCTGAGCGCTGCAACAAGCAAGGTGCAAGATTTCTCTCACCAGTCTCACATGTCCTGACAGATACAAAGAAATACACGTTTATACGAAACACGCGCAACTTAAAACACAACACAAACGTTATCTTCATCTTGTATTACCTTGCACGGATAATCCACAGTAACCCAGAGAAAGTAGACAGAAGAACCAGATATTCTCCACCGCCATGTACAGCTTTTGATTTCCAGCAGCAGCGGGGTAAAGCAGAGTGTGCTTTATATGACCGCTATAGCTACATGCATACAATGGAATCCGTATTAAATCGCTTCTGATTTCAGTGGTTGCGCGTAATTTCACTTATATCACTGCAACGTGCTTCCCCCAACCTATAAACATAACGTGCTTGTATTAGTCGGGGAAGAGTCGTCGTGTCTCTCGGCGCCTCATCGCCATGTTGTGTCCAAATGTAAGTGTGCGATAGTGTGTGTGTGTGTGTTAGGTCTCTTTACACACAAACGCGCTCACATGCACACACACACTAGTGAGTCCCGCTTATAGGTGTCCACTGGAGCTGCATGAAACGCTGCCTGTATCCTCACACACCCCCTTTCCATGTTACACATGCTTGTTTCCTGCAACCTGCAAACGCGCTGCGCCAAACTCACGCTTCAACGACGCTAAACATATGTTGCGCTACATTGATTCACTTAGAGCTTCATTTGTCAATTAGTAGCAATTACAAATATGTTTCGCCATATAATGTGCTAATCCCCCACTTATTTATTCACAGTCCATCTTGTGTTTCTGTTTTGGTAAAAATGTGTTAAAACTTTGATATTAATATTTGACCACAGAAGACACTAAATGTATGTGCCACTATAGATGAGTAACGTACAGTAAGACTAATAATGTCCACAAAATGAACTTGTTTGGTCATAAGCAAGTGGTGGATTCTGTTGTGCACACATGGGTTGCAAGACCCTTCCATGCCATGACCTTCAAAGGGGCTGGGAGAAATTTCCCTCTCCTGGTGTCTGAGGGGGTGAGAGATCACATGTGCATCTGTGTCATGTGCTCCTACAGGCTGAGCTAGGATCCCACATTGCCTGGACACTGCCATGTGCACGGGACACCCACTGGCAGCCAGCTGGGGTCAGCTTAACAATGCAGACTCACAGGAGACAGAAGGTATAAGACTCATTTGCACATGCTCTTCTTCCAAACGCAATGCATTTTATGAACATTGTGTATTGTGTAAATTATTGTGTTATTTGTACTGCTCCAGGTGTGTGTTCACAGTGTGTGTGTGTGTGTGTGTGTGTGTGTGTGTGTGTGTGTGTGCCACATTTCTTTCACTTACTTTGTACTATCATGTTTAATCTCAATTACATTGATAAAATTCATTTATTTTTTAAATGAATAAATGTTGCAGTGTATTCTAAATAGTGTACATATTTCAGCTAACAGTATTTTTTTTAAATACATGTGATACACTCTGCACTGAACCGTTTTGTCAGGCAACATCTGTAAATTAACTGCTTTTATTCAGGCCAAAATATGTTATTTAATATTTAAGCAGTTGTGTACCCAAAATTTGAAATTCTGTCATCATTTACCCACAACCTGTATGATTTTCTTTCCTCTGCAGAACACAAAGGAAGATATTTTGAAGAATGTTGATAACCGAAAACCATAGTCGCCAATGGTTTTGTGTCCAAACAATAGAAGTGAATGGGGACCAACGGTTTTTGATTACCAACATTCTTCAAAATATCTTCTTTTGTGTTCTGTAGGTTTAAAATGTCAATAGTGTGAGAAAATGATGACAGAATTTTAGTTCACTCCTTTAACCTGACTATATTGGGTTACACCAATTAAAATTATTTTTAAGCATTATATAAGGTAGCACTAGCTCCTTAAAGTAATATATTTCTTTACGTTTTTTCTGTGTATGCAAATAGAAAAGTTGACGATTGAATGTTGACAAAAAATCATCACCCACATATAGTGCAAAAAATGTTGTACTTGCTTATCCATCTTTTTTTCCCTGTAAATTCAAAGATTATTAAAGGAAACATACATGTCACAAAACTAAAAACCTTAAAACCAACATTAAAGGTATCGGGTGTAAATGATGTGATAATTTAACAAAATAACGTACAACAGATGGCAACATCTTGAGGAGAGGGCCCGGCCTCATATGTTTACTGGGCAGATTAGAAAGTCTTCTGAAGCCATGGGAGATTATTATGCAAACATTTATTCATTACCCATGGAAACACGCCTCATGGAATATACTTCATATTGTGTGTATACATAGATTTTGCCTGAGGCGCATAATGCTCAGAATGGGCTGAGATATTTCTCTTCCAATGCAAACTGTCCTGATGGGGTTCCTGGGGGTAATCCTATCCAAACCCCAGAGGGACAAACAGATCAAAGAATGGGATTCTCTCCAGACAGCACTGCTCCTGTGAGTAGAGTGTGTTCACTCAGTAAATATCTCCTGCCTCTCTCTATGCTGTCATGATCGAAGATTACTTTGCTTTCACCACATCACAGACACTTTTGTCATGACATAATGGAGTGGTAGGAGTATGTATGTGTGGTAGGAGATATGCGCTTGTTGTTATTAGCGTGGGCTGCACGAATAACAATAAACAAAAATGAATGATAATATATGCATAAAGATACAGCCATAAACACAAGCATGCTGTATACACATGAATATTTAGGGTGATGAAATGGCTGTGATGATTACGAATATGCCACAAAAGTATGTGTTGGTGGAAATATATAGCATACAATACTAAAACATTTACTGATCTAATTCTAAGAAATGTGAAAGAATGGCAGATATCAGATGTCTTTGTAGTTAGAAAAAGTGCCCTAAGGTTGATTTACAGCCTAAGCAAATGAGAAAAGCTTTTGATCCACAGTGCAAAGTACATGCCAGTGAATTGAATGCCAAGGTATTTCCAAATATTTTTTGTTACAGTGCAAGTCAATGAATTGAATTGTGTTTAGATTCATATCTGAATTATAAAATCAATACGATATGTTTTCAGAGTTAAAGACTCTGAGAGATGACATGAAGCCATTAAAACAAGATTTCTTTTAAAAAAGTAAAGACTGAGACCTACAGTATAGGCTTATTTCTGAGAAAGCTGTTGCTTCAGGGTGCATGACATGGATTGTATTTTTAATAAATTTACTTTGACATTGGACTTTTCAGTCAAGCTTTAATATTTTAACCGGTTTTTAATTACATTTAAAGGCAGCAAAATAAAGTTCCCTTCAGGTAGAACAAAGTTTAAGAGTCACCCAGAAGAGCCAGTCCCCAAATATGGTGGTGTTGTAAATAACTGCCCTGCCCAGTTACAACCCCATTCCTCTGCCATTGTATGAACACCAAATTTATGCTTGGCACAGTGGGCATGTCACCATGGTTACTGAGACTCAGGAGTGGCACACAGGACAAAAAGATCAGCGATACAATTGGTGGTCCTGAACCACTTGGATACGCTGGCATGAGGCCCAGAGAGGGAGTGGAGAGGTATGTATGCTGCTACTGTAAGAATGGGGAGGCATGTTTACCATTACCCAGGCAGTAGCATGAAATCTGCGGAAATCTCAGCACAATGGCCCTGCTTTGCTTTGTTACTTTTTTTTTTTACTTTTGTTTTTAGAAGTTTCAACGTGAACTATTGTTGTGGTTGCAAGTATGACAGAACCGCTCTTGTTTGCTTCAATGATCCCCATCTTTTCCTGCTTTTTTCCTGGGAATAAGCTATTGCTTGTTATTGTTTCCCTGATCATTTCCTTGTGCAGAAGTTGAGGCACTTTCGAAGAACCAGTGAATTTTTGAACACATCAGGCTCTCATAGTAGATAAGAGGATGATGCTATAATTATACAAAACACATAAAAACACATTGAGGGTCTTTACTCATCAATGGAACATGTCATACATATGAGATCTCAAAATGTAATTTATTAAAATGAGAGTGTGGTGAAGAATTTTGAAATCATCATCTTTCATTTATTACACATTCGGCTCACACAGGCATCAAGACACATAAGAAAGACTCTTAACCTTGTGTGTAAGATGAAAAGTGAGACCGGAGACAGATTGAGAGAAAGTGAGTGCAGTGAGCTTGGAAAGTAAGACATGTGGACAATAGGAGAGTGGGAGTGGCTGACAGCAGTCGGATAGAAGCAGTTCAGTGTCCTCCTCCTGGGAAAGCGCTCATTAGACACTAAACCTGCCTGTGTCCTGCCCTCCCTATTAACAATACACACAGCTCAGTGAAGATCCAGCCTCACAGTGATCTGATACCTCTCTGATGCCTGTCCATCAACACCCACATAGCTGGATAAATCTCATATTGTTTATTACAACAGTGTGGCCCAATAAAGTATTACTACATGAACATCTTCGCATTATAGAAATGGCATTTCTACTAAGCAAAACAGACATTTTTCTAAACCAAGACGAGCAGTATTTGGGCACTTTCTGGATGTTGGACTGAGAAAAACTGACTTCTTGAGAGTCACTTAAAAGCATCATGCTTTCCTGTAGCTCAGTGGTTAGAGCATGGCGCTAGCAACGCCAAGGTCATGGGTTCGATCCAAGGGATTGCACATATTCAGAAACAAATGTATAATCTATAACGCTTTGGATAAAAGCGTCTGCCAAATGGGCAAATCTTGGGCAATCACCAGACAATTGTAAAAATACGAGATTTAATTTATCACTGTTCTCTGAAGGTTTAGCATCAATTGTTTGCAGATCCCACTTGTTGATTTTTTTGTATGTAACCGATTGAAATTCAGTCATTGAGATTTTTAATGCGACTGAAAGTGATAGGTCACACAAATATGAAAATTCTTCCATCATTTATTCACCCTCTTGTCATTTCAAACCTTATGACTTTCTTTCTTTCGCAGAACAAAAAATATATTTTTATAAAAATATAAAAAGAATGTTGGTAACTGGTATCCATACAGTAAAAGTGAATGAACTTACTTCAAAATATATTATTTTGTGTTTGGCAGAAGAAAGAAAGCCATACAGGTTTGAAATGACAAGCGGGTGAGTAAATAATAGTATTCAAATACCACCACTGAAAGTACTGTCTAACCCCTATTTTCCTAAATCACTGTATTGGTGATGAAGAGTAGCGCAAGGTGACAGTGCTCAAAAAGAGTATAGTATTTAAAACTAGATGCTGGTTATAGGTGGGATGCACTCAGTTAGACCACCATGTCATTGTGAATGTGTCATCAATAGGAGCGTTGTTAGCCAGCAGAAGGTGAACCCTTTCCCAGCGTACACTTATGTACATTAGGGATCTACTGAATGTCATTAATGCTTTGCTTCTAACAAGAAGTGGGAAGAATATAGTAAGACTTAACTTGATAAATATTCATGAACTGTCGAGAAAGAGTGAGACAGAGAGAGAATAAAGAGAGGAGAAACATGGCAAAATAGTATAATGGAAGGATGGGAGCAGGAAGAAAAATATGAGGAAAAAAGGGACAGGACAGAAAAGATGAGAAATGTTGTTTGGTAAAAGACCTACAGATGAAAAGGCAATTGATTCAGTATAAGTAAGTAAAAATAAGAACAAAAGATAAATATAGCTGCAAGCAGCAATTTTGGGGTCAAGCCCAACAAGAAATATTTTGAGTTTATAATATCTCAATATTTTGAGAACACAATGAAATGGCTTATAACTTTTGACCACTAATGGGTGCTGTCAGATGATGATACATTAATGATACAATTCATTGATGCTGTATACAAGAATCATTTGACCAATCAAAAAGCTTTTAATAACCTTTATTTAGGGATGTCTCTAAAAGCCATATACCAAATTCAGTACAAACCAGACAGCCTTTGTAGGAGGAGTTTGAAAAAAGTATGTTTTCTATATAATTCAATATAACGGACGGGAAGTCTGGTGGAATATGACAACTGTGATATCAATGAACTCTGCTTGAGCCAACAAATATACTAATGTGAATCGAATAACATTCTGTTGATTTCCTCATGTTACAAGCATTTTATTACATTTTAATATCTCTTGACCACTAAGGATTTGCCATTGCGTTTGTAAAATACTACATTTTATGACAAAATTTTAAGGAACACTGGGTATCGATTGACTTGGCATGCCTTGAGAAATCAAATAAGATCACTCTCATAATTTTTTTATTTTAAAAGTTATAAGCAAAAATAGTCATTTTCATATCTCCGGACCACAAGGTGGCTGAAATGGTGTATGTCACCTAGACTAAAAGTCTGGAAGAGCCACGGGTCTTTAAAATCGGATTTTAATTTCCACTTTTTTGTCTTGATTGAATTTTGTGTAAAATTACACGAAAGTACTAGTACTATATACTACTAAATCCCAGTGAATCTCTGGTAATCAGTGGTGGAAATGGTAGAGTCACTAGGGTGATATTTTTAAAAATACCACTATATTTCAGTATGAAATGTGCATAGCGTTTGGAGGCCATATCAGTGTTATGTCAATGTAATGTATTCTAATACAAATACTATCATCATATTTTCTAGCAGAACAGATTATGGAGGCCGTTTTGTACAGAATCCACAGAAGAGTGGATAGTCTTTTGTAGTTTTTCTTGTTGATGAGTTTACCGCATGTTTGTCCATGTATTTCTCTTGTAGTTTGTCGTTGTTGGTGTCGTTTCAAGCTCTCTGTTTTGTTTCATGTCATAGTCTCTTGTTTCCTTGTTCATCGTGTTAGTTGTTACTTTATTAAAACTCACACTGCATATGGATCCGCTCCCTGCCTGGTTTTCCCATCTCGTAATAGCCAGGCTGGAAAGACCAGCATGACCCAGCTAAGACCAGCCAACAGTTTTAGCAACTTTTATTTCCTGCTTTTCAGTTATACACACTTATTTTTATTTGGTTATTAAATTTCTCATATTAGAAATTATTTATTTGGCTGAAGTTCATACTTGCTTAATCTGCAAATAGTTCAAGTAAATAAAAAAATCAGTTTTAAACAACTCAAAATGAAGAAAATGTAACAGGAACTCAGGAACTAATAGAATTTATTTTATAAAATTAATCTTACACTATTTCAATTCAATTTGCAGCTTTACAGAAAATGCATGTTTCTTCAAGGTTACCACACAAAACCTCTTACAAGATGTGATATCAGAATATATATATACAGTATACATTCTATTATTTACAATTAAAAAAAATATTGTGCATTTTAAAGCAATGATAAAGTTATCATAGAGATTACCATATTTGTAAAATTCATGAGTTTTGTATGACGATCCAGAGCTTAAGTCATCTAGAGATCATGTGAAGTCTTCATAAGAGTCTAGATCTAAACTGGAGCTGGTGTAGTCTCTAGTTTTCTCGGGATGGGCACCCGAGGTAGAAACAGAAAACAGATGGAGAATAATTATTATAGTCGCTGTTCATAACATTTCAGGTACATATAATCATTTGCGTTTAATCTGATATATAACTGGACAGATAGACTGTAATGGTTTAGACTACCATCGGGTGTGTGTGACATGAATAAACAAATGATGCGTTTTAAAACAACGTAAGAGTTGCTTAGTGTGCACCAATGAAACCCGCTTATGGCAGCTTAAACATTCACAAATATGTAATGGTACAGCTGAAGTGGTCAAGTAAAACAGCTTGTGTGACTTGCATCCTATGCTTATATTTTCACATTTAAGATCATAAATCGTTTTAATAAATCCAGGTTGGTTGTCCAAACCATTGCAGTTTATCTGTCCTTCTGGTTTTCTTCCCACCTCTGCCTCGCTTTCAATTTCAACATGGCAGCCGAGTGAAATCAGTCTATTGCAACAAACCGCTCACTCCACCCCTCCCATTTGAAGCGCTACGGAGGCTAAAGATGTTGTCTCGTTTTCATTTCTTTTCCAAAAGAGATAACATATTTACGAAATGTGCTCTGTAGAGCAGTTTGTCTGTTTAAGGATACTATAGAAACACCATGGCAAATTTTATGTAAGGTGACCCACGGTTTATGTAGATAAAAATAGCTCATTCTAAGGTAAGAAAAACATAATGCTTCATTATGTAAGGTCTTTATACACTTTTTGTTATATATTTTTGTCAATAGAGCCTCCAAAAAATGACACACTGGACCTTTAAGGCGCACTGGCCCGATCTAAACTCATAACACGTTTAAATTAGGGCTGTCAAATGATTAATCACGATTAATCGCATCCAGAATAAAAGTTAGTGTTTACATAATTTATGTCTGTGTACTGTGCATATTAATTTTTTATTTATGAAAACATACAAATGCATGCATATATTTAAGAAAAATATAAAAATTAATAAACATTTAAATATAATTTCAATTATTGGTAAATATAAATAGATAGCCTACTTCTAAACATTTCCTAAATGTATGCATTTATAAATACAAAATTAATATGCACAGTACACAGACATATACTATGTAAACACAAACTTTTATTCTGAATTTAATTGTTTGACAGCCCTAGTTTAAATACAATCCAATTAAAAAACTACAACTCCCAAATGTAGGGATGCACCAATCCGATACTCAGGGCCGATACCGACCTTTTTTGCTGGATCGGGTATCGGACTGATGAGTTCGATCCAAATAAATGTTTTCATGCACTATAGCATAATTAAAGAGTACATTCCACAAGATTATTTCATGCCGTGTGTAATGTTGCCATGTTTGAAAGTAAGCAGTCTGCCAAGTTGTGAATTCGAAGGTGAACTGTCACAGGGATCCTGTGACAAGAGACTTTTATTTTGAAATGGACTCTTGTCTTAAGCTGGATTTACACTACGACACATACATTACATACATTTCTGTTATGAGCATATTTTACATCAGTTAACGCAGAAATGTTTGTATTTCCATCAATGTGTTGTTGTTTGATGCTGTCTGGGATGTAATACTGGTTGTTGACTTCTAAGTAAAATGTTGAATCAGTTTATGGTACGCATTCATAGAAGAGTGTGGTAAAGAAATAAGTACAAAAGAAATAGATCATTTGGAAAATGCTAATGTTAGTCTGCTAGCAGTGCAATCATTTGATCCCATCATAAAAAGCCACGTCTCCTCCGAAAACACATGAGCGCGCACAGACGGGTCGGTTCCAGAGAAGTCATGTCACATTCACCGGTGAGAAATCATAACAGTACAAGTGCCATCTGTGGTTGGTTTAGGAGGAAGATTTCCAGGTGTATGCTCTCTGTCCGCCATTATCCTGCTGCCTGAACATTGCACATGAGCGCGCTGATGACGTATGAGGTCAATGATTGGGCAAACGTTCTTTGTTTCTACGCCTTTCACAGACGATATAATTAATCATAAAAATACCAATGTTTCATTTAACTTATTGATTGCTATCAGGATGTTAACCAGCATAACGAAAAACATTTCTAGACAGGATTGCCTACTCTGCCTTTAAGCATACAGAGTATACGTGCGTATGGCCCCAACTACACCACTGATCATTAGTTATAATACATTGAAAAGATACATTTTGATTTGAAGTATTTCACACATATTCATATAACACATCTATAATATGTTACTATTCATAAACTATTGATTTGTTGTAATAATTACATTTTTATGTTCTAGGTCACTTGAGAAAAATATTTCTCTTGACCTTGTATGCTTTAATTTCTGTTTTGCACATTTGGTGACATGGAGCAAATAATGATGAAGCATCCAAACATAGACAGGAATGAATATAATGTTTAAAAGCATCTCAAAAAACTGCACGGCCGTGACCATATTATTAAGTAAGCTGACCCTAAACATTTGAATGGAAGTGAAGTAATGATATTATTCGACGTTACCATCTGTATTTCTGTCAGCTGGCACAGTGACCACATCAGTAGCCTGATCTGTTCTCCATGTCCAAAACAAATCTATCTCTTCGTCTCTTTCACAATCGATCGATGGTGCAGGTGTACAGTGTTTGTACATACATGCCAAATTTCTGACCCATCTTCACTGATAGTAAACTGCAGTAAGTCAACCGTAAGTGAGCGAGTAGCAGAGTGAGCAAAGCGAGTGGATTAGCCTCTATATATAGCCTACACTGACGCTATATGACATGAGATGTTCTGATGACGCAGATGTTCATTGTTAGAACTTTTTGTGGCCGGTTGAAAAGCCGCAGGCGTGACTGGCCACGCGTAGCACAAAGAGCTCATTGGCCAGTTTCTCTAACTGGTGTTTTGAAGAGTACAGGTTTTTATTTTACTTAAATTAATAAATATTTTGTTATGAATCTGTAATGAATACAGGTGTTTGTTATGTTTGTGAGTGTCTATAAATGTCAATATTCATTTGTTTTAAGGGATTTAATGTCATGTATTAATAATTTATTGCATTTAAAACACTGTTTATCATTTAATAAAGTGTATTTAAGCACTCATTTAAGGAACATGTCTGTTTTCAGTACAATAGACGTTGTCTGCCGTTGGATCTGATCTAAATATTAAAATACGATAAAAAATTCAAAGTAATGTTTTTTAATTGAAACAAAAATAAATATAGCTGCGAGCAGCAATTACAGGGTTAAGCCCAACAATGGCCCGACAAAAATATATTGGACATCGAATTGGCATAAGCCAAGGGTTCATAAAGAAAATAATTTTGTTTCTAGGATGTACAGTTCAAAAGTTATAGGCAAAAATCTATGTTGAAGTTTGGGTTAGATACTCCATATTTGCCATGGTAATATTTCAGACTGTCCTCTGTGTGTGTGCCAAATTTCACAACTTTCCCACGTACAGTTCTATGGGCTGCCATAGACTTCCATGTCAGTATTTTGGTTCCTTTCTAAATTATGATAATTTTTAAGTGCATTTGAACAATAATTTTAATTTATGTGAGGTAAAATGCAGCCAAATTTCCCTATTTTCTTGCTGGTTTGTAACACATATTTAAATTTTAACATCATTACTGATACTTTTTGTTGTGTTTTGACCTATCACACTCCCATTCTAATGGTTCTCCCCTTTAAAAATCCTAAAATATTGCCCTTTTTAGCTTTCACATCAGCAAAGAGAGTTTTATCATTTTACAAATGTTTTCCTTCACCAAAGCCATATATTCAAAGAAGTAGGTCTATATTGAACATTTAGTACAATATAAACCTAAATCTTTAACATCATTAGCATTTATATTTGTCAAATCATTTTGAATTAAATGTGCAGCTGAAATACTTGGAGACTGCTAATGGTTATGTGGGGAAAAACAGTTCACTCTCTTTGGCAATAAACATGTTTAATTGTTTTTTAGTAAGTGCTTGGGCAGTACAGCAAAGCATTTTTAAAAATGCTTAAAGAGGCTATAATCAACTGAGTACGATACATACATCAGCAAAACATATCTCTCAGGGATCCAACAAGCAGCACAAAACCAATACACAGTTCAAAACAATAAGAAAAAGAGGGAAATGAAAATATTTACTGTATATAAATAACTCCAGATCAGGTAACACTAGATTTCAAAAGACGTTCTTCCTTCTCAAGACAAAATGAGAACAATAATCAGGTTAGATTTCATATCAACAGTTTCAAAATGCTGGATACACACTGTCATCTTGGCATAAAAAACCCTGAGTAACCCATGAGATCAAGTCATAAAAGATATGAAGTTCAGTCAACTTTGGGATGTGATGATGGATCTCGGAAAAAGCCTTGGGGACTTGATCACATTAAATGTGACTTCCAGGTCATAATCATCTGCAGTTCATTCAGAATTCAGTAAATAACGGCAGTGGAGTGTTGCCCTACTATTCTGAATTTCTAAATTGAGCAATTCCAGCATTGTTATAGACAACACATATATAATTACATATATATATATATATATACACACACATAAATAAACATCAGACTACATTGATTAAGCATACAGGTCATTTTAAAATGTAGAGGGCAGAGATTTAAAACATTGACAGGACAGAAACACCAAATTAATACAGTAAAACTGACACTCACATTGTAAAAAAGCCTGATATGATTAATCACAATTAGTCAAGCAGGGGTTACCTGATACCTGCCAAGTATCATCCGTACACTGGTATGTTGGCTAGCTAGCTAACAAATTTCCACACACTTCCATAAATAAATAAGTGCATAAACATGCTGTCCTGTTCAAAATGTACATATTTAGATATGCTGTGTTAGAAATGGTCATGCTAATGAGAAACCATTAGTAAAACACAACCTTGACGAAGGTTAGGTACGCACAAAAGGTCAGAATACAAACTCAGGGTTAAAAACTGACCTGCTCAACAAGGTAACTAAAGAGACACTGTTTGCAAGTAAAACAGAAATGCAACATTAATAAGTAACTTTCTTGGCTGTGCATTCTCTGCAGAAATGGCGCAATGGCATATCCAAAAAAGTTAGTATGTCTGCACTCCAAAGTACAGGCCTAAAACAGGAAAATAGTTTTGTTCTATTTACTGTATATATATCTACATTCTAAGGTTGACCGTAGTCTGGAATTGCCCAATTTATTTATAGTGGCGTTGTACTACAGCAGGTTGAGTTTTGAAGTAAGCAATATTTAAAGAGAAAAAAAAACTTCATTTCATTCCAATGTACTGCATCATCGTGGTTGTTTTGTGAGAATGGTGTGCTCTGCAGAAACTGTGCACAGCACTTGAGCTGATTTTAGGTGAGCTGATGGAGATTAACAGTGGCAGGAGTAAGCAGTCCAAACTACTGTTGTTTGCACTCTGCAGGCTGAGGATCCCCACTCTGAAAAAAAGACAAAAAAATATCTTATTATGTAAGAAAACCTCAGGGCAGAAACAGGACAGGATCAAAAGAAAAGGTAACCAATAGAGATATATCTATATTAAAACATCAATGATATAACTAAGGGTTGATATGTTAGCAGGATGACAAAGGCATAGAAGCACCTCGATCCAAATTCTCAGACGTAGCATTCAGGATACATTTTTGCACGTTGATGAGAAGTGCCAATCCTTAGAAAACTCATCAATAGCAAAACAAATACATATTCTCTTTTCTTGTACTGAGAATTCGGACAAGGCCCTAATGATATTCAAAGAATGATATGGGTATGGGACAGCAGACTTAAGGAGAGGAATGAGGACATGGCATGACACTGGAGGAAAACGACAGTGCCGGTCTGGAATGGACTCATGACATTTCTTTCTTACCTAGAAATGTATGAGGTGGGAATGACTTATGCCTGTAACTAACATTCATCCAAAGAAAAACAGACAGAAAATGAGTAATTACAGAGATTGAGACATGCTGCACAAAGTGAAAACGCAATAATCCATTTTTTCGACTAATGGCTGGAATACACTACACAATCTGAACAGATTCGTTTTTAACACAAACTCTCAAAGAATCACACACCTCATTGGTCATATATATTCTGTTAAGTTTAAGAAGTGACGACAGCATTTAAATACAGGAGTGAATGCCCTAAATTGTTGTTCAGCTCATAAAGTTATTAAAGTAGGAGCCTGTCGAAATATTTCAGTCTCCAATATAAAGCATTTAGATTTCTTTCTGTTTATTATGGGCTTGTTCTTGTTCACCGTTTTTTCTTGCAAGATCTGGCAACGCGAGTATATAAACGCATACAGTCATACAAAAAACAGACATGTCCTTAATGCATGTTTAAATGCGCTCTTGTTGGGCAGATGATGTACATGTTCTAAAATTGCCAAACACGTCAAACGTGTTTTGATATCCTCTGACTGGATGAAAGTCTGTTCCTATAATACACACATATGTGATTTTCTGTGAAATTTGTCAACAGACTGCCCAAAATCTACAGACTAACACAGACTTTCCACAGCAACTGTCGACTCGTCCAGGCTAAAACTTCATGGAAAAACTGTGCAAGTCATGTTGTGTTTCCAGCAATAATGCAAAATCTAACTGACCTTAGCATTTGAATTCCCCTCCTCTTCATCATCTTCATCCTCGTCTTCTTGGTCCTAATGCACACAAAACACAGTTATCATATTCAAACATAATACTGCAAAAAACCATGACAAATGATCAGGTGCGATTTTAAATGTCAGGTTAAATACATTCTGGATGAACTCACCTCCTCTTCACCCTCATCTAGTTCTTCCTCAAACTGTCAGACATTACAAACACAGGCATACATATACAAATTAATGCACTGAAATATTCCACTAAACTAATAAATCATAAAACATGAAGCAGTTGTTGTAAATACGTACACTCTCATCATCTTCCAGGGCTTCTCCTGTAAAATACAGAACTGCTCTCGGCACAATTCTTTCCCTGAAGAAATGGCCGATTTCAAAATCTGTGGCTAAAGTGTACTCTGCGTCCTCATCCTGTTATAAAGAACACATGCGTTTCAAAACAAACAACCACTCCCGTCTAACACTACACACATGTTAAATACAGTTGTAGTCAAAAGTTTACATCCCCCTTGCAGAATCTGGAAAATGCTAAAAAGTTTGTAAAAAATAAGAGGAATTTAGAAAATTGAGGTTTATTTTTAATTTAGTCCTGCCCTGAGCAAGTTATTTCACAAAAGAAATGTTAACATAAAGTTTACACCAAAGAATATTAAGATAATTTCTAAAAATAGCCCAGTGCAAAAGTTTACATCCCCCTGATTCTTAATACTGTATGATGTTACCTAAACCATCAATGGCAGTTTTTATGTTTTGTTATAGTTGTTTAAGGGTTTCTTGTTTGTCTTGAGTCATTAAACTGTCCACTGATCTTCAGAAAAATCATCCAGGTCCTCCAGAATCTTTGCTTTTTCATTATTTCTGGAAATTTGACTCATGTCCAGCAGTAACAGTATGATGTTGAGATTCATCTCTTTACATTGAGGACAATCAAGAGACTCATACACAGCCATTACAATAGATAAAAACATTCAGTGATGCTCATGAAGTCAACACGATTCATTTAAAGTCAGGTGGGTGTAAACCTCAGAAAATTATAACTGGTGTAAATTGTTACAAGTACATTAGTACATTAAACAATAAACAAAACCATTTTTTTACACCAGAGGTTTACACCCACCTGACTTTAAATGAACAAACAAGAAACCTTTAAACAACTATAACAAAACATAAAAACTGCCATTGATTGTTCAGGTAACATCATACAGTATTAAGAATCAGGGGATGTAAACTTTTGACTACAACTATATAACACTACATTTATGTTCTTTATGTCTTACATAAGCAAAGCAGCATTTGTTTTTTATTACTAACATTCACAACTGTTTATAATACAATTCTAAATTATAAACTAAATGAACAGCTTAAACTGCTGTATGGTTATGATAAAAAAAACTTACCAACTCTTTATCTGGTGAAACTAAAAGGGGGAAAAGAGCACAGTGGGTGTATTGTCCACCATTAACTACAAGAGTTCCTATCACTTTTCAATCTCACCAAGATTCTTGGTTGTGGTGTCAAGAACCTTCACTATTAAAATGAAAAATCTCATACCTTTAATAGGGTTGAAAAAGTTGAAAAAGGAGTCATTTGGCACTTGTTTGGTAATGACCCTCGCTGTCCCCCTGCCTTTGTGTTTCTGCTTCTTCTTGATTGTTTTCACTGTCACATCTTTGCCTTTGTGCCAATTAATTTCACACCTGCCAACAGGAGGAGATGAAGAATGACAACCTGTTGGATGAAACTGGAACTAGAGCAAAAAGCTGAGCAGATATTGTTTGAGATGAATGACTGCTCACCCCTCACAGTCGATGATTTCTGGTCCTTCAAATGAAAACGGATCGTCTGCGTCTGGCTCGGACTTCATCTTGTATACTTTAGTGAGGACAGTGTTGGTGAAGTATTCATTGGGTTCAAAGTGAAACTCTAATATGAAGCTCTGTAAAAAGACAGTTTAAGTGCATAAGTTTAAGTTTTTCACAGTTTTTTCTTTTTAAATGTGAGACACATTCACTTTATGTTCAGCACAAACGCTTAGCGTAGTTCCCATACCATGGGTTGATCAGGTCCAGAAAATATTACTTTAATATCGTGTAGATGTTTAAGTATTGGTTCATCGTGTTCCTGTTAAAACAGAAAACATATTACACAGAAGATATTTCTTTTCACACATATCAAGGTCATGTAATTTTAATATTTTATTATAATAATATAAATATGAAACTGTATTCACAGTATGAGTAATATGCAGTATTGTCTGTCCATGGTAACGGAGCATGAGTACATATTAAATAAGCATTACTCTAAAAACAATACAAACTTCAACAAAAGAGAAAGTCTATCTTGAATATCTAATGTTTTGCTGGTTCACCTGCATCATATCACTCAACATATCCACACTACGGAATATGGTGAGCCAGAACTCTGGAACTCCAGTGGGCTTTTCCTCATTAGCATCCTCTGTTTGTTCTTCTATTGCAGCTTTCTTCTTTAAATCGTCCTGGAAAAGAAAGCTTGGCTAAACATTCTGTTCAAAGAGCTGACGCCAGTCATATTTGCTATCATTCTCTGTTTGATGAACAAATAAAACGTACTGCTAATGCTTCATCATCCTCATGGTCACTCTGCCATTCACAATCCTCATCAGTGGGTTCCACTTTTCCAGAGACAATGTCTCTTCTCTACAAAGACACAGTAAGGTTGTGACAGTAAACCATATGACACTTCTACATGCAGAATACAAATATAGAGAGATGTTTTCAATTCTGCGGTTTTCTATAAAAACGGATTTCTATTGAAATTTGTAGCGAATGAAATGTGAAGTGTTTTGCTGGCAGGCCTACAAATGTAGCCTAGGGTTCAAAAATGCACAAATGCTATTTTGTTTAGCAGAAGACATAACTTATATGAAGTGAACCCAACATGAAAAACAAATATGTATTAATATTGTATTGTATAATTTAATATATAACTTACTTTGTCAAATATCGGCTGATAAAGAGCAGCATACTTTCTCTCCAGCTCATGCACCTCCTTGTAAAACTTGGCTTCAATGTGTGTGCTGTTAACCTGAAGATTCCTTAAGGCATTGACTCTTCTTTTCACAGACTTGGGTAAACTGGAGAGAAGGAGATTGGGGGGCAGAGGGTGGGGTGGAGATGGAAGGCATTGTGTCAGCAGATGGGTGTTCACTAATGCACAGCTGGACCGATGTATTTCCCTGCTCTCTGGGGCCAACAGACGGCTTTAGAGTGAGAATGTGAGATACAATATCCCTTTTCACATCACACTGTGAAGTGTGCTTCATCTCTTATAATCCAACTCATGTGCTTTAAAAGAACATTACAATATGGTTACGGAGAGGTTATAATATGGTTTGTGCTGCAGTTGCTGTTTTATAGGCAGTGGACTGCTTGGTAGATGGCAAACTCCTACAAATGCATATGCAATAATTTCAGCACTATTTCTCCCTATAAGTCTTTAGCAAATACCGACAGTCGTTCTATTTACACCAAAAGAGCCGCTGGCAAGCTGTTAGTAAATCTGGTCCAAAGTCTTCTAATAAGGTTGATGAGGTTAATAAGGGAATGTATTATCCTCACAATATTATAGATCTTGCTTACAGTTTAGCTATAAACAAAAGCTTTGCATTATAGTTGCAGTTACCAATAAGTTACTATGCCAGAACAGAGAAAAGAACAATGTAGTGTTATGTTTGGTGTCTAAGGGCAGACATCCCTGACTAGAGCATTTTTCTCCTACAGCAAATCTTTTTGTTATATTACACAGGGTTCTCTCAAAAAGTAACAGTAACAATGGCAAGGAAATGTGCAGTTTTAAAATTCTGTGCAGGAAATATTTTACTAGAATAAAAAACATAATGGTGTGACCAAGCACAAAGAATAAAGAAGAACAAATTATTGTTTGCCTGTTACTCTTTCAGATTCAGAGAAATTTAGTTCGTCATAATAATTCTCTACCTTGCACAAAGCATAATTTTAACATAGGAATGAATTATTTATGTATTTGATTGCTTTTTCTGATTAAATTGAAATTCTCATTGCTGTAACGTGTCCCAAACTGTCTGAGTGCATTATGTCATTTAAATTTAAAACAGTCTGAAAAAACAATTTGATGTTCTACTAGATATTCTCAAATTACAAAACATTTATTCATGTTTAATAAAAATAAAGAAATAGTGGAAAAAATAAGTTTCCTAATATATACACACTTTCTTCGTAACATTTTAAGGACTGTTTACAAACACACAAAGATATTTACATTAAGTTTGATTTTATTTTAAGAAACACATGTACCAGTACCTTTCAAATGGCTAACAAGTTGCTGTGTTGACAACTTTTTTTCATTTAATTTCTGCACTTAAAAAATGTTACATGTATAATTTTCTATCAAACTATAATTCTCATCTTGTTGTGTATGATTAATAAAAACTTGCTTAGACTTTGCTTTTTTTTTTTTAGAAAAACATGCTATTGGTTTAACAGTTTTAAATGGTTATGGTAATGAGAATGGCTTTTTTATGGCCTTTTTAATGCCTTTAAACATGTCATACCTTGTTTTTTATGAATAAAAAGAAATATTGTTGATGTGAGCATTTTTAAGAAAATCATGTTTGACATCTTCAAACCAAGATTTTGTGAAAATCACCCAGTTATGTAAAGTTGTGGATTTTGTTTGTAAGAAACAGATGCCTTTATTTACCTCTCCATGATGGAAGCACTATGTGAGACACTGTCTATTTTGTCCTGAAGAGCTGCCAGTGCCTGTGGGTTCTGCATCGCCTGGTCACTGAGTTTACCTGAAAAAACAAAACATGAAAAATAAAATATAACCACTGAATAAGAAAACAAAATACTGTTAAAGACACCTCGACAACTGTATCCATACTATACTGTACACACTGTTTATCAAAACCAGTGGTTCACTTCAAAGGAAACAAGAAATAATGTTCTGCAAACTAACTGTTTCAATTTTGTGGTTTCAGATTCAATATGGTTCTCTCAGTAGGATTGTGAGATTGCAAAGATATCTAACAGACTTTTCCATTAAATCTTTGGCACTGATGTGCTGAAGCTTCATAAAACTTTTACACTGAAACATTATACTGGCTTTTGTGAGATCATCACATTAAAAAGATATTCTACAAGCCTAGCAACAACAAATAAAAACTATTTCTCCACCAGCTCATAATGTGTCAACATTTTAAAAGCTAACGCAAGTTAGTAGCAATTAATGTTATACAAAGACTATTACAAGACATCATAGTTTACCTTTGGCTTCACTGTCACCATCCATCTTGATACCACAATGCCAAACTTCTGTGCGGAAAAACAAAAGTTACTACCTCACACAACTTCAAAGAATGTTTCTGTCTTTAGTTTTTGGTAAATAAATATTACACTAAATATTGTTTGTTTGCTTTTAAATCTATTGATCTATTTTTAACACAAAATATATTCGGTGGTGGTTGCCAACATCATAACTAATGCATATCCAGAACAGCATTATAGACCACTTCAGATGACATAAACAATGCTAGTTGGTCCAGAAGAAATACTTTTTTTCTAACTTTTTTTAACACTACACAAATGTTTGAACAAAAAACAACCAATAGAACATTTATAACTGAATCAAAATGTTAATCGATTATCTTTAAAGTCGGCATTAAACAGAAGTAATGATCGCATTTTTTTCTGTATCCTGACGTATACGGCCGAGAACGGCTTCTGAAATGAAAGAAAGTGTAGGACGGGACTTAATTTCCCACATTGAGAACAGATTGGATTGTTGGAAGATTGCAAGATTTGTTTCCAACCGGACTCATCATCGGCACCCTCCCATGAAGAAAGCTCTGCCCTTGCGCCATTCCTCGTCACCAGAAGTAATGAGAGGTCATTTCGATTTACATAAATATGATTTTTCAACTTTGATTTCATGCCATCTTTAAGATTCAATTATGTATGTAAGATTTCAAATAAAATGAATAAAAATTAAACCGGAAGTGCCTCTAGACCAGTGTTTACATCTTGCAAAGTGGTCTATAGTAAAACCATAATGACGTAAATATAATGTACAATTATGTATTATATAACATACACGTTAACTACAGTGTTTAAATAACTGCCCAAATAACGTTTTATAGATATAACGTTGGATAGATCGCTCTTAAAAACGTACAATGGTAATCATAGTTTCTGAAGTAATATCAGTTACTACAGTAATTGGTGCAATAAAACTGTGAAAACAGTGTTTGAACACATATACAGTACAAACAAAATGACACATATTATTAAATATTTAGATCATAATTAGGATTTTTTGGTGGAAAGCATAATTTTATAAAAGGTCAACCTGAACATTTCTTGTTTTAAAGAAATTGCTAGATAAATTTAAATCAAACTATGTTTAGCAGGTGGCAACTGATCTGTATTTTTTTTGTCCTTTAAAGAGTAAAGGCACAAACAGATGTGTTTATGTTAACGCCCATCATCAGAGTTTCTGCGCGGTGACACACTAGCAGCTAACACGCTAAACTAGCTGCATCCAGATCACAACAAACTCAAACTCACTTCACATCATCTCTACACTCAAACGCAGTTAAGAGACAAAAATAATCACTTTATAGTTCACCAAGGATGATGGAGGGGGTCATATTGGTCACAGTAACCCCCTCTCTCCTCCAGGGCGGTTGGAGAATCTCTAGGCGAAAAGTCAAACTGAAGAATGGGGTGAGTGTAAATGCCACCACTGCTGCACTGCTAGCAGGCTAACACGCCGCTAACTGTTACACAAAAACTCCCTAAGAAACTCAGACAACCACCAGACGATATGGTGTTAAGGTTTGACCGTGTCTATCCTAGTAAGAATTACTAGTTGCTTATTGACTTATTTTGAAGCTGTAGTAGTTTATAACAGTCACTCATCAAAACAAAGATGACATATGCAGTCAGAGAAAAGCAGCACATAATAGCACATATGCTGATCCAGTGAAACACAATCAAATCCGCTTGACAATAAACAGATCGTTTGTTTAATGTAAGTTATGTCAAATTAAAATGCAGTGTTTTGTTATAAAGATTTTATTGAGGGAGACTGGTGGTCTTACCTGGATCAGCGTGTGTCGTTCAGCTGATGGACTCGGCAGTAAAGCAGACGCGCATTGGTCTGGTAAGACCCCGCCTCAGTGAAATCCAAACCTAGTCACTAGCGGGGGCTCTATCTCAAAATCTCATGAGCTGCCTACATAGACAGCGTTTTACAGCCCACACCATATATGTGATATGTATCCCAGTTGATAGAAGGATAGAAACATCACAAAAATTCTATAATGGGACTGTCTTAATGAAAAGAATTAGACCATTTTAAGACGTACAATTTTCAGCAGCGATATTTTGTTATATTCATGTACACACAGAAGGTACCTTGATGTTTACCATTGAACAAAAATAGGTAACACTTTATTTTACGGTGCCCTTGTTACACATGTTACATGTACTTACTATAGTATATATATGATAAATTATGCATAAATGTGCAACTAACCTATAACCACACCCTCATCCTAACCCTAAAGTAAGTATATGTAGTTAAATATTATACCTCAGTACTTAAATGTGTAAGTACACTGTAACACGGACACCTTAAAATAAAGTGTAACCCAAAAATATTATTCTATTGATATACAATGTTATGTAGTACCCAAAAGTACTTCATACAATGTCTTAGTATAACAATGGTATTGTTTGTTTGGGGACTGCAAGCACAATGTCTGTAGTTGTTTTGAATACTGGACTACAACTGTATAAACAAACATGTACACTCCTGAAAATCTAGAAATCTGTAAACTTTAATATTTAGAATTTCAGACACGGAAATAAATAAAACTTGCTACTGATATTAACCTTTTCAGTTACGCTGAGCTTGAAATAGCTAGAAATGAGTATTTATGAATATAAACCAGTTTACACAGTACTTATTCAGAAATCATAAATTCATTCAAAAATACATTGATCAAAAAGTTTGCAACACTTGAAGAACAAAATGACTTTAACACCCATGTCACAGTATTAGAGAAAAGCATTATATATTATGCCAACATTTTTTTATTTTGATATTCAAGTTCTTATAAAGAGTATGTTAAAAATTACACTGACTGGTTCTCCTATGGTTGCCTCTTTTCCTTTTGTGGTAAAATTGCTAACCCCTTCATTGTAAGTCCCTTCATTCCTGTATAATCTGAGAAAAGATTTATCATTGACTAATTCGTAAACATTTTATAAAAGATTCTTACATCTACTGCCAGATTGATTTTTGAATCAATATTGAAAACATTAAATGTTCGATCCATCACCACATTAACAAGCTAAATAGTTGATAATATTTCTAACAAACCATCAAAATGCAACTTGGAAATATATGATATCCTCACATTTTGTTCCGGTCTGTGTAAAAAGCACACAATATTAGGTATCTGCCCTTATTATCATAGTCATAAAATATCTATAAAGCCACAATGGCAAAGGATCAGAAAAAATGAGTGGCAAATTTGAACATGAGGTCTTAATGTCTTGCTGCCTTTTTAACAAACACAAGACGACAAGTTCACAAAAGACACAATGGGCGGATCGCAGATTACGCCAGACTCGACGTGTAATGTTTTCAGCTCCCATTTTGGGTTGACTGGAGGTATTCATTGTACAGCTTCTCCTGAGCCTCATAAAGCTTGCGAAGCTTCTTGGTCAGTCCCTTACTAAGCTCTTTGCCCTCAGGATCATGTGTTGGGAAGCCCTGTATGTGTAAAGATTAACAGACATACCTTTAACATTTTTCAATGAATGATTAAAATGTATAGACTTCATTCACTGTTGTTCAATAGTCACCTTGAAACGGATCCAGACATACAGTAGTGTAAACATACAAAAGAGTATCCAATGACACAGGAGACTATAAATAGTTTGTATTACCGTTTCATCAAAACTGGAGTACTTGTCGGTTTCTGAACGAAACATTTCACTGGGTTTAACCTTCATTTTTGCCAGCTTTGCCATCTATCAAAAAAATGCACACATTAAAAATGAATCATTCAAAACAATGGAGCTTTAACAAAATACACTTCTCTAAGGGGTTTGTGCTTATCACCTCCTGTTCTTGTTTTTTCCTGGAAGCCTCCTCTTTTTTCTTTTTCTTTTCCTCTTCAATCTTAAAACACAACAGAGAATGGAATTACAAAAATTTTAATTACAAATTATTACAAAAACTTGTATATTTACATTACAAAATAACATCAGTCACTTCATTCAACGTTAAAGCTGCAGTCCATAACATTTTTATTCCCAAATATGTGATAACCCAACAGGTACATATCATGCCCTTTAAACAAAAACACTTTAACTCCTCCTCGTAGTCTGGATCATGAAGTAATCTTGACCGATCTGAAGACTGCATGTATACAGTGGCTGATTGTGGTAACAGAAGGCAGTAATTCAAAGAAGGTAAAACAATTAAGCAGTGCAACTTGAGTCCTTGCATTTTATTCTAAAGACCATCATTTGTTCTGACAAGCTGAAAAGGCTTAAATACATTTTTAATGACCAGCTTTGCATCTGAATCAATTCTTTTGTGATCCCGAGATGCTAAGGAACTGTTTTCCATAGACAAAAATAAACATATCACCTTACCATAGTGTAAAGGTGGTAACTAAGAAAATGTAACCTAATCAGACTGGTACACCTTTAGCAGTATGTGTCTGCTTTTGTACGATATAAAATATAAATCTAATTGAACAGAATTAATGAATTAAACTAATGCCATGCACAATCTTCTCTATATGTGACCCTGGTCTTAAGTAGCACGAGAACATTTGTAGTAATAGACAAAAACACATTGTATGGGTGAAAATTATAGATTTTTCTTTTATGCCAAATATGATATTTTGTACATTTCCTACCATAAATATATATAAAATGTTGGATGCAGCAAAATTGCTAACAAACACGTCTACAAACTTCACTCACTGCTGCCATTTTTTGGGAATCTTATGTAAAGCTTAGAATTTCAGCTTTTTAAACCTGTTTATTCTACCATATATCAATAGAAAGCTTATTTATTCAGCTTTCCAATGATGTAAAAAATCTCAATTTGATCCTTAAGACTGGTTTTGTTGTCCAAGGTCACATATAATTCTGCATTACCTTTTTCTTCTCTTCTTTCTCTTTCATAAGTGTCTCTTTGTCCACCAGCTTTACTCCTGTGGAAAGCCCTTGATAGAAACAATAACATAATTCAAATAGAGATTTGTTTTAACATTCAATATCATGGCAACTCTGTTTCTTATCCTTACCATCACGATCCTCCAGTCGGACACCCAGCTCGGGTAAAACGTCATCACGTAAAACATCACAGAGCTGCAGCAATTCTGTCACTGAGACACAAAAGTTTTCAGTGAATTCTATAGTTAGTATTAAGAAAGGTGCAATCTGCATTGTATGAAAATGCCTGTTGGAGGTATTGCAACAGTAACATTCCTCAAAAAGAAAAACAAATGATACATAAATAATATGCATCACAGTAATAAGCTCACATTGTACTATTTTAGAACTCTGGACCATCCAAATGCAGAACTATTTACCTTGTTTTTCTCTTGCAATTTTTCTGACATCTTCTCTGAACTCTGAAAGCACTGTCAAATAGGGCATGACTGTGCTCTCCAGCTAAAACAGCAATTAACAACAGATTAAGAGTCTTTATGGAGGGCAGCGATCCACATAAATGCACATATTTAATAGCCTGGCTTTGTTATGGTGATCAACAATAAAATCTTTGATGAATCAAACATGATCTGATTGAAGTCACTTACATCAGCTTTCTGGCCCGTTACTCCAACAGGGAAGCCAATGGGCTCAGTTCCCTCGATCGCTCCAAATGTCTGTCAGTAAATAATAAAAGAGCTTTAGAAAGCATGTCAGTGTGCATCCATTACTTCAGTTAATGTCTGTACCTCTATCTCATACAGACTTCAGGAGAGAACATTACGTTTTTTTTAATAGAGAGGTTACAGAAACAACAGATTCTATTTTCGACAAGCAAACTCAATGCATCCAGGTATCATTTATGTAGAAGGTAGTTCTAGAATACAATATTTCCTAATGACTGTGATATTTTGTAATGACAGGTGGCATGTTACCTTAAGCATGTCGGTCAAATATAGGGCAATGCTCTCTAGCAGCATGCGATTGGGCGGCAATTTCACACTCCTTCTGGCTGCCATATATGTGTTACTCTGACCGACCAGAGCCCTCATCTCCTCCAGAGCCGAACGGGTGTCGATGTTGTCACACACCGCCTCATGTACTGCCGCTTTCTTATCATAAAAGCTACACAGACAGAATTGTGTTGAGTGATTAAAGCTTTAACTGTAGGACCATGATTTTATTTCTGAAGAGAAAGATTTTGTCTTGAGAAACTAGTCTCACCTTTTATTGAGTTCAATCTCTTCAGCTTCCCATTTCTCAAATTGGCCAGTGATGTCAGTAGGGCTCCTGAGAATATCTTTTACATTCAGGAAGAATTCCTGTGGAGAAAAAAATGTCATCAGACATATGCACCTGGACCGAAGTAGACTTTTATATTTCATTTATATAAATATTTTATTGAATATTAATTGTATTAAATTATATTACAACTACTCAGCAGTTATCGATTCTTTGTAGAGGTGTGGAAGTTAACTATGCTTGTAAATAACCTAGAACATTTTGGAAAAAGTATTTTTTACGATATCAAAAACATTAACATACTAAGAAAACTCCTGTTAAATCCTGTTACAAGGTAACATGCATCTGAAGCAATTCTTAAATGTGTAATATTTTCAGACCAGAACAGCCTGTTCAGGTTTAAGATTCAATATGAATCTTAACAATTCATACAGAACATGTCAAGGTATATAAAAAGCATTACTTTAGCCACTTGAATTAAGTTAGGAGAATTATACTATGATTGCATCATCATCTAAGATGTCTTGATTTTTACAGCCTTCGGAGGCACATTAGATCTTAACCTCAAATTCAGGTGAGGCTGGTCTAAAAAAAATACACAGTGTAGGTCAATTACAGGTAACCTTCTCATACTTTTCATGCAGATGGCTGACTGTTAGTTTCAGGCAAATTTGGAGCTCTGCCCAAGTTATATTCCTTGGCGACAGAGTAATTGATAGGTGGAAAGAAGCACAAGACAAAATTAATGTGCCTTGAAGGACACCCACTATTCTCTGACCTTCCACATTCTTATAAGAATCAAGATAAGCGCTTATGAGGATTCTGTATACCAGGGGTAGGCAACGTTGGTCCTGGAGTGCCGCTGCCCTGCAGATTTTAGCTCCAACCTTAATCAAACACACCTGAACAAGCTCATCAGTGTCTTCAGGATTACCAAAGCTACAGACAGGTGA
This sequence comes from Oreonectes daqikongensis, assembly GCA_026939265.1. Taxonomy (NCBI): domain Eukaryota; kingdom Metazoa; phylum Chordata; class Actinopteri; order Cypriniformes; family Nemacheilidae; genus Oreonectes; species Oreonectes daqikongensis. Next base: position 676,418 of record JAOTQM010000074.1, read on the forward strand.
GTTTTTTCTAAAGTTGGAGCTAAAATCTGCAGGACAGCGGCACTCCAGGACCGACGTTGCCTACACCTGCTGTATACGGATAACTGGCAGTTATTAAATTTAAACAGAGTATGAATTTTGGGTACTTTATCCATCACCTCTTCTGTCTGTTTTTTCGGTGTCACTTACATTCATGAAACGCTCGTATTGGATGGCTGACTCCATAGTGTTGTTGGAGTAATCCAATGTGTCTTTCCATGAATGCATCAGAAAGACCAAACGAAGCTGTCTTGCTAAATAATGAAAAATAACATTGCACAATGCACAATGTTCAAACTTTGACTTTCTTTTGTAGATCATTACTTGGAGCAATAGTAAAGGGAACATATAGATAGACACAAACGCGTATGGAAATGACTGTGTGTGTAACGCACATAAGGGTCCTATAAAATATAGTCCTTATAAAATACCTGTGTGCTTAGCCAGGGCATCCTTGATAGTAATGAAGTTCTTCAGAGATTTGGACATCTTGCATCCTGCAATAGTCAGGTGACCTGTGTGCAAGAAATATCGCACCCAGTGATCGTTTTCAAAGTAAGCCTGCAGAGAAGAACACAAAACATTTTATATAGCCGCATAACAGAAGTCAGAATTTCTCATTTTTATCATCAATCTTCAGATGAGTTTCTTTAGTCCTAATCCAACCAATAAAAATATGATTCATGTTAAACATGAATACCGTGTAACTTTCTCACCTCAGATTGTGCCAACTCATTATCATGATGCGGGAAACGCAGGTCAAATCCTCCTCCGTGGATATCCATAGAGTCTCCCAATATGGATCCAGCCATAGCTGAACACTCAATATGCCAACCTGGTCTCCCCTTCAAGAAAGGGTGATGCATTTAAAACCTTGTCATACTTTGCTGTGATAATGTCAAATTGTCAATAGCTGTACATTCTGAGCATTGTCGATTTTGTAAACTGAAGAAAAGTAACATGTTGTTGTGATGTGCAACTGCTCACCTTTCCCCATGGGGAGTCCCAGGACGGCTCACCGGGCTTGGAGGCTTTCCACAGCGCAAAATCATTCTGTGATCTCTTTTCACTGAGTCTGTCTGCTGAGATACTCAAATCTCCTGCCAAAATTAGAAAGAGAGGAAAAAATATACATTTTAGAAATATTTTATGTGTTGCTGACGCTGAAAAGCTAATTCATGCATTTATGACCTCAAGACTAGACTATTGTAATGCACTACTTAGTGGTTGTCCTGAATCATCTTATAAAAATGTACTTCCTTTGCCAACTGAGGAAGTTCGATCTACCACAGGAGCTGATGGAACAATTCTACACAGCTGTGATTGAATCAGTCCTGTGTACATCTATCAGTCTGGTTTGGTTCAGCCACCAAATCAGACATAAGTAGACTGCAACGGACTGTAAAAACAGCTGAGAGGATTATTGGTGTGTCCCTGCCCAATGTCCAGGACTTGTACAACTCCAGGGTGAAGAAACAGACTAGTAACATCATCAAAGACCCCCCTCCCCACCCTGGACACAATCTGTTTGAACTCCTGCCATCAGGCAGACGATACAGAACACTGCGCACTAGAACATCTAGATTCAAGAACAGCTTCTTCTCGCAGGCCATCTCAAACCTGAACAGATAATACATCCACCATAACCTCCTAGTTGTTAAGTGCAATATATATCAGTGCAATATCTTTACTCTGACACTTTATGTAAATACATATGATATTTTCTTGGTCTTAAACATGTACAGTACACAGTTGTAATATACAGTACTTACTAGGCACACTTGCACATAACTAAACTGCACCTTTGTATATTATTATATTTTTATCCATATTTATTTTAAATTCTTTTCTATTTCTTGTGTTATGTGTATACTGTGTGTTAAAGAGCTCCTGTAACCAGAACTAATTCCTTGTGTGTGCACACTTGGCGAATAAAGCTTTTTCTGATTCTGATCAATAAACTAATTACAGTTAGTTCAGAATGCGGCTGCCAGAGTTCTTACAAGATCTAGAAGATACGATCATATAACCCCAATCTTATCATCTTTACACTGTCTACCCATCAAGTATCGTATTGACTCTAAAGTTCTTGTAATTACTTATAAAGCCTTAAACGGTTTAGCTCCTACCTACATAACAGAGCTTCTATCACGTTACAACCCAGCTCGCTCTTTAAGATCTCAAAACTCCAGACTTTTCATAACACCTAGGACAACTAATTCCACCAAAGGGGGTAGAGCCTTTTCATACGTTGCTTCTAAACTCTGGAATAGCCTTCCTGTTACTGTTCGGGGGTCTGACACAGTCTCCCAATTTAAATCAAGATTAAAGACATATTTTTTTCAGCCAAGCATTCACATAATGCATTAACTGTAAAACAAATAAAACATTAAGGACAGCATCTACGCTAATTGAGTCTCTTCTCTCCCCCACTTCGGGATGCCCATCCCGAGGGAGGAAGAGATTACGCCAGGTCCAGACGAACGTCATCCCGAGGTGAGGTGAGATTCCAGATGAACGTCTTATGCCATCCCTAACTAATGGTTACGGCAGCTCCAGTCTAACATCCGGTACCACCCTCCTGTGAGAACCTTCGGTACTGACCATCCCAGCTCCAGCTCACGCAACACCATCACCAACCAAGAGCAAAGACGGACTAATTGTTGTCATATTAATGCTAAACAGTATTTACAATACTTAGTATTAAATGCTAAACTTACATCACATGACAGCAGTTTGAAGTTATAGCTGCACTCAGTTACATTATGCCATCAGTATTTCCCTGCTCATAACATTCCTTATAACAGATTTAACAAAGCAATTTCCTTAATCACATTTAATAAGCTCTCTCTGATATTCTTAAACATTTACTCAATAACCGTTAATCATATTCACTAAGTGCAGCTGTGACACGTCAGAGGAGACATGGCCCTCCTGACTGAGACTGGTTTCTGCCAAAGTTTTTCTCTCCATATATTTATCATTGGAGTTTAGGTGTCTTGCCACAGGGCCGTGTCGGCTTGCTCACCGGGAGACAGCTTTAATTTTATTAAATTAACTTAAAGGTTTGGTAATTTTACTTTTGTTGTGTTTTTCTTGTTTTTTTTCTCCTGTAAAGCTGCTTTGGAACAATGCTCCTTGTGAAAAGCACTATATAAATAAAATTGAATTGAATTATATATATATAAAAAGAATATATTCAGAGAAGACGATTATCAAGAAGAGAAGAAGAAGAGAATCCATTATACATCTTTTCTTAATGCTGTGTTATAAAAGAGATAATTGTAGCTCATTGTATCCACTGCTCAGTTAAAAACACATCTCTTCCACCAACACCTGACTCACTAATACATAGTTCTATTTCTTTTTCTATCTTTTCTATTCCTTAAAAACAACAACAACACTTGGCTTCGTATACTGTGGTAGGCTTGCTGAGATCAGTTTTAATGCATTTATGTATTGCTGTCCTTAGATAAAAGCATCTGCTTAATGACTAAATGTAAATTTAATGCTCAGAATTATAACTATAAAAATATCTGACCCTATTAGACTGTACGAAGACAATTATATAGCAAAAAAATATTATTCGTTTCCTTGGCAATTATTCACAAGCAAAACTGATACATCAAGAAATATTACCCTGCATAAATGGATGACAATAAACCAAAGACTCACTTAAAAAATAAAAAATAAATCTCTCATTTTAATTATGAGTAACTTCAGTGAATGGCTCTAACCACATGCTGCTTTATTACAACAGCAATAATGCGAACCTATTCATACATGCTGATAATATAATACAGATAACAGACATTTAGCAATAGCTGTAGTATTGGTTCCTGTTCTCTGAACTGTACCTTCTCCTTCTTGAAGAGCTTTCTGATCTCCAACGGCTTCTGGTACTAGTTTGGCATAAGAGTGACCAGGACGGGCATCAAACTTTGCAGTGTCAAAATAGACAGATCCATTTGACTCGTATCTGGTGAGAGAAAACAGCAAAAACAAATTGTCAACATGTTCTGTGAAGCAAGTGTTTTATATTTTGAAATATTAAACAGATCAATCTAAAACCAAAGATGACAGTTCTGCACCTACCCATAACCGTTATCCACAATCTTTTTGACAAAAGCCACGATCTCTGGCACATACTCGCTGACCCGTGTGAGAACATCAGCGGGGAGAACCTGTCAATCAAACACATGCTTTAAACGCCACTGGCTTTTAAGCCACTGTTAAGACATTTGACAAACAGAATCGTGTGAGTTAATAAATGGTAAACATATGTGTCATTAAACTGTCAAAACCGGTAAGTGCAATATTTTTATGATTCACTGTTAATTTTATTTTACAGAAGCACGACTTGACTCACATTAAGAGCTTCCATGTCCTTATGAAACTCTCCCTCCCAGTACTTCGGCAACAGAGAGAAGATTGAATTTTCTGTCACCTGGCTCCCAAACTGAGTGTCTAACCAATCAGACAAAAGATCTTTAGCTTGCTCCAATAAGACCTAATGAAAATCATTAACACAAAAGGGAAGACAAATATAATGTATGCACAGGACCTTAAAATAAAAGATTTAGAATTTAGATTTAGAATCTGATATACAGTAATCATTACTAAATAAAATAGTTTATAATACACGTGGCACTGAAGGAATCAGTCTCCGCACGGAACTAAATATATTCCACATAACCTGATCAAACAAGGTCATATAAAGACAACATGAATCATGTACTTCTGCTTTATTCTGGATGGACCCATCCTGAGCTTTGCTCTGTACTGCCTCCTGCAGGGGACCCAGGGCAGCATCCACTGCTGCATCCAGTCTCTCCAGCATCTGTTTCTTATCTGGATCTGTAGTCTTAGCAAGTCTGACTTTAAAGGGCTAAACACAACACAACAAAATTACCACAAAAAGCACAACAAGAGGAAAGAGATGAAAGCCACAACAGTTAATAAAGGGCCGGCCACTAACTGGATGGAGTCACCATTAGTTTCACTTTGTGGTTACCTTATGGGCTGCTTAAATGACTAAAAGTCATTCATTTTTATTAGTTAATGGCACTTAAGTACTGCCAGTACTTCAGGCAGGTTATATATCTATATTACCTTTCTAAAGTTCATCTTTTTAAGTTAAAGCTATTATGAGGCAGGACATAACAGGCAACCCTGAGAAGGAAGTATTTTTAGTACTACTACTTTAATGCTGTGTGTTTCTTTTTTTTTTAGTTTTGACAGTGACAGCCTTCACGTCCTTGCTAGATAGTTTTCTTAGGTTTGTGAAAGAAACAAATCTGAAACAAGTATAAATGAGTATAATTTCATGTTTTGCCTACCGTTCTGGCTGTTAACACATCCTGCAGTATCTGAGAGGCACTGGGCTTCTTTGCCGTGTACTGCTCCAGCAGGTAGTTCTGTCTGGCTCTTTTGATGATCTGAGAAAGAGATGTCAAGTTGTTATCCTTAAATCTAAACTATCCTCAGTACCATTTCATATAAACTATTACTATAAGAACGTGGTTCTTACCTTGTCATCAATATCTGTGATGTTCATACAGTAGAAGACATCATATTTAAAATAATTCTTCAGTATTCTCCGGAGTATATCGAAAGATATATATGATCTGAAAGGACAAAGAGTGAATCGCTACACAAAACAAAAATCTAAGAAATTAACAGAACAGCCTTGTTGCTGCATGGGGCTTTAAATTAAAACTCATTCTTTTCTTTCTATCATAAAGCCACACTGAAATAAAAAACTAAGGCGGTCTGCGATGCGATTTTATTTACAGCTTCACATACTGAATACAAATCCTGGATGGAAGGCCTGAATATCTGCTTCAGCCTTTTCATTGACCATTGTGTTCAGTGACCATTGCATTGAAAACAAAGAGCTGTGATAAGGAAGACTATGAATGGATGGGGAATATGTCACCTGGCATGGCCCATGTGGGATGCATCATATACTGTAGGGCCACAGCAGTACCACAATACTCTGTTTCCCTTCTGTGGTATAAACACCTCCTAATGCATGAAACAAGACAGATGTTACATATTACATAATCTAGTATACAACTTTTTTATGCAATAATGCAAAATTCATTATCACTTACAATACTGATGATCCTAATAGCAATGAATGTTTATTTAAAACAAATATTATACTATAAAATATAACTTTAAATGAATATAAATATAAGTTAAATAAAATTGTTTTATTATTAGCCACTAGCCAGACCGATCAACAAACACAGACCGGAAGTTAACCAGGCGCATTTACATATTACACTGATATTCATTACAATTTTTCATACCTTGGTTCGTGTAAGACTGTTATAGAGATGGAGCTTTGAAACACTTGTTCCCTCGGGGGGAGACCAAGTTGGCTGCACCCGTTTTCCCCTTGCTAAAAGACAAAACAATATGTTTTACAATATGACATCATGTATAAATGTCACTACTTTAGATGTTTTCATACTATATAGTACTTCTAACATAAATATCTAAAAACCATGTGTCAAGGCAACAGATCCACTATAGAAATTTGCAGTGATTGCACACCTGCTTCAAAAGTGTATAAAAGGATTTTCTTTCTCACAAAACACAGAAAACATATAAATGAAGCCAACACACACAATGTGTGAAACAAACAATGGAAAAACAAAGCCATGGAACATTCTTTTTTAATAAAAGACCTGTAATTTATGCCATTCTGACTCTGTCGAAAACCTGTTCTTTTGTTATGACGGTACACATTTTCCTGTCAAAACCTCAACTCATGCACTCTTAACATATAGTGATCTACTTACATCCACATGCAATAAAAACTGCAGATGTCCCACACATATGCAAAACTGAAATATTCTCCTGCACACAAGAAACCACAATGCACCTACAACCTACATGCATGCACACCGTGGCCCTTCTACTCACAGCTGCATTCTGGGGTCTGGTCATTCATTTGGGGCTTCAGAGCGGCTATGTGTTTGTACCAGCGCAGGGCGTGGACATGCAGCTCGGACGGGGGCCCGCAGAGAAGCGAAAATGCTTCTGCATCCGCCTGCGATGGCCCATAGCCGGCCAGGTAACTGCGGCTGCTCAAGTACTCATTCAAAGCCTCAACCCTGCGAGTATCTTCACTTATGCGCAGTAAGAAGCCATAATCAAAGGCTGGAGAAACAGAGGGGTATAGACACACATAAACACACAGAGAGGCAGACATTAAAAAAAGAAACCTACGGCCCCCTGACACAAATGACTGTGATTGCACATGCAGTCGTTTCTAACCCTGTTTATCTGAAACCTGACATGTAATTTATCAGTTCACACAAAAATGTCCAACAATTGAACTGATTACGTGTCATACTGTAATTGAGGGTAAATAACACAATTATTGTGAGTGAATTAAATGAATGTAGCACACATAAGGCGGTAACCAAAAATCTGAACCGTTCATACAACAGTTGAGAGTGTTATTTCACATTTTTCTTATGACATCCAACACAAACAGGAACTCTAAGACGAACTTGAAACAAATACGAAATTGAAACCATAAATACTCATTATAAAATTTTAAAGTACAATTAATCACAAAAAAAAACATGTATGCTTGTTGTAAAAAGCACACGTCATTACATAGCAAACATAACATTAACGATGTAATCTGTCATGATAAGCAACGATGAGAGTCATTCTCAATATGTCACTGCAGCTTATCTGTCAAACACCAAAGACACACTTTTAACAATATAATTTCCGTACAGTGTTTCTCACTGTGCCACATACAACATGTAATATTATGTTAAGAAATACTAGGTGATGGGAATAAATATTAGAACATGTTGAAAGCTTGTTGAAGCTGCAGGTTTGACCAGGACCAGCAATAATAATATGCCACTTTAAACAGGCCTACTACGAAACGCGTTAACATTAACAATATGTAGCATTACTGTATCATTGCATGCGAACTGGAATTAAAAAACAGAGAAAAGTTACCTGTATCTCCAGCGCTTGCCATTTTCTTCTAACTGATGCAACAATAACGTGTCCGGAAAATTACAATGAACCATACGACACACAGAATCAATGCGCCGGCGGGGTTTTGCAGATCTCTATATACTCTGCGTGCATTCCGCGTGTCTCCTATAAACTTGGTCGGAGTCGGCGTGGTGGAAAGCTGTCCTTACCGCCTGATTTGAAATGAATGGCGGTAGGCCAACATAAAATCATTTTTTCGGTTCAACAGAGCAAGATATATGGAAAGAACGAGCCCTATTGGGTGGGAGGCTACGTGCAGTATTTGTGACTGAACAAGCGACCGGAAGTCTCGTTTCTCGACATTTTTTGTTACCCAACTGAGTCTCTAGCTAGGAAACAACTGTAATATCAGTATCTCGGGTAATCCAACTATATTTTATCCCATGTTCATTGAAGCTATGATATAAAAGACTAGTAGCCTGTCTTAACATGTTAAATGAATACATTTTTGATTGTAGCACGCGAATTTCCCCAATATCCATTATGAACAGCCTAACATGGCTTATGATGTTGATATCAGTGGTAAAATATGTACTTGATAACTCGGTTATACATGCCGTTGTTTCTGTACATTAAGCCACAAAGCTGTTTCTTTATAATTGACGTCTATGGGGAGGACATGGGTTATTTTAATCAAATAACAGATCGCTATTGCAATTACGAGCCATGTAAGCATTAATATCTTATATTGGCGTTTAAAATCATTTACGATTTAGCGTGATTATAATTACAAAATTAATGAAAACTCTATGAAAAAGTATACGATAATAATTCGTCCCACAAACTATCCCAAACTCGTGGTACAATTTATCACCGAATCAATGAATGAAAAAGGTTTTTCATGTCAAACGTTTTAGAAAAAGTCTCATAGGCTGTGGTGTAGGGACCACACCGGTCTGTTTTTTTTTCGCTGTAGCCTAAATAAAACTTCAGATCAAGGTTTTTTAACCTAGAGATTCAGGACACCACATAGCAACTTTTTTTACTGCACCATGCAAAAATCAATCATAATCATTACAAAGAGCTCAGATTAAGCGCGTAGGTCTACACGCGTTAATTCTAATAGAGGTTTTCCCCCACGGCATAAACGGATATGACGTTTTTGTGGGCGTTCCCAGCTATGTGGTCTATGAGCTACAGATCCACGCCGCTTGCGGGATTTTAGAATAACACTTCCAGTACACGTTAAAGTCCCACACTTTCAAAATAAAAGACTCTCCACCTGCAGCGTGTTGACTTCCAAATAAGTAATTGTAAATTATTTAGAATGATCAGTAATAAATGATTAACAGTGCCAATAAAATTGTACACATTGAATATAAGTCTAATGGCTTCATAAATGGTTATTCTTATAAATGGAAACGTAAGGAAGCTACTCTGTATCATAATCAAACAGCAGGTTTAAAGACTAAATTGAGATGTTTTACAGACTTAATAGAAGTGTTATTTTGCTATTGTTCCATAGTGGTTTATGTTGATAGACACGTTGGTGCAACATTTCATGATGTTTCTAAAATCACCACTAGGGGAATCCAGGCATAACCTAGGTGTAAGCTTTTCTCTTTATTTTTTATTTATTTATTTAAAGATTACATTTGTTGTATTTTTTCTATACAAAATAATTATTTAAGGTATTTCAGTAAGTTAGTTAGATGCAAGGATGTAGATTTTAAATAAACTTCTTGTCAGACAAACATTTGTGTACACAATTACACAACCAAAACCTGACACATGCAACATTTGATGACATCTTTGGCGGGTCAAGCCAGCTCTTATGTTGAGTCCAGACACACACACCTCTTTGACCAGGGTGTAAATTATTCCAAGCTGTTGAATGGCAGACACTGTAAACCAAGCTCCTCCCAGAATGCCAATGCAATGTGCAAAAGTGACTTTGCCCACGTAGTCTCTGTGTGTGTTGTGGTGATCTTGTTTGAGAGGTCTCTGTCTAACAATTACGTGAGTCAAGGTCAAATGCATATATAAAATCAGTAAAGCGGTATGTGATAATGTATTATGAACTTTTATACCGATGTCATTATGTAACTGCTAGTGACTGTTTGATGCTGTGATGACAAGCTGCTGACAGGCCTGCCTGACAAGGAGTGCACATAGCACATTAAAGATGTGACCTGTAATACACAGAAGAGTGATTTGATGCATGATAAATCAGTTTATTACAATATGACAGAAACGAAACAAGACAATCAAAGCACTGTCATTTCAGTCAAAAAACGTAACCGTTTTAGGCGACTTTAAACTAAACTGTATCCAACACATCCATAAATCACAAGCTGGTTGGTGTTAATGTTTAATTGTGTTCTTTATGTCTGAAGGACAAAAGGTTGACAAAGCTATGAGAAAAAGGAAAAGAATCCTTCTGTTGTTCATCTGTCGCGATAATTAAAATTAAGAGCATTTCATACAAATTCTGTCTAATTGTTAGAATTCATAGCAATATATTATTCAATTAACATTATAATTTAATGGATCAATTCAGGCAAACCGACTAACCTGTGTTTATTCTTTATTTGTTGACAAGCATCAAAGATATAAAGCAGAATGTAAAGCTGCCTGATTTTAGAGGATCCAGCCATGTCAGACGTTATTTAGAAGATAAAACAGGTGTTTTGTTTGTGTTTCTTTGAGTAGCATGGTTGAGATAGGAACTCCTGGAGGGTTGAAGGCTCTAAATTTAACCCTCCTCTTCCCTTCCTTATCTGTCACCCGCCTTTGGGGTCTTTTGATCTGTCATCTAATTCAAAGGCTAACTCACACTAATCCAACAAACACCAACATTCTCATTCATATTTATTCAACAACTCCAACAAAACCTGTTTGTTGGATTAATGTGACTTTGCCTTAATGGATCTGTTAGAAGATGGCTAAATAATGGGTCATGTTGGTAGATGGGTGATGGTTGGGCAGGAGGGTTTGGGTCTGAGTGGTATGTGTTGATCATCCTTGCTTTAAAAGAGGGCTCTCACTAAATCCTTGCTGTTTCGAATCTTCCGAAACCCTTACCCTAACCCAAACCTTAACCATCTAAACTACATATGCTCTTTAAACTTGCCAAGAAACACATCCGCGTGATGACGTCAGACTCAAAACACCAAGGATTTAGTAAGAGCCTAAAAAGAGAGAGAAGAGGTGGAGCATTGGGACATGGGGAGGGGGTACAGTATCTATTAAAAGAGAGGTGAGGTTGGTATTCCCAATGCCTGTTTGTTGGGACACTCAACCAGGATGCCAGAGCCAACTAAAAAAAATGGTATGCAAGTGTTTATTTTATTTCTGTGTGAAAAGAGGGGCATGAAAAGTGTTTGTCAATCTGGAAAAAAAACCTTTTGTTTTGTGTTTTGTTGATGGGATTTTTTAATGTTCTGAACTTTGACCTTACTGTACTGTATGTCTGCTGGGTTAGTGATACAGTATGAGCAGTTTCTCAGTTTATCTGTAAAATCTGCCATGATTATAATTTGATAAGGTAATGGAAGATTGGGAAAGATTATGACTCTTTCATCTTACAATCTTACAACATTTTACAATTAAAGCTTAGCTTTCATCATGCCTTCATGTTTTTATAACATTGTCAAATTGTTTAATTTTCGGTGTTGTGTGTTACAATTGTTGTTTACACACATAGGAAGCTAATATACTGTATTGTTTCTAACATTTGACTGTAGTGGATCTTTTAGTTTTATTTATTCATCTATTTGGAGATTTTATTGACATAATTTATTAATACCAAACGAATACTGACAAAACGATATTCATAGTTGACTAAAGTGCTTGGTGTTTTTTCAGAAGGGCACGGAATAACCCAGACTTAGCGGGAATTAAAGGATTGTGATAATGTGATACCGCCTGTGTGACAGCCCACTGTGGTGATATTAGCTAAGACCCACAGTATTCTAACAATGCTGTTGGATCAACCAGTGGAGTTCACAGTGTCGGCAGACTATTTCTCTTAAGACTATTTCTCAATCTCTTCAATGTCTTTCAAAAGCTCCAAGCCTATAACAGAAGTATCTTCACATTGTTCTGTTCTTACTTATTAAATCCATCAAAGAGACAGCACATTTTCTTCTGGAAAGCCTTCTGATATGTGATATGAAATAAGACACAACCCCGAACTTCAAATGTTTGTGAGGCGACATTAGCATCAAGTATAAGCTTCATGAACCAGGTCACCTTCATTAGATAACTTCCCTCCCCAGTCCCACCTCACATTCAGACGATCATTGACTGACACCTTGTGACACAAAAGATCTTCATCATCTGTCTGTCTCATTCAGAGACATTTTCATGCTTTATATGTATATATTAGATGGTTGACCTATTCATGTAAGCTACTCATTCTCACGGATATTTGAAGTAAATGTGCTATGTGTCCTTATATAGTTTGTCCTGACATTGCACTTACCTCTCTGACATCCTCCCTCTAGCATTAAAATTCAGAACATATTTAACATGGAGACATCATTAGTGTATTGTCACTGCTTCTATCTAGCCAGCAGCAGTGGAACAAAGGCGACAGGAATACCAGCAGACTTCAAATGGCAAGAGAGGAACCAGCACTTGATAGACAACAGAAATAGATCCTAGCTAATCCCTCTAGCAGCTACCTGCAGCTGTGTCACTATGGACTGCCTTTATCAATAGGGAGCGAGTGCACTCTATATTTAAACCCAGTGGGTTGGCTTGCTTTATGGTCTAATTTTCCATACGGATGCACTCAAAGTCACGTGATTCAAAGTGCAAGAAATAAAAATGAACATGCTGGTAATAATGGAAAGCATGAAACAAAGTAAAAATAGCTTAAAGATCAAGTTCCAACAACTCCTGTAAGTGTCAGAAATAGCTACTCGTATGGTATGAATAATAGGCTATATTGTACATGTATATTTTAAAGCGATAGTTCAGCCCGAAATAAAAATACTGTCTTGAGTTACTCACCCACTTGTCATTTAAATCCTGTATGACTTTCTTTCTTCTGCAGAATACAAAAGGAGATATTTTGAACAATGTTGGTAACTAAACAACACCGGTACCAATTTACAAATTCAAGTCAATGGCTACTGCTATTGTTTGGTTACCAACATTCTTTAAAATATCTTCTTTTGTGTTATGCAGAAGAAAGAAAGTCATACAGGATTGAAATGACAAGAGGGTGAGTAGATGATGACAGAATTTTCACGAAGGGCTGTTGAAATGAATCCATGAAATTTTGTTGTTTGGTCATTAATTTATTCAGTCATAAATTGTTACATGGTAACTTTTACTATAGTAAAATCATGGTAAATTTGTGTGTAATATTGAAAAGTGTAGAAAAACATGCTAAGGACAAAGAGCAGGAATGTCTTGTTATATGCTTGAGGTCGGCTGTTTGCATAATGATTTTGTAAATGCATAATTTCCTGTTGACAAACCTGCCTCCCTCAATCCTTCAGTCTCTGCTTTCACCAAGAAACCAAAATCTCAGACTGCTGAGATTGGGGCAACAGTCACTTTCGAAGCAGAGACTGAAAAGCCTGATGCGAAGGTGAGATGGCAGCGAGACTCCAAGGATATCTTGCCCAGCAACAAATACACCATCTCAGCAGAAGGCAATAAGCATTTTCTCACCATAAACAATATAGTCCAGGAGGATGCCGTGGGGTATGCTGTTATTGCTGGGGGATCAAAGGTCAAATTCGAATTAAAAATAAAGGAGTCAGAAGGTGGGTGAATTTTGGGACGGTGCCTTATTGTTGCACTTCTTGCTATATTTTCCTCACTTTCACCCATTGGTTCATCACAAGATGTGGTTTGGGATCATCATAACTAATTCACCTCTGGTGTTTACTTTGTTTTATTACACGGTTCGTTGAAACGCTATATTCTGATTGGCTAGTCGCAACATCTGCAGGTTCGTTATTCCCAGATAACAACCGCTCAAAACTAATAATACACGGTAACCCGGATGCTGCAAATCATTTTGACGTACAGTTTAATATTACACCAAAAATAAATATAAATATGTTTTTTAATAACATATATGACATTATATTTACAAATGATTGATCCAAATCGCCTGTTCGTGACATTTGAACGTTGTTTCTTACCTTAAAACCGAAAGTAAACAGCTTTTCCTTGCAGAAGGTCTGCATTCGGTAAAAATGAGCAAATAAAATATTTCAAATTCACATTTCATGTCCATTTTTTTCTAATGTGGCAAGTAACCGTGTAATAAGGGGGATAATGTACAAACAGCAGGCTGTTATCATGAAATAACCACCTTCACTGTGATACAAATACCTGATCACATTGTTAGGGCTTATTTCTGCGATTACAACAGACTGCCTACATTATTCCTTCACACCCAGTCACTGATTGTTGTTTTATTAAAGCACTTTGTCACTTTCTACAGTCCTTTGCCTAAGAAATTCACCAGACCTCTGCAGCAGCTTTTCTCTTCACTTACGTCCTTCAGTTTCTGGAGCCTGGACCACTATGTGTGAAAAAACATTATTGAAATACTGGAGGAATAACCAGCACAATAAAGCCTGTGTCATGCTAGTCAAACTCTCAAAGTTAATGAGGTGCAGCATGAAGTTCTGCGCTGCATTTTGTCTTCCATGTGTCTCGGTTATTTATTTCTGAGTATCTTCACTGACAAAAGCATTTGGCCTGCAGCTACATCGCTTAGGAAAAATGGAAATAAAACACAACTGTACTGGAGCTTTGTTGATGAATGAGGGTCTGTGTTCGAAGAATTAGTGATAATTTGAGAACCATAGCAAACATATTAATCCTGTGCCTCTGTAGGCCTACTGCTATTAAGACGAGTTTAATGTCGAATTGATGTCCACGAGCTCTTTCAGCATTAAGTAGGTCTACAGATATACGACTGGTATTTAAAGCTATTTATCCAGCACCAGTGGAGGATGAAAGGAAAGCTCGGTCCTATTTTGTGAGCCATTAGAATTGTGGAGATCAATAACAAAAGCTGAAAAGGTCCTGGGGAATTGGGAGCGTGCAAAACTTGTTTGCTTATAGAGATGCTGTTGACAGCCTGATTATGGTTTTAAAGTAACATGCTATACTATGCCATGAAGAGCATTTATAATGAGTATTTATAATGATATAAAAGTTAGAATGGTAGTAGTAAAGATTTGAAGTGTGCATTAAGTCCAGTGAGAACCCTTTTAACCATATGTGTCTATTGTCAAATTTAATTGTGCACGCAGATGGGGGATTATCGCGTGCTGTCATCTGAGTCCACAGAATGGCATTATAATGATTATATAATTTTATACCCTTGCAGTCAAGGAAGCTGTATCCCCGAACCCTGCAGCTGTGGATGCTAAAGCCAATGAACCTAAAGAGGCTTCACCAGCACCTACTGAAAGCTCAGCATCAGACACCAGTGGGCATGCATCAAATGGGACAGCTGATGGTGCTCATGATGGTCAATATAAAACACACACACTTTTACATAGCAATATAGCATATCAATTCTATATTGATTAATGACAAAAAAATAACTGTTTTAAATAGAAATTATGTTATTTCTTAATATTTTTCTGTTTGCTCCTTCAGCTCTGCCTGAAAGTAACCAACCGGACACCAGACAGGACCTCACTGGTCTCTTCACAGAAAAGCCTCAGAGTGGGGAGGTCACTGTAGGTGAGTCACTGTTCCTCTAAGCAATAGGAAATTGGTTATGAGTTCAACAAGCTTTAAAGTGCAGTTTGTGGAATTTAGTGGCATCTAGCGGTGAGGTTACGAATTGCAACCCAAGGCTCACTCCACCGCTCACCCCTCCCTTTCCAAGCACTACGGTGGCTGACACAGGACAAAGATGTTGTCATGTTTTTACTTCTTTGCCAAAGGAGATAACATGTTTACAAAACACACTCTGTGGAGCAGTTTGTCCGTTTAGGGCTACTGTAGAAACAACATGGCAAATTCATTGCATCTTTAAAAATGTTCTTCCAATCTTTATTTTTCATGCAGGTGAGAATATTACTTTCGTGGCAAAGGTTTGTGGTTCGTCTCTCCTGAAGAAGCCCACAGTAAAATGGTTCAAAGGGAAGTGGATGGATCTGGCGAGCAAGTCAGGGAAGCACCTGCAGTTGAAGGAACACTATGACCGCAACGTTAAGGTCTGAAGTGATCTTAACACAAGTTTATGAATATCGTGTATCCCCTGAATTTCATTTCAAATCATTCATTTCTCTTCAGGTGTACACATTTGAGATGCATATCATCGCAGCTAAAGCAAACTATGCTGGAGCATATCGCTGTGAGGTGTCATCTAGAGACAAGTTTGACAGCTGTAATTTTGACTTAATAGTACATGGTAAGACCCCCAACCCTCTGAAAATATTAACCAAGTGGTGCAGCCTGTATACATAAAAAAAATATAAGACTGATGATGAAAAATTAAACCACTGTCACCCTCTTGTCATTTGTCAAACCTGTATGACTTTCTTTCTTCTACAGAACACAAAAGAATATATTTTGAAGAATGTTGATAACCAAAGAATGCCGTTACTCATTGACTTGCCTTAGTTTTGTGTGCATACAATAGAACCGTTGGTCGGTTACCAACATTCTTCAAAATATCTTCTGCAGAAAGTAAGTCATACAAGTGAATGATGACGGAGAAATTGAAGTAAATGATGACAGAATTTTTAAGAACTTTAAGAACATTCTGGTAGTATATTTTAATAATAAGGAATTTGATAATTGTGCCAAATTGATTTACTGCTTCATTCACTGTCTGTTTCAGAGGCTCGTGTAATGGAAGGGTTAGACATCCGCAGTGCATTTAGACGCACGTGAGTATAATCTGTGATTTATGGATTTTCTTAAAGTATGAAAGATCACTTGTGATGACTCATGTGGGCTACAGGACCATATTAAAGTGCTTATTGAAGAACATTGTTTGTTTATTTGTGTAGGGGTTTGATTTGTTTTATGTGATCATGCATTTCAGTCCATTTTAGGGATTTAACATTCATTTTGCAATAACCCTTTTTTGGACATGCTGATTACCCAGGAGCACCGGTGCGGGTGGTAAAAAGAAGATGGGAGAACATGGCAGGTAGCTATAGGGGTTTGCTGCAACAGCTGGTGATATATTCACATGATCACTGTCTTTCCTCAACCAAACCCATCTGATTTCTCCTAAAAATGAGTGCGTCGAGGCACTTAATGTCTCTCTGTCAGTCATCTGCTATAGCATGTCCTTTTCTTTCTTTCTTTTCAATCTGTTCCCTTTGTGTGCCAACATCTAAGGAGGGCTGATATTAGTCACCGCCGGTGCTTTATGACTCAAACTCTAATTCCGACTCTCATGTCCGTTCTGTTTTTTCTCACCCCTTCTCTGTGTTTTTGTGACAAGGGTAATTTCCCAACACTCATTACTGATGTTTCAGATGCAATAGTCATTACAGTAAATATGATTTCTCTGTCCACTGATCTTTTCAAGTGCAGGCACTGATTAAGAGTATGCAGATTACAGGATCACACTATTAACATTCAGGATTCGGTATACCGGACACAACATGCTTGCCACCAATTTAATCAGAAACTGATTGATGTGAAACAGTTTATAATACGTTTCATTATGCATTTGGCAGACGCTTTTATAAAAAGTGACTTGTACAGTGTTGCATGGAAATCAAAATCACAACCTGATGCATCACAAGCATGCTCGACCAGCTAAGCTACAGGAACACTTTCAAGCTAGTAGTCTAAATGAAATAACAAAAATGACTTTTTAACTTCTTAATCAGACGACACCTTGTCAAACTCAGTGGAACCAGGTGCGAACACTTTGATTGCCGTGTCTCTTCATGCAATGGTGTTGTGAGATAAAAAGCATAAGATAATTTGGTACAGTATGCATTTCAGATGAAGGAGTGACCCCACTGCTCATGCATTTGCATGTATCAAATCCTTAGGTTGAGATCAACACTTGTTGCCTTATAACAATAAAACAGTCATATGGGCCTTTGTTGTGCACAGTGTTTGATCTTCGAGGAGGTCTTGTATATATTGTGCTCCACTTCAGCATTTCTGTAGACTCCATTTAAGTTAATGATGTACGTGTAGGAAAGTTATAGCATGTGTTGTTTTTTCCTCTGTTCCATAGCAGCGTGTATACACTTGTTCCATATATGCCTGTGTATACGGTTCTCTCATATATGCCTGTATATAGAGTTCTCTTGTATATGCTTGTATACACCTGCGCCATATATGCCAATATACACTCATTATGTCTTATGCATACGTGTACATCCTGTACATGTGTCATTTGGCTCAAGATACAGTATATTTGTGGTATTTTTTGCTTAGAAAGACTTAGAGACTTTTCTGCATTAACATATCTATTTTGTTAAAACCCGAAAGTGAGTGGATTTTTTTTTTTTTTAAATCTTAAGATCACATCTTCAGTCACATTCCAGCAATGATCCTACTAGCTAAGTGGTAGCAGGTGTTCAGGGAGGAACAATTTTATTTTAGAAAGCATTTTATTGGACAAAAATCAGCGGTAGGCCATGACATGCCAAGATGAGTCATCAATATCGGTTTTTAAAAGACAGTAAAAAAGACTAGCAAGCATGAAAAAATTTGGATCCTTAAATACATTTCATGTTTTAGGGTTACAGAATCACACAGTACTATTTTTTAATGTTTAAAGATTTTAACCTTGTTTATATTTATGGTCATCCAATATGTGTATGAATAGGCTGATGATGCTGACATTGGCTTTTTATTTCACTTCTACAGTAGCACGGATGCAGGTGAAGACTCAGGAGAACTGGACTTTAGTGGCTTATTGAAAAAGAGGTGAGTCTCTGGGCTTCTTGAATAATACTGTAAATACATCAAATAGGTTCAATATCCACTGTCTTATTTAATAAATACATAAATGTATTATTTAATCGAGCTAAATAAAATGCTTACTCATTTGTGTTTCTTTGTTTGTTCATCTGTTCATCTCTACTGCCATATACAGAGAGTAAGTGCGTTACACTGAACAGGCTCGCTTATGCATGAAAGAATGTTGAGAGAGTGTTGCATTGACAACTGTGTGTGCCTGACAGCTTTGCCTTGATTATTCCACCTAATCAGTTACTGAATGCCAACTTTAGTCCTTCTGCACACCCACTTCTAGATAGACATGATCACGTTTGAATTATTTTTAGCAAACGTCTTGATCATAACTCATACTGTGAATTATTCATATAAATACACCTATACAGTACGTCAATTTACAACCCACCACCTTTATCCCACATTCACTAACTCAATCCAAACCGTACTAAATTAGTTTTTTAAGTAAACACTATACTGTACATTAACGTAAATATTTTATAGCTTTGTTTAGTGTAAAATACACATGATGCTCATATAGACAGTACATTTAAATGAAGGGACCTTCTGTGTTGTTTAAGTGATTGGTATTGTGCAATAATCAGCTGTGGTTTGTCTTACCATGCTTGACACTTGCGGGTTCTGCCTCTACATAAGTGCAGCAGTTTCTTAAAAACTGGCCCACGGTAAGACATTATATTAACATAATGCTGTAAAAAAATACTTTAGCGAAATATTTGAAGTAATATTGTATTTAACAATAACGTTTAAATCGCCTCCGTTTTTTGCAATAACAATGTTATACGGAAAAAACGTAAGTTTGGGTTTGTTTTGTATTGATTTATCTTGTCTTTTGTTATTGAAGAGCTGTTCACGTGAGCACAGAACCTGGGGTGGATGTGTGGGAAATCCTGCAGAAAGCTCCAGCCTCAGAGTATGAAAAGATTGCTTTCCAGTATGGAATCACAGACCTGCGTGGGATGCTTAAGAGACTTAAAAAGATGAAAAAAGAAGAGAAGAGAAGTGCAGGTTTGGTAGCCTTTTTGATACATAACACAAAACTGAAATCTGGAGTGTGATGTCATTCAACATGTTTATGCATTTGCACATTTTTCCATCCCAAAATGGAACACAATTCATACAGTACATATCTGTGGCCAATATGCAACCATTGTATATCCTGTACTTGCTGCTATTGCACTTCTGGTTAGACCTAAACTGCATTTTGTTGCCTTGTACTTGTACATGTGTAATGATAATAAAGTTGAATCTAATCTAATCTAATCTAATCTAATATGAAATGCATATAAAACATATCAGACATTTCTTTGGGCTGAAAACAACAAAACATGCCTTTTTACATGTAAAAATCTGATATTCAAAATGGCTTGTCAACAAAATGGCTGCCTGCATGTTGGTTATACCCCCATAACCATATTACCATCATTTTCCTCGGTACTAACCACAGCATTTCTCAAGAAGCTGGACCCAGCATACCAAGTTGAAAAAGGACACAAGATAAAACTGCAAGTCGAAGTGGCCAATACAGATGTAGAAGTTAAATGGCTAAAAAATGGACAAGAGATTCATCCAACTGGAAGGTACCTACTTAAGTCCTTAACAAACAAATAAAATGCGTCTTTTGAATCAAATTTACTATACATTTCTTATTTTACTTTCATGGTAAAGACGTTTTCCTCAATTAACCGTCTATTTCTTTGCCTCTTGGTGACACTATGTGCTTGTGGATGGATGAACTCCACTTCCTGCTCTCAACTATCAACTCTAGCAAGTGAGTGGCACTCAGCAGTCTGCACATGAAATGTGTGGCCTGCACGCGATAAGCAGCCTCTGGGTTTGCCTGTGGGGTTAGATGTCTCCAACGACTTGTTGACTCTATGAATATGCAGGAACAGAGTTCTAAGAATACATCGCAGTGCTTAGATGACAGATGTGCCGATAGATGAAAGCAGACATGGATGTTTAGGCGCAGCTGAAATAACAATAGAACAATCTTTTCTCAGCTGTCTGCAAACTCTGGTGTAAAATGTTTTTATAGACGGTTTCAAAGCAACAACATGCATGCATGCTTTTGTGACCCAAACTTAACTGCCAGTGCACATCCACAAAGAATAGAGTCCCTGCAGATTATTTCTTATTGTGACATGATAATTTCTTTTAGAGAAATAACAGGATTAAAACTAATTTCTACATTTAGACAAGTTCTTTTATTCCCCTAAACTGGTTAATTTAGCATTTTGTTAGGAGAAATCGTTTCTAAGATTGCGCGCGAGCCTGTCCAACAGTGATTCTTTATCCCCATCTAGAGATCAAAGCTGGAAATGCCTCTTAACAATTCCTCCCACAATTTTCCACAGGTACATTTTTGAGAGTGTTGGAAACAAACGCTTCCTCACCATCAACAACTGCACTCTAGCCGATGATGCTGCCTACACCTGTGTGATAGGAGATGAAAAAAGTGTCACTGAGCTCTTTGTTAAAGGTAACTAACGTACAAAGACATCACCATGTTCTTGAATTAGTAAAGTATCTTTAAAATCTATTCTTCACCATTCAGAGCCTCCTGTCCTGGTCTTGCGTAACCTAGAAGATCAGATGGTAATGAAAGGAGAAAGAGTGGAATTTGAGTGTGAGGTGTCTGAAGAAGGGGCTCAGGTAAAATGGTAAGCCTGTCAACACAGTGCACAATACAATACTGCACTACACTACCGTACACAAACAGGAGCTGTCCACATGCGTCAGAGTCCTGACATTCCTCCATTGTCCAGTAGATGGCATATGTGTCGCTTTTAAGAGTCTGGTTGGGTGAGTCATTGACAGACAGATGGTGGTGTGCGCACCAGTTCTGCCGTAGCTACAGCCAAGTTTTAACATCACCCTGGGCTGGAAAAGATCTGTGCCTGGAAAAGGTCAAAGAAGCCTTTTAGCACCTCAGACGTGTCCTAGAATGGAATGAGAAAGTCACGAGCAGAACCTCTCTTGAATAGTGAAGGAGTTTCTAGGAACAGCATGATTAGTGAAGGTAGAAGTAGATACTGTGTCCTGGTATTGATACTTCTGGTTATATGACTTTATACACTGTAAAAAATAACTTCAAATTGGTCTCCCAACTAAGGTAATAAAGAAACTTGAACTCAACAAACAATTCTAGTGTTTGAAAGGTCCCAGCATGCATTGCAGCATTTTCAATTTGCTAGTTAAAATGATTAAAATAATTGCTGTTTTAGTGTTTGCTGGCTATATTGTTGTTGTCATTGTAAGTTACCTGTAGTATTCAGAATTACTCAGTTAATTGAGTTAGGTGACCTATAGGCCAAAAATGTCCTGAAGCTGGCTGCCTTCAACTTTGAAGTTTTCTCAACTTTTGATTTTACAGTTGAAATGGTACAGCATTTTGTGGTCCAAAAAACATAGAATTTAGGCGTTTCCTTTACTGTAAAATAAAAAGAACTTAAAACAAGTAAGTAAATGTTAAAGTTTAAAACTTTTAACAAAGTTATTTTTAAAAAATATCTTTTTCCTCCTAACTGCTGTCTAAGTGTAATGGTAACTGACATGAAAAAGCACTACAGTAGCATAACAATTATTTATATTGTTTTAAAACCGTGAACTTATTGAAAAGATTGATCATATTTCATAATATCAGAACATCATAACTAAAATAAAGCCAAGACCAAACGTCATTGTTTGTGAGTATATTCTGAAACTGAATTGCATTTCATTCAGATGCACAAATTTTGCCTGACAGCATTACAGACTCTTACCTCCGACCCTCACAGGGAGAAAGATGGCGTGGAACTCACACGAGACGAGTCCTTCAAGTACCGCTTCAAAAAAGACGGATGTAAACATGTTCTTATCATCAATGATGTGACCAAGGAGGACTGTGGCCATTATAGGGTGAAAACCAATGGAGGCCAATCTTTAGCAGAACTTTTGGTTCAGGGTAAGCATCTGACCTCCATTATCTTTTAAGCCTCAAATCTTATGGTTTGTATAACATCAAATGTCAGCCATGTAAGTTTCTAATATTAAAGGGTTTGGAACTGGGACAAGGCATTAAGCATTCCTAACTCCACCCCATCACTTGTAAACCACACCCACACATGGCTATATGTCAATCTTTTGTCAGCCTAGGAAACATGGCCACCAACACAAGGTTACAGCTCACACGATGCCCACATGCCATCTATTGTTAGACCCATATATTTTAACAGGACAGACGACTCTGTCCGTTTCTCTCAGTCTGTCTCTTTCTGTCCGTGTCACCCGCCACTCTCTCCTTGTCTTTTATTAGCATCTAAAACGATTTATGACTCATTCCTTTTCTCCCGTTTATTTTTATTGTCTGTGTCTGTATCTGTCCCTTTCTCACTTTCTCCTGTATATCTCCCTCCTTCATTCTGTGGCATTTTAAGTCTCCAAGCAGGTATGTCTGCTGTTGCTTGAGTCTCAGAATCTTGGCTTTTTGATCAAGCATGATCAGCAATATTGTAACTCTAAATTGTACGTATTGTAATTTATCCCCCCTCTTATTATTATGTCCTTATATCTACTGCACTCAAGAGTCTCCATTCCTGCAATTCAAAGAGATGATTCTGGCATTTCTATTTATCATTTTTTTACGATCACTGAAGAAAGTTTTGGGCTGAAAAATTTGCTCACTGATCAATTAAAAATATGTATTTTTTGATAGACCTTTGTGGGAGAAAGTACTTCTTTATCTTTACATGCTGGATTTATTAATTGTTATCTTTATAATACTCCTAAACTATGATATTAATTTAAAGGAATTTTATGAAATTGTATTTCCACATTTTTACTTTTTGCTATACACTATAGTTAGTTTGTGATACCGTAGCTTTTGTGACACTGTGCTTAGGTCTTCTTCAGCTTTGTTTTTCTTCTTTTTTGGTCATGTGTGATGACATCATGCTTTCTTTGACCTATGACCTTTAGAAAAGCCACTAGAGGTCTATCAAAACATTGCTGACCTGACAGTGAAGGCCAAAGACCAGGCTGTGTTTAAGTGTGAGGTTTCTGATGAGAATGTGAAAGGCATTTGGTATAAAAATGGAGTGGAGGTGAAGCCTGATGCCAGAACTCACATCACACACATTGGCAGGTGAGTGTGTGTGTGTGTGTGTGTGTGTGTGTGTGTGTGCGTGCGTGCGTGCGTGTAGGTGTGTGTAATGTCTACCCTGCTGAAATGACAAGTATGTTGTGTTCTGGATGATGGTGTGATAAGACCCCACCTGGCTATTTAACTAGGTTAACCAAAAACATGTCTCTATTAACGTGATGGTTCACTCAAAATGAGAATTCTTTTATAATTTATTGTTATTTTATCATTTATTAAATGTATTATTTATTACCATTTATGTTATTTAAAACCTGTTTCTTATGTGTATCACAAAAGAAGATTATGAGAAATGTCTCAGTGGATTTGTGCCTAAACAATAAAAGACAATGTTGTTTAAATGTTTGTGTTAAATGTTTGACATGCAAAGTCATTTATTGAGAATTTAGCATAGGATGAACAACTAATTTAATACATGCAACATTACTGCATTAGCATATTTTATATTCTTTCTAGAAGAAAATATTACTATGAATCAATTATTTTCCTGTAGGATTCATAAACTCACCATTGATGATGTGAAGCCAGAGGATGAGGGAGACTACACTTTCGTTCCTGAGGGACACGCTTTCAATCTCTCTGCCAAGCTCAACTTCTTGGGTATCTCCTCTTGTTTATGCTTATGAACTGCATGAACTTAACTCATCTTTATAAATATTAAACTTTTTCAAATGATTGTTTCTTTGCAGAGGTCAAGATTGACTATGTTCCTCGTCAAGGTAAGGCAAAGAACCGCATCAATATAAGTTAAATATAAACTACTTTGAAATATTCAAATCAAGGAGAGTTACACTGTTGTCTGGATACTTTGCTCTTATTTATTGAAACTAAAGATCCTCCCAAGATTCACCTGGATTGCATGGGTCGCACCGCAGAGTCCACAATCTTGGTTGTGGCAGGAAACAAACTTCGTCTTGATGTACCGATTACTGGAGATCCTGCGCCCACTGTCATTTGGACCAAGTCTGACAAGGTACAAAGGATAAAAACTGTTTTTAATTAAAAAAAAAGCTTCAAAATATTTTTTTTTTAAGAGAACCAATGGTGAACCAAAATGACACGATGACTGATCCCTTCTGTGTATCTGAGCTGATATACAGTAACACATTATACCCAGCTAATGTGGAATGTGGCTTATTTAGATTTAAATCTTTGCTATTTGCAAACATGGTTTTGTGAATTCCTCTGCAGTACTTTAAAGTTTGTGTTATCCTGCAAATGTAACAGGAGATCCAGTCTTAACAGGTAAGTGACATCTCTTAGAAAGTCTTTGGAGATTCACTGTCTGGGACTGGGAGGTTTGTTTTGATCCGTTTCTCACACTTAACCTTTCATTTGGTTGCCATGGCTTCACTGGCTTCTGCTTTCGCTGTATATGTAGGCTAAATCTAAGGAGGACCAAACGCATCCTGAACCAACACACATGTGGACATTGAAAGACGGTGAAGTGAGTTTGGGCAAACAATAACACCACCTGCTTTTACAAACTGCTTGTTATATTCGCTTTGGCTGTGATGTTGAATGTCTTTTTACTGATTCAGGTTGCATGGTCTTGATCAATATAACCCAGCAAACGTCTTCTTAAAACTGCTTTTTCATTTAGTGATAAAATATATAAAGAAGATGATCTTTTCTAACATTTAACACAAGCGTTACACTGTAGCATACTGTGTTTGTGTCTACCAGGTGAGTGCATCTTTTATAATCCATACTTTACTAAGTAAAGGGTTTGAAAACCAAACCTAAGCACCACTTATGTGATCTAGGTAATGATCAGGTAAAGTATAACAGCTGAGATTTCAGAAAGCAGTGTATTAATGGGTATTTATATGGGCATGATAGAAGTATTAGATTAAATTTGCCTGGTTTTGGTTTCCTTTAATTAATTTGTATGTGAAGGCCTGTGATTGGTCCATAAGTTTAGTAGATTTAAACAATTGCTAAATTCCTTATTTTAACAACTGATTGTCATTGGATGATCAGGTGCTGACAGACACAGATGGGCGTGTCCATGTGGAAAGTACCAAAGGCCATTGCATCTTTACTATCGAGGGGGCGGAGCGTCAGGATGAGGGCGTGTACTCTGTCATTGTACGCAACCCTGCTGGAGAGGATACAGCTGACATAAATGTCAAAGTTGTTGGTAAGCTTCCTTCGTTTGGACGGAGACACTTGCCAACTGTCCTCTGACAGCCTGAAGATCTCCACTGATATTAATATGTGGTGGCATCTTACTGTATGTCTGTAATCATTTCAGAAAGCTCTCTTAGATTTTGGGGGACGTTGAATTTGACTCTTTATTTTCACCTTCTGTGACTCTTCTTCTACATTATAGTCCTGTGGTATGTGATAGAGTAATGAAAGGTACTTGATTCTACATACCAGCCCAAGATATTAAAGTATTTGGCTATCTGTACATGCAAAAATGTTGAAAATGTAAAAGATTGAAAAAGTGTCAAAAGTGTTACAGTTCAGTATGAAATTTTACATTAAATTGGGCTCATTAGCTGACTGAACTACGGGCGGAATGAGTTTGGGTTTATACTATATGGTATTGTATGAGTATAGCAATACTTACAACAAATCAGCAAGTTATGTTCTAGTCTTTTGTGATAGTGTTGTTAATGTTTTACAGATGTGCCAGACCCACCTGAAGCACCCAGAATCCTTAGCGTCGGTGAAGATTCATGCATCGTCCAGTGGGATCCCCCACTCTTTGATGGTGGCCAGCAAGTCATAGGTGAGTGAATAATTTCTGTATATTCCACTAAGAGTAAATTTTGAAATGTGTAAGAACAGTAATGAACCTTCCATGCGTTGTCAGGTTATGTACTGGAAAGGAAGAAGAAAAAGAGTTACAGGTGGATGAGACTGAACTTTGATCCTTTTAAAGACACCACATATGAGGCTAAGAGAATGATTGAGGGCGTGGCCTATGAGATGCGCATTTATGCAGTGAATGCCATTGGCATGTCACGCGCTAGCCCCTCCTCCCAGCCATTTGTGCCAGTTGGTGAGTTTAATTAACTTTATTTATATCCTTTTTCTGTGTAGAATGTTTGTTTCCTATTTGTCTCTTATTTGTTTTTGAATGCTTATATTTTGCATCCAATGCTACACACGTGCATAATCTCAGGGCTTTTTTTACTGACATATGTGCTTGGAAAGATCCAACATTTCAATGGGATGCTTGTATTGTATAGTGCCAAGGTTTCCAAAAAGGCTTTTACCTTCTCATGTGCTTGCAAAGTATTTCTATTCTCTTCTGCTCCAGATACCTGGAGTTTCTATCCACATTCTGCCATTCATATAGTTCGATAAGGTTGTATTCTGTAAACATGCTCTGATAAGGTCCTCTTCGGTTGTACTGCATCTGATACAACGCACATTGCTTATTTGCCTTCTGCCCATTTTGAAACTGGCTCATCTTTCACATAATCGTCTAGTAGGCTGTGTTAAAAGCGTTGCTATCTGCGTAGACTGCTGTCTGTTGCAAGACAGCTGATTAGGAAACTATCTTTGGCATCCACCTCTAAATATAATGGCATGTTAACACTGTTGAACTGCATCCAATCTTGCACTGCATTGTCAAATAAGAGGAGGGTGTAGAACACTGCACTTCCTTTGTTGCTCGTCCTGTCACCATTGCTGAGTCCAGAGCAGGACCACAGCAGGTGTTACGGGGCAGACAGCCTTTATTCAGGAGCAGCTTTTTGTAAACGCACCAGACTGAAGTGACAAAATGACCAAACCAATGCTCCCCAAGACTGCTGAGAAGAAGCCGGCTGAGGTGCAGCCAGCTGATCCCCCTGCAGATACCAAAGAGCCAGAAGCACCCCCTCCAGAAGAACCTGTGAAAGAGGAGAGTCCTGAAGCTCCTGAAACTCCTGCACCTCCGGCCGAGGAGGCGCCTCCTGCAGATGAAGCTCAACCAGGTGAACCAGCACCACCAGAAGAGGATGGGACACCTGCAGAAACACTCCCAGCAGAAATTGCCCCTCCACCAGAACCAGAACCAGAGCCTGAACCTGTTGGCAGTAGGCGTCTGTTTCTAACACTCTTTGTTTTTATGAAGCTTAATAATGCATGAATTATATTCCAGTATTATTATTCACATTATCTATCTCAGAGTTTATTTGAACTGCGTGAAGCCAATTTGACATTTTTAGGCCTGCACAGTGCTGTGCTATGGTTTGCTTTTGTATTGTCTCGTACAATGTACAGTTTTACTGTACATCCTATATGTTATGATGTGAGCATAGACATGCACGTTTGGCTAAAAGTGATGTCCGGGGGAAACTTTGTACAAAATTAGCTTTAAATGTGCCCTCGGGGTGTATGGTTCAAACTGGACAAACCTTTTTTACATTTACTTTTATTTATTCTTTTTTATTTATTGAACAAAAGTATTTGGTAAAAAAGGCAAACAACAGTGTATGGGTTTTATTTGAATACACAAATAAATGCATAGATTGCATAGTCTTTTATAGATTTTTTTTGCATTCATTTTTCTGGGCCTTGACTCCGTAATCTTTGCACATGTGTTGTGTTTAAATTCTTGCCAAAGTTGCCAATGTGAGCTTCAGTTCACACTGTAAGCTATAACTATTCTACACAATGTGTAATATATTTTAATTATATATATAAATAATGAGCGTAATGACCTGGGTGTGCCATTGCCTCATAAATATGGCAAACCATATTCAAACTCTGACACATTCAAGTCATGTCAGTTATTCGTGTCTGTGATGAAAGGCTTGCTTGTAAGGGCAGTCTGTAAGGTAAGTGTCACGCAAGTGATGTTGAATCCTTAGTTTTTTCATGGCTCCATGTTATGGTGTCAAAGCAATGCCCATCTCACATTGTTCAGTGGAACTTCAATGAAGATCAGAAGGCCAGGTAAATATACCGTATAAGTACCATTTAAGTCTAATACAGCAAATGTGTGCACTCAAATGTCAGTGGATGAGAGAATCCATTGTACAGCATATTTTCAAAGTGGCTTGTTAGAAAACTGCTAACCAAACATGTGGCAAAGTGAATGTTTCATTTAAATTCAAATATAAACACAAAAGGTCTATTGAGAGCGGCAGATGATGTAAATGTATGAACAGATCCACAGATATTCAGATCAGACACACAGGCAAAGCACCTTTTATTTTGTGTGGAACGTCATCTCATGCTTATGAATTTTCTGCCCACAGCTCCCACCAGTGAGCCAGTTGGTCTGTGTGTGGATGACATCAGTGATACCACCATCTCGCTCAAATGGAGAGCTCCAGAGAAGATCGGCTCAGTTGATCTCGATGGCTATGGGGTTGAGTACTGCAAAGAAGGCTGTAAGTGTGTTTGTCTGCGTATTGTACTAAACATCGAAGTAAAAGGTGGTAGGAAAGATTCAGTCCAGTAGCTCTGACAAATCTAGATTCTATATTATGATCTTCTATTAAGATCAATATATGTATATGTACATAAATATAGCTATAAAATATATGTATAGCTATAAAATAACCATATCTTTAAATAGTTATTATAGCTCTAAAAATGTGATCACATCTTAGAAATTTTACCATCTATAAAACAATCCTAAATAGACTTGTTTGTGTCCCTATTTTAAACAGAATCCCATCTGCATGTTAATACCACAAGCTTGCCATGTGGGTCGGGGGTCTTTGTATAACAACTTAGATTAAATAAATATCACAAATATTTGTCTGCAAGACCACCATGTGTTTTATGGAGTTCATATTGTTCACTTGCACATATAAACTGCAGTTTTAATCCTCAGTGGGATTATATTTTCACAAAATGTTCTTTCTCAAAAATGACTTTAACTACAGGAGGTTTACACAGGCAGGGTCACGATTAGTCTTTGCTTACTATAACAGGTTCTCCTCATCATTTTGCATACAGACACATGCTATTTTGCACTCTATTTATCTCCCATCTTTAGATAAAAGAAATGTTTCGTAACCATACTGTTTAGAATTCTTCTTCAATGTTCTTCATTTCCTCTCTGCAGCTGAGGAATGGATTCCTGCGTTCGCGGGTCTTACAGAAAGGACCTCCGTGATCATCCGTGACCTACCAACTGGAGAGAAGATGCAGTTTCGCGTGAGGGCGTTTAATATGGCAGGCCCAAGCCCTCCTGCCACACTGCAACAGGCAGTGACCATCCGCGAAATCATGCGTAAGTAACCGGCCAGAATAACAGTATACATTTCAATTGACGTTTATAAATATATTTGTGGTTTATACGTTCAGCCTGGTCAGTGTAGCCCAGATAAGGATCTTTAAATTTAAGGTTCGCTCCATTAAGTATAGTTTAAATAAATACTAAAGCAGTGCATAAATGGCCAGAGTTGTACCACTGGGGATAAAACCCTTCAATTTGATTGATTTCTCAACTTTTTGAATCACTTAATGGTCCAAGAATCTTTGTCTGTACTGCACTATTGGTAGTTTGTGTTGAAAGCGTTTTCTGTTAATGTCTTTGGCTACCTAAGAGATTATAATGGTAAACATAATGATGCATAAGCTTTCTCTGAATGAACGTTCTACTATTTCATTGCCATGTAAACTTTTTAATACAAACAAGACCTTGTACAAATGATACTTTTACTTATTGCAGAGCGCCCCAAAATCTGGCTTCCTCGTAACCTTCGTCAGACGATCATCAAGAAAGTAGGAGAAACTATTAACCTAGTGATCCCCTTCCAGGTGAGAACATTACGTTTATATTTACATTTATTCATGTGGCAGATGCTTTTATCCGAAGCGACTTACATTGCATTATACCATAAATTTTTTGTTTGTTTGCGTATGTTTTCTACATTCACAAGTGTTTGTACATACACATAACTTACAAAATGATGCTTTTTAAAGTTGTGGATGTGAACATAAAGCCTTAAAAGGCCCTCTATAACCAAAGTTTCTTATTGCTTTAAATAAGAGGATCATTTGTCCCAGTATGAAACTTGGCTGTCTTCTTTTTCTCCTCTTCAGTCTTTGACCTCTAATAACTTATATCTGCCACAGCTTCAGTGTGCTTCACGAGCTTATAACTTGTCTACTTGTTTACAGAACCTAGTTTGTGAAACATAGATGTTGATCTTCAGTCTCTATCCCTCACCATCCTCTGTGACTATAAATACACTGAGGTCTATAGCTGAAATTCAATGAGGGAAGCTACAGAACGTACAGATGGTTGTCAATGACACGAGTCTAAACAGCAGCTGTAAAACCCCTGAGGGAAACTCTGTCCAGAACATACAATGAAATGATGGATTGATCTCTGTCTTCAAACATCAACATATGTATCCTAAGCGTCATTTATCTATCTCTCTATCGGCTCTCTAAATTCCCATTAATTTCAGCCTTTCATTTCGGACAATAAGAGGTCTTGACTCTTTTTTCACCCACCTTCTGTTTAAGGGTAAACCACGACCTAAAGTGACCTGGACAAAGAGTGGTGAGCCTCTGGACCCGAAGCAGGTCAGCACAAGGAACAGCGACAATGATTCCATCCTCTTCATCAGGAGATCAGAGAGGAAGGATTCTGGCAAATATGATCTTCAAGTACAAATTGAGAATGTGGAGGATAAAGCCAGTGTGAATATACAGATCGTGGGTGAGTTACTCGTACAAAAACGTTTCTATCCACATTGGTGCTTTTGATTATACAACGCCAAAACACATTTCATTATTTTCTCCGTAAGACCTGCCGGGCCCGCCTCAGAACTTAAAAATGGTGGATGTGTGGGGATTCAATGTTGCCCTGGAATGGAAACCACCCAAAGATAATGGCAACTGTGACATCACAGGCTACATCATCCAAAAGGCTGACAAAAAAACAATGGTGAGTAACATAACAAATTTGGGTTTGCTGAAATTGAGATATTATAAAAATGTTCATAATAATTCATAGACAGGTTTTATGAAGGCCTTACAGTATAACTTTGTCCAACGTTGTCCAGTTTTTGCCAATTAAATTCTGTTCCTCTTATCGGGGACTGATGAAGAGAAAGAGTTAGTTAGACCTTTCTTACGTAAACAAAATATATATTTTTCTATATATTAATTGTCAACAATATTAGTAATGTAATATATCATATTAAATAATAAAAACATAGAATATTTTCTATAGAATATTATAATAATACATAAATAATTGCTGCTTTTCATACATTGTAAAAGCATTGCTTCCAATATATGGAAATATTTTCCAGTATTTTCCCATATATTTTTCTTTCGTAAGGGGCTGCCCTTGTCTAGAAGCAGCTAAGCTTGAGATCACTGTAATTGAGCAACGTATGTACACTATTTACCAGTGGCACAGTTTTTGACCTCTGCCGTGACATGTGCTACTGGATTGTGGGCAAGGGAAACAGCATCCAGAACATCTAGTACCAAAAGCTCCAATATGACCCTTGCTGCGTACCGAACGAGGACACCTGTACCCCCTTCAGCGCAAGCACGCTGTAATCTTAGCCCGTGGCCTTGCTCTGATTTAAGTGCTGTCATTACGGTCCTCTCTTTACTCCTTTGTGATCTTGAGCCAGTAAGGTTAGCAGCTAAATAAAAAGCACCTGGTTTGGGTTTCACCTCACATTGTTACTGGATCCAGACTGCATCCAGAGCAGCAGGCAGGAAGACACTGGATTATCAGGTTTCACAGGACAATCTCAATCAGAAACCGGAGATGACCTGCTGCTAAATATAAAAGCACTTTAGGCTGCAGGGGTGCATGCATGAGCAGGTGACTTACCAGCTTCTACTGGTGTTCATACTGAAACAGTAATGAATGTGTCAAGTCATCCTGTGCTGGTTTCCCTCATTGTCCGTTTCAATGGATGAAATGATTTTACAGTGGGATTTTATGTGAAATATGCTACGACAAGTGTAAGTGGTGGCATAGTGTGACTTCATTCTGTAGACTGGGGACCATATTAGATCAATGACAACATGGTTAAGAGGAAGATGTTATGTGTCGAGTTTTGATTTTATTGGTATGCTGCAAAAATAATTATAAGGTTAATTATAAGGGTTTAGTATACATTAATATAATCCTTTATTTTGTAAAGGACTTTTTAATAGTTTTTATAATTAAAGGGATAGTTCACCCAAAAATTCTCTGTTTATTTACTCACCCCCAGACCATCCGTGATGTAGGTGACATTTTGACTTCAGTAGAACAATAAAGAAGATTTTTTGGTAAATCCGCTGCCCTCTGTGCTTCATTTAATGGGAGTATATGGGCTCCACCTGTCTAAGAGTTTCTAAACTATCCCTTTAAGAGACCATTCTAAATGTTTATTGAATCAGCATTTCTATTGTGGCCATTCCAGTCCAGTGTCTCAAACCTCAGGAGAGACATAAAGTCATCCAACAGCAAACTGATCAAACATTTTTTTTGTGGAACTTTAACATTTACATTTACATTTAGCTTTTATCCAAAGCGACTTACAAATGAGGTAAACAATGGAAGCAATTGGAAACAAAATATTGTTAAATTTGAGCTCTTACAATATATATTGTTTTAAGCAAAAAGAATATTAAACATTTAAACATAACACAGTTTTTTAAGATGATGAGAAACATTTCAATTAAGTGACCCTAAACTTTTCTATGAAAGATAGTTTTGGTCACAATGACAGTTCCTAAAATAACCTCCATTTTGCACCAGCTCCTAGTCAGAATAATTGTTTATGTAACACAATAAGCAGGTTTTTGTGTTTTTAAGGAATGGTACACAGTGTTTGATCAGTATCGTCGCACTAACTGTGTGGTGTCAGATCTGATCATGGGGAATGAGTTCTTCTTCCGTGTGTACGCCATGAACATGGTGGGTCTGAGTCCAGAGCCTTGCATGTCTAAAGACAGCGCCTACATCCAGAAAACAGGTGACTATTTCTGCCCGGATCATCATGCCAACATTTTTTAGTTAGTTTTATATTTATTTTTCATATCTTGTTCCACTAATTTAACAATATCTTGCATAAATGAAACATGCACTCACTTCTCACACACTCATAGATCTCTGATGTGTGGCATTTATGGTTTGGTTCTTCTCTCCAGGCATCGAATACAAGCATCCCTCCTACA
This sequence comes from Oreonectes daqikongensis, assembly GCA_026939265.1. Classification (NCBI taxonomy): domain Eukaryota; kingdom Metazoa; phylum Chordata; class Actinopteri; order Cypriniformes; family Nemacheilidae; genus Oreonectes; species Oreonectes daqikongensis. The sequence continues at coordinate 710,613 of JAOTQM010000074.1, forward strand.
AGGAACATGATTTCTCTGAGGCCCCCAAGTTCACACATCCTCTCGTGAGTCGCTCGGTTATAGCGGGATACAACGCTACACTCAGCTGCGCCGTAAGAGGCATCCCCAAGGTGGGCATGTGTGACCTCAGCATTACATCTTTCATTCATAAATACATAATCCCATCATATGGTGATAAAACTACATTTGAGATGAATGTTTCTTACTAATCGGATTGTGATTGAATACATGTTATTGTGCCCTGCAGCCTAAAATCACATGGTACAAAAACAAGATGGACATTACAAATGAGGCCAAGTACCGTATGTTAAGCAAGCAAGGCGTGCTTACTCTGGAGATCCGTAAGCCCTGTCCGTTTGATGGAGGCGTGTACACGTGTAAGGCCGTCAATGACAGCGGAGAGGACACAGTGGAATGCAAACTGGAAGTTCGTTGTAAGTATCCACTGGGACCTATTGAGTTTTCCTTGGCATGATTTGCAGATAAAGAAATGTATACACTATATGTTTGTAATAGAGTTATCTATAGAATGATCACCCATACCATTTCAAAGCCTGTATTTGACCACATTTCACATAAAGAAGTGGGGTTTTATGTTTAGATTAATGCAACATATTAATTTCAAAATACTACACAAATTTCTGTCTTTCAAATACATGTGAAATTCCTGTAGTTAGCTATACCTCACAAATGAAATACTATAATAATATAGAACATTAATTTAGTGAAAAATATATGTTACTGTATTTGCCATATACAGTATGAGATTCATATATGGGATATTTTATCGGAAGACTGTCATTGATAAAAAAAATGAGCATACAGTACATGAGTATGGTTCATTTTTATGAAGAACCTTTTCATTGGACCTAGACGTGTGCTGCTAAACGTCCAGAATGGATCAAGTGATCCATGAGTTTAGATGTGTGTCACACTTTAATACCTCCTTCTTTCTTCCGTGTTTCCCATCATCTTCCCTCCTCACTCCCTCAGCCCGTGAGTAAACAGAAAGCTCAGGTTTACTCTGTGTGATGTGTTCAAGATAAGCATGATAACAACCCAGCACATCCACACTGCCTGTGCATGCTCTATTTAAACTCTGCCTTGTTCCTTTAATCCTTCAATCATGACCGGAAAATCATTTCATACAGATTCTGTCATGAAGAACATATCAGTTCTGTCCATACAATGAAAGTCAATGTTGTTTTGTTAGTCATTCCCCAAAATATCGTCTTCTGTGTTCTGCAGAAGAAAAGAAAGTAATACAGGTTTGAGATGACAGGATAGTGAGTAAATGGTTTTTTGGGTGTCACATTTTCAACACCTTACATAGACAAATCTGGCACAGTTTTACACTGGGAAATCTGTTTTTTACATTCTGTTGATGATGTGATAGAATTCAGTGTCAAACATATGTTTAGCATCTCTGTGGCTCCTATTTGACATAAGAATATATAGTATAGGCACAAACTAGTTCTTGTTATTCAGCTGGTTAGCACATTGTCTATGGTGCTGATAGGGGAGATCATACACAAAAAACAAGTGTTACATCCATCATTGCCCGTGAAGGTATAGGCATTAAATGTATTGATTGACGGCACATTCTTAAAGGGACAGTTCACCCAAAAATGACAATTATTTTCATCATTTATTCACCATCGTGTCATTCAAAGTCTGTATGTGACTCTTTCTTCAGTGTAACACAAAAGAAGATGATTTTGTCAAATGTCTCAGTGGTTTTTTGCCCATACAATGGAAGTCAATGGGGGTCAGTGTTGTTTGTGGCACCAGCATTCTTCAATATGTGTGTTCTGCAAAGGAAAATTATAAAGGTTTTGAATGACACAAGGGTGAGTAAATGATAAAAGAATTTTCAGCTTTGAATAAACTATCACTTTAAGGGCAGTGCGGTAGTGCAGCTTTGCAGTCATCAGTAAATATATATATATTTTACATTTTACTAATGTTTCTGCAATTCCTGCATTATTTCCTTGCTTGTTAATAAAGGTGATATGACTGCACAACTTAAACACTGTAAATCTGTAAATCTGTAAAAGATTAAAGTTGTTCAATAGGTGCACTGATATTATTAATAGCTTGAGCTTGATTTGTGAGTTATTCGTTTGATTATTAACTGCTCTCAATGGTCTTTAAAATGCAAATGAGCATACAAAACTGCGATTTAACTAAATTAACCTGTAAACTTATGTTTGCAATAGGAGCAGATTTGAAAAAACATCACTCCAATGTTTCATTAATATAAAAATCCCTTTAAACATTCAAGATCATTTTATAAAGGATGCAATCTAATAATGATTTCCCCCCCCCCTTTAATCACAGCTCAAATCACAAAAGAAGATACCAAGAAATGAGAGAGGCCTACTGGGTGTGTCTCAGGGTTTGGAGAAACTGTGACTCTGTGTCCTCTTTCTGGCTTCTGTCCTGAAATGGACCCCATGACCATATTAAATGAGTAATGACATAATCGTTTCATCTGCTAGTGCTCAGACAGTCTCACTCACAGCCTATGGTTATGTGCTTTGCTGTTTTGTCTTCATTGATTGTATTCATTTTATTTCATTTCGTAGTATTTGTGACCCTGGACAACAAAACCAGTCTTAAGGGTCAATTTTTCAATTAAAATATTGAGAAAATCACCTTTAAAGTTGTTAATCGGAAGCGATGTAGCAGGCCATCCACTCACAAAAATAAAGTTTTTATATATTTACGGGATTTACAAAATATCTTCCTGGAACATGATCTTTACTTTATATCCTAATCATTTTTGGCATAAGTAAAAATTAATAAAATCAATCATTTTGACCCATACAATGTATTTTTGGCTATTACTAAATGCTCTTGTGCTACTTAAGACTGGTTTTGTGATCCAGGGTCACATTTGAGGTCTGTGTTATAGGGTCTAGTGACTCAAAATTCTTCCTTTCACATTGTGATGTGTTATATAACATGCTAAATAAAGTTTAAGGTTTGCTGCTTTGTGTTTTATTATTTGAATGCCATATAAGATTTTTTAAAGTAAAGGGTCACCTCCTACAGATGTCATAAATTACTGAAATACCCTGTTCACATTGAGAGAGGGAAGCAGTGTGGAAGCAAGTGTCCACACATCATAACACGCTCGCCTGTCAATGCCGATGATGCTGCAAATGCACTCATTGGGTTCAAAATGTGTCTCAGAATCCACAAGCTGCTGGTATTAATGTAACAAAGCCCATACAAAGCCAACCTGAAAGCATCAACTCATTGGTATGGCTGTTCTGCATGGCTTTATATTCAGAAGGGTCTCTAGTGGCATTTGAACGGCAGGTTTGGGAAAATGAAATGATTGATAGGAAGCTCAGGCATGCTGTGATGGCCAGGCACGCAAAATGTGTCAAAATGACAGTCGACCATGTGAGTGTGTTCCATACTGAAGCAAAGCAGCTGTGTATATATCATTGTGCTTTGTCCTTATGTGCACAGGTGCTTTTACACACTGACACATTTGTTCACTGCTCCACATATCAACTGGTTTTAATTATGAGCAACACATTAAAAGGGATAGTTCAGCCAAAAAAAGAACATTCTGTCATCATTTATTCACCCTCTTGTCATTTCAAACCTGTATGACTTTCTTTCTTCTGCAGAACACAAAAGAAGATATTTTGAAGAATGTTGGTAAGCAAAAACCGTTGGTCCCCATTGACTTGCATTGGTTTTGTGTACATACAGTAGGAGTCAATTGAGACCAATACAAACATTCTTCAAAATATCTTTTGTGTTCTGCAGAAGAAAAAGTCATACATGTTTGAAATGTCAAGAGGGTAAATGACGCCAGAAGTAAACTATCCCTATAAATACTTTTTAGCTTTCCTATTAAAAGTGAAAAGCTTTTGTAATGTTTATTAGGCAAATTACTGCAAACAGTTCTAACTGTAATCAATGAATTTTGGGGTTTTAAAATAGCTTTTTGAAACAGGTTCTTGAAGTCTCTGACAGCACTACAAACACTATACAGACATGACTAGAAAGCAGTCTAAAGAAATACAGAAGATGTGCTTGAATGACAGACCTATTTATTAATCGAGTCAGCAGGCCTATTTTTCATCATTAACAGAGTTCAAACTCTCAACACCTTGTCAGAAGAGGGATTGTTTTATATTATGTTATTAATAGGTTCAGTAAGGCTTTCCGTGTCAGAGGCGGTATGGGCCGCGTCTTAAAGATGGAACTTGAGACAGAGAGACCGCAGTCGATGACAGTGTTGACAAGAAAGTAAATTGGGCTGACAAATCCCTCGAGGGAGGGTTTATTGGTTTGTGGCCATGCCGCATCACATTAAGACGCAGATGGGATGGATGTGAGGGTTTTAACTTCGTACTGCCTATTTAACACCATCTTTAGCTACTGAGCAGATACATTTTAAGAACATATGAGAGGCATTGTCTTAAGTGCAGTTATACTTAAAAGATTTCAGTGTTATTGTTAAAAGATTTGTACATTGCCACTATAGCAAAGCTGGAATAGTGTGTTGTCCTGCAGTGCCCTCTAGTGTTGAGGTAAAACACTTTTTGATTGTACAGTAAGCAGTTATTATTTGGTAAATATATAATAAACAATGCACACGATATGATGAAAGACTAAAGGCGCACGCACGCACGCACACACACACACAATATAATTGAACTCAAAACAAAACCACTTTCATCACTCTTTATACATCCACATTAATGTGACACAATACAGCAGAACAGAAACCTCAAATATTACAATAGTACAAGAGGTTTATAAAAACAGTTTAAACTAGCTGACCAGACATTGAAAAAGCTCCCAGAAACTTGCAAATTTGGTCTTGAAACAGAGAACTTGGTCAAGGTAAAACAATACAAAGCATTTATCGCAAAATCACTTATCAAAATATCAAAAGAAAACGAGGTTACAAAAATAGTCTGTCAGCCCCCCTGTGAACAATTCCGAGTTTTAACAGGGAGCAAGTAACCTGCTTGAGATGAGTACAGGAAAAAGATCATGTCTTATTGCTCTTGTGATACATGAGGCTTTAAAATCGTGATATAGAAACATCCAACCTGAGCACCTTATACACCACAGAAAGAGATCACTTGATTCTTTTTTTGTCAATAACACAAATGATTCCTTCATGCAAAACATCAGACCTCCCTTTATCTCTCACCCCCAAAACACCTACGTATCTCACAGCTCGGGGTGAGTCATAGGCCTCTATAATTAGACATGTTAAATATTTTATGAGAGACGGAGAAAAATAGACAGTTTTTTCCAAGTGTGTCAGACACTGAAATACCTGCGTTTGAGGTTAAAAATACATCAAGCGTGTTGCGTTTTGTGAAAATGAGTACAAAGTGAAAGTGCAGTGTGAAAGTACTTTCAAAACGCATTTCTGATTCTCGACAAATCTTACAATGTCAAAGCATTCAAATTTGGCGACAACTTGAACAAGTAGAAGTGAATCTTAAGTAACGAACGTAACAAGATCCAGCCACTGAGGGATCTGGATAAGATCTAAAAGAGCTAGCTTGAGACTCCTCATACAGTATATTCTGACAATTTCTACATGGGCGAACAATTTACGACTTTTAGGAGAAAAGACGGATGAGGTTTTTTTCTATTAAAAAAATACTAAAACAAAACTATACCCTCCAGGTCTTACTGCCTCAAGGAATCTATTTTAGGTTCTTTAGAAACAAACAAATTAAAGAAGGGAACAAACAAATGACAGCACCAATTTACACTTGAGCTTCATTTAGACACATCTCATAAAAATGTATGTGTTGATCATGTTGACATTCTAAGACATTCATTTCTTCATTTATGGTTGTTTTGCCTGATGATGATATAATATCCATTTAAGAGAAACAGACTCTGAATCATGACGCAGGTCTTTGTAATTATCAGCGTGACCTGGGCACACCATATGCACCCATAGCGGGCTAAAAGGCAAGTGCCACATTAACATTCATATAGCGTTTGAAAACAATGGATGAATGAGCAATAAAACAACAACATGCTGATGTCCCCTTGAGGATAGAAACTGAGTGTTTTTTTCTGCAAAGTTTCAAATGAATTCTAAAAATAAAAACGGAACACAAGCTTGCATGAGAGCTAGAGACTGCCACATTGTGAGCTTTTCAATGGACAGTATGCCAACACGGTGTTTTCTACTTTAGATAGACAAATAGAAACTTATCCAAACAGTGCCACTAGCATCTCCTCAGAACGGCAGGCCTGCTCAGTGCCATTTGAAAACATTGTATTTACATAATACAAATATTCATTCAAAAGCACTGTGCAGTTTTGCTTAAACTAGTCTACATGCAAAGCCAAAATTTCACAACTTGGTGTTGGTTAATAGTTCATGTTTATTTGATTCAACTAATGTGCCAATTACTGTAGATATTAGATCCAGTGAAAACATTATTAAATAGCACATCATCGTATCAACGTCCACTGTAAACAATGTGAGATTGGGGCAGTAAACAGGATATGTCTGGAATTGAAATGTCTTTACTGGAGTATGGAATATTTACAGCTGACATTTTGAGAAGCACACAACAGTTCTGATGAGGATGCTTGTGTCACCAAACCCAACATGAGGTTTTGAAACGTTTCACCTTTTTCCATTTCCAGACATTTAGAAAAGTGAGCAAGAAAAACAAATCAACGATCAATGAATGTGTTCAGTTTCTGTTACACATTTTTGTAGTAAGATGCTAGTGTTTTGGAGCTTGGACCACAAAACAGCCTGTGATGGGAACGTACCGAGGGCTGCGGGCATAATCTCTTGAGGCACTTATTGACATTTTTATTCAATTCACCTCAGGAGTTGTACATTGCAATGGTCCACTTGCATATAAAACTAATAAAGACCCTAAATGACACATTCTTAATAATGCAGCGCATGTGTGACGTGAGTGACATCATCAAGAGCCAAGGTAGTGTTCATGCTATGAGTAAGAAGTGTGTGAAAAGACTGTGCTAAAAAATCTGAGGACAGGATTTAGAAAATTTCACAAAAAGGAGTGCCAAACATGTGGCTAATCCCTGGTTGGAGAAAGGGGGTGAGAAAGTGTGAACGAGGAAGACAGATGGCAGAAGAATTAAAGACAATGAGACAGCGAGGGGGGGGCACGGGAGAGGTGCCCTACTGGGGGTAGTTGTTCTGTTGCCGGCGTTTGGCAGATCTCAACTTCTCGAAGCGGGACTCCATCTCTTCCAGAACTTTGGGGGTGTATCGTACCACCAGCTTTACTGTACCCTGAGCGGCCTTCAACAGCTCCACAGCCTTTTCATGATGTTCTCCTTCTACACTCTGTAAGACAGATGAAGACGCTAAGATGTTTCTGCTGTTGTTATGTTTTTTTCATCACCCTTCTACTAAGTAAACAGACTCCATCATGTACACTGTAAAAATAAATCATTTTCGGGTTAACTTAAAAAAAAATAAGTAAAAAGTAAGAAAACTGAGCTCCCTGGTGGATAACATTAAAAATGCAGTTTCTTTTTGTTGTGTGGACGAAGACAACAAAGATATAAACAAATAAAGATGACGCATTTGCTTAGTCATGTGATCCGGTAAACCAATCAATACGGCAGCCACAACACTGCTGTGTCTGCTATTTACTTTGCTATCTGACATAAATGTAATACAGTGATGGTATTTATAATTTTATTGACATGCCAGAGTTATAGTTAGCTGAAGACATCGGATAAGCTTCCTGAGGTAATGTTAAGGTGACATCAGTAGGTATCAGGTTGCTTACATCATTCAATTTACCTAAAACGTGCAATCTGTCATTTGACAGAACCATACGTACCACTCCATTAACAGACAGCAGCTGGTCTCCTCTCTTCAGACCGCCGTGCCGATCAGCGATGCCTCCAGGAATGATACGGGAGATGTAGATGGGTGAGTTTTGTTCCTTCCCACCCATGATGTTGAACCCCAGCCCCTCCTCTGTTTTTGGAAGCTCCACGACACGAGGATGAGAGTGACCCTCACTAGCTGCAAATGCGGCCACTGTAGCCTGGAAACACAGTAAAGTACATAACACAAGTATTAAAAAGGGAATAAAAAGCATTTAACACATCACACAAACGGAAAACCAGCAAACCGTCGCATGCCAAAAGTAAGCTTTTAATAGGTACCTTCAGGGCATCAGTCTAGTGTTTTAAAGAATTACAACCAAAGGTAATCAGATAATGAGATTAGCCATCTATCTATTAACGTCGTTTATGTTAAAAATACAACAGGGTGTTACATGGAAACTATCTGACTGTAAAATAAACAACAACTTACCTTTGCTGTTGCATTGGCCCTCACTTCTGGGCTGCTATTTATATCCACCGTCTCATACACATGCTCATACACCTAAAAATGATATACAACAAAGTCAGAGATTTTCACAAAAACCAACAAGCACAGCCTCCCCTGCCAAAACCATTCCGGCAAACAAAAATGAAATGAAATTACAGTTCTATTTCCAGAAATGTAAAATCTCAAGGGCCAGATACCAGGATCCGTATCAGCTTAGTCTACACTAAACTGCTCGTGAGTAGTAATTCACCCTTAAGAAGCTTTTTTTGGTCCATCACATTACTCAATCTGGTTTAGATGATCGCCAGTGGACAGCGTCTGTACCATTTACAGAACAACTGTGTCCCAGACTGCCTATAATCTGTGACTGGAAAACCAGATCATCATGTCTTACATTTAGACGTGCCCAGTAGTGAACGTGAGGTGCTATCAAATCAGATCTCTGTACATGGCTTGCTCCTGATGGTTTAACATTAAAATCCCCTTTATACACAGTACGCCACCCACGTGCCTGGGTATTGTGCCAGTTGTGCGTGTTTATCAGAGAAGCAAGCAGACAGTGAGAGGTTCAGCACAGAGTGTGAATAATGTTTGGGAAGCAGAGCTGTTGAGTTACTAATTAAGCACTTATCCATGACAAACGAACAGCAGTCAAGTCAGGCGCCATCACATGCTGCCACAACCTAAACAAGCATTTCTAGAGAAGAGTATGAGTAGCCTTGGTTTTACACAATGAGCAAAATAAAGAGTGTTGTGTTCTGCAGGGACCTGCTTTAATAAGCCTGGGTAGGTACAGATCTAAGACACAAGCAAGTTCAACTTTCCCTGAGTTTCACAGAACTAATGAGGCATGTCAAAGACTAACAAAACAAAAAAAAATTTTGGGAATGTGTTGCCTATGAATCGAGGCTACAAACCATTTCACAAAATAAATAGATAAAACACATTTGAAACCTTTGGCAGCATATCATCACCTTCCTTCTGAAACCTCCAAATTCGTTGTTTTTCAGGAAATGTCCTACACTGTCCTTTCTAAATGACTACATATTGTGATGTCAAAGTTGGCAAAATTCATAAAGGTTGACAAATAATAATAATGATTTATAGCAAAAAATAAACATCACGAAATATGGAGATACAAGGTTTCAGAAGGACAACATTCTATATTACTGTGGCATTCTAGGTATTAAAGGCAACCAAACACCACTATTTGGCAAAAAGTATTCTCTGTTCCCTTACATTGACCTAATACACCTGATAAACAGGGTGAGTTAGATAACAATGCCACTTTCAGTTTCCTCTAACCTAGCCAAACAAATCTCTTCACATTTGCTTACTTTAAAGCTCTGCTTTATTCTAGGATTTCAAGCGAGACGAAGAACAGCAGCTCTGGTCTGAGCGGCACTCGTGTTGAGACTTCAGAGTTTAACAGTGAGAACGACAGATGACCAAACAGCAGGGAGGAGACCAATCAACTGCCAACAGTCTTAGATCCACGACATGGGCAACGGAACACTACAGCCGAGTTTTATACCCAGTCTGAAACAAACAAATGGATTGATGCTATTTGTGTACTTCAGAATCAATATCCAGTTCTTCTGCACAGTGACTATCTTATGTACTACACATATGAGCACGCTGTTATAAGCACTAGGGATGTGCATGTTAGGCATTTTACCTGCATGAGTACTTGAAAAATAAATCATCAGAGTACTCTGGTGGAATTGTGGGGGGGGGTGATGGAGCAAGTTCCGTCTGCTCTATTTTTCAGATGATCTATTTATAGTTGGTCTATGTCAGTCTTTGGCTTTTGCATCACGTCTTGCGTTATTTTCTCAGACCACGCACGTCATATTTTGAAAATGCGTGTTGATTTACAAACATTACAACTTTTAAAATGAATCTATGTATCCCTACATTTTATTACATTTCAGTCCATCAGAGCTCAACTTTTTGTAGCTGTTCTTGGCTGCGAGAGGACATCTTGTGTGTATACACCCTAATAACTGCCCACTTGACAAATCACAACAAAAAATTGACTTAAATGTCTTATAATAGCACATGTATTATAAACAAAATCATCTTTGGAATGGCTTGTGTTTCTTAGTGCATCTTCATGTTTTGTTTTGTCTCAAATTCATACAGGATTGAAATGGCATGAGGCTGAATAAATGATAACAGATCTTTTTTGGGGTGAACTATCCCTTTAAGTTTTTACCAGTACCCTCAGACATGCCAAAAGACATTTGCAAATTTACTAGAAAGTCAGTATTGCTGGAGTCTTTACTCATCATGACCATAAAACTACACAACAGAATGTGAACATCAGAGTAGCGTTTGAATACATAGATGTGACGCTGGCACATTTACCTCCCGCACAGCATTGCAGAACTCACTCTGCAAAACCCTCTGCAGTGCCTGCAGCTTCTGGGGAGGCACTTCCCCTGTTCTCTGGAGCTTGTCCAGCAGCTCAATGGCACGAGATATGTCTGTAGAGGGAAATTTGCAAAACAATGAGGCAGGGCCAGACCACAGATAATCATTTGCATCATGCCATATGGGGATGTTGTCTTTGGCAGGGGTTTTCGTGACTTGATATTAAATGCTTGAGAAAATGTGAACACGTTTAATATTTCAGAGGGTATTTCCCTTCACAACAATGATTAAAAAGCTACTGTTTGCTCTGCTGTACTGTTTATTGCAATGACAAATGTTTATCATGTATTCATGTATCAGTACATGGCAATAATCTATGTATGATTTTCATACCGCTATAAAGGTATGGGTAGTGAACAAATAAACCGCACCGTACATGTGTCCTATGGTGCAAAATAGCAAAAAATGTAGGAAAAACTAACAATATACATCTCTCTTATGCTATGTTATTATATATATATGTTAATAATATAAAATAACACATTATTACCAGTTTGTTTTCTAAATGTTTGCTGTCACACCATAGGATACAGGGTACGGTTTATTTCTCAAATACACATAAGTCGTGTAACTCATTCCCAAATTGTATTCAGTAAATATTTTAATTGTTTTTATACACAGGGACGCAGCAGACAGATGTAAAGCTCTCTGGTTATTATTATAAATCAGTGTTTTGCTAATACACTAGCCTAGCTTCTTCCTTCAACACCAAAAGTTCACCAAGCTGTCAGACGAAGTAAACTGAGCTAATGACAGTCAGAATGTATATAATAAAACTACAGTAAACCACTAGATTTATAACAGTGGTCTCTAATGTAAACATTGAATAACTAGCACTATGCTAACAGCGCTGAAAAAAAGAGTACTGCTTCTGAAAGCTAGCCTCATGTTTTGCTTTAATTTAACAAAAGCACGTTAATTTAACGACACGGGATGTTTATACATACGTTTTTGCCGTATAAGTTACGTTTATTAATAATATGAATGATCTGATGCAGTAAGAGAACTAGCTCGCTGTCGTACACTAAGTTAATCCATCTTTATTAACGTTAAGTGACAGCGGGATGTTTCGACCAAAGCGTGTGATTTTACAAACGTTAACGTTACATTTAAACAAAGACTGTTTTCGACTGGCAGCTTAACTTACCTCTTTCCAGACGTACAGGTTCCCCTAAAGAAGCCATTTTTCCAGTGTATTGCTGTTTTTGTTTGGCGAAAGTTTATGCTCCCGTCTCGGTGTTTCTTGCTATCGGATAGCTAAGCTTAAGCGCTCTGGCTAATGCAATGCAAAGAGATTAGATGTCGAGTCAAGAGTATCAATGTTGCGCTGTATATGCGCAGTCACTTTGCAAAGCATAACAAACACAATTTCATGACGAGCAGGCAAATAAAACTTTTTTATTCTTTAAATTATGATTTGTATTGATATCTATCTATCTATCTATCTATCTATCTATCTATCTATCTATCTATCTATCTATCTATCTATCCATCCATCTATCCATCTATCATATGATTTAGTCTGATAAACTGATAAATAACAAAAAAAATCATACTGCAGTACTTTTCTCTTATAAGTCACAGATTTTTATTCTAGTCATTTTTTTTACCAACCTACCCACCAAATGTATTATTGACCCTTTTATGTTTATATTGAATCATATATTAAAATATGCTCCGTTTTATCATTTGCTTTTTATTCTGCTTCACGGAGACAGAATCAGCAGAATCAAACCCAAGACAACTGGACAGGATTCTGAGCAAAAGAGAAACAGAGAATAGAGTGTCCTACTTCTGTAGCAAATGGGACAGGGCCCTGCTGGGTCTTACCAAGGACTACTTTGAACTGGGGAAAATCTGAACCTCACAAAAATAACTCAGTCATGTAAGTTGCTTCGTGTGTAAAATGCACTATAAGACTGTTGCATTGTCAATTTCCTTGTCTCTTCCATTAACAGTTGCTGTTTGCACATGCATTATGTTATATACAATATTTTTAAGGTAACATTTTGATCAAATTTCAAATGAGTTAAGTATAGCGTTGCTTAATAATCATCTACAGCACATCATGAAGCTATTTTGGTTGACTTTGACAGTACTATAGTTCTGTGTTGATGGTGTTAGAGTCAAGAAGAGTTCTGAATGGTATGTTTACTGATAAAGGATGCACACATTAACTGTTATTTTGATTTCCTGGCTGAGTGTTATTTCTTTTTATTGCCCGATACACTTATGATGCACTGAGATGCTTACCATAATCAGATGAAACTTCCATGTCCTTCCTTATCTGTGTCAGACAGTTTCTATTCAGCTGTCTGATCACAGGCTTTGAAGTAAAGCAGGTTTGTGTATAGGTCTGTGTTCGGTGTATCAGATATCACGTAGAGTGCATTGGAGTGTTGACTCTATTGATCTGTCTTTCAGACCAAAAAATCCTAATCTCTCACAGCAATGATAGCCTATACCTCATAACTCCAAACACAGGGCACATTCCTTTCTCCAAATGACACGACTGATTTCCATAGAATTACATGTCACATTGACAATAACTCTTACCTGAGAACTCTCTGTACTGACTTCTAGAGAAATGGGTGAAGTATAGATTGTGTTTGCTTGTGCATACAAACATTCTTCATTTCTGGTATGTCGAACTTGCTTTGATCAGGGCCCACTCGATTATACAGACATATGGTGAGAGGATGGGCCATACTTAAATTTATCCTTATCCTTTACAGAATTATTTAAAGGTGAGATCCAATGTATGTATGCTGCGAGAGAAGATGTTCTCTCCAAAGCTTGTGCCCAATTTAGACCTGCAAAGGGAGAGCTCAAACTTTATTGACATTGGTTTTGTTTTTCAGTTGCCTATAGTAATTTTATTTCTTCAAATATTTCAATTTAATATTGCAAACAACTTCACAACATACAAAATGAATTATATTAATCCAGAACACATGTCAATGAATAAATTTTATATATATTTTATATATATTTTTCATCTTGTGGGGATAAAAAAATAAACAGCAAAGCTTTGACAACAGCACCTTGACATAGTATGTATTTCCAACATTACCTTGAGAAGTTGAGGATAGTAAACAGACAGAGTACTTAGAGGAGGAAATCCTGTTACGGTTGAAAATGTAAACGGAATGTTTTGGTCGGAAATCATTTCCTTGTTTTCCCAAAGTGGACAGTTTCTCAATTCACGATTGAAGCAGCATGCAAGTTTTTTTTTTCGTTTTTTTTCTTGAATGTAATTCTTCCTCACCCCCTCCTCTCCTCATCTCTCAAAATCTTGGCAACGTAAAAAACACAATGTCTTGAGGAATGTGATATAGTAATTTGAACTGGGCGCAAATGACTGATCAGATCTTTTTTTAATTGTTTACAAGGTCATGAATATGTTCAATAAATAGACTGTAGTATCACTTTTACTGTATAAACTTCATCTTTTTTACATGCAGTCCATAAAATTTTCATCTGACGGAATAATTTACCCTGTTATGTATATATACAAATAGATATTTTCTCTTTTCTCTCTCTTTTTTAGAACTCTCAATAAAATCTATACATTGTGTACACTATCTGCCCCTCTTAATGGTCAATGTGCATACACACGAAGTGTCTATCCGTATAAACCGCCAGCCGATCTTCCTTTTGCTATCCATGGTAAGGGCTCGCACGTAAGACTGGGTTGTCCGGCATTGTGAGTTATAGTGCCGCTTGTCTATTCCTCGGCAGCCCTCCTTTGTGTACCCCAAAGGGTTGCATTTGGTCTCGTAAAAGTATTGCTTCAGCTGACCGTTATTCATAGGGACCTTCTCCAGAACGGTGACTGTCTGGCCAGACATGTCTATGGCCGTCTTTTTGTCCACAGCTGTCACCCACTGGCTAATACTGTCACAAACGCTGAGCTCCCCTCGCCGCGCGGGGTCCGAGTGCCGCCGCACGCGCATGGACATGTTGGCGGCGTCCAGGTAGTTTTTGTATTCCTCCAAGAGAAAGAGTAACGGCGGCTCCAAAGGCACTTGGTTGCTGATCATCACCCGCGAGGCGTACAGGTCGACGTCCTTCGAGTCCGCTGTGACGGCGGCTGCGGGACCTCCCCCTCCATGGCCCTGGTCCGCCCCGGGGCCCAGCTGCTGCGTTGCCTCCCCTTCCACCTCAAGCAACTCCTCGATCACCTGCTCGAAAGTGTCCGTGAGCGAGGACAACCCCCCCCCACTCTGTGGAGTCCCGTGGCCCCGGCTGCCCGAGGTGACGGCGGCGACGGCGGCGGCCGCGGCAGCAGCACCCAGGTAGCCCTCAGCCCGGTGGCCCCCCTGCACACCCGGGATCTCTCTCATGGGCGCAGCTCTCATGCAACTGAAGTATGAAATAACCATAGTAACGAACAGGATGGTCATCACTCTTCTAACCTGTTGGAACTAGAGACAAGGGGAGACACAAGAGGGATGGGGAAGATAAGAAAGGGAGATGATGAGAAAACACAATGTCTGTAAGAATACGATGTTCAATTTAATGTACTTGACTTGGCCGTGGCCCAGGTAAAACTACAGTAAATGGGAAACTGATCTAAATGGTGCCGCAATGTTTTCAGAACTCATTATGCCTCCGAACGTCACTAATGTAAAATCTTTCACCGGAGTGCAGTTCTTCCTCTCCGCAGGTGATTGTTGTCTCATGAGTCGCAATTAGTCATAATGGTTTACAGCGGTCTTGCGTTATTGCGGGTAATGAAACTTTGCGATCGCAAATCAATTCCTTAATGCAACGGGCAACACAAACACGACGTGCCAACTTGTTTTTTCTTTTTTCATTTTTAGTTACTTGCCCGAGGGAAAGCGACTACCGCTGCACGCTTTCTCCGTGCCTGCGCACACACCTGCATGCTTGCTCCCACCCACAAACAAATGCAGCAGGCTAAATTCAGAGACCCTGGAGTATCATTAGGAGGACATGTGAGGATTGCTCCCGCTTTTCTCTGTCTCTCTCTTCCCCTTCCCTTCCTGCACGCTCCCCTGCCTCCTCTTCTGTCCCCTTACAGGAGTGTGAAGGGTTGCCTGCTTGCGGAGCAAATATCGGTGATGTGCAAAAACCCTTTTTTGAGCAAGACCACATGTTTATATGGTTATCAACTTTTGCTACAGATCTGGAACCTGCTTGTCATCTTGCATTTTTGTGCAAATAGTTCAATGTGGAAAAAATGATGGAAATAATTTTGAGGTGTTGTTGAATGAACTTCAACTTTGAAGCAAATAAACTAACCCGTTCAATACGATGCTTCAGAGATTTTTATCTTTCTCACTAAGAGAGATAAACGGATACACCAAGAGATAATAAAAATGAAAGAGAAAGTCAGAGAGAGAGAATAAACATGAGGCGTTAAAATGGAGTGATGATCAGAGTGCAAGACAGAGACGAGAAACAACAGAGAGAGAGAGAGAGAGAGAGAGAGAGAGAGAGAGAGAGAGAGAGAGAGAGAGAGAGAGAGAGAGAGAGAGAGAGAGAGAGAGAGAGAGAGAGAGAGAGAGAGAGAGAGAGAGAGAGAGAGAGAGAGAGAGAGAGAGAGAGAGAGAGAGAGAGAGAGAGAGAGAGAGAGAGAGAGAGAGAGAGATTACAGTAAATCATGCCCATCATTCATTTACCCATTCATACTCAAACCGCCTTATTCTAGTCAATGCATTTTCCCAGAATTCAACTCCCCCAGATATTAAACTACAAAAGATCACATGATGCAAATAATTAACAATTCTAGGAAAGCACATATACATCCCAAAAGGGAACCGCCATCCTCTTCGCTTCTCGATTTCATTCATTCGGTCTTCCTTCCTCTACCCCTCCGAAGCTTTCTCTTACCTCTCCAAAGTCCCTCTATGAGTCACTGCAATTCATTGCATCCAATGGCAGCCCAGTGCATATGAACGGACGGGGGAGCATCCATAAACAACAACAACAAAAAAAATAAGCATCACTCTCACTTTTCTAAGGAGACGGAGGAGGGAGAAGTGGGGGCGTGGGGTGCATTTAAAATTATCCAGCTCCGCAGCAATGCTTCGCCACTTCTCCGCATGCTGCCGTCCTCCAGGTGCCCCGCGCCGCCTCAGGACGAGGCGGAGGGAGGGTCCACTCTCAGAGCAGAAGGCGGTACGGGAGAAAAGGAAGGACACGCCCATACTAAAAGGCATTTGTTTCATTCTTAATTGGTGTCTGGGGCCACGGCTGCGATTTGCTAGCGCAGCGATGACTGCCATGGAGATGTGCTTTCTATAAATAGGCCGGCTGGGAGTCCCACAGTCTCGATTCAGAATATCACAGCCCTCTGCTTAATGAGCTCCAAGTCCCCTCGCTCAGTGACGTCGCAGTCCACGAGGGGTGCGTGCGTGTGCGAGCGAGCAAGCGAAATAGAGGGTGTGTGTGTGTTTGGTGAGGGAGATAAAGTGGGGGCATCTTTAATCTCTCCTCTCAAACGGTCAAAAACAAGCACATGGAAAAAAAACTAGAGCCGAGGATACAGCTGTGGAGAACAGATCAATCCTAATCAAATCAGGCGTTGCACAAAATGTGTGTACAAGCTGCTTCTGCAGGCATGAAAAGATACTTCAGTCTGTCAGCTTTCCCAGTAATGGAAAAAAGCTTCTTACATTGTCAGCAATTACCTCAGCTGAATATAGCAAGGAATTTAAAGTGCCTGTCTGAGGATTATTCAATGATTTGTTCTTATTTATTTTTACTCCGCATCTAAGGATGGATGGATTATTGTCAGGGTTCCTGCGACAACAGTAATACGGGTTTACACACATGCACGCATGCACACAGCCCACCACCCCAGTTTCAGGATGATCCCAATTAACAAACATCTGTCATCTCCCTAATGAGAGAGGTATTTATATATATTGCCCAGGCTTCTGAATGAGATACCAGCATCAGTCATGCTGACAAGCAATTCCCTTCTCTTGCCCTTCCTGACAGCAGGTGGAGCATGGATGCCATCCCTCATCCACATCCAACCGGCAATATAGAACTTGAGTAAATGTATTACAGAGGAACGTAAATCGACGGTTCTTGTGTAATAACGTTATTGTTAAAGAAGGTCTTCAGGTAGCAACACTGACTAAATTGTATCTTTACGTCCTAATTCGACTAGAGCACTGGAGTGTGGTTGTGTGGCAGGGGGTGGAGACCAAGAGCACAACAACCCTAATGACGTCTCTCTCTAGTCTCCAAGGGGGATGTGAGGAAAAGGGCGGCGAGGCTGGAAGAAGCGGTGCTAGGGGCAGTGCCACTCATCAGCTCGCAATTGCTTTCCATTTTCCTCTGGGGTCCCTTCTCACTGGGAACAACAAACGGTTTTATTTCCAAGTCTGCTATTTCCTGTTTCCATCAAGAGAATCAATATGGATTATGCTCTCAATCAACTTCCTGTTAAAACGTAATCTAGACGATGAATCACTTT
Organism: Oreonectes daqikongensis; assembly: GCA_026939265.1. Classification (NCBI taxonomy): domain Eukaryota; kingdom Metazoa; phylum Chordata; class Actinopteri; order Cypriniformes; family Nemacheilidae; genus Oreonectes; species Oreonectes daqikongensis. The sequence goes on from JAOTQM010000074.1 coordinate 728,855, forward strand.
ATTGCTCTGGGACTGCGCTGGCAATAACTGAGACCTTCTGTCTCATTCAAAGACGAGCGAGGAGACAAGATTACCTGGACGGACGTGTTTGTTCTGCGCTAATATGTTGACTGTGTGCACGTTCCAATTGCACACGATAATGCAATATCAATATCCTGTCAACATATGATGTGCAAACACGGCGTGTGCGTGTTTGTGTACTTATGAGAGTACAGGGAGCGGCTTTTCATGGGTCAGAGGAACCGAGTAGTAACGTGCTAATAACCTTTGTGTAAAGACTCTAATCACTCTTTCAGGTGTTTCGATATCAAAACTGATCAAAGAAAAACCCTTTCGATTGTCAAGCTAACAAAGCTGATCATTTATACTTTTTGTACCTCATTTTCTAGACCTTTGAAGCCAGATTCATTATGCCGTCAGTCATTAAATATACTACAAACAAGGCTGACATCAATCAAACCTATCATTGGGGAATCCATACAGCCTTTAGTGAACTCTCTACCTCTCTACCTACAAAACAACATACACAGAGCGTGATGACATACGACATTCACACAGCTGTATTTGATCCATGTGGTCGGGGATTGGTAAGAGCACGTTGAAACATCTTTTACTGTAAAACATGATTGTACCTCACATGGGCGTGAGTGGCAGCTCTATGGATTTGGGAGAAAGAGCACATGCACCTGCTCAATTGTTTGGAAAGGGGGCAGGTAGGACAGGATAGTTTGGTCTCCATGATTCTGATCCCCCCACAACTGTATTTGCTTAAGTCTCCATGCCATAGAGGGATTAGGAAAGAAATCCAGTGATGACAGAAATATAAAGCTCTTCCAACTTGAAAGTACAGTGGTAACAGACACTTTTGTGTATGTGCTAGCACTCTACATAAAAAAGAAGAAAGCTCTATGATACGAAGATATTTAACAATGTATAATTAAATATATGAAAGGAACAACAAAGAATGAAAGAGAAAAGCTTTATAGAATAAGAAAAGATTTCAGATTGTCTCTGTGTACTTCAATGTCAAGAACGGTGTGGCGTGCATCACCTAAGCTCACACAGGTGTCTCAGATGCTAATTATTATTCTGACTTTGAAAACGCATTAAAATGTGCAATCCATAATGGCTACATCTGGCATCTGTGGTCAAACATAAAAAAACTGTGAAATAACCTTGTATTCTCCAGAGTAAACAGCCTAAAATATTGCCATCACTCTACAAAAAAATGTCCAATTCTTCATTGTCTTTGATGGACAATAGAATTGGATTTTGAATAAAGTTTGCCATCTGTCTGAAATGCCAGATTAGGGCTGCAATAAAAAGTCTCTGCGGGAAAGTTTTCCCAATTTTAGGCCTACAGTTTTCTAAGACTTTGATATTTTTCACCGCTACATTTGTTATAAATTCTTGAAATGTATATCCTAAGTAGGTTATTTCCACACACATACAACAACGATCAATAAAAAACACTAAGTTTGAGTAGGATTGCTACAGCAGGGTTCAAATACTAACACGCATGATTGTGAAAGAGGCTCCAGCTGAAAGGCAGGAGACAAATTAAACATTAGTGCTGTTATAATTTATGTATAAGTTTCGTCTCTTCTCGTAACAGGAGAAAGGGCAGGCACTGGCGAACTGGATCCGCGAGGGAAACATCATCTAAGATTTGCCACTGATATGTTAGTAGAGATTGAGTTTTTTCCGGGAACTTTCTTAGGAATTGGAAACGTTCTGAGGGTGCCAACCATCACAGACTTCTCAAGCGCAAATCTATGCGTTTACAGTATAAACTGTGACGTTACATTTGGAAAAAAAGAAAGAAAAAGAAAACGTCCGAAAGAGGATTCTTACAAAACATCGGCAACTATACAATCCATCATTTACTCGTTAATATTTGATTTTACAACACGTTTGCGCTAGATGGCGTATTCGTCTACATAAAGCGCTTGAGACGCATCAAATGTCAAGGTAAGCAGACAAGCGTAGAGCATAGAAAGACATCTCATTCTTTCCCTCCGTGACATAAACAAACGCAAAGTGGATAAAAGACAAACTAAACTAAAAGAAGAATTCCTGACATTTTTCCAACTTTTAAAAATGTATGCATAGCCTACATCAGCTATAAATGATTCTCTTATAAAGAAGTCTCGATTCTACATGTTAATGTAAAATTAAAAAATATAGGCTTTAAAAAAATATTAAATATACAAAACACAGGCATGGACTTGATTATAACAAATTTAAATACAATTTGAATAGTGGTAAGTCAATTAGGATCTCAAAACCGTCCTAAGTAGCCTAGTAGTGATATTTGAGTTTGAAAGTTTTAATCCCCCATTTCGCATCCAAAACCATCATTTGTGCTCGTCGCAAATTAGGAAGAATTTTAATTGGAAAACTTTATCGGCGCTTTGGGAGTTTATCTAGGCTATTTCAAGGGAAGGCTAGACTCCGCACGGTAAACCTAAACGACGATCTCAAGTTTCGTGTTCATGAAAGTCTCATTGAATTCACCAAACCTATTTATTCTATGAACGTTGGCACAGGTAGCCTAGTTTTCTCTAAACTCTTACAATAAACAATACATCTCTATGAATAGACTTTGTTTTACGTTCAGCAAAAATAGTTTAATACAATTAAGAAATAGAGTGTCCATTATGCATCTAAACTAGCCTAACTGCTGGACGGACAAACGCAGAAAGGATAAATATTACGCACGACTAACGAACGAAAGAAACTTATTATTATCTATGAACGCCTGTCTTGTGGTCCATCAGAAATTCAATCAACATAATAACGTCGTATCTCATGAACGGGAGGATAGCGTTTCATGTTGCGGCACAGCCAGAACCGTTGCATGATCCAACACTTGATTACTTTTTCTCAACTCCTCGTCTCATATCAGACGTCCATGCATAAAACCTAACAGGATGATGATAGGCTAAGTCTATTCCGCACAAAAACCTACCTTTACTGTCCAGTCGTAAAGGAGACCATTCACCAGGGCTGTGTCATCTGGGATGTTTTGGAGAAGCCCTCCGCGCAACTATTTTAGCGATATTTCGCCAAGCAGCAGCTGCGACTTGTCTCTTCAGCTTTGGAGCAAATAGATTAAATTATTGATGGTGGAAATTGCACGGCTGAGGTAATGGACTCCCATGACTGAGCGGATCCTCTGGAGTTGGGTTGAAGCAGTTGGATGGCATGGTGAGCGCTCGCGGTGCAGTGCGCGTTCAGAGACCTCTCGAGCTTGAAATGACGGCTTCATTCCGCCTCGCGACTACAGTAACTAACTACTGCGTGACGTCGCAACATGTGACTCCGCCGCGAGCCCGACCGAGAGCCAACCGAGTGAGACGATTGTGCTTAACGAATAACCGGAAAGTCTGTTATTATGGCATTCGCGGAATACGTAAGAGCAAAGTATGGGAGAAACCTTTTACATTGTTGAGAATATTAAGGCATAATCTGATGTTCCACAGATTTGAGTCATCGCATTCTTCTCTTGAGGTGTTGCTATATCACAGTGCTTCCTTTACTGATATAGCCTACTGATAGGCTATAACCATTTATATAGCCTATATTTTCATCGTTTTCGTTATAAATAAAGATTGCATCAACATAAATGTTTATTTTTTTATCAGATTTACAATTTTACTTGTGCATTTGTGTTCATACGTGGATTAAGAAATAATTCCCCTCTACTCTTTCGCCCAGCTTAAATTTTGTGGTTTTGTGGGTTCCACGAGTCGCAATGGACAGCTGTTAGGTTAATATGAAACACCTTTTTGTGACAAGACTATAGATCATCTGCTGAAATGGATATTTCTAATTGTGACTCTACAAAGGTAGCTTCAAAGTGAAGAGCTCACTCTTGCCCCCACCACATCAAGGACCTATTATTCCCTACTTCTCCCTGTATGTGATATTTTAAACCATTGTAAGTTCGAGACCCTCTGTCTGCCAAAAAGTGCTTATGTGCCAGATGTTGGTTCATTGCTTTTATTACTATGCATTGTTCTTCCGGTGTCTGTTATAGCCTATTTCTGCAATAATAGGAGTGGTTTGTTTGATACTTGTAATCTATACGGGCAAAGATGTTATAGCTAACAGGGGTTGATACAGCATTACCATACTCTATGCAGTATTTAACATGACCTTCCAGGTGCAACTCTCCATACTTTCACAATGCTCAAAAGCCCCCTGTTATTTTGGACTTGGACCAATGCACGATTATATAGATAATTTTGAGTGATGATGATTATTCTCTGCATCAGGTAATGAGGTGGAGAGGTTTCAAACCTAGCTGTTCCCAGCATGGGAGTGGATGCTAACACCTGCCTCATCACAGTTAAGTGTACACACACACGCACACGCACACAAACATATACCTCCTTTCTATCCATTTCCATCCCTTTCAATTGTTTCTGTTGCCCTCATCATATTGCTTTCTCAATTACAACAACAAATTCGTTTTCTGTAGTAACACACTTTCACAAATTTTGTTTCACCTTCACTCTTTCAGGCATACTCATCCCTACAACCCCTCCATATCTCCTATAGGGACAAGCCAAGATGAATATAACTCATCCCATAGGTTCACAGGAGGAGAGGGCAAACCCTGGATGACAAAGAGTTGCATCAGCAATTACTGAGCGACATGACTCCAAGAGAGGTAAAACACACACACACACACACACACACACACGCGCACACACACACACACACTGAATGTACACTCTCACACTGTGCATACGATCTGTTCCAACCAGTTAATCCATAAATAAATCACTCTGCTTCTCATTAGGAAAAGAAAAAACAATATGAATCTCATTTAGAATAGCAAAAACAGCACAAAGTTGACATCAACACCACAGATACAACAAAAGTAACCATAAAGTGGACATACAGGTGGATGAGAATAGAGAAGGAGATTAGAGTGACAAAACTTTAACTTTCATTTGCTCCGTGGAAACTTTAGGATAAAAAAGTCCCTCCACTTTGTCTCTCTGCCACCCACCCCCCCAAAAAAGATCAGACGATTGACGTGTTGAATGTTGAGAGAGTCGGAGCGGCGTCAGAAGCGATGGCCGTGTCTCTATCCAATAGGTCGGGTCGCTAATGACGTCACCTCAGCTTTCTCAAAAACTCTTCTCTCCTTCGCACCCTCTGTTGTCTTGCGTGATGTCTTGAGCAGTGTCCTAGGACAGTCGGGCGGTTCTTCCACACAAGGATTCCACATTTTGAAGTTGCATTTTGACACTTAATGAAGCATAGCTCGAAACAGGTTAGCCCTGTACAAACCGGACATGAAATAAAATTTGCTAGAGATGATGGCCTCTATAAGTCACTAAGAGAAGTAGACTGAGATGCACATAAGAAAACAAGAATCTTAGGTCCTGTCACTGGACTTATCAATAAAATAAAAAGTTTAAAGTATTCATACAGTACATACAGTACCTCAAAGTCATTTCTGACCATAAGGGCGATAGCGAAACTCAATACATGTTAGCATGGCGCCAGATTCCACACATTGCAGAAGTCAACAAACATGAATAAGCAGCGTCAAAAAAAGAAAAAGAAATTCATGCAGCATTCAGTCCACTTTCATATTTTGCTTTCTTCTTTAGTCTATTAGGGTAATAAGCAGTGTAGGTATGCAGTACAGTTTTTCTTTGAAACGCATGAGTCACTTTGTTCAACTAAAGATCGTTTGCCCATTTTTCTCCGGCTTACTTTCTGTAGAGAAAGGAGTCTGGGCACTGCTTATTGTGACTCACATCAGCATCTCTCATCGGAGACCCGCTCTTTAGAATGAAGGAGTGCGCAGTACTTCTTTCTCCAGGAGAAAGCAGCAACAGGTCTCTGTTATCACGAAAGTAGTGATGATGGTCAACAGCGGCCAGTTGTGTAGATTAAGATCTCAAAGTCTTGACTTATTGCAGCTACGCTATTGGACTACACACACAGATATCCACTTTAGCACATAGACACAATGAGCTATACAATCCACGTAACTGTAATCTATCCCTTGCAGCATACACCAGCTACACTGGTAATGTATCCGTGTGGTATAAGCCCTCTGCTGCACTTTATCCCTTTGTACACACATCCTCTGGTAATCTAGCCTTTTGCTTGCCCAACAAACCCTTATGTGTCAAGAGTATATTTACATAATTAGCTAGACAGTTCTTGCAATACGCCACTGTTGTCTTTCTTTCGCACATATCTACGTTATGTGGTTACTAGTTGCAATGTTAAAATCATTTATTTATTAAATTTATGAATAGATTTATATGCACCGCTGTTGTTAAAAATGAATTAATCAAAAATAAGTACTGATCTTCTTAAGACGGAAAACAAAACTAAAAACCGTCGACCTGTTGCTCAAAAACTCACTTATATAGTTCTGAAAAACAAGGTGAGAAATCACTTTAATCACAGTTTTTCAAGCAGAGGGCATGAAAATCACGGTCAACGAATGTTAAATGAAAATGTTTAACGTGAAAAAGTGATCTGCATTTTTTAATACCCTTTTTTAACAGATCTATCAAACACAGACTGGTACCGTTGTTAACCAACATCCAGGCAAACTGCAAACATGCTACAGGAGTCTTGCCCAAGCAATGATGATAGCGAATTGTTAAAAGATTCCCTGGCGTGTCTTAGTTGCCAGGCCCCAGTGCTAATGCTAGTGCCATTCCATTTTACAGTAGTGGGTAAAGCACACAGGTGGGTGGACAACTAGCACAACTCATCATATAGACCCCACCACCAGCCCATTTAACATGAATAAAAATCTATTCTGCAAGTCAAAAATAGAAATATGTAATAGACACACATGCACAGATGCATAAAGTACCCCGTTTACACAAACATACAGATGCAAAGAACAAAATATAGATGCAATAGAACCACAGCACCGAAATAGCTCATTTGTTTAAATGGTGCTATATATGTACAAACAAATATCATGTAAATATCCAAAGTTATTTAGAAGACTGGTTGAAGAATATATGTTACTACAACACGACCTCTTGCAGAATGAGTGCAGAGCTTTAGGGCTCTCGCGCTTCACCGCAAGTCACGCACTTGCACTAAGCGCGCGCCCAATTCCTTAAGCCATCGGAAGTGCCAATCAATTATTGTCTTTACAAATTTACAAATAACAGCTCTGATTTTTATTATTTTGACACCACGGAGTATTTTATTAAATTATGCAGCTTATTAAATAAGTGGCAAATTACATAGGCTATTGTTGCTAAATATTATTATACTTACATTTATTTAGCCTATATCATTGCTGTCGTATTTTTATTCGATTTTTCCTTGTTAAATATTTAAGGTAAAATTAGCCTTTTACAGGGAAACGGAAAAATACCTTTTTTTCTTATTCGCAATTGTGGCGAGCATCAGCTTTTATTTCCCTGAGGAACTCTGCATATTCTGTGTAATAAATTCCTCCCGCGAGTGAATCAGGATGCAATAAGTCGGCACGTAGCCTATTCTATAAAAGTTAATTAACAAAACCGGCCCCGCTAAACAAAACAATTTCCATAGCCTATTTGGGCTATAAATATCCCCTGATCATCCGCGACAGACAGTCAACGATGATGAATGAAACGCCGAAAAAAAACCTGTAAAAAATATAATGCCACAATAGCATTATGTGATATTTGGATTGAAACCTACCTAGCTCAGATTTGTTATTGACGCCCACCCTTAACTCTGCAGCGATCAGAGAGCTGAGGGGAGGGGGGAGGAGAGGGAGATTCTCAGCTAGATAACACAACCCCATTTATGGACTGATCCGATGACGTACATTGCAGAAAGTTCTATAAAAAACCCTCCGTACATACAAAGTGTGTCGTGCCATCCCCCAGCACCCCCCACCCTCCCCGCATCCGCCTCCAGTCCCCCCTCCCCCCGCATGCCCACACCCACACCCCAACCCACATCTTTATCCCTTTCTGTCTATGAAGTAAAATTATAATATAAACATATATACAGTTGTTCAAAGATAAAAATACACATTAGGCAAAAGAAAGCACGACTCCGAGAATATTCAGAGATGCATGAAATCACAAACCAGTAATAGTTTAATAACTGTGACTAAATTAAAAAAAATCCGATGTGAACACAGTAGTATTAGTTATTTACAATTTCATTATTTGTCAGGCATCATTTCGTTGGAAAACACACAAGTTAATTCATGCAGTAGGTGGTTGAAGCGGCGCTTGTGACCGTTATGTTGCATGTCTGCATAACTGTGTTCATAATATTTGCCCTGTAATGATAAGAGTATTGCGTACGTTACAATCACACAAAACACCCATAATTAAATCAATTCTGTTACAACATCACCTGCTATCTTATTTTCGGACCACAGTTAAAAAAGCATATGCTGGTTGTCCCACTTCATTATATCACTGTAAAATGGGAGGTTCGATACATTGTTGCATTCGTAACTACACAGATTTTTCGATAAGCATTTCTGCATTGTTTCGATAAGAAAATGATGTTTAATAATAGAGAAATTACCGATTTAGCAGTGATGAAAGAAGCTAACGCAGCCGGACAAAGAGAAACGCTCGTGAGGATCATTTTAAAGCAGCTAAATGACACACTGACTGTATTCCGCCTGATAGACTCTTGATTAACGCAGTGCTGAGAGCGCCCGTGGGCTTTGATATCTGTCTGTTTGTCATTTAATCGCTTCACCTTTTAATCAGATTCTTGGATACAAAGGAAAAAAGCGACCGTAACCAATATCCTCCGCTCATCCCCCTCAGAAACTGAGACGAATTCCTAAACTTAGTCGGCATAAAAGTCAGAAAATCATCGGCGAAAGGCTCCTATAAAACGCTGACTGTCCTAATTTTGCTTCGGTCTGGCGCGGCTTTTCTTTAGCTTTCTCCACAATACGCGTGAAACCCTCTCAGCCATTTCCTTATCGGGCAATCTTATCGGTGGCTCCATCTAACCCAGCCAGAACAATTGACAAAATCTGACCACGCCTATCGAAATTCTTTCTCATTTTAACTGGAAATAAATATATGAACACGCAAACACAAGCACGCACACACAACGTTTTTCCCCTCGGGCTATTTTTGGATAGGCAATTCAAAATACTTTAACATGATATGTTTATCTGTGGCGAAAGCTTTTAGCTCTAAGTGGTTCCCAACTGTTCTGCGTGTGCACAGACAGACCTGTGCGCTGGGGAGCGAGCTGAGCAGGTGATGCTGGAGGAGAGGAGTGGATATCTCGGGATGAATGAAACGGAGAAGCGGTCCGTAGTAAAAAACACTAGCAATATGTCCACGATGACGACGTGCGGAGATGCTACAGACGCTATTACATTGATAGGATTGCTGATAGCTGGTTGCACCACTTTAGGATCGATTCAACGAATAAATTAAACCGCCATACTAACGAAAACAACATTTGGCTGATAAAAAAGGATACCGAGGCTGACAGGTAGGGATAGATAGATAGATAGATAGATAGATAGATAGATAGATAGATAGATAGATATGCATAAGTCGGAAGCAGCTCGTGCTGGGTCGTATATTTTATTAAAGACATGCCCATTATTCAGCAAGCAAAATCTGTGCTAGACAATTGCGCATTTATGACAACAAGAGTTCCGCAAGCATTTGATTATGATGTGGCTGTTTACGCACTCAGATGCACTGTTTACTTTACTGCTTTGTGCGGCGTTATAAATAACAACACATCAAATAACAGCTAAATGTGGACTTTTCTCTAGGATATATAGGCGAATTGTGATATACAAATATATACATTATTCTGTTTCTATGAATTAACGACCGAATTGTAGTTGTTAATTAAAACAACTTTAGCTGTCAACGTCACGTTTTTCTTCTCTCGCCTTAACGTAAAATCGTGAAGGTAAAACGATATAGGCTACCGTAAGTTTATAATTTCCCTAATGTCTCAGTGTTATCTCTCTCTCTCCCGTCACCTTTTCCTGAGAGCGTAGCGTTTTCTTCATCCGTAACCACTAAATGAACTTAAAATACGTAAAGAGGTGCAATTGCTGTATGCACAAGAAAGACATTTCGCCAGAAAGGACAGCTAGTGAAGTGGATAATAACACAAACTGGTCTTACCTTTTTAAGAGCTGACAACCACTATCAGTGGTTAGATCTCCAAGACCAACACTTGCATTTCCCAAAGTTAACGCTGTGCACCAAGTGGAGCTTGCAAAGTACGCGTACCCTACAGCAGCTCTAAGATTTCAACTTTCACATGCTCTAAGTGGCGACAAAACTCCAAGCGCAAAGCAAGCAGACCCACTATTGACTGGATCTTTTTCCTCACGTTTGTTTTTTCTCACTGGTCTCCCTCCGCAAGCAAAAAAAAGAAGGAAAAAGTGAAACAATTCCCTAGCTTTGGCAAAACACAAAAGGCGATGTCCACTCCGTGTTAGTCCGCAGCGTTCAACGACTCCGGTGCCTCTGTCCAAAGTGCTGAAATCATAGCACAGCTAAGGTTACTTAGAGGCAAAAATCTATACTTTCGTTAAGTGCCACTTGATATTGCTTTACTCTATTGCTTCCCCACGCCTTGTCACGTGAATATATGCTTGCCAAGCCCGTCCTGTTAATATTTGATCACATGTTGACCGATCCTTTTTAACAAAAGGATCACTTATTTCAAAAGTCGGTCATATCCCTCTAAAGAGAAGTCCCCCAAAAGGGAAGAAACATGTCCCCAAATCACACAGTAATAGGTTCCGCTCCGTAAAGCGCACTGATGCGCTGCTTTTGTCCTGCAGGGCAGATGGACATGTCTACACATGTTGCTTTTTCACTGACAGATCACTTGGGGAAAGAAAAATAATATTTAGTATAAAGGATAAAAGCCCGACAGGCATTACAGCGCAGATTGGTACACAGCGCAAAAAATACAATGTAGCCCACATTCTCTATAAGGCTATTATTTAGCCTGCGATTGCTTTGCTCAGATTTCTGTCTCCGTGAACGAATCGCAGAAAACAGCACCGTTACAAAGTTTTACATTCGTGTTACCAACGCTAAAGCATCATAGAAGTAGCCTTCAGCTTTAGGGTCCGTAAGCACGAGACCACTCGTACATGTCGTCTATAAAAATACGCTCTTATCATTCCAATCCTACAGAGTAAACACAAGCCATGCCATTTGAAGTAATTATTCCTTAAGTATAGTAGGCTATTTCCATGCTACTTACCATTTTCCCCTATGCTGTCCTGTAGATAGAAGTGTCTTAATATCCACACACTCCAACAGATGCTGGTAGGTAATGTGTCTTGTTTGAAGTCATCATATGAGAACTTCTGCCGTGCTCAGAAGATCGCCCACCACTTGGGTGACTTATGAATCTAATAACCCTTTGCAATATCCGCGTGCTTAAACTCTCTAACACCTTGGTGACTGTGCCGACAGGACAAATAGCAACCAGTCGCGATTTACCGAAAACCCCTATACACATTTACGCAATGCCCTCGCTCAGAGAAACGCCGTTTGTGCTCTTACGTGATTGAAATAGGCGAAGGCGGTCAAGTTTAGGTGGGCACTAAATTGACCAGTAGCTACAACAAATCTCACCCCTAGACGCTGAATGGAAACGAAATGACAGTGACAAAAGTTGCGCATCCGAGATATCAATGTGCACTTTTGATGCGCCTATATTGCGCGTCATATGTCAACATTACGCGAAGCCGGTACACTTCACGACATTTCAATCTGACTCTTTTTTCCAGCTGAGGGAGACCGAAGTCAGGTAAGATCAAATTCAACAATGTTATTTCTGCCAAGTAGGACTAAGTTCTCGGGAGACTTGTTGCTGCGGCTGCAAAGCTGTGGTGTTAAAAGCCAAACACAGGAAAACGGTTTAAAGTACCATACTTACATCTGTGCAATACACTTTTGAGCTTCGTTATGTACGTACTACAGAAACAGAAAAAGCGGAATCCTCGTCCGTCTTGATGCACGCTGTCAACTTAAAGAAATGACAACGTTTTCCCCCCGTTCGCCTTTATCTTGACATAAAGAGTGAAATTGAAGTCACGAAATCCAAGTAAGCAACGTTGTCTGTTATCAGTAAAATTCCATCAGTTGCGCGGTGAACACTCAGACATCTAATTGTTATGCAGTGACGAGGCGCTATGCTTGCATGTGTCCTACAAATGTGCTGGAAAGTAACATGAGTAATAGGTGGTATTTACCCGCATATGAGCCAAGATTCGCTCGAGCTGGAGAGTTGTAAAAGAAATGAAACAGTATTGTATTATAACTCAGCGCAACAGTAAACAGTATGCTTGGTCAACGCAGAAAACATGAGCTGCATGGGAGGGGAAAAAAGAGGCAAAAAGCCTTTAAAAAGTCTTTTTTTAAAAGACAGATCAGTGTGCAGATCCATTTCTCACATAAAACTCATTTTGTGGCTGATTTGCAGACTTTGTTTCCTATAAATGTAGCTTACTTACAGAAGGTTTGATTCGAGTATTTTGATTCAACAAGTCAGCATACACTCATTCACCTATATCCATATAGAGGCTTTTATTCAGAAATGATGTATACTGCTAGTATTAATAAGTATGTTTTGTAATATGACAGAATCCTGACATGCGAACAGGCTCTCTCTGGGTTTTTGCTGTAAAGAAAAGCTGATTACAGACAATCACATCTCTGATCCCTGCCAGTCTGCTGTTACGACTTAATACAATTTCAAACAACATTTCTTCAGATCATTTCACAGTAGGTCACACTAAGTAAACTTCTATTTTATAAACATTGAATCAATTACCATCATGTGGAACACAATTTTATTTTTATTAAAGCAAAAGCCTTTCAAATGTAACATTTTAAAACTAAGTTGACATAACGTTACTTGAGGTGATTATGACAAGCGTTTTTAAGTTTTGATGGATTAACTTTGGTCTGTTACTGAGTTTCCTGCCTCATATTGATCCCTTCGTGGCTCTTTTTCGACTTGCAGGTCTTGGTGCACTTACACATCTTCCCGATCGCATAAGGATCAACCAGAATAGTCTCAGAAAATGGACGAAAACTGAATGAACAAATGAATGACTCAAGGTTGAATACACCAATGCAGGTGCGAATAGTTTGTGGAATATATAGATATTTTAAATGAAGACTTCTGAGATGAATGAAGGATGGATGTGTATAGGGAGAGGGACTCTCAAGTGAGTAAACGGAACAAAAATCTGCCTCGTTGTTTAAGCGGAGTACATCATGTTGTGGGTCATGACCAGTACAACACAACTTTGATGATCCTCTAAATTTCTAAAGACAGCATCCAGAACCTCCCTCAGATGAACTCGTCGTCACTTCCTCTTCTTTTTCTCAAAGCTGCATCACTTCATCACTCCAGTCTTCCTTTCCTCTCCTCCGTTCTTTCTGCGCTCCCACAGTTTTCACAGGCTCCCTGGATGACTCACACTCAGCCCTCTGCACCACCCATGCCCTCCCCCGTACCTCCTAAACAGAGATACCCAAAACCTCAAACTACAGGTCAGTTAGACCCTCTCCACCTTCTCCTACCGAAGACTACACCAACCCATCCAGCTCTCACCTGACCTCTGGCATTATAGCACAAAAACAATTAGAAATTTGTACGAAATTGTGAAATGAAACTGTCTCTTTATAACTATATATTTTTTGGGGGTTATATTGTTATGTAAAAATGTCATTGTTATTATGTGGTACAACAGTTTTAAGTGTAACAATACCATAAAATATCTTTGTTCTGTTGAACACAAAAGAAGATATTTTGAAGAATGTAAGAAAGTAAAGAGTTCTTGGGCACTTTTGACTACCATTGGAATTTTTCCTACTATGATAGGTAATATGATAGGTAATGGTGGCCAAGAACGGTTTGCTTTCCTACATTCTTCAAAACATCTTCTTTTGTGTTCAACAGAACAAAGAAATGTATAAAGCAATTTTTCCAACTATTGTAGTCAATGGTGGCCAAGAACTATTTGGTTACAAGCATTCTTTCAAATATCTTTCTTTGTGTTCACGAAAACAAAGAAATTTATACAGATTTTAAGTGTTAAATTCTTAAAAATAAAATACCAAAATTAAAAAAACTTTTCTTTTTTTGACATGAAAGTAAAATGAAATTAGCAGGGTTTTTTTAGGGCCAAGGAGACAAAAACCAGTACATAGCAGTGATTGGACTGCTCAAAGGCAAAAAATAAAATATTAGGGTGCGTGAGATGTGTAATCTAATGGTGGTGAGGGCATTTTGTTTCAAATGGAAATAATGCCTAGAAATCTCAGCTGTTTTATAATAATTTAAAGGAATCCCCTAAAGTGAGAGACACAGGACACCCTTGTAAACAGCAAAATCATAAACTTCAAGAGAAAAAAAGTCTCATAAAAGCATTTTAATAAGAGGCTTTGGAAGTCCAGAAGAAAAGGGACCTATCATATAACTCTGTACAGTGGGTTCTCCAAATAAATATCTGTGTTAGTCTCATTGCATAAAAAATCTTGTTGTATCTTATTGAGTGTTGTGTTGTTGTCTTTATGCAGGTCACCTGAGCTGTTTGTCATGCCTAATTACATTTGGGTTTCGCCCAGTCTCCAAAATCATTATGAGAACTAAAGTGTACGGCTGCCAGAAAGAATTGCACCGTCAGCATTTCTGCGCCCCCTTCTTCACTCCATTTACCGACCACTATTAAGAGTGGATGGGTCCTTGGGGAATGCCGTATCATTTCTCTGTTTCAATTTGTGTTCCATAAATATCAGTAATGGGGCTTGAACGTCACAACTTACACAGTACCTGGCGGTAAAAATAACCCTCAGCAGTGGGCGTGTGCACGTGTTAGTGGAAGAATGGATCTTATCTTCTGTATGGCTGTGGGGATATCTATCGCACTTTCACTCTGCTCTCGATATCTCTCACTCATCCTCTCCCATATCTTTTGATGCATCTCATTCAGCCCCAATCTTTCCTCATTTAAACCATTACATACAAATGTTACTCTCCGTATGGACCATTTCAACCTTCAACTACAATTTCAACACTGATACAGAACCTTTCAACCTTCAATTAGGAATTCAGCTCCGCTCCAGACAATTTCTGCTATACTGGCACGTTTTACAAACAACAATGTTGCCCTGAAGATCTTGGATATGAATCTGAAGCATTCAGTGGATGGTGATCAACAAGTGTCAATGACTTGAATCACATGGGGAGGTGGATCTGTATTTATAATGAGGCATTAAACTTTGTTAAAACTTATAATATTGTAAAAGTTGTAATGACTGCAGATGATGTTGGAGTAAACTTTGTTACTTTCGTCATGTTTTTGTCACTATCCTTAAACTAAGATTCTGAATGAACTATTGCATTTATGTGTGTATATAAATAATATTCTGCTATCATATGACTCTTGTCGCTCTCCTATCTATCAGCATTGCAATAAACAACAACCTTTACCCTGTCATCCACGCAAAACCAATTCACAATAATTGTGAAATGAAATGTAAAACAATCATGTTTAAGATCAAAGAACTCAAAGCAGTCAGCATTTAAATCAATCAGCACCTCCTACTCTTATGGTATTTCTCTCTCGAAGGCAACAGCTTCTGGCTACAAGCACAATTTACATATCAACATGACATGGCTAGCAGCCGGCTGTGAAGCTTCTTGGCAATTGTAAAAAAAACATATATATGGTGTAAGCTGTAAAACGAACTTGTGTCTTGGAGCAGAAATCTCATTGTTAATTTGAATTGAAGGGAGTGAGAAGTACTGGAGGCTGTTTTTCTTTCAGTTCTGTTATTAATGCCGAGTTTAAATGTGCGCCTGACATCTTACAAGCATTCCAGGCATGTGCGTAATAATACTAGCATAAGGTCTGAACAACCATTTGTAAGTTTGCGCATACGCACAGCAAGTGTACAAATATTGTGTAAAACAATAAGAAATATAAACAATGTAAAATTTGAGAGACAAGAGGGTTTAAATGGTTTCATGCTCATGCAAATATGTCAGACACACATTCACACTCACACAATACATGATAAAAGTCGATGCAAGTGTATGATTTGGTATCATTATGATGGTAAGTGATATACTTGCACAACCATGTTTTTATTTATTTTAGTTTTTGAATTGTTTATAACAGAAAAACAATACTATTATTATAACTGTATAGCAAATGGCTCATTTTGTTATCTTTGTGACACATGTATACTTGCACGTACTGCGTTATATAGAAAGTTTATTTTTCTTATTGTTTACATATGTCCACCACTTTCAATCTGACACATTTGCATATCAAATATACTGCAGGTTTACATGTTTGTAGAGAATCTAAACCTTTCTTCAGAAATCTAGGGGCTAAGTGGGATTAATAACTTTTATATTTTTTTATAGTTCATTAAATAAGGGCAAAAATGATTGCAACTACAACTTATGTCCCCCCTCCAGTCACAGATTCTGAGGTGAAGTTTATTTGACTAGTCTACTTTGCATGCTTTTCAATGGTGAAGGTTTCAACTCTATAAGGGCCAGCAGCAGTGAGGCTTTGTCTATTTGCATTTCTGAGCACACAGACATCTAATATTGAGCTGTTACTACATCCATAAGCAACAATGCTTTATAGTTCTCCTGGTAAAGTGCATTGCTAAATGAACGAAATAAACAAAAATTAAACTATTAATCACTTTATTTCATTTCATTAGGTGCCAAGACATGAAAGACTGTTGTTGTTTGTAGAAAGTCTGCCACATAAGAGCTGCAAGTCTAAAGTGCATAAGCTGTTTATGTTTTTGTTCATCTGTTTAGTCAGTGGCCATTTGAGTCAGAATTTGGTCTCTTGTGGTGGTAGTATTGGCAGTTGTGAAAAAGTTTCCTAATAAAGTTCACAAGACATGGCACACTGCAAAAGAGACAAGTAAACAGAATGAAATCAATTAGTAAAAAGAAATAGTATACGTTCACATTTTCGGTGTTGAATTAATGGGGAAATTATGCAAAATGGATTTAATAGTAAAATGCATTAAATGGAGCTGATAGAAAGAAAGCACTTTGATTTGACTGCAATAATACATTTTTTTAAAACTGTACAAAAAAATAATAATAAAAATATAAGGGCCAGAAAATGCAGAAAAGAAGAACTGAAAAATATGTACAGTGTTTTGCCAATTTACATTTTTGAATGAAAAAGTGTTTACGTTGTGTGTGAGTGACAGCATTTCTTAGCACTGCATAGTCAATTTCCTAAACCGAAAGCGAGACATTAAGCAATAAAGGCTTATTTTTAGTTCTTACATTTAAATGTTGTCACAACAAAACATCATTTCTTTGTTACGTCATCATTCTAAATATACTTTACGAGCAGATATCTGCTAAATGTAGATATCTTGGTATGGATGTCGTATAGTCACTTGACTGGGTTTGTTATTTTAGCCTTGTTTGAAAGGACTGGCGCAAATTGAATGCTGTTGTTAGGCCTGTAATTCTGTTTTGACACTGAGCAAACACGCGTACATTTGGCGTGATGCCACTTTGTTCTGTTACGTCATACGGCAATTTCCAACATGTCCATCCCTCACACGTTTGTCATCAAACACACGCACGCACGCGGCTTTCTCCATCACACTACAATAATAGTACTACTAGTACTATACAGTAATGCCATGAAAGTGAATAAAAGAGGTATTTGCTGAATGGCCGGGAATTGTTTAAGACCATACTAAAAGAGTGGGATTTCTTCCCTGTTGATGTGTTAGGGATATCCTACTCCAAATGCTCCCTCTCTATACATCAAAGGGCCGCTGCAAATAAAAGCATGCTTGTCGAGGGTGAACAAACTGCCTCCTTTGTGTCGCCTCCCAGCCAAACTCAACTAACACAAAGCAGTTGGATGTAATAAACTGCAAAAAGAAGCCTGCGCTATTTAGATGACATGCTCTGCTCTGGCGGTTGGCTGCGCACCTTTGTTTGGCTCGAGCTGGGACCGACATATAATATTACTGCATCAAAATCTTCTCAGACTCCTGGAAACAGGGTCCGATTACAGTCAGCCCCCCTGAATCTCCCTCCGGTTCTTTTCTTCTTTTAAACTAAGGAAAGTTGATGTAGTCTGATAAGTCAGAAACTGTTAACACTTTAGCTTTTAGCTGGCGGCTGTATAGTTGGGAGTGGTCAGGCAGATACAGTACCTGCAAGGTATGTTTTTAAAAGGGGTAAATACGACTGTCGGTCGAATGAGATTTGTTAATATAATTGTTTGTCTAAAATGTTATGAACAACAATGTAATCATAAAAACGGTTTTAAAACCACTAACATTTTCTGTAATACCATTCCAAAGGTATGAGCTGTTTTTGTTTAATCAAAGACAGAAAGTGCAGGAATCCACCAGGTGCTATTTTTTGTTTATGCTTAATTTGTTGTTTGCTCATCTGCCTTTACTTTCTTTATATGTGTATGTATGCATGTAAGTTTGATTACTAGAAATGCATGTAAAAATGACTAGAAAGGGATGCTATGCTTTCAAAAAGTTTGGGAACCATTGATATAACCTGACATACTGTACATGACATGTTTACTACTGTTTTACCCAGAGAACACATCTTAAAGAGGTAATTGCAATACCGGCTAAAAGTCATCATACCGTCAAAATATTATACCGGCCTATGCCTATGTTGTGGTAATACAAAAGATATGCAAAATTTAAATACATCAAACAATTACTGTTTAAAAAAACCAATCAATTATTATATGATGAGAAATACTTATTTTATATTACTTTAAAATAATTGTTGGGTATAAATAATTCAGGCCACTTCATTTAAAAGACTCTGCAATAAAGTCCTAGTTTCCATACAAATTCTTACATTTTTGATTTGAAAAAATCCTTTGCAATGCCAACGTAACACAATGTCTGAGCTTTAATGTACGCCAGCCTCTCACCGGCTCTCAGTCTCACTCCCTTTGGGTAAAATGAAGCGTTCAATGGAAACGTTCAAAGACAGGCATGATTTGGAAGGGCACAGAGGGGAAGAACACTGGGGCTTAGGGCTCTGCAGGGTAGCGGAGCTCTTTGCCTGCATATATCTCATAAGGATACCTGGGCGCAGGAACTATTCTGGATTTTGCTGCGTTTGTGAGGAGAGAATAAAAAAGCCTTAAAGTGATGTTATGACTCATCCCCAGGGTCATTTACGCTCGCTGCAAATGAGAGTGGGTGTCTCACTAACTTGCAGATATAAACTGGATATTGTTTTCATTATTCTACAGCTATATTTGGTAAAAGAGAGAGACATACGGATAGGTGCAGAAAGAAAGCCTATAAGAATGTATGCATCAAGACTGCCAGAGACCAGATGTTTATCGTCAAACCTTCGCAAATGTCAGCTTGTCGTGACGGGATGGACATTTGCCCTTGGTTTCCAACACCAGGCGTTACCTAATCAGCACCGATCCTTTGTGACTCTCCCTACTGAATTTCACCAAAAATCGACAAAAACAAATGAATGACCCCTACAGGTAAAACACAACCACAAAATCCTCAATGAGGATGTCCACGCTAAGAATCAAATCCAGTGTACAGATTACGTGTCATTTTTCATTTCACTGTCAAATCTCAGAACATTTTCACCCTCAGGATACGGCTGTAGCTATGGTTTGGTGTGGCTGCCATGGCAACGCAATAGGCAACCATTAGGTGTCCTCACAATAAGAGGGAGGTCACTAGGGGCTGACTCATCAACACCAATGCTACATTTGTTTGGCCTGTTCATTCACCTACTGAACTGGTATAGGGGACAAAGCCCATCAGTAATATCATTTCGAGTGAAATTAGTACGCCGGACTAAAAAAATGATTCGAATAAATAAATTTTATTCGAAGCACGACAAGCAGCTGTACAGGAATAAACAAATAAAGTACAACAAACACCTCAACAATTCTCCCTGAGATTATCCAAAGCCTGAAAGAACCATGAATAGCTTCACTTACGTAAACACACGTAACCATAACTACACACATTGTCTTTGCCCTTCAGGTGATCCATACACTGAATACCATTGCCTGCTGTCATGCGATGGGATATTGTGGTGTTCTTGCAGTTTGGTTTGAATATATTTGAATGGAAGCTGCACTGTTTTCACTCAGCCCTTGGCCTCTCACTGCCCTGTGACGTAACGACACACCTTTTGTTCGAAAGGTTTGTGCTCGTGACAATCCAACACGCCGAGCACTCACAACATTCGGAGGACATTCTCATTATGCTTAACTGGAGACAGATCCGTAATTACTTCCGACCTTCAAATGAACAAACATCCCATCTGCACGTCTAGTCCCTGCACCTGCAAGGCAGTGTTTTGATGGGACCTCTAATGGACCTAAAATCGCATCAGCATGTTAACTCCCTTTGCGCTTACCTTAATGCTGTGGGCCGCTAGGTAGTGGTGGACCGCTGGTCCCATTTCACTAGGTCTGATTTCAGAAAACGCGCCAGATCCGCAGATTCTCTCCCTGCTCCAGGAATTTTGATATTCGTCTGAGTGGTGGAGCTTGCAGGGAGCATTAGGGAGCAGGTCGATCTCCCATGTTCCCTGCTTTACATTTCAAATCTTAGCTTATCCAAGGATTTCCATACCATCTATTTGAATATTTTCCACTCTGAAAGCTGCGAATTAGTGTGCTGAAACATTCCTATTTCATAATCCTTTATATGACAGTCACAAACTGTGTGATAATAAATTCCATGCAACATATTATAAGGAACACTAATTAATGTGATCTCTTATTATAGTCTAAAGTCTAAACAAAGACTGCTCTCTGAGCTCTTTGGCACTTTTTCATTGCACTACACTCATATCTGCACAGTTTGTTTATTTCACTGGTTTGCACTGCCATGTGCATTGTGCCACTTTATCTATAACTATTTGTATAATTGTATTTTTTATATATATTTAATCTGCATTTATCTGTATTTTTTACGTTCTACCGTTAGTTAGTGTTATCTGTATGCACCAAGGGTCTGAGAGTAATGCAATTTCAATTCTCTATATGTATGTGCTGTACATGTGGCAGAATTGACAATAAAGCAGACTTTGACTAATATCAACGTGCTTTGCATATACAGCGCTGAAGTTTTAATGGAGACTAAATAGATTTTTTTTTTAAATCCCCACCTTCTCAGATTTTTCTCCATATAAAAAGACCCCAGTAATCTCACATATAGGTGTCTCCTATAGTGTTTCAGACGATATCTCAATGTGTCAAAATGTGCTTAGACTTGCAAAGAATTCAACAAATATCTAGATTTATGTTATGACAACATTTCTCATTAAATTAATAAAATACTTTTCACTTATAATTTTAGTTTTTCAACAATTGTCACATATATTATTTTAATGATAAAAAAATATTTATTTTAAAAATTATTCATAATTTTAGGAGACTTGTGAGAAACATTTAATTAAACCTTTAATTTAAAAGAAAATGTAATTGAACTGAAATACGACAGAGCATGATCATTCTTCCAATGAAAATACATTTTGATGAATCTGCATTTATTCTTTCATATTGCCTCAGATTGCCACATTTTGCAACCAATTTATAAGTAAATTTTAGAAAGCCAATGCATCATGAGAATTGTTACATACACACCCGTGGTTTGCATAAAAAAATGTATCCCCCAGCAGGCACCATGTGTGACCTTAAGTAGTCTTAAGTAGCACAGGAACATTTGTAGTAATAGCCAAAAATACATGGTATGGGTCAAAATGATAGATTTTTCTTTTATGCCAAAAATCATTAGGATAATAAAGATCATGTTCCATAAAGATATTTTGTAAATTTCTTACCGTAAATATTATCCAATCATAACAAACCATATATCAATGGAAAGCTTATTTGTTCAGCTTCCAGATGATGTAAAAATCTAAATTTCAAAAAATTTACCCTCAAGACTGGTTTTGTTATCCAGGGTCACATACAGACAACTTAATTTTTATGATCTTTAACCTGCCTGAACAAGTTTTAGTTTAAACTTTAAAGGCTGTAGTGGGACATAGATCAAATGAATTAACAAATAAAAGTGATTGAAACGGATCGAAACAGACATATTACTTGAATCAAATACTTAAAAGCACAATGCCTCATTTACACTTAAGTCTCAGTCATTTACACTTAGTCTTCTCTTATTTTAAAAGCCTATTCAAAAAGCTTTCTCACATCAGCATGTACCTGACTGACAAGTAATCACACCTAGATTTGACACGTTTATCAGTGCAGAACATCATTGTTCTTTCAATGATAAAAAAGAAAATGAAATGCCTGAAGTCAGCACGTGGAAATGCTCGTGCCAGCAGCAGACCTTTCTGGTCCTTCTTTTACCATATTTATCCTTGTTCTCTTAAGGCTTGTGGCTATCAGGGGCATTTTATGCAACTCCTGTTGAGGCCATCGAGTCAACATCTATTTCTGGTCTAGTCTCAGGTGTTCGTGCTAATCAAATCACACTTAATCATTATCTTCATCTTTTCAGGCATTCAACTATTATCATCCTGCTTTTTTATCTGTCTCCCTGCCGCTCTCACCCTCGGCATGTTCCATGCAGCCTATTTTTTCTTTTCAATTTAAAACACTGTATGTTCCTTTCAAATCAATAATTTGCCCTGCATCATTTCTTTTTATAGCATGTTACCCCAACACACTGTATTCTCTGAAGTCTTTTAAGTTATTGCCATTTCTGTTAAAGAAAATCCAAACATCAAAGAAGACTAATTTTAGGTTTAGATGAAAACATAATGATAATAATAAGATATAAGCAGATTCACACAGAATCGTACCTGCATTCCCCACCCCTTGCGTGTCAGTCTTTAAAATATTTTGGCTAATTTCAACATGCTTTCAGCTACTAATAACAGAGTAGTGTTCTCAGCTGTGGGCCTGAACATCTAGAAAATTAAAACAACTATTAATCTTGTGTCAATCTAGATTCAATCTAGCACATGCTGCACAAAAAAATTATATACACAAAAAAATGATATGTTGGACTTAATTAAATAAATAATTTTTATGTTACCAGGTTCCACATAACTGGATTACATTAAATTTAAGTAACATTATCTATTTCAGTAAACTTAAGATATATACATAAAGTTAATGCAATTGTTTGGTTGAATCAGATTAAGAGTCTTGCTTTAGTTTTAAATCATTCACTTGATTAAGTTTAATTATAGGGTACTAAAATGTATATTTTGCATTAAACCAAAATAAACCCCCAATTTGATCGATTAGTTTATTCCATGAATATGTTCAAGAAAATGTTTTCATTTAATAAATTTTTACAAGAATAATTAGACAAAACTTTCATTTGACTTCCATAATAAGATATTAAGTTAAGAGAACACAACAGAATTTCATATTTAAAAATGTAACCACCCACTGCCGCTTTTCTGAACAATGGTAACAACAAAACTCAAACAAATAAAAAAATCTTACAAATCTTAAAAATAAAAGGACATTTAACACTAACAACAAGTGTTTCTTTTTACCTAAAATAACACTTATTTAAGAAAATATCTCTAAGAATGCAGTCACACACAAAGCATGCTGGGAAATTTAAATCCTCTGCCCAATTGTAACAATTTATGTTAACACAACACAACTACTTTATGTTGTGAATTAGTTAAGTTATGTGACTAAACATAAAAAAAAAAGTGAAAAAATTTGAAAAAAGTGTTGATTTAACTTCAGTAAGTTAAGTAAATTGGACATGCAGCAAAATTCCTTTTTTCCAGTGTAGTCAATATGATGCATTATGACATTGCACACCCACACATAGATCTGTGTAATATAGCTTTAGGTAAAATGTAAAATTAGTGAAGTAGTGAAAAGCACGATCACAAGGTTGTAATCAAGGCTGCAACATAATGCGGGGTCTTACTGGCAAACTTTACTTTCTCTCTCTCTCTCTCTCTCTCTCTCTCTCTCTCTCTCTCTCTCTCTCTCACGTGTTAGTAGTACAGTGGTGCTGAAATCTGTAATTAGCGGAGCACAAAAGCATCTGTGATGTGTGCTGGCTGGCAGAGGAGAGATGCTACGTTGCATCGTAGGAGGCACTGCGTGTGTTTGTTTACGCTGAGGTGGGGGCGTGTTCCGCCGCTCACCTGTCACGAAAACTGCGAGGTGCAATCTGGATTGAAATTCTGAAAAACGCCCACCATAAATCGCTTTGTTTTTCTTCCTTTCTTTGTCGATTCTCTGTTTTGCAGTCTGTCTTTATCTCTTGATAAACTGTCAATTTTATCTTTTAATAAGTAGTAAGTACTAGTCTACTCTTATACTCAACTTTTTGAGTGCACCTTTCAGAACATTTATAACATCATTTCTGAAATCTCACATCCCAAATATAAGCATGAGAACAAACTGGGGTTTCCCCACACTAAAAGCCATTGCACATAGAGTCCGAAGTTTTCATATACGTTTTTTTCGTAGTCGTCATCCTCGCTTGTGTGGTGGCTCTGAATTCTCAAAACACCCATCAAAATTCTTGCTACGGATGCGAAAAACGCAAAAAAAATTTAAGTATAGTAAATATCGGAGGCTGTGTGTGAATGTGATTGACACAGTGTGAGGTCGTATTTAATGTAACGTGCGATACTTCCGGACGTGAAATTCGGATTCAGTGTGTAATATCTTGCAGATTTGATCAGGTCCTGAGTTCAGATATAAGTTTAGAAGTGATTATGAAAGGAGTCAACTCAACAAAAGCAACTGATGCAAAATACTCTCGCAAGTGGTTATCTCACTGGCCTTGATGCAGGGGGAGCAACAAAACAGTTTGGTTTAAATCTAATCCAAGTCACACAGCAAAACAACTTTGGACCTTTTGACGCAATTTACACGTGTATCTTTTTTTAACCATTTATATCACAAAACAATACATGTGATGTCTCATGTGGGCCTCAGATAAGACAATGACTTCAACGTGATCCCAGATTCTACCTGCAGTTGCTAAGCAACATGCACCTCCAACCTCTCACTTTGTCTCATTGGACAATCTTGGAAACACGGCAGTCAGCTCACTGGCTCAGAGGAAGTTAATAAACTTAAAAAAAAAAACGTGGTGAAAACGCTCAGTGAACAGATTTTTGTGAATGAGAGGAGAGAGGGAGAGATGGGGAAAGGGGGGGGGAGAGGGAGAGAGAGCGAGAGAGAGAGAGAGAGAGAGGGTGGGAACAGACAGACCCAGATACAGAGAGCGCCAGTGCTCATATCATCTTGATGCATGCTTTGAGCAAACTAAAGCTAAAAAAATAAGGCGTATAATGAAAGCAAACTGTCAGTGATGAGGCCGATATCAAACTTGCAAGAGATGCTTTCATTATTATAGCTGGCACTGCCTTTCACCCTGGAGATCAGAGCTTAAAGAACAATAAAAAGGGAGGCGGGTATCCAATTGCATGTACAACATCAGTCTTTTGTAATGTTTGGCTGTGGGAAAGCAACAACTCAGGGGCTTTACCATGATCCCATTACTGTTTAGTCTGCATTTCAAAACTGCAACCAATAATCAATAGTATTTTAGTTCGGTGACTGTACAAATTGTCAAATTAATTTCATTTAAATAATTCAAATAAATAGCAAAAAATAACAACGAAATAAGTTTGTTGAAATGTATTGTATATTAATTTTATTAAATAAACAATGTGTTGAATGGGTCGTGTAACCTTGTTGCATTTAAGTTTAGTCAAGTAATGGTTCTTCTACTGGTAACCCAAAATATTACTGACTAGACATACTTTTAACTTGCTAGCTAATGTCATTTACTTGTTATTTCTTTTGCTTGTTATCAGAAATAGTCGCCAGGGACTATTATTTGTGGATGTGTACCGGAAGTTAAGTTCGGGCCAAAAAAGCGAGCATGCGCAGTAACGTTTGCTTTGAACCCGGCTATAAAGAGAAATAATTATATGAGAGATGCACGCTTTCACAAATTACATCTGAAAGGTGCATGTACAAACAGAGCTCTTCTGTAAAATTACCATGTAAATTCATATGGTAAACGGATTAAAAATACCATTACAATCTGAATTTACTTTGAAACCTGACAATGTACGCAAATAACCAATTAAAATGTTTAATATACTCCGTAAACAAGAATATCTAGCTAACAGCCTTTAGAAACGGCCCAACGTGAAGGGATTCGATGTTTAACTCTCGTTGGGAATCAGCAGCATTTCCTTCCAAAAAAACGGCATTTGAAATTGGCCTCATGTTTGTTACTTTTAAAATTATAATACAAAATTTAGCTTGGCAATTATGGGTTCATAACAATAGCGTCGGCCGTTCGCCATGACCTTATGAATCAAAGAAATACCGCATTATATATTTGTTTACCTTTTACCAGAGAGTTCAGTTCAGTGCAGGACTAGGGAAACACCGGAGTCTGCTTGCGTCGCACATAACGCTCGTGACTTTTCAAAAGCACTCGGGCTCAGTTCTTCAATGCTTTTAGACAGACGTCTTTTACGCTGCATCTCACTGCTATTCGTGTCTTGCGTAAGCGCCGCATTTTTAACGTAGGCTACATCACGTCAAAAGAAGACCAATCAGAAGAAACCGTGGGCGGGGCAAGCACAGTGAACGCGTGTTCTACTTTTCATCATTCGTCGGAAACATGTGAATGCGAATCAATGTGAATCAAATCAGGTAATTATTTTCATTTAGGCTACTGTTGTTCTCTTATTTACTATTTTGCTAATGTTGCTATTTTTCTTTGACATGTCTCAGAAATGGTGTTTTAAGACCATATGTATTATATTTCAATTATATCTATTCGATTTTCTCGAAAAACAATCTGCTCATTCACAAATATAACACAGTGAATTTTTTCAATCAACAATTAATAGGCCTATTGTCATTATTATCATTGAGGTAGAAAGAACTGGTGTAGGAGACAGTGTGTTTTGGCAAGCCTTTGACAAAGCTTCACAGCTGTCAGGTGTTCTGCCCATTACACCAATAGACCATTTTAACAAACATAATATACTGTGTAAAGAATTCGTAAATTGGATTATGTCATATATAAAAGCCACGAGAACAGCCTAGAGAGCAGTAAAGTGTAGTTCCCAGGTGTTGAGAGGAGTGAGGCCAGAACCAACCCTTCAAAACATCAATTTCACAGACTTTCACACAATGTGTTACTGATGGCTTCATTACTGTTGTTATTCGATCCACCTTTTCCCAATGTCCCATGATGCTTTGTGTGAATTACAGTCATAACTTCTGGTAAAATGTAAAGAATATTTACACATTTCATCATACATGGCAGACCACAAACAATACTGTTTGTCTGTTAAATAAATGCTGCTTTTATATATATATATATATATATATATATATATATATATATATATATATATATATATATATATATGAAGAGTTTGGTTCCAAAACGCTATAAATCCATTTTTAAAAATTAATTAATAATTAATCTGCAGTTGTTTTAGTTTTGATTTAAGCCATAACTAAAAAAAATACAGCTAGCTAACTAACAATAAAACACAATAAAAACATGATAACATAATAAAAAACATGAATTTTGGAAAAAAAAAGGATTTATTGCGTTTTGGAACCAAACTCTTCATATATGTTTAAACCACCATTCAAACACAATTTTTACAGGTTAAGGCTGCTTTGAAACAGGTAAATACAGGTTAATTGTCCAAATGAATGCAAATTAATTAAAAAAATACTATTTAGGATTTACAATATACAATTCATTGCTGTGAAATATGTGAAAAGTACTTTGACTATCAGTAAGAATACAGAATATTTATTACATGTATTCATGTAGCAGATGCTTTCATTGGGACCTGAATGGGAAGTGATGAAATACTCAAATACAAGCACCACAAAACACAATGCTGTTTGAGTGCAAATCAGCAGAACAACTCCAGCATCTTTACTTGTTCTACAAGCTTCTAATTTCTGCCTAGCATTTACGTAATAATAGAAAAAAATGCTCCGAGCAAAATATTATGCAGTGTGCTTCAACTATTTAAGTTGTTATCATGAACCTTAAAGATAAAATGTTATTATCTGAAACTGCTTTACAGGATTCTACATAAAATGTTGCAGGATGCAGTTCATCTGTTCTGTACAAGACAGCCTTATTTACATGACATATTTGAAAGCATGTAAAAGCAACAATGACATTTGATTATATTTCATTAGCCACTGCAGGCCAAACGGAGTGCAGTTTTTTCAAGTGGACAGCTTCCACATGAGTTTTATAGATGCCATGAGCCTACAGGCAGTGTTACGTAATTATCTGTTAATAATGGTCTCATTAACAGAATTCATTATAGTTAATTCTTTATGCGTGACATTAGACCTGACAAGCTATTCATTCCACACCGGTCTCTGAAACCTATCAAATGTATCTCTGAAACGGTTTTGTTTAAAATAAGACGAAACATAAATATTTTCCCCATAATTAAAGAAGTTCCATGGAACACAAAAATGGGAATTTTTGAAGCTGAATACTGAATAGGAACTGTATCGGTCACAAACATTGTACCAAACATTTCTTTTCATGTTCAGAGAAGTCACTCAAGTCATATGTGCTTGGAACAACATGTGGCTGAGTTTTTAAATGACATGATTTTAATTTTGTGGTCTGTTCCAGGAATTTCAGCGCTAAACAGGCCATACTCTTAGTGGGAGGTTCAATTTTCTTTTGGTTCAGACAGATGGCATAGCATACAGAAAACAGACCAAAATGGACCTTAAACTTGTCTCCAGAACTTGTGTAAAATCTGGTATATCAAGTCCTCCTCATCATTCTTTAATATTCATATAACAGTAGATGTGCAACTTAGATATTTAAACACCAATCAATTTTTAGCCTTTAATTTATTAACTTTCTTCATACTTTTAAATATTATAATAAAAAAATAAACAAACCAGGGCTGATTTGCTGTAGTTGTAGAACCTTTAAATGTTTAGTGAAAAGACTGCACAAGGAAATCCAGATTAAAAAACATGGTTAGTATTTAAAATCCACCAAATAACAAACACAACTGACCTGAAGCTTCTTTAAATTGAGATATTTTAATTAAAACAATTAAAAAAGGGGAAAATTACTCGCTCACTCAGTAGTAACAATAAATCCAAGTTACTTTACAACATTCAAACACCAGTAACAATACAATTCTTTAATGTGTGCTTCATGTTAGGCCTAACACGTTTTCTATCCACATACATATTTAAAAAAAAATTACATTAAAAACATCCAACATCCTACAAACTTTTCTACAGCACATTTAATAAGAAAGGCATTGTACGACAGAGCTGTGCTTTTAACAGCAGTGGACATCTCTCACATCCTCTTGGTGACTTTTTTAAAGAGTGCCATGGGCCCCATTGAGCTTGATTTGGGCTTGCGCTGGTAAAGCTGATGGAGGTTTCCCTCAGACACGCTCCGTACTACTATTCGGCTCGGCTCGTTCTCAGAAGAAACTAGATGTGATGGAAGAAAAAGGGAATAAAGTGTTTAAGATGAGTA
This sequence comes from Oreonectes daqikongensis, assembly GCA_026939265.1. Lineage (NCBI taxonomy): Eukaryota > Metazoa > Chordata > Actinopteri > Cypriniformes > Nemacheilidae > Oreonectes > Oreonectes daqikongensis. Next base: position 758,443 of record JAOTQM010000074.1, read on the forward strand.
GATTCAACAAGTATTCAAACCATTGTTTATTATAGTTTAGTTTTATTTAGTGACAACTTAGGAACAGTTATTTTTTTCAGTGTTTCCTATTATCAGTAAATTCAGAGAATTTACGGCATTCTATTATTAAGGAGAAGGAGAGTGAGAGAACCACTGGGAGTGGGAGGAGGAGATTGTGTGCTTCTGGCTGTGAGCCTAACATCGTTTCACAGCTGTCAGCCGGCCCGCCCATTACACTATTAGAATACTTTACCAAACATAATGGATTATGTGAGGACTTCATAAATGGAATATAATAAGAGACGCTTATGTTCCGCATCCAAGATACAAATGGAAAGCCTGTAGAGGGTAACTGCAATTATTCATGTATTGAGAGTGATGCAGTCGTACTAACCTCCAAAACGCCGGATTCGTTGTGGTTTCGATGCCTCGCAGGGATCTCTCTTTATACGCTTGGGTGCTGCGGCTACGGCTTGAGAATTGTCCTCTTTCCCACTGCTGGAACTGTTGCATGCAAACACACACACACACACACACCAAGTGAGATTTTGGCAAATACCAAGAGTGCGACATGTCAATGAGCCATGATCTAAATGGTCCCGCTTAATGCCCCAGTGAACATATCCCCACAATAAATGCACACACACCAGAATTTGCGCTTGCCCTGAGCAGCTGAGGTCATGGCCATGTAAGACGGTTTGGATTTTCGCAGGTCTAAAAGCGATGGAATTTCCAATCTAGGAAGAAGTTGCGATAAAAACTCAGGTCTACTTGGTTCACATTAACACCCATTATGAAATACAATTAAAATGTGTTGTTGGGTCATTTAAAGCTTACTAACAATATCGATTTTGTTACCTTTTAGCTGGCTCATTCCCATTGTTAGCCCGTAGCGCCCGGAGTGTTGTGTGCCCAGGTGGCTCAGGTGACAGGATCACGGTGGCATTAGCTGCATTTGTGTCCTCGGTATGACCGATGTCGAACGTCGAGTTTGGATCAAAGGTTCTAGAGGTGTGTGGCTGGCCCTGAGGAGTGTACTGTAGCGGGAACATGCCCTCCTGCCTTAATACTTCCTGGAGTGCAGGTGGGTAATGAGACACCGCAGGAACGGCTCTGCCCTCATCTGGGTTTGCAGGAGACACAGATAGCTTCCTCCTGATGGGTTTTTTGGGACATTCAGCATCTGGCTCCTGATGTTGAGGGCTACAATCTGACAGAGAAAGCACAAAATTCAGCTTCATTAGAAGTTCATGCGTTAAATGACCAGATTTGTTTCTGGTCTTTAAAATGTAATGCCACTAGGTCGAACTTAACGTTGACTCAACCAATGGCGTGAGGCAGGACTCAGTTTGTCGGAAACAATGGGCGACGTGTTTAAAAACGTGTTTGGAAACAATGCTTTTTCTTATTTGGTACAATTACAAGCACATATTTGTTTTTAAATGAAGCTACTGGCATATTATAATATTACTCAGTGTCTCTGTCATCTGATTTGTGAGGCACATTTCCAGGTCTAAACCCCAGAGACATAGAACGCACACACACACAATGGATTCCCATCACTGATGCATATGCACACGCATTCTTTACTCCTACAAGAGTGAATAATTTAGTCCCGCTTGTCACGTGCACTTCTGAGTGCACATCAAGAGCTATACTAAAGAGCAGCGTCTTTGCTTCGTCAAGACCGCCAGTACGTGTGTTTGTGCAAGTGGGTGTATGTGGGTGGGGAAGGGATGGGAGGCTCCAGGAAGCTGTTGGAGGGGTCTGACGTTGGATATTGAGTGGCGGAGTATGCTGGAGCACGTCGCAGTCTGGCCGCACACTGACTCACACGATGCAGAAAAGCGAGGGAGAGACACTGCGGCTGCATCTTAAGCGTTCTTGACCAACTGTGATGCTTCAGAGCTCCTGCTGGTCAAAGTGTTGACACACAGCCATCTCTCTTTCTCTCTGAGTCAGTGTTGATTCTCAGAAATCTGGACTGCATGGGAGAGAACCTGACATCCTGTTAATGACTAACTACACACACTTTTAACAGCAAAAGAAAGTTTGAGAAGTAAAAACAAATCACTCATTGATGGCCGCTCAAAGCCGATAGCTATGTACACATCACTAGTGCACAAACAATAAACTTTACACAGGGATGATGCTGATCAGGTGACAATGTGAAAAGATGCAGATCTTGAGCGGTAGACAGTGATGTATGGCCCAGAGCGGAGGCAGAGGAATAGGTGCGATCTGTAATTGGCGGCAGAGTGCTCCGGATGGCATATTTTTGGCTGGCGGGATTAAAACATGCATGAGGCGCTATTTCTGGAGGAAGCCACTGCGGATTAGGGTCGCCTGCCTCCCGCCTCTCTCTCGCTCATCCCTTGCTCTCTTTTTATTGCAGAATTGTCCTCGTCCAATCCAGGAGCGTTTCATACTATATGTGATAGCTCCCCCTCCCTGCACTGAGGAGTCATTTTATGAATGAAATTCGGAAGGGCGGAGGGTCGGCGGTACAGAAACGGGCTAGATGTGGATGACGAGGTGAGACAGACAATGGAGCGATACAGAGAGGAAGAACGTGATTGCAAAAAGACAGTGGCAAGGATGGGGAGTATAAATGAATACATACAAAAATGTGAAAGCAAAAATGATGATGAGCTGAGGAGAGAAACAAAATCCAGGGTCAGGTGTGACACATGGGAAGGCAGCAGTCTCAAGCACGGTGACACGTGACCCCTCCTGCGTCTCTCCTCTCTTCCATCACTATTTTCCGTGCCTTCACTCTCTCGCTTCATCTCTCTGTCGAGCGCTTGAGCACGAGTGCGGAGACGATAGCGTCATGAAGCGCGTCGATGGTGGGGGTGGGGCGGAGGTTCATTCATAACCCTCTCTTTGAATCTCTGTATCTCTTTCAGTTTCAGCACGACTCAATTGTCTTTATGAAGGAACTGGGAACATGACATGGGGTGAACTAAAAGCAGCTAATTTCTACAGAATGTTATAGGCTCCAAAATAATTTTATTTAATAAAAACAAATATTTATTTTCCAAACTCTGGAAAACAATACTTGACTGTTATTATTTTTTTTTTAAATCAAAGAAACATTTAAATGTGAAAATGTGGTTGCATGCAGGATTTCACTGCGGTGACAAAATGTGATCTCATGCAAATAACTGGACAGTCTTCCAGAATAGTTGTACAGACCAAGTCGTCATTATAGATTATGCTGCAAGTACTTTTAATATTTACCTCTAAGATGCAATGCCTTAAACCTCACAATCTTTGGCAAATCCAGCAACTCTTCCTATCTCTTCCTCAAAATAGCTCATTGTAGCAGCCTGGGAACTTGTAAACACAGATCTTTTCCCCAGCGGTCTGATAAAACCCTGTGCACCATTTATAAATGCAATATGGCTCAGGCGGAGCGTGAACAGTCTGTAGGCGTGCCGTGGCTACACATCACCTGACTGATGCTTGTGCGCATTTACAAAACACGCTTGCTTTTATAGGCCGGTAAACAAATCATTATTCATCTTTTTAATAAGCTCCATTACTAAAAAGATTCCTTCTCCACCACAAAAACAAAAAATGAAGTCATGTTTTACACTGTCTTGACCTGGTCAAATCCCATATGGTGTTTAAAATTAATCATTAGAATTTAAACAAGCAGTGGACGGGGGGAAAAAATACAAAACAAAAGAAACAGCCCAATCTCCCTGTCAAAAATGAGAAATTATACACACAGGAAATTTGTTTCTCTAACAAATACAATGTGCAACACAGCAGCTCATTGAGAATATGCCCAATACTACAGATGCAGAAGTTAAAAATATTTTTAACAGTACTCGTCTGTGTTTCCCCCACTTCTCTTTCTTTTTTCGAGCAGGTCTCTGAACTTTCCTGAAATGTGTATTTCCCACAGCGTGTCTCAATCAAATAGGGAACACCTGTTCTGCAGCAAATATCATTACTCTCCATTTACTGAGCAATAACTCACATTTCCCAAAGCTTTCCTCTCTTCCCTTTCCCCTTTTTCTCACCCTTCGACTCTCTCCATCCTGTAAAATGTGTTTGGATTTCATTCTGTGAACACAGTGAATGTCAGGCAACTGTGCGCCGTCTATTCCTGAGCTAAACCGTCGATACTGTTGTTGCTGTTCTATAAGAATTATCAATATAATTGTGGTAGTGAAACACAATTTTATCCTTTTATATCCTTTAGGCACTAATATGATTTAGCTTTTAACATTTTTTATTTTGATGCCTGCAGGTTAATGTTACACATGATCAAAGTGCTGAAAAACACTGAAAGGAGACATTTTGTTTCCCCCTGTTATTAACTTACAATCAAGACTTTAAAGGAACATTTCACCCAAAAATGAAAATTCTTCCTCAAGTTCCTACCATTGTAATTTTTCCTACTATGATAGTTAATGGTGGCCAAGAACTGTTTGGTTACAAGCGTTCGTCCAAATAGCTTTCTCTGTGATCATCAGAACAAAGAAATTTAAATGATGAACTTTTTTGGGGGGGTTAGGGGATGAACTGTCCCTTTAATATTATACAAATGTAATAAAATAATATTTTTATATAATAAAATAAATATATTATACAAATATTTTGTCATTATTATTTTCCTTTTAAATTGAAAAGCAATTAAAATAAAATAGCACTGGGTATGCATTATGGTATATAAATAGCTGTGCCTTGCCAGCTTGCCTGAAAGAGTTCTATTATAAACAATCTACATTTTTTTAACCCTAAAAGTCTAAGAACAAACCCAATTACAGCTGAAAAGCATAAGCATCAGTCTAACATGTTAACAGCACAGCCCACCTGTAAAAGAACACACACACAGGCGCACGCATTGCCTGTCAGTATGAGCAATGACACAGACTTGCGCAACTGGATTGATGACAGAAGCGGAGTATGTTAAAGCAGAGCACGGAGGGAAACAGGGAGCCAGAGATGAGTTTACCTTTAGATGAGTGTGCGAGTCTGAGACGCAGGGAGCTTCGGCGCGTGCGTTTCTCTGCACCTGAATGACGAGAACATATTGTTATTTATTTGCCCTGTTCCAATCTATTCAGGCTCCTATATACATCACACAGGAAGTAAACATGTGTTAATCAAGGCACATACATCTGTCAACGCTCACACAATGAAGATCACATTACACTGACGCTGAAAACAGCAAGTCACGACAGCAACACGGCATAAAAGCTTTATGATGAGGCCGTTTAACTCTTCGGATACTTTTAAGTAAAAATCCTCCCTGCAGGGGTTAAGATGATCTCACTCTTCAAGTATCTAAAAAGATATTTTGGATTATTTCAACTCGGCAGTGAAGAAACCATAAATGTTGTTTTTGCAAAAACCTTCATAAAGCAAAACAAACAAATGCATCATTTAAAAAAATGCATATCACCTCAAGCAGGTTTAAAAAACATACAACATTCTCATGACTGCTTTTATTTAAATATTGACAATGTTTAACTCCACAATGGTGTTCATTTCAAGAGTAAATACGGTAATATTCTCCACTAGTGAATGGCTGAACTGAAACAAACAAAAAAAGAAACTGCAAACGGATCCAATACTGAATTAAACAACATGCAAATACAAATCTGAGTATACTTGATGTAACACGAGTGCCTGCAGTCAGCCTGTAGAGCTCGTGCACACACGCTGTCAGTCTCATGCAAATAGCACTCTGTTACTCAGTCACTTGTTCATAATAATAATAATAATAATAATAATAATACATCTAATTTATATAGTGCCTTTCCAGAGCTCCAGAACACTTGACAATATTGACATTACACAAACAAGCACTACAGTCAGTGCTTGACACCATAACAGCAATAACAGTTTATTCTGCACTAGGGCACTGATATCACAGAACTTCATTATTATTCATTTGCATTCTTGAACCCAATCAAGAGGATAAACAAATCAGACATTAATGATGTCACTGGAGCAATTTTGAGCTAGTACTGAAAAAATCGGGTCTTACTTTGAAATGCATCCATGGGCTGCGTGACACTAAAGCCTCCTGATGTTTACCAGATGCCAATGTGTCACAATAGTGATGAGAGTGACAACAGAACTGTTCATCTGTTTTTTTAAATATATATTCTGAATGTTGACATTTCACAAATGTTTACTTTTTTGTCTGATTATATATTAAATCACACTGACGGGAAAGAGAGAAAACTACTAAGCGGGTAAACTTTGCGTCGATGTTCAATTTTTAAGAGCATTAAATCTAAAGTTAAGCTTAACAAAAGAAACAGTGATGCTAAATTTAATTACAGATTTACATCTCAAACTCAGACAGCAATGAATGACCATTAAAGTAATTTAAATGAAACTCCAGTACGGCAAAACATTTAAATGCCATGTGTCATTTTCTTTACTAAATTAATTTATATTTATAAAAATGTTTTGCTTCTTAAACAAAGGGAGTGTATTTAATAAATATTATAAAGCGTTTTAGTTTTTGCTGTGATATTAAAATTATTAATGAGAGCCGTACACATTTTACATCATACTGGCATTAATAAAAGAAGGTATTCTTTATTTACAGCTAGGGATGTCACAATAAACTAGTTTTGACAATAACTGTGATATTAACAACAGTGATTATGGATATCGTTAAATACTACACATGAAAATATCATAAACAAAATTTGTGTTAGTACCTGGTTGACATTTTAACATGGTAGGTTGTGGTATTGCACCCATTTTACAAGAGCCACAATGGTTACAAACTCTCTCTCCACCGTATTTTGAGTGGATTAGAAAATGTAAAAATAGAAAATGAATTAAGGCTAAATTTGACTAATAGCATTTTTTAAATATATATTTTGCAATAATATTCTCAAGATATCTTTTGGCCATGATAACCGTGCATCAGCAGCATTTTTGTTCTGCAAGCTGTGTCGGCAACACAAAGATGATAACATTTTCAGCATTTAACGTGTAGTTTGACTTTTACGCCACTTACTGCACGGCGTGCTCTGGTGATAAACAAGATGCGAGAAAGACAGGATGGGCTGTAGATGAGTGCTTCCTGTGCCACCATCGTCCCTCTCTGGTCTCTCCTGGTCTGCCCAGACCACACCCCTTTCTCTGTTCACCAGGCGCTCCAGCTCCTCCCACTCGGCGTCGTCTGTGGTGATGCTTGCGGCCTTCAACGCCAGGTGCTGTCGGCGGCAGGTGGACAGCAGGGCGTTTACTAACCTGACAGGACAGGTGGAAGAACAAAAGTGATCTAGTTGAGTGATACTGATGGAAGTATTTACATTGCAAATTTCAAATTAATCTGAATAATACAAAGAACTGTCTACAAAAAAATGCCCCAGTGCATGTAAAAAAAAAGCGTGCGGCTTCCCGCAAACGCATAAATTCTGGGTGACTAAGCCTGCCATCATGAACCCTATACGAGTGTTGACTCATACTTGTGTGTGTGAGCGTTCTCCTGGTCTTGCACATAGATGAGGTGGTTTGTGTGCTTGATGTGTTGATGAAGGTCACTGATCTGCACCTGCAGCTGATGGCACTGTAGTTCTCGTTTCAACTCCTGCAGGCAGAAAGACATCTTAACACAATGAAGTCAAATGCAACAAATGATCAGTGCGGAGAACCTGGCAGCTCTTACTCCAGCCTCTTGATATAAGTGAAAGGCCATCATAGGCATTCAATCCGCACAATTTCTATTATTACTACAAACAGGTAGGCATCCACTATACAAACGGCTTACTTAAAATGTCCTTCCTGGATGTGTTAAGATGCGGCAGCATATATATAGTGTTACAATTGTTGTTGTCGTCGTCAGTGTGATTTGATCTGATATGCCTTTGTTTCCAAGTTTTTAATGTATTTTGATGTCAATACAGCAAAAATATGTTAATCGAAGCATATTAATTTGCAAAATTGCTAAATATGGCTAGCAATTATTGACAAATTTAAGCATTACATTTTAGCAACTTGAACTTTTACTGGTTTTATATATATATTTATTTTTTGTACGGACCACAGATCCACAAGTGATTTGTGATCCCACTGACTATAAATTCCAAAATAACCTGATGTCAGTTATATTATTGACTCAAACCGGCCTGCTGGGGCGAGTACCATCCCAATAAATGAGCAGAAATAGTTTTTCAGCAGTACATCCCGACAATCATATTAACAGTAGCATCCATCAGCACACAGGTAGAGCTGCTCATTCTCACTTCATCTATTAGATGACACATTTTAATACAACGTCAAGCCTTGGAGTGAGACCAGCATGGATTTGCAGGTGAAGAAGAGGACGGCGAGATTATACCATCTCATCTATGCGCTATAATGAGCAAAGGCAACGGAGGCGAGACGCTACAAAAATGATGAAACGGCTTAGATGTTGTTTTTAGTCTAGCTCCTTGTTTTCTTTGTGTCTCACTAAAAATGCACCTTCTGAGGAGCCTTCTACCTCCTCTGACGCAAGAAAACGCAAAACAGCAGAGCACAGAACATTTGACGGGCGGGTGCGTCACTACTCCGTTCTACTTCCAGGAAAAGAAAGGAGAGGAAAAATGAGAACGAGAAGAGAGGTGTGGATTTAGGCAAGCAGCTGTAGGGAGTGACGAAGGGAAAAAAAAAATATTTTCCTTTTATTAAGACATCCTCTGGTGGGCAAATGGAGAGATGAAGTTGAAGAAGGGGCAAGAGAGAGACAGAGATGCTCTGTGTTTATCAAAGCCCACAATTTGAGATGAAACCAAAAACTAATAAAAAAAACATAAAAATAGTTTTGTAAGAAAACCTATGAAAATTTAAAACCTGATTTTATAATCCATTGATGTATGAATCACTACCAACAGCAGGATGCGCATGCTCGCAAAAATTCTCCAGAGGAACGTGACCGTCAAGTTAAAAACATACGCTCAGGTGCATTAAAACAGGCACAATTTATGCCAGCTATTTTAATACAAAGATAATGGCATTCCTTTTGAGCTGGCCGTCTTTACAGATGGGCTCAAACAAATGCTTCAGAAGAGCTCTGCTATCCAGGGCCTCAGAGGACTAAGCCTGCTTCAGACATCACAACACTACAGACTGGCACCCTAGTGCTTCACTGCCTGGGTAGAAAACATTCGTAATGAAGTTCAGAAATGGATAACAAGCCTGCAGTCTGGCATGTCTGGGGCTGAAGTAAACCCTTAAAAAAAGAAATGACTCAAAGTTTAAGTATAGAGAGAGTTTTTGTTTCGAATTAAAATCATCCTGAATTATTCTGTAATTGCTGGTGTGGAGGGCACGTCAAAACCAAATGACACTGAACAATAATGCAGTTGACTTCCTTGCATTTTGCATTCATCATATGTGTAACAGCTGTTCCGGGGGAGACACTAGTGGCACTGTCGTGCGCGGGTGTGAAGGACAAAAAACCCTACATCCCAGAGTTTCCTCACTTTTTGACTAATAAATGTCCGTGACTCTTTCATGACCTTACCAGTTTGTGATTACTGGATTTTCAAAGTTAGCTAATGAATCATTCATACTGACTGGTATACCAGAATTATTTGGAAAAAATTGTACATGAAATATTTTACAGCAGGATAAAACTCAACTCTTGACCCTGCTCTAACCTCTGGAGACTGTCCTTCATGTCCGAGCAGCTTCATTTCATTCTCGATGCGGTGAAGCCATCCCTCGTTCTCCTGAAACTGCTTTTCACTCTCCAGCAAACGTTTTTGCAGGTGCTCCTGGTGAGACTTCAGGGAGGCCAGCTTACGCTCGTACTTACAAGTGGCCTGAAATGCAGAAAAACACAGCATGACTGAAATCGCTTTCTGTGAAAAAGTGTTTCACACACACAGGCTGTGCACACTTTGTAACCAATGAATTCAAAATGCATATTTGTCCTTTAGTTGTTTATTAAAAAACAATTAACAATTTAAATTCAGATCAATTTTATTCAACTTGTTAATAAGTATGACCAAAGAACCCACTAACAATGAGTCACTCACAAACCAGACATTAATAAGACCTCAATTTAACTATAGTTTAACTTTACCCAAAAGCAATATTCAGCCAACAATACATACAGAAATTCTTACAGAAAGCATATTCTTCTTGTGTGTTTTGCAGAAGAAAGTCATACAGGTTAAAAATGACATGAGGGTAAGTAAATGATGACAGAATTTTCATTTTGGGGTGAACTATAACTTTAAGTGGTTGCATGTATGTGTGTAAATTGGGGCCGTTACCCTCTCGGCCCTGTTGTCGGGGAAGAAGATCAGGCTCTGCTGGTGCCACATATTCCTGTGTCTCATAGTAAGTCTGCTTTCATTCAGTTGCTTTTCAATGTCCAGCTGCTCTTTACGGACCAGCTGACGTGCTGCAAACACGCTACGCTGGGACTCGGACATTCTGTAAAAAGACAGGAGCACGCAGTTATTGCCTTATAGTCCTTATTCAATATACTTAATATAGTCATTATACTGTATACGTAAATGTATTGTTTTCTGTTCAGTTCCATTCATGCATTACAAAATGGTTCAGAACATTGGACAGCATTGAATCATCTGCTGATTCGCAGCAATGAACCTGAAAAAAAATCACCTTTATGAATGTGAACCACACAAAGCAGTGTCTCAGTAAGCTGTCTAGGAACACAGCCAAAGCAAACTTTCTCTTCTATATAATATCATTAAGCGCTAAGGGGCATTGCACTTCTATTCAGATGAAAATGTCTTCCAGTGAGAGCTTTCACTGCTGCACACAGCCTTGTATATCACTGCATACGCCGACTCGATGAACGTTCTGAGACATAACCTGCGTGTGGTTTTTTTTCGTTTTTACTTAAAAAAAACAAAACAAAACAACAACAATAAACAAAATGAAATAAACCCACTGAGACAGAGTGCAGAAGCTGCATTTAGGGCCATAATGTTGGTGCAGCGGCCGATACTGCCAGACTCCTGCATTTTTAATGCGGGCGGGAGCGTGCAGCCCCTCCTCACCGCTAAGCATCTCTCTCCCTCTCTCGGCAAGTTGTGAATTCTGATGCCGGTGAATGAAACACGTAGGAGTGAGACTCATTCAGCTTTTTCCCCCTCCTCTTTCCCTCCCACCCACCCTTGTTTTTCTACCTCTTTTTCGCCTCCCTGTACCCGTCCTTCGTTCTCTCCCTCCCATCTATGGACGTTGCTGCAGTTTTTGCTGACGAGAACCACTGACAATAACCCTGAGAGAACGACACGTTTGGGCCGAGGGTGGGGGCTGCGTTGTGCAAACGGCAAAACAAATCTGGCTAAAACATGCAATAAACTATACAAAAACAAGGTAATAAAAAAAAACCCTGAAAAATTAAAGAAACAGTTGCGAACTCAAAGCACAAGGCTCTAACTCTCCACCAGGCCTGATGAAAAATGCAGAGGTAAGGAGACCTCCACCTGCGATTGGCGTCTGGCTTTGTCCTGTGTACTCTTACTTATGAATAATTGAGACGTGTTCAAAGTTTCAAAGGACAGCAATAAAGAGCAGCACATCACACACTGCATAAAATAAACAAAATGTAAACACAGGCCTCAGTTCGCAGAATGATGCCTGCAAACAGTTTGCAAAGCTGCATGACGGTACAGTTAAAGAGCGAACGTAACCGTTCTTGCTTGCACACATGTGCCCACAGCGCTTACTTCTCAAATTCGGCTTTTCTCTTGACGGGGATTGGATTGAGGGCAGGAACCTCCACCTTCCGCTCTTCATACTCTTGAAGTTTCTGTTTCAACATGATGATCTACAAGGACACACACACACACACACGCACGCTTAGCCTTGGTCTCATTACACAAACTGGTCTCATGCAGATTAGACTCATCTCACCTATCAGGAGAAACAAACCAGATTTACTAACTAAATAGTTTCACATAGTGGAGAGGCAGTGTCCGACAGGACTAAACATTGCAAAATCTTTGTACAAAGCTGCTTTTTAACCTTTTTGCCAACAATTAAACTGCACACACAGCATTGTGGGATATCTATGTGACAATACACATATGCAGTCTTTAAAATCCAGTAAGATTATAGGACCTTGTTGTTTTACTACTGCTGTATACTTCCTGTAAGGAACAACATTTTCAGCCTTCGAACACAACCAAAGATGAGCTTCAAGCTGCCAAACATGTTTTATTTTTGTTACCTCTGCTTTCTGCTTTTCACAGATGATGGCATACTGGCCGATGTGACTGTCCAAGCTCATGACGTTACTCTTCAGCTGAAACACAGGGAGATCAAGAGAAAACACAAACAAGACGCATCCGGTGTGGTTACAATCGCATTTCGATTCTGTCAAGATCAACTTGAGCAATCTTTTGGTGATTTAAGGCATGCTGTTGGTCGGGGGGACTGCTGAAACTGCATGCATGTGTGGGACTTACAGTGGATTTGATCTCTTTGGCGCGGTTGGCATATTTGAGAGTGTTGTGTGTGTCTTCGTAGGAGAGAGAGGACGGGCTGACGTTAGCGATCATCACAGTTCGGCAGTTTCCACCCAGAGAGTCTTTGAGGAGCCGTGTCAGTTTGCTATCTCTGTAAGGAATGTGCGTCTTCTTACACTGAGAACACAAAAAACAACGACAAAATAAAAAGACGATTCCAAAAATATAATGAAAGGACATCGACGAGACAGGGGTAATATGGAATGAAGGGATACCGATTGCTAGAATTGGGTTAGGCTTAAAATTTCATTTCAGGCCATATCTGAGACAAGCCACAATTTAAAGGTATAGTTTACCCAAACAGAAAAATGATGTCATCACAGAGTTTCCGCTGAGATTATGTCAAACTGTGGCGCTGGATGATGCTAATTAACATATGAGTGATCATCACATAGTTTTGAGAATTAACTTTATTTTTGATTCTACTCTCTGAATATTTTGTATTTTAATACAGCTTATTGCCCAATAAAGCAGTTCTCATTTATATATTTTCTGTTTCTGTTGTCAGTTCTGTTTTATAACCAAGACACATCATGTATCTGACAAAAATCACCACACACACCTTAAAGAGCAGAGATGTTGGCTGTATTCCTTCACAGTGCATGCACAGCCTCTGTATGTGTAACTATGTTTACTAACAGGCGAACTGTGTTCATGTTTAAAAATCCCAACAAGTGACAGGTTTTGGAAACGCTATTTTGTACTCTTTTATTCACAAGTCGGCCACTACGGGTGCTGATTCTCTCTGCCGCTTACTACAGAGTAAACGCCCAGAGAAACTATCCCTGCACCAGGAAACCAAGACCTTGCACTCAAGGAGCAGTACAGACATCAGTTTCCCACTGCTAAGACACTAGGTTTGTCGTTATGTGCGTCTTTTGAACAAAAGTCACTAAAGGCCGGGGTAGAAAAAAAGTTGCTAAACCTGTATAAATTTCTTCCTTCTATTTAGAAGAATGTGTGAACCGAACCGTTCTGGGGCACTACAGACTACCATAGTAGCTTTCTTCCTATTATGGAAGTCAATAGTGACCTCGAGATGTTGGTTACAAACATTCTTCAAAATATCTTAATCTGTGTTCAGCAGAGCAATGAAAATTATACAGATTTAAAAAAAAATGCACAGATTTCACTTTATAAACATGCTGCTTGCAAACGCACGACCAATCGCCTATATAGAAGTGTTCACAAAACCATTACCCTCAATACTGTTCTTCATATACTGTTTATAATTCCAGAGAAACTCACGACACTGCCCGACCTTCTCTACCAAATCCTGACAATAACTTCACATTTGTCTCAATTATGTACAACTTCAATAGCTTTGCGCTGTTACACATGTTCAAACAGCCAGTTGGCACACTTTCTTTCATCTCACTGGCCCGTCTGACCCTCGAATAAAAGCATTCACGAACCAGCTTCTAATGAATCTCAGGTTCTGATGACTGGTGTGCATCCACATCACATCAAAGCCAACGTTCCACTTAGGTGATCTGAATCTGTTAACATCATTTGACAACACTAACACAAACATATTAAAGTTTGTATATATCCGAGTATGTCCAGCTGATGTCTCAAACTACAGCCTACATCTGGACTGTGTGTGGTAATGCTTTCCTTACAGAACCCAGCAGTGGCAACACAAGCAGCACTCGCTATCAATCGCTTGCAAGTTTTCACTAGCAATCACTTTTCTGAAGGCGGCATGTTCCCTCTGTTGGCACAACTGTGTTAGCAGTGCGTGTGTGCGAGTGGCCTGTTTCGGGCTCTCCCAAGAGAATGTGGGTAAGGAGAGCCGTCTGTGTGACAGGTTAATTTATGCGGATGGCATGAAAACAATACCTATGAAGCTGCACTGTGCAGGGGCCTAGAGACAGGGCCAAACCTCCTCACCTTACACACATACACCAGCCAAAACACTCCAGCATCAAACGACAACTACAAAAACCACAAAAGACACAACACAAGCATACATAAACAAATAAAACACACATAATGTAAACACACTCCCTTGAGGAAATCTAATCTATAGACAATGCCAAAACAACAAAACACTATATGTACACAGTTTTACAGCAGCAAATGAGTAGGGACAAGGTGATATTATATTAATATCTAGATCAGCTAAACAACGCTGGTCCAGAAGAAATTCACGTTTCAGTTCTTTAAAACATTTGACCTATAGCGTGATTTTTTTTATTTAAACTTTCTCATTTGTAATGTACTTTTAATGTTTCACTCTTTTACCATTTAACCCTAAAAATATTAATTGAAATAAAATGACTTGATGTGGGTAAAATTAAATTAACATTTACAGGTTGCACAACCGTGTTAGACTTGAATGTTCTACAGGACAAAAAACAACAACTCCAGACAAAACAAATAACTAAAACACCAAAACAGCCTTAACCTTTAAATGCTTCTCGCTCTGCAGTTTGCAGTTCAGTACAATAAACAAAAATAAAGCCGGTGATCTAGATTGACGTGGACATGAGCAAGAACAAGAACAAGAACAAGCAAACTCTTCCACTGTTGCAATAACAAATTGGGAAGCAATTGAGATTGTAAGAAATTTGTAAGTAATCCAGACCGGGTACTAGGCTAAATCGACTCGGGCGGCAGATATTCTGGTTGAGAAATAATTTTTCTAGTAATACAACCATAGTTCATATTGCATGCACACTTTTTACAGATTATTATGCGATTACATTGACAGATCATTATTTAATGGATAAGACAAATGAGAAGTACAATAGAATCACACAAAAAATAAAGTCAAAGAATACTACATTGCCTGAACAATTGTCTGTGGCTAAACGTTCATGTCAAACACCTTAACCATTTTTTAAAATACGGTTTTGTGGATTGAGCTCCTTTTTGCCTGTGCTTCCATTTAAATGATCTAAACTCATGCAATAAGGAGTAATTTGAAGAAATCAGTTTTGAAAAAGCATGAAACATTCCCATTTACTGAAAACTAATGAGATGTAAAAGATAAGCATCAGGATTTAAAATGTACACAGCAGCAAATACGCATCAAACACACAATAATAATTAAGGCACGGTTTATAATGGTTTATGACACAAAACAAACACTGGGAGGAAGATTTAACAGCCGTTTTCCAAGACTACGTACTATATCTGTCACAGGCTAATGGGATTGGGTGGTAAATTACCCTTAAACCTTCTGAGACGGAAAATCTGGATACATTCCACACCATGTCTCTGATGGAGGTGTACTGGAGTCTGCAATGATGCACGAGTAAGAACTCGACACACACACACACACACACACACACGAGAGAGATAAGCATACACAACAGAATCCAAGCTAAAAGAGCAGTAAGTATTCCAGCTGATAGCGTCAGTCATTGAACCACAGTGCCAGCAGAGCCTTTGAGTTTGTCCCAAAAGCGAAAAGCAGAGAGGAAGGCTAATACAATCAGAACCACTGGCACACTATGAACCAAGCTGACCCAGACTGGATAGAGACCAAGAAAGGCTAAACTAAAGAGAAGTAAGTGATACGACATGTTTGTTTACATCAGAACAAGACTCTGGTGATGTGTTCTTAGTAGGCCCATACAGAATCTGCGACCCCCTTTATTGCATTTGAGCTGCACTCATTGGGGGAAAGGTTTGAGGAAAGGATTTAAATATGGTAAATGGAGCTTTAGGCAGGCACAGAATCAGTGCAGGTCTGCTTTTGAGAGAGAAAAGGAAAAGGTAAAAGTATCAAAGGGCTGTATCAAAGTGAGAGATGGAGGCTGTCAGCTCTGTGGATTACAGCACTGCTATTTGGAAGAGTGCGTGCTCCGAATGCCCCGAGTATCCACCGTCTTTTTCAAGACCAAGTCTCTTCTGAATCAACAACACAAAAACTTTAATGCTGATCAAACATGCAAACACAAGATTCACACAACTACATTCATGACATATCCTTAGCCTAACAAAAAAAAAAACTTTGCCTAGTTTTACACACTCAATGTATAAACCACAATTCCAGCGTTATGGATGGTTCATTTTCAGACAAAACTTGAAATATAAATTCTCAGACAATTTTATTTATTACCAACATATGCAGTCCACTCATTATAGAGATGATGATGAGAAAGACTTCAAAAAATATATATTTTAAGAGAGAAAAATGGATGCGTTATGTTTGCGACCAAAAAAGACACCCTTTTTTTAAAGACAACATACCTTGTAGAATTTCTGTGACAATTTGTGTACATTTTTTCCCATATATGTACAACACTGCCAGCTATTCCTTCAATGTTTACAATACATTGAATAAATTCACTTTTCTTCTACAAAACTAATTCAGCAATAGTAGCCATTCTGAAACTTCTTCCAGGTTTAGCCACACCCCTGTTTTCAAAACCACACCCTCTGAATGAAGTATACCATATCAAAGGTATGACAAAATACACAGAATTGTTCTGAATGGCTAAACACCTTTCTCAGTGATAGCTGGCAGGTAATTCCAATAAGCATGTCATGCCACACAAAAAGCATAAATGTTGTCAATTTAAATATGAAATCTCATTTCAGCAAGTTTAGAGTAATTAATCTGGTTTTAATTTCACAGGAGGTATAGACCTACTTTGGGGTTGGCGAGTGTGTTGATGACATTCCCAAGGGCAAGAAGAGAGCGGTTGATGTTGGCCCCCTCTCGGAGACGGGCCCCCTTGGCGTTGGTTGCACTGGCCCTTTCTGAGCCAGCCAGGTCGATTAAACTCATCTTTGCCACACGAACATTTGGATTAAGACTGGCTGTCTTATCCTGCTGCCTCAAGTAGATCTGAAAAAAAAAAAAAAAGATGGAACAAGAATCAGACTGAATACTTATATTTGTGCTTGACTGGTTTGTTTCGTGTGGTTGACTCAAAACACCTAGATCAACTGAAAGATGGCCGAGATGCCACAAATATAAAAAAGATCAAAGACTTATTGTTGGTTTTATGATTAAGCACTAAGCTTTAGAGTTTTGCAATAATACAATCAGAGAAGCTAAAGACTTTACTGTTGCTTTGTCAAAGAAATAATCATATAACATCAAAATATCTAAACCGCAGTGTCTCAAATTCTGACCCCCTCAGCATGCTTGACAGCAAATAAAGAGTTTTTATTGTAAGAGGCTTTAGGTAAATTAGTTGCTCAGGCCCCGTGTGGAGCGACTGCTTACTGCATCAAACAGTTACACAGAACCGGATGTGATATTCACAGAGCACAGCGTCAAAATGACGAGAAGCCATTTACCTGGAATACGGCATGGGAGCGTGAAGATGTGGCGTTCATGTCAGTGGGGTGCTGCGTCCTATTCTTGTTGCCATAATCAAGAGCTTCAAGGATATGCTCTGCAGATTTGGGCTGTAAAATGAGATGACACACAGACACACACACACACAGAGAGTGAATCAATGACAACACCTGGTGGTCCACAAACACGCAGACTAAACTAATACAGTAACACCACATTACCTGGTGCAGGGTGAGTCCTTGAACCACAACTCCATTGGAACCATCCTCTCTGACCGCTAACGAGCCCGAGTTAGTTAACAAATCCCGAATTTGCTCATTATAAACCTGTTGGGGAAAGAATGCAGAAACCCAGCTGCTCAAAACACAAATGGCCTGACTACTCGTACTGCTTCATGTGTAATAACGCAGAGCTAATTCAGGCTCTACACCGAACTCACTCTTAATTAAATCATATTGGTTAGAAACAGACTGAAAGAAATTGAGTAACTTTGTGAATAAATGCACATTCATGTTTCAAGCCTGTGTAAAACCTCACCTCAAGATACGAAAAAGCTATATCGAAAATTTTCTCTTCCTTGATGAGGTCCATACGTGCAAACAGTTCATTCATGGTGAGAAACATCACTCCCGGGGCATCATTTGTGCCCAACATTGTATGCGTTTTTCCTGCTCCTGTAGCTCCATAAGCAAACACTGGCCAAACACAGGAGAGAAATTGAATAGGTAAGTATGAGCTTTTCTCCTGCCATGACAACAATAATCTCAGACTTAAAAATAGTCTGAACTCTTGAAAAGTATCAAATAGCAGCAAACAATCTAAATTGCATTCCTCTCCATGTTTTTAGTTTCGAATTATTGCTTAAAGGCTTGGTGAAGAAGCCCCAAATACAAAGGAGAGCTTGAGCTACCTAAACCAACAGCACTTCAACTGGGCAAATCACAAAGCCCTTAAAACTGCTCCGAAAGAGAACATCTATAAATGACAGTATTTATGCTAATCTGTGTCCAAAAAACAATATCAGAAACCAGGTTTAGCAGGGTATTAGCTAGGGATGCTTCGATCGATCGATCATCCTCGGTACTCACTAACTTGTCCGATCTCATGAACCGATCGCAATTTGATGACATCAATATGTTAGAATGTACATGATGCGTGGGGACATAAATGATGTCATGTTGTTGCCAGTGTGAAACAATGAACAATTGGGGTAACACTTTAGTATAGGGACTGGGGATGCACAGATACCATTCTTAGTTTTTGGTGAGGTGGCAATTTTCCAAGCACAACACAGTGAGACTAATAAAAATAGAATAACTTCATAATTACAACTCCACCTCAAACACATTAAGAAAAAATAATAATAATGTGCTTGTCACAAACTTTCAAAGCACACATTTCAGTAAGTTATGTCACATCAGGTATCGGTCTTTGGTATCTGTATACTTTTACGATTATGAGTACATGAGCTTAGTATTGGTGCATCCCTAATAGCCAATTTTCACTATTAACTAATCGGTAATTAGCATGCCTTTTATTAGCTGTTTATTACTTATAAAGCCCATATTCTGCATCCCTAATCCTACCCAATACCAATAATGACCCTGTTTTAAGTAGTAATAAGAACAAAACATGTAAGAAAACATCCCTGAACCTAATCGTTGTACATACAATGTACACTTTTTTTAATTCTTCATGTTAAAAATGTTAGTTATTTTTTTCATAGATACAAAATCATCAATATAAACCCCAAGGTTACATTTAAATGTTAACTAGCACAATGATTTAAATATCACAGAAAGATTTAATTTGCATAAAAGGATTGCCTCACCTGTGCAGTTGTAGCCATTTAGGACACCATCCACTATTGATTTAGTGGTGTTCTCAAAAACTTCCACCTGTGAAGAGTTTTCTGAAAAGACACTGTCAAACACAAACTTGAGGTCTTTATTGGCTCTCTTCCGCACATCCCTGTTGCCTACCCTCTGTCCCCGGAAAAATGTCACTTGCTCCTCTTTGGGATCAAAGATAAGCATGTGGTTGTCAACAACATCGACCACGTTTCTGCAATTTCCACTCTTTTCCTTGTCATTCAAAGGACGGACCCGGACCACCACTTTCACGTGGCTACACACCTCCACGTCTGACATTGCCCCGTTTTATTTTGCAAAGTTATGTTTTTTTTTACCTGTAAAACATGAGAGAAATAAAGAGTGATGCCATATTAATACAAATGAAATATGTTCAGTGTAATTAAAACAATGAGTGTTTTATGACAAAATATAAGCTACATTAAAGCCACTTTTAATAAAGACAAAAAATTCGTCTGTACTCGTTTTTACAACATTATCCACACAGAACCTTTGTTGTGGCTGCTGTAGTGAATTCAGTAAGTACTTTTAATGCATACAGACTATAGTGAGAAAATGAATAAAGCATTTATTTATTTGACTTATTAGCATTGTCTAACTTGTGGAGGGTTAATAAAATGATCATAATAGTCAACACACTTTGCCACAGACTGTAAGTTAACTGTTAACGTTACACAGAATGCTTTGATTGCAAAACCACGACCAAAACGTGCATACTAAACCAGTGTTAATTTCTTTTTGTTGCATTTCAACACAATGCATATTCAATGCACTTTACAATATAAACAATCCACTCTGTAAGGCACCGCTGATATGTATTGACTAGTTTAAAACTTGTAAAACGTCTTTGCGAGAAAAGGATAGCTCACCAAGTGGAAACGTAACGTTAGTTGCAAAATAAGAAGACTCACAAACGTTCACACAAAGTAAAAAAAGAAGATGCATAGGTACATTACTCTGAAAGGGGCCACACCTTACATAACTCGTTACAAACTTGTGTTAGTAAGCTAGCATTTGCCAGCGTTAAGCTAAGTAACGTTTAGCTAAGAGCATCAGCTAACTGTCCATCTCTTTTCCTTTAATAATAAAAGATAAGGTTAACGCGATAAAATAGGTGTCATTCACATACCATTTGATACAATACGCCTCCACGACGAATAATTTAACAACAGTACTGAATTAAAATTAATTTTCAAATCCTCTGTTAAACCTGATAATAAGCAAAACCAAAACCCAAAGCGCGAAGATTTCAAACACAAGCTGCTGTTTCATCCTCGCAGCTGATTGGACGAGCGCGTATGTACGTCAAGTGACGTAGGACGTGATGCTGAATAATGAAAGTAGGGTTTTAATTTATCCACGGTGAAAAACACGAAATTCACGCATATTTTTAAGTATATCAATTCGCAATCATACTTTAAATATGAGTTGCCATTTGGTGTTTCTAACAGACATTTAGCGATTGACGCTTGTTGTGTGACGGGAGGAACTCAAAATCATCAGTTGTTATTCCTTCCGGGAGCCCTCACGGCTGCACTCATGAACTGCCTCTACTGCTAACGTTACTTTTAGAAAAAGCCGTCGCTACGTTTAATGGTGAACAGATGCCTGGTTTATTATGAGAGTGGCAATTACGCATTCACTCGTAACCTGCTATATTGTTTAATCGCATTGTAAGTTATTGTGCTGTATGTTTCCGAACTGGCGTCTTCACATTGTGCATCTACATTGAATCGGTATGAGTAGTGTACGGACCCCATGCTTTTAAATACATCACGTGGTAATAGGCATAACAGCAAATGAATGGACATTATACGTTTTTTTAATACTTTTTTTATACACATTGTTCTCTCACACAGCCCTTAACCAACCGGGCATGTTTAAGTCTGGAGTTATTTTGGCAGGACTTTATTACTAGATTACTAGACGCCATAACATCACACAAAAATAAGAAAAATAATTTTAATAATTAAAGAGATTATATTATTATTTTGTACAAACGAAATAACTGTGTATAATATATCTCAGGTTTCAAATAAACCTTTGCTGTCTTTTACAAAACCAAATGCCACATCTGAAAAGTTTTTGTCTCTTTTTTACATATTGTTTACATATACCTGTTTGTAACATGTTTAAAAACCTGAATGCCTCTGTTTTGCCTATATGTTGGCATCCTGTAGACTGACTTTGGAGCTATAGAAAGGTTTTGATCCTGACTCGAGCTCCAGAATGTTTAGAAAAGGTTGGAGGAAGTTGTGGCAGTCTTGGAGACCCCATACTAGCTCAGTGCCACCAAGCCCTGATTCTCAGCTCAGAAATGTGGAGATGTCAACTCAAAGTGAGAAAGGCCTTCACACACCGGTTATGCTCAAAGAGGTGCTGCAATGTTTGGACATCCAACCAGGGCAGGTAAGTCATTCTTCAGAAATATTCATCAAGCTTTCAGTGTTTGAAGTGGTTTTAAACATTACATTGATCATTAAATGTGTACTTCAACTGCATTCTGTGGATTGACATTGACTTTGTCGCAGACAGTCTGACATGTAAGGAGTTTACCACAAGTGATCCTACAGTAGATCCACAGCTGCTGATTTAAGTTGATTTATGTTCTTTGTACAAAAACAACTTATATAGTTTCTGTTTCTTATTTAAAGCACACTTATAGAAAAACTTGAAAAATGTATTATAACAGTACTAAGTTTCATCAGTTCTTTCATCACTCCAAATAGTTTTTTTTATATTGTATTCTTTTCTCCAAATCCAAATAGCTATTCAGGCATTGTTTAAGCCCTCGTTTCATTATCCAATACCTGCTTTTTTAATGTTTTGAACTACGTCACATTACGAAAGTAAAATCGGTTGCGAACAGCATTCTTGTTGAGTTGCTACAAAAGTTTAACTATTACTGGCCATTCCTCCAGTTGTCATATGTTAGCTTTGTTGCATTTGCGAAAATATTTTATTGAATGAGAGTATCTCTAAAGAAAGAAATCACATGATGATCTGTGACACGTTTTAATGAAAGTTATTAACGCAGGCCATAACGTGTATCTTTTATAACTCCTATGCGGGGTGCAACATTGAACTTCTGTGTTTGTGTATTTGTGTATGTATGTGGGAAAACCTGGAGGCGGAATGTTGACTTGTCATTGCCTCTGTTAACCACATGCTGTCTTGAAAAGTTGCTTGTCACCAAAACTTTTAGGACTCCCGATTTGTTAACTGTCCCCTCTTGGGAAGGGTAGGGAAGTTAGCAGTGTGCTCACAGACTTTGGCGTACTTGAACGTGCTATCAGGCCAGATGGGCGTGAGTCAAAGGGCCTTCTGCTCTAGTGGGCAGCTTGAGATGGGCATCGCTGGGTCCTACAGCTCAAAGCGTTGCTCATGCAGGTGGGGGCTCCGGGTCAGTGACTGAGTCAGTGATGGCACCACTGTTGGCTTGTTGGCAGAATGTTGGGCGCCACAGTACCGCACCACTCCTGACTAAGGTTTGCACCTCTTAACTTCACTATCCGCCCATGGGCCAACTGGTGCGCAGAGAGTGTGCCAGAGGCCTGCGTTTAAGCAGATAATCGAATATGAAAAAATGACGCAGCCTGCGTTTTAGTAGGGAATGCATCTCACAAATGTGTGCTGCTTAGTTTGTTGGCAAAGAGCTTTACATGTCTGCGGTAATTTGTAGGGAACAGGTAAGAGCATTTGAATAGTATTTATTTATGTTTGTAAATGCTAAAGCAATGTCACCTTGTAAATGCATAGCATGGCCATAACAGTAAACTGACAGGTGGAGAAATTATGCAAGTATATGTTACATACAATATTAATTTAATTTTAAAAAAAATTGTGTTACAGAAATAATTTTATTATGTACTTACATAGAGCCTTATAGTCATTTTTATAGCTAGAAGCGTTTTGTATCAAAATCCAAAAAGCAAACAGCAGATTGATAATTATTACCGGAGCATGAACCAGCTCTTTTGTTCCCCGTCGAACAATTTAGCCTCTTTATTATTACGCTGACAGACAGCATAATAATAACTGTTAGTCAAACGCTTACTGTGACTGCTCAGAGGGATCGCTCTAATATTTTGATCTGCCATTGTAAAGCAATCAACCCCACTGCAGAAGCTCTCGTCAAACCAGGCGGGAGTGAGTTTGAATGGAGCTCTTAGGCAATCAAAGAGTAAACGCTGCAATTACACCAAAGTGGGTAAATGTAGGCTTTCAGCTGGCCGCCACCTCCTACGCAGTTATCCAGGAATTGATAGCAGTACAGGTGAAGGGCTTTCACGCATCACCCCCCGGCACGGAAGCTGTAAAGTAGGGGTTTCACTGACAGTGCATCAATTGGCTCGTAAGTGGGATTGCCCTTTAATGCTCTGTGAAGATATACAGTTGGTCCTTGATGCTTTTGACAGCATTTCTCCGATATACAGTATCTCACAAAAGTGAGAACACCCCTCAAATTTCAGCAACAATTTTATCATATCTTCTCAAGGGATAATACCATAGAAATGCAACTTGAATATATTTTAGAGTAGGCAATGTGCTGCTTGTATAGCAGTATGGATTTACTGTCCTCTGAAAATAACTTAACATACAGTCATTATTGTTAAAATAGCTGGCAACAAAAGTGAGTACACTAAGTGATAACAGCTTTATGTTGTTTAACCATGCAAGTCACATGTCCTATTCATCATGCTCATGTTTTTGACTGCTTGACAGCACCATACAGATTTGTGTATCTTGAATTAGAGCTTAAAATGTGGTGCTTTAAATACAATTCTCTCAAACTGCCCACTAAATTGTTTACTAAACTACAGTTGTTTGTCATACAGTTGTTTGTCTGTTCAACTGCATTATGCTTTGTACTGAGCATGCACCCAAGACTTTAACTCACCACTCGTGGTGATGTGACAATAAAGGTGATTTGATTTGATTTTGATAAATGTGTGCTGCTTAGTTTGTTGGCAAAGAACTCTCTGAGGATTTGAGAATTAAAGTTGTTGCTCTTCACAAAGATGGCCTAGGCTATAAGAAGATTGGCAACATCCTGAAACTGAGTTACAGTACAGTGGCAGGGGTCATACAGAGGTTTGAGGATGGGTTCCACTCGGAACAGGCCTTGCAAGGGTCGATCACAGAAGTTTAATCCTTGTAAGTAAGGTGCAGAAGCTGCAAGCGGGATTCAAAAACAGATGTATTGGTGCTGCCAGCATTGCTTTAGAGGTTGCAGAAGTGGAAGGTCAGCTTGTCAGTGCAACTAGTCGGTTTGCATGGTCGTCGTCCCAGATGGAAGTCACTTCTGATGCTAGCTCACAAGAAAGCCTGCAAACAGTTTTCTGAAGACAACCTGTCTAAGAGCATGAATTACTGGAACCATGTCCTGTGATCTGATGAGACTAAGATAAACTTGTTTGGCTCAGATGGTGTCCAGCACGTGAGGCTACGCCCTGGTGAGGAGTGCCATGAAAATTGCGTCTTGCCTACAGTCAAGCATGGTGGTGGTAGCATCATGGTCTGGGGCTGAATGAGTGCTGCTGGTACTGGGGAGCTGCGCTTCATTGAGGGAAACATGGATTCCAACATGTACTGTGACTTTTTGAAGCACAATGATGCCTTCCTTTAAGAAACTGAGCCGAACTGCAGTTTTCCAACATGATACCGACCCCAAACACACCGCGACATGACGGCTGCCTTGCTGAGGAAGCTGAAGGTGATAGAGTGGACCTGAACCCTATTGAGCACCTGTAGGGCATCCTCAAGCGGAAGGTGGAGAAGCACCATGTGTCTAACATCCGCAGCTCTGTGATGTCATTATGGAGTGGAAGAGGATCCCAGCAACATCCTGTACAGCTCTGGTGAATCCCATGCCCAGGAGGATTAAGGAAGTGCTAGATAAAAATGGTGCTCACACAAAATATTGACACTTTGGACACAGTTTTGACATGTTCACATAGGGTGTACTCACTTTTGTTGCCAGTTATGTTGACAATAATGGCTGTATTTTTTTTATTTCCATTTGCTCTCAGGAAACAACCACATAATACCTGAGATCGCATTATTACTCCCAAAATGTCCAGAAATCCAGAATGTTGAGGGACACTTGCTTTGCTTCGTTTTACATTTTGCTTACAGGTGTCATCAACATGTGTGGAGGCCCACGCTAAGTTCCCCATTGCCATGGGAACTGTTGAAACAGTTAAAGGAAGGTAAACCATATTTAGCTTACCACTCAGAGCAATAACAAAACTGTAGTTTTGTGATAAACAGTCTCATTTTGGCGACTTTAAGCATAAAATAAAATAAGTGAGTTGCGTCATAAAGTTAGTACTGTAAATGCTCACACAGTGCAACAGTGAGTGCCCAATTTTCTGTAAACATTTCACTTAACCTTCCAAACCTGTTTTAACTATTGTTAAAGAGTACATACCACGAGATCATCAAAATTACATTTCATGCAGTGTGTAATGTTGCCGTGTTTGAAAGTAAGCAGTCCGCAAAGTTGTAAATCCGAAGGTGAATGAATAACAAAGTTATTGGCTTGGAAAAAGGAGTCGACTCTGAATCATGCAAACGAGTCGTGACCTAGTCCGATTCTCTAACCACTGTGTATCTACGTCCCTAGAAATAGTCCCCGCCTGCCCGCGAAAACTTGAACACACATGCTAAACCAATCACAGCAGACTAGACCATCTGACCAATCACATCAGACTAGACCATCTGACCAATCACATCAGACTAGACCCTCTGACCAATCACATCAGACTAGACCCTCTGACCAATCACAGCAGACTAGACCATCTGACCAATCACATCAGACTAGGCCATCTGACCAATCACAGCAGACTAGACCATCTGACCAATCACATCAGACTAGACCCTCTGACCAATCACAGCAGACTAGACCATCTGACCAATCACAGCAGACTAGACTATCTGACCAATCACAGCAGACTAGACCATCTGACCAATCACAGCAGACTAGACCATCTGACCAATCACATCAGACTAGACCCTCTGACCAATCACAGCAGACTAGACCATCTGACCAATCACAGCAGACTAGACCATCTGACCAATCACAGCAGATGTGGCACTTTGAGTATTACAAAAGATTTTAAACTATTGTACAATATAAAACTATTTACCATGAATAACTTTATGAACACAAAACCAATGCAAGTGAATGAGTACTTGCATTGTTTGGTTACCAACATTCTTCAAAAAATCTTCTTTTGTGCTCTGCAGAAGTAAGTAAATCATACAGGTTGAAATGAGAAGAAGGTCAAAAAATTATGACATTTTTTAGATGAACTAGCCGTTTAATAAAAGTTCTGTGAATAACTACAATGTTGCACTCGTTGAGATTTTAAGGATTTCCACATTGGTATGCAAATGTATATACAATGCATATCAAAAAAGGGCCTCGGGAGCTACATCAAGTGATCTTACATATTTCTTGTCTTTTGGAAATATTGACACACGCACACAGAGCGAAAATTCTCTGTTGATTTACACCATTCATTCTCATTCTGGCCTTTTCACCTATCACTCGTCCATATATTAGCCAAACTAGAGCAGCCTCATTAGCCACCGAATTAGCTTTGAAAAAATTGCATTTTGTACAATTGGATATTCTATTCACCTTAAATTGCAGATCCACTTTGCCAGCCGGGTAACCATTTTACACTAATTATCTTAGCCATCAGGATGCGATTGTAGCATTTGGCTAATTGAATAATGAGCAGTATGAATCCTACAGTTTGATTACAGGAGTGTAATGTGAAAGCCATTTGAGAATGACAGTAGCTGTTGAGTAAGAGATGAGAGAGTGGGAATTTCTGCATGTCTGAGAGGAATAGATGAGATGCTTGTCCCTATCAGACCTACAACCCCATCTGTTGCGTATGTTACACTGCACTGTACATGACCCCTTCGAATGTATGCCTTGCTTCTTTATGTTTGGAAATTAGCTTGAAATTGGTTTAAACGTTTCATTCAATTGGATTAGATTTTACGTCTGTCTGTGTTAGGGGAGGAGGTAGTTTGCTTTAAATGGAAAATGAAGCGTGACTTTTTTCATCATTTTATTTTCTGCCTTCTCTTTTCTGTCCTAACCTTCAAGTGCGCATAGCTTAACTGAGTGTAACAGATTGATATGAGGAAGTTCACAGGTTTAGCGTTTTCATTCCTTGCCATTTCAGGCCAATCTCAGAACCAGATGTGACCCTCCAGTAATAATGCTCTTGCTGTCTCTCACGATGTTAGAGACAATTGGAAAGGCCAGAAGGCCAGTATACACGTGTTGCCATATACGTCTTGCTGCCTTTTTTCATTACAACACTTTTTAAAGACAAATTACCAAACGTTTAGATATTCCACTTATGCATAAAATAATTTTGTTATGGAGCCAGAAGTCGGTATATATATGAGGTTCAAGTCCGACCTTACCCTCATGCTCCTGTCTGCATCCACTGTCCTATACAGTACATATACTGCACTGTGCTATACATTTTTTTGGTTAGTTATAATATGGTTAGTTTTGGTTAATTTGTAAATTAGCATTATGGGACTATATAATATAGGTGATCCTGGATCTAATCGAGTTTTAAGGGTCCATTTTTCGAAATTGAGATTTACATAATCTGAAAGCTGAATAAATATGCTTTCCATTGATGTATGGTTAGTTACGATAGGACAATAGATACAACTATTTAGAACTCGACTCACGCTGTAGCAGGCTGTTGCTAAGAAGTAACAGGTTTGTTTTAACACTCTCTTTTGGATTATCGCTTTAATGACGATTTGAAGGATAGATGAACCCGAAAGCAGAAATTCTAAGCTTTACATAGATACCAAACTTGAGTGGGTAATCCCTAAAGAGTGGCGAGTGAAGTTTGTAGGCGTGTTTCCAGCCATTTTTGTTAGCGATTTTGCTGCATTTTTGGCATAAAAGTATGTAAAAGTAAAAATGTATACTTTTGATAATTTTTTATGAAATTACTACAAATGTTATTGTGCAACTTAAGACTGGTTTTGTGATCAAGGTCACATATGATATGTTTTTTCTTATTTTGGTCATATTAGCACCTAAATATAGGGATGTCATCATTTACTCACCTTCAAGTTGTTCCAAACCTGTATACATTTCTTTGCTCTGCACTATTAAGGGCACTACTGACTACCATAGTAAAAAAAAACTACTACTATGGTAGTCAATAGTGCCCCAGGACATATTTCTTTAAAATATCTTGTGGTTGAGTAAATGATTACAGACTTTTCATTTATGGGTGAACTTTTCCTTTACTGGTACTAGAATAACATTAACCAAACAGTTCTGGGGCACCACTGACTACCAGAACAGTCAATGGTGCCCCAGAACTTTTGGTTTGGTTTCATTACATTCCTCAGAATAGCAATTTTTAACCGAACAAAGAAATTCATTTGAACAACTTGTGGGTGATAACAGTTTTTGGGAGGCAAACTCTCTTTAAACCCCATCTTACCATTATAAACTCTGAGGAACTTAATGACCTTAGAAAATCTAAAGATGATCCTACAAAGAAACTGAAAAAATGTCTTGTTTACAGACAGCAGTGGGAATTTTCCTTCTTTCCGAAGAAGCATGTTTTATTGTCCCTCTGATTTATACACTAAGATCCGGTGGGCCCAGTGTCAGATCTCCCTACAGGGCCTTTTTACTCAGTGAAGGTCCACCCACGACCTGGCCAATCTCCTGTGATAGATTCCTCTGCGCTGGCTTTCCCCTGGAGCCTGCCCACGGACAATCGAAGCCAGCCACTGCTTTATTCATGTCCTGTCTCATTTAGTGGCCCTGCTCTTAGCGCCTGGTTACACACATTTGCACGCCCACTCAGTAAAGACACACCCTGACAGGAAGTGATTTGTTCTGTTTTATTGCCTGTTGGAATCCCGACGCCCCCTTTCTGGTCTTTACCACCTTGTCCCCTCCCCGTGGTGAGTGTTTGATCCAGGCAGGTGGACCAGCGGGGATGGACACAGCCAGGCGCTGGGGAATCCTCTGCTCTGGCTCTGGTGCTGTCGCCAGGGAGGAGGGATTGCAGCCAAGAGAGATTAATGAGCTGTCATTCTGTAGAACGGAGGAGGATTCCAGAATTGGCTGAAGTTACCTTTTGGGCTGATCTGGGGTCAGTTGAACAGTTGTCTTACAATGATTGAGAATGAGTGAGCTCCTAGATTTGAGTAAAGAATAGGGTTCTTCAATAAGAAGCACTCTGACAAGATGGAGATTGTGGCCACACCTTTCTTCTCGTCTTCTGCCGAGGCCCGCTGTCTCTTGTCTTAATATCTCATCATCTGCTTTGTTTACTGCAGCAACATGAAGATTTCGGCAGCTCAAAAACAAAGCACAGTGTTGCGGTATAGGTATTTTTCTTATTGCAACAGGTGGCACTGAGCATTACTAGTCACGTCTCAAGGCCTTTATGTAAAATATTAACGTAGAGGCAGACAGACCACATGATGACAATAGGTGATGACGACATAGCCGTATTTATCAACAAGCCGAGACGTGAACACATTGACAGGAGCCAGCAGGGCTGTGGATGGATCTCAATAAATTTTCATGTAATGTTACACTCGCACTGGTCATGCATGGCAAATAGGTCTGTGCGTCTAGGTAAGGTGCAGACAGCATTCTCCCGGTGGAGATGTTGTGCTTTGGATAATGCGGTCTGTCCTGACAAGCGGCTGTCTCCTCCCTCAGCCCGTGGCAGTATTTTTCGAGGAGCATGGCCCACTGAAAGATGAGGCTGGTGAATAATTGATCTCTGTAATTAAACACTCCGGCAAGGGATGGCAGAGCTGATTGACGCCCAGATATTAAGCCAAAGCCTCGTAAGGTTGCAAGTTTAGTCTGGGGTTATCAGTGGCCATGAGCAAAGTCTCCCTCTGTCTGTCTCTCACTCTCCCTGACTTCTCATTACTCTCATGAATAGACAATTGTGCCGTGGTGGTGGGGGTGCGGCGTGAAAGAGAGTCTGTGACATCATTAGCCAAATGTACCGGGGCTGTACCAGGTAGCTAAGCTGGCACAGAGGGGACAGCCTCTTAGTGGGAGCTCATCTGAGGCCCTCAAGCAACAAACCCGTTGAACCCCCCCTGGGACGACGTGGCTGTTGGTCATTTTTTATGCCTCTTGTTGGGATATGTAGTTGAGAATGTATTGTTCTGATTTACTGCTTACACTGGCATTGCAATTCGTTTTTTTTCTTTTGTTTCCATTCTTGTTTCAGGAAAAAAAGTGTAAATATCGCTGTGTATTAGTCACAGTGCATCGTGTCGCTCTGTAGGTGAAGCAAAACACCCACTTCTTTGATGGTAAATAACTCCAACAATGATGTGAAGGATAATTACGCTAATGATGCAAGTAGCTTCTCGTGGGAGATTAAAAAAAACAAAGTTGGATTCTGGAAACCCACACCTGAAACCTTGCTTTAATAACTGATATTTAAGTATGCAGTCTCCATCAAACAATATCGCTGAAATGTGGGGAAAAATAAATAAAGTGAAGCCTCTCCAAGACACGGGAGCTAAGTTATTACTGAGGGTTTTATTACAATATTTACATTTGTGCCTACCGGGTGAGCGTGGGCTTGCTAATCAGATGTATGCCCCGTGGACAGCTGGATAGAGCGATGACTCATCACAGCAACATGGCCTTGATTGGGGTTTGCATGAACGCTCAGAAACCGCAGGCATGCCATTATTTGAATTGTGATTCTCCATAATTTATTGCACCCGATTTCCATACAGAAGTCCGGCCGCGACGTGCCGGGATGTGGAACGTCACAATGGTATTCAGCGCAGGTGCTGTTATTGTGAGATGGAAGAGGGGCGTTTGGGGTTAGGGGTAACACAGGATATTGTTTCTCAATGCTGTTTGACTAATCTATGTTCTTTGGAAACGCAGCCCAGAGAATTCGTTTATGATGGTTATCCTCTCTCTTGCAGACTCATTGTCAAGCTTTATCCTGAGCGAAGCTTTGTAGGTGATGTGCACCTGCTGAACTTTGAAAAAAATGCGAATTTTAGACCGTGATTAAGTATTTTACTTAACACTAAACCAAACTGAGTCAGCCTGCGCTCAAGATACGAAAGCTAGAATGTCGAAGTATGACGCTTGCCGAGCTTCTTCCTGCTCCTCGGTATTTTTCAGCGCCATTGATCTCACGCTGGGGAGCCAGGTGTCAATAGGCACCATGGGTCGTGTCCAGGCCGGAAGTCAGATGGCCTATACTTTTTTCTTTTTGGTTCTTTTCTCTCTCTTGATTTCGAATCACTAGTAGATCTCATTCAGATACGCTTATTTCCCTGAAGTTAGACGAGGAGAAAGAGGGGGAAAAAACAAAAAGTTTTTGTACTTCATGAGTCAGCTTCCTGACACAGAACTTTCCTGCCCAGCCGTGGCCTAGACTAACTAATTGAAAGCTGTTTTTGATTTCATTAAAATGATGTCTTTCACCTGATGCATCTGACTGACAGACATTAGTACATAGGATTGGACTGTTTTAATGTATAGGATTATGTTTGTAAATGCTTGTGTGAGACACACTCGTTCTGCTGTTGTGTGATTGTCAGCTGATTTTGAAATTGATGGTTGTAATAGTTTCGAGGGCCCGCTTTGCTTTTATGTCTGACAGGAATTGTAATGTATAGCTCTTTGTTTTGCTGTTGTGAAGCAGGTGTCTTGGTTGGTTATGGTTGTCTGAGAAATATAGATGCCCAGAGGGCAGAACTGTGAACTGGGGCCATAATCTGTCAAGTGAAATTGTATGAACATATGCTATGTTATTGGACTCAATAGGGTATATGTCGAACGTCATAGCATAACTAAACCGGAAAACAGGTCTTGTTACATCCACGTGTCAAAGAAAGTGTTAACAGTAGTATGAAATAGTAGCAATGTCTATGGTTTTTTAAGATAATCAGCTAACCTTGCTAATTGTTTTTTTCTTGCATTTTATTCTATTGTAATATTCAAATGTCAGATGGAAGAAGGAAATGGATAATATATCTTGTTGTCCTTTTAAAACCTGGGGTGTCCAAATAAGCTTTTTCAGGAAATGGGAGAACACTGTACTTTTAAATGATTAAGCGCCTTAATACTTTTTATTAGTTAGATATTTGCACAAAACCCAGTGACAAACATAAAGGGTGACTAATAATCGTGATTTATGGCAAAAAAAAAAAAATGAAATATGGAGATACAAGGTTTCAGGAGCGATATGTGATATAATGTTCATCTTTGGTAGCTCTTCTGAAGATATTTTGAGTAAAACATCTCTATATGTAACAAAGTGTATATACAAAAGGCTTGAACAGAATGCAACAAGACCTATTTTCCAGTTTCCACGTGTGACGGGCGTCTTAATACCTTGCTTGTGGATGTTTATAATGGTAATAATCAGAGTAGTGTGTCATGATTAGAACGTATTTTGTGTTTTTCCATCATATTTAATATATTAACATCTATTTTATTGACCAGGGTGGACGAACTTTGTTGTATTTTCATTTAACTTTTTTCCAATTTAACTTCCTGCGTGGTGTGGTAAATCCAAATCACATTCATACTAATTAATTGAAAGGGATTCAATTCTTATTTGTTTCTCAATTCGTGGAAATAACGGTGCTTCACTAAAGTTCTAATAATCACAAATGACACAAACATATTTGGAAATAGTGGAGTAGGTCAAAACACCTGACAAGAAAAAATGTTACATGCTCTTAATAATATTATTGCATATCTGTCAACAAAAATTAAATTACAGTTTGCTAGATTAAGCTGGGGGCACAGTTTACCCACTGACACATCTAACTCTACTCTCCTATATTCACATTTAGGCATTTGGCAGACGCTTTTATCCAAAGTGACTTACATTGCATTACACTATACATTTGTTTCTGAGAATATCATTTTGTTTTCTTTAGGTCAGAATTGAAAACGACAATTTTCTGTGTTTATACATCGCATCTTACAGTTCATTGAACATTGTTTTCTGTTCAGATTATTGTAAAAAAAACCTCCTTAGAAACACTTACATGCCCCTACTGTTTGTATAGCCTCTAACTACATGTAGATACATATCAATTACACAGTCGGACAAGCGTACACACACCCAGGCGCAGGCATGTGTATGCATTTTTCAGTGAAAGACTGGTTATGTATAATAAGTGAGGGGTGTCTGAGTTACTATGGGCTCCTCATCTGCTTTGCCTGAAATGGAAGCAGTCAAGAGACACTGATAGAAGCGGAAGGGTCAGGTGGGCTGTATGCATTACTAGTGCTCGGTTTCACCTGACTGACCTCACCTGAGGAAAAAAGGAGACAAGAAAGAAACGCCTCATTTTCTATTTGCAGTTACTTAAGAATATTGATCATAAAGTATGCACAGAAACAATCGTGTTGATCTCTCATGTTCTGAAAAATTCATCAGCGTATCTCCATTTGCTTTTAACAACATCCATTTTTATCCCTAACACTGAGAAAGCATATAGGCCAAGCAGATTGCAAAGTTCTGGAGTGTAGATTGATGTCGTGATTTTATCCGCTTTGTAGTTTGATGCGTTGACATCACAGGAACTGGTATAACGCATACTTGTTGTCAGGAAATAGCTTGTCAGGGAGCAGAACTTCGGTGGTGTGGATGATGAGCAGAGGCAGTGGAAATTTACTCTAAATTACCTGCTCATAAGGATGGACTCAGGGCTGACTGAGAGAGTAGGACCTGGAGTGGGTGAATCAAGCCCTGGAGTCCTTTGGGTATTTGCTCTTATGATGAATCATATTTCAGCCATTAAAGAAATCCCAGCAAGATATCTCTTTGAAAATAAGGATTTTCTAAAGAACTAGAGAATAAAAAGTTATTTGTGGTTTCTTTATGACATGTTAAAGGCTGTAAAACCTTTCTGCTTTTAAAAACGAATCTCTTTCAAAGATTCTATTCGAACGGATTAGTGATTAGGTCCCATTCAGATTACACAGCCCCACACATGCTTGTTATTTATTCTTGTAATTATTTTTATTGTTTAATTGCCCCGCTCTTTTGAAATTGTTTGCTTTAGCAGTAACTCCAGCCCTTTTTTCACTATTCATTTTCTGCACAAGCATTTCAAAGCAAAAACTTTTTAAAAGAGCTTTAAAGCCTTGAACCAAATCAACCATCTCTGACATGAATTGGAGCATTGCAACCTTTGATTCAAAGTATTTTCATCCTGTAAATGGCTGTGTTTCATTTTAAAAACAATTGAACAAGGAACTGGATAGTAACTTTATAGTCTCCTCCCTGAAAGCCTGTTAATACAAAACTGATTAATTTTTGAAATTTGGATTTTGGATTTTGAAATGTATTGCTTTGGATCGGTTCACACTGTGTATAAAAAAAACACGTTTTTCTTCAAACCATATAAATGGAAGAAAATCTGCAAGGATGATTTCTGCGAAAGAGTTGCACAAAGCCACCAGCGAGTGTCTCATTTTAACAGGCTTACGTAGAGAACGTTCGCTGAACACTCAGCATGTCACAAATCTGGAAAAAAAAAAGATGTTTGGTCTATCATATAGTCATAACCTATTAGGAGCAACAGCATGACACATCTTTAATGGTTCTGAATTTTGTTAAACATTTCATCTTCGTTTAATTTTGTAAATAATTTATTCTGAGATATATTTTTGTATAAGTTTCTTTGAAAATTGATTTGCTATAATTTTCTTTGAAATTTAAAATTCAACAGTGTTGCTTAATGTTGTTTATATATAAAGGGTTTATTTGCAAAAACAGATACCTCTGTTATCATGTTTTTATTATGTTATCATGTTTTTATAAAGCGTCTGCCAAATGCATAAATGTAAATGTATATAATAGAATAGAATATAATTATGTCTGGCATATATTGGATTATTGTTTGGCATTGGTGTGAATAGGCCTTAAGTGTGAGTGGAACTGGGCTGATCTGTTTTACAGCGCAGTAAGGTGATACAGAGATGCTTGAGTATTATGCCCAAAACTGTCTGGCTCATTGGCCTGTCACAGTAGGACAGACGCTTAGCCTCTTGCGTCATTGCCTTTGTGACAGCGGAAGAACACGAGGCACAGGGAACAGACTTTTGTGCAATGATACCCCTCTTGTTTTTCAGGCCTTTTAACAGTGTGTTAAGTTTAAGTACACTGACTGTAGTCTGAACTTCATATTGAGTTAATGATAGCTCACTTTACCAATACCTCCTGAGCTTCTTATCGCAGTGGTCTGCGACCGCTCATTGAGGGGCTTTATGTCTGGTTCACTCTTTTTACATCTCTTTCCAAGAGATGTGTGTGGTGTGTGTGTGTGTGTGTGTGTGTGTGTGTGTGTGTGTGTAGGTTTGCACGCCTTTAGCTAGCGTTCTGTAAGTAGGTTGTTTCTGCACTATTTCTGTGCTCTTCCCCCATCCAGCGGCCTTTGCTGTATAAAATCCTGTATGAACTGCTAATTCCTCTGTCTTAAAACACAGTGCCTAAGGCCTCCATCTGTCAGAGGACTTATGCACTGCACATTCACACTCTTTCTTCCATCTATCCGTCCACCCATTCCTTTGCATCCATCCATCCCATCTTTTCTTTCTCCTAAACATTATCAAATGACTCCCTCTTTTCTCCATCTCTCTCTCTCTCTGTCTGTCTTTCTTTCTCCTTACTAAACTAGGCCTTTCTTTACAGGTCCTAATAGTCACAGCTCACCGCCTCCTTTGTCCACATCTACTGGCATAAAATTCACCTTCAGGATGGATTCCATCTTCTACTTTAGAAGTTACTTTCAGCCTTCCCTACTCCCACCGTTTACTCTCAAATTGGTTTTATTAGAGTTTAAATATAGCATGCATTGTTTCTCTCCTATAGCTTGCCAACAATAGTGTTATACTCGCTGCTTCATCCAAGCGAGCAGAGCTCTTTAAATACGGGCCCGCTCTATCAAGGGCCGCTGCTGAATGGAGGGTGCTAGATCAGATTTGACCTTGTTTTTTTGTCTTGCTCTCATTTAGGCATATTAAAGGAGGCCCTCTGGATGAATCTTAGCCCAGTTTTACATGCTAGACATTAAACAGAAAATAGAAAGAAAAGAAAGCATGTCTACAATCGGGAGAAATGATTTACGGCAGATTTGCGTTGTGTTTTTAAAGGGATAGTTCACCCCAAAATAAAAATGTTGTCCTAATTTATTCACAACACCTGCATGATTTTCTTTCTTCTGTGGAACACAAAAGAACATATTTTGAGAAATGTTGGTTTTATGTCCATACAATGGAAGTCAATAGGTGCAAGTGTTGTTTGGTTACCAACATTCTTCAAAATATCTTCTTTTGTGTTTTGACATGGTTTTACATGATATGGAGGTGAGTAAATGATGGCAGAATCTTCATCCTTGGGTGAAATTTGTATGATTTGCTGCCTTTTTTAAGTTTGTAAGACATTTCTGATTTTTTTTAATACTAAATTGACTATGCTCACCACAGTTTCAGAGGGTTATGTTATGGACTGTACTATATGCTACGAATTGAAAATCACATTGTACTTTGAAGTGTACCATGTCCAAAAACATTGTGATGTCATCATACTTTTGGTTAGCAGCTCGCCCTACCCTTGTCTTTCGTGTTTGAAACAGAAGAATCACATTCAAATGCATGCCTCATACGGTTTAATGCGTTATTGGTGCAGGAAACAGTGATCGTTAACCACAGATACTGCACCATCCTCTTTCATCTCTGATGAAAACAATGATGAATGATGCAGTTGGCCTGCCATGCTTATTAATAAGCATTTTGATGAAACCCAGGTAGTGCTTCCTAGTTCCTGCAGAGAGAGAAGGAACAGAGAGAGCGTGAGAGAGGGGAAGAAAGGAGAGTTATAGTTTCTCAGATGGGTGTGTGAGTCATAGAGGCTCACAGGCGCTGTCTCTCTCCTGCTTTTCTTCACCTTCAGTATCAAAACATCTCATTATCAGCTGTCATTCACTACTGCCAGAGTCAGAACTACACTACTGCTGTATCCTTTCTCCAACATTTCATTATTGCCAGTGCTGCACACAAGGATTCTCAATCATTTAAAATGGTTGATACATGCGTGTGTGTAGAGCGCATGTCACAATGGGCTCCACAAATGACCCGTTCTGCACATATTGTATTTGTTGTTATACACACTGTGTTTGAACATACTGTTCACATTGTGTCTGCTGGCTTCGTGTTCGTTACGTTTCCTCCCCTCAGAGTTTGTTTTTCCTTACCTCCAAAGACCGAGTAGCCAGAGAAAATAGCTGGTTTGTTGTAGACAAATGAACCTGAGATGGTTCTGGTGAGCCTGTCATTCAAATGAATGAGACAATGGATAGTTTGTGCAGAAATGAAAATTCTGTCACCATTTATCTACACTCGTGTTATTTTAAACTTGTATATGGTCAGTAAATAACAATAAAGATTTAAAGGGATAGTTTACCAAAAAATAAAATAAATTGTCATCATTTAATCACCAGGTTATTTAAAACCTGTTACCAACATTCTTCAAAACATCTTCTTTTGTTTTTTGCCAATTTATACAGGTTTGAAATGAGTAAATGATGACAGAATTTTCATTTTTTTTGGTATACGCTTCACCAAAAGATAAAGTATAGAGTTAAGAGGACTCATTGAAAGCTCAAGTGTTTTTTTTTCAAGAATTGTGAATTTTGGGGTGAACTATCCCTTTTAAACCTTTTTTAGATAGCCTGGCTCTAGATTTTTTCATGATATGCTGTTTTTATTCATTGCATAAGGAGACTCTGAGGAAAATCATTTGGCCAGATGAATTTAAAAGGCTCTAAGAAGGTTAATTAATAAAGACCCGACACATACCCCGACAGTGACATTCTCATAGGAGATTTCACTCACTCTCAAACACACCTGCAAAGACTTGACTCCTTGTCTGGT
Source organism: Oreonectes daqikongensis (assembly GCA_026939265.1). Taxonomy (NCBI): domain Eukaryota; kingdom Metazoa; phylum Chordata; class Actinopteri; order Cypriniformes; family Nemacheilidae; genus Oreonectes; species Oreonectes daqikongensis. Next base: position 797,041 of record JAOTQM010000074.1, read on the forward strand.
GCACAAAGAAGCCCTGTCACTGAGAAAAGTTTTGCAGGACTGCTCAGAGTGAGAGGTGGGTGAAGATGGGAGCTGCATATGCCATTGCTAACACCCTCTGACGTCTGCGGGGGCGTCCATCCAGACATAAATCCCTTCCTCGGGCTATCCATCTCCTATCTTTATCCCCTTCCACCTCCTTTCTCTGCAGTATAGAGGGAGTCCTCCATCAGATCTAGCTCTCCCCAGGCTCTGTTTGGTCAATGAGCCCAAGCCCACTATCTGTCAGGGTATGACTGACCGGGGGCCTACAAAAGCCTTTACCACCCAACAGGGTGGTTAAAAAGATGCAACAGCATGGCAGGAATCAATAGGGCTAATTTTTTAAAAGTTATCTCTCTTAGTCTCACTTTGGTGACTGAAGATAAACATGATGTCAGTGTGTGTTCAACAAGATATACAGTAGTAGCAGTTAAATGTGCTTTTTCAATCACAGGTAAAATTGGGTTAAAAGATAAAAATCAACAATATGCGTGTCCAATTTGTGTTCGGATTACCGGACAGAAATCTAGTATTTGTATGTTTTCCCTATTTCCCGCTTCTTCCGACCCAGGAGGTGCTAGAATATTCACATCCTTGTAACACAGGCGAAGCTTTTGAATAAGACATGCCGGCTAATGCCGAGGGTAATGTGTTAAACACCTCTCTGGGGGAGAGAGATGGCTTTAGTTTGTTTTCCTCTTTATTCATTTTTTATCATCACTGATGATTTGGGTTGTTTGGAAAGAATTAGACCAACTTTGAAATGCCACATAAATTATTGTCAGGTTTAAAGCGACCATGAAAACAACTTAAGGCCACCGCAGGTAAGAGCTAACAAAAATGCTGAACGATAGCCAAGTGTGCGAGAGAGTAAGGTAATAGTTTGAGATACACCACACAAACATAATCTGGCGTACAAAGAGCCGGTACAGTATCACTGCAGACCTCCAATGAACACATGTCCCCATCACCTCATAAAAAGTTCATGAGCTGGGGGCAGAGCTGGCGGCGGGGAGGGGGCGGGGAGCCTGTCAGGCTCTGTGTGATAGGACATTGGCAGTGTTCTCGGGAGCAAATGAGCACACATACAGTACAGAAACATCCATACTAAAACGTCTACTGACAGCAGCATACATTACTGCAGGCTCGGGTGCTCTGAGACCTCAACTGGGGGTGGTCCATAGGACAGCCAACAGATCTTTCAACAACTTTTACTGCTCGGGCTGGTTTCCCCGGCCACAGTCGCCTTAGGCTTTTCTACTCTCGTATCTCTGTGAGGTAGATATAGGCTATAGTCACTTTAAACTGCCCACACACACACTCCAAGCGTCAACACGAATATTCGCAGCAATCGTTCAGGGTGGTGCTGCGACACTCGGCAAACATTGGCCTCGCTTCTAAGGCCTTACAGTGGCACGTGAAAGTGTTGTTTTGACTACAAGGATTGTATTTTGCTCTTAACAGGCTCAGACCTTCCTGTAAGGACTTTAGTTGTCTGCACGGATACTTGCGCGATACTGAATAGCCGAGGAATGTTGTGTGTGTTTTGTCACTTTTTACTATTTATTCAGACTGACAATAGACAAATCTGCTTGACAAATAAAAGAGGTAGTTAAAAACAGCCTTGGCACAAAATGCTCCGTCTGAGTGAGTCTGGACTAATCCGTTACACAACACGTGGTATGGGAGGCAGGGGCTGCGTGTTTTTTCCCTGTTATCCCTCTCATCCAGCTATCCTTCCGTAGACTCGTGGAAGCATGTCAGGTGGGTTCTATCTGATGCTGTACAAACAAGCAGCGTAGAGCAAGAGAACACATGCGCTTTGGCGGTCTACTTCAATGGGTACAATCAACTACACAATTCCTCTTGACAGAGTAATTGCCAGAAGCTTTCCTGTCCTTTGGCAGACACCTCATTGGTTGCTTAGCCCTTTCTCTTTCTCTTTGGCCCAGAATCTTTGGAGTGTACTATTTGGCAAGGGTCCAGTGGCGCTCTCCAGCATTAAGTGTTTCTGGGTCAATCTTTTGTTTCTTGAGAACATGGTTGAGATTTTAAGCATTCACCTGGTGTATGTCCATCAGTCAAATTCCTTTCAGCTTGCCAAGTATGTTACTGGAGGCCATCTTGGACTTGTATTCTTGTTTTGACATGTATTCTAATAGCGTAGGCCAATCTTTACCTGACACAAAATAATGGTTAAAAAAGTGGGGAGAATGTAAATACGGATGTTTTGAATTTGATTTAGGATTTTTTTTGATGGGCTTTGTTTGAGGACTACCTTGTTGTTTTGTAAACGTGAGATTGATGGCTGATTTAAAACTCAATTTTTATTGAATACTGTACATAAGAGTTTGTTTGTTTTTCTTTTCTCCGCTACAAAGAAACAAAAAGGTTTTCAAACATTCCATTAAAAATGGCCCTTTTATGGAAAATGTTTTTTAAGAGTGTATTTAGAAATAACCATCTAAAAAAGGTGCTATGAAAGGTTTTTCACAGCGATGTCCTAAGCCGCTTTACCACCACATAATTTCAGGAAAAAAGTTCCGGCACGAGTAAAGTGGGCTGTTGTTCCCGAAATATGTTTTCCCTCAGGCCATTTTCCTGGTCACACTGACATTAGGACCTCTGAGGTGAAGTAAGCCGTTCAACAGCACGGCATTTAAAAACATGAAAAAACCTGAAGGACGCCATGATCAGAATTGTGTTTTTGTTGTCTGTCGAGGGTTTCGTGATAACTGGCATGTAATGAAGACCTATAGGTTGCGATTAAAAGAGCAAAAAGGCGGATTAAGCAACAAAATCTCCTACGACAATTTTAAAGTGCTACAGACACAACGTGCAGACTTAGACAACAGGTAAATGGCGCTAGCATTAGCTTTCTGTATGCTTTTGTCTTGTAACAGTTCAGAAACACTGTTCTGTGTCACGCGTTCAGCCAGTCAACACGCTTGCATGCTGGTAGTTCCTTTATTTCTGGACTAGACCCTGCTCCGGAGAAGGAGTCCTAAACTAAAATTCTGGTGTGAACACGGCAAACTGCGTTCCGAAACGACGAAATAGTTCCTGCAGTTTGAAAACTCCTATTGTGAAGCATGCTTTTTGAAGAGTGAACCCTGTCAACTATAAAAAACAAAGATGTTCTATGTAAATCCATTTCATCAAACACATTATACCTACAGATATTTAGTTTTATATTATTCATAATAACCCATCATGTTTTCACAGACACATTTTCTATATGCTAGATACAGCTGTGCAACACTAAAGTATACAAGTTACAATTTTGACAACAGCCGTCAATCATTCCACTAGTTATGCAAATGAATGTCTAGGGGGTAATTACAGAGGAAACTCCCCTTTCCCCATAGACTTATACAGCTAAAGCACATTGTCTTCTGGATGTATGTGGTTTTGCTATTTGAATCACAGAAATTCAAGCCTAGCCTGATCAATGAACTAAGCCTCAGTTGAACTCTGAGATTATGTAGATGAAAGTGTGCAGTACAAATAACTTGTTACAGTCAAAGAGGGTATTTGTTTGATGTCTGTTGTTTTGATACTCTGTGCATGTTCCTTGCATGCTAGAAACATAATAGAGCCAAGCAGTCATTTTTCTTGGGAGAGTAAGTGGCACTAGCCGTGATGTACTCGCGTGCCACCCTCATGTCTTTTCAACATTGGACCACCAGCCTGCAAGTGGGGTGCCAGAGAGATACGCTGCATGCACTCCATTAGCGCACCTACAAATTACATGTAAACCGAATCTTGTGTCAAGCTCAAACACAGAATGGAAAAAAGTAACAAGCCACCCGTTTCCACCCCCCATCTCCCTTGCGCCATGGCAACCACACGACGAGGAAAAGCGATCCTGTTCTAGCCAGTCTCTCTCCTTAATGGTGCGTCTGTTGGTGTAAGGAGATATTTCCAAAACTTCCCCGGTTGACATTTTAGAACCCCTGCTGTAATTGAACTGGGTATGGGAGCCACAGGTAGAATTTGTGTCTCTCAGGTTGCCGGCCTTCTTCACTTATTATAGGGAGCAAATGAAAGACAGGTCTATTGACTCATCTATCTGTTCCATGTTGTCAGTGCTGTATGCCAAGACGGTAAGAGCTACTTGACTGCCAATGTTTGCAAATATGTGTGGGTCACGACTCTGTTGTTGCTCATGCATGCTTTGCAATTTTTTGTCAACTCAAACAGTGGTTCGACTAGGGTGAAAAGCTGATAGGGTGTAGATGTCTCTCTTTGTTTGGCCATAGTGACCCCGCTGAGTGGTTGTGGTACTTTGAAATTCAGTTTAACTCTTTACTCTCCTGTTCCCTCTGCTGGTGAAGGCAAAAACTGCAGTTTAAAGGTCCCATCTCTTCCCTGACCTCAAAATACAAAGCAAAACTTTTGTGCTCTTCGGTTCTTTCGTTTATTTTCCCTTTTTGCCTTTATGAATGGAACATTTTCTGTGCCCCTGACTTGTGGCATGTCTACAAAGATGTTTTGTAGATTTCTTCTCCTTATGAAAGACCACCGAGGCTCGGTTGTTGTTGCTTTGTCCTTATTTCCTTTCAGCACAATATCTCACGTCTGTTCTTTGCTGTAAGTCTCACCTCTTGTCTCCTCCCTGAGCTGCATCAGTTCAGAAAGACCAGGGAGCTTGGTCTTCAACACCACTCGGTATGAAATATCAATGCAGATGACTCACTTCGTCTTCAGTGTCAATCACCATTGCAAATGCCAAGCCCATTATAGCCAAATCCTTCAGGGAGTTGTTACGTCCATCTCCGGCAGCGGAGAAGGCAGGTTTCTTAAAGGGGAAGTGTCCCATAAAAAGATTGCTGTCTGACTATACTGCAGGAGGCATAATATTTTTAGTCTGTTTTATTTTATCCAGCTTAAAACAGATTGTTCCATCAATCCTCTTCACCCACCGCCCCTGCACGAAAACAAAAACCAGTGACCAGGAGAAAAGAAAACTGGGTAAAAAGCAAGATGCTCTGAGCCAACACCCAGTGGTTGTCCCACGGGACTGGTACGCTATTTTGGGCTTGCTCTGTGCTTTCGTCATGGTAGAGGTAGTCAGAGGTTGTCGCATTTGATGCTGGGATATTGCATCTTGCGTCACCATGGTTTTAGAAGAAGAAACTACTCCTTCAAAGCCGTCAAGGTTATAAAGTTTAGCTGGTGGATGTTACTGATTGATATTAATGCATCGCATTGCTTTTCTTTGACATATTATTACAAGCTTCTAAAGAGAATCTCTTTATTTCTTCAATGTCAGACTTAAAAATATGTTGTGAATCATTGAGAGTGATGCAGCTAAAGGGTTTCTTATAGAAACATATAATACATCAAGTCAATTAATGAAACGGTGGGGCAAGTGTCAAAGTTAAATTTACTCAAGGAGGGTTGCCAGTTCTGCGTAACGTGCAAAGCGCTGTGCTCACATGGGAGTAGGAGTAAAGATGCATCGAGCACAATGGGATGCCGCCTACTCAAGCCAAGGTGCTGAGGAACCTCTCAATGATTTGCACGAATCCACAGGTGAGCTGTCGAGGTGTCACTTGTGGGTAATTAACCGAGCGCAGTGACACCATGGAAAAAAAATCTAAATGTCCCTTTTTCCCATTGACTGCTCTGTGTAATCTTTGATGTGTAATCTAATGAAGCTTGAGAAAAAGTTAGCCCTTTTGCATACAATGAAGGAAAACACTTTAAAGATATAATTCATACCACAAAAGTGATGAATTTTTTTGTGATACTTGCAAATATATATATTTGCGCAAATATATATGTATACGGTTTCATCGGACGTACGTGCCTGGCCCGAAGTTTTCTTCCGGTCTGCGTTTGTCTGGCTAGTGGCTAATAATATAATTGTAACATGTTAAGCCAATTTTATTTAGCTTATACATTTAAAGCAGCTTTTGAACTGAAGTTTTTAAGTTGAAATAGGTGACATTTATTACAGTGCAGTACAGGGCTTTTGTTATATAGAGTCAATGAAACTGAAATAAAGCTAAAAGATAGCTTTATGTGCCCCCCAAAATTGTCTAATCCACATGATTTACAAATTCAAACATCATGGTTACAAAATGCGCAAGAATCAGTGGCAATCCTGAGGTGATGAATCTTCATATGGCAGATTAAATTTGCATTAAAGTGAATGAGATTTAAAAACTACCCTCAGCCCAGCCTCAATTTAAGCAATGTTTAGGGGTACAGAAGAGCAGCTGATTCTGAGATCCCTGCTGTCCTGTTGTTTAGCCGTGGAGGAAGGCACTTAACCCGCAATTGTTTGCAACAGTGCCCTTGTCTCATCTGCTCATGACTCCAGCACAGTATCCAAGCCAAAGAACAACGATGACTGAATGGCTCAGTGGTTTGAAAAACACTTACAATCACAGTGGTGAGGTTAAAACCTTTAGACCTGCCTTTTCTACACCCATACACACACATGACCATACTGTATATAAAGCCATGTGGCATCACTTTACAATAAGGTTGTATTTGTTACCATTAGTTAATGGATTAGCTAACATTAACAGTAAACAATACGTCTACAGCATTTTCTAATCTCTGATCACGTTCATTTCAGCTTTTAATAACACAATTTTAAAATCAAAAGTTGCATCTGGTAACATTACACGAATACTAACATGAATAACTGTATTGGCAATAACTAATGTTAAGATTAATGAATGCTAAAAAACTATATTGCTTATTGTATTAGCAAATACATGAACTAATGTTAATGAATACAATCTTATTGTAAAATGCTGCCAGCCACATATATCAATTTTGACAACGTAGTGTTTAGTATTCATTTAACTGTTTGTAAGCCTATCTGTTTATGGGATTCCCAAAGTATGAATATGGAGCTTTGGGAATACCCAACGTGGATCATTACAGAATGCTTTGAGCAAGGAGGAGAAATGACTGTTGCTCCACGCCACTCACATATTCTGTTTTACTTTGTGTGTTGCTTGGCAACACTTAAAGTTTGATGCTATGGCTTCCATTGGAACTTTTTTGAAGGTGGAAAAAATATGCAGTTTAACAGGCCAAATTTGGTCTAAAACATACGTTACTTGATATTACTTCTTAATAGGACTTTTAAGGACTTTTGTAGCTCAGTGGTTAGAGCATGGCACTAGCAACGCCAAGGTAATGGGTTCGATCCCAGGCAGTGCACATACTCAGAAACAAATGTATAATGCAATGTAAGTCACTTTGGATGTAAGCATCTGCCAAATGTATACATACAAGTAACAATGCTAAAGTTATTTGCAACAGATATTGTGCACCTATGATTTTGCTTAAATGTCTGTCAATCATTTACATATATTACAATTAATCTCATTTTCATTGTTTTTCTGAAAAACAAGTTTAGTCTGGTACATTTTTGCCTCATTAGGACCAAAGAACTTTCCTTCAGCTGTCTCCCACATGCCTTCTAGCAAATTGTTGCCGAGATGTAATATTTTTATTACTGGCTTCTGTTTTCACGCTTCCATAAAGCTGTAATTTGTGAAGCACCTGGTCATTATTTGCTGGATGCATGTTTGTTGTCTCTTTAGTGTTAGCACCTAAAGCTTGTACATTTTTCAGGTTGGTCTCTTTGTGGCCTCCGTCACAGGGGTCCTTCTTGCACCGTCACTTGGTTTGTGGGATGACTTGCTTAAGGTAGATTTACAGAGTTACCATACTCTTTTCTTAATGAATGATTTAACAGTACTCCAAAGGTTACGTTTCCATTAACCTGTTAGTCTTCTTGTATCCATCCCCTGACTTTTGCTTTTCCATTACGTTTTCACACGGTTGCCCTGACTGTTCTTTTTTCATGGGGTTTATTCTGCCACAAAGGACTCACCAGAAATTGGACCTTCTAGAGTTGTTTGTGTAACTACACACTAGTGATCTCCATATCTGTCTGGCTTTTGAAACCAGCTGGCTACACCAGTGATGAATAACTGTGTCAATAAAGTATATATGTGAATAATAATGAAATCAATTGTATATATTTTTTCAAAGATAAGTTGCAAGTGTGATTGTCAGTGAAGTTGGTTGATGTATATGAGTTAAATATTGTTTAGTCGCTGAAAAATATTTATAGTTTACATATTTCATGTAATTTAATTCTCAGTTGTCAGTGTGACAGTGGCATATTGTGACAATCTTCAGTAGCATATTCAGGATGAGATTAAGAATGAATGTGAGCATATTGTGAATGAATTGAATAAACTTGGATACCTGGCCTTCCTAATAACCTGAAGTAAATTAACTTACAGAAATGATTCATAAAACTCATATGAGAGTCATCATCATCCTCACACCTTTACTCAAACATGCTAAACAGTGGCCTTAATTTAAGTGTAGTTAAAAAAAATTGCAGATAGTTCAAATGCATGACTTGACAGTAAATGTATTTTTTTCTTTATTCGTCTATTTCTTTATTCCTTGAATTTTCTGTTTTTGATAAGAAACCCTTATAAAATGACCCTAAACTTCCATAGCAAACTCTGTTAGACCCTACATATAGCCCCGTTCCTCACATGACATGGTTTGGTTAGGTTTAGCTATTTTTCTAATAATACCTACTGAAAAGGTGTTCTTTCTCAGCTGGGAGTTTAGTTTTTTAGCACTTTTAATTAGGTGTGCACCGATATGTACATTTTGGCCGATAACAATATAATAACAGATAATCCTTTAACAATGAAAGGAGATAACCAGTAAAGTATACAGTATCTCAATTTTAATATCTTTTTTCTAAGCATGAAACAAGAGGCAAAAAGTGGACAACTGTTTTTATTTTTAATCATTGTCTACAGAAAACAAGGTAACATTTAGTTCTCTTTTTCTTCCGAAAATCATGTACCAAGCCTTAACACTAGTTCTATTACTTTTAAACTTTTTTGGTATTGTTTATTTAATAAACACATTATAGATGTTCCATCTATCTTCCAATGCAACCCCATAAAGTGTTGTCAATAGCCACAAGTCTAACAGTTCTCAAGACAGAAAGCATTTAACCAGAGGAAATGATTTATAATTCGGCTTGAATATATCGGATTGATTTTATTATTGGGCCAATACCTATAACATGAGAAAAACGATATGGTGTAATATATTGTGCATCTCTACTTTTAATATTGTTATTTCCATAATATGTCATTTTAAAGACGTAAATACAAGGCTAGTAAGGGAGATGCAAGGTGTGCTCTCATTTGACAGATTTGATTATTGGAGGTATGATCCCAAAGTGCTTTTGAGTTCCCTCCCATTCACCCTGACCTGCCGGTTCCCCCTTTATAAGCTCTCCATGCTCTTTCCTGTCCTCCATCTCCATTTCCCTTTGGACAGAGATAAAAGAAGACGTTACTTGATGTGTTGCGCTCTGCGGAAGACATTTTGATTGATACTACAGCGTAGCGAGAGGCTAATCTTTCAGAGCACAAAAAAGTAATGAATTACTGAACGCAAATAAAGCAGAGCAACCCGCTTCTGTATGCCTTTTTCATGTGGAAAATGAAGAGTCATGACCAAAGAAGTTGTAGGAACAAAGAGATGAATCATCGCTAAAGATCACAAGATGCATTTTATCCTGTTTAAAGCATCCATATATCTATTTGTCCTGTGTGTGGAGGGGTCATATTGTGAAAAAAGTTTTATTGATCTTTTTTTAAATGAAAGAGTTGTGTACTTTGTACATACACTGTACATTTCAGCACAACTTTTTTCTCAGTTCAACGAGACTGTCTATTAAAACTAATCTGGAAAAACTTTCTTAACTTTCTGATGTCAGACAGATGAATACATTAAAGGAATAGTTCCCCCAAAAATTACGTTACTGTCAACTATCTCCCTTTGTGCTCCTTAGAAGAAAGTAAGTCTAGAGGATTTAAAATGACATTTGGGTGAGTAAATGATGACAGCAATATCCTTTCGGGTGAGCTAATCCTTTAACATCCCACATTTACACAACTTTGTTTGTGCTTTACAACTTGGTCCTAGTCACAATGAAATAAGGAGTGAAAAGTTACTGTGACCTCTTTCTCAAATATCTTAATTTTTGCCATATGTAAACCACATAATGTATTATGTCTAATGTACGATAACTTCATAAATACAACAAAATATTGAATTATCATAGTAAACAGTGAAATACTTTTTTCTAAATAATTATTTATGTTTTAGTTGTATTAATATTCATATTTGTTATCTTAAAAATTCAAACATTTGCCTTTTCTAGTTGTAACGCATACAGATATAAAAAAAATATTATGACTACATTCAGTCAAAAGCCTCTTCCTCCCATCAGAGGCCCTTTCAGTAAAGGTCGACCTAGCGTTTACCCTATAGGGTATCTGTTCATTTTTGTATTCTGCATGTTTTCATTCTCTCTGTGTACGTGTCTCTCACTATTGAATGGCACACCGGGCGGACTGATGCTGGTTGTTGTGACTCATCATGTCGTCCTGTCCTCCCTCTCTTTCGCTCTGCCTGCTTTTCAGACGAGAGAGGGAGACGCAGCCTTTCCACCATTGATGACCTCCTGTTCTGCTCATGCACGCTCGCACCCCTCCGTCGACGTCACTATCGATCCGCGTGTTTCTGTCTTTTTCTTTCCAAGCCGATGGCCCCAAAAAGCCCCATCTCTGTTCTAGCGTTTCAGCGTGGAGGTGGTCAATTTTAAAACGCTGAAGCTTTCTCCTGCTGCTTTTGGAGCAAAACAAAATAAAGCAAAAGAGCAAAAGGCTGCCACTCTTATACATAGATTTAAGGTTTATTGAAGAATTACAGATGACAAGCATGAGTGAAGATAGTAGACGCAGATCATAAATAACCCTTGAGAACTGAAAATAAATAAAAACATATTTACAAACAATAATCTTGTCTTCATAAGTCAATTTCGAGTTGTAATATTCATACATTTTAATTAAGTCTGTCTCTATTATTAAGGTCTATTATTAAAGTGAAAGTGCATATGTTATAGCCATACAACCACATTAGTGGTTAAATGCCTATGTGCAATAATATCTATTTTTATACGTTTTCTTATTATTTATAATATTTTATTACAAAGCACACTTTAAAAACTACCGTTTTTAAACAATACGTTGTCTTATTTACTGCTTAATATATGTGTAGCTATTTTGCTAATTTGCTAAAATTGTCCGCCTGCAAGTGGAAATCAAAGTCATTTGTATTTAATAATGGAAAGTTTTACCTTGAATCAGCTGAACAGTTGTCATTAAACAAGATTCATTTATTGCGTTTGAAATCATTTGATTCTCTAATTCAGTTTTCTTATAGTATCCAATTCTTTTCAAACCATAAGTTAATTTGTGGGTTTTCATGACAGAAGAGCATGAAGGATGAAGATTTTGTGGTTGCTATGGACACATGGAGCAGAGAGCATGATAGAGCATCATTACTTACAGGCTGTGACCTCACGCAGCAGAGGGGATGGTGCATGAAACAATACATCCATCCACTGCTGTTCCATTTGGAAATCATAAAACGTGTTTTAAAGACATGTTAAGAAGAGCTGTGAATTATGAAATGAGGACATAAATGTTGTTTGATGTGCATGTAACAACAATTTGGGAACCATCAAACTTGAAGATGGCAAAGGGGGAGCGACTAGCAGACGCAGGAGCTTGCTCAGAGCAAAGCTCGTTCTTAGTGCGAGATTAAATTGAAAATCATGCCTTGTGACATTCTAACTCGCCATCCTGCCTCTTGCTCTCCCCAATGTGTTTTCCGCAGCAAACAACCAATGACACGTATCCATTTGAAGGCACTAATTACTCTGTCTTCAGCCAGCGGTGGAGTGGAACTGTTGGCCTATTGTCTTTGCCTCGGAGCATGTTGTATGTGTCTCACAAGTTAATCACCTGTAGTGGAATGAAGAGGGAGCAAAAATCCCGGTTTACGCTACAAGGAATGCATACAAGTGCTGCCAACAAGGCTTTTTTAATGCAATTCTGCCAGGGTTTCTTATATGTATCATTTGAAGCATAGTAATACAAATTTTACGGATGAATTTAATTATAAAAATGTCATGAATTTGAGACGCCCTGATAATGTTTTTACATTTTTCGTTCCAATCTAAAGCTCTAGGCTTTTGTGACCAGAGTGAGAGAAGAGATGAATGAGTTTGATTTTTCCTGACAAATAATTGATTGGCACTTCAGGTGAAAAACTGAAAAAACCCGGCAAGCAAAGCAAACAGCTTGACCCCAACAGATTCTCCTTCGCACTTGTTTATGAGAACAGTGAGTCAAGGATGTGACCGACTCATTATTTTTGAGGCTTGCAGGCAGTTTAAATGTAAATATTTCATGTCAGCTCTGTTGAGGATGGATCGGTATTGTAGAGGGTATGACGTTCGGGTGGGTGGATGGCTTTGGGAAATGGACCCGAGGTGTAGCTGGCACTGTGTCTCTAAGAACCCACTGAGACGCTTTCAACAGGAGAGACGATGACTCATGCATTGACTTTTTAGTGAGAACACAGAAGAGTGTCTCCAGTGTGAGCGTGTGTGTTTGTAAGGATGAGAGAGAGCGAAAATGCGCAAATGTGTTTTCTAACCTTTTTGAAAAGTAGTGGCGAACTTTGTGCGCGGTGGTTTCGTACTTGATGCTATTTTCACCGATCTGTCACGATAGCACACTGACTAATGTTGCTAACATCCAAAGCTATAGTTTATAGTTTAATTTTGTTATCTTTTATATTTATGTTTTGTATAACAGTATTATACTCTTTTCATTTTTAACATTTTCTTCCTTGTTTCTCCCTGGTTTTTTAACAGGTGGTCCTGGACTTGACCTTTGGGGCGGGAGGTCACTCAAAGGCCATTCTACAATCATTGCCGGGCGTAACAGTGGTGGCTGCAGATCGTGACCCCTTTGCCTTTCAACTGGCTCAGCATTTAGCTCAAGAATACCCGTGAGTTTACAATTCGATTGACCACATTACAAGGGTTAAACTATCTATGTACCACATTTACAGTGGCAGAATGCATCATGTTTCTTAAAGGGACAGTTCACCCCAAACTGAAAATTCTGCCATCATTTACTCACCCTCATGCCATTTCAAACCTGTATGACTTTCTTTCTTCTGCAGAACACAAAAGAAGATATTTTGAAGAGGGTTGGTAACCAAACAATGCCGGATTCATATTGATTTTGTGCCCATGGGTACCGATGTTTTCGGATTTTTCATTTTTGGGTGTGCTGTCCCTTTAAAGAAAATCTGTATGACTTTCTCAACAAAATATATAGAAGTTTAGAAGAATATCCTTGTCATTCTTTGCCGTGTAATGATTCTTCAAAAATGTCACCTTTTGGGTTCAGAAATGATACGAGGGAGCATAAACATATAATATAAATCTATAGGTAAACCAACCTTTAAATCCTGCCTCTGACCCGTTTACCTGCTGCATCCTTGTTAGGATCATGTGTAGTTGTTTGTGTGAGAGAATCTCCTAAGAAGATACAGAATCCCCGCTCTCACCCACGCTCAGTCGAAAGGCCCCGGCGTCTCATTTGTCAACGGGGCCTAAGGCTTCAACGACAGGGAGAGACGCTGCTGCCCACGCAGGTTCCCCTGATTCCTGCGTGAGAGAGTGTAGGATGAGCGAGAGAGATAGTGTTTAATAAAAGAGAAACAGAGGAGAAGGCATGAGGGCTTTGCGGGCTGGCGTGTGCGTGCGCACGAGGCTGCGCGGAAGCAAGCTAGAAATGAGATGTTCCTGACTCTGCTGCGTGGGTAGAGATACCTCTTTACGTGGATTCCGGGGAAACCTGTCTCAGAGGGACTGCTGCTACAGAAACGAACGTAGGAGAAAGGAATGAGAGAGAGAGAGAGAGAGAGAGAGAGAGAATCGGGACAAGCTATTCTGTCAGCAGCTATATACTCGCCAATAAGCCCTTTGACTCCCACTCAGGATGAGAGGCTGGAGAAGCTGAAGAAATCATGCAATTAGCTGATATTATTGGATGCCTGTGTAAGAGGAGCAGGCAGCCCACGCAATGCTCTCCTTCCCGCTCCTCTTCAGCTCCTCTACTCTTCAGCTCCTCATTTGCGCAGTTCTCGTTGAATGTTTGTCCTAAGGCTTTTCAAAACTTCTTGGGAAATGATAGAAAGGGCAAGGTGTTAAGACATTGGCGTCTGTTGTCTTAAACAGTTTTAATCGCACACGCACACACAGAATTACAGTCATGTTCCAAGGAAACCACGTCATTGATGATTTCAGTACCGTCTGTTTCCTCAGTATCTACTTGTCCTTATTAAGTAAATTAATAAAAACAAGAATCATGGTATGTGGATGTCTTCAGCGATTATGTTGCTCTATGCAGAAATGGGTTTTTAACAAGAGCACACAAGAAAGCTATATCTTGGTTTTTAGACAAAAAGGAATACCCTGACCTCAACCCTATTGAAAACTTGTGGGGTCAGTTTCTGGAGCAAAACATGAAAATTCATATGAACTGTGAAATGGTTACGTTGGGTTATGAAACTAAATTAGCTCATCGATTTAAAGTGAAGTATTTGAGTTTTCTTTACTTCCTGAATGACGCAAACCTTATAAAATGTGCTGATGCTTTAATTTAGAATAAAGAAATAATAATAATTGTTTCACTCCATTTGAAATGTGGAAATAGTTGAAAAGTATTTGTTTAGAATGGTTGTATCTGACATTTAAAGCCAGGTTGCCTTGGTTTGCCAATTCAAGCATTCAAAGGTTTTGGACCTTGTGTGTTTTTGAGTTTTTAATGTACGTTTTCATTGTTTTCATCGATCAACTTGTCTTGACATCTTGTCTTGAACATTAGTGACGTAGATACAGGAGTGAGGTCAGCAGCAAGGAACTGGGGAATATATTTCAGGCTTCATTTGTTTGTGAACGTCAGGTCACAGTGGACTCTCTTCCTCTCCACTTGTTTCTGCTCTGATCTCTAAGGGATAGACTCAGCTTCTGTTTTGTAGACAAATGTGCTGTTTTTAATCTACCTTGGGATCTAGCTAGTGGGTTTTACACGCATCATTAATAGATTCATGTTTAAGAATGTGTTTAGGAAAATAAATCAGAATGAGCATGACATGAGATCAGATTGTGCCAACAGGAAATAGTGTGGTTTGGCTGGTCTAAAGCTGAGTTCGATTCCCTCTTCCACATCTGGTCTCTGTTCACCTTAATATTACTTTGGTCAGAACTGCGGTATTCTTGCGTCATCAAGCTGCTGCCGTGTCCCCATGTTGCTAGGTGATGGCTATGATGGAAAAGGCATCATGGACAAGGTTTTTGTTATCTTTTTAATTCTCTTTGTTATGAACCTTTGGTTCTGTTAAAACAAAATGAACCAAATACAAGCAGTTCACTTACGCAACTTGGTCCGTTTGGGTTCATATCATTGGCGAAGAGTACCAGAGCCTGTGAGTTCAGATTCATGACTGAACTAGATCATTGATATGATATTGACATTTTATTGTTTATAATGTTTAAATGTATTTATCATGAAAATGAAGGTGTATCTTAGAATGCTCAGAAGGGAAACATAGAACAGACACTTTTTTGCCACTTGTGTCAGAAAAGTCAAGAGAGGAGAAATGGGCATACAAGTAACAGGTTTATGTGACTGTTGTTTCCTAATGAGACACGACTGATAAAAGCATCTGGCGATCAAACGTATTACTTCAATGTTAACCAGAGGTTTGTTCTAACCATCTTACCGTGACAAGCTCCGTAATGTTCAGTCGCATCACCCACACACTGTTCTCATTGGCTGTGCTTGTGTTAGATCGTGCAGCTTTTTCACGACCAGTGTAGACAGAAACTTTTGTCATGTTGTGCCTGGTTAGGGGCTCAGTTAAAGCATGAGTTGCTTAAAAGTTCAAAATGAACTGGTAAAATTTCAGAAATCACAAGTATGCCGTATAGGGCCAGCTGGCATTTCGTTTCTTTTTTTGTTTCCTTGTTTTTGCATTATCTCCAATAGAGGATAGAATTTTGACACTGGTCTATACGACGTCATACTACGTAATGGGGAATTTTGGGCTGTTCAGCATCATTAACTGTTATTTACAGCTTGTTTTGGGATGAAGTGCTGGAAAAGTGTTTATCAGTAGCTTGTGCTTTATTTTATAGCTTCTTTTAAGTTGGCTTTCATGTTTGCACAAAAACAGACACTTCACCTGTCCTACCGAAATTCCAGAGCGTTTCGAGTCGCCGTGTCCCTGGCACAAGTATACAATTAGCTGGTTTCATCAGATCGTTTTTCCTTAAATAATTTTTCGGTTTGAAGTTAAAGGAACCGAGGCCACCTCTATTGTTATGAAACAGAGTGTGCCAGTTAACTTATATTTTTTGCTGTACCCTTTTAAGTTTGAATGATGTCAGGATTGTGGGTTGGTAAACTATAAATAGATCGGTTTCTTAGCAATTACAAAGACATGGGGCATGCACGCTTGCTCACACGTATCTACACACCCATGAAACTTGTCTTTTTTTAATAATATAACACCTTACATAAGACTTTGCTATCTCCAATGCTCTGTTTAAACCACATAAAGACGTTAATAATTTAAAATTGTTATGTAAGTCTTTTGCATATTCTCAAATCATTCTGTGGGTAGCAGAGCCACAGAGAAGCTTAGGAAACCCCCACAGTGCTTTAGGAGGCTAAAGGGAAGAGAGTGAGAGAGAGAGAGAGAGAGAGAGAGAGAGAGAGAGAGAGAGAGAGAGAGAGAGAGAGAAACTGTGATTTCATAGGACACCAATGTTTAATAAATAATTACATTGATGAAATATGTATAGTCACAAGCAGCAATGATCGGGGATCAAACAGAATGGAAAAAATGCCAACAATTGAAAGAGTAGATTTTTTTCTCTTACAGTTATTGTGCAGCTTTTGCTCGGAACATGTTAAGGTTACCATGACCCAGTTATTTTAGCCACTGCAGGCAGAAAATTTTTTTTGTTATTCAAAAATGTTTGAGCAAATATTTATTAATATAATCAAAAAGTATTTATATTTATGATGTAATATTAACCAATTATTTTTAGATGGCTTTTAAAAGTGTGAAACTGTCTTTTTTCCCTCTGCCTGCTGCTTTTGACGTCACAGCTCAGAATAGCAAACAAACACACCATTCTGGGGGATCCTGTGTCACGTGAGCATGATGAATGAGTTTGCTAACAGATACAGGTAATAGAGACTTACTCATAAAAGAGATGCATCAAAAGGTTCTTCTTAACAATGGCATAGAAAAACCATTTTGGCTCCCCATAAAACCATTTACTCAAAGGTTCGTGTAAGAATCATTCTTTTGTCTTTTGTATAATCTTAATAACTTCTTTCGGTTTGTGAAACAAAAAGGTCTTTCGGATGTTACAGGTTCTAAAGGAAGCTTTAGCCAAAAATGGTGAAGCATCTTTTTAAGAGTGTAAAAATTATACATTTTTATCATAAAGCTGTAAACGATGAGATTTCATGTTATGCAGTAATTTTACATGTCCAGTTTTATAAAACACAGGCAGTAGTCATTTTTAAACACTCCAATGTCACTGTCATCAATTGATAATTGATACATTTATTAATTTTGATTTCTCAACATCACTGGGACTTACCTGTTATTGTGTGTTTATATGAATACATAGTGTAACAATTGTGAAACAAGCTTAAAATATACACATTTTTACAAACCTATCGTTTTACTTTTACAGACATTTATTGACCCAGCAGAATTGAATGGCTTATTTTTATAATTGATTCATTTGTTTTTTAGACCCCCTGTTAGATGGCATTACTTGATTATTATGATAAACATCTGCAATAATGAACCTCTGTAAGCTCACCCACCCCGACAAAGACTTTTTCAGTCATACCAACTTTTAAACAATTGTAATTTAACAATTTCTCTCAAGCAGTATTGAAGAGCGTTTACACAGTCTTCAGCAGCTCTGGTGTTGCTCTCATTACGTTTGAACCTGCCTTCGTGCAGCACTTGACAAATCAGCCACTGTGAAAACCGCTCACTTTTCCACACCTAATGACACTCTGACATAGCACCTCCCACTCAGACTGGGTTGCTAGGCATTATTGTCATATTGTCATGCACTGAGTTATGTCTCCTTCCAATCTACAAACTTTCTCTCAACTGCACCATCAGCTTTTTATGTTACAGCAGACTCAAGAGTGAAACTTTAGCCAGACGTTACTCAGGAAACTCACAGTGTGGAATTACTATAATTGACATATGAAAAGCACAATAATGATTTGTAGTCTGATTACTTTCTGATTACTGATTATTTTCAATTCGACTTTGACAAGAATCGGTCAAGAGAAAAGAATCTTTGGTCAAGGCGTCAGGTTATCATGGTCACTTTAACATTTGCGAGCATGGTGACAGGTTATTGTTCTCAGTCTCATTGACACGTTTGTGTGTGTGTGTGCACTTTAAAACATTTTACGGTGATTTTACTTGCACTGTGAAATCAATTAAATATACAGTTTAAATTGTGTAAATGTAAGGAAAAAAGTACTTTCTTAAATATTTCTTTTAGAATTCACCAAAAAGATTAATTATATATTAAAAATATAATTTCTTAATTAAATGGTTTTTTGTTAAAGTCTTAAATAATATTAACTGTTTTAATAAATTTTTTTAATATATACAACTGAAAAAATCTGATAAATGATTTAAAAAGATTTTTTATTTTTGTGATATTTACTAAGCCACATGAATTATTTTTGTGTGTGTGTGTGTGTGTGTGTGTGTGTGTGTGTGTGTGTGTGTGTGTGTGTGTGTGTCAACTATCACAAACTATGCATCATTTGAAAGCTAAAACACTCAACATTTATTTTCTGAATGTGTTTTTGCAATAAAAAAATGCTCAAAAATAGTGTTAAGAGGTTAAGACTATATAACACCTGCTATGATAGTCTGTGTCACAACAATCTGTTCTCAGGTATCATTTTTATTATATATAGTGACACACGAAAACTGTGTACATTTGGTGCATTTTATATCGTAATTGTTGCTGTTAAAAATTTAGCAATTTGACTAAACACAGACTAAAACATCTGATAAAGAAAGATCTTGCTTAGTTTATCAGTGTTATCTGTACTGTCATGTTGTTTGACGTTGCTTTAAGTACATTTTGGCAGTATGGTCGTTTCCTGAAAATCCAACCCATGACTTTGCGCAACTGAGCAACAGGAACCCTTTTTGCACTTTGCTTTTTTCTTTTTTCTTTTTTGTTTCCTTTTTGCTCTTTTACTTCCTGCTTAATAATTAAACTCAAGAAAGTTAAGCTCAAGAAAGGTATTTTGGGGTAAGACCATACATTTAGGACTGTACTTTATTTATTCAGTGTTTTTGCTCCGCTGTTGATCAGTCAGTGTCATGTCACGCCATTTCATTTACACTGTAAAATGAACAACAGATGTGAAACACTGTTTCCACCTTCCACCTCCTTCATCTTATTCACAGATTTCGGTATATTTGTTTTTCTTCTTTTGAAGAGCCCCTTTAAAACAAGCGTAGCTATATTGTTTTTATCTGAAGCTCATAATAAAGTATGATGCACCTGCCAACCAAGCTAAGTATAATAGTCAGCAAAACATAACACACTTTCATCCAACCCAAACCTCTTCTGAGCCTGCATCAGCACTCTCAAGAAGAAACAATGTGAATCTTGAGTATATTGTGAAGATTCAGTAATGAAAATCCAGGTTGCAGAGTCACTCGCTGCTGGTTTATGTATTCAGACAATAAATGTTCTCACTAGAACTGAATATCTGAAGGCGTTTTGTATATTTCATGTCACAATCTTGCTGTGCAAAGCTTAATTAGCTTGAGTGGTCAGAATAGTTGGAGTTGTTTGCGCTCACGTTGGTTGTTTTTGGACAATATGCTGTTGCCTGTATCAAATACAATATATGAGGTTTATTTCACACAAAATGTGACATGAACATGTTTGGTCAAAGATCAAGGCAGAAATAGGACTTAATACATATATCAAGTGCTTTAATCGGATATTGGAAAAACCACTTATGATAATTTTTTGTTGAAAGCCACAGAGAAACCTTTGAGGCCCTAAATTGACTGCGTATCGACGCAGGCAGAGGCAGCATTCTGCTTTTCAGAAGCTCTGCGTGTCTCCAAACTCACCAATCCATGGACAGGGCGGGTGAAACGGGGGCTTACCGCTCTTGCGGACTGTATGTGTTTGTGTGGGCGGGCAAGAAAATGCCTCGCTATAGATTTTCCAACAAATTAATGAAGGTACTGAGGAGGAGGGAAAGAGCGAGAGAGAGATAGAAAGCCCCTTCCACGGCACAGAGAACTGAGGGAAGCCCTTGCAGCGGGGGCGGAAGCTCAGTGGCTCCCTCACCCCTTGATCTTTCTGCCTGGCGTGGGCGTGTGGACACGGGCACCCCGGGGTCCTACGGGTAAAGCCCTTGGCCGGCCACGTGAGTAGAGAGAAAGAAGACTTTTGATAACCTCGGAGATAACGGAGGAGGTGAATGCTCTCCCCTCAGACTCTCATCTGTGAGGAATTTCAGATGGGGAGCAGAATCTGTATATTTAACATGACTACAAAGACGAATGTGGCCAAATTATCAGGTGTGAAACCCCTGTTGTTCAGACACCTCATTTGCTCATCTACTGTCTGATTTATAGTTGCCTACCTGGGTTGTCTTCCACTCACAGGCTGTCTAAAGGTCACATGAAAAATAAATGGCTTCTCTGGACCTCGAGGAAAAAAAAGATGCTGAAATGCTTATGTGCGTGTTACACTAGTTAAATCTTGATCTTATGCTGATTGAGATTTAAGTATCGTTCGTGTTTTTGTAACCATAAACATGCAGTCAGGAGCCACAGTGTACAGATCATATCTGCAAACTCAGATAAAGGAAAGTGCATTAAAGCACTAATGAAAAGAAAAATCTAGGCAGTTACGCATCGACACCCACGAGTCCATCTGAATGATCGAGGATTAAAAAGAGTCATCGTCAATACTCGCGTCAACCCAACACCTCCACTTCAAGTCGAATGTAACGCTCATCACGATCATACTCTAACATTCATACTCCCCTACACACCGCGTGCTTGTGCGTCGACGTGTTAATGTGCCCCGCAGAATAATTGTGGAGCCCTTTGTACTGCGTTTTTTTCCCTCATGCGTTTGACGGTTTGTGTGTCTGTTTTTCAATTAAGTTTAAGCTGCGACAGTGTTCTCTCTCTCACACAATCCTCATCTTCTGGTCTCCAAGGTGATAAATAAATGATACTTTGTTACCTTCCCTGTGGGACACGTATTATTTGGTCTATCTCTCTTTCCTTCTATGTACAGCTTATGAGCTGCAGTAGTCTTTGGACACACACTAAGAACTTAGTGTCTAGGTAACCAGCCCCACAGAGGCAGAACACCTGCCACAGTTTGTTCAGCTCGGCAAAATAGAAGTGGCAAATATTGTCTATTATATAAGAATGGAAATTCCCCGGTTCAAGGACCAAAAGCTTCTGTGTTTTTCTACAATATTACACATTCTTATTTGGCTTAAAATGGGACTTGAACGTTATTTTGCTCGATTTTTTTTTAAAACCAATAAAATGATGTTACTTTTAGGGTGTGTTCACATACGGCATGTTTGATTCGATTAAAACGAACTCTGGTGCGATTGATCTGTTTTATTTGTTCAGGTGTGAACGCTGCCACCCGAACCCAAGCAAGCAGACCGAGACCGCTGAAAAGATGGGTCTCAGTTCGCTTCCCAACGAACTCTGGCACGGTTCGATTAAAATATGAACGCAACACTGAACAAAGGGATCTAACCGAACCAAAAACAGGAAATAAAAACAAGATATGACCCGGAAATATGCGCAGGCATACACTGAGCATGTAATAACACTGCATTGATTTTGATGTTCAGTAAGTTGTACTCCTCCCAGTCTAAAGCAACTAGTTATAGGAGCAAACCTGTAAAATTCATCAGATTGATAACATATTAAGAGATTTGTCCTGCCATGGTATTTTGGACACTTTTCCCCTTGTTGCATGTTTTGGACATGAGTCCCCTTGATGTACCATGGAAATACAATAGCACATACATTTGAGCACCATGATAAATGAGCAATTCCATGCAAATGTCAACCTTAAGATAAAAAAAATCAAGTTTTTATAATAAGGTTTTCACCATACTGGTCAGATGTCAGTATATGTGGTGGTTTTACAACCCATATGAATTGTCACATCCATTACATCCATATTCATCATAAAATAGTCGCTATATGTTAGTTTTCATGTGCCTATTTATGTTCTATAAAGAGTCATCCCTTCTCAGTTTGTTGGGGGTTACTGCTTCTGTCACAGAAATACTACAAAGTTTATCTCTGAAAATTGTCCTTTCCTGTCACATTCATAGCGCATTAAAAGTTCAGTTTTTTAAAACAAAAAACTTAAGACTGTTGCATAGATTGATTTTTTTTTATATCTGGACTATCAACGGGTATTGGTAAGAAATGCATTATCTGAGAATTTATATTTCAAGTTTTGACTAAAAATGTCACATCCATAATGCCATAATGTTGTAATTGCCCAAATTTCAATATTCTTTGCTTCTTTCTATGAAATACCACAGCACCAGCACAGCATGTTTTTGTTTAAATCTTTCTTTCACAATTTTCTGTTTATTCCCTCTTCTAAGGGGCCAGGTGAAGCCAGTGCTTGGAAGGTTCAGTGAGCTGGATAACCTGCTCCCAGCATTGGGTTTAGGCCCAGGAGTTGTGGATGCTGCCCTTCTAGATGCTGGATGCTCCTCCATGCAGATGGACACAGCAGAGAGAGGCTTCTCCCTCAGCAAGGACGGACCCCTAGACATGAGGATGGATGGAGACAGGTTTGATTATTACATCAATTCACTGCTTTCAGGAAAAAAGTCTCATTATTTGTATTATTCCAAGCATCATTTGTGCTATTATTAATGCCTGATTCACTTTAGATATACACAGTTATTATTCTCATTCGATGTGTAGCCACATTATTGATTACATCTACAGAGTCTCCACGCCTCTCTATTATAGCTGTTCAAAAGTAATTCTGAACAGGTGTATGGCATAACCTAATTACTGCTTAATACAATAAGAAGATGACTAAGCACTGCAGAGCCAAGGGATTCATAGACAGGTTTTGCGAGACGTAAGAGATGGTGGCTTGAATGGACAGAACCATTTTTGGTAGGGACAATATAAACAGAGAACCAGTGCAGTTGAGGGCGTACTGGCCCTTGTGAGTGACAGCGGGCCCTTCTAGGTCTATAGGGGAAATAAAGCTCAGGCTCTTAAAGATGGTATTAGAATGTGTTACTCATAAAGTCTGATTTCACATTGTTTTCTCTACAAAGTAATAATACGATGCAAGTTTATTTGTCTACCCAAAGTAAAACATGATCCAAATTGTTAAAAATTGGTTTAAAGGTTTTTTTTTTGCATTTTAATATAATAATCAATGATGGAGGCCTCAAGCATGAAGTTAAAACTAAACATTTATAAAGGTCGACGTGGCATTCCTGAAGGATTTTAAAAGAGGTAGAAGTCTATATGTGAATCTGTGTTGTGAGATCTAGGCTAAAGTCGCAATCTATTCATGGGATAAGGAGCATCAAAATACTCATAGACAAAAAAATTTAAAGTGTGCTTATGGCTGTAAATGATAGACTGTATGATTGTTACTTCCAGACACTTTTCATTCATAATATGATAAATACCGAAATGAATGATTTTCTTTCTAAACATTGATTTTTATCTCTAGCATGGCATTACTCAGTCGTTACATTTACATTTATGCATTTGGCAGACAAGCGACTTTGCATTATACTATACATTTGTTTCTAAGTAAGCAACTTGGGGTAAGGTGCCTTGCTCAAGGGCAACTCAGCCGTTACGCGCGGCCCTGATAATCAAACCGTCAACCTTCTGGTCATGAGTCCGACTCTCTAACCACTGGGCCACAATATTAAAGATATCAAGGTTATATTTTTACATATATTTTATATTCTTTATATTATGTTGAATATTTGTTAATGGAAAACCGACACAGACAGGGTCTGTCATTTTAATCACATTTTGTTATGTTGCTGCCTTATCTTAAACTACTTTAAATGACTTTTTCTACATGAATCTACACTCCATACAAATCTCTCTGGGTATGATGTGACAAGCTTACACATCCACATTCTGCCATTCCTCTCCTCAGACCCTTTCAAACTCTGTTAGGTTGAATGGGGACCATCAGTAGACAGACATTTTCAGGTTTCTAGAGAAATGTTTAATTGGGTTCAGCTCTTATGGAGTTGTCCATAAGCCACTCTTGCATTGTTTTAGCTGTGTGCTTAGGATCACTGTCCTGTTGGAGAATGAAACTTCTGCCCTGTCCGAGGTTCTGAATTCTCTGCACTAGGTTTTCATGATCATTATCTCTGTATTTTGTGCCATTGAGCTTTTTTTCTACCCTGACAAGTCCCCCAGTCCCTGCTGCTGAAAAACACCCCCACATCATGATGCTGTTTTCACCACACTTTACTTTTGGGATGGTATTGTGAAGGTGATGAGCAGTGCCTGGTTTCCTCTAGACATGATGCTTGAATCTGAGATTGATCAGACCAGAGAATCTTGTTTCCCAAAGTTTGAAAGTGTTTACTGCTTTTTGCAAATTCCATATGTTTTCATGTGTATTCACTTAGGAGAGGCTTGAGTCTGGCCTTTCTGTCATAAAGTGTAGATTGGTGGAGTGTTGCAGTGATGTTTGTCCTTCTGTAAGTTTCTCTCATCTCCATATATGATCATGGAGCTTTGATCACCCTTGTTCATCGATGACTCAGTTTGGCCATGAGGTCAGCTCAAGTAAGACATTTGGTTGCTCCAAACTTTTTCTATTAATGATTAATGGAGACTACATGCTTCTGTGGACCTTTAAGATTTTTTTGTAGTCTTTCCCAGAACTGTGTCTTTATATAATCCTGTCTTAGAGCTCTACTGGCAGTTCTTTTGACCTCATGGCTTGGTTTTTTACTTTGATATTCATTTTCAGCTGTTAGACCTTTTATTGGGAGGTGTGTGCCTCCAAATCATACTCATTCATTTGAATTAGCCAGAAGTTAACTTCACTTAAAGTGTTGCAACATCAACAAGCAAAACTAGAATGCTTCTGAGCTAAATTTCAAGTGTCCCAGAAAGGGGGTTGAATACTTATGCAATGCAATTATTTAAGTTTTTTTATTTTGAATACATTTGCAAAGTTTTTTGTTTTATGGAGTGTAGATTCATGTCCAAAAAAGTAATTCAAAGTAGTTTAACGTAAGGCAGCATAACAAAATGTGAATAAAATGAAGGGGGATGAATACTTTTGCAAGGCACTGTATATCTATTGCTTGCGATTGGCTGGATTAGTTGCACATACCCCTCCCAGACCTTCATTAATGCACACATTGCAATTCTATTATATATATATATACACACACACACACACACACACACACACACACACACCTTTTAAGGTCTTAACAGCTAGGTCAAATCTTTGATGATATCTTCCTACCCGTTTATCCTAGCAAAGTGTTTTGTCACGGTTATCATCTCTAAATCTATTACTCTGTTACAAATCTGTTTTCTTATTTAAAGAAAACTCCAAGGCTTTACGTTCTTATTAGGAAGTTTTGTCAAAGTTTTCAGTGTAATAATGAGGTGGAAATCCCACCCACCATAACTGACTGTGAACTTTTCTGGGGGCGAGATGAAATGGTTGAAGAAAGAGAGGGAGTCAGAGAGACCCAAAGGAAAAAGAGAAAGGGCGAGATGTAGAGCAGGTCGATCCAGGTCCAGCCCACAGTATCTGAAAACACTTTATCCTCGTTCTGTCACTAAAACCAATGCAAGAATTAAACTTTACGACAGCATGACGCAGTCAGCCAACTCTAGCTGGCCTTCAAGAAGAACAGAACATACTTTGCATTAATCAGCATGTCTCTGTTTGAGTTACTCATACTGTGCGCTTAGTTGTGCCCACATGAATAAAAAAACAGTTAGAAATATGATTATTCAAGGATTATCCAGAATGACATCAATTGCAAAAGAAATGATAGATCAGTTGGAAGGACTTGTTTAATATATATCTTTCAATAGTCATTCAGTACTCGATGGATATCATAGAAGCTCCAAAGATATTGTGATAAGTACTGTGATGGCAACTCCAAGTGATAAATTACTTAAAGGCACGGTAAGTTGTTAAAAGCATAGTTTACCCCCAATTTAAAAAAAAAAAAATGTTCACCTCTTGTGTCATTCATAATATATATGATGTCTGTGGAACACAAACAAAGATATTTTGAGAAATGGTTTTGTGTCCATACAATGGAAGTCAATGGTGGCAATGTAGTTCCGTCATCAACATTCTTCAAAATATCTTCTTTTATGTTCTGCAGAAGTAACGGTATGACGGTAAGTAAATAATGAAAGAATATTCATTTTTGGGTAAACTGTTCCTTTAAATTGTTATTGTAAATTCAAACTTTTTTTCAAAAATTTTTGAAAGCTGTTCAGCATGCTGCTCATACTTCATACTTAAATGTGAATCATGATATTGAGTGAACAAGTGAAGCAGTATAATCGACCTTGTATGTGTCTATTGAAAACCTCCACTGAATTAGCCGGTGCTTATTAATATTTAATTTCACTTTAAATGTTTTATTTATATTAGCAGGTTAATATATTTACCAAACAAGGATTTGGTTGTGTGACTTTATTTGTCGTATTGATCCCACCGCTTTCCAAGAGCACACATAAATGTTTTCCAAAAGCGAGAAAAGATGAATGCATAATTTGGTTCAGGATTTGATATTTTTATATTTGTCACTAAGCGTTTCTCCCTCTAGTTCTGTCGTATGTACACACACACACACACACACACACACACACACACACTCTCTTTTTATAGATCTCAAACCCACATCTCCCAGAGTGGGAAGGTGGGAGGGGTTTCACTGGTGTCTTAGAGCTGTCAGGCTTGGCTTCTGTCAGCCAGGAACTCGTGACGTCAAGCTGCTTAATTGGGCTCCTCTTTGTGCGTAGGTACCCCGACATGCCCTGCGCGGCTGACGTGGTCAACGCCTTAGATCAACAGGCGCTTGCGTCCGTGCTGGCCGCGTACGGGGAGGAGCGGCACACCAGGAAAATTGCGGCGGCCATCGCACAGGCACGCAGCATCTACCCCATCGGCCGGACCCTGCAACTGGCCAGCATCGTAGCAGGTACCCCCCCTCATTAATTCCCTACACCATGTCCCTCACCAAAGGAAGACAAAAAAGAAAGGGAGAGAGCGATATTAGTGCAAAGTCTCCCTACGGGACCTATTTGTCCTGGAAAAACAGAAGGAAAGAAAGGCGCTGTTTCTGATCCGAAATCTCTGCCATCCTCCTTCCCCCTTTCATCTGTCCGAGTATCCATCAGCAGCACATCCTTCGCGTTTGACAAGGCTAGTATTAATAAAAAACGAACCGAAGGGAATCGAGAGGGCGAAAGATAGCCAAAAGCTGCAGGTTTGGTTCTGTGGGTTTTTTCTCCCCCTAATTCGCATTTAGACTCACACTCCCATCTTCTCCCCCCCCCACCCCCCGTATGCTTTGATTTGTTTCTCACACTCCCCTCCATCCACGGCTCCCTCCCTTGCCGTGCCCTTCTCTGCACCCCCACCAACACGCTTCTCCAAACACACGCACGCACCACATTGCGGCAGCTCGGCGGTTTTTGATATTATATTTATCGGCTGCTTTATTTTTGCCGTTGCTGTTTCCATAGCCTAACTCTGCCGATGAGACGAGGAGAGAGAAACAGATAGAGAGTCGGTTCAGATGACGGTAGCACGAGGCAAGCACATGCGTCACGCCGGGAGAACAGGTGTGACTAAGGGCAGTTGTTTGATCTTCTTTGAAGAGCAGAGCGAGTCAACAACAATGTTTATTCCAATCAATCTGGAAGGTTCTGACTCTCGAGGGTCCCTGGGGGTCAGCGGTGGGCTGCCGGCATCACTGTTGCCAGGGGAAGCGATTGACGGAGCAGGAGGGATGATATGTGCGGATTTGTATATGTGTGTATTTATTGGCGGTGATGTTGGGAGAATGGGAGGGGTTTAGACACCATAACAATGGCTATCAGGGGACTTCTATCTCATATGAGCTCTTTGTTTCCTTACGTGAGTAACTCAAGCCCCACAATGCCTTCCTGCCCTTGTGTTTGGGTTCACTGCGCCTGCCCCATGGTTATTTCCTTAGGAGGTAGATCTCTTCTGTTAGTTGCGGTGGTCATTACTCTGCTTTTCTGTCTTCGCTCTTTATGAAGATGTTTGCTTTGTTTGCCGTCAATTATTTTTGGGCTTTCAGCTACACCCCTGAAAACCCAATCGGGGTTCTTGAGCCATAACAAAACAGGGAATCCCCGACCAAGGTCCTTAGCTAGTACTGTTTAATGAAACACATTAGAGAAAAGCCGAGGTCACACCGGTCTAATGTTCTCATCAGTATGAACCCAGCTGGCGTGACAGAAGATTATCCAGATTCCCCAAGGAAACCTTGCCTTGGTCCCAATGCACAGATCAGCTTTATTTCTACACATCAGGCCAGTTTGAATCATAATGAGCATCGGCACAAAACTGGCTTAAGGCCAGACACTCGTGCCCGCACCGACCCCAGCCGGCCACATGAGCTTACGCTGTCAACCTATCAATCTAACTTCAACAGTTGGAGTTAGATTCACAGGTTTTGACAGCATGGTTAAACAGTTGCTCAAGCTGCCGGTCATGCTTTAATATCACTGTAAGAGACACTAATCAGCACGTTATTGATTATTGGTTGAATTGCAGACTTGTTGGAGCTCTGATGAAAATTGATCTTTCGGTTTCTCCTTCCGAGTTTCTTCAGGCCCACATCACAGTTTTGGAATTAAGGCAGTCCTTAGAGTCCCTACTCCTATTAGTTAGAGTTCTCTCTCCACCGTAGCACTTAAACTTTATCTGGCTGTGTTGTACTACAGTTGACACTTTGTTTTCTCTGCTAAACACTGAGTGACTCTTACTGAAATGACTTGAGTCAGGACCTTGCTTTGTTTAGATGATTAATTGGTTTGTTTACTGATTGTTTTAAACAAAACCAAATTTTGATTTTAGCTTAATATCTGTCGAGGAACCTACTGTGGGATGTGTGGGAGGACCTCTTACTTTTTTGCATTCAGTATGCAGATTAAAAATACATTTATCAGCGTGATAGCCACAGTTGTATAGAAGTCTAATGGGAGAGATTAGGAAGATCATTGATATCATTTGAAGCTTGTGATTTACGTGACACTGACGTTTGCCTTTTTTACTCATGCGTTGTCTGATCTTTTCCATGGAGCCTTAACATACAACACATTGTGTAGACTTGAAACGAGTAAGATAAGTTTTGTTTCCTCTGCGGATTTGCATGTATGATAGGCTCTTAACTGAAACAAACTCACGTGCAACTGCTCGCGTAACACTGACGCGAAATTAGACTTCATTCGTCTCAACGGACAACATGTTTACACTGTCTGAATCAGACCCTAACTCATGTCTAGTGCACTATGCATCATTCACCATGTACGACATAATAAATGTGCGAACAAGCGGCTGATATGACGCGCTGCTGCAGTGAAGGGGTTGGGACTCTAAAAGCGCATTTGATTGGACAAGAACTTTGACGAGAGGCTGGAGTGTAGCGTGATGTCGTGGAATTTCTAGATTTTTTTGGAGCGCACGTGCAAGACCGTCCGTTTTGAATGCTTATATCCTCTAAATGCGAATTTTGTCAGCACTTAGGAGCATATCAGTTTATTGATGTCCTTAAGGCTAACATATTTTTAATAAAAGGAAAAACCTTCATTTTGATTTCAGTGGATTTTTAAGGAGTGGAGGGAATGCTGGTGGAGCTTAGCATCTAGCTATTCAATTAGTATTTAGCAGAACCTTTTCATCCAAAGCTGTCAATTGTCCTCTTTGTGTAACGTGGGATTTAGTGTCTCATTCAGCTCCAGAATTCCATGCAGCGACACATTTCTAACATTCAACCAACATGATGAAAATATGAGGAACAAAGTCAAGATGGGTCTCGACGTGTGTGATACTGTAGGTAGCTTTTCACGGGGGGACTGGCTAGTGCATGATGCTGTAAAAACAGAAACATTTTCCACAAACAGGTAAAAAGGCAAAATAGTTCCTTTGTTATAGAAATGTCTGAAACCGCATTGAAAGTTTGCAATTCAAAGGGATTTTCAAAAATATTTACACTGCCATTTAGAAAGTTTGGGGCCACCTGAGTGAAAGGTTTCTCACGACCTTACAAAGCTTTTGATATGAAGGCGTAGGCTTAAAAGTCGGAGTTTGTGAACAAAAAATGTTTTTTTTTTTAGACATTCTTGTCTTTTTTGAAGAAATGATGAGTATGAAGTTTCATGAAATATTGAAATGATGAAATCAATTCTGGACTGCAAGATGAGAATTTTCATGTACAGGAAACCACAGTGCATTTATACAAAGATGATCCCAGAGACCTTTACAGGTACATTGCTTGATGCTTTAGTTTGGAAAACCGCTAATAACTTTTGGTTAGCGTCCTAATTCTGCCATGATCAAGTTTAAACATGCAACCTTAGTATTTAGTAGCCCAGATCATGAACCTGTTATTAGTGTGAGGTTCGTTTTATTAATTTCTCTGCAGCCTCGAGTCATTTTTGTGAACAGTCAACACACTCTAAAACCTTGTTTTCTGTTTTTCACCAGCCAATAACAGCACTGCCCTTTAAACCTCAAGTAACAGTCATGATGTTCAGTGTCCCGATGCGGCTTCTTGCTTTTATAAAGAGGATTTACTGGGTAATAATGAAGTATCATTCTTTCAAATTCTTATCATAGCTACTTCCAGCCTAACCCATGAGCCGGAGGATTTTGTAATAGCCCTTTACAAGCTTTTAAAGAAAGCAGAATAAATTAAGTCTGTATAATAATACAGAGCCCTTCATCAGCTTTTTACTGGAAGCCTGATATTGTCTGCATAGATTGGGAAATGTTGTGCAAATTTTTGTTAACTCTTCAGGGTAAACAAGAAGATGGAAGGCTTTAATTTTGCTCTTCTCTTTCCCAGAGGTGAACAAGGAGAAATATGTAAGTGTCTGTGAGACACATTTGTTGAAGATGAGTCATCATCGTGTTGTCATAGCGCATACAGAATTGAGTCCTTTTGCAAACGATATTCACCCTTCAACCATAACAGTGTTTCTTGACAAATGAGGAATAAATAAAAGGAATAAACCATGTACTGAGTCACAGTTCTGTCCTGCGTCATTTTCAATAATGGGGCGTGCGAATTACATAAAGTATTTAGTTGTCTTAATCATTCCTTTAGTGGAATTTGATCATAGTGGATTACATTGGGAATTGTTAAAAGGATCCTGACCGCACAGGGCAACACTTCATGTGTTCTTCTGTGCTAAAAACGGCTCTCAAGGGTGCGAAATGCAGGACATTCATGGGCATGTATTACATCTGATGCATTAAAGTGGGTGTTTTCAACAATTCATGAAATTTGAATGAATTTTATAGAATAGAAAAATCTTGCTTTTCAGACACAATGTTAAAAAAGTCTGGGTGAAATGAATATATTTAGTTATTATGAATAAGAATTATTGTTTCAGTTGAATTCAGGTTCATTTATATTGTGCTTTTTTACAACATTGCATTGTTTCAAAGCAGCTTTGCATGAAAAAGAAATCATCCTCAAAAGAAAAATGATTACATGTATAGATGGTTTTATCAGACGCACATGCCTAGCCCGAAAGTGGCTAGTAATATAACTCTTTATTTTATTTTATATTTAATTTATATAATTAAATTAAAACCACTTAACTTGATTCTCTGCTGAGGTAAATTTTGGGCCACAAAACGTTTGTTTGTGGTGTTGCTGCTGAAACGTCTATAATACATACAGATAAGAATACAATACATGGGATGATAAATTGCAAAAAATGTAATTTTAACAGGCATCCAGCTTACATGTAAATGGCACGTATGCAGGAAAGAGAATTGTAAGAGAAAAATGTTAAGACATCCAACAAATGTGGATTGATCATGAAGTGTTTGGTGTTTATAAATAGAAGATTGCAGTTATTTCTCTGTAAAAAAAATACGTTCGAAGGTCTCGCTTCTGGATTTGCCAAATCAGAGGCTCAAATAATATTTGGACTAGCCTTGAATTTTTTAATGATAATTCTGCCTACAGTGCTTCATTCCTAAAAGCAACATGAGCTTTCATTAATAGAGAGGCATTGCAAAAGGAAATCCGTAATTCAGTTCACGGCCAGACAAAGAATTAGCCCTCTATTCAAAGCGAAATGTGCTTGTGCAGAGACTCATTGAAGAGCAATCTCTCCCTTCATTACAGATGGGTGTCATGCAGTAATCACTTACATCCAAACAAAGACATCCTGCCAATTATCAAATCCATGAGCAGATGGGTGTTACCATCTAATCCTTCCCCTCATAAAAGACTGACAACCAATTACATTCATTTACATACATTCAGATTTATTTGAGCATAGATATGTATTGTATCACTCACAATGTGTAAAAGATTTTTTTTTGCATTAAGAGTAAGAGAAGAAATAGTCTAATAGATTTTTTTCAAATGACAATTGACTGAAACCATTGACTGGTTACAATATACAGCCCATTAGGCTTGTGTGTTAACATGGTTTTGAACACAGAGAGTTCATTGTAAATTTCGAGGTAATTAGACAGAGGCTGTCCCCACTGTCACAGCCGTCAGGATTCAAGGCCAGAGAATCAATAGAGATGCTGCTTGGAATGTGATGAGAGCACCCTTGAGGTAATAGAAAAAAAAAAACTCATTGGTGTTTTTATTGACACATTATCTGTTAGAAGATTTGATTATTTGACGCTTTTTTTTTCAAAAGTAGGATATTTTCATTTTCTGTATTGCTGTCGTACATAAAAAAAATTGTGTTGTTATTGTTTACAGTCTGCTAAACTCAAATTTGATTTGATTTATTTGTGCATTATTAGCCTATGTTCCAGAGGAACGAGCTGTTTTTATGTGTATATTTTTCTTTCTTGACCTTTTTTCAAATTTTCAAACACTAGCTATATCTGTTTTTTCCATCCTCTGCATTTTACAAATCTTTATTTTTCTATTTATTCTCCTCTTGTTTTTGATTTCTTTTAATTTTCCTCTTTTTCTTTTTATATTTTGCTGTTCCCCATGTTTGGTTTTAAAATGGAATTGTTGGGCAAAGGCATGTGGTCTTATTGATTGGCTAGTGTCTCACTTCTCCAAGTCCAGAAGTGCAAGACTTCAGAGATGCAACACCTCTCTTTCTTTAGATATATGTCTCTCCATTTCCTGCACTCATTCATCAGCAGCAATAACAGCAGCGGCAACATACAAAAAAAACGAGCATGTATCGTCAATTTCAGCCACTTGATGTTTTTATTTTCATATAGGAACTAACAGGCTAACAGCAAGGTTAAATAAATTAAAGCTGTCATTTAGAGATACTCTGATTCTCTGTCAACTGGCTTTGTTATTTTAAACTTAAATTACTTAATTTATCAGTTTTATTTTTACTGAATTACTATTTCTGTGGATGTACTTAAAATTAAAGTATACATAAATTATAATGGCAACAATTCAGGACAATTAATGCTATAAAATGTTGTCAAATGTATTTCCTGCATAACAGCAGACTCTCAGGGTTCACATTACAACACAATGTGAACTGAGGAATTGCTGCATTTCCATCTTTATACTGAAACACTGATGTGTTACAACATATGTGATTATGCAGATGCATGAAAAAACCCTCATGATATGAACTCATAGGCAGGGGACCTGTGCTCTTATATGAACAGGAATTATAGACAATACTAAACAATCTTTCAGCAATAAACATCACTTTTAAAGGTGCTAAAAATAAATCTCAATCTCAGTGCTAGTATTTTAAGCAATAATTATTCAAAGGAAAATACAAGCAAACTTTATATTCATATGTACAGATTTGTTTTTTAAATAGCAATTGAACATGTCTTATTTATGACATCTAGCATGCTTAGGTATATAGTATGTAAAATAAAGTACAAATTGTGTTTATAGTAGCCTACTAAACCAACCCGTTCTCACTCCTGACTCATCATATATTGATGATCGGTCAGTGCCCCTCGGCATTGCTTTTAACTCGAAGGGTCGCTTTCTGGCGTCATAATTCGGCAAGCGGGGAACTCCGTTGCTGTTTGCTAAATGCTCCAGACCGAGACGCGTGTAATTCTTAGCATTTCATAATTATTTGATTGGTTTTAATATTTTGGAAAACCTAACCCCACCCTAAACCTAACCACTTCTCAACTATATAAAACACAACACACAACAATACAAGTACAGTCACATGTATTTATTGCACAAACTTGACCAAAAGCAGTGTAAAGATATTACAAACAACTTGTTGCGCCAAAGCCGTACAATAACTTTATATGAAGAGACTGTGTCATTGATCAACTCCCATTCAAAAAATAAACCGAAACATTACTAGATGCAGTCAATCGCCGTTTCACGTTCAAAGCCAACATAATGACGTCATTTGTCACGAGACACGGGAGAGCCAATGGTATTGAAGCTGTCGTGATCTTCTGCCGGCAGTTTTTGAACGTCTGTTTTTCACCGGATCTGAGATTTATGTCGAGTTCACACCAAACGTGAAGAATTGTGTCCCTCGCTCTTTATTACTCGCAGGAATATATTGAACCACATTGCGTGATGTGGAGTGTCTTCACGTGTCCGCATCTATTTGTGTCCTTGCATTGACTTTGTATGTAATTTACTCGCGTAAAACGCTCTATTCGCGTTTGGTGTGAAAACAGCATTACGGGTGGCGGTGATACGGTTCCACCTCGTACAAATCGATCGTTTTGCATTGGTAACCTGGGAATATCTGTATTCTTGAACGACATTGTGACTACTTGTATATTGTGTTTTATATTACTATAAATAAACTGTTACAATACTTGCTCAAACTGCCTGAATAGCATCATGTAAACGCAATTATCCTGCCTGTAAAACTTGGCCTAAATCAAAACTGACACATCATCATTGCAAATTATACTAAATATACCATTTCATAAAGATAAAATTTGTGTTCCCCGCTCGTTAAAAAACAATGCCAAAGTGGTACCCTGCATATTAAAAAGCAACAACGAGAGGAGCTGACCGAGCGTCAATATGTGACAAGTTGGGAGTGAGAATGTGTTGACTAAACTCACAATAGAATTCTGTGGGGTCAGATATAGATGGTTTCATTAGATGGAAGTTAACTTCTATTCTGTAGCTGTGTCAGTTCCCCAGCTCACAAGGTCAGGAATCAATATATCGTGTACACGGGTTCAGGCACCGGTAAGTACCCTGGCTCACTTCACATTGCTGTTTACTTATTTTCCTGTGACGCGCGTTGTGATACTTCACAGCTGCTAATTATCATCAACAGGCAAAACCAACATCTCTCTGAAGTATATGAGAAACACTTTCATTATTCTGCTACATGTCAGTGCACACATTTGGTGGATTATTACATTTTAACTGTTAAGTACACTAGCGGTCAAAAGTTTTGGGACACTTAAGCGAAAATGTTTTCATTATTTAAAAAACACTTTTGATCTGAGGTGTTTGCTTAAATCATTGATTATTATATAGATCAGTGGCTTAAATATCTGAAATTAGTTCAGTAGACGAAAATATCATTTTCCAAACATACATGTTTTTCATGACAGAACTAACAGTTTATTTATTAAAACATGTTTTTTTAAATGTATAACTTTTGACTGAATAATTAAGAAAGAACAGCCAATAACAGCACAGAATAGACCAAAACTCCTTTAATATTGTTTTAAAAGCATTTCAGGGTGAGACCTCTAGAAGCTGCTTGATAAAATTACATGAAAACATTTCTGCAAATTCTATTCGATAGGTGACTACACTGAAGATGATCAAATATAACAGGTTTTCATTTATTTTATCATTGTTTTTTTAATTACAACATAATTCCCATATTTGTTTTATTTCATAATTTTGATGAGTTTATTATTATTTTAAAATGTGAAAAAAATATGAACACATAAGTGAGTAAGTGTCCCAAAACCTTTTACCGCTAGTATAGATTGTGTTTTGTGCTTGTTTAGCAATGTGTGTTTATACATAAAATAAAATAAACGTTTGTCTTTTCAAAAGTTCTGTCACGTTTTAATTCAAGTTTTTTGAGTTGGCTCGTGCGATTACAGTTAAACGGCTTCTAAAAATTTTACGTAATTTCTGGTAAGGGTTCTGATTTTGCGTTGCATTCTGGGACTTTTTAGGGAACGAATGTTTCAGTGAACTGACTACTGAATAAGGGAGCTGACTGAGACACGCCCTGTGTTTGTTGATCGCTCTGACTAGTTCCTAATATTATAGCTATTCATATTTTATTGCATTTATATTCATATTTCATTGTCATTTATGCATGTGGCAGATGCTTTTATCCAAAGCGACTTAAATTGCATTATACATTATACGTAATATATACATATTTGTTTTTAAGAATGTGGAAAGCTATATTAATAATAATAATAATATGTATATAAATATTATTATATAAACAATTTGTAAAATTGGTCAAGTGACTTTGTTGCAATTAAGTTTGTCGCATCTTCTACTGGTAACCCAAAATAATACTGGCTAGACATTTAACTTGCTAGCTAATGTTATTTACTTGTTATTTCTTTTACATGTTATCAGAAATAATCTGCAGGGACTCTTTTCTTTGTGGATGTGTACGGGAAGTTAAGTTTGGGCCATAAAAGCATGCATGTGCAGTAACGTTTGTTTATGTTGTTGCTTTGAAACGTCCAGTCACAAGGATTTGCAAGAGTTATCGTAAAGCTCATTTGATATAATCACATACATTACTGAACTTTTTTGTACAAAACTTATATTACAGGTCATGTCTTGCAAATCCCAAATTTTCCATGATATATTGAAGGGGCTATGTACACAGAGTAGGAATTATGTTTGGTAATTATGTTGTAGCACATAACCAAAAATCCATCTGCCAAGAACAATAGTCCCACTGCTATAAGGATGATTTCAACAGCCTTATAGCTAGTTTTAATATGTTTGAAAGGAAGAATTTATTCAACCCTTTAAACAAAAATACAAGCCTAATACTTGTGAACGCTCCAGAATGCCTTGCTCCACAATGGTCCATTGTACATCACTGTAATTTTACTTTGTCTTTTATGACCTGAAGAAAAGTAATCCCAAAAATGTTTGAATCTTGAATAGGTAGATGTAAGTAATTTTAAGTATTGCTGCTGCTGTATAACATGAACACATATTCTTTGTCCTGTACCTGCAATTTTAGACTCTGCCATGTTGTCAGTTCAGTGAAGAACGTCACCTCCCCTTGCTCTGACTGAGCCAGTTCATCTCGGCACAATATACAGCACGGACCCATCTCTCCATGAGCTTTGGGAGCTTTGTAGAACAGCCTGTTTATTTTCAAAACCACTGTGTCATCACACCGTGATCTGAAATAAGCCCCAGCAGTGTGCATCTTTCAGTGGCTTTGTCTTGTTTGTTTATCTGGTCTTGTCTAAAAGTGCACTGCACCTTTTTGTTCTTCATAGGGAAATTTCATCTTGATCGTTCTTACGAAAATCACCAGTTTATGATCTTAACCTCCTATTTACTGACTTCATGAAGCAGGGAAAGGGCAGCATCACTCTGACCCCACTGACCCCATAGCGTAGTTATAGTGTTTCGAAAATAGAAAAGCAACATGTCATGTGAGGTTATGGTTATATCTGTTTGGATTTTGGACCTTGAGATATATTTTCCTAGACGTAAATGTTGAAAAAATATTTTAATAATTCAAACATTGCTTTTTCTGTCTTCATCTTTAAAATTATGTGTTTAAAATAGTGTTTGAACTGATCAAATGCATAATTTATTAGTCTTTCAGTCTTTAGTATAGTTATTATTCAGTTTATTATTCATTATATTCATAAATATAAACTAAAACTAAAACTGTATATGCGCTTTTCAAAAAGAATGGTACGGAAACATAAATCTGTTAACATGAAGCTCAGAGCCACATCTAGATTCTTATTGATTCCCATCCGTTGTATCACTTTATTTTTAAACACATGACTGTAACATTTTGACATTCAACATTATGTGGAAAAAATAGAAAACGTGTGCTCTCTCTTGAACCGTAAAATGATCCTTTCATCTTTCTTTTCCATTGTAGGAGCATTTCCAGCCAGCGCACTGTTTGCCCGCCGCGACCGGCTGCAGAGACCTTCGCACGTGGCCACCAAAACCTTTCAGGCCTTACGGATATTTGTTAACGATGAGCTAAACGAACTGCACGCCGGCCTGCGTACGGCGCAGACCCTGCTGCGTCCCAAGGGTCGACTCTGTGTTCTCACCTTCCACTCCTTGGAGGATCGGCTGACCAAACGCTTCCTCCGTGGAGAGGACCTGGCCGCACCTCCGCGCCGCAGCATTCGGCAGCGGGCCAAAGCTCAGCGTGAAGCAGAGCAAGAAGAGTTTGAGGAGGAGGAAGAAAGTGAAGAAGAAGAGAAAGGACGAGAGAGCACGTTTTGGGTCATTCCTCAGAAGAAGGTGATGAAGCCAAGTGAAGAAGAAGTGCAGGAGAACCCGAGAGCGCGATCGGCTAAACTTAGAACGGCTCTGAGGCGATAGAGAATCTTAGCCGGTGTTGTTACTAAGAGAGCAGTGCAAACTTTTCTTCATGTTTGGGTTTACTGTCGATTTAAAATTGTACAAAACAAGTTTTGGTATGTGATAACAATGTTTATGAGGTTCTGAATGAAGTTCTTTGTTAATTATCAAAAATATCGTCAGCAATTTAAGAGAAACTGCCGGCCTGAATGGTTGGCATCTCTAACTGGGGGTGTTCAAGGTTGTGTTCATCGCCTACCTGCTGAGTAACTGCCACCCAATTACACCAATAAATAGACTTTACCACATTACTGGCTCTGTTACTTCAGCTCATAGCCAAATGCAGTATCACTTCACACGTGGGTTTCGTCCAACTCTCACCTCTTTCCGACTCGTTTTGCTGCATTCATGACTATAGCGCTGAAGTCCGACTGCGTCCTGTGAAGTTTCTATTAACAGCTAAAATAAGCGAGTATGCAGTCACAGCGCGCTTTCCCTCCTCAGCAGCCATGCAAGAGGTCAAGACAATTCTAAAGTGTGGGAGAAAGACATTTAATCTCGGATGAAATATATGCAAGGAGTTTGACATAAGAGTATAGATCAGTCATGCATCGCCACATCAAAAACATGTCGGGTACACGTGTGGCCGTGTATAAAGCCCGCATGCAAGTTGCCAATGCAGACATGGAGAGAGAGAAAGAGACGGAGAGATTGCGTCTCTATGCGGCGGCCTCTCTCCCTTTGTTGAGCTAGTGGGGGTGAGTCACACACCTGCAGGACTTGGGTGGGATTCGGCTGCCATGGTAATACCGACCGAGCGCCTCGTGTGTACTGTACGCCGGCCCCTGAGTTTGAGCTTCACATTCGAATCAAATACCCAAACACCTCACCAGCAGCGTGGAACAGGATGAAAATATTTTCTTTGAGCTCGCAGCCTCTGGTTTTAACACCTCTTTATATCCGTTCACTCTGCATGACAATGTAAGCTGTTGTTGAGTGCTAAGTTTATGTCAAACTGTTGGAGCAGGACGAAAATACCTTTTCATTCTACCAATCAGATTAGGGTGCTTAAAAAATAGAGATGTTGCTAACAATCATAAGTTATTTCTTTAGAAGGACTAAATGCAATGAATAGGAATTAGCTGTTAAATACAAAGTAGAGTCACATGTAAAACAAAGAGACGTTTTTTAGCTGTTAAATACAAAGTAAAATCACGAGACAAAGAAAAGTTTTTTTTCTTGAATTGCACAGGATTCTTTGCCAAATATATTACAGGTACTGTACACATCATATTTCCTCAAACTAATGGTTCATTAATGACTATTTTCCCAGAAAATGATTTCCAGTATGTAGTATCTAAATGTTGCCAGGAACATTGATCTTATTCAGTCTTTACAGTAAAGAACAGAGTTGAGGGTTTAAAATGCATAGACTGTAGTCAGTGCTGCCTCCAACTGGTCAGGAAATTCTCAAACGACACAAAACTTTAAGAGGGATCATTGTTGTTCTATGAGTTCCATATAATCTTGTATTTAAAGGGCTGCCAGAAAGACAAAGAAAACAAAACCGCATCTTTGATTTAGTTTGTATTGTTCAGCTGGACTTGAATCACTCATGTCATGACTAAAACATGTCAAAAGTTTGTATTATTTTTTTATTGCGTGCATGTGCTCACCCCCCTAATTTTTCCATCTCCTAGCTCCACATCACGATCTTGTTTCGTCAGCTCTAAATATACACCGCCCTGTCGTTACCGTGGAAACTAAACGGCACATGTAACGTTGAACTTAATGGTGTTTAAGCGTGTTTGCTGTTCTAATAACGGCGTGATCAGCCAAAGTCTTCACTCTCCCTCGGACACTTTTGCCTCCTTCTCGACTGCTGCTGACGTCACGCCGACACTCACAAGCTGCCTGCATGCTAATACGTGTCAACTGTGAAGCCTTGATCCTGCTGTGAGATGCTGAAAAGACACCACGTGATGATCGGGAGAGCGAGCTGAGGAATTCAGATTACTCATATTTCATTCTTATTTTTCTCGAATCATCTGTTATAAAAGGAGACGTGCAAATGCGGCGATTCTTACAAATGTTCTTTAAGTTGTAGTCATCAAACCACAATAGATGTCTTTTCCTATCAGTGATATAAAGATATGTGCTGGAAACATAAATATAGGTGTAAATT
Source organism: Oreonectes daqikongensis (assembly GCA_026939265.1). Taxonomy (NCBI): domain Eukaryota; kingdom Metazoa; phylum Chordata; class Actinopteri; order Cypriniformes; family Nemacheilidae; genus Oreonectes; species Oreonectes daqikongensis. Next base: position 838,102 of record JAOTQM010000074.1, read on the forward strand.
GTGAAGCTGGCAGTATGTTTGTGAAACTCAGCAGCGTCTCTTATGGCCTGAGCGGTATCACACCACACCACAGCCGCACGCATTAGCATTTTTTTAATTAAACAGTTTGATAAAAACTAACGCAAGCAGTTTCTGAGCTGTGATTGAGCTCTCACTGAGAAAGAGTGCAGGAGAGGATTTCTTGGCTGTGGCGCGAGTTTATTTCAAGCTGACCCTTCTGGCTGTGGTGTGCGTTGGCAGCGCTCGTACTGTACAGTCACATGCACGTGTGGCTTCGCAAAACTTTTCATTCAGATCACGAAACTTTCCTTTACTTGACGTCTCTGAGAAGGGGTGCGGTAGAACATCAGGAAATGCGCAAGTTGGTGTTGACCCCTTGACCCTTAACATTTGCTATGTGCTCCTAACACTGACCTCATAACCGCTGTTGTACAACTGCGTAGTGCGGAAATTCTGTATGTAGTGAATAAGGACTTTGGAAAACCCATCATTAATACATGCATACCCCCACACAGCCACATACCGGCTTCCCCTTCATCTATTTAATTAAAAATATGATAAAGTCAACAGAATGACGGCACGGTTAATGAGATATACACTAACACTCCTGCTAATTTCTCATAATTACAGCCTTTTTTATCCATTACCTGCTGAAACCGCCTAAGATGTTGGGAATAGTTTTGGCAGCAGGGGATGGGCTATTTGTGGAGGTGGAGTCACCTTGATAAAGGGTGGTTTCCGTTCAAAGTGAGAAAAGGAACAGCATCACGTCCACCATTATTACAGTACTGGACAAAAAGACAATTGCCTGTTCTGGGGTAAAACTTAAACTTTGTTTCATGTTTGGTGGGATTTATTTGAGTTTTTGCCGAAAACTACTTTACATACAAATAGGCAACTGTTACTGTAGTTAAGAGTAATAGTAATGAAAAGTAAAGGCACAGCCACAGAATTTCAACATTTTGTAATCTGACATTTCTATTCAAAGTACTGGTAAGTGCTGTGTATATCAAATAATATTACTGGTTCATTTTTTTAGATACTGTGTTGGATTGTCAGCCAGAAGCTGATTCTAGATTTAGAATTATTTGCAGTATTACAATATGCATATTAATACTTTATTTAAAATATGTATTTATATAAGATAACCCTTTCCACCCATTTCATAGTTTTTACTTTTCAAGTAAACATGCAAGCATTCTTTTCATTTATATTCATGTAAAAAATGAACACTACATATTTAAAGGGACAATTCACCATTTCATTCATTCATCATTTACTCACCCTCGAGTTGTTCCAAATCTGTATACAGTAAATGTTCTGTTGAACACAGAGAAAGATATTTGGAAGAATGTTTGTAACCAAACAGTTCTTGGCCACCATTGACTGCCATAGTAGGCAAAAGTACAATGGTGGTCAAAAGTACCCCAGAACAGTTTTCTGTCCTACATTCTTCAAAATATCTTCTTTTGTGTTCAACAGAGCAAAGAATTTTATCAAGTAATTTTCCTATCATGATAGTCAGTGGTGGCCGAGAGCTGTTTGATTCTTCAAAATATCTTTCTCTGTGTTCATCAAAACAAAGACATACAGATTTGAAACAACAAGACAGAATTTTCATTTCATACGCTGTTTCTTTTAATACATAAAGTTGAATATTGAACAATAATAATAAGGTATAAACTGAACAGTGCTTTATTTACATTCCCATGTATTAACTATAAATGAGAAGTTTTATTCTGATAGCTTTGCCTGCTGTTTAAAGGCCTTTTGGGGTATAAAAAGCATAATTGAAACTAGGACACATACAGTTCAATGAGCATAGTTTAAATGGTAAATGATATACACAAAATAAAAATACTTTTATCGCCTGGTTATAACGCATGTTGTTATCTCTCCTGTGATTTCTCTCGCCATCGCTCACTCGTCCGGCTGCTTTTCACTCCAAACAGCGTCTAAACACAGATCCCCCTCCCACCGCAAACCAATTTGACTGTGCGCAGTCACGGCTGGATGGGTCGCACGCTGAAGAGGATGTGAAGGATCGGGACGTGCGTGCATGTGGATACACCCTGCGTGCGAAGAATCTGTCAACGTAAGTGAGCTTGCCCATGTTAGAGACAACTAATGGCTTTAAATGCCCCCCCTCCCAATAAACACACAGGGCTGATTAGTGCCACCTCACCAATTTCCCAGCAGCCTTCTCTGTGTGAATGTCATAAATACTCCCATTCTCTGAATGATGCCAGTGTTGAGATACATCATGTGCCCAACCCAATTTTAACCAGTTGGTGACATATCTGGCTTTAATACTTCTGCAGATCTCTTCAGACTAAGAGCAGAGAGTTTTAGAAGACAATTTTTTTTCTGACTGAGCTTTTCAAATAAATATAGGAAGTGTATTCGCTGTTTGTATGTATCCAGTTTTAGCTATCAGTTTATAGAAGCTTTTACAGCCCCACATAATTCGAAGTTATTTACAGATGGAGCGCTTGAGTGTTTGTGGGTGTGTCGTATCTGTGAATAAGGTTGCGCTCGGTGACGAGTCCCGTTTTCTCAGCAATGCTGTTCTGTTTGCAGCATCTCTCTAACAAGGTGCTGTGACGTCTTTACTGTTAGCCAATGAACCTTCATGCTGCTGGATCAGACATTCACAGCAGTCCGTCACAGCAACGGCTCGCATTTCCACCAATGGCAAACGTGTCTGAGATTAGACAGACAGGTGAGGCAGCGAAGCACATGAGCGGCTTTCGTGTCAGGTGCCGCATGAGCTTCCTCCGCCCCAAACAGCCCAACACACACACGCACAGACTCCTGCCCTCCTCTTTCCCCCTCCAGCCAACCATTCTCATAATCCACCCCTTCCCCGGCACAGCCTGTGCTATAAAAAGATTTCTGAATGAAGACGAAGCTTTGAGGTCGAAGCTATTTGAATGATTTTTGTGAATGACGCAGGGGCTCGTAGCCTCATGGGAGGAAGATCAAACCCGGTGGAGAAGACAGCTATGTTGAGAGCTCAGCTGGGTGCCCTGCCACCTTTCGCTGACTTTCAATTAAAACTTTGATAACAAAGAGAAGGAAAAAAATAGAAAGACGCCTAAATGAAGCTAAATAAATCTTTTTTCTTTGTGGACGAGGGATGGGTGTGAGCCTCGGCACTTGCTCTGCTTTTCTGTTTATGATCTTTTATAGAACAAAACCGTCGGTGTGGTTTGAGGCGATAACCCCCCCCCCCCTTAGACGTATTCGTATCAACAGAACAGAACGTTCTGAGCTCTCAATAAATATTAAAATATACATACGTACATTCTGTTCTAATGCTCTTTTTCTGGGAAGTAAATGGGCATTAAAACTAGTTTGTCCTGGAGCTATTGCTGTGCTTAATCTTGGCTGGAGAGCTAAAAGTAAAATATTTGGCATCACATCTAAGGAGTTTTTATAGAATAAGCTATTAATAGAATATTTTAAAACTATATAGTCACGTACATTGTTTGGCAGTAAACATATTTAGACTGAAAATGCTGATTTTGTATTCAGTATGCTTTAAACTGTTCCGCTTCTGGATGGTCAATAAAACATCAATATCTCTTCTGTAAAGATGTTAAATGTAGCGTGTAATGTGTAGTTACAATCCGCTGTTCAAATCTGATGTCAACTGAGCTCATTCATTCAGCTAGATCATTTTCTCCAAAACCAGACAAGCTTCATGTTCCCATCATGCAGCAACGGCTAGAATATCTCTGCTGTATATCTGATTTCAAAGCTCGAGGAGGAGGGGCTATCTAACAAAGATATCACACGACTGAATCACTCTGGCATTGTTTCAAATGCATTTCTAGTCTTTACTCTCAGCCTGCAGAAGTGTTGGTAATGACAGCTTAATCTTATATATGCGTGTGTACGCTGTCGTTTGTTTTGATGGCTGCTGCACCTCCTCTGCAGAGCATCCGGCGAGAGAGAAAAAGGCACACGCAGACGCACAGCCTGGACCCACCTCTGGAGGACGAGACCTCAGGGAGTCCCAAAACGACGTCAGAGGAAGACCTGTGCTGTGCTGTGTTGTGTCGGGTTGTGTGTGTGTTCATGCGGGTGAATCTGCTGCTACTGCTGCTTTGGTCTCAGGATTCACTGCACAGAGAGATTTTTACATCCATCTGCAATTTCCAGGTGGAGAAAAGATCCAGCAGGTGCAATGCAGAGTTGTACACAACATATGCTTATCATTGAATCGAGCTGCGTGAATGTGCACGTGAGGCGCAGTATGCATCTGCTGTTTTGGATGAAGTAAACTAGACTTGCGAAAGTTAGGGAGGAATAAAGGTGTTGAGAGGATGCATTGGGTTAGTCAGTTTTGAGTCATCTTGCTCATAGCAGCAATCCTACGTTTCTCTCCACTTCCATTATCCCCCGTCGACGAAAATTGCCCGCCATCCGCCAGAGACTGGAATCCTCCCAGCTCCGCTCCCCTGCCTCTCTCGCACCCCCCCCAACTCGCCCACCCCACCCCGCTACATCCACTCAGGAGATTGACAGTCGCAGGGGTTGGAGGTGAATTGGAAAAACATCGGGTGCAGCCATAACAAGTGCCCTCGGGTAATGACAGGTTTGGCTGGGGTGTAAATTACCCCTCGTATTGCTGTGCTCACTCAAGCGAGGGCCGGCGGAATGAAGCGGTTTCTTCGCTCGCTGTATTTCACATGGGCGAGGCGGGGGGACGGCAGTCGCGGATGTTTTATCAGACGGCTTGTGTGGTTTACTAACAGAGCTGAGGCAGGGCCCTGTCGACTGTCTGTAATGGTTATCGCTGCTGCCTCTCAGGGTTTGCCTGGTTAAGCACTAATGCAATTGGGGAGATGGGGGGGCAGTAACAGCTCTATTTGAAACACAGCCAGGGCAGCGGCAGATGAATCTCGCTGTTAGATGAGATCACTGGAGATGAAACTACAGTGGCTGTGAAGCGGATTAGGACCTTTAGGAGTAAGTATGCTCTCGTAGGTTTTGTTAAGGTGGGTTCAACACTTAAGCGCTGAGATTTGTGGATACATTACCAAGCTGTTGTTTTATCTATTTGTCCTTTTCTGTTTCCTCTTTTTCAAGGGTGTTTAACCTTTACAGACCCACAGACCCCCAGTATTTAAAAAGCTAGACTTTGGACAGAATCAATGGACAAAAATGCAATATAACATACATAACTGTGTTTTCAGAGGTGTATAAAGACCTTGCATAATGAAGCATTATGTTTTTATTACCCTAGAATGGGCTATTTCTATCTACATACACCGCGGGCCCCCTTACATGGATTTCGCCATGTTGTTTCTACAGTAGCCCAAGACAAACTGCTCTACATAGCGTATTTCTGTGTCAGCCACCGTAGTGCTTCGAAAGGGAAAGGTGAGCCTTTGGTTGCAATTCACAACCGCTAGATGTCATTACATTTCATAAACTAGACCTTTCATTTACATTACGTAACCAAAGTCAGAAAGACACAAATAAGATCATTCTTTGGAGTTTCCGCTCAAACTGTCATGCTGTCAAACCAAAGACTTCCTTTTCAGGGAATACAAGATGATTACGAGATGCTTATGGTAAAGTTATGTTGAGTTTACCTTTCTGGATATTGGTCATGACTTTCTTTTCCACTAATCTGGATCCCATACTTTCCCAGTCTGCTGTGGTATTCCAGTAGACATCCACCCACCTCCCAGATCCGGTAAACCGCTCAGTGCCACCCTGAGACCCATTTGTGTGTTTGTGCATTAGCACATTAAAGCTTTGCAGACAGCGACAGAAATGGAGGGCAGTAGCGGAAACAGGCAGATTCCTCCTGGCTGACGGCCAGCTGGGTTTTAATGGATGACCTGGCTCCCATTATCGGCTGTTAAACCCCTGACCCCCCTCTCTACCCACCCTCCATTGCTCAAAGAGGTATGGTGCTTTTGGCAGCCGTGCAAGTACATCCAATCAATCGCTCTTAATAGGTGTGCAATTGTCTACTTCCCTCTGTATATTAATCTGGGTAACAACTGCGACCAGGCCCGAGCTGTATCGGAAAACGTAGCATCCTTTGACAGATTGGTAAATGAAATGAGTGACCAATGAATGGATGGGTGAACAGATAAATGGATTGTTATAGCTCAAGGGACCGTAAATGGTTAAATGAAGCAATATACTGAAAAGAGGACAGCATGTGTCAATCAAACCTTTTAACATTAAAGAGGAGTATTTCGGAGGGGAATTGTATGTGGTGGCTGTGATTCTAGAAAGTAACCGGGTTTAATATACTTATTAAATAAAAAATAAAGACCTATAACTTGTCACCAGATTGACAGCCCGGACCGTGTGGCCTGGCAGTCAGGTTGAGATGTGGCATAAACAAACAGTGGCCAGCATTTCCCTGTTGTTTACCATGTTTGCTTGGACAGATGGCCACCCAACCTCAGAGCATCAGAGGCTTGAGTCATTCCACAATTAAACAGCTGTCCAGCCGGAAGCCACACACGCACCAAAAGCCACCCAGAGGAATATTTCACACTCTCTAGTTCCTTGTTAATTTCCAACCAAATTTCTCTTTTGTTTGCTGTAGCTTTGGTTATGTCTCCTGCCCTCTTCATCCACCATGCATAGAGCTTTATTGTACTATGTATTTCTTTTGCATGATGTGCTGCATGTCATCACTCTAGTTTAGCAACCAGGGCTATGAACAATCACGTTCAGGTCAACTCTCATTCAAATATAATGTTGTAAATAATTCATTTAAGGGGAAACTCGTTTGAATTTACATTCTCTCTATGTGAATTTCAAAGGGACTGTCTTAAGAAGTCCTTGAATGTAGACACAGAGAGCTTTTGGGATAAATTATGGATTTGTTCCTTAAATCTGATCTGATGTATGTAGTTACATTTCAAAAAGAATTGATCTTACTGTGTAGCCTAATGCTTGAATTTATACTAGTGTACAATAATTCAATGAAGTTATAGAAACACTGTGTTATTTCACCATTCAAACATTCCCAAGTTTGCCCATTCATTTAGTTACCTACACTCTTAAAAATAAAGGTGTTTAAAAGGAAGCAATGCCATAGAAGAACCCTTTTTGGTTCCACAAAGAACAATTCAGTCAAAGGTTCTTCCATCTCTTTCTTACCTTTTTATAATCTGAAGAACCTTTCGGGAAACAGGTTCTTTGGATGTTACAGGTTCTTTATGGAACCATTAAGACAAAAAAGGCTCTTCTATGGCATCATGAAGCACCTTTATTTTTAAGAGTGTATAGCATTATGCTTAGCAAAATTAATTATCTATCCATGACTATATGCATTGCATGGTGGAAAATGCATAGTACATCTGCACCGTATATTGTGGAGAGTGCCGTGCAGAGACGTTTGGAGGGGCAGGTGCTCAAGACTGATTGCGTTCCAGCATTTGTGGCCCCCCTCCGTTCGTTCATGAAAAGGGCACTTTGGGCATCAAAATGGGCACTTTGGGCATAGAGCGGGTGCTCAAACCCCCTTTGTCCCCCCTGCACGTGCCTGATTGTGGATCTGATCCAGGAACAATGATATCTTTACAGTCACAGAAACTTTTGGTCTAATATGAAATCTGGAGGTGACCACGCTTTTACGGTCGCCACCCCAAATGATGGAATAGTACTGTAAAATATTTGAGAATCACCAATCTTCAGTGAGTTTAAAAGGCACGTTTAAACGTATATAAAGAGATATATTTTGTACTGCTTTTTATGTTTTATTGTTCTTACAGCATTATGGGCAACATTGTTGTTTAAATGAGTGCTTTAGAAATAAACTGAACTTACTTGAATCCTCCCACGTGTTAACTCCAAAAAAAACTTTTTATTTATAATTCATGAATACTTTTTAATACTGACTCTACATGTCTTTATTGAATAAAATGAATAAATAACGTAATGTTATTTGTGGCAAAACGTCCCAGTGTTATGAAAGTGGCATTAATATTTGCTTTAGCCACATTTGCCATAGTTACAGCAATTATTCAGGGGTATCGCCAGAACAGGCCGAGCAATTTTTTGAGAGAACTCAACCTGCTCTTTTAAGATGTTGAATAACAGAACAGGTTGCGAAATCCAAACACACCTTAAGTGATCATAGCCTATGAAACAACAAAGGTATTTTTCAGGGTAGAAAATGATAGCAGCATCATGGACAGCGTAGTAAAGAGGTGTTCCAGCGAGTGTCTTACTGGGATTTGCCTGTGAACAGTGAAAGGCCAGCAAGGTGCTCCCTCTCCATCCGCCAGCCCAGCAGCAGCATCAACACTCAGCCTATCAATTATTAAGCAATACAATTACCAGCCAGTCAGCCAGTCAGTTATTTTACCTCATGACATTTCGAAACAGGGAGAGTGCCAAAGTCGGGGCAGAAGGGGGGGAGAAGGATTGTAGGTATGCGTGGGGAAATTGCATGGGGTGAGTCAGAGTGTAGGAGTGCCATTAGGCCTCATTCACCTCCAATGAATGGGGTGTACCTGACTTCCCCCAAAAGCCCCACCGATCTGTTTTGCTGCAATGCACCAGCAAAAACATCCAGCTTGCTTCCGTTCTAAATTTACCCAGTAAACTGAGCTCTGGTCTAGACTGAAATCTTAAAGGATTTACAGTCATCTTTTCATTGCACACTTAAATTAAAGGCCGGCCATTCTGAAAGAAAGTCAATTACTCGCCATCAGCTTATTGATTCTCAGCAAACTGAAATGTAGCTTTTTTTTAAAGAATTAGTTCATATTATATCAGTTAGTCTCATTGACTTTAAGTCGGAAACCTTCGGCTAAACCTGGGGTGTATTTGTTTTGTAATTTAACATGTGGAGTAATTAGCTAGCTAAGGGTGAAACTACATCTCTCATCTCATGTTTTCAGGCTTGTTATATTTTCCTGAAATACCAGCGAATGCAGCGGTTTAGTATCACGAGCTATACTGCCTAAAAGCGTTTATTATTGTGCACCATGCATGCTTAAGACAAGTTGCGAGTGCCACTGCAATTACATCTAATGGGTAATTGCACAGGCAGGATAATTATATATCATTTTCATGTCTGAAGGGGATTACTTATTGAATTTGATAATAATATTGCCACTGAACCGTCACCCTCTGCCTTTACTCTGCAGTGTTTGGAAATCCTTTTACAATGATTTCCCAAGCATAAATATACACATGCAATCCAAACATTAGGGATAAGATATACTGGATCTGTTGGATAACTGTAAAATGGCCTGTAAATTACAGTAATATCATAAAATAGGATTTTACTATGTTGACTCACTGTGCCAATGGTAATGGCGACATACTGTAACATACTGTAAACAATACAGTAAAGTAGTTTAATGGTATTTTTTATTTATTTTTTTATTGTAGGGGATGTGTCATCATGTTTGTATGTTCATAAACCTTTGTTCAAAAAACTCATAATTTGCATTTACACATTGCAGGCAGATTTTGTCCGATCTCGGATCATTCCTTAAGAATAAACATCCAATAGGAGACAGCACCTCTGCAGTCGGTGTCTGCTATGATTAATCCACAAGTATCTTCAAGTAAGTTAAACTTTTACATCTGGTATTAGTTAGACTAAATTGTATGCTTATTATAATTATTAAATGTTCTCTCTCTTCCTCTCTCAATCCCCAAGAAAAGTGCACTTTACCTTGTGAGACAAATATTTGACATGCTCCCTAAAGTTACAATTAAATCCAAACTGATTTTATTTTGTTTTTGGAACACTGCAGTGTTTTTATATAAATGATGTATCAGGGCGAGATGGTGGAGCTATAATGGTTATGTTATTAGGCTTACAACTTTTGACAATCCAATCAATTCCTAAAGCATGAAATCAAAGTCCTCCATTTTTTTCTATTTCCCTGACACATCACAAGAAGAGAGAAAACACCATATTGCAACCTTCGTTTCATACCGACTCAAAAAGACAATAAATTCGCAATTTGCAAAATGTGTGCCAAGGAAATCCCACAACGCAGAAAGGATCAAAAATATTAACACCTTATTACTAATCTTAAGTCATATGAGCAGTTGCAACATAAGATTGTATAGTAAAATTATATTGTAATTTATTGTAAATAATATATTTGAATAAACGGCAAAGACATAAACTTTCCAAGTTGGACATCACTTGCAGGATTATAAATCTTAAAATAGACACTATGACTGGTATTGGCCAATACTGCTTTTAGGGATCTGGGAGCCCAAATACTCCTGATCGGAGCACCATTACTACACAGTTAAAGGATATTTTGTGAAGTATTGAGTGTAATAATAAATTATGCTTTGTAAACTGGCAAAAGCTAACTGTTCAGTATATTTCTTATTTGGCTATTAATGCAATCATCAAGATTTTTTTAAAAGGGAATACATAACATGTTTATACATCAACAGGAATACAACAGAAAATCATTCAAGAGGAATACAAAACTAATGTCTGGATTACATTCCGTGACTTTTACAACATTATCTGATTTAAAAAAAAACGCACACCACGCAGTGCCACAATGTCAAGTTATTCTAACCTCAACAAACTCATGTGGGAACATGTGACCTCTTGATGCTGAACTTGTTTAATATTTCCATCTGTTCTTGAGCTTCATGACCCTGTGCACTTCATTTCCATTGGCTGGTTCAGATCTGAGTTCATCATTTTGAGCGTGCAAGATACACAATTTTCTTGTCCCAAAATATCTAATAATAATAATATAATCTTTGATAACATGGCAAAAGCAAGGGTCACATGCATTATTCAGCCTTAAACAGATAAATTATAAAAGAATGTGACCAGTTTCACACTATTATACTTGAGCCTGGACAACAAAACCAGTTGGTCTTAAGGGAAATTGATTTGTGCATCACGAATAAGCTTTCTATTGATGTATGGTTTGTTAGGATAGGACAATATTTGGCTGAGATATAACTTTTTAAAACTCTGGAATCTGAGGGTGCAAAAAAATCGAAACATTGAGAAAATGGTCTTTAAAGTTGTTAATCAGAGGCGCTGTAAGAAGAAACAGGTTTGTTTTAATGCTCTATTTTGTCTTACTGCTGTAATGATGTTGTGGAGAATAGATGAACCTGAAAGCTGAAATTCTAAACTTTACATAGATACCAAACTTGAGTAATTCACAAAGAGCGACAGCAGCGAGTGAAGTTTGTAGACGTGTTTCCGGATATTTTGTTCACGATTTTGCTGCTTTCACTCAGAAAAATAAAGTTTTGATATTTACAAATGGAAATTTACAAAATATCTTCATGGAACATGATCTTTACTTAATATCCTAATGATTTTTTGGCTTAAAAGAAAAAATCATTTTGAGCCATACAATTTATTTTTGGCTATTGCTACAAATCGTGCGACATAAGACATTTATCCAGTGTCACATATTTTCTTTGACGAGTTGTGCCAAGTGTAAATCTTTATTGTTTAGTTGACCAAGTTAAATTGCAATAGTACTGAAGGTCTTTTTTTTTTTTTTAGCTATGCAACATGAACCAGTGTGTATAGCTTTTGGGCAAAATTATATTATTTTTTATTGTGATATAAATCACAATAGATCTCAGGGATGTAAGAATGCAACATGCTAGATACCAAATCTTTAACTGGCTCATTATTATTGGTTGAATGCAATTTAGTAGCCATCTTGGTTCTAAATGATCTAATGAAGATCTATTGTTTAATAGCAGTTTGGGTGATACAGGTTTCCCTAAAAATAGGGTGATCAGACATCCTGGTTTATTAAAATTTTTGGATTTGTGAGTCTGACAATATGTAAATACATCTGTTTTAGCACAGGCAGTGTTTTAAAGATAAGTAGGTAATCGTATGGTTATGTTTGTGGTTCTCAATGGAAGGACATTATAGCTAATTTAGAACATCTTTAAAAATCGTATTGCAATGTATCCAGTTGCCATAACAATAACTTTACTTGCTGCTTGCTGCTGTTTGCTGTCATTTTCTCAATAGGAAATAAATGTAAATGTGTTCAGCTACACACTGAAATAAGCAAAGAGCATACTTTTAGCATGTAAAACATGAAAATGCAAGTTTTGATGTGACTGTAAAGGCTTATTTACCTATTGGCTATGCCTCTATGTTACATATTAGCATATTTAGACAGCAAAACATAATATATATGGAATTAGAGTGCATTGTGTGTTTTTAAGATCTATTATAATGCGTTACAAATGTTAAAATGTTTGTCCTTTAAGGATCATGAAGTCAAGAATCATAAATTCTTGAAAATGAAGGCATAACCTGGTTGGCAGTGATGTGAAGTTTTGTTATTGTAAGTTAAGTAGGCTATGCTATGTTAAAGTTCCCCCTACCTTATCCTCTCCTTTTCTTTTTTTAATATTGGATTATGCTTTTCCAAAGATGTGCATGATAACAGCCTTGTGTGGATGAGGAAAGGTCACGTTTTTCTGTGGTATTTAATGCTAATGCATCAATTACATCATCACTCAGGCCGGTATTGAGCCAAAACATGAGTCAGTAGCACCAGGTCTGGCTGTATATCTGTTTAAAGAGCACATAACTGTTTCTGCACTGATTCAGCCTTATTTAAACATATAAAACAGGATGATGGTCACGATCTGACACGCGCGGTCTCGTGAGCAAGGCCCCGAGTCTGGTATGAAAAGGAAATGAATAAATAAATGCTTGTTATGAAAGCCTTCTGTTGGTGTAAACCTGCGCTATGCGGTTGCTTCGATGGCTTGTTTGTTTTAACATTTTACCCACAGCACGTAACACACACTGCAGACGTACGTCTAGTATTTTGTGAGGTGATCTGATCAGATCCTGAGATAAATCTTCAGCTTGTCTACCTGTTTTTCTCTGGGTGGCAAGAGCTTTGCCTGGCCTGGCGCTGAGCTGAACTGACGTCAGTACAGGGGTCTCCAGGGAGGAGGCTGAGTCAGAGACAGGGCTGCGGCCGCAATGCTTTACCAGCGTCACACGCAAATATCTGCATTTGCATTCCTCCATACACCTCGACTCGTCTGCCTATTTGTGGTTCTCGTTTTCTGCTATATTAAATTTGTAATTAATGATGGTGATGTGGAGGATGCCTTTTCTTCACCTGACCCGTATTATAATAGTTGAGGGAATATATTAAGCCCTGGCTACACCTACACACACAAACGCACACACACATTGTTTGTTCTTCAAGGCCAGCCTTCCAGGTGCTCAGTTCAGTGTGCTGGCGTCATTATTTTACTGTTGAATATAGTATGTTTGCTCACAAAAATGTGCCTTTTACGTCATCATTATTAGATGGCTTTGGGTAAACTTTACCTGAGGCTCTGTCAAAGTCAGATTTTTGCATGCTGCATCTGATTCAGCTCTTGAAATGTGTTGTTTGGAGACATGCAGACTTTTAGGGAGGAAGTGAGGTAGCAAGGCAGAGGCAGGTGCTTGCCAAGTGGCCATTAGAACTGCCATCTGGCCCAGCTCTGCTAGATTTTGTTCTCTCTTTCATTGGTCCTTCTCATGGGAAATCTGTATTCATTGCCTAACACTGGGACAGAAATAGAGACAGAGGCAGCAAGAAAGAGGTGTGGAATTTTGCAAATTGGAATATATAACTGCTGGAATTACCTCTGAGAGTCGGCTGTACGTACGTAATGACGTACATTAACTGATGTTTTTATTATGTGTTTACATACACACCAAGTATTACACGCAAATGATAAATAAGTTCATTTCCAGTGTTTTCTATTTCTAGAATTACTTGATTTGATCATCATGAATATGGATGTCGAATTAGCATTGAACGACTCATTTGATTTCTCTTTGATTAAAGTATAAATGTGCTAATAATCAATGTAATGCCAGCCCTGTGTAAAAAACCCAAAACAAACAGATCTAAAAGATGCTTTTATGCTGCGTTCATACATGCACGTTTAAAACATCAAAAGGAATATGTCGTTTATTGTCACTTTGTGGCACCTGTATTACGCTATTGGTCTAGCTATAGCCTATAAAATGCATCTGCTGTATAGGCCCTCAGGCTTTGAAAGACTTATTTTCAATCCGGTGGCTCCCATAGGTTTCTTGTGTGTGGTGCATTAAGACTTAGGGCCCTATTTTAACGAGCGCATGGTCTAAAGCGCAAGGCGCAAGTGCGCTTAGGGCGTGTTTGAATCCACTTTTGCTAGTTTAACGACGGGAAAACTGTCGGTGCGCCCGGGCGCATGGTCGAAACAGGTTGTCCCGTTGTAATGAGTAATGCGTGTTTTTGGCAAAACGTGCAGTAAACCAATCAGAGTCTAATCTTCCATTCCCTTTAAGAGAGTTGCGCTCGCGGAGCCTCGCGCCATGGAATATTTGCTATTTACACGACGAAGTTTGCAAGAGACTGAACGCTTCTCTAGTGAGGAAAGGACACACATTATTATTGTGCACTTAAAGATTAAACTCTGCTCGCTTTAAACCTCGACCATCTATAGGACAAGTCAGAGTATAATATTTTAAATTCTAGTCGTTTCATTTTAAATATTTGTCTTGTTTGTGTGCTACTGCGCGTCCCTCTGTGTGTAATACGCAGATCCTTTTAACACGGCCTAATTTACACGCTTAGTGAGGAAACCACACAAATGATGATTGTACTGAAGGGACGGGTGCCGTGGCTCCACCTTATATATATATATATATCCTTTTTATGGTTTTGAGACTAATCAATCATTAATCAGCATTATCTTATGAGAAACAGATGATTAATATAAATCAATATTTTACTCTTTTATTTCTGATTATGATATTAACAATAAAACTCTAGAGAGTAAATATTACTAAAATAATTCACTGTTTGAGTCCCTGAATGTTTAGGCCTCTCTTCCTGCTAGGTCACCGTGGCTTTTAGAAGAGACCTCTTATCATCACGTGTAAAAACATCTTCTGCTAGCACACACTCTAGCCTTGAGGGGTTTTGTGTGTGTGTGATTGTATTGTTTCAGAAGTTAGTTATTGGTGGCAGAAAGACCATATTTAAAAAGACAGGATGTAAAGAGATGCGTATATGTTGTGGTTATACTAGGGTTTCTGTGTCACACTTATAATCAGTGAAGATATGCTATGAACTTGACGTCCAAGCTAAATGTATGTATTGTCTAACCTATCACGAGATTTTATTTATCTAAGTAATGACGTAGGTTAGATGGCTCTGTTAGTATAAATATTACTGCATTTTAATGTAACAGCAGGTCGGTCTGTGGAACTCCTTGAGAGTGCTGAAGCTGACTTCTGCTGGCAAAACTACAAACAATTCTTCTTCAGTAAATTTTCTTTTATTAATTACATTCCTGACTCTGTGTCTTCATTCATCACAACTGGTCTACGGGTCTTTACTGTAAAATCCCCTACAGTACATAAAGATAGAAATCCAACGTGTCATGTGTCCTGGTCTGACGCGCACTTTATGTACACAATAATAATCTTTTACACTGTAGATTTTTTGTTTTTAATATTTGGCTTGTTTGTGCTTCCCTGTACTGTAATAAGCAAAGTGAAAGCGCGTTACGTGGACCCGCACAGAGGCGCATTTTCTACTAACGCGCTCTTTAAATAACAAAAATTATATTGCGCCATTGACTTTAGACTTCAGGTTTGAGTTGGTCTATGGCGCAGTCTATTTTCAGTTCCTCAAAATAGAAACGCGCCTGAACACACTTCTTTTTTAGACCAGCACACCCAATGCATTTGCTATTCAGACAGCGCAGCACAGGACGAGAACTGCGCGTCGAGCTGAAACTAGCAAAAACACTTGCGCTGCGCCTTGCGTCGAATTGCGCCGAATTGCGCCAGGTGTACGATAGTGCCCTTAGCATTTTAAAGATCACCAACATCTCAATCCTGACAAACAGAGAATATATCTATTACTCATGACATTAAACAGTGGAGCATGTGCAGCTCTACATACTGTGTGTGTATATGTGCTATCTGATTTATTAAAGGGAATGAGAATTATTTTGTTATTTACTCAGCCATATGCCATGACTTTCTTTCTTCTGCAGAACACAAATGAAGATATTCTAAAGCCTGTTGGTAACCAAACAACATTTGCCTCTATTGACTTCCACTTTGAACAAATATATAAATATCTTCAAAATATCTTCTTTTGTGTTCCATAGAAGCAAGAAAGTCATACAGGTATGAATGATTTGAGGAAATTAATGATGACAGAATTTTTAGTTTTGCGTGAACTATCCCTTTAAGTAGGCTACAAAACCTTTATACATTACCTAACTTCAAAACTGCCAGGGCTGGGGTCAAGTTTTTGAATGTACACTGAAATGAAATCCTTCATGTATAGATATGAAAACTGAGCAAGTGTTTTTGAGATGTCATTATTTACCAGGAATTCATGGGTAATCTTCCTTTGATGCTACTGGTATTACCTGCACAGAGCCTCCTTCAGATAGAGTCATCTCTCTCTCTCTCTCTCTCTCTCTCTCTCTCTCTCTCTCTCTCTCTCTCTCTCTCTCTCTCTCTCTCTCTCTCTCTCTCTCTCTCTCTCTCTCTCTCTCTCTCTCTCTCTCACTTCCCCCCTTATTTTTTTCCTCCTTCCACCAGGACCAACAATCTCCTGATAAAAGTGCAGCATCGAGGGACAAATTGCCCCAACAGCTCAATGATCCTGTCAGTGCTGTGTGTCGGCTCTCACCCCTGTGACAGAGGCTATTACTCACAAATAGGTCTCTCAATAAAGCCGGCCGGGCCCATGAATGGCTCATTCAACCTTTTCCGCTAAACAGGAGGAGATAAAAGGGTAGAAAAATCCACACAAACAATATAAATATAAATAACAAGCTTGACAATTGGCACTAAAAGCATCTCTTTACTGTGGGAGTTGAATTCCGTGAATGAACCGGTTACATCTCAGACAACAAGCTAAAGGAAAGAATACAATCGCAAAACAGCGTTTCATGTTTTTTTTCAAAATCGGACCGATGTGATTTCTGGGAGAGTGCATTTCATTATATGTGACTTTCGGAGAGAGAACATACGATGAGAGAGACTGTTTAAAAGTTTCTTTGTGAGCAGCTTTGGAGGAATGAGTCACATTTCATTAGTAATCACATCTTAATTCTTGACTGACCACCTGTTGTTTCACAGCTGGGGGTGTTGAGTATGAATGGCAAATGAAACATTCAACCTGCTCTCGTGGTGTTGCTTTCACGCAGCTTGTTATTCTATTGCGAGTGTAAAGCTGTTTACAAAGAATCCCTCGAAACCAGGTTTCTTAGCAGAGAACTCGAAGCCCACCTTTTTGTGGCAACAAATGTATGATTCGTATTTGCGTATAAAATTATATCTAATTCGTCATGGACTAATGTGCCTTATATCAGGGCTGCATTTAAAGGGATATTTCAGAGGAAAACTAAAATTACACCACGTGCAGCCGAATGATAACGGAAGTTAGACATTACCATTAATAATGTTGTCAATATGGATATTACTCTTAAACAAACGCATCGCTTCAGAAGATCTTTGTTAAGACCATGGAGCCGTGTCGAGCAATTCTTTGATTGATGGATGCACTTTTTGGAGAGTTTACCATTCACTCCCATTCTACTGCTAGGAAGAAAAAGGATAAAATTGTATTATAACTCTGACTGTATTCGTCTGAAGGAAGAAAGTCATATACACCTAGGATGCCTTGAGGGTGAGTAAAACATGGTGTAATTTTAGTTTGCCTCTGAAATATCTCTTTAAAGTGTTTCTGTGGTGAATGGAGGTTGAGTCTTTGCTGACACAGCCTCTGTTTCTGTCAGGTGTAGCCCCTGAGCTCCCAGCTGCCTCTGTGACCTGCCTAACCTACTGATGCTTTTACCATGTTCTTCCTGTCAAAGTCCATCTCTCTCTCGCTCTCTCGCTCTCCCGCTCTCTCGCTTTCTCGCTTTCTCGCTTTCTCTGTCCCCTATATTGCACAGTTTTTGGCAAGAAACCAAGGTTTCCGTCATGTTCTAACTCTTTCATCACTGATTTCCGCTTTGCTCTTTGTGCCTTCTTATGAAAGGAAATGACACTCTTGGATAAGTAGCCATGCTTGCAGATTTGCCCTAAAACTACAGTTGAACTTTGTGAAGGTTGTATTAATCAGGTCTGATTGACCAAGGCGAGAGCCATTCGATTGCCCTCGGGCCTGTGCTCTAACGCGTACCTGCGTAAAAACTGCGTCATCGGTGCCTTGTGGTTCACTTATTTCTTCATGTAGGGTGTCTGAATTGACTTGATGTGTTTTCTCCTGCTCTGACATACATAATGCGGATGAAGCTATTTAGGTAACAATTAAGCTGTGGTTTGACCAGAGAGCCGCTCGACTCAGACGCGGGCTCATTAAGACTTGCTTTTGATTAGAGGCTGGATTGGGGGAAGATGGGGCTGATCGTGACTCACCCGTCATTAACATTAACATTTTAGGCTCGTTTCAAAGAGAAGACACTTAAACGTCGACTCGTAACCCGTCACCGAAACGCACGCTCACATTTACACTGTGCTTTCTACACGCACAGCCCCCAGACAATGACCTCCCAGCTAGCCATTGATTATCAATAATGAATGTGAAATGGGGGAGAGCAGCGAGGAGGCCTGAAGCGGGATTAGGCACTGTTTTGCTTTCAATGCTCCTTGCTGATTCGTCCTTCAGGGAGGCTTTATGAAGGGATCGCTTCCGTGAACGCCTCCCTCATTCTCTTCTCTTATTCTCATGTATAGCTGCTCCTCTGTATCTTTTGATGGAGATGTTGTTTCCTCTGTCAGGGTGAGGAGGGATAATGAGCAGCATCATTGTTGCCCTATCTGGAAAATCCTCTTCTAGATAAATCTGATAGAATTTTGTCTAGTTGGCAAGGTTAGACAAATAAGACATTTATTAGAATGAATTAGTATTAGTTGTAATGTGTTTTACACCTCACGATGTTCCAAATCTGTATATTTGTTTGTTATGTTGGACACAAAAGAAGATATTTTAAAGAAAGTGGAAAACCAAACCATTCCTAGTAGTTGTTTCCTACTATGGTAGTCAGTGGTGTCCCAAAACTGTTGCAAAATATCTTTTTTGTGTTCAGCAATACAAAGAAATGTAACAGATTTGGAACAACATGAGGTTGAGTAAATAATGGCAGAAAATCCATTTTTGAGTAAAAAAGGAGATAATAAATTAGAAATTAAAGCCCTCCATATGAATTTCTTGCTTCTGTTAAGAGAAATTTTGCAGGTGGTTCAGACTGATCTGAAAGTTTTAGTTCTCATTTTTTCACGGTTATTTCGTACATCTGCCGCACATTCTTCCCATTACTGCTCGAGTCATCTGGGTGGCTTTTGGCCAACAAGACAACTGGCAATGCGCACTGTGATGAAGATTTCTTTTATGGAAAGAATTCAAGCTCCTATACAAACCACCCATGTTCAATGTTTGTCTTAACTCATGCATGCATTTCAAATCCTTCACCAATGACTTTCTGAAGTGTTACTGTTGGAGTGATTAAGATGTGTCATTCATTCGCAATTTTTCTCCTACGTCGCTTCCAAGGTCCTTGTCTATAGATTTATGCACACAGATATATGTGTTTGTTGTCTTCTTATTGCATCAGTCAATGTCACAAGTTTTCTGGCTCTGTAAGTCTCACTTGTGGTCTTTACAGTATGTAAGTGTGCGCTCCTGTCCACATGAATTATTACATGAGCATGTTTACCTCTCCATAACCCCATTTGGGGAAAATAGAAAAACAATAGTCAAGTACTTTGTAACGCTGTACTTTGAGTAGTTTTTCAGCAAACTACTTATCTACTCGTACCTGAGTTGTATTATTTTTCAGTACTTGATCCTCTCACGGCCTCAGTAGCGAACGGGAGGGGTGGAGTGTGCGGTTGGTTGCATTTCACAACCTCACCACTAGATGCCACTAAACAAATTCCACACAGTACCTTTACGTTTGCATGCTTTGAAGGAAAAACCTGAAAACTACAAGCACCATCTCGGTGACTTGACATTTACATTTAGTCATTTAGCAGACGCTTTTATCCAAAGCTACTTACAAATGAGGCAAATGAGACTTGAACTTTTATAAGATCAGTTGAAAGGCTGTGCATACTGGATCAATGTGACCACTTAAATACAGAGTGTGTTTTTCTCTGCATATAGGCCTATTTATTGTTTTCAGAAAATATTAGTCCACAGGTTGGAAAAAATAGAATAGAACATTAGTTGGGTTCTTACATTTATGTATAATCTGCTCCCATAAAACTAAAATCTATTGTTATAAAAATGTGTAACTGTAAAAAATACTCTTTATTTATATTCTTTCTATTTAGGATAATAAACCTGGCTGATGGTCTATGTCTAAGATGTCTCTATCTCCTTGTTTTATCAGAACCGCTGGTACAAATTAGACTGTTTATGAGAGCTATTCCCAGTCCCAGCAAACAAATTTGCTGCAGTAAATCGGTAACCTGCGGGGTATTTCCTGTGTAGTCTGTCTTAAATTGCATATGATTAGCAGGGAGCGTTATCTTCTGCCACTATTAGAGTCAGATGGATAGTCTGTGATAAGGAAAGAATATTCATGTGGTGATGTGTGATGTGAGAACACATTAATTAAATTAGATAAACACAAAATAGACACTGAAAGAAGATACAAGATCAGTGTCTTTAGCATGTTTCTTTTGAAAAGCATTATGCTTCAAAAAGAAGGAATGAATCTCTAATAGGAGTGTGCTGAGATTGTAATTGTAAAACTTTATGCACTGAAATTTTTAATTCAGCCTTCACTGGAACCTGTAGTTCCAGTCGTTGTTTACTTCAACACAGTGATGTGAGGAAATGCCTTTATCTCTCTCACTCTCTCAGTCTAAAGCTTGCAAGGAGAGCTGATCATGCAACATTGTGTCCTAATGTTTCACCCGATTAATAATTCAGGAGAACCCCAACGGCCGTATGTCACAGGTTCCGCCATGCTGACAGACCTGGTATTCGTCACCTTTTCAGTCTGTCTCCCTCTCATCCCCTGCTCCTTTCAGCGCTGTGGGGAGGCTGTGGATAGTGGCCAACCTGAATGCTTATGGAGGGTCTGTGTCTTCTCAGGGG
Organism: Oreonectes daqikongensis; assembly: GCA_026939265.1. Classification (NCBI taxonomy): domain Eukaryota; kingdom Metazoa; phylum Chordata; class Actinopteri; order Cypriniformes; family Nemacheilidae; genus Oreonectes; species Oreonectes daqikongensis. Next base: position 859,224 of record JAOTQM010000074.1, read on the forward strand.
ATCAAAAAAGACCAGGGTATACAATTGTTTTATTGTATGTTTGTCTTGAATTATTTGATTTCCGTTATTTATTCTATTATTTCCAATATTTGTATGCTATCTACAGTGCCCTTCACTAATATTGGCACCCTTGGTAAATATGAGCAAAGAAGGCTGTAAAAATAAATCTGCATTGTTGGAAGGAAAACAATATAAAATCAGGGGAATGTAACACTGTAAAAAAATTCCAATGTTTTACTTGAATGAAATGTTGGAATTTTGTAGATATAAAATTAACCCTAACCCTAACCAAAATGAGAAACAATGCAAATTTATTTTTACAGCCTTCTTTGCACATATTTACCAAGGGTGCCAATATTAGTGGAGGGCACTGTATATTAATATCATGTAGACAGTGTTGACAGTGTAGACTTGTGATCAGATAGGCTACATATTCAGTAGATAGCATGCTTATTTATTAGACAACATTATCCATAGTAAACTAAATTCTCCTCACACTTCTACTAAACAGTGGCAGACCCCTGGAGAAACCAAATGCAATGCAGACACATGCACAGATACACAACAGAAATTATAATTAAATGTGTTTCATTTAACAAAGGTGTTAAAGAATATGCAGCGTAGGACTGATTTCTACTGGAAAAAGCAACATTTTATAATGCTAGCTGATGGCTGTCATAATACAGATATAAAAACACTTTCCAGTGTGGATTTTGCATCATTTGAAAATGTTCGCGAATGCTATTTGTTATCAGCAATGATTCATGCATTTAATTATCAGGCTTTTTGATCTTAACATGCAAAAAATCCATATTCTGTCTTAAATTCTAGGAACCACCTACTAGGGTTTAGTAAAATATAAACAGATGGTTGAGTGTAATGGTAACAAATACATTCTCGGAGTGTTTTTATGTCACGTCCATAATGCAAAATACAAGTTTAATTATAAAAAACCCCAGCACACAATTAACATGAGGAAATCATTGGAGCAAATGCACTCATTCATAATTTTGTGGGAGAATAAAGACGGTAGAGAAAAGCGTTGTTGCGTTCTCTCATTGGCAGGAAGAGGATCTGACACATTTTCCCCCTGCAGCAGTGAATAAACGAAAAGCCAGAAAAAGAAAAAGAGAGTGTGTCTGCACTGAGCAAAGTCGAAAATGAACCTACGCAATATACACTCTATTTTTGAAGAGTCTATTTTCACCCAGGTGGATATAAATTTGGTGGTGACTCGAATCCAGGAATAGCTTTACGGTGTATATTTCAAGCAGAGGAGAGAGTATAGGGACCGGCTGGTATCTGTCTTATTTGCTTCTCGTTTTCATTGAGTGCGTTTGGAGGAATGCGTGACTGTGAATCACACACCTCCTCTGCTGACCTGTGGTGACTAATATCTGATAGCTATATCTAAACTCGCTGATATATTTTTGACCGTAGACTAATCTTGGAGGATTTCAATTTAGCCCCATCAAGCTGTGTCTCAATGGACACAAGGATGGACACATGTTTGTGTATATCTGTATAAATCTTTATGCAATTTTTCAGCTATGAATACAGCACACTATATCTACCCTGTGTATACATTTTTTTAAGGTAAGGGTTCATTTTATAATGCACATACACTAATGCCTTGGTTTTATACGCCCGCAGTCAATTTACATTTTTCCTTGTGTCATAACAGAACATACTATAGCATTTTGTTGCTCATGGAATGTATACAAATTACTTTGTTCATCTCTCCGCATATGTGTCTGTCTGCAGTGTATGGCTCCATCATGAAATAATGCCGCCAGTATGCAGCAGATTGCTCTAAACCCCGCTCTGCTTTTATTTGAGCTACTGCTGACTTTGTGAATGGACCTGTGCTCCTCCCATTTTTCAGGTGCTGCGCTCCTATTGGCTGAGATGTCTCCGCAAGCAAACTGCAACATCACAGCACTCCAAGTTCCATTAATGGCGTGCTCTCTCTCTCTTTCTCCCTCTCCCTCCCTCTCTCCCCCTCTCCCTCCCTCTCTCCCTCTTTCATTTTCGACCCATACCTCACGTTTTTCTCTCATTTTTATTCTTTCTCTTGTTCACTCTATAGTGAACCTCATGTTATCTAATTGTTGTTATCTAATTCTCGTTATTTGTTTGCCCCTCTCATTCTATTGCCGTCTCTCTTCCTTTCTATCTCGCTCTGTCTCTCTTTCTCTAATTATGTCACAAGGTGGGAGAAATAAGGAGGGAGGGAAAGGCAAGAGCCAGCCTGGAGAAAGAGGTCTGCGCCACATACAACATTCAAATGAATTGCTGACATCAGCACATCAATAATTAAAGGGTTTTATTCATAGCCTGGAAGGGGTAAGAAATCAATTGACAAATCACATATTCACTTTGAGTTACTTCAAACATCAGGACAATTAGAATGCAGGAAACAGCGCGTGCATGTGTGGCTGTATGAGGCCGTGTTTAGGCTATATAAACAGAGGCAGAATAAGTTAGCAAAAGGTGTGTGTCTGCGTTCCAACGCATGCTACATATATAACTCTAGAACTTTTTCTATATATAGTCGCACAGTCATTTTGTATACACACATGTATGGGAACTGGACCAGATGCCTTGATTTAAAGCAAAGGCAAGAAGAGAAATAGCAGACATAGCATGCATAGAAAAGTGAGTCACTCACCTTTATATAACTTCAGCGTTTAGTGAAGATGAACCACATTCTTCTCCTGCACATCATCATTTACACTGATAAATCTCTCATCACATTTGTGCCGCCACTGTCCGGATCTCTCATTAGGGATTAACGGTTGAACTGCGAGATATAATGTTCAGATTATATTAGATGGAAACCTGTTTCTATGCAAAGCTGCGTGTCTGTCAACCGATGGACGTTGTGCATTGTCCAAAGATTCTTAGTAACAGTTCTACAAACGGTGTTTGAAAGCTCAGTTCTCTGAGAAATTGACTTATAGTTCCAGCAAGAACCAGCAAGTTATGATTCCTCCAGTGACCTCATCATGAGGCAATGAGACACTTCATTTAATCTTGAGTATGTTATGAGTATATAAATAGATGCTTGAGATTCTTTAAGAGATGCCTAAAGAATCTTTAGCCAATCACCTGAAACATGGATGGTGATTTACTCTCAAAACACCAAGAGAATAATGTTTTTCATGCACAGAAAGAAGCAACACTGTTGCTCCCACAAAAGCTCTAGAAAAGCTGTCAAAAAAGTAGACTTAAGTTAACTTAATATACTAAAGTTAATAGGGCCTGCTTTTGGTGATACTTCATATATAAAAACCATGTCAATAAAACATTTGTTTTCAAATTAAAAGATAATTCATTATTAAAGGGATAGTCTACACAAAGATAAAAATTCTGTCATCATTTACTCATTTCAAACATGTATGACTTTCTTTTTTCTGCAGAACACGAAAGTGAATGAGTACTGCCGTTCTTTGGTTACCAACAGTCTTCAAAATATCTTCTTTTGTGTTTCACAAAAGAAAGTAAGGCCCTGTCCACACGAACACAGGTATTTTCAAAAACGCAGCTTTTTCTATGTAGTTTGTCCACATGAAAACGCTGTACCCGCTCACTGAAACCAACATTTTTTTTTAAACGAAGAAGGAAAACCCGTGTACGTGTGACCTAGGCCTAAGTCGTACAGATTTGAAATGAAAAGAAATGGCTTTTAGACCTTATCAAAACCTTATCTTTATTTGCCTTTAAGGTCTTACGGTTGTTAAACAACTTCAGGGTGAGTTTTTATTCTTTGGTGTACTACCCCTTTAATGCGAGTCTGCCCACCATGACATCACCTCAGACACTTGCTTATTCATTCTCAGTTAAATAAACCAGCGTTAATGCCGATTGCAATATATAACAATAACAACAACAAACAGCAGGAAGTAAATAACAAAATATGTTCAAGGGGCTGTGGATATATATATTTGGGTATGATAAAGACAGAGCAGTGCGTTTTCAGCACGGTGGTGGGGGAGCGCTGATTTATCGCCGGCAGGGAGAGTGGAGCTTGGCTGCTTGGCGGGGAGCGGTGATGAAAACATACATCCAAATGAATGAGTGTCAGGGATTAATCAAGCCCTGTCCTCAGGTCTGGAGGCATATCATAACTCATTCCATAAAGTTTGTGAGGAAACGATAATCTCGGAGAGTCAATTAGGCTGAGTGCTAATGTGTCTGAACTGCTGCTAAGGTGCTGAGGGAGGGGGCGGGGCACGATGTGGGTGAAAGGCCTCTGTGATGTGTACAGAATGGCCTCTATCACCATCAATCACTGCTAAACAGGAAGGTGTGACCTGGCGGTACATCACTCTGTCTTTGGTCGTGCTAACTAGATGTTTAAATCTATGGTCATTGCGCAGTTATCCACCGTTTAGCAGGTACTTTTCATGCTATGAACTTATGGTGGAGTCATGAAATGAATAGATCCCTTGAGAAAACAGCAGATGTTGTGATCTCTGTACTATACCCTTGAGCTGCAAGAACAATTTAGGTTGGTATATACCCAAACAGACCCAACAATGCACCTTTAACCTCACGTTCAAGAACAATCACTCCTAACAGCTTCATATAATGTACAGTACATGCCCTGCTCTTATTAAACTGCCAAAGAAGCATTGTCTGTGTGAATGGTGACGTGTGATTATTCCCATTTCATGTCTTTCTAAATATAGCGTTTTGTGCGTGAGGCGCTCAACAGTTTGCCTTGCGCAAGTCCCGTCAAGGAGAGAAAGACGAGGAAGAAGAGGGAACGGTGAGATGTGCGTAATCCTCATTTTTTATTGATGGAAGAAGGCGGGGAAGAGAGAGAGAGAAAGAAGAAAGACAAAAAAGACAAACGTTTTTAGCACTTTTCCACCCACATTGAAGCTATATGGATCACCAACTATAGTGCCACTATTGGCGACATACTTAGACCTACCCAGTAACATGAACTGCTTAAACACGCAGTGCACATGCACGGCGTGATAGAGAGAACGGGATGTATCTGAATGAAGAGTGAAGTGTTTTCTCCCCCTACTGACTGAAAAGCAATCTGGTCCTCGCTCGTATTTGACCAACACACACGCACACATACAGCATGCCTCAGCGGTCAAGTAAAGGGAAAAGAATGGTCAGTAGACAATAACACAGAATAATAAACAAGTGCGAAACTAATGGAGTATCATTTATCTTGAGGGTGTATTTCGGTCTATGATTTCATTTTGGTAAAAATAACTTTCAAACATGCTTTGCTGTACCTACGGTGTGCTCGCGTGTGTGTGTACCTGGACTCATGGGTAACTAACTACCTTACATCTCTGCAGAATATACTTTCAACTCCATACCTTTCTGTGACCATACTTGTTTCTCTGGCAACTAACAGCAGATCCTTATAAGCAAATGATGAAAACAGTTGGCCACAGCAATGTAAAGTACCATTAATGTTCATCTAAAGCTTTAACGTCTATATTACTACAGTATATGAGAGCCCTCCTTTCTGATGGAAATCATTCCAATAAGTATGTTTTTTTTTTACTCTATTTTTTACTGTAGTAAGTATATTTTTACTGTATCTCTTTAAAGGCTGTTTTTGTGCTAATTGAAATTGAATTGATTCATCTAATTGATGATGTCATCGTATGCTTATCATTACCTAGAAAAAACATATATTCTATATAAAAAATGGCCAAATAATAAGAAATATATTGGTCATCTTGAGGCCCCCTTAGAAGTCAACCCTGTTGAGAACCACTGTTTTTGGGGCTTGTACACCTTTTATTTGGACAGGCCATTATACAGGTGACAGGAAATCATTAGGCAGATACAGGGAGCAGGTTCAACTCTTGAGTTGGGATTCAAACTTGGGTGGCCGTGAGCACACTGGCGCTATATATCAGCATGCTAACCAAAGGGTTATTGACGCCAACCCCAAGACTGCTGCTGTTGTGCATGAGCATTTTTTTGTGAATCTAGTACATTATATTCTTTTCTTTTCTACCTTGGTGATTATACTTTCTATTTATTGTCCTATCAAATATTGAAATCCTCCCACTTTCCTACAGCATAGTCATGTATGCCTACACAGTGCACATGAGCTTTCTCTGGTTTCATCATGTCTTTTGCTTTTTCTGGCCAAGAACCACCAACTTCAGCCTCAAGTATAGATATTTTTAACACGTTTGGTAACGCATGCATGCAATTCTACGCTCTGGCCTTTCAAAGCAAGTGTTTCCCAACCAGAAGGCTTCAACAAACATCCAAAGAGACTTAAAAATAGGACAATACAAACATTATAAGCAAAATAACTAAAAATCAAGACATTTCTTAGTGTTTGGTTATTTTTTAGAACAAATATACATACTTTCTGTTATGCCAAGCTCTAGTTCACATTTGACATTTAACATACAGTAAAATTTTATACAAGAGAAGCTTGTTTGTTTCAAGTTTCAACATAGATTCAGATTTGCATGCAGTAGAGCTACATTAAGCAATTTGTTTGTACCATTCTGTCTTACCTGGGAATTATTAGGAATCATTAAACTTATTTTAGGGAAATATATCTATCTGTCTACTTTTCTCAGAGCACATCTCACATTTATATAAACCTGCATGTCTACGTGTGCACTTGTGTGGAGTGTTTGTACTTTGAATCGGACATGAAAAGGCACTTCCGTGCCCAAATATTACCCTTCTATAAATAAGAGGATGACGTCAAACAACATTTATCTCAGTTGGCCAGTTTACCATGAGCCCCGCCCCCCCCCCCCCCAGTATACACTACAGAGACAGAGGAATGCTTTCGGACTATGTTGAGATATGATGGCCCGTTCTTCTGACCCTCAAAATAGTCAGTATTTCATTCTCTGAAATCCTTTGGATGTAAATATTACTACCATTTATCCGCTCATGGCCCTTATTCAGCCGGCGATGCATCGGGAGGAGCAGCAGTAATACGTTTCTGAGAGAGAGTGGAGGTGTGTGAATGCTGAAGGTCATGGTAATTAAATAGCAGTCAGCGTCTTACGTCAGGATAATGCAAATGTATTATGGGATTGTGAACACAGAGCCGGTTCTTTAGCTGCGACATCTCTCGCGCTGGCCTTCAGACTGATTCCAGGAAGGTCTTATTTGTTTTTCTTGGTCTTCATTTGGGTAACGGATTGGAATTGGGATTAAAAACAGATTAGCACACTTAATGCCATCTGGACATGGCTCTGTGTAATGACTTTACGTGGCATTAACCCCAGAAAAGGACTCGTTCAATACTTAAATGAATTAGACCAACTAATGTGAGCACTAACTAATTGAACCAATCAGGGCTTTACAAGAAAACTGCAATGAAAAACCCATTTTCCCAGTTTCCGGATTCAAGCCAACAGATCAAATAATGGTTAAGGTTTTTTCTTTTCTTTTCTTTTTAAATTACATTCATAACAGGTAAAAAGGTCAATTTAGTGTAAAATTCACACACAGAAAACAGCCTTGTGTCTTGAGAAGGAATACTGAGAATTTCTGCCCAGTTTGAGGAATGGTGGGAAAGATAAAGATCCACAAATTAGAATGACAGAAAGAACAGAAAGCGGAGAGCAGGTTTCAAGTTGTTCGAGACATTTCTCAGATAATGATATTTAGACTGAAGTGATGTAATATAAACACCTTGAACTAGAATAGAAAGTGTGTGAAACTAACCACAGCTCGATCATCCCTCTGCTGTTTAAAGAACATTCCAGACATTCCTCATAGTTATCTAATGTATCATTTGTAATGCCGCCATACAGCTGTTATACAGTATTTGATTAATAACCGTTTCACTGTAACTGAAGTAAATTAGTCAATACTTTGCTCCGTTGCCCTAAATAGGAGCTTCTTGTTCATAAGGTCATTTCAAATGTGGAAAGATCTGATGAAACATGGTGTGGTGAGTGTCAAAAATGTCAAATTGTCACCTTGGAATTATAAGGTCTCTGACATTCTTGTCAAAACTTCACATATTCTGTGATAACCTAAATTATGTGATGTTTTTTCTTTACATTGGGTACATTTTGTGACTTAATTACAAAAAAAGGTTCTATCTTCAAAGTCAAATTGAATGCAAAAACTCCAGCCACCACCATATATAGAAGGTCATATACCTTTTTCTGATCCAAAATCTTTATAACAAAATCACAAATAGCCCCATTGCAATTGATTTTTTTTTTTTACAAATTATTACAATATTGATGTTGGAAATTCTGTGAGGTGTGAAATTCAAAAATAAACAAAAATATGTTTCAGAGGATGTAACATGCCTTTTGTTTTCATTAGAAAACAGGCCTAAAAATACATGCATAGCTTATATAGCTTGTGCTTTAAAATGAGCAATGTTCAACAGATCAAGTGCTGAGGTTCAAACAGCTCAAGGAGAGATATGCAGGACAGCGGCCATAACCATCAGGGTGCGCGAAAAAGGAAGAGATATCAGCTGGGATGCTAAGGTTCTTGGATGCCTTCCCATGTGCTTACATATTCTAATCTTCTGTCTTTTTTTTGTTGACACTAACAGTATGCTGTTATCTGGCGTTTTGGCTGACTTCTACGATCCTGCTCTTGTTCACTCTGGCTCTTTAGAGATGTGGCCTCCAGGTGAGCTAAGCTTGGCAGAGTTCAAGCTCACTTTTTCTAGCATTTTCCTCTTGTTCTTGCTCTTTCCCTGACTCCCATTCTCTGCTGCACATTACATGCTGAGCTAGCAGTGTGTGTTGGCACTACCTGTGCCCCCCTTTTGCATAGGCTGCCATTTATTTTGCCAGCTTCACTTTTCAATTTCAAACCGCCTCGTGTGTGTGCAGTGTAAGCTGTTGCAAGTTTTTCAGAGTAACACATTTTAAAACACACACACACAAACACAAATGCACACTCACCTCCTTGGCAGACACTCAGACAATGAATCACTAAAATGATCCTTCTATGAATACCTGGAACTCCCAAATTTAGCGCAAACACTCTATTACAAATGAAATAATATTGTGGCGGGGACTGCGCTACGCACCACAGAGCAATGGCTTTAGAGCTATTTAATGTGGCTTAAAAAAGAATTTCGCTATTACAAATCATATTAACTTGTACAGAAGGTAAAAGAGAAATCACCCTTAAATTAAGAATGCATGGAAGCCTACAATGTGTTTCTTATTGATTTAGACAGCTGGAAAGCAAAAATTTTCAGCCCGATCTCATGAAATGCGTATAATTAACACGCTAGGTGCAAACCTGGAAGGGCAGTCGTGGCCCAGTGGTTAGAGAGTTGGACTCATGACCAGATGGTTGCTGGTTCGATTCTCAGGGCTGGCGGGTAACGGCTGAGGTGCCCTTGAGCAAGGCACCTAACCCCCACTTGCTTACTATACAAAATGTCCAAATGTATAGTACAATGTAATGTAAGTCGCTTTGGATAAAAGCGTCTGCCAAATGCGTAAGTGTAATTGTAAGTGTAAACTCGTAAAATAAGTACGCCAAATTGCAATTTTACGTGTATATATATGCCAATGTTTGTGTGCATATGATACGCCAATTTTAGTGTGCATGCAAATTTGTCTTATTAACCTGTCCCCTAACCCAAAACCTAAACCTAATGTTAAATCTTCTCTAAACAGTGTAGAAGTTTAATAAGTAATACATACAGTATATGAAATGAGGATAGGAAACATGCTTTGGTATTCTAAGGGCAAGAAAACAACAAACACCATGACGTCAGGATTTCTCGGCTGCTTTGTTATTATTTAAATATTATTTTCTAGCTTTGGCAGCAGAGCAGTGGCCTTCAGATGCCTTTGCTGTTACTCACCAGTACTTGTCTCCATCCATTCATCTTCTGGCAGAAGAATAAGAAACATCACTTCCACACATGGACTCTTGGTCTCCCTTTAAAACCATGACTTCATCAGGTTTGACGCAGTTGGTCAACACTTCACAGGCTCTGTGCCATAGTTGTGGCAGATAAGAACAGATGTCATGTCTAGATTAAAGTTTTGTATAGTTCTACTACAGTTTCCGTTTTTACTTTTGCCTAAAACATGCTGTAGTTGGAGAAAACACTGCAGTAACAACCATTTGGACAAGCATGCATATTACTGTTATAAAAGGTCAGGCCCAGGTTATTAAGTTTTTGGAAAATAATTTAGTCAAATTATACATTTATAAGAGAAATTAGTTAAATATAAAACTATTTGCTGTAAATTGTATTCAGACCAAAATGCATGAAAGTTGTGAAAAATCAGGCTTATTCCATCAAATATTTAACATTAGTATTGTGTTGCTTAAACATGAATCTTTTCTTTGCAATAATCAATTGTTCTGTTTCAACGTTTTTGCTTGTATTTTGAGAGAAATAATAAGTTCACAGATTGAAAAACAAATTACTTTTACACATACCTATAAATAGCAAATTCTAAAAATAAAAAAAACGAAGAAGTCTATTTTCTTCCACGGCTGTGCCCAGCCAACTTGAAAAAATACTACATTTAAATTTGACTTTGTTTATTTAAAGAATATTCACAATTGCAATGGGGAAGGAACTATTTCTGTAAGTTTGTGTTTTGTTTTTACTGAACAAAGCATACCATTCCAGTAGCTTACCATATTAGACAGTGTTTACCTTTGAACGATTGCTATTTACTAGAAGAGCTATTGCAGACACTCCCAGAGAATGAGCTGCATCTAAAAGGCACCCTATGATCAAAAACAGAGCATCCCCCAATTGCAATCTAACATTGGAAGAAATGCTTTTCGTTCCAAGCGTTTCAATCTTATGACATCACAGTGTTCCCTTAGCTCTGAATTATGACCAGTCTGGAAAGAAGTGCATTCAGTTCTGAAGATGAGGTCTGCTTTTGACTTCATCTGCCAGGCCTTGTGTTGAGTCTGCAGCTTTTTTTCTCTGACAGAGGTGCGGTGTGTAAATATTATGACGGCTGGCTGTCAGGCTATGCCATGGGTGTGTTGGCACAGCGTGGTGTGAGTTATGCTGGGAGTGTGTGACGAGGTCAGACTGATAATGGTGGTTTACATTCCAGCTGTCTTGGCTACATTTTACTCTGCGTGTTAACCATAAACTTTCTTGGTGTTCAGGAACTTAACAGCAATTAACATACCATACAGGGCCTTGGAAATGACGGGCATTTTCTCTCTACATCGTTTCTGGGAAGTACTGAATACAGTAGAAAGAATGTTGTCACTGTAAATCAGCATTACAAAGCATACTTGTATCCAGCGCCACCTTCACATTCATCTGGATAAGAGATTTGACTTCTCACAAGCTGGAGATATGAATGGGACGTGTTGACTGGCCCAGATAACGGCCTGAGGATGAGGGGGTTTCATTCATAATTTGAGACGCTCACAACATAAACTCACACATTTTCGGCATTTCTAGACCCAGAGGACTAATACTCAGAGCAAGGTCTCAGAGGTTTTTTATAGGTCAGGTGATAATGTATAATGACATTTAGACACCCAGCCCAGGATATTAATATGTTTAAGAGTGTGGGCATGTGCTATCATCCATCTGATTTTAAGACACTTCAGCGCTGAGAAAGGGAGGGTGTGAAAGAGGGATAGATGTGAGTTATATTTTTAGTGTTTCATTCACAAAATGCTATGGGTATTTTTAGCGTTTCATTCAGATTATAAATTGAGAAAAGCAGCAGCCGTGTCTGCCTGTGGGGAGCAGGCAGGGTGTCATCCTGGAACTAACAAGGCAAAAAATTGAATGCACAACATTCAATGATTTCTCTGTTTTTTTCTGCTTTCTTGTTAGCTTGCAAATGAATGCACCACTATAGCAGCTCATTAGCAGAAAACATTAGGAGTGATATAACAGTTTTTTCTTTTCTAAAATCAGGCAATTGCCTTATTTATAAACATTTGAAAGTGGTTTTGATGTTTTCCAAAACCACAGCTGTGTGGCATAATTTTTAAATAATAATTTCCATGTGATATAGATAAGTAAACACGACCTCTGCATAACATCGAGATGAGTGTATGTGCGTGTAAACGCTTTGCCATCTCAGAGAACAAGCCAAGTCATCAGAACATGTCGCAGTGGCCTTGGAGAGTGTTTAAGATCCTGCTTACTCTTGAAATACACAAAGGAAGTGCGGCCAAGCATTCGTTCAAGATTGCTTCCTTTGCCCTCATATTAATATAAAGAAATACAATTTTAAAAGTTTTTGCGCAGTAAAGCAGCCAATTTTCATCCCGTTTATAATAAAATAATATTACATTTACTATGATAACACTAAATATTGTAAATGAACAATGGTGGTAATGAAAAATAATAGTATGATGATTCATAACAGCAAATTGGACAGTATTGCAGGTATGAGAATCTTCATGCTGCTTCTTCGCAGATTGCGATTTAATATGATGTCATAATCATAGGGATCAGGCCAGGCTAATGCTGTTACATTGGCATAAATGTCAGGGGAAAGATTGCATTAGAAGTTCATTTGGACTCTCTAATCTCTAGGCCAGATCCAAATGATGTAGTGTCTGCGCTTGCATTGTCTCAAGGTGGGCTTCAGACTCATCTGGGCACCCAACTGTGATCAAACTTGTTTGGTGAACACGTTGCTCCAGGTTTAAAGTGTTTTGATGCATGTTTTCAAGAAAAGATCTAAAAAATGTACCCTTGATATAAATAATAAATTCAGCTTGCTTTTGATTTACCTCTTGAAGACCTCTAATCCTACTCTACTGTGGCGTGGGTGGTGCGTTCAGTTTAACTGACCGTGAATCATTTCAGCCTTTAATCATATTTCAGGCCTGGATTAACTTTTATCATTGCGATTAGATTGGGAATTTCCTGTCATTCTAAATTTGTCTAATGGTAGTTGTGTTACACACTTCTGTTAATCCGTGCATTAACACTCAAAACTGTGTGGTGAAAATGGCGACTGGACGGATGTTTGAAAAGATTATGCGTTACAAAACAGGACAGAAATAGAGATGTTAGGGCACGCAGATGGGACATCAGTACAAACACCGGCTGCACCACAAATGCAAATACAATACAGACATTTGATAGGCACCTGCAGTATGCCTGGTTCATATTTAGCCACATTCTCCTCATTCATTCCTGCACATTACTGTGGAAAACAGGCCGTATGCCAAACTGGGCCACATTTTAAAAATAATGAGATTTATGAAATGCTGACCCTCAGGGCATGGGATCTACTAAAAAAACATTAAGTGAGTTATATAATGAGAAGAGATGTTTTGAGTGGTGCGCTTGCCTAGTGTTCTTGGAATACTTCATGCACCTTCAAGGAGGTGTGGTGTATTGAGAGCATCTTGTTTCTATCTCATTGTATCTTGTGTGAAGACACACTTAATGGTGTGTCTATTTATGTTGTTCAGGGGCTGCGTTTGACGTCAACACATCACGCCTAGAGTTGGAATCATGTTGAGACTTGTTCTCATTATAATGGGTACGATGCATCTTAATTAACAAGCCCAAATCAAACCTGTTCAGTGGGTCAGAGAAGCAAAGTTCCTGCACTGTGTTTAGTTGACCGCTTGCAATGAAAAATATTCAGAAAGTGTTTTAGTGTGAAAACATGACTCATAAGAACCAATGGGTCATGGTCTTTTTTTTCCACAATTATAATTTTTGAAGATACAGAATAGACAGGTTGTACTTGTGTCGTTGTATTTGTTTCTATATAGAGTTTTATTGTCAGATTAATGTTAACCTCATATACAACATTTGAAGAAATCGTAAAAGTGCTTTGGCCCAAAATGGGTCATTTGTGTTTGCACATGCCCAACCATTGGCCAAACACTGGTGTGAGTTTCTCTTTACCCAACCAATTAGAATGATTTATTCATTTTGCATTTTTCTTACAAATGGTAAAAACAAAAATGCGATTTATCCTAAGAAGCAAGAGGTCTAGTAGAAAGATTGGTCACAGGCAAGAATTGAGATAAATCTGTTTTAAAGTCAGTTGGTGATGCTGACAAAAACCACACTTCACCTTTACCCTACCGTGCTGCATGTTAAAATAGAGCTGTGAGTAATCTGATGTGATCACCTTCCATAAACAGGTGTATCATCCAGTCTATACGTGTGTGAGGGATTCTAAAGAGTCTAAACACCTACTTTGGAAGAACACCTGCTCTTATCTCAATGAACATGTCATTTGTTTAGAAAAAGCAAAAAGGCACCAAACTTTCTTTGTTAGATTGTGCATGACTGATTTCATCGATCCATCTGGACGTCTAAGGCTCCAAGCTGTTATAGTGAGCAATTTTTGAAAAATTCTGCCTTAGTGTGGTTGGTTAATACACCTACACTGTTTTGTATAGAAAGAGTGAATTCATGTCTGCTGAAGCAAAATCAAACAAGATCATTTACTCTCATATCATTTCAGTACCTTCTGAATAAAAACACGCTTTGCATGTGGGAACCGAGCACGTTACGACTCAGTTGTGACACCTAGTGGCAGAAATACATGAACAGGTATGTTACTGTGTGGTGGTCCTCCTATGCTAACAATAATAACAAATTGCAATGCGGTCAGGAGTGGAGATATATCCCTCAAGAACTTCAAAATATACAATACACATACTTGTGTGAGGGCAACAACAGACTGACAGTATGAACAAACTAACACTGCTGAACTCAAGCATGTGATGCGTGCTGTAGAGGGGGTCACCGTTTACCCTCTCTTTAAAATAAGTAGACCATCAGTATTGTAGGAGTGCCAAGATATGGACTGATTGAACGATAGCGTTTGTTTATGTTTTGGAATGCGTGACAGTGTGCCAGTCTGTGAACCTAAACCTAAAAGGCAAGGTTGGTGAAAAAATGATAATAAGTATGCATGTCTGTAAAAGAATTGTGCGTTAATCAAGTCTATGTGCACAAACAATGCAAGACTCTTTCATCTAATTGATTTACAATGTTATTAAGCAGAGTTGGATTATGGCATATTTTCAAATGTGCCACTATGTTTTGTGAACCTTGAACTGGTAAGCGCCATAGCCAGAAAAACAAGCGGTTTCTCTGTATAGCTGAAAAGACTAAGGTTGTCATCTTCTGTGACCCCACACACTAATTACAGTCTATACCACCTTCTGATTTAAAAGGGGCGGGAGGTGCAACACTTTAGATTAGATTAGTTCCTTACTAGGAACTGGGTGTTCTTCAACCGTTTGTCTTTTCCACCCACAGAAACAAGTTGTGAAGGATGAACTGTGCGACCCTTCTATTAAGAGGCGCTTGTTGTCTCTTCTTGAAGGTCTGTTATGGAAATAATAGGAAAATATCTTACACTCTTCTCTTTTGACATCACATTCACACTACTTTCAAGTCATAATAGTCATTCACAACAGTAAGGGGCCATTCACATAGAACGCAGGTTTTTTTTTTAAGCACACTGTGAGCGCCTCCTCTGCCATGTTGCCGTCAAATAAAACTTGTCATGCCAACTCGCTACTGTAAACTGAAGCTCGCAACGCTTGCCCCGCCTCCAAATTTTTCTGATCGGTCCACTGCTTTGTTACTGTCATTCATGAGTGCCACTGCATGTAATGCTGAGTTCACACCAAACGCGAAGTATTGTGTCCCTCTCCCTCGTTCGTCGCGTGACGGGGAGTGTCTTCAAGCGTCCGGACGTGTCGAACTCAATGAGCTCAAATTTCACGCTCGAGTTAAAATTTGCGCCGTCATTCGCATTGCCGGTTCGCACCTATTCGCGTCATTGCATTGACTTTGTATGTAATTCACTTAAGAAAGAAAGTCCTGCAGGTTTGCAATGAAATGGTACGAGTAAATGGATAAACTTTTCAGAAGTTTACTGTATTGGTTCCTGCACGTGTACCCAGCTTGACTCGGGTGTTCATACTTTTTCTATAATTCTTCCATATTACAATGTGTACCCTTATGTTTATTAAACATACTTTATGATTGGCAGTTCAGAAGTTAGCTTCTGTACCCATTAACAGTTGAAAGTCAAGTTTCAGCACTATTTGTGCACAGTTGAGCCCCAAGAAAACATACGTTTGTAATGGCAGGAATACATATAGTGTATGGCTATGGAAAAAAGTAATTGTTAGTTGAACTCCAAGAAGGTTACATATATTCTAGAGGCTGGCATATAATGCTGCAGAAATACCCCTCAGACCTCAGGCCCACTCTTTATGTCAAAATGGATGGTTAATGAGCTGCCATGGTTCATTCAGAGAAATTACTGAAGGATTACCACAGTCCACTTCTCACTGCCAACAGTTCTCTTTTACCTGAGTTCTTGCTTGTTATATAAAGGGTGTCTGGCAGTGACATACAGATGAGTATGTGATTATCATCGCTACATTGTCATACTCCAACAGACCATTCTAAACTTCTGTTCACCACATATCAAATAATGCAATAATGCTTACAAGCATTTTAGTCAGAATACAAAACTGCATACAGTACATGGTATTAGTGCAAATAACTACATTCCCGTAACAATTAGAATAAGTCTTTTGTAGTTTTTCCCCAAAAAATGTCAATGTAATAGCATATACTGACCACCAAAGAATTTTAAGACGTATCTCACGATTGAATTGTCCACGTCTGAGGAGTTGAGCTTCGGTTTAAAGCATTCTTTCTGCAAAAACCGGAGAGGTTACCATGGGAAACAATGTGACATCCTTTTCCCAAGTTGTGGAGCATGCCGAGTCACATTCACCGAGGGTTCTGTTTCATCGCTCAGCGGCAGAAATACGTTTCTGATGTTAATCATAATGTTGAGGACAGAACAAAACCCCAACCCAATATCACAGGCTTAAAGTGGTTCTGATTACTTCGAATGGGCATGAGTTTTGAACTTCTCTCAGACAATTATTAACTGGTAGTGTGCTGCCTGAGTCTTGAGTAGCATTGCATATAAAGGTTAGAGGGATTAACTCTGTTAATAAGCGCTTGTCTCTGGGCAGCAGAGATGTAGCAGAGGACATTCTGAGAATTTCATGAAAAAGCAGAAGGCTTTTCATGCATGATAGTGTTAACCTGGGGTCATTCTTAACCTTAGGTTCATGTAATCTTGAGATATCTTTCATACAGTTCGTATACTTTACAGTGAAATAAATAATCTCGAGTGTTTCGCACTGTGCATTTGTAAACCCAAGGCTAATATTCTTGTTTGCATATTTATGAGGTCAATAACATTGATTGGGCGAATAACGTTCTCATTTGCATATTAATGTAGTCAATAACATTGATAAATACAGCTCACAAACAGGTGCAGGAACTGTTTTAATAACTGCTTTCTCATTTGTCAAAATGATGCTATAAGCAAAGATGTTTTGGCTCACAAAAAGCTATGATACACTCTCTTCAGACTCCAGTTAATGTGTATGTCTTCATGTCTTCTTCATTTCTCTTAAATGAAAAAGAGTGCATTAAAGTTTCTGCTACACAGCTCATGAATATTTATTGAGGTAAGCATTTGAAGTAGTTATGATTGGTTGCATATTGCTAAACAGGTGGCTGTAACATTTTGTTATGTGAATATTGTGTATTCTGATATACTGCTCCGTCGATTTACTTTTTTGTGTTGTCATTTTTGAATGATATTTTTAGCATAACAATCCAGGATTAACCCCACAAAATAGGTGCACACTTCATTCAAAACATATCAAACGTTTCTTAAACCAGTTTTAAAATTGGCCTTAACCCAGCCATTAATCTTAGATAACAACCGCTCAAAACTACTGTAAAAACACACGGTAACCCGGATGCTGCAAATCATGTTGACAGGTACAGTTTAATATTACACAAAAAATAAATATAAATATGTATTTTAATAACATATATGACATTATATTTACAAATGATTAAACCAAATTGCCTGTTTGTGACATTTGAACGGAACGTCATTTCTTACCTTAAAACCGAAAGTAAACGGCTTTTCCGCGCGGAAGGTCTGCATTCGGTAAAAATTTGCTAATAAAATAGTTTTTTTTCTCATGTGGCAAGTAGACATGTAATAAACAGGATAATGTACAAGCAGTCAGCTGTTATCGTGAAAATAAAACCTTCAGTGTGATACAAATACCTGATCACACTGTCAGGGCTTATTTCTGCGATAACAGCAGACTGCCTACATTATCCCTTACATAACGAACCTGCAAATGTCTTGACTGGCCAATCAGAATGAAGCATATGGACGAGTCGTGTAATAAAGAGAAGATTACCCAGAGTTAAGTGTGAAAAATCCCAGTGTTTTACCTCCCGGATCACAATGACAACACTGAAAGTGAATAAGATAATTCACATTGTCGCAACAACTACTGAGAGCCCAAAAGTTTTTGCAGCTGCCACAAACACAAATGTTTTTATGAAGTAGGAAATAAGCAGCTCGATCTCATGAAATGCGTATTTATAACACGCTAGATGCAAACTCGTAAAATAAGTACGCCAAATTGCAATTTTACGTGTATATCTACACCAATCTTTGCTTGGAAATGATACGCCCTCGGCAGAGAGCCGCCATTTTGAAACATACATAAAGAGGAAACACTGATATAATTCAAGTAATAACATTAGCTTTAGGTTTTGTGTTAGTGGAAAGGTTATAATATGCACTCACGCTAACATTAGGTTTAGGTGTAGGGTTAGGGGACAGGTTAAAATTGCAATTTGACATACTTATTTTACGAGTTTGCACCTAGCATGTTATTGATATGCATTTCATGAGATTGGGTTGAAATAAGAGCTCTCATGTATTTCATGTAAGTAAAATACAACCATGGATTTCAAATATCCCACCAGGTCAGATTAGGTAGAGTGCAATACTCTCTCATGAATTATTTATATAATTGAAGTGTTCGGGAGTCATTGAATTAATCGATATAAAGCGTGTAGTATAAAACATTAGAAATGTACTAGTTATTGTAACAGTGAAATGAAAGATTATTATACATTCAGCAAGCTGGAAAAACAATGTCAGACAGAAGCCATTCAACATTGCCTGTGGGGTTTAAGCATATTTTTTTTATCATTTTAACACGTCATGATGAAAGCAGAAGCTATAATATATAAATAGACAAATAACCGTCAAGTAAATATTTATTTTGCCCAGGCTTGTTCCATCCATGACCTGATTTTCTCTGAATATCTCTCTGAGATTGCGCAATAGGCACAGCACAATAGAAACGTCTGGATAAATCACTTCACAGAGCCATTCCCACCTAGTGTCAAATCCTAAATCAAATCATTTAAAACGTTTACCCGATACCAAACGTCCTGTTGATGGACAGGTTGAGAGATTTTAGATAGGTTCGTTGGAACTCATTTGCATCGTATCTGTCAACGGCGGAAAAGCCCTGTCCACCGAGTCTCTCGCAGCTGTGATCCAGCCTGTCTCATGGGAAAGATCATCAAGTCGTGTTTTTGTAATCATTGCAGCAGTTGCATGGTGAATTGCAGTGTTGTTGTATCACAAAGCTAAGATTTGAGCATAATTAGTTGGAGACTCAAATTCATTCCACAAAGCCTATTTCTTAACGCTGATGCGGAGCATTTTCTAAATGAAGATGAGTCATACTCTGATTCATAGGCTCAGGGGACCACCGTAGTCCAAAGGTAAAGTTGAAATAAATTAATCATTTCTCACTCTCTCTCTCTCTCTCTCTCTCTCTCTCTCTCTCTTCACTGCCTCATTAAAAGCAGAGTTACCACAAATAATAAAATATTCACCATGCTTGATTTAATTATCACACAGAAAAAAAAATCAATTTCACTGCGTTGTTTGTATGTTTAACCAGTGGGTATGAAATGTCAGCTTTGAATGCAAATTCTAGCATCTGCAGAGCTCAAGTTGTTTTTCCTCATATAAATCGATATGAGATTCTTGATCATGCACCACTCATATCTTCATGTCTGTCTACGTGTGTGTGTGTGGGAGCCTGAGAATGTTTGTGTGGCCAAATGGCATTTATCAAAATGCAGCACTTCAGATACGATTCTTTTGGTGATTCATTTCAAACACTCCCTATTGAATTATTTAAAAATACTCACTTCACGCCCTAAAACAGTCTCTTCGAATACTCTAGATTTTCAATAGAAGCCATGCTTGTGTTTTTAAATTCATGTACAGTATTATCAAACATACAATACACCTCTGGAGATTGTATCACTATGCCAAATATCAAATCATTAAGCAAGATTGCCATACAACACCCAGTGACATTGAGATGTTGTCAATACCTGCAGCAAATATATTACAATATGCAAATGTTTTATAGCACCATCTGTCCACAATGCAACTGTGTCGTAGAAACAGGCTATAAAAATGTCTGAGTGTTTATCAGACATGTATGCAGAAGCACTTTAGTGTTATTTCAATTGAGAATAAAGTATATGCACTGTACAAAAAATATTTTTCTGGCAGAAATAAGCCTCAGTTTTTCCCTGTAATTTTATGGTTTTTGGCTGTATTTTCAGAAATAAACTGTAAAAAAATCCTGTGAAATCTGGGCGCCAGAAAACCCCCGTAAAAAATAACAGTTTTCCCCATTGTCCTTGTAAATTTTAAGTTTGTTGACCTATTTTAAAAATGACATGAAAAATCTGTAAAAAGAAAAAGAAACATTCTGTAAAATTACGGGGTTTTTTTTACAGTGTGTGATGACTGATGACCATTCAGTTAGCATTGCGGGACATTAGCTGCCTAATTTGATATCTCCAAAATATCAACAAATATTCTTTTGAGAATTTTCATGTTGCATGGTGATGTCGAATTTTCGATGTCACCCAATCCTGATATCTTACCCTTGTGTAACGTTACAGTAATGACAGCTGTGCTGCATGACAGAGAATGGCCAGAATATAAGGAAACACCTCCATACGTTTTTGTTGGACATCTGACAATCCTCTTAGCAAACAGAGGCACATCTGTGTCAGAGGTAATCCAATAGCCATCTTCACAGCTACAAGAAGACAGAGGCGGAACCGTGTCCGGTGGCCTTTAAGGCCCTCCAGCAGATTGATTACAGTGTGAAGCTAAGACGTGTGACCCTGCTGTGATAACCTCCACCCGATGTGCCCCACTTATCCTCTGTAGACGCCAGACCCACACTGCTGTGTAATTTTCCAAAACACAGAATAAACCACTGAATCATCGCAGTATGGAAGCTCTACTGTTGAAGCTGGCCATCTCATGCAACCTGTCATTGAAAGGCGGTGTGCTGTTGTAAAAAATGCCATCAAGGACTGTGAGCGTGCCAAACGGAATGAATGCGTTTAACTATTAGCAGATTCACTGCTAGCAGGAGCTGTGAGGAGGATGGGACTGAATAGATGGTGCTAATAGTGTCAGGAGGTCTTCAGCGTCACAGAGACTTTGAACACTTTATAGGGCTAAATGTTATCAGGTGCATACTCTCTCCCTTCATTCACACTGTGAAATGAAGCTTTCATCACACTGAATGGCTATTGATAAATGTAAGGGTGTAGAAACAGCTGCTTATCTCACTGTGGTTACGCTTCACAACTCTATCTTTATTCACTTCTATTATCTATTAACTTCATTAGTTAAGAGGTGTAGGGGGGGTTCTGTGCTCTGGCTTTCTATTACGCACAACAAGAGACATTTTTTACTTCATCTCGCATAAACATTGCATAAAAATGTGTATGGCTAATATCACCAACAAAACATTGTTTTAACTAAATAGATCAAGTTTGCTCTACAAGTTACTTGAATTTAAAATATATTCAACTTAGGTGATGTCTAATGCTGTTGCATGTATTATGACTTATTTACACTGTTACACAGAGTTGGATTCTCATGCTAAACATGGTCAAAGGTTAAAAACAATGAGTTGGGCATATGAAAGAGCATTTCTGTGCCAAATACACTTATTCGGGTTTGTATAAGGTTTGGAAAGTTTTTTTTTCCAAGTATGGCCCTGTATGACATCATTAGGGGTGGAATTCCTATATTGGCACTTCTCTCCCATAAGTCCACACGCACACATCAACCAGAACAAGAGAATATACCAGTTCAGTTCATTTTTATTTCTTTCCAGGAGGCAATTTGGTTGAAGCATACAGACATGTAACATAAGATATATACAGTACAGTACACACATTATAATATAATATATTGAACCTTAAATTTAAAAACTTCATCAACGTGCTTCATTCGGTTTACGGAAGTCATTCTCAGTGCTGCACAGGACTTGTTTGAGAAAGATTTGTCATTTTGTGTTATAAACAAGGCCTAGTTCATCCCTGGATTTGCGGATCGTTTGAAATGGAACAATGAAGCGGTCCCAGTGATAAAGATGTTAATGAGTCGGAACCGCAGGCGGTCAGTAAAACTGCGTCAAATGTCTGTGTTTGGTTGTGCGTGTAATGTAAACAACACGAATGTATTATGAATTGAAAATTATCCTGATATAATGCAATGATGTATCATAATTGTTTAGTTCCGCCTGCGGCACGCCTTCAGGTGATTGACTGTTTTCGTAAAGAAATGGTACAGTCTGGAGATATAAAGGATGCAATGTCAACTTGAAAAAATATGTTTTTTATGTATTATTTATAAAAATTATTTTGATTAGTTAAAGTAATGAAGAGATGTTAACATGGCATTTTTTTACATGTATGTCTATATTTAAACCATAGACTGTACTGACATTCTTTATAGAACTCCAGCACTCCATAAAACCACTCGATGAGTTCTGTGTCCTGATTTGGTTCCCTTATTTGAGACACTAATTCTAATCTGAATCTTACTTACTGTGTGAATTATTAATTAACTGCGTCCTGGCTGCTGACATCAAGACTAATATAAGTCAGTTTCTAAATGTGCTGGAATAATTTCCTGAGGAAAGTAAAACTAGGAGCTGTGTAATTCATAAAAAAACATTAATTGAATTGTAACCGTTGAAAGCTTTCAGTATACGTATTTCTTGCTATTTCTGGTTCCATTTCCAAACAACATTAATGGTGTAACAGCTGCATCAATTCTTCCTTAGAGAGTCCCTCATGATGTTTGGCTCCATATAAGTTTGGGCAGGAAAAATTATACAAGTCCCTGTTATATGATAAACAAATTAAAGTCAACTGTGGCGGCAAGCACTGTGAACCCAGCAACCTGTTTATTTGTTATTTTTGGATAGTTCTATCACTATGCAGTAAACTCTGGAAACCAGATCTATGTAAATGGTTATACTGGAGGTGAGATAAAAATTATTACATTTCACATAATCTTTTAAGTTTGCACAGAATCTGTGTAGATTTTTAGGACTTCAACATGGCTTTCATTCCTCACTTTCATACTTTTTTTGGTTTTCACTTTTCTTCTCACTTAATTTCTTATATCCTCTCTCAATCTCTCTTCTTCTCCTCAACAAAAATAAAATATTTTTTATCTGTGATAAAATGCGGTCTGGCTAAAAAACATACTAGAATGTTTATTGACAAATACTTCAGTGTTTTTCTACTAGAATCTACTTTTCTACATTCAATACTAAAATAAAACATAACACAAAAGAGTTTAGCTTTTCTATTGCAACAATCATCCTGACTTCTTGCCTCAAATCTCAGTCCCATGTGACCCATGTGTGGATTTATGTACAGATGGCAAAGCGTCAGAAAATACACAGTATGGACTCATCCTGACTCATTTATTCACATCACAACAAACAACCACAGACAAACTGTGCAGGAAGTAAATAAAGCATCAGTGACAGATTTTGTTTAGCTTTTTTATGTAAGGCCCCAAAGCCCTGCTGCTCAGCAAATCAAGATCTGGAGAGTGCCAAGAGATGCACGCAGACTGGGTGACTCTTCTCAGGAGGATGTTGAGTAAGATGACAATGGAGTTTAGTTAGTGTGGGAGAGATAGGCTTCTGTTTTGGTTTCTATAAAGCAGGAGAAAGAACTCCTTGATCATCCACTGGAAAATCGTAACGGGTGTTATTCTAAAAAGTGACATCCAGGACATGATAATAATGATTCTGTGTTCAAGAATGCATGTGCATGGCATAGAAAATTGTTAATTCTAAGGACTGTTGGTACTGTAATCTCACTTGTTAAAGTTTCTGTCTTAGACAAAGGGACAAGTCAAATAATTCTTTATATTTAGAAATGCAGCCACAACAACGACAGAATGAAACAAATAAGCTAAAATATAAACATGTTTTTTCGATCGTCATAGCATATAAAATAATGAGAGTTTGGAAAACTGAATAGCAATGGATGAAATATCAAAGGACATTCATTTCACCCGAGTTTGTGCTATTATAAACAACATGTTTACAGGCAATATAAACGGAAATATTGTAGCACATGCCAAATTCTTTTGCTGGAGCAATTTTGGGTGAGCTGTCACACTTCAGTTATTGATCATATATTGAAGTTTTATGGGGATGTATTGTTTTGTGAGGCTGACATTATGAGATCAGATTAAGATTTATTTCTGGTAGTGTTTTCTTTAATTAATAATTCATTTATTTAAAAGGTTTGGGTTTTGCTAATATAATAGCATATTTTAAACAACTTTCTGGAATCTAGAGATAAATGACTTGTGTTGCATATTTACATGGTTTTAGTGTTTCATTGACTGACAACTTTCTCAGTGTAACACTGATTTTGAAGGCAGAAGTATTTTTACTTCATCATAGAGATCAACTGGCTTCTCTCAGAAAATATTTGTTATCAGACAGGTCAAATACAGTATGGATCATGTTCCTGATAAGTGATTTGGTTACACTTTATATTAAGGTGTCTGTGTTACAGTGTACTTATACATTTAAGTACTGAGGAATAATAATGAACTAAATGTACTTACTATAGGGTTAGGATGAGGGTGGGGTTTTAGGTTAGTTGAATGTAATTATGCATAATTTATAATAAATACTATAGTAAGTACATGTAACATGTGTAACAAGGGCACCGTAAAATAAAGTGTTACCAGTGATTTCATTGTTGCAGGCATTTGACAATATTTTAGATTATATTACAATCTCATTATTACCAATTTTAACATCAACAACAAAATCCTGATCAATTGCAATTTCATATTATAAGTGTTTGGGCTTTTAGCACATTCAAGTTCAATTTCAGTTAGAAATCCTGGAGTAACTGACTAGTGTCTAATGATTTACTGTACACTAAATGAAGTCAGATGGGTTGTTTTCAACCCATGGTTGAGTCAAAAATGGACGAATGCAACCATTAAGGTAATAACATTTTGTTATAACAACCAGTAAATACAATGATAATATACTACAACACTACAGTAAACACCAAATTGTAGTAATGTATAATAAAGGAAAAACATGAAAGAAACAGTAAGGATTTATATCTTATGTGAGGAAATGTCTAGCTGTAGACAACAACTATATATAAAAAAGGTACAATTAATAGTTAATTAACAGTAATTGCATAGTATTATTAATGTGGGAGATTATTAAGATAACATATTACTCATTGAAGCCATTATCTTGTGTAACATGTTATTTCTCCCTCATCGTTGACATATTTACCTATCGCAAAACTTTTGCTTTTTGTTTCCTGTTTCAGTGACCTGATATACCCTGCCTGCCTGTTCAGTCAAGGGAATTGATAAAACCAGGGGCTCAAATGCTGTCTAAAGCCCTGCTCTTTCAAGCCACTCTCCAGACGTGACTTCTCACCCGGTATCTGTGGTTTTTAAGGGTAGAGAGAGAGAGAATGGCACAGTTGTGCTTGCAGAGAGGAAGTGACATGGCTCTACCTTTGTTGTTGCTGTTGCTTTTTTCTTTTCCTTGTTTTTTCCAATTTTTTTGCATGGGCAGGATTACGAACACAACTTCCGTGCGTCATCGCTTTGGGTTCATGCCCCTTTGAGCTCTTTCCTGGATGAGATGACGGGCTTCAGAGACAAGAAGCTGCATATGTCCCCCACCCCCCTCTAATGTCTCTTCTTTATTTCAACACTCTGGTTTGACTGACATCTGCTGACTGGACGGAGAAAAGCTTCTCCCTCTGTCATTCCAGAATGCTTTAGAAGCCATTTATGACTCGTTCAGATGACACAAGCTGAATCCTTTCACAGCGAGCATTACTTTTGAATCGGTCTACGTGCTGCATTGCACGACTCCTTTGCAGAGCGTCATAATACACAGAGCCGCCGGTATAGCACAGAGTCTGATCTGTATGGAGAAGTGTTTATTTATGTACTCAAGATATATGGCAGGCCTAATTGACACTTTGATCAGACATTTGCTTTGGATGCCTTAACGCTTCAATTTGCACTCCTTAAACCACTTCATTCATTCATTAGACAAACACCTCCAGCAGGGGATGAGAGCGAGCAAATGAGCTGCTGTGCTCATGAACTATGACCTTGGATTATGATTTCATGTTCAGAAAGACAAGGATGTGCACTGGTGTTTCTGTTGTATATGGGATTACTTTTGAGGAACTTTCATATGTCAGAGTTTAAGATAAATGATGTGACAAACAGTAATATGTTAAATGAACTGTACTAAATTCTTTTCCTATTGCTTTTAACCTACTGTAGATTTATATTTATCAAATTTATGGGCAACAGTTTGTTCAAAGATAAATGAACATTAAACATTAAAAAAGTCTTTATCTTTACAGAATAAAAAACTATAAAATAACAGCCTCATGCAAAGCATTCTGGGAACCAAAAATCGTCATCAACCTTTTTCTGTTATTTTTTTTTTGGTCACAGAAATTTGTAAAGATGAAGATAAACTGTTGCCAATAAATGAGATAAATATTAATCTACAGTAATTTAATACACCATCTCTCTCTCTCTCTCTCTCTCTCTCTCTCTCTCTCTCTCTCTCTCTCTCTCTCTCTCTCTCTCTCTCTCTCTCTCTCTCTCTCTCTCTCTCTCTCTCTCTCTCTCTCTCTCTCTCTCTCTCTCTCTCTCGCTCTCTCTCTCTCTCTCACTCTCTCATTCAGGCTCTGCTGATGACTCATCGGCCGGCCTTATTAAGGACACAGAGACACTCTGAGCACTTGCGCTCAGCCCTACGCCATGCTAATTATTTTATTGCACATACCTCCATTATGAAATAGAGGGGAAGAGTTTTATACAGCAAACATTGAATATGATAACCCGGAGAGAAAAGTGGGCTTGGGACTGGGGTTCAGTAACGAATTGCTTTCTAAATTCTTTGCATGGCAATGAGAATGTAAATGTGGTTTTGGCATATTATTTTCTATTGAAATTTGAAATGTTTCAATCAACGTAAGTTTGTACTATATGTGTGTATTATGTGTAACAAAGAAAAAATATATTCTTATTTAAGTTACAGATAAAAACGTGTATCGATTCACTGTTCATTAAAAGGAAAGACAGAGAGCTGTTTTGATATTTTAGGGTAGGTCTGTTTATTAAAGTCAATTTATGTATATTTACATACCTTAAAGCTATTTGTTGGCCAAGCTGGGAAAAAATACAGTTAATTAAAAGTACATTTATTAATGTTCACAACAAAATCAGCCATTAACAATCTATTACAGGTTATAAAGCTGCATTTAGACAATTAAACATTGAAAGACAATATATATTTTTAAATAATTTTAAAGAATTAAAAACTGAACTACAAATAGCTTTGAAATTACATAAAAATGGGAAAGTTAACTTTAAGCTGTCAAGTATTTTAATTTTTGCTTAATTATTTTTTACAATTAGGGAGTATATTATTAATTTTGATACATAACCAGTTTTTTCAAAAGGCATATCCACCAACACTTCAGCTTTCTAACAGTTCATGATATTTATCGGAATTTGTGTCATGCTGTTTATCCTCATCAGATGACCTTATCAAAAACTGAGAAGAGAAGAGACAGTGAGAAGCACATTACAGGCACAGCCATTTCTCTGTTACAGTACTGTTACCTGAGCCAGGCGAGATTGGCTCCCAGAATATACCACTGTGTTTTATGGCTGTCTGTGTGACCTCCAGTTTGTCACTGAACATGTAAGGTACTGGAGCCCCTCCATCCATCCATTCATCCCTCCATCCGTTCTGTTTCTGCTCTCTCGTCAGCCCTTCCAGTTTAATCTCTTAGATTTGGCAGGAGCTTAATGAGGCAGTGGGTGAGTCAGCCGCTCTGCTGCAGGAGGTGAGAATTACATTGAGAGAGAGAGAGAGAGAGAGAGAGAGAGAGAGAGAGAGAGAGAGAGAGAGAGAGAGAGAGAGAGAGAGAGAGAGAGAGAGGGATGAGGAGGTAAGAGAAAATAGGGGGAGAAATATTAAAAAGAAAAATGTCAATGGATAGACTGATAGAAGGTGCATGGTGAGTATGCCTTCACTTCCGCAGTGCTGCAGACACAGATGTAGTAAAGAAGAATTAAACAATACAGACTAAAAAACATGAAGAAAAGAGTTTCAAATAGAAAAGTTGACTTATATAACGTTCAGAAAGCAAATGCCTTTAATATTTCTATTGCAGTCCTTCAGCCATGATATTACGCCCTAATATCATCACAGAAAGTCTATAAATGGTAGATCAGAAGAGTGGAGGCAGAAGTGTGCCAACAGGCAGAAAGTGGCAAAATGTACAAACTCCTATCTGTGTAGTGTGAATAAATATATGCAGCATGAATTTATCAGGGAAAATCCTAAGGGATTTGTTTTCTTACGTATTTATCTGTGTGTGAGAGAAAGAAAGAGAGTGTGGATGAGAATGAGAGAGAAAGCGCCTGTGTGTGTGTTCTCATTACATTTTTCTTATGGCATGTTGAGCACCGTGAGAACAAGGTGAGGTATGCGGTTCATGCCCCGACACACGCGCCCTGTAAACATTAGTGTGAGGTATTGATATTGGGCTTAGAGAGAAAAAGAGAGGCGTGCGCCTGTGCTGGTCTGCACTGCCCTCGACTGTTCCTTTTCCTAACTACAGAAGAGCTATCACTGACTGAGGAATGTTTGATATGCATCGCCTCTGAAGTCCCCAGCTATGACACCTCTTCCATGACTGTGTTTGGGCAACGCTCTGGCAGCTCTGCAGTATACAGGAACACTTTGATTCATGCTTAACTTTCGAGAGTTTTTTTTCTTCTTGCTAATAAAATGTCTCTCGCCCAGTGCGTTGCTATTTTTAGTCGAGGATGGGAATTTGGATAACGCTTGTTGAGCTGCTTTCAGGTAAATCATCAACGTCGAGCCTTGCGGTAATGGTTAGTTTGCAGACAGAAGAATGTTCTCAGCTGCCACAGGACACTTTTGTCACCGTTTGTGAGGATCTATATCTTTCTGGTGAGATGGGACTACTACGTCATTTGGCTTATGGGCAACGTGGCCTTGAATAAGGTGGGGAAGATTGAAATGATGTCGAATGAAGCGGCACAGTCTCATAGAGGAAACATTGCTGTAGTGACTTTTATCCATGAGCCACTCAAACATCATTTTGGTGGCACTTCCTCCTCAACTAGGCGGATTCAAACACTGGCAATATTCAGAAAACAGAAGTATCACACGCAGATAAATGTACAGCTATGATTTATATCATCATTGATTAGATGAGCTTTTAATACGTACATTAAATAAATGATATCCATGCATATGCTTTAATGGGATTCTGTCATCATTTATTCACCCTCCCGACATTTCAAACCTGTATGACTTTCTTTCTTCTGCAGAACACAAAAGAAGATATTTTGAAGAATGTTGGTTACCGAACAGTGACAGTACCCATTTACTTGCACTGGTTTTGTGTCCGTACAAGAGAAGTACGAGATTGGTACAATTGCATGCTTCAAAACATCATGGTTTTAGCCTTACTCAGAAAGAAGTTAAATATGGGACTAGAGTAAGACTTGATGATGTCACTAGATAAGGCAGTTTACAATAAACATAATGGCACTCGTCACATATAATATTTAATGCATTGTGATATGTATTGTGCCAAATCTGGATTGACAACACAGTAGCAGAAATGATCACCAGAGGGCATATTATTGTTCAAAACATGACCGAACTGAGATCAAAAGTTGGCATCAGATCTGAGACCTCGACTGAATTCGGCATCAGAACCAACTCCCATCTGCTAAGCAGCTGAAACAAAGGAAATAGATCTCACAATCGTGCTCTCTTCAGATGAAAAAGTCTCACACCCAGCGAGGGCAGTGCAGATTCACGCTAGCACGAAGTGCAGGTAATTACAAGGAGGGAGCAGACCACCATCCTTGAGGGGTTACAGAAGTGCACTCCAAACTCACAGCAGCTGCCGGCTTTTATTGTCCAATCTGGATGGCCTCCGTTCCTCCGTGCCTTTCTCAGACACGTATATCTCTCCATCGAGACCCGTCTGTCACCGATTGAAAGACTGAAGGCCTTTGAAGGTTCTGACGTCAAATCAGGGCATCAGGCATCATCCTCTGGATTTGAGCTGTATAAGAATAATGCAGCAGCGGGTCATTGGATGACCTTCAAAAGAAGAGAGAGGCAGGAGAAAAAAATCCCTCTACTGACAATGTGAAATGCTTTTCTGTTAATGTAATGCGCTGCTATTTCTATGCATGTAGGGCGCTTGATGAGAATGTTCATAAAAGTCATTCAGAAATGTGCAAGGATGGTGCGAAGGGTAACAAATTGCAAATAATACATGATGACTCATTTCCGCAATCCCTCTTCTGAATGAAGGCTGTGTATTCAACAAGTCCATATATGCACTCAAGAACCTGGAGTACTCTGAGAGTGTGAAGTATACCCTGTAAAGTATAGAGGCATATTAAAGATGCGGCTTAGCGGGCACAACTCTGCAGTAAGGTGAAGCAAAAACAGTTGGCATCTGTATTTGGATTATGAATGATCTCTGTTTCATAAGGTCTGGCAAATACTGTATCTGCAATATTTTTTTGAGTTCTATTACAACTTGCTTTTCCATAATTGAGCAAAATTATTACACAGAATACATAATTCACAAAAATGGAATTTGCGTCAGTTTGAGTGATCTTACTCCCTTGCATCTAACACTTCTGCTGTTTATCTTTTGTTTCCACCAGTCAGTGCGTGTTTTTTTCTGTCAAATTTATGAAAAATGTTTGCATAACATTGTTTAACACTTGGTAAGTCATTTGTCAATTTATACAGCATGTTCAAACTACTACTCATTTTAAAAACATCAACATATTTCTCGGCAAGCCACTTGTCTGGATGAATTTGTCATTGGAAACACAGTGGCTTCGAACTGAAGTAGTCATTCACTAAGCATTTCAAAATAAACAAAGTTACCCGCATAGCTTTATTAATGATATCTCTGAAAAACTGTTTCAGTTGCCAAGTTCTCTTAATGCATGTGAATATCCCAAATTACTGGAAATGTTCTGCGTGGGTGTAAATTGGTGAGAGCCAGGACCACCCCTAAACAAATATGAGTCACAACACTGTCACAAGTACCGATTCTAACAGGGAAAAGCCCAATGTTCTGGCAGGGCCTCAAGTGCCATCAGCGCCATCACAATGAAAAGGTTTTGGTAGATAAAATGACCTGTTTTCTATTATGGTTTCATTTTCCAGGCTTACAGTAGGAGTCCATGTTCATTAAATCCATAAAGGGGCATGGAACAGTAGGTGGGTGTGGCTTTACTTACTGCAATGAAGAGGCTCAAGCTGTGACATGACTCAAAGTTCAGATCACCCACCCAAACCCAACACGGTAGCTCCATTTAAACAGCACGTCAACTTCTCTGCTGTATGCAATGTGATTCTTTGTCAGCACAGCATTGCTTGTTGAGCAAACTTCTCATGTGAACAAACCATTTCACAGCATTAGATCATTAACATTGTTTCTAAATGTGCTGCTCTGCCCACCAACTTGCTTATTCCACAGCCAACTTAATATTTAGCACTCATTCTTTACAGTTCTGTGTCTTTGTAATGCATTTATAAAGTGTCATACTTGTTTGGAATATAGTCTAAAACTCTGATTTCTGTGATATTGTACATTTCTTGCAATAAACCATAACATTTAATCAGCTAAATTACTTTTATGCATTTAGTTGAAAATAATTGAATAAATTAATTCCAGATGAGTTAAAGGGATGCACATTTAAAATGTTTGTTTTATTATTTGTTGCAATCAACAAACAATATTGTTGTCAAAATTATTTTGAAACATACAGATATTGTACTGCCGACAAACTTAACAATGGTGAGAAGAAAAAAACAAGAACAGACAAGTACACAAATCCACATAGACATCCACAGTCATATTTCTAATAATATCCATACCAACAAAATTAACATGTACAATTTAAATACAAGGGTTCAACCCGTTAAATGTCACAAAATGTTTGAAGAATATACATACAAAATTCACATTCCAAACTTAAATGGTTTTAATTAAAGTTGCCTTTAAAACAACAAAATGACCCAAAATATTTGAGACATTATTTTAGATCAGTTACATTAATTTATGGATAGTGTATTTTAGAGGCTTAGAACTTTATATATACAGATATTGATATACAGTTTGTCATGACGAGATTAGAAAGAATTTATTTGTACAATTTTCAAGTAAACTTAAGCATTCCACTGACATAACAGTGACAGTTAACAGGTTAAATAAAATACTTCAAACCAGAATTTCTTCAATAGTCTGCAAATATTTTATTAATAAATTGACATTTATTAATGGCATTTCATCACAATATTTTCTTTCTAATGAATCGCATTAAATTAACTCATTAAAACCAAAGCCATAAGAGTATATGCAGACTGCCTTTATTTACATAGTTAGTTGGTCCACACAAGTAGGTCTGTGTCAGAGAAAGTCATTAGTTTTAGAATAAGAGCCCGGAGCTGATCTCTTAAATGTAGTAATGCCCTATAGAACATTAATCAACATTCTGGTCTCAGTCCAGAACTCATGTACTTCCTCAATCTATGTTCCTGTCTCCCTCCTTCAAGCCCCATTACACAGAAGACTGACAGATGAGGCAAGGACAGACTGGGCTAATGAAAGCTTTCTTAAGCTGATGCTGGCTACACAAGGACGAATGAGAGTTTTATGGGAGGCTCTTTAGCACACAGTAGGCCTACATCACGCACAATAGAAGCCGCTTGCCTTGAGGGCAGCTAAACAGACATGGCTCATGCTGTTTAGACAGGCAACACTACATGTGTCAGCTGTCTACCATTAACACAGACATCTTTAACATGCACACCAATGCATTTACACATCCGGTGCAATGTCATGACATCAGAATTGTTGGTAGAGGGATTCACTGTAAAAAAGCTTGCAGGGGAAATAAAAAGCATGTTTATAAATAAGACAAAGATTATTGACTAAGAGATTGTGATCTTATTTTCACACAACAAAAGAGTTCATTGCTTTGTTTATTTGAAAAGAGAAGGGTGGTGTTGCTCTTTTTACTTGCCTTTATTTTGATAAACACAAAGAATTTTCCACAATCCTTTTGTCTAATGAGTTTGAAATTCCACTCCAGTCACATGGACAAGTTGGACAAATTAATAGCATATGATATAATATACATTTGGGGGACAACATAGTTGTTTGAATTAAACTCCAGCCTTGACTTAGACTTTTGTGAACAGTATGACTTTCAAGACGTTTTATGGTTTATGGTAATGTTTGACACGAAACAATTAACCCAGTGTTAGGAACATACCAAAGGCATGCTTCTAGTTTAATCCATTAGTCAAGCTCAATGGACACATGCTTCACACTAATAAAACTTCTAACTAGCTCAAATTTTCAAATAATATGTGAAAGAAGTAACACAAGCCTCCACACTCGACAAACAATGGGTTATTGTGAAGAGCTACATAAAATATACAGCCAAAACAAGGAGCAAGAGCAGACAGTTTCAGGTCATTTAATTGTGTGTAGTTATTATAATACTAAATTATTATTACCCCTGGTTTAATGGGGTGGGTCAGACTGCCATCCTGTTTCTGTTCAACTTTCTCCGAAGCAGGTTTTACCTGTTGCTATGACAACAACTTAGTGATGAGCTGTGAAGGAGCCGTGATAATCCAAAACCTCAATAACTAGATAACTAGATAACCTAGTAATCCACGTACTGTACTGAATGTGCAAGGATGATAGCAAAACTACTCTGTGTAGGGCAATAAATAAAGAATCTGTCAGTCAGATAAATTACCATTTTAAAGGAATAGTTTACCCAAATAAATTTTCTTTAGCCGAATACAATATGAGTAATTTAGAAAAATTGTAATGCATTGTACCATTGCAAAAAATAGCTTCTGCCATTACAGATGTAGTCTTCTCATTTATCTCTGTTTAAATTCTAACACAACCTAACCTGGCTTAATGCACTCAAAATAAAAATAGTTTTACTCAAAAATGTATTGTTTCTCAGAAGCATTATGGATTAAAATACATTTTTGGGTAAACTTCCTTTACCGATAAATTCTTATATAATACTGAGGTAAAGCTTCAGAATTGCAAATGTCAATGATCTTGGACATATTTCACTAACAACTTTAAGAAAAAGACTTTATCTACCGCAGCACAAAAAGAAAACATTGTCTTAAGATTATACTATCACTTGTACCCCAGGGAAGCCATCGAACGCCTTTATACACAAGAAAGAAAACAGCTCGAACCAATAGTCACTATAAAAAACTGTACTGGTGGAGTTGAAAGTACTGTACACAACCAAATCCATCACATCTAGAATTCCAAGGGCATTGTTGACTAATGGGACTAGAGAATGAAAACAGATGAGACAGTGAGAACTGTAAAAAACAAATGTAACAATACATGGCCAATCTTTGAACACTACAAGATTATTGCTGTTGACAGAAACAGCTGTGCGATGGCATTATTACCAATATTTTTAAATTACTTACAGATGGACCTAATACATGAAAGAAGTAGAAAGAAAAAATAGAACACAGACATTGGTCCCAAAAAAATCAATATAAAGTGCATAATGAAAATGGCCAAGTTGGCTTAAGTACAGTAATGTAATGACAATGGACTGAATTTTGGATAATGACAGACAGTTTTGGAAAGGATTAAAATGAGACAATCTGTCTCTCAAAAGTTAGTCTATATGGCACTGTTGAGCATTGCAAAAGCCCATTTTCCCCTGTCATGATGTACTGGTTTATAAAGCAATCCTGTGAAGTAATGCCAAAAGATCCTCAGGATCATAAAAATGATGAAACAATTTGAATGCATGTGAAATATCTCAAAAATATAAAGACACCAGTATAACGTTTTACCTAACACCCCAGATAACAGATTACATAATCAAAATGTGTTCATTTGGAAACCAGAATTCTACTCTCTTTTTAAATGCTCCTTCAGACAAATGATGAATGCAGGAGCTTGTTCGTGTAATGCTGTCAATCACATCTCAAGGGTAAATGAATAACTGCTTACCTCACTCTGACAACAATTCTTTCAGCTTCTCATACCTTCGCATTCATTTTATGACATCACTTATATCATGTATTATTATTTCTTCTCATATCTATTTCTTTCTTTAATCACATAGATCACGTGAGTCCAGAGGAGATCTCAGAGCTCAAGTCCCTCCGGTATGGACAGCACGCAAAATCTGTTTACCCATAAGTAAATCACGCTGGAGGATTACATGAACTAGTGAACTTATGAAAAGCATGAATACAATCTAACAACTTGTTACAGCAAGAATACAATGTTAGCAATTTTCCATGCTCCACAAGACCTTGTTTAGTAAAGCCTGCTTCCTGTTGGGAGAAGCAGCCATCACCATAAATGAGAAAAGATTTTGAAGGAGGGTAAATGCATCATATATCATTCTAATACAGAATCACAAAAACATATATACCTTTTGAAGTGAGTCACAAAGCACAACTAAACAAATACAGTATTTCAGAAAAAATTTTACTTAACTCAACAGGCTTTTTTTGAAAATAAAAAAATCAGCTCTGCTATTAAGAATTCATGTATTAGCATTGTTTTCTGTTTGTTACTCATTATTTGATTCCAATATACCACTGATAATACTAGTATATGAGGATTGTTATTATGTTCTTGTTATAGTTTACTGATACTTGTTGCATCAAAACCCAGTTCAGCATGAGTACTTTCTTATATTTCAGCCAACAGAAATAAAAAACTGACATGTGTGGTAGGCTATACCTTTTTTTAGCAGGTGCACATATGCTGCTGTGTTATTTACATCTTTAATTAACATTACCTGCAGATAATGTTGACCTCAAGAACAGAAGTTATTTGCGAACTTCAGACAACCTCTCCAGGTTTTTAGTGACTCTTAATGCATGTTACATTGTTACGTCAGTGACGTTCACAAAATTCACAAAAGAAGGAAACACCACAACAATGTGCCATCCTGCTTTAGCTTTATTTGTTCCTTTTTTCAGTGACAGAGCAAAAACAGTAAGCAACAGTACATATTGTATGTCTAAAATCTAAATTACTCGATGACAGTTACATAAACACAACTTCACACTCATAATTGCATTTTTCTGAACATATAGCTGGAACAACGGCACATTTGCGATTGCTCATATAGCACATAGACAGACATGATGGCTGAGATTGTGTAAACGCTCCTTTACAGTTTTCAAAACTCCACCCATTATCACTTTGTCCAATTTTAACTTTCAGTGGCTGTGTCCTTTTTTTAGAGAAGGGCATGAAGCATGATTGACAGCTGCTGCAAAGCTGCGCCTGGGGAAACGTTGCTCACTTTTGCATTTGAATCCTGGTAGACTTCGCAGAAGGTGGGTATAATAATGCCGAAAGAAATCAATTCTGTCAATCAAAAATGTCTTGAATTAGGCTTGAATTCAGTTTTCGGTGAGGTCTCTATGTCATCTGCTTCACCGTTCAACATTAATTAGGGTCTTGAGCAGGCTCACAATTGGATTATTACCATTTCTCCAATAATATGGCTGGGATGCTGCTACACTGTTGGCTCGTTGATGCTATGATGTCTTAAAGTACTCTCACAGACCTGGGATTTCACCTTAAGCCCCCCAAGGGTTTCTAGAATGAAATCCACTTAAGTGTCCTTGGCCTTGTTGCCATAGTTACCAGGTAGCTAGAAAGTGATGAATGATACATGATGTAGATGTAGGTGAGGTAAAAAAAATCTAAACTGCCCTTTTCACCTTATAAGCATAATATCTTAATATTTTACTAGACTTTGAAGCAATGTAAGTTCTGCAAACCAAATCATCTGTTCATATTAGCATATGAGTATTAGTTAGAAGAAACAAAAACTCATCAAAGCATCAGAAAAAGGAGTCTTGTGTCCCAGCCAATCAGTGTAAAGAATCTCTGAGCAGGTCGATGTGGTTCTGATGTTATCGCAAAGTTTTTTTTCCATTCCTCTAAATCCTGTTGCTTGTGTTGTCCTCTACTAATTGTTTTATGTAAAGGTTCTCTTATCTCTTAGTGCCACAATTTTGTCTCTCTCTTTCCTACACACACAGACGCAGGTCATTTGCACTTGCCAGTTAACAAGCATAATTTCCTTGTTTAGGGTCAGGGACTATCTTTGCCTTCAATTTGAGCCAATCGATATTTCACCAAGTGGCTTAATCTTATCTTGTTAATGCGGTAATGAGGCTAACATGGGTTAAGGTTCTCAGACAATACAGGTCCGGTTGTTGATAGGTTGGGGTGGGATGTGGGTTTTGTCTAATATCTATTGATTATGTGTAATTCTGCAGCTAGGTTTTGATAGTTAAAAATGACCGCCTTATGTTCACATCCTGCCAACATACTGTACAGACAAACATACACAAACACAATAATGCATTAAAGAGTATTTTAGATGTATGCATTTGAACAAACACACACACAGTGTGTTTTGTTCATCAGTTTCCCTTGTGTGGCTGGTCCCACAATGTAGGTGGTTTCAGGATTAACTATTTGTGCCCAGATTGGAGGCTACACCTGTACACACACACACACACACACACACACACACACACACACACGTGCGCACACACACACACGCGCGCACACACACACACACACACACACAACCAAACTTATGACTCAAACCCACCTTACACTCACACAGTAAAAGTAATAGCTTGAGAAGTTAGTCTTTAGTGCCAACTAGTGGTTGCCTATGTGATTGCAGTTTGCTCATTTCAGTCTTAAAGTGATAGTTCACCCAAAAATGAAAATTCTGTAAACATTTGCTCAGCCTCATGTAATTTCATACCTGTATAAATAAATCTAAATCAAGATATTTGGAAGAATGTTAGCAATTTTCAGTTCTGGGACATCATTGACTACCATAGTAGGAAAACTTAAATGGTAGTCAAAGGTGCACCAGAACTGTTTTTTTCTAAATTCTTCAAAATATCTCATTTTCTGTACACTATACAATATTTTTTCCTACTATTGTAGTGGATGATGTCCCAAAACTAAAAATTAACATTCTTACAAATATATTTCTTTGTGTTTAACAGAACAAAGAAATATTGTATACAGGTTTGAAACAACCTGAGGGTGAGTAAATGATGACAGAATTTCCATTTATGGGTGAACTATGCCTTCAAGTAAATGATAAAGGAACCTGTGCACAAAAGAACTGAAAAGAGACTAAAGACAAACCAATGTTTAATTTCTATATATTTTTAATCAAATTATTTTCACAATTCTTACTTTAATTTCAAATTTTTTATCAATAAACATAATAGTCAAAACACTAAACAGTGATCAATTCTCTGGAATGCCATGATATAATGTCTAAACAAGCAACATTTTCTTTTTAACAG
Organism: Oreonectes daqikongensis; assembly: GCA_026939265.1. NCBI lineage: Eukaryota > Metazoa > Chordata > Actinopteri > Cypriniformes > Nemacheilidae > Oreonectes > Oreonectes daqikongensis. The sequence continues at coordinate 897,969 of JAOTQM010000074.1, forward strand.
GAATGAAAGTGCAGTTTGTTGCCGTTTACACCATTTGTCATGTTGTAGCTTTGAGCACAAAAAATTAATGTTATGTAGTGAATAATTACACTGTGAATAAATGACACTGTTAATATGGACCTTCTTTGGAGGGAGGCTACTGCTTCCATAATTAACTGCTACAGTGAGCACAGAGACAGCTGGTGACAGCAGCTTGGCTTGGTTTACAATGCTTTAGTCAGTGTTGTGTTGTTTGTTCATCGTGTTTGCTTGTTTGTCATATGTGTGCTTGTTTTTTAATTTGTGTAGGAAGCATTGCCTAAATTCAAATGAGATTTGTAATGTACCTTGTAACTTGGTAAATCATCTTTGTTTGTTTGGTGTGCAAACCTAACTAGTAGGACATTTAGACTGCGTGCGTGCGTGCGCGTGTGTAACAAAATACAAGGCTGATGGTTGCAGTCAGAGGTCTTTCTTTTTGTCCCATTTGGCTAGTCTCATGTAGCCAGACCTTCAGACTGACGGCTAAAGGTCTGGAATTCATGCCAGCTTTCATTGGCACCACCCCACTATACATCCCATCTCTGCAGCTGTTGTTAACTCCATTCGTAAATATAAGTGTCTCACATATGGCTATTCTTCATTATCATCATCTCTCACTCTCTCTCATGGTCTCTCTCTTTCTCTCAGTGAGGTGCATTTTGGGAATGTTTTGAGTGTTACACAGACCATTTTAAAACAGGAATGACATTTGTTCTTAAGGGGGATATGCCGTGCTTGTTTAACAGCTGTTTACTGGATGGAAAATGGATGTTTACTCATACAGCAACAATGATAAATGGTGTCCTATTAACCATTGTAAAAGACAAGCCTAATTCAAAGCAGTATTTGTCTGTGATTTTTGTTACCAGTATTTTTCCGTCATATATGCCTAGAAGCAAGTTCAGAGCGAGTGAAGGCTCAGAGAGGCTTCAGAGAAAGTTTGCATTCTTTTGAGTATTGGTGTATTGGTATATTGGTCATAAGAGGTTCTTGTACATGCACAGGAAATAAATAGATGAGAACCAGGGTCAAGAGGAACAGAGGGAAAGAACGGCTGGATTTCAAAAAGAAAGAGAAGAGGCTGAGGCATGAGATGCTTGCTAGGCCCAATAGATACTCTCATTGCATATGGGAACAAATTGAAATGGTCATAAGAAGTGAAAATGTGAATGTAAAATATGAAACTGTCAACAGTGGCTGCTGAAACTCTGGTGATTTCTAGCAGAAATAAAGAAATAAAGAAATTCAGCAAATGAAGAATGTTGGTCCAATGTTGTTATCAAAATATTCTGTATTTATTTGAAAGATGATTGTTTAGTATGTGCAATTATAAAATGTTACAATATGATGCATGAGATGCATAAAAGCATGTGAAATGCATGAAAGAACTATAGCCTATCAGGTAGATTTTTTTAATTTAAGGAACATATTGTCTTTGTTATCTGCAATGTTTTTTTTCTCATTTTCCTGCCTCAGGTATAGATCTTTTATGTACATGAATAAGTAAATGAAAAGAATGACTCAAAGATTTGTTTTTTACAACAAATCCTCTGTGATTAATAAGCTAGTTGGAGTGTGATTCGCTTAAAGGGGCAATTTACCAAAAAATAAAAATTCTGTCATCATTTACTCATTCATCATTTGTTCCAAATCTGTATCCATTTCTTTGTTCTGATGATCACAGAGAAAGATATTTGGAAGAATGCTTGTAACAAAACAGTTCTTTGCCCCCATTAAATACCATAGGAATTAATAAATTACTTTATATTATTTTTCTGTTGAACAAAAAAAGAGATATTTTAGACAATATTTTTAGATATTATGATGAATGTAGGACAGTAAAAAGTTCTGGGGCACTTTTGACTACCATTGTCATTTTTCCTACTATGGTTTTCAACGGAGGCAAAGCACTGTTAGGTCACAAGCATTCATCCAAATATCTTTCTGTGTTTAACCAAACAGAGAAATTTAAAGAGGTTTGGAGCAACTAAAGAGTAATTCATGACAGAATTTTTTTGGGTGAACCATTCCTTTAATGGCCATAATAGAGCTGGCTTGAGTTTGTTCAAGATGTGACTATTACAGTTACTGTGATTTATATTGTATGTTAACTAGGACTCTCAAATGATTTATCGCAATTAATCACATCCAGAATAAAAGTTTGTGTTTACATAATATATATCTGTGTACTGTGCATATTACTTTTGTATTCATAAAAACATATACACACATGCATATATTTAAGTAAAATATTAAAATTAATACATATTTCAATTACAGGTAAATCTAAATATTTCCTGAATATATATAGGCCTAAATGTATGTGTATGTTTTTATGAATACAAAATTAATATGCACATTACACAGACATACATTATGTAAACACAAACTGTTATTCTGAATGCAGTTACTCGCGATTAATCGTTTGACAGCCCTAATGTTAACCTTTTTGGTTCACAAATGCTGCTTATAGGTTTAGGAGTAGTTTCATCTAGTTCCCTCCCTGCTTTATTAAGCTCAGACTGTGCTGTTAAGGTAACAAGTCTAAGCACTCATATTCAGAGATTAATAATACAGACATGCCCTGTATTCAGGTCAGCTTAACCTGCAGAAGAAGGGTTTGATAACCAGTTATCTTGGCCGCCTCCTCATTGTGCCATTAAATGGATTTTAAAATAAAAAAATGATATGTAGTTGACTTACACAGGTCAGGTCAACAAACCTCAATGGACAGACAAAAGTTGTTTCATGTGCATAAGCTCTTACAACAACAGCCTTAAAGATCCTAAAGGTTAAAGAGCAGTCTGTAGTCTGTAGTAGGTAGAAGCCGACCTAAGTGTTTTGTGTTGTGTAAAATAAGGAATGGTGTCAGTCATGAAACAAGACCTAAAACTGGGGAGTCAGCAGCGGAATAGAAAAACACAGGAAGCTAAATAGGGGAAATCTAATGAAATGTAAAGAGGGAACCCGTGTGAGGAGTAAAGAGTAACGAGCGGGGTAACAAGGGGCATTCAAACAGACTGCTTTAAAAAAACATTGCAATCGACAATCAGATAAGAATGTATTACGTATTATGACAGCCATTTTTTATGTTGCTGTCAAAAATAGGTTCCCCTGTGTTCAATGAGAAATAAAAGAAAGGGAGATAGGACTCAAACCAACAACAAACACATTAAATATTGCCTGCTTGGACTTGAAGCTATTCAAGGCTAAATTTGACCAATTATAGCAGAGGGAAGGGTATCTGACAGCTGAGAATTTGCTGTCAGATATCGTTTCCCCTACTTTCCATGGGATAGAAAGTTCATACTAGTCTCAAATCCACACTGCTGATATTTACCACAACAAGAAAAGGTTAATAATTTATAATGTATATGTATTTTATTCATTTATTTAGTTAACAGGGGGACATTGTACATTAATAAACATTACTGTAAATGTACCAGAATTAGCAGGAGCTATTTTTCATCTGTAGTCCTCAACAAAGTACATAAGAAGTAGCAGTTAAAATGTGGGAGAAAATAAAGTGATACCAGATACAAAATAGCCTGAAAATACATAAGCATTTCAATGTTGAGTAATTAACCATTTCTTTAACTGAGTTCTAAATAATTCATATGACTCCAACTCACTTATAGATGTTGAAATAGTCTTAATTTGAAGGCTTTCTTTAAATCAAGGAACACTGCTCACGTGCAGCTTTAATGGTTAAATTTACTCTTGCTAAGGGGTACAATACAATCACCTCTTAGTGCACTTCTAGTGGAGTGAGAAGCTGTTGTTCTAATACTAACAAATATACTAAGAGGAGGAGACATTAAACCATGGACAATTTTATACATCAGGCACACATTTACATATTTAAGCATATTTTCCTAAGCAGATTATATTTATTTAAAATGAACTGGTTTCATATCAAGAACTTTAGGTGTACGTTTGTATACTCTAATGGCTGCAGAGTCCATGAACTCGCCTGAGACCAGGTTATTAAACAATACATAATGGAAGAAATTACCATAGCGTGCATATTCACACTACTGACATTCAACACATAAAGAAGTAGGCTCTCAGAGGTTTAGCCTAGTCACTAAATTCTCAATCAAAGCAGAAGAACGAACTCTGATAAAGGTGTTCCCTGTGTTCATGAGAAAAAAAGGAAGGGATTATTATTTAATATAATTTTAGTACTATTGCATATTATATTTATTTGTTTATTTATATATTTGTTTTCTTTTGATGTTGATACATTTGTATAGTATGAGTAATAACAATTTTAACCAAAAGAAACAAGATAAATACAAGGGATTTTAAAAAGTCGGTATTTTTCCCTCTTCTCCTACCTTTCTTTCAGTCATGGTGCAGCAGGCAACATATTGTCATGGTATGGTTAATTAAGTAATGGTCTCCTGTGTGGCGAATCGTCGGGTGTGGGATGGGTGTTATGTGTTTGTGGAAAAGATGCAGACGGATGTGCTGTTTTAATGAATCTGTAGATGTGTGGTGGCGTCACAGCGTGGACTAACAGAGCCAATGGGATCAGCTCAGTGTGGCACAGTACTGACCTTGAAACTGGAATTAGTAGGATGACGCACAGGCCACAGGTGTGGGAAAAGTATGACAGAACGAGGAATAGAGCTAGAGAGAGAAAAAAGGACAAAACAGGAAATGAAATCAGCCATTGACTTAATGAACATGAACACATGTTGTGTTTTTATACATAGATATGTTTGACGTGTGTGTGTGTGTGTGTGTGTGTGTGTGTGTGTGTGTGTGTGTGTGTGTGTGTGTGTGTGTGTTGTTGTGTGGCAGGTTTAGTTGGTTTAATAGATTTTATATGCATGTCATTTCTTTCTATCTATGTGTCCTTCATGGACTGGATGTGAGACAGAGGAGGGGCAGAGAAAGAGCAAGAGGGAAGATAGAGCTATGAGTCTACATCTGAAATACATCTTTGAAATACATTTTTAGGCATGCAAATAACTTGCAATTATTAAATTACTAATGAATTAGGACATGATGGAGTACTGTGTGTGGGTATTTACTTTTTTATGCAAAAAAAAATAGTGTTTAGGTTAAAGTTTTTGGTCAACTATTTTTTCTGTATAACATATGAAATATATTACATTTAAAAGATTTAAATATACCAAAGGCATATAAGGTAAATAATTATTAAATGAAATATATATGACATCTACAGTGATCTACTAAATTCGAAATGCTATTCAAAATAGATAGATATATGTCATGGTTCTGCCCGATCTCGTCTTGTAAATTCCTAGAGCCTTGTGGGCAGGGCCATGACAGTGCCATGTCTCCGTGTTTGTTACTCGTGGAAGCGCGTGTCCTGGGCGTGGTGCGCCCGTGTCACGCGCTCTCCGGTCTTGCGTCATGACCACGCCCCCCGGATACTTCCGCGATCCTGCCCTTCCCGTTTATGTCTTGTTTTCATGATCTAGTGGGCAGGATTGCGTCAGTATCTTGTCTTTGTGTTTACGTTCTGTGGGGAGACACGCGGCTCGGGCGCTTCCGCCTTTTGCCGCGTGTTTTCATGTCGCGCGTCTAAGCCCCGCCCCCTCGTTCTCCGGTAATTTTCCCTGTTAATGTTTCAGATGATTCACACCTGCACCCTGTGTCATTATCCCTTGTTTGTTCCCCTATTTAAAGCCCTCGTGTTCATTGTCCTGTGCTGGTTCGTTTTGAAAAGTTCGTGACGTGTTTGTAAAAGTTTCGTAAGTTCCCCATGTGTTTTGCCCTGCTAGTCTTTGCTGTGTTTTTTATTGCCCCCTTGCGGGAAGTCTTTTGTTTACGGTTTTACCTTGTGTTTTCTGTCCTTGTTATTTAGTTCTGTTTTCCCCCATCGTGGGTTCTTTATTTCAGTTTTTTTGTAATAAAAGTCCTTTCTGTTACCCCCACCGTTGCCTGCATCTGGGTCCTCTGTCCTCAGCATGACGGATATAAATGATTGAATATTATATAAGAAGTAGATGTACACTATATTAATGTATATTCAAATCCAGCCTCATTTATATAGAAATGAAATGGTTTATTTAAATGTGTATGCAGATCTTTTGATTGTAGCTATAATTAATATTTTCTTTCTATTAATTGTTTAAATATAGGCAATATAATATAAGTTTTGATGGAAGACTTTTTTGGTCTAGCTATGAAGACACATTTTGCGTGAATGGGGATATTTAGCAGACCCGATGCACCTGCTGCCAATGGTTAACATATTTGATGGTTTTCCATCTGCAACTATATCTGATTCTTCCTTTCTGCATGTAATGCATGCATTCTTGAAGCACTTTTATATGTTTGTTTTGTGGTTTTTCATTCATCTTTTGTTTTGTCATGCCGAACAACATCAGGATAAACTCTTTGTTTTCTCTGAATTATAGGCTCTGGATCTGAGAGAGTTTGAAAACAATCCCCTCCCCCAGCATTCACAACATTCTCCAGCTATCTATCAATAGATGAGTCACCAAACCTGCACAGACACAGAGGGAGGCTGTAGAGAGAGTGAGAAAGTGTGTGTTTGAGAGTTAGATAGACAAAGTGAGAGATAGATGGCAGATTGAGAGGAACTGGACGCATGGAATGGCAGCAGAGAAAAAGAGGAGCAATATAAAACAGCCTAAAAGAGAGAACGCTATAATGAAGATCCAATTTCTCCTTCACTTTCTCAACTCCTTGCTCTTTCTTTTTGTATCCGTTTCTCCATCTCTTACTTTCTCTGAGCACTGATCAGACTGTACCAGAAGAGAAGTCTTGGCTCCATGCAGCAGAGCTGTTCAACAAGCAAAGAAGTTTGCTCAGTTTAATTCAACAGGTTTCTAAGCTTGGCCTCTCTGAGTCATTCTCCATCTTTCTCTGCATCTTTCGTGTCTTATGCTTACACTTGTTTTCACTTCCAGGCGCAGTGCATCAATCATGTATTAAAAGGTTATCTTTCTTGCAAATGTATTTAACTTTGAACCAAAAAATTTTTTCATTACATATGTAGAATATTTTAAAATGTTAGTCCTCATAACATTGCTTTTTTATTTAAGTTGTTCTATTGTATATGCAAGCACTAATATAGTTAAAGGTGGGGTAAGCGATTTCTAAAAACTGTTGTTGTTATTTGAAATCGACAACAAAACACACCCTTTCCTGCATTACTCCGCCCTCAAACGTGCTGTGCAACGCATGCGTGAAATGCTTAGCTTTATAGCTTAGACCATGCAAATAATAATGTAAATGAATAAAATAAGAGAAGATGACACGAGTTTAAACAAGCAGCACACTGGTTCCAGATAAACAATGACGCTCAAAACTGCTTCGTTACACAGCTAATATTACAACAACAACGTACACTCTTAAAAATAAAGGTGCCTAAAAAGTTCTTTACAGCGATGCTATAGAAGAACCATTCAGTCAAAGGTTGTTTAAAGAATCATCTCTTTTTTACCTTTTTATAATCTGAAGAACCTGTTTTTGCCACAAAGAACATTTTGTGAAACAGAAAGGTTCTTTAGATGTTAAAGGTTCTTTATGGAACCATTTAGACAAAAAATTTGACATCATGTAGACATCATGAAACACCTTTATTTTTAAGAGTGTATCTTGGTTCTGACAACAGCAAAACCTATATTACTCTCATACTGATCCGAATCAAAGCAACCTCCTCTGGGGTGATTTTTAGACAAGCTTTCTTTCCAACGTCTCTCCGCTGGAGAGTCTTTACAATATTAGCGTGGCTCCTAGCTCCTGCCTGACTTTTATCCTTCTTTTTATACTTAAAATCCACAGACTTTTTACTTTTATGTAATAAATAAAACATCGCTCTTTCTACAGTCTTCTAGAGCCCGCTGATTGACTACACGTTTGTTTGAGTACTCGGCCCGACTCGGTTTTTGAAAAAGTACTAACCCCACCTTTAACAAAAGCTGTGCTTAAAATGTACTTGAAATTTTGCTCATGACTAGAGAAATTTTATACAAACACATATATATATATATATGTATGTATATCTAGCTCGAATGCACTGTATGTTGCTTTAAATGAAGACATGCACAAATGTAAACGACTAGTTGTGAAACAAGGAATTTTAATAAAGGCTTGTGGAACTGGAACTATGAGCCACATTCACAAGAGTTCATCATTTCTTAATGACTTCGAAATGTTAATTTACTCGAGTTCATCCAGTCAGTATAGCCAACGTCATTTGAAGCCTACACAAAGGTGCGTAATCATAACAGATTCATAATATCTCATAAATCACTAGCCTTTTACTAGCACACTAAATGAAAATAAGATTTCAGATGCACGTCAGGCAAGCTGCCACTGTGGCAGGGTTTCACTGCAGAAATGAGAGTGTCAGCAAGTCCCCACACACTTACACAAACACACACACTCACTCATTTAACGCAAACACACGTCGTGCTTGTTCCTTCGTGCTTGGTTTCTGACAGACTGCAGCCTTTTCAATACATTTTGGAAAAATGTTAGGCTACACATTAAATTGTGTTTATTATAGAAATTTCTACTATTATTTATATGCACTTTGCTATGATGTAACCACCACCACAATGCATGAATAAACAGATATCAGAACTGAAGTTGTGATGGAACTAATTTTGATTTCACGCGTGCACATAATGCACATAACAGGCTATACGCACATCATTCAGCATGCTTTGTTTACCTTAGGTTGACATTGTTATATACAGCCTTAATATAGCCTTGCACATCACTGGTGCAAATAGGTCCCAAATCTGTTACTAAAGAGCTAGATCAAACTTTCACAGACAAACAAAGGAAAACTGGTTTATATGAAGCCCGTAAAACACAAGGAATTGTTTTAAACTGACAGTGGATAAGTGATTCGTACTGAATTCTTGCCCAATCTTAGAAGGAAAAGATACATCAAAGGTGTTTTTAAGATGTGACAAATGTCTGGAAGGCACAAAACCAAAACAGAGCGGATAAGGTAATCCAACTACCAAGGAAAGATTGTGACAGGATAAGAGATACACAAGGTCACAATAACACAGTTACGCTTGTGTGCAATAAATGGATAACAAAAATGTACTGTATAGCCACGCTTTAATTACAATATGTAGACTTATAAATGCTTATTAAGTAGACCAGGCACTCAGAAGGTGTTGACAGTTGCATTAAGAACGTGATAAATGAAGTTTAGCAGCTTGGGATGGGAGTCAGTGTGAGAGCCAGTATGTACAGATGGTCAACCCAAAGGATGTAATCACTGTAAAATGTGCTATTTGAGTCATCATTTGAGCATATACAGTATATACTCTTGCAATCAGGTACAGAAATATTCATTTTAGATGGTGCGGTAATCTTTTAGTCTTATCATATCCGTTAAACAGTGACAGGCAGGAATGCACCATGGCAACTGAGAAGGTCGTAAGTCCCAATGAACCCTGGGAGCTTTAAGTGGCACTGCTGGAAGTAACACCACACGCGCCAATCGCCGAGCGGAGAGAGTAAACAACGAGACAGATGCAGTAAATGAGATTCTTTACTGCCTTCTTTTTCCAACACAGAGAAAACCGAATGAACTGAGAATTACAATCTCGCAGCGACTGTTAAAGGTTAGACTTTCAATAATATTCATACATTTCGCTGATGCTTCACATCAAAAGCCGCAGAGACTATTGCACATCAGATTTATGTTCTGTTTGCTTTTGTGTATCCTCTCAATAAGATATATAAACCACATTTCTCACAAACCCAAATTACCATTCCAGCAGTGTGGTAGAACATAATGTATAGAACTAGTCTTTGTATTATCTCTGTATTTTTTACCCCTCTGTGTGTGTTGTGAATGGAAGCGGAGTGAGTGTGGTAAAGAGAGAGAGAAAGAAATATAAAGCATTTGGAAGGTGAGTCATGCTAAAACTCAATAGCCTTACAGGAGTACAGCGCAGTGGGTGAGAATGACGTGCAGACTCTATTCTAGAATCGACTGTGGCCATGAAAATAACATTCCAGGGTCCCTGACTAACCTGGTTCTCAGTTTTTTAAGCAACACACCTTAAAGTGATAAATTGTCGACTTTAGATGAAGATGTCTGGTTTTCATACATTGGGAAGCATGCTCTCTCTCTGCAGCATTGTACATCTGCTCTTAAATGCTTCAGTTTGGCCCAGTAGGCCCAGAAACGTCATTGAAGAGAACTTAAACTTTTTCTCTGTTAACACGTTTTAGAATGTGTTACACATTTGCAATCGACTTGGTAATTGGCCATGAATGAGTCTGTTCTGTGTGCATTTATGAGCAGGATTTGACCTTAACATCTCATCCTTCCACCGGTTTGTAGCGATGATTACTGAGATATGAGGAAATTGCAAATGCACAACACTGACATATGAAGCGATTTGTGACACTGTAATATAGGCAAGTGAAAAGAAATCTGATGGAGATAGAATATGAAATTCACAATCATTCAGAACCATTAAAGATGTGTCATGCTGTTGCTCCTAATAGGTTATGACTATATGATAGACCAAACATCATTTTTTTCCCCAGATTTGTGACATGCTGAGTGTTCAGCGAACGTTCTCTACTTAAGCCTGTTAAAATGAGACACTCGCTGGTGGCTTTGTGCAGCCGTTGACTCAGTTTCAGGTAGTGATAGCTACATGATAGATACCAATTAACTGCTTCACAGGGTCTTGTTAGCCTGTGTCTGCTGTCCAGCATTAAAGTTCTGACACAATTCTCACACAGCAGGCCATGTGTGCCTAGAAAGACAAGCAAAAGTGAGAAAAAGAAGAAGGCTTATGTGGCTTTTACACAGTATGCGGCACCTAAACTTACACCAAACCAAGACCAAGGGGTGTCGAGACCAAGACAAGTCCAAGACTTTGAGAGGCTGATACCAAGACAAGACCAAAACCCAGGAAGGCTGAGACCAAGTCAAGACCAAGACCAGTATTCCTAAAATTCATCTAAAAGATCCACATAACACTAAAAAGTCATAATTGCAGAATCATGCGTTATTTAGTAGCAAAATAGCTGTATATTGCTCATAAATGCACAAACGTTCTGATTTTTGAGACTAGCCAAAACTAGAACATTTTTTTTTGTAATTGTGTCATATGACATGATTTAAAACATTTATAACTTGTGGTTATTGGGGAAATACAATGTGTTTATAGGTTTTAAGGAGGAAAGAATCATTATTTTTTACATACCGTACATTATTGTAGCTCCTCTATGTTCCGCCTTTCTGACTGAGATGCGTAGATCTCATAGCTCTGGAAAGCAAAATGTTTTCTGATTGGCCAGTTGAGCAGTGTGCACTGATTGGTCAGTTGAGCAGTGTGCTTTGATTGGCCAGTTGAGCAGTGTGCTTTGATTGGCCAGTTGAGCAGTGTGCACTGATTGGCCAGTTGAGCAGTGTGCTTTGATTGGCCAGTTGAGCAGTGTGCTTTGATTGGCCAGTTGAGCAGTGTTCTTTGATTGGCCAGTTGAGCAGTGTGCACTGATTGGCCAGTTGAGCAGTGTACTTTGATTGGCCAGTTGAGCAGTGTGCTTTGATTGGCCAGTTGAGCAGTGTTCACTGATTGGCCAGTTGAGCAGTGTACTTTGATTGGCCAGTTGAGCAGTGTGCACTGATTGGCCAGTTGAGCAGTGTACTTTGATTGGCCAGTTGAGCAGTGTGCTTTGATTGGCCAGTTGAGCAGTGTTCACTGATTGGCCAGTTGAGCAGTGTGCTTTGATTGGCCAGTTGAGCAGTGTGCTTTGATTGGCCAGTTGAGCAGTGTGCTCTGATTGGCCAGTTGAGCAGTGTACTTTGATTGGCCAGTTGAGCAGTGTGCACTGATTGGCCAGTTGAGCAGTGTACTTTGATTGGCCAGTTGAGCAGTGTGCTTTGATTGGCCAGTTGAGCAGTGTTCACTGATTGGCCAGTTGAGCAGTGTGCTTTGATTGGCCAGTTGAGCATTGTGCTTTGATTGGCCAGTTGAGCAGTGTGTTATGATTGGCTGAATACCTCAAGCGTGAGGCGGAAATGTTACACCCCTTACCATAACCGCAAACGTCCAGGACGAGATGATTGTCAGTTTATCTCTCCTCTCACTCAGAGATGTTTCGTGTCATAACAGTTGCTAATAACGCTAACAACAACAGTGTCAGATTTAATAATGAAACGAGCGAATTAAAAGCACATATGCAAGGGCAGTGGAGGCCAAACAGTGTGTGAAAGCTCACAGCGCGCAACTCTCATGGCGGAACAATGGTCAGTTCGCCTCGCAACCCACACGGAGTGGATTCGCGTAGGACCAGTTATAATAAATATGTAAATAAGGATAAAAAGTAAAACCAGTATCAGGTTTACCGTCAAATGAAACATACATTTGGGCGGCGTCTACAATGGTCTTGAGACCCATTTCTCAAGACGGTCTCGAGTACTACAACACTAGTCTGCAGTTGTTTTTACAGGCTAAACCCCAACCAGACAACCAAAGGGACCTCCAATTTAAAAAGCTGGATATTCTTATAATAAATTTCATTAAAATGCTTGCTAGCATTATAAAATCGTATAAAACAAATAGGCAACACCAGAATTCTGATTATATAAACCATGCTCAAAGCTGTTGTAAAATGACTACAATACATGCACTACTGACATCTGTAATGTGGCAAGTTTCCAGGTTGCTTAGCAACCGCAAATAGCCTAGGTAGGTGGGTGAACTATGCCCGGTGGATGGATGAATTATTTAGATATTGATTAATTGACAAATTAAACTGCTGGTTATTAAATACTGGTGTTGCCACCATTTTAAAGGCATTAACCCATGACCTCTTAAGACTTATTGTTTTTCAATAAGTGCTTCAGTTTTTAGTTAATGCATATTACGGAAATTATAAATGTGAGTAAATTAAAATATCTTCATGTAGCTTTTCTGTTGAGCCCCTGAAGTTAAAGCAAAGCCGGATATTTTACGTATTATATTTGCATTCGGGTTGGTGTGACAGTGAGAATTTGTTGCAATATTGTTTAACTGTACAATTAATAGTTTACAATGTAGCGTCCTGTCAATAGTAGTCTTTAGAAATAACCTTACTTTAACTTTACTACTCTGTTCATTAAAGAATCACGTTCCTATTTTGGTGGCCAAAGCGTGTCTACAATATAATAATAACTTGAAATATTATTTTTTCCCCTTTTTTTGTTATAAATAAATATAGTACACTAAAGTAAACACATTTACATGCATTTTTTTCTTCAATTCAGTAAAAGTGTTACTACAGTACATTTTCAAAAAACTGTCAAAACAGTGATGTAAAGAAATGTAACTTCTTCATCATTAAATCTGTTTATGTTGGTTCAGTTCTGACTTTCCAAAGATGCCAAAAAAAGCTTATATGTGAATTGGGAAGAAGCAATGTCTTGCTCGGGTCAGAAAAAGACTGAAGACTGAAGTGTGTTTGTACATGTGTGTACATGTGTGCAAGACTGTGTGTGGATGTTGTATAGGCCAACCTATTCATTTTTATGTGTGTTCGACCTCCATTGTGTCAGGTTTATTAATTTTTCTATGACTATGAGTGGCCACTTTTCTGCAACTCAGAAAAAAATCAAATCAGGTCTTTTCTGTGTGTTCAGGTGGCAAACTTGGGGAAAGTAGCTCAATCTTATGCTGCTCATATTAAGAAAACCATAAAAAAAATTGACCACAACAGAAGGTTAGGTTGTAAGTACTTTAATATATTATAAAGACCTTTTTTTTAAAAAGTCACATAGGCCAGATGCTCTGAAGATTTCACCGGTTCCACTTAGTACACAAGAGATAAAGTTCAACAGCTTGAGATGAAGGACCCAGACCACATCACAGAGCTCAGAGAGTCTGTTCGAGAGCCAGAATGTGCAGATGGTCAAAATGAAAGATGTAATCACAATAAGGACCCTGACCTGCAAGATAAACTCATCTCCCTCAGAAAGATATTCAACCACAAATTTCCCAAGGCTTTTAGCAGAAGAAAGTTTGCAGGTGGTTCTTTTAAGGACTCCAAAGGGAAGTTCTTCTTGTTTAGATATCCGTTACCCAAAACATGACCAGAGGGATAAGTACGTGGTGGGAGAGGCAGAGGACCTACACATCCTTGCACATGATCAGTACCATCCACACAGAGAACACATGGGGATATGCAGAGCTTCTTATTGCACACCTGGCTTATTTAACATGGATTGGCCCTCGGGACATTTACGATTACTACACCTGCACAAACAAGCCATATGGATGCTTGCCAAGACCCTCTAAGATGCAGCCTTGGAACTCAGTCCAGAATGAACTTGAGGAGGTCCACATCAGGCCACTTACATGCCCAGATATGCCCCCTCTCGACATAAAAGACGCAGTCGTGCCTGAGGCCCACTTTCACCACACCATCCTAATACCCTTTATTTACCTGTGCTCCTCTACCCCCACACTTAACATGCTGCTTCACACGCACGCTGCTAGCTTAGACTTGAACACAGATTTGGTGTGTTGGAAAAACTCATGTGTGTTTAAAATCCCATTGTTATTCTAATCTGCATTTGAACACCCTCCCAAACTCAGGAAAGTTTAGGATTGCTTGAGAAGATTTTCGTATTTACTTTGAACCCATAAAAGCCTAATATATACGTGCCACATATTTAAAAGGCCTATATTGTCAATAGAACAATATTTCGCTGCTATCCTTCTGAATGCACGTGTCTCCTTATTTTACTGTTTTATTGCTGTAAATCATTATTATTAGTCATTAGTAAATCATTAGTTTGTCACTGGGTTTTGCAAATCTATAACCAATTAAATTTATGTAAATAGTGCTTGTCAACTTTAACAACACAGTATTTAATCGTTTAAAAAGTACAGTTTTTTTCATTTCCTGAAAACAGCAAATTTTGACATCCGAGGTTTCGGAAAGACAGCAATGATATGTGATTTTTATATGAGTGATCATCTTGTTAGGTTTTACGAATGAGGAGTTCCAATGCAAAACCCTCTAAGTGTGTCTAACATGTTTTCTTGTAAATAAGCATTTTTTATTAAAATGTGTTTATTATTAATGTTAAGTTAAGTTTAATGGCAATGAAAAGGTTTTTAGTCAGTACTTAAAAATGCCTTATTTTCACAAATGTCACTTTAGGTATTAAGCTTCAAAACCCTCTAAGTGCATGCAGGTTTATTTGGCAAAAACCTCAATTTCTAAAAAAAAATCCACTTCTTTGGACAACAGAGTAAACAGTTGCAAAATCACTAAAGATGCAACTAAAAACTTTGCAAATAGTGAAAGTCAGAATGTAAATGATTATGAAATTATGAAACTGAAGCACACATTAAAGAGGGCGCTGTGATCAAAAATACATTGTATATGGGTCAAAATTATTGATTTTTTATGCCAAAAATCATTAAGATATTAAGTAAAGATCAAGTTCTATGAACATATTTTGTACATTTCCTACCGTAAATATATAAAAACTTTAACTTTAGTAGATGCAGCAAAATCGCTAACAAAAATGTCAGGAAACACGTCTACAAACTTCTCTCGCTGCTGCTGCTCTTTGGGAATTACCCACTCAAGTTTGATATCTATGTGAAGCTTAGAATTTCAGCTTTCAGGTCCATAATGTCATTACAGTGATAAGCAAGTATAGAGAGTTAAACAAAACTGTTTCTTCTTAGCAGCGGCCTGCTACAGCTCCTCTGATGGATAACTTTAAAGTTGATTTCGAAAATCGTCACTTATGACCCTTAATATCATTATCTCACTTTTTGATGAAGGTGGCGTTCAGAGGCTTTTGCATCTGAGCTCCTCAAATGTATTATTCTCTAAATCACACTCTTAAAAAAAGGGTGCTTGAAAAGGTTCTTTGATGCCATAGAAAAACCTTTTGGTTTCATAAAGAACCTTTTAAAAACATCTAAAGAACCTTTTCGTTTCACAAAAGGTTCTTTGTGGTGAAAAAAGGTTGTTCTATCTATGGCATCTTCAGATTATAAAAAGTAAGAAAGAGATGTGGAACCAAAAATGGTTCTTCTATGGGTTCGCTCTGAAGAACCTTTTAAGCACCTTTATTTTTAAGAGTGCAGGTCTGTGTAGTTTAAATATTTGTGTCAATGGAGAGTAAGAAAACAAACAGAAATGTAAGAAAGTATCTAAACAAGTTATAAATAATAGCCTACCTTTAAAGCATTTGGCAGACACTCATATTTAGATGTGCAGACGCAAAAGCAAAACAGATAATGAAAAGTGACAAGGTTAATATCATAAAGAAAATTCTTCACATTATTATATGCAACACAAAAGTTCAGTTATGGCGTTTTCAATGTTCTCTCACACTCAATTCAATTCAATGGATATGAGGGTTAAAAATAACTGTATCCACACCTACATAATCTGTTGCATTCCCAAAATAGCAACACATTAAATCTACTATTGATGAGCGCAAATAGTAACATGCCTTGCATATAAGATATCCGAATGTTGTCCATAACCAAAACATTATGTATTCATAACAAAATAAGAAAAAAATAAGCCACTTATTTACAAACCAAAGCATTTTGTCACTAAACTTAAAAGCAATATTGGTCAAACTGAGAGAAATATGACACATTATGATCCTAAGGCATGTCTTTATTTATGTGTTCTCTCATGCTGTCCATGTAATAAGTTTTGAATGGACACTAGAGTAAAAAATAGATGATTGTTTGCATCATCTCAAGGCTTGGAGGTCATGCATGGAAACTGTAGTGAGTTTCACTCACACAGACACTTTATCTCCCAGACACCAGAACTGTAAGTGACGGGACCACACTGGCTGTCTGTCTCATGACCAAATAAAAAAAAAATCATCTTTTGGTTTTAATGTGATTTCAGTGATCAGTGTTTTGCTTCCTTGACAACCGAATCCAGGGTAATGGCTTGTACTAATGGTTTTATGAATGATGTAATTGGTGGCTAAGGATCACTTAATGTGCACAACATCTCTTCGTCATTCAGCCAACAGCATTTCCTTCAAAGACTTCATTCAATTGTGTGAGCAGAAGAGAGAGGCAACCAACATGCCCACGAGGTTTTCCGCATAATGTCGGCTGAGCAATGCGACAAGTGTTCTCTGGCCAGCTACTTTCATGGTCAGTTTTATTCCTTTTGAAACTATTAATTGAGCAATTTGAAAGACGTTTCTATCTGACACTTGCTTGTTCATATTTGCCCTCTTCATTCTCCGTATGTCCTCAAATTGTCCATCAGCAGGCCGGGGACAATGAAAGCTCTGTGTGGATATTAATATGACATGGCCTTATTGTCTGTCAAACGTCTTGTGCTGTTTTCAAGTGTAGGGTGGTTAGGTTTAAGAAGTGGATGAGCGCCATCTAAAGAGGAAAAGATGCTTTGAAATTCCATTGAGTGCAGAAATATCCTCCCCATCATTCACACCTGTCATTTTTATCATAAACATCACTAGCTACCATCATTATGTTGTTTTGTGTTTTTACAAGCTGCAGTGAAATGACAGTTTAGAGATGTCAGTCGCATATAAAGAGACTGCTGATGTTTCTGAGACCTTCAGGATGGACGGATTGGTGGAGGAAAGGATAAAGTAGGATGATAGGGATTAAATATCGAGAAGGGAGGAGATGGATTTGTCTGGCATGAAGAATGTGACGTGCTGAGGGGTTTATTTGTGATTACTTAACTGCTTACTGTTGATCAGGGCCAGACAGACTGCATAAAAAAAACAGGCTGGGATAAAGAGAGAAAGCAATGAAATGAGGAGAAAATGATTGCAGAAAGAAAAGATCCATGACCAGACATGCATATAAATCTTACACTCGTCTGTGTAAGTGCATGCGTGCTTGTGCATGCGTATGTGTCTTTTGTTCTTTCGATTTTCCTACAAAGATGCAAAGGTGCGGTTTGTTAAACATACAAATCACTGTTTGTCAGTGTAGCACAATGCGCTACTATAAACACAATAATGAGGGACAGTGTGTTGGTTAAGGCTTGCAGTACTGGATGACAAGTATACACTTTGACACGTAGTGTATAGCCACACCGATGTGGTCGCTGGTTGTGGGTTTGTGTCCCAATGTCATGTACAGCGCACAGCTGTATTGTCTTGTGGTTGACCGTGTCATCATGGGCGGTACATATAGTCTGTGATCAGTAACACATGGGAGCACTTTCAACCAATCACAAATTCTTCATGATTTGTAGTTACCCCGACGTGATGAGCATGTAGTGGTTTGTGGTTTGCTGCGGTTGATGCCCAGACAGTTTGTGAGAGGAATAGATTGAGGATGCATGTGTTGGTGACAGCTCTGCTTTCTGAGGATCTGGGTTTCTGGCACAATAATTAGTAATGTAGGCTTTGAATTTGAGGAGTAATTGTGGTTTATTATACATGCTGTATTTCAGTGTGGTTTAGCTAAAATAAATGTATTTTCATTTACTGCAGAAACAGATTGCAGATGTACAGGGGGAACACTTCTAAATATATGTATTTGTGTGTGTATATACGGACACTTAAAATACACTTTTACTCTAACAGATATTTACATTGTGTCGTTGAAACAAAAATGTGTTTTTGTAATAGGAGTCTTGCAATTGTTCGCAGTGTAAAAAGTTGAATTTCAGCATTATGCAGTATAGTCACTATTGGAAAAGAGTCAAATAAGTCAAACGGGATGTTGGAAAAGCGTGCATCTGGATTTATTAAATCTGGAGTTATTTATGTCAATTGTGTATTGTGATTATATATTAAAGAATCTTACTATAAATGGAAAAATGTAAGGCTTTGTACACTTGTCCTCAACTTTTGTGCGTGTGTGTATAGAGTAAAATAACAAAATATGTCATGCATGCTGATAATGAAATTCTACTGCTGATTTGTATTCTTTAGTTTGACCTTTTTTGTTCTAGTTAAATTAGATGAATTTGTTGGTGAATTATTTGTTTCTGCTTCTTTGTTATGTGAGCCATTTGAGTGATCACAGTGCAGGTCATAACATAAAAGCTCAAGCATTCTTTTAAAATTCTCCATTTCCAATTATGGAGGCATGTTGGCTGGCATTCTGCAGCACATCTTGCCAACAAAACTTTTTAATAAGAGGGTTAGGGTGATTTAGCCCCATTACATTTCCCCATACAACTTTTAATAATAATAAAAGCTAACCCTAAATGCATTAGGATGAATACGCAGTGCAACGCTAAGTATGCAGAAAAGAGAGTATTTATTGATATTAAAAGTGCATATAATTCTGAAAAGCATGAATGAATATGAATATTATTCTGTAGATCAACGTGCTGTGATGATACACAGTAAAAACCACTAAGTGTCAGTGTTTCCACTTTTGCTGCTTCTTAACTTGCTACACTTTCCACAGTCTAGACATGCAGTTCTGTATTTTTCCAGCAGATGGAGATAAACGATAACATTCTATTCTCTTTGGCTTTTATAGACTTTGGTAGTGGTTTTTTGAAATGCCTTATCTGTTGCTCTCTCTCTATATATATTTGGAACTGTAAACATGTACAGTATGTCAGGTTAAATCAGTGGTTCCCAAACTTTCTGAAAGCATGGCACCCCTTTCTAGTCATGTTTTACATGCACTCTAGTAATTATACTTGCATGCATGCATACACAAATAAATAAATTAAATGCAGATGAGCAAACAACAAATTGTGACATTGTGCATCATCCTATACACTGTCCACTCAAGAGTAAAATGAAATGGAAAAAATATGTGCAAAAATATTCACTATATAAAAACATCTATATAAAAAAATAAAGTTTGATGATTACTATGTGTGTGTTTGTGTCTCCCTCTCCCTGTTTCACAGCTTTGATTACCATGTTTTGATAGTCACTGCCTATTTGAGGGGGATCTTGATATGTGGCATTCAAATGTGCTCTCGCCCATGCCATTTCCTCATTGAGCCATCTATCATAACAAGTTACACAAGTGCCTTTTTCACTGGTTAGTTACCACTGTTGCTAATGCAAATTGTATTTGCATGAAAACTCATTGCCTTGGGGGGCCTTCCTGTCTCTGGGAATAGAGGCTGCCATACATAATGAGAATAAGATTGAAGCTATGTGTCAGAATAACAATATTAGGCTACTATGAATTGATCTTGTCTAAAGAGTAGTTCATCTATTATCCTGTGCATATTTTCATAACCAATCAATATAGTAAAGTGATGACGGAAAAGCTTCGATACTCATCAGTTTTCCAACATGCAAACTTGACAATGGCTGGCAGAACACAGACCTGATAATGCAGAACATCAAAATATTAACAAAAAAACATTTATTTGCCATGTTACTGTCATACAGTATATGGCAATTTGACCATTCTGATCCTGAGATTAACTTCCATTTCACTTTAATGGGCGGTTTCCCAGACAGGGATTATCTTAAACCAGGAATGGGCCTTAGATAAATATTTAAATATTTGATATTTAAAAACATACCTTGCAAAAAAAAACATTACTGTGTGCATCTTGAGACAAAACAATCACACTGATATTTTTTAAGATATGTCAGTGCAATTTTTGTTTTATCAAACATTTTTTTCCGCTACTAAATGGTAAGTGATTGTTAAGGCTAAAATAGTCAAATGTAATAGAATAATAATGGTGTGAGGTGTTTGGCAGATTAGCCAATGGGCTGCATATCTGCATATAAAAGCAAAGCGTTCATGCTTTCAGATAAGCCTGACGTCAGTGATGCAGAGTTTGTAGAGGGGTAACATGGAAGAATTTACAAAGCACTCACTTTGGCTAAAGCACAAACTCTTTCTCTGTCTTTTTTTTACCTGTTGAGTTTATGAGTCAGTGCCATGTAATCCCATGGGTGGTGCAGCAAATGTGTGTAACTGTGAAGACATGAAACCTTTATTGTGCTTATACAGCTGAGTGGAACAGGAGTATTTGCAGACAGACTTTCTCTTATCACAGATAGTTTGGCTTAGTTTGCAGAGCATAATAGGGTGGTGTTTATTGTATTGTCTTGGTCTTTTTTTAAATTATGACATGAAATCCAAACTTTGGAAGACAAAAAGCATCTCACAAAAATATCTAGTGAAAAAATGTTTAGATCTTCTTTACATTTTCTGAGACTTCTCTTGTGTCAATTATTATGGTCGAATCTGAGTGGTTTGAGATTTGAGACTGGTGCCTTCAGTTTCATACCAGAACAATTATATAGGTTAGCTGACGTCGAGAAATCATTAATATGTAGGTTTGTATTAACATATTCAGCACCTCACTGGCTGTCCCGCAGAGAGAGGGAGAGAGAGAGAGAGAGAGAGAGAGAGAGAGAGAGGAAACGTGAGGCTCTACGGAGAGCTGACCGTGTTTTTCTACAGGAAACAAATCAGAAAGAGAGAGAGAGAGAGAGAGAGAGCGAGAGAGCGAGAGAGTGAAAATACTGTTGTAATCACGGTGTTTCGTCGCGGTTTTCTAAGTGTTTTCTTGGACACGGAGGTTTAAGTCCGAATCACGGCAGTCTGGAGCCCGTGTGTTTAGACCCAGGGATCTGAGCTAGAGCTGTTTTATTTGTGCGTTGTTGGAAGCTCGACACTCCGCGCAGAATGACCGTTGACTGGCCCGATCTGCTTATCGTTCGCGGGCATTAGGTAAGAGCATTTATTTACCAGAAAGAAAAGCAGGTATTACACGTATAGGTTTTGGGGGACCCGCCAACAAAGGACATTTTGTAGCTTAATTCTTCAACCCGTTAACTCGCCCACATCAGGTCGCGAATTCAAAGTCTTCAGAGAGTCTGATATTGTACTTGTTTTAGGGTTAAAGGATCTATCACCACCGTGTGCTACGAGGGAAACCGCCGATCTGCCTTCGAGGGTCTTTCGGGTGCAAAGGATAATGGCACTGCTGGCCATTCGGATGTTTGTGCTGTGGTTGTGTATAGGGGGGCAGGCTGCCGCGGTAGAGGGACAGTCCACTGCGGCCACATGCCCTGCGCTGTGCCGCTGTGATGAGGACGGAGGAGCGGACTGCTCTGGACGGGGACTGACCGCCGTGCCCGCCGGCCTCAGCGCTTTCACTTATTACCTGTGAGTTACCACACAAACAATTCACATAAGATATGTACACATTGGCCTGAATTAGTATATGTATAACTAGAATGCACTGTAACATTTTTGCACCCCCCCTAAAACTAACAATTTATCTTGATCCACACGTTACATGGTTTAAAGACTGGCTTTAGAAACAAAACAAAACAAAAAATACTGCCGTGTATTGGTATTAAACAAACAGTTCTTTAAAGGGTTCAATTATAGTAACTTTACAAATAGGGACAATCTGTGTTCTCAAAAGTTAAGTAAGGTTTTAACTGATAATATCTTGTGACGCACAGCTGTATACACTTACTTTTATTCACACCATTGCAGTAAGTATCATTTCAAGGCTACTTTTAGGATAAAAACCAAACAGGGTTCACTTCTATCACTGTTACCCCCGCAGTTGTTTTAACTTTGTTTATCTTCAGCTTTTGGGTGCTCTGAAACAACAGACTGAAACCCATTTCACCCCTATGGGTCATATAGAGAATGCTGCTCATCCATTATTGAATAGAGAACTTTTAAAACCTTACCAGGCTTTTAAGCTCATGCAGCACACTAAAAAGTAGTGTTTATGCAGGTGTTGTATGGTGCTTTTCTGTAAATAGAACGTCTTCCAGTTCCATCCACCTTAATGAATGTACATGTTAGTCTATATTGTTTTTTACCAGTAGATACTGACCACTCTTAATAGACATTTAACTTGAAATTCTTTGTTAAAGTTAAATTTTTATGTGTATGTATGCAAACTATGAAACAGTAACATTCATCATCAGTTAGCCATTCGTAATGCTGACTCCTTTATTCTGTGTAAATGGAGCTTTTTTATTAACTCTGCGATTTGATGTCGCTTTGGTTGACTTGGAAAGCTATAATTCCCCCCTGTTAATAAGACTCGCTCACGACTGGGCCCACTGTCACATGTGTAAATAAAATCCCTCACCTCATTAAGCTCTCCAGGCATTTATTGTGTTTTCACTTTGTTGTGATTAAGTGTGGTACTTTTGCCAAAGGGTCTTTGAAGCGTGTCTGGAGGTGAGTGTTTATTCCGAAGCTCTCTCCTGGAGCATGTACATTTTGAAAACAGCTTGACCGGGCTCTTGAAATATCCCTGCCAAGCAGCAGCTTGTAACCCAACCCCAAGCTAAGTCCAGTCTGGAGAAGCGATAAAGCCAGAAATAAAGCCACAGAGTTAACACTAACGGTGGCAGTGGCCATCTTAGGTATCAGTGAGTGATATGCAAATAAGGAGGCAGCATGTTGAGGGCATCAGCGGTGATCTCGACTGGAATGTCACCAACCTGTGCGAATTGATGATTCTCGATCTTACAGAGCACACATAGTCTTTAAATGTAATGTGCATCAGCATTATAAATCTAATATAGAGGATTTCAAAGCAACAACATAAACAAACGTTACTGCGCATGCACGCTTTTGTGGCCCAAAATTGACTTCCGGTACACAGAATCCTTGCAGAGGATTACATTAGCTAGCAAGTTAAAAGTTTGTCTAGCCAGTAATATTTTGGGTTACCAGTAGAAGAATCGTTACTTGGCTAAACTTAAATGCGACAAAGTTACACGACCCATTCAACAAATTGTTTATTTAATAAAATTAATATACAATCAAATTCAACAAACTGTTTATTTAATAAATTGTTTATTTAATAAAATTAATATACACCGTCTATAGGCACAATGCATTATGTGTTAGTGTTTTTCTTGATCAACATGAATCCAGGCCACATAATATTGTTAGGCTTTTGTAAAGGCTCTACGGATGTAAATAAGAAAGTAGGATATGCCAGTATTAACATGTTTGTTTTAAATGATGAATGATTGTTTTGAAAACTAGTGAATCATGGTAGTGTTTTTGATAAAACACATTACTGATCAATCCACAAGATGACGGGATATCTGTCAGTCAGTCTGTGTGATGATAAAAAAATCAAGGGGTTTTTCATGAGCTGAAAAATGCCACCCATTTAGCCGCATTGTTGCATCCGGCTGCACTGGCCCGCTGCACGCTTTACTGCATTTCTGGTATTTATTTATGTAATTGATAATAGTAGGGCAGTTATGTCTGCCTGTCCTTTCAGTTGCCTTTAGCTGTCGCCACACTGTCTCTCCCTGCAGTGAACGACACAAGTAGAGAATTAGTAAGAAAGAGGACAATAGAGAAGACTGTAGAAGTTTCAGATGTGAAGTCTAGTTTATTCGGTGGAAGAAACCAAACCTTTTCTCTTACACATACTAAAGCACTCTAGAGTGGAACAAGGCCAGAGTTTATTTGACACACTTTGTCATTTTTAAAACTAGTATCTCTTTTAAATGGAAAACGTCCCTCCCTCCATTAATCCACATCGTTTTTATTGAGGTTTTGGGGTTATATAATTAGGATTTTAACCCTAGC
Organism: Oreonectes daqikongensis; assembly: GCA_026939265.1. Classification (NCBI taxonomy): domain Eukaryota; kingdom Metazoa; phylum Chordata; class Actinopteri; order Cypriniformes; family Nemacheilidae; genus Oreonectes; species Oreonectes daqikongensis. Next base: position 922,493 of record JAOTQM010000074.1, read on the forward strand.
TAGTTACAATTTCCTCTGCTAGCACATGCAATTTTTAATAAAGAATGTCACGTTCAAACCACACCCATGATTAGTTTGAATCAATCATCAACACTCATCAGTTAGCTGAGTTCTCCCAGGTCAAGATTTTCATGGATGTGCACAAACAGGAAAAATATTTTAATGAAACAAAAACTGTGCTCGTGATCATTTTTTGCAGACACTGTTCACGCAGAAGCCTGTTCACCCCAACCTTAAGAGGCAGAGAAAAACAGAAGGGAAAATAGGAGGGAAAAGAGAGAGTGAGGGTGACACAGTCTGGTTGATCATTATGCCCCTAGTGCAGATAGCAGCCCTCAGTCTTGTGGGTTTAATAAAGTTTGCTCACTTCAACGGGTAGTTGCGCAACGTTTTAGGTTAATCATACTCCGTTTAGGCGGAGTATTGGAGCAGGACGAGTGAGAGACTTAGCACCGGCTTAAGGAACAAATATGCAGTGTAGTATCGCTCCACACAGGTGAAACTTTGACCTTGACTGTATTGTATAGGCGGATGTAACTATATGCTTAACTCCCAACAAAAGCGGTTCAAACAGCCTTAGGAATTTTTTTTACGATCTTCCCATAAATTTTTGTCTGATACCGTATTGATAAGATTTGTTTACAGGCTTTTCCCTCCCACTTGTCTTGTCCTTGCTTAATACAATGTCTTTTTTATTTGAGATACAGTAGCGCATTCTTCATAGCATGACTCCAAACCTTTATTTCTGACCCATGCTACTTTTCAGTCTACGCTGTTCTTTTATTGTGTCCCCTCACTGGCTAAAAGAATTTCCCTTGTGTGTGTGCAGTGGGGATATCCCCCCTTAACCGTCTGTCCACATGCCATTAGCCCACTCTTGTCTCAGCCTCACTAAAGCCCTTCAGCATTGAGGAGCTGGAATGTGTCTTTGTGTCCCATTAACAAAACAGAGACGCCATGTTCTTTTCCATCTTAAAGGCGGTGGGAAGGGTTGCACATCTACAGGCTCAGTCAGATGGAACCAGCAGCGCTGTTTTTCCACACCTTTTCCTGACTGAATGTATAGAGCGATTAGTGATCTCCTTTTTTACATTCAGTCTTGAAGACAATATCTTTGTGCAGTCAGGAGGTACAAGAGAAAGTGGAGTAAGGCACTTTTTAATAGTGTTTAATAGAGGTGATTTTTTTTATTTTCTGAAAAATCAGAATTTGTCATATGAAGTAATTTTGTCTAGAATAAATCTTTTCATTTTCCTTTGCTACTTTTTATCTTTAAACAGACCACCAGAGAGGCACACGCAGTTCCTGAATCTGTCAGGTAAAATTACTAGGGTGTAAATTATGGTTTACTTAAACCTTCGACCTTAAGACATTTTGTATGCCTGACTGCTTCACCAATAATTTACAGCTCTAGCTGTGATGATATATGGCGAATTGGTGGAGGTTAGGATAAAGGTGGTTTTATGTACATGAACACAAGCACCCTTCAGTCATACCTGCGCTCACACGCACACACGGGTCACGAGAAGAGCTCTTGAGGAAAAGGGCTCTCTGTGTTTAGTGGTCTGGCAAGAGCTCTTTCTGCCATTAAAGGTGAAGCCTCATGCATCACGTCTGTGGGAGCATTTTTTCACTTTTGTGACTAACTCTGTCCAGCTTTGATCAGGATGAATTTACATGCTGGTCCAAGCTAGTTGAAGTTGACTAATGCTTGTTTGATGCTGGTCAAGCTGGTAGACGAGCAGTGCCTAGTTTGCAAATTTACAACTTTTTTTTTGGTAAGCTGGTTTAACAGAGTATCCTGCTGGAGACACCAACATACCAGCAACCCATACTGGTGACCAGCAATGCTTGTCTTTTCAACAAGGTGCTCTTTTTCCTTCGTTCCTTTATTTGACTTTTCTATTTTGGTTAAGCATAAACGAAGGCTCATGATGATTAGAGAGACATGTAAGAGCTTTTCTCTCACTCAGAATGGGTGGGTGTGGGACAGAGAGAGACTGTTAGGCTGCCAGATTTTCTTACACCATTGCAAGTGTTTACACATGCTTTGCTCATACCTCAAATCAGGCCTTTGCCATGGACCTTGTATCGTGGATTTCCACCAAGTGTCCATTCTGCTGGGAAGACTGTGAGGACTGGATTAGTGTTCAGCAGCTTGGCTTGCTGAGGGCGCAGACAAGTAGTCCCCAGTAGGAGTCCAACCGGAGATGAGCTGTAATCCAAGGTTTGTGTGTGTTGTGTACTGCGGTGGATAGGCTCCTTGAGAAGTCTCCAGCAGCTGAAGAAGCGCGGGTGTCTTCTCTGCCCCGCTCTTCCAGTAAGGAGTGTTTAACATGGCACCCTTCCCCATGGCTTAAGTTTGTACACGTGCTTGTGTGTGGTCCCGCACGGTGCCACTTGGCTGGCATCTCTTCTCTGCCCGTTGCGCACGACCCCCTGTGACCCAGAGTCACAGGGTTTGTCATCACTCCACAGCCATCCCGTGAAACACACACTTCCTGACCTAGAGATGACCCCCGGGTCCCCCGCATCTGTCCGCACGCCGTCCCTGCCAACAATTTGTGTGAACGTTTATGAGTGTGAGAGAGGCAGAAAAGCAGAAAGTGTTGAATTTATTTAAACCGAGCTGATGATACATTATGTCTGGAGGATAGTAAAATAAACAGTTATACGCAGTTCATCATTTTCTTCCTCATTTCAGAAACCTCTGCTGTCTACTTGTAAGCGTATATGTGGCATTTTAGCCGGTCATGCTTCATTTTAATCTGCTATTTTTAAGACTTTGCAATATTTCGTGTGCGCGAGTCCTGTCAGGAGTTCTGGATTGAGCAGACAGATGAGACCGTAAAAGGTTTACGGTACATCATTGACCGCAATTTGCAGTAACAATTTTTTTAATGAGACTTTTGAGGCAACAAGTTACCATACATGGCATGCAGTAACAGACACAGAGCAGTTTAGAAGAAAGTGTTCCATAATTTTTTTTTTTCAGGCTTTTTGAAATAATTTTAGGACGGAGGCAGATGGGAGAGATGGAATGGGATGAGGACATGCCCCAGGCAGGATTCAAACACTTGGAGCACTTCTACATATTTTGTGAGCCATTGCACTACTGACTTTGCCAGAGCTCTGACATATTAAGTATTTTCATATTTAAAATATTAGTGTTCATGTTATTTTACCCTGTGCAGTATATTTTTGCTAATTCTAATGTAATAACTTCAGGACAGAGTTTAAGATATGCTTAGTGCTCACACAAAATACAGATTTTGCCAAAAAAAACTATATTTCATAAAGTTGTGTCTTACAATTACTTGCTAGACAATCATATATTAGCCCTAAATGCTGCGATAGTGATAGAGCTTCTGTGATTTGCCGATGATCAGATAGTGTGGCCGAGAAGAAATGCCTCATGGTGAACAGTAGTACAGCGACTTCTAACCTGCAGCAATTCAGTCGGTGCTGTTTGTATTTAGCTTTAGAGTTGGAAGTGTTTAGACTTGGAGTAAAAGTTTATGGCACCGCACAAAAGTACTGAAATACTGAGAGGCCCTCTTTTTAATTTATTGTGCTGAATTCTGGTCAAAGTCCATCTGATTCACGATGTTTGGTCTGAACCAACTTAGTCTCACAAAGACAGCTAGGCACTCCCTCCAGCTCTCTCTCTACTCCATCTCCTCAAGATCGTCTCTGTCCCGACGAAGCAGAGGGTTCAGGCGCTCACAGCCAGACCGTATGATTATTTCGAGATTGTTCATGGTAAATAATGTTGTCGGGACCCACGCAGGTTGCCTTGGCAGTTAATGAGTTTGTTTAATGTGAGCTTCCTGATGAAGCTGTGAAGAAGGCCAGCTGGTGCATTAGAAACGCCTGTCTCCCATCACATCCTCTTTTTCTAATGGACACCAGACAAATGACAGGATGAGGGTCTGAGATCAGTGGAAAGGAATGAAGGGGATGGATGAAGAGAGAAACAGAGGGAGATGCGCTGTATGATAAACAGAAGGGTAAACTGAACGAGAAAGCTCTGAGGCGAATGCACACACATTCTCTCACTCTTTTCAATCTGTCTTTTAGTATTACAGAACACACACACATGAATAGCCACAGACAGGTTTGTACACACACTGTTACTGGAAGGTGGGAAGCATCTATGGTCTCACTGGAATGTGAAATGACTTCCCAGAAAACTGGCTTTATTTGGGTTTCGTTCCTTGTCAAGCTTTCGTCCAGCTTTGCTCACCTCTCCAGAGAGAAAAAGAGAGCGAGTGCATGCATGCATGAATATGTGGATCAAAATGTCGCTTGTCCTAAAATGTCTTTCAAACTAATAAAGGTTAATTCTTTATGCTGTTTTTAATGTGTCTCTCAGAATCACCATATTTTGTAAATAGTTTTGGTATATTTTCCCAGTGTCTGTGGGAAAAAAGTTTGTCCGTTTTTGACCGTGTAAATATTAGATAACAGCTTATTTAAGATAACTGCATCTTCATAAATACCACATTTTAAAAAGTAGGCAACTTTTAGCATCAGTATTAAGCCACCAGCAAAGTGTTTTATTGTTCAATTAATGTGATACCTTTGGAGACTTCTGGAGAGCGCTCATGTTTGAAAGTTTGCTGGCAAACTAAAATTTGACCTTGCTGATACTATATTAAATCAGTTGCGATTTTTCAGCTGTCCAGATATCAGCTTTATTGCTGAAGAATGTGTGTTGCTCATTACTGTAAAAGGCAAAGTTTTGGTCTTTTGAAAAGTATTTCTTCATTGAAGCTAAATACCTACCAATGAATGTATTGTTTATAATGCAGACTTTGTCTACGGTTGTGGACATTTGCAGGTTGCCATCTCAAATAGACAAGGTAATAAATAATTATATTTAAAACCATCAAACCAATCACATCAGACTAGACTAGCGGAAAGGCGTGGATTAGATAGATGAATCGTGGAATGAATCATTTGAGAGTCAAGTAGGGTAATAATAACTGCTTATTATTACAAAATAATAGTGTCTTTACACCATGTATGTACATAAATCTGTTGCGGAAACTTCATAAACTAAAGTAGGCCCTTAAAAATCACAAAATACTTCCAAAGGAAGAATAAAAATACATGCAAATGAGACAATTGATGACCAGTGTTGGGTGTACCTAGTTACTGTAATTTAATTACTTTTCCCTTGAAAATATATTCCTCGGTTCCCAGTTTTCCTTATTCATCATAATAACTATTGCCTATTCGTTTTGCCTTAAAAAGGACTTAATCATTCATGCATTTGGCAGACGCTTTTATCAAAAGAGACATTGCATTATACATTTGTTTCTGAGTATGTGCAATCCCTGGGATCAAACCCATGACCTTGGCGTTGCTAGCGCCATGCTCTAACCACTGAGCTTCAGGAAAGGTCTAGGGTCAAAAAGGAATGGTTTGAAGGACACATAGAAAAGAGGGAGTCGTGCACTTGAGTTGTTTGCTCTTGGCACTTGTGCAGTCCAACTCCAATGTATGTTGTTTGTGTCGATTGCTGGTTTGTTCAGCCTTGTCCATATCTCTTTTCAGATAGGCTATCAGCTCGGCCCTAAGACACCGTGTGCTTACAAGCATCGTGTTCCTGTGGAATTAAGAGCTTAATACACTTCCTTGCTTGCGTTTCCGCCGTTTCTCTCCTTCTGTAAATCCTGTACTTTCCCTCTGCCGCTCAGAATCTCAGTCTCAGAATTTTTTTTTGCTCGACATATTTGCTCTCAAGGCTGAGTGTTTGCGTTAGCGTTCACGTGAGGGAATTGGCTTCTCGCTCTGTGACTTCAGAACTGTAGCCCTTCTTTGACTAGACATAAAACTGTCTGTATGTTTAAGTGACTTGGTGAACATTTTATTGTTTCATTACACTTTTCATAGCGTACGCATTATGCGTGCCTGTGTGTGGTCGTCCACCCATCTCGGGCGAGTCTGTTGAATTTTGTTCTCATGTCTCGGGTAGTTTAGTTCAAAGAGGGTTTAGACTGGAACCTGTTGCTCTTTAAAATAAAATACATGCCTGCATCAAACCGCACTCTTTCTCGGACATTGTAAGTAAAACACTTTAAGTGCTCGCTTTCTAAACATTTCAATACCAACTGCTGTGTTTAAATTCTTGTACATAATCCTAGTTTTGAGGGATATTCACACCTTTCTTTGTAAATCAAAAGGTGTCTTGCCCTACAGCATAGACCCAAACCAATGTGTTTACTTATCCTTCTGCCTTTTGTCATTTGTGGTTTAGCAGACATACATCATGCCCTCTGAATGCTGTGACAGTGCGCTGATGCACAAATATGACTCAGTCTTTTTACTTGTGTACAGAAGGAGAGGAATTTGTCAGGTGTGACATCATCTGCGCACTGATAGACTGCAAGTGTTTGGTGTTCATTCTCTACTGTATGTAACACTGAAGGAAAAGCAAAGCAAATCATCAGCTTTTTGCTTGTCAAAACAGCCTGATGGGCCTCAAATTCAGGGTGGTGGTCCTGCTTAAAATAACAAGCCTTGTGGTTTAATCCAGAAATGTGTGGGATTAAAGGGTTGCGACCAGGGAAATTCCCATGTAAATGTATTTTCTGTATAAAATGTAGGAAATCAAACAGTAATGAACTCTTTATATCTCAGTCTACTCTATCCAACTGGATGCTTTTTGAGTTTAATGTCCAGTGCTTGGATTATTAACACAGTACCTGTTACTTTTGTCACCTCTTTGCTACTTCACATCCGTATGAGCCTATTTTTGTGAGACTGTCAATCAAAATAAACTCGACACAAAAACGCCCCGCCCTTCTTGGGCCGAGAGCCAGCCCGTGAACGAGACCCACCCATATCCTAAGACACACACCACATCTACAGGCCTTATCATGGGGCAGGCTGTGGCTGGGTTTCTTCAGGGCTTGGCAGGGCTGTGAGCGGGCTGGTCCGGCTATGATGTGGGGCTCTGTGGGCAGCTGCGGCCACAGGAAAGCCTGCTGCGGTGCCGCTGCGGTTTGCCAACGCGCGGTCAGAGAGTTATACGTTGAATTACTGCAAGCGCTGAGCATTTCAAGAACACAAAGCCTTGTTGTGCTTTGGGACATAATTTATTTCAAGTCTATATTTTCTGTCCTATAGCTAAGCATGAGTGTAAATAGGCTCCTGTCAGTTCCTTTCTTTATTTTGTTACTGATAGGCAGAACGTCTGCAGTGCTTTGTTGAGTCATGACATGTTCCTGAGCTCTCCTAACATAAGGCTTTTCTTCTTCCTTCCATGTCTGTAGTATGTATTTTTCATTCAGTCACGCTCCATCTGTAGCGCTTGGGGTGGTCCTTATTTGTGTTTCTGGAGTTAGCAATTTCATGACAATGCTGCATTGTGTCCGCCATGCAAACTGAAAACTTTAACTGTTTGAGCATGTTTCAGGATTTTTCCCTAATTCCTCATAGGAGCATTTTGATATACTTTTATAAGCCCACAAATGTGTTTTTATTTTTTACACAGGCAAAAAAAATTTCTGAAAATGAATGGAGCGCATAAAGTGTTTTGTCAGGTCACCTAAACATGCTTTGTTTGCTAAAATGTAAAGGATTTTATTTTAGGTACAGTGTTACTGAATGAGAATTTCCTGACTATATTAAGTTAGCAACATCATTTTTATAGCTCACATTTTATCTTTTTATTGTATGAGCATTTTGTTATTAAGAATTTTTCATCATGTAAGTGAATTGTGTTTGTAGAGATAAACTTGCCGTGATCTATTTCTACAATTATGGAGTCGCCTACTCGTATGATTCCCTTCTGTTTCTTTTCTAAAGCCACTGAAATGATACACTATAGCTTTAAGATCCAAATGCATATGGTTAATAATTACGCTTTATTCAAACATAAATGTCGCAGAACTGGTCTTGTGTAGTCACACACAAACGCACACGTTATCAGTCTTAGGATAGAGTTTCCTACAGCAGTGGCTCCAGTAGTCCTCCGTCCCCATCTTTGTCACAGCAGTGCGGCCCCTGGCCCCTAATGAGAAAACCTTCTACTCGAGGATAGAGATCACATTCACAGACCTGAACCCACACACACATGCTCTTCATCTCTCTCATCCTGCTCCCAGGCACCTCAGCCAAAACACTGAGAGAGTTTGCAGCAGGGCGAAAGACTGCGGGCTGAAGGACCGGTTGTGTGTGTGCTGGGGGACAGAACTGTCAGCAATACATAATGTATCAAGCGGACCACCAGGGCCGTTGCGCAAATAGGGGCGCTCCACAGAGAGGGGGAGCAGAGGAGAGCGATAAGGAGTGAGAGGAGAAAAGTGAGCGCAGTGGTAGTAGATGGTCCATTCAAATCAGCCTGAAGGGTAAATGGATAGGACAGGTAACCTGTGGATCAAAAAAGAGATAGCAGAGTGATGGAAGGTCATAGCTGCAAGGGGGATAAGGAGGCCCCTTTCAGTGGTCCTATGTGTGTGATAGGGGGGTAATTTGATATACAGTGTGGCCAGAGGCCCTTACACTCGTATATACGGTTTCAAGACTGAAGAGAAGCCTTGCAGTGAAATCCAAGATGTCGGCCTCTCTCCCTCTTGTGTTTCTCTTTTTTGGGGGGGGGGATGGGATGGGGATCTGTCTCATTAGCTATTGTAACGTGTTTGTTGGGCTTTTGAAGCCACACAAATGGATTCCTAATCAAGATCTCGGGCCCAGCTAAAAAACCCTGCCCGGGCTTCAGTGCGTCTCCTCCTGAACAAAGACAGAACACACACACACACACACATTGCTGGCTGGCTAAATAAATAAACAAGAAGACTAAAATGTATAAAACGCACTTATTATGCACATTTCCTCTCTGGGAGTGTGTTATGTTGTCTGTAACAGCGGGTGTTTTAAGGTCCGTTCTGACCTCTCTCTCCACACGTCTACCGCTCCTATTCTAGCTGCCCACACACTTCACCTTTCAGCGCAAATCGGAAGGGAGAGACAGAGGAAAACACTTTGTGTATTGCTTGCATTTTTGTCATGCTGCTACATGCTATCTCTCCGTCTCCTTGACAGCCTGCCCTCTCTCTCTCTCTCTCTCTGCTTAGAGCTTAAATGCCTTAGGGAGAGAAGGAGGGACAGAGATAGTTTTATGAGAAATGAGAGATGGGAAAGAGAGAACGAGTAAGTGTAGAGAATTGGATTGTGGTTACGTTTCACTGTAGAACAAAATGAAAGAGCGAGGCTTGTTTAATGGTGTGTGTTTGTTTTGGCACCCACATTAATAGGTTACAACTTTCAGACTGTGCTCTTAAAAGTGTCGAAATTATTTGGTGCCGAACACAGTGGTGCTTCCCCGCATTCTGCCCGAAATATGTTGGAATAAGCTCCAGCGCTACATACAGTATAATAAAAACAGCATCGAGGATGGACATATTTGGTATTGTGTTACAGTATGTATTGATATTGTGTCGCATTTGTTCTATGTTGGCAACAGTGTCTATCTGAGAGACAAGCAAAAGCGATTAAAGAGAAGGGAAATTAAAATTAGTTTTATATGTGTATATGGCTGTGGGCCATCATGTTTGCTAGTACATTTGCAGATCCTCAAATTATCATCTACCAAGCAAACACTTGTAGGCCCCTGATGTCATACTTGCATGACAATGCATGTACATCACTGTAGTGTGCTATGCGGGAACACTGATTTGGCTTGATCAAATAACTTTCATTTCGCATTGCTTTCTATTATTGTTGCATGCTGCTGGATCTCATTGTATGATCTGAAGTCTGGCCTTATCTGTTGTCTCAGACACACAGATCTCTGTTTGAACTTGTATAGCACGAGCATCAGTTATGGAAGGTGGGATAGACCTCTCATAGAAATTCATCTAATTGGATATGTTGCTTTTAAGGTTGGACAGGCGTTACCCGAAATGTATTTTTAATTCATTCAGTTATCTTTTTTTATTATTGCCTTTTTCGGCTGGAGTTTGGTTTGCATCAAAAAATGAATAATAATTAAGATCAAGAAAATGATATAATATGATAAATGATATGATATGACCATCTAGAAATATACAGTAGACAATTTTTCTACTAATAGCTGGTTTTAAATCTGTTAAGTCAGCTCACAATAAAAGTGAAGTCAACAGTGATCTCTGCTATACAATGCGGTAAAACAGTCAAGCAAAACATTTCCAAAACTCACATCACTGTGCATGTATATGTTTGTGTTGTGTTGGAAACCTATAGAAAACCACTGACTGTAACTATTGGTTCTTTTGTTTCCATAGAGACATCAGTATGAACAACATCACTGAGCTGCCTGCAAATGTCTTCAGAAACCTGCCCTATCTGGAAGAACTGTGAGGATGATTTCTTTTTCTCTCTCTATCTTCTGAATGTTTCTTGATATACCATCATAAATGGAACACCATGATGATTTAAAATGATCTTGGCCAGTTTGCTTTCAACAATTTCGTTTTTGGTTCCTCTGTAGGCATATTTTATGATTTTTTTTACATTGTTCTAAAATGTTTTTAACACTTCTGAAGCAACTTTTAAAGCTTAATACAAATGAATTAAAGGTCCAGTGTGTAGTTTTTTGGAGGCTCATTTGACAGAAATGCAATATAATATACTGTACATAACTATGTGTTCAGAGGTGTATAAAGACCTTACATAATATCATGCACCGAAATGAAAATTCTTGGCCGAGGCCGAATAAAAACAAAACACTTGCCGAACACCGAACATGGGTTCTGGCATTTCTTCTATTTATATAATTTTTTCACTATTGCATAAACTGAATGGTCAACGTGTTCTTTTTATATCGTGGTCGTGGTCTAGTGGTTAGAGAGTTGGACTCATGATCAGAAGGTTGCTGGTTCGATTCTCAGGGCTGGCGGGTAACGGCTGAGGTGCCCTTGAGCAAGGCACCTAACCCCCACTTGCTTACTATACAAAATGTACAAATGTATAGTACAATGTAATGTAAGTCGCTTTGGATAAAAGCGTCTGCCAAATGCATAAATGTAAATGTAAATGTAAATGTTATATTTTTTTCAATATAATACAATATAACTTAAAATAAAATTGAGCAAAACAAGTTAATTAATAAAAAATTGAGCCCTCTCTCTTCTAGAATAGCCTGCCTGCTGAAAGAATGTAATGTACTCTGTACACCTACAACAAAACAGTTTATTAAAAAGTGTCTTTTAACATTATAATCCAAAAATACCAATAAGCAAAAACTTGAATTTTTATATGCTACACTGCAAAATGATTTAAAGAAAAAAACATCCATGCAAGGAATGCTGACTGACGCTGACAGACAGATAATAATTTTAGTTCACGTCTCTTTCCCAAACTCCATCCACAAAGCTGACTGATCTCTCAGAAGGCGCACTCATGGCAAAGATGCACAGAGCATACTCTGACAAGTTGTTTAGTACAGGGATTTGCTATGTGCACGCGACCACTGTATGATGTCAGAGTATGTCGCGAGCGAAGGGGGGCTACTGTAAGAAGCGAAAACGTGACGACATCCTAATCCTCTCATGGCCTCTGTGGTGCTTCAAACAAGAGGGGTGAAGTGAGCGGTTGGTTGCAATTTGCAACCTCACCACTAGATGCCGCTAAAAAATTACACTGTGCCTTTAAGGGGTAGTTTACCCAGAAATGAAAATTCTGTCATCATTTGTTCCAAACCTGTATGACTTACTTTTTTCTGTAGAACACAAAAGAAGATATTTTGAAAAATGTTGGTAAATGAATGATAGTGATTAGCTATTCACTTCTATTGTACGGACACAAACCAAGGCAAGTCAATTGGTAGCACTGTTGTTCGGTTACCAACATTCTTCAAAATAAATTCTTGTGTGTTTTGCAAAAGAAAGAAAGTTATATTAAATGACAAGAAGGTGAATAAATGATCATTTTTGGGTGAACTGTCCCTTTAAATCTCAAAGTCAATGTCAGTCACATGTTTTGCTCCTACTGCCAGTATTTTCTGTTACTAGTAGATCACATCTTCATTATCCTTACTTTTGTTAGTATTAGGCCGTTTTTGCTTCATGTTTGCATTCAGTAAAATCAACTTTATTGCATCCACAGTTTATCCTCTTGAACAAGGTTCACTTGGACATGTAGCAAACACAGACAACTTTTTATGACTATTCAAGAATTGTCCTTTAAAGTAATCTCAGTATGTCTGAGAGAGTGTGGGATACATTGTTCATTGATGAAACGGCTACCTGCAGGATCTATGTCAAACCCATTGAGAGAACTTTCCTGTTATGTTATGTTGAATGCATTTGAATTGAAGCTTGTTCCCACTACATTTGAGTATTTGTTAACCAAATTCTGTTATGATGAATGGTTATAAAGAAGCTGAATTACATTCCAGTTGAAATCCCTGTTTTTTATCATTTGTCCTTGGGAGATAAGAAGTATAATCCAGATCCAAACAACCTCACAAACAAAGCCATGCACCTGCAAATAATAAAAATGTAAAAATTAAATAAAACAAATAAATATATAAATTTTTTTTAATTCCTTTGGAAACACCTAGTGTATTTCAGAGGACTAACAGGAAAGAGATTTGGTTCCTCCACCCCCGCACCATCAGTGTGGATAAGCCTAAACTCAGTATTCCTGATCGGAGCATCCCAAGATGCCACAGGAGTCAAATGTCACCAAACTAGCCTTTAAAGTTATATCTAACATGCTTATAGTGTACTACTGAAAATAAAGGAACAAATACAAACAGCCTGCATTTTTGCATAACTGAGAGATGTAAGGGTGATGTGTTTATATATAAGACCTGTACATCGAGTACAAAACATGCTTTTTGGTCTTCTGGTGGTTGTACGGTGTGGCTGCTTTAGTATGTTTTGGTAAATTCTGAGCCCTTCGTCAGGTGTGTTTGTCTTTTTCTTCACTGCTTCACTTGTCCCGCGTCTGCCCATCTGCGGGAAGGGCAGATAACATCTGGCTAAGTGATATCAGGTACCAGCGCTCACAGACTGATGAAATGACAGACTTCCAAAGTCGGCTCGCCTTGTTGTTCACCCTTTCCTGCTCTTTTCCTTTTTTATTTGTTTGATTAGAGCGTGTGTTTTTTTACTCTCGTCTGTCTTTCATCCACTCCAATCTGCTCAGCTCTCATTCCCAAACAGTCCTCCAGTGCTTTGTCAAAGACCAATTTGCTTTTCAGCGCATTGTGAGAAGGAATGCATGGCAGGAAGAAGGAAGGCAAAACAATGGTTTCCGTGACAACTGGAGTTTTCAGGAGCGTGTTCTATCTGGGAATGGGGGGCGGGGTGCGGGGGTCTCCGGGACCTGTACAGGACCGTATTGTGCCAGATGCTCTTTGTCAGGTTGCTCATGGTTCAGTGGACACAATGGGTGTGGTCAATCAGAGGGTCAGGAGTTCAGTGTCTGAGCTCAAATTCACATTCACACACATTCTACAAAATAAATTAAATCAGTGAAGCCCATGTCTAAGGTTAAGAGAGAAAAGAATAAACATTAGAAATATAGTATTCTCAAAACAACAGGTTCACTAAAACCTGTAAAAATCTGAGCCGGAAACCAACCAAGGAAAGTCATTTATAATGTCACACAAGTTGTTGAGCAAGTACATAACAGATCAGTGTTAAATATGGTCTCCTAACGTTACCCTGATTGGCAGCTGTGAGCTTATAATAATGCACTTTCAAGGAAAATGTCAGTTTGACGTAATTTCATTTCAACTCACGTAATTGTGTGAAGTGACCTGCGTTTTCATGTTTCAAACAGAGATGGCTACAAGTTACAGATGACAGCATAGTTATTTATATGATTTTCTTGTACAACCTAAAAATAAAAAACCCTGCTATCATCTATTAACCATCATTTTGTTTAAAACCTGTATACTTTGCTAGAATGCAAATGAAGATATTTTGAGAATTGTTTCAATACAATAGAAGTCAATGGGGACCAGCAATGTTTGGGGACCAGCGTTCTTCAAAATATCTTCACTTGAGTTTCACAGAAGAAGGAAATATATGCAGGTTTGGAATGACGTGAGGGTGAGTAAATGATGAAAGAATATACTCCTTCAGGTAATAATCTTTTTCCTGAACTACATACAGTAATTCCATTGACCTTAACATGTCCTTTTCTTTTGAAATATTCATAAATCACATGTAAGTTTGATTAGTAAAAATAATCATGAAAGCGTTGACTTTTCAATTTAGTTATTCACATATGTGTGCAATCTGTGGCTGATGTTTAGGCAGGGGACATTCTCTGCTTTAGAGTCATGCAGTCCACTATCATAACCGCACACATTCTTACCTTCCTCTTCAAACATATCCCCCCACTGACAGATATAGAGCTGTCAAATATTAATCCTCTCTAGAAGTGTGTTTCAGACTTTATAAGTAGAACAGGCTTTATTAGTAGTGTGTGTGCGGGAGAATGTGAACGCGTCTGATTATATTTTTATATAAAGGTGCACTTTTTCCTAATTAAAACAAAATATTTTTTTTCCGGCTCTGTCTGAATTCCTTGAAATGGCTCTGCATGGGGGAGCAATTAAGTGAAACGGCAATTATTTTAAAAACACATTCGCTTAATGCAGTTATGACCTAAAAATAAACGCTTTCCCAACAGCTCTATAAAAATACACGGTTACGGCTCATGGACTGAAAAAAGAGAGCTCTGTCCTGCAAGTGTTGGCTGAACCCTACAGAAGGTCACGTGACGGTGGCCGTGCTCACGGAAGCGGTTACTAAAGCAACACGCTGGAGCAGCTCTGGCTACACACTGACCACAGAATGAGATTTAGATTAGTTCCAGACAAATAAAGATCAGGGGTGACATCTTCCCGTTCAATAGATCAGACTGCTGAGTGCTGAGAGTGTGCATGTGTGTGTTTAAGAATCCACCCATGGAAGCCTGGCCAGATCTGGTGGCTTTGAGACGTGGCCAAACCAGAGCGACGGAGAGAGAAGGATACGGAGGAAGAGAACGTCTCTTCCCCGCAGGCCAGCCTGACCGCAGTGGTGTGCCACAACAAATGTGTTGATGTAAACAAGCGTGCAGTTGGACTGCAGTTGTTTATGTGTTTTAGGATTAGTGTCGTGGTTAGAGAGGGACAGATCTTCCATCGGAGAGCGTGTGTTTGCTGTGTGTCTTATTATCCTGGTGTGTGGCAATGTTTTTAGCACTTAAAAGCTGAACCCCTATGATCTTCTAGCCTGATAAGCCGTCCTGTCATCTCCATTTCTGTTATATTTTCAAGTGGTGCATGTTTTCCCCTCATTCTGCTTCTTGGTCTCTAAGGCATGCAGGTGATCATTGTGGCACAAACATGATGTGACATAAGATAATTATCTGGAGACTTTCACATATATTTTGTACTTTTTTGTAGTATTTAAGGGTGTTAGAGAGAAAGAGAGAAGAGACCAAGAAGAGACCCAGACTTACCGACTTAGGAACTAGGGTCTAAAGAACCAAGTTTAAGCATTTTTTAATGTACTATTTTACCAGAAAACATAATACAGTAAAAAAATAATTCCTCCAAAGTTAAAGTAATGCCCTCAAACCTCTGTTGTGCAGTCTTTACAATGTGTGAAAAACAATTAGTTTGCCATTAACTCAAGTGTTCATTAGACAACATGAATTAACGGGTTTAACAGGTCGGATAATATATAGCTAAAATGAAAGGCCAAATTACCTAAACCTTTCAAGGGATTTCAGATTTTACAAGTGCAGGGCCAAATGCCAGACACGTTCTGCAGTGACTTCTGGAAAGGGGTGAAGATACCATGCTGACTTGTGGTTAAGGTAATTGCAACCTTTAGTATGCTGGAAATTGACTGTGGTCTTGTCTGAGACTTTTAAAGAAAGACCAAGACATTGAGCAATGAAATCCAGACCCATACAATTATAAGGCTCTGCAAGTTGGTTGTAAAACATGCTTTTAACTATAAAAATAAGTCCTGCCTCTATTGTCAACCTCTGTTCATATATTTATCTGTGTTACCTCTGCTCTTGTAATGCATCTATCAAACAAAAAGACGTGTATAATAAGCCACTAGTGTGCAGCTGAATGAGAGAGCTACGCGTCTCTGGATTACACAGACTTAATTGCGGTTTGGTTTTGATGCATAAATGCTTCTCTTTATTCCTCTTTTCTCTCTTCTGCTTGTGCAGCTCATGGATATATGCCATGTGAGGGGAGGTGTCATATTCTGCAGTAAATGGGAAAACTATATGTGCTATAAACCTGTGTGTAATAAAATAAGTAAATAAAAACGAGCTTGCAACATCAACCAGCACAATGAAGTATTGTTGTAATGTTAATATAACTGGACGCAGGCTTTCGAGAGATAACAATCAGGTATCAGAATCCTCTGCATATCAATAAAGGGAGTAAAGTTCAGAAATCGCCCCGCCCACGTGAGTTTATAGACAGGCGCAGCTATAGAGGTGATGGACATTTCTAAATGTTATTTGCATAATATAGTTTTTATTAATTCATGCATCTAAGGGCCTCCCAAAGACAGTTAATTCACCCTGAAGCTGTAAACGTCTCTACAGGAGGATCTTAGATAGACGTGTGCAGTCCAGGAGAGGTAACGGTAGGCTTTCTCTTACCCTGCAGCACTGAAGCTTGCCGCTGCTCCTGGCAGACACGAGCGAGAGAGCGAGAGCGAGCAGGAGATGATAAGAGAGTTAGAAGAGTGTGAGAGAGTTCTCAGACTCCAGTTTCAGTGGGTGATAAATCTGGTGTTAATCCCTCAGGCCTGATTTGGTGAAGTTATGTGGACCCTCTGCCTGTCTTAGCACACACCTTCACAGACAAGCACTCATTGCACATCAGTCTCAGCACATTGAATTGCATATAAGCGTACAGTTTACACCCAACCTTGATTGGGGTCGCCACATGCAGCAGAGGGGTCTGGTATTGGGATGAAGTACCTTATTTTATGCTTATGATCTGCTTACCAAATAAATTCAAGTTGAAATCATTTGAAAAGCCTATATGAGGAGAGGTTGCTTAATGCTAAGTGATACATTGTACCAGAACGATGAAGAAATGAAAATTGGTTATCAGGTATTGGTTGTCGAATATCCAGCCATTATTGTCTATAGATATTTGGCTGCAGAATACTGGAATTAACCAATAAGAATCAAGTATTTTATGATGTCCCTAATAAGCTCCTTTTAATATCCTTATCAGTCTGTACATAGCTGTTGGAGGTGTTGTCCAGCCTAAAACGTACGTGTATAATCCGAGCTCATTGACTTGACGATGCAGCCAACACATTCTGACACTTTTGCAGTATTTGTGCCAGCCAATGAGAGAGCCTGTAGAGAACAAGAAGTTATCACCTCAGCAGAGAGCAGTGCTTATCATACACACTACTGTCAGCACGGCACATATCAGCTACCATACATATCGTACTGTTAGACCAAGGACAGGCACAATTTAAACATAAAAACGACATTTTCAAAATGTATAGTTCAACAACTGTAACTGTAACCAGAGCAATGCGTTAGAAGTGCAAAGGTTGTGCGGGTTTGTTTTCCAGAGAACACACAGACTGATAACATTTTTTAAATGTGCTGCATGTCGCTTTTGACACTATTGTTCAATAAATACTTAATTTTATATAATCAATATAAATATAATACACTGTAAAAAAAAGAAACTCTATCAGCTTAAGCAACAGTAGTATACCGTAAACATTTTTTTCTTGTAAAATTACGGATATAAAATAAATTGTTTTCACCATTTTTCTTGCCATTTTTACGTATTTTTGACCATATTTCAATAATAAACTGTACATAAAATGTTGTTAATAAAGATACATTTTCATCAGCTGGTACGCAGAAATAAACTGTAAAATTACATGGTTTCCCTGTTTTTCTTGTAAATTTACGGTGTTTTTCCTTTAATTTTTATGTTTGTTTTTACATATTTAAAAAATAATCTTTAAATAAAATGTTGTTAAAAAACAGACATTTACTGGCAGCTGGTACGCAGAAATAAACTGTAAAATTACATGGTTTCCCTGTTTTTCTTGTAAATTTACGGTGTTTTTCCTTTAATTTTTATGTTTGTTTTTACATATTTAAAAAATAATCTTTAAATAAAATGTTGTTAAAAAACAGACATTTACTGGCAGCTGGGACGGCAGAAATAAACTGTAAAATTACATGGTTTCCCCGCTATTCTTGTAAATTAAATTTACGTTTTTTTTTCTGTAATTTTTACTTTTTTTGGACCATATTTCAGAAGTAAACTGTAAAAAAAATGTTGTTAAAAAACAGAAATTTTCTGACAGCTGGGGTGTCAGAAAGAAACTGTAAAATTACATGGTTTCCCCATCTTTTTCTGTAATTTTTACGCTTTTTTGACTTTATTTCAAAAATAACAGAAAATATTTGTTCTTGACAAAGATTTGTTCTTTCAAAAATTTGTTCTTTAACTTATTTGTTCTTGAGCTCCTTACCAAAGCTGTCACTCTTTTTCACATTTTCCCCAGTTTTCAATCCGCATATCTGATGGCTTATGCAACCTCACTGAATTTAAGTAACTCTCTTTTTTTCTTTCTTTATAGACGTTTGGCTGGTAATGACCTTGCTTTCATCCACCCAGAGGCTCTGTCTGGCCTCCATCAGCTTAAAGTCCTGTAAGTACTATACACACACACACCTCTGTTAGATACAAGCTTACTCATTCACCCAGTGAGGAGTTCTTGTAGAACACAGTAAGAGAACCGTAGATCATGCTGTGTGTGTGTTTTGTTGAGTTGTTAAGTGACGTTGTGTAACCAACAGGAATTTTGCTTCTACTGGATCGACAAGTCTGTCAGTGTATGATGGAGTACCTTTCATTAGGATGCTTTCTCTCTCTCTCTCTCTCTCTCTCTCTCTCTCTCTCTCTCTCTGCTGTGATTCAGGTTTTGTCCTTCAGGTGTTTGTGAGCCAATTCAAATGCAGCTTATCAGCTGTCTGGTCCACTCAGCCACGTTTTACATAAAGCTTATTTTTCCTCTTCCTGTCCTCGTCCAGGGCCCGCAGTGCCCTTACACAGGCTCATTCACAGTCTGCCTTCTGTGATGTTGGGAATGAGTTAGGGAAGCTGACTTTGGACCAAAATCCAAGGGCTTTCAAACTGTAGATGTTGGAGATGATTTGGAAGTTTTAATTTACTGTGGCTGTGTGTTTGTGAATGCCTCTTAGCTGGGTTTGTTTGTACCCACTACTTGTGACTATATTGGTTTTCAGAAATGCATGTGTGTGTTTGTATGCATGTGTAGTTGTGTGCACTGTGGCCTGGCACAGAGCGGGAAAAGTTGTCCTTGCGGCCTGTGCCATTTGAGTGACGCCAGAGAGAGCTGATAGTGTGGAGGAAGCAAGATATGCACTCAGATTAGCTTAGAACAAGACACACACACACTAAGATACACACAGACACATTAATACTAAAATGTATGGATTATTTTGGGCTTGTTGAGGAATAGAGATGATGTATATGCTTTGCATTGTGCAACACAGAGATGTGTGTTGTAGAAATGAACACTGTGGGATACGCTGTAGTTTTTAACACTATATATATTTTGCCTTTAGGATGCTTCAGAATAATCAGTTAAAAACAGTGCCCAGTACAGCGCTCAAGAATCTCCAAGCCCTGCAGTCATTGTGAGTACTTCTTTCTTTTTCTCCAAATACTGTACAGTTTATTCATTCATATATACTGTTGATAAACAGTTGGGGTCACTTGCTCATTTATGTTATTTTTCATTTTAGTATAGCAGTACACTATATGGAAAAAACAAATGTTACTATGGAAATTATGTTGTGACTAAGAAATGTGAAACAAAACAATGTTATATTTTATCTTTTGCAAAAATGTTCTGCCATTTTGTCAACCAGCTTTCTTGAGGTGTCACCCTGAGGAGCTTTAAAAAAAGGTTCCCTTCCTATATAGGCTGTTATTGACAGCTTTATCTTTATTATTCGGCTCAAGTCATTCATTTCAAAACATTTTCATGAATTTGCGATGAAGAAAAGAAATCACTTGTTTGCACAATTATTTTTTCTATAAACAATTTTTATAAATATTTAAGCCTCCTCAAAAGTCTTTTAAGGTTCTGAGAAACATTTTATTTAAGAGACCCAAAACTTTTAACCGGTAGTGTAGATATACTTTGATTTACAACATTTATGGGTTATAAGTACTTTTTGAGCTGAATGTGTAATTTATTTAGATATTGTGTGCATGTACAGATTTCTATACATAATGTACAAATGTCCCCACAATGATAAAAGTCTTAACCATATACACTGTCATTTAAATGTGATACTAAATGATGTTTTTAGAAAATGTCAAAAAATGCAGAACGTTTTCTGTGAGGATTAGGTTTAGGGGTTGGGTAAGGTTATGGCATTGGATGCAGTATTTTATACTGTTTGCACAGTATAAAAATCATTATGTCTATGGAAAGTCCCCACAATGTATAAAAACAAATCTGTGTGTGTGTGTGTGTGTTTGTGTGTGTGTGTGTATATGACTATTGTGTATTCTGTGTCCTTTTAGTTTGTCTCAGTGAGATATTGTCCAGTTGTTGTTCCTGCTGTGGGACAATGTATGTTTAAAAAAGTAGCTTTCAACCATTATCACCTCTCCAGATCTCTTTTTCTCTCTTGCACCCCCTCATGTCGTGTGTTTTTTCTCTCTTTTCCCTGTGGTGCTGAAGTAATGTGTTTGGCACAGTCCGCCTCCTTTCGGATAAAGCCTCAGAGAATGACCTGTCAATCAACATGCTTTCTGCCCCTCAGAATAGATGATGAGAGAAAGAGTGGGATATAGTCAGAGTAGAAGCTTTAGATGAAAGAAAAAGGAGAGGGATACATGAGGCAAGCCAGCCTGTAAAAGTGAGAGAGCAGTCGAGGGGGAATGTGTTCACCCTGCAGGCTCTCTGCACAGGTTCCTCGGCTGCGTTAATCAGGCTAGCAAAAAAAACCACTTCCTAATTACAGTGACATTTCTGAGGACTGACACAAAGCCTCCAGAAAACACTAGACTTTCTTTACCTCATACAGCCTTTCTGATCTACTTAGACACAGAGCTCCTACAAATAGTTGATGGCCTCTTCAAAAGTTAATGTCTTAGTAATGTTTAGCTCTGGAAATAAGACTCTCTATTAGCAGTACATCCAAAACCACAATTATAATCGTACGACCATCTATAATTTCAAGTGGCCACCTCTGTCACATAGTTTGCAATGATCTGGTTAATCTTGGTAACTTCTAACCTCAAAAGTCAATTCGGTGGTTTTCCAGTTAACAGTCCAGAGAGCAATTATTTATCATCTACAATAATCCTTCAGCCGTTCATGAAGGTTAAAGCTATGATTTGGTTTGTTTAATAAATTAATTGCTTATAAAGTGAGTAATCCTAACATACTCTGAGCTTCTAATGCATTTAACATTACACATGCATTGGCGGTTAATATTGTCCTAAGACCACCTCTCTCTCTCTCTCTCTCTCTCTCTCTCTCTCTCTCTCTCCGTCTTTTATGCCACCCTACCATTTGTCTGTCATTTTTATGTCAGTCTCTTTTCCACATACTGTATATGCTCTATATGTGTAAGTCGGTGTGAGCTCAGCTTTGGCAGTGGCTGATGTGGACATGCCCAGATCTGCTCATTGAAAACAAGCGGCACGCACACCAGCTGACAGATCGTATCTCCATAGATAAGAGTCGACTCCTGAATTCATGATTTAGTCAATTCACAACTTAACAATTCCTTTTAGGATGGAACTCCAAGGAATTGTGAGCGCCTTTGCGTTCAGTCATTCATTTATTTTAGTTTACTTACCATTCACTGGCCCCACATCATGCCTATTGTGCGAGCTTGATGTTTGTGTAGACTGCTCCTTGTCGAGCCGAGAATTAGACATTCTTAAGTGCGCCAAAGCCGAAAGGGAGCCAGAGTTCATATCCAAAGCACACGTCACTTTTGATGATCTCTCACTTTAGTTCACGAATGCCTCGCAGTGCTGAAAAGTTCTCCTGAAGAATCACACACAAACAGGAGAAGTGTATACACACGCTGAAAACTTGTTTTCACTCGCTGTTGGTTTATTAGAGAATGTGCGGTCTTTAGTCCTCCTTTCCCAGAAAGCATTGAGAGAACACGTTGGTTAAAGTTTATTTAAAAAGTTAGGCTAAGCTCAAGGTACACTGTATATACACTCTTCCAGGCAGGTCTATTGTGAACAATTATGAGCTGTGTTTATATTTTCAGTTGGTAGAGCCTCAAGACCTCTGTAATATATTTCCATTACACAGAAGCATTCATAAGCTCCCCGACTTGTTGTTTTAATGTGTGTTGCTGTTCCAAAACCTAGCAAGCTGCCTATATAGACAACAGTTTAAGGAATCATAGACACGCTCACGGCAAAATTCCAAGACTGTCTATTCTTGACTGGAAAAAGGCAATCCCATAATGCACTGTGGCAAAGTCAGTGAATAAAATCCATGCAAAATGACGTGAGAGCAGAAAAGGTTTCCCAATGTGTGTTTGTGCTATGGATGTTTGTTCCATGTTGTGTCAACAGTGTAGCAATGCTCCTGAATAACTCTGTTGAGGTTATAACTATTACATTTATAAAAAGGTTAATTTCTTTTAAAATGTTGCTTTGTAGGTAGTAGACCGCAATGCAGCTCACTAGATTTTTTGTTTTTGATTGTATAATCTTCCGGAGAAGGGGAGTAGAGCATAGCCTGTCAGCCATTCATAAACAGGAAGTCACCACCCCACCATTATTACCCATCAAACCTTTCCTCCCTGTGATTGGCTCCTGTGGTAAGAACTCAGTCCAGAAGAAATACAATTAAAAATTTTCTCTGTCTTCTTTCCTTCCAAATGCGTAGATTGCATTTTTGTAGATAACTGTATTGAATCGCATGTTACAGTATTTCTTGACAGTATGACAGCTATATTATCTCTTTAAACAAAATACATACTGTGGACATCTAAACTCTAAAGAAATATGTGTAAAAAAGTTCATATCTTGTTTTACATTCCCTAATAAAAAATAAAAAAATCCTGACTGAGGTTGTCAAATTCATGCATGAAGGCTTTAGCATCTGAGGAACAGACCAAAGTTTATGTGGAAGTCTTTCCTTCCAGCCCAGTGATGTTAACACCCTTGGCTTTTCTCGACTTTATTAGACAAACACAGTGGTTGAGAAACATATGGACACTGAGTCAGATCTTTTAGGCATCTACAGTATTTGATACAGCACCGTTGCCTGGGTCACGAGCCCTCGGGGGGCCTGCGAGGTGTGGTCCCATTCTCTCATAATCCCAGTCAAGGGGCCCCTGAGTGGGTCCACAGGACTCCCACCTGGGCTGTGTGAATAGAGAAGCCAGCATAGTGAGATCATGGAAAAGGCTTGTGTTTCTTTAACAGCGCAGTGCTTGGACTCTTGAGTGCTAACTGATGTTTTAGCACCTACATGACAGCCCACTGTTGTGCGCTCTTTCCAGAAGCATCTGTTTTGATAAGAAAAAGCATTTTAGAAAAGAAAGTGCACGGATGTTTAGTCAATCTAGCTCTTTTCTATCTGCAGACGGTTGGACGCTAACCACATCACGTCTGTGCCTGAGGACAGTTTTGAGGGTCTCCAGCAGCTCAGGCATCTTTGGCTGGATGACAATAGCCTGACTGAGGTTCCTGTCGGCCCCCTGCAGTACCAGAGCAACCTGCAGGCCCTGACGCTGGCCCTCAACCGGATCACACGCATCCCAGACAACGCCTTCGCCAACCTCTCCAGCCTGGTCGTGCTGTGAGTGCCAAACCAGACTGGTTTTACAACAATATTCAATACTCTTCTGAACTCTGAATAAATGAGGCTACACACACTAGCCAAAAGCATGATATTTTGCTTCTAATACTGATAAATGACTCTGTTGCCTTTCACCACCACATCGGTTAAATCGATCAAAGCGCTACACAAACTGTGCTCCTTGGCTGCTCATAAAACAGTCATGCATATAAACTTGCACATGGTTAAGTACACACACAGGTAAACAGCGGCATGGACTGAGGATTTCGGAGAGGGAAAACGGGGAAGCAAAATGGACCCTTGTGTCTTGCAAAGTCAAATAGAGGCTACAGGCCTCAGTGCCTCTCTTCTGGAAGCTTCTCTGTGGGTCTGATTTACCAATTACATTCCAGCTGCTGGAAAATATTTGTCTTAGGAGTAAAGGGCCAATTAATCTGTTAAATAGGCTGAACAAACACACAGACCTGCACGGCGAAGTGCTCATGCGAGCGCCTGATGAGTTGTCCGGTTAGAGACTTCCAGAGACACAAAATGTTTGCGTTGGTGTGCTGTCGAGAAGTGCATCTTTTTAATGACTGGAACAAAAAAGTACTTAAAAAAGATGCATTAATGCCGAATAGATCGCATGAGAGTTTACCTGTCAGGTTATATCCACTGTAATCCATGCTTGTTTGAAATGTGTAGTCATTTGTCACTCACTTAAAGGGACAGTTCCCAAAATGAAAATTCTGTCATCATTTGCTCACCCTCTTGTCGTTTCAAACCTGTATGACTTTCTTTCTTCTGCAGAACAAAAAATATATATTTTGAACAATGTTGTTAACAGAAAACCATTAGTCCCCATTGACTTGCATTGGTTTTGTGTCCATACAATAGAAGTGAATGGAAACCAATGGTTTTGGTTTTTCTACATTCTTCAAACTATCTTCTTTTGTGTTTTGCAGAAGAAAGTCATACAGGTTTAAAATGACAAGAGGGTGAGCAAATAATGATGACAGAATCTTCATTTTAGGGTGAACTTTAATAGCTATGGAGGATACAAAATGGCACATGATAATTGCATTTATCTTATGATTCTGTTTTACATACATATTTGTATTCCTTCATTCAGGCATCTACACAATAACCGGATCCAGGAGATTGGGAAGAACTGCTTTAACGGGCTCGACAACCTAGAGACATTGTGAGTTCCCACTTCACATATGTACAGTATGATATCACACTTCCTGTCTTTATAGATAATGTTACGGTACATTTGCCACCGTTGCAGTGGATCTTACATCAATAACATTATCCTTGCATTTGGTTTCACCAGGTCTTTAGGTCATTTCATGCCCATTAAATAGTGAATTTCAAGATAATATGGAAACTTTCTCACTGTGAATCAATTCTTTGTGGGCACAGGGACAGTGTTTTTTCTGTGTGTGTGTAGTGTTTAATGGGAGAGTTATCTGCTGTTATAGCGCCCTCTTCTGCAAGTCTCAGTTCACAAGGAACAGAAGCACCGTACTGTAGAAAGATGCTTTAGCTGACAGCATTTCATGAATGCTGGTGTAAAACATAGGCAAAGATGAATTCTATGGGGTTTGTTTTCACAACACAAATGTCTCTCTCCATTGAAACGCCACTGATGTATAGCTATTCCTACAAAATATTGTTTAGATTGCATTGCACGAGACCTTAAAGAAGCAGTTTTCTAAACATGGTCTCTCTTTAAGCATCTGAATGATAGTTTATAGGATTCGGGCACTGTTACACCATATGTTTTGGATATTAAGATGCAGGTAGTGATCAACCTTCATTACCGATTCGCCTGAACTCAGTTAATCAGGATTTACAGTATACTGATAAAGGACAAAGAGTCTTTTTAGGACCCTCGGCTTTGCCTTATTGCCTTCGCTCTCTCTCTCTCTCTCTCTCTCCACTTACCACAGTTCGTTTAGCAAGCATCCACCGCATCAGGGAGGAAAAGACGAGGGGAAAGGGAAGGCAGATAGCCATCGCTGACTCTACTTTATTTACTTACTCCGGCAATAATTAGGACAGGATGAGGGCACGCCAACGTTCTGTGCCCCTGGGGAGGAGTGTGGGACGCGGGACAGGGGCATTAGGGCTATAATGCCAAGTTGTATCGTGTGGCGGTTAAGACAAACAATACCACAGTGAAGAAATCAGCAGACCTCGCTGGGCTTTATAAACAAAATCATTGATTTCGACGAACAGATTTTCTTTTGTTTTCCTTTTTTTCAAATTGTTTGTTTTTGTCCTTTGGCAACAACTCTTAATTAAGGGGCCTGTTGTCTTTCCTTAAAAGTAGAGCTGAAGCAGAGATGCTCCCCTCAGGAATAAACATATTATACTGCTACATTGAATTAAGCAAGACAATAACAGTTTCCTATATTAGGAGAAGCAGAAGAGTGGTTTTGCCTGGGTGTTGCTGAACTCACACCAGAGACATTTTAGCTTAATTTGAATAACTTTTATCTGCTCTGTGTCCTTTTAGGGATCTAAACTTCAACAATCTGAAGACCTTCCCGGAGGCCATTCAGAATCTGCCCAAGCTGAAAGAACTGTGAGGATCAACAACAAATGCAGTCATACACTCATTTACAGTCATTGCAATAGTTTCCCTTTAGCCGTTTATTTCTAGGTCAGTTATTGATGTAAATCATTGTTTGAAAATGGGGATTTAAGAACCCGGAGCTCAAATGAAAAGCAAACGGTTACAGATTTGCAGCTATTTCTTTCAGCTCTTAAAAATCTTTGTGAAAGAGAGTCTTTCAACAAGGAAGGAAAACTAGAATAGTATAGTTAAACAGGTAAAGTCCCCTAACAGGTATGTGTTCCTCACCATTGTGTTTTGTAATCCAGACACAGAGCCTTGCATTGAGTGGCTGCACATTAAAAATCACTTGTGTACCGAGAAGCCATCTAGCGGCGAGATGTAGAACTGCTTGTTTTGACCAGTAATGTAGACCTGAGGGAGAAAACTTCAGATTGCTTATCTCACAGAGCTACTTAACCGTTTTTGGCTTTCCTAATGATTTCTTTCCTCTCTCTTTGCCAGTGGATTTCACAGCAATAACATTGCATCAATCCCAGAGGGAGCCTTTCATAAGAATTTACTGCTACGTACAATGTAAGCAAACGCTGACATCCCCGCCCCCATCATGGAATACTCACAATTGAAAATCATGTATGTTTGCTATTGTCTGTAAACATCAGATGTATTGTTTTTGTGTCTGCAGCCATCTTTTTGACAACCCACTCTCCTTCGTGGGAACTACTGCCTTCCAGAACCTGTCAGACCTGCACTCATTGTAAGCAGAACCATTATTCAATTATGTTCTTGAACATGCTAATTATTGAGCTTTAACATGTCAATCACTCACGAGAGACATGCTGCCATCTGTTTATCTCCCCCTCAACAACGGCATATGTTTTAGTTTATTACACCTTACAGGGACAGTTCACAATAAAAAAAACATTTCGTGATTATTTATTCACCCTTGTGTCATTCAAAACCTGTATGTGACTCTGTGGAACACAAAACAAGTTGATTTTGAGAAATGTCTCAGTGGTTTTGTGGTTATACAATGGATGTCAATATTACCATCATTCTTCAAAAGTATCTTCTTTTGTGTTCTGCAAAGAAAGTCATACAGGTTTGTTATGACATGAGGATGAGAAATAATAAAATCATTTTTATTTATAGTAAATTGTCCTTTTAAAGAAATACGGCGCACCTTAAAATATGAAATTGTTTTCTGTTGTTACTGTTTTACAAGCAGTTATATGGACTGCTAACTTTTTTTGTTGCTTGACAGAGTGGGATTCACTATCATGTATTAAAAGCCATTCTGCTAAACTCTTCTGCTCTTCTTTTGTGTACCACTTTTTGTTGGGGTTTTTTTCTTTTAATTTGTTACATATTTCAGAATGCTGCGTGGTGCCAGTATGATGCAGGATTTCCCAAGCCTGACTGGAACAGGAAATCTAGAGAGCCTGTGAGTTCATTTTATACTGCACAGTGTCAGTGATAAACAAATCATCAGCCAACCACTGATGTAAAGTTTCCTATTAGGAACAATAGTACATTCTCATAAAACAAAAAAAGATATAAAATAAGAGGCCAGATACTTAATAAAGTGCATACTATGGTATAAATTAAGCACAAAATTCACTTTTGTATTTTGTGTTGTCCAGGACTTTAACAGGAACTACAATCCGAAGCATACCAGCAGACCTGTGTGAAGACCTGACCGTGTTACGTACACTGTAAGTTACACCCGAGCGTGACAGTTCAGTTCCACTTACAACACACAACATCATATTAACACTAAATGCTCTTTTGTAACCACATGCACCTTTCAAGCACAGAATACCACTCATAATAGTTCCCAACACATGTCAGTCAGATGTCCATGAGCTCCCAATGATGTGCCTGTTACAGCCTCGAGCTCTCCATAATTAAACATCAGTCACATGCCCCTGAACACACAAAGGTTAGCCGTCGCTCAGAACGCTTACACGGTCACAGCAAAGCCTTCAAGGCTGAGCTGTCAGTCAAGCTACTGACATATGCTCGACATGTCAGTCACATCCAAACGCTCCCCGCCGCTTCACACACACCATCACGCAAAAACACAGTGTGCGTCAGTCAAACGTCATCCACCCCACAGGCCTGTGTGCAGCAGCCCGTCGGAGGCTCAGCTCCGGGGGGACGTTTTAAAGTGATGTCTAATGACCTCCCCGAGGTTGAAGCTGGCCCGCACCGATCCTCTAGCTCCTGTCTAAACGTCATCAAAATGTCTCTGTTCCTCACAAGCTCTGTTTCACAGCGTGTTGTGTGTGTTCTCACAGTGATCTGTCCTATAATGAAATACAAGACCTGCCGTCCTTCCAGGGCTGCGTTCGACTGCAAGACATGTGAGTGGCAGAAACGTGAGACATTTCCTCTGATGTTGAGACACAAATGTGTCGTGTGAACATGTGCTGACGTGTTTTTGTGGTTTTGCAGAAGTCTACAGCATAATCAAATTCAACAGATAGACAGAGGCACTTTCCAGGGCATGACCAGCCTTAGAGTGCTGTAAGTATCACTTTTACTGTTATAATCACAACATGGTACATCACCCAGTTTTTTCCCCCCGAGAATGACCAGATGACTGTACATTAACCTGCTTAATATAAAGCACTTATTACTTCCTAAGTAAATGAGTAGCCATGAAATATTACTTTGAGAATATTTTATTACATCAAAAAGAAAGAGACTTCTTCTTTCTGTGGAAATTCACTGCTTATGACAAAGGTCAACAAGATGGGTTGTTGTGGGCACTATGCATTAATGTTTTACCTCAGAATATTGTTGTTGACCTAAATATACATATTAATGTTTATGTTATAGGTGAAAATCGTATAGCCTTCAAGTCAGTGTCATACAATGATTTAAATGATTTAAAATGTCTTTGAATTTTATATTAATGCACCACTTATAAAGGACTAGCAAGATAATGAACTGGATTACATGGAAGAAGATTTTTACCTATTTTATACAAGCAATAAGCCAAAGCAATTGCAGTAGGGATTCAATGACCTAATGGTAAAATCAGTTTATGACATCTTATTACTTGATTCTGCATATTACTGCTGTCTTTCTGAAACCTTGTATCTCCATAATTGGTGTTTTTTATAAATCATCATTATAAGTCACCCTTTATGTTTTTCACTAGGTTTTGCAAATATCCAACCAACAAAAAGTATTAAAAATGCTTGTGAAATTCTCTGAAAAACAGCACATTTTGACTTCCAAGGTTTAGGAAGCGACAATAATTTATGATTAATGGCTGACGCTTTAATCACAATTAAAGAATAGCAGTTTAGCTATCACACGCAGCAAAGGGACTCACAAGAGGCTTGACCTGAATTCTGCGTCTTTACCCAGAGCCATCTGTATATGTTCAGCCTGTGTATGTTTGTTTTGTCACCACTCTACAGAGACCTGAGCAGAAACCAGATCAAGTTTATCCACAGAGATGCCTTCCTTTCACTCAGCGCTCTCACCAACCTGTGAGTCTTCAGTCAAACAACACTATAGCTCATCTGCTCCATTTATTAAAACATCCATACATTAACTTCATAGACTGAAATGTTGTTGGGTGACTGGAGTATGGCAATAATAGAATTGTAAAAATCTTGTCTCATAGATAATTTCCTGGTTAATATTTTAATTTGAAAAAGTATTTTGATGCATTTATTTCTACCACAGCACCTCTGATGAGACAACAAAGCCATGAGGGGCTTGCTTGTGTGTGTGTGTGTGTGTGCGTGCGTGCGTGTGTGCGTGCGTGTGTGCGTGTTTGTGTACGTGCATATAATTGCCTTTTTTCCATCATGCCATTAGGGACCTGAGTCTGAACTCCCTAGCCAGCGTTCCCACAGCAGGACTGAGTGCACTGAACCAGCTCAAACTGACTGGAAATGTGGAACTGAGGAACGGCCTGATGGCTAAGAGTCTGCCCAAACTCAGGTAAGAGCTCTTCACAGCTTTACTTATGAGCCGTGACTGATTCCAGGTCCTTACGGTTGCTCTCGTGTCCCAGTTCAGTTTGTATAAATAATGGCCATTCTTCACCTGTATTCTGTAATTGCACACAGTGTACTCAAGAAATAAGAGAGATCTTGAGGTGTTCTCTGATCGAAACCCTCATAATTAAGTATCTCTTATAGTAAGGCTATCCTGTCATGCTGCCTTATTTCTTTTTCTCTTGCTCATTCTCTATCTCTCTCTCCATGTCTCCGCAGGTCTATAACGGTTCCCTATGCCTACCAGTGTTGTGCTTTTGTAGCTTGTGACAGTGCGATCAGCCCTGCCGAGGATGACAAGAGGAGAAATGCGTTCGGTATGACAGTAATCTACACTGTGATGAGCTCAGTCAGCACGCATCCTTACACGATAAAGTGGCAAGCGATAAATGTTGAGCGTCTGCCCTAACCAGCTGCGACAAGCAATGCTACATTTTGTCGGTTGTGCGGTTCACATTTCCTACCCAAAATGACATCGCAGAGCAAAATCCAGCTCCTCGTGTGCACTAAATATGAATATATAATTATGGATGAGTCTAAGAAAGATTGATTGTGAAAACTGAGAAACATTATATAACAAATCTCTCAAGTTCCACAGGGAAAATGATAAAGATAATACTACACGTAAATGATATAAATGCAAGATGTGTTATTTGTTTGCACACACACTACAAAAAACTGCGTAGCTGATGAGCATTAAACTGAGAATCTGGTCAAGCATTGTTTTGATTGGCTGTAGCTTTGTTGCATCATGCAGCCATTTTGCTTTCAGTGTGGGCAGAAAAATTGCTTGTCACTGAAATCTTGTCTTACACTCGTGATAAAACAAAGTGTTATGGTGAGGTTGTAGTGATTGAATGAGGTGGTCTGGCTGTGTGTGTGTGTGTGTGTGTGTGCGTGCGTGCGTGCGTGCGTGCGTGTGTGTTGTGTGGTATAAAGTTTCACATAGCTGACATGGATGTATATCTATATGTGTCAGGTGGTGAGGAGGAGATGGAACGGATTCCTTTGGTCATGCACTGCTCACCCTCGCCGGGTAAATACAGGCTCATTGTTTCTGTCCTCCTTTGCTTCACTCTGAGAACTCTGGGTAATGTAACATTATAAGATGCTCACAGGAGTATATTAAAGCAGTACTGCTACATAACATATGTTCCATTATAATTCCATTGATCTTTTTTATTCATATATTTATTTGTATGTTTTCGTTTATTTTTAATTGTTCAGTCCTTCATACATATATATATTTTTTATCCTTTTTTTTCCTCATTCATCAACATAAATGATTGAATTTGCTTGTCTCTATGTCTTACAGGTGCATTTAAACCCTGTGAACATTTGTTGGGTAGCTGGATGATAAGACTGACTGTGTGGTTCATCTGTCTGGTGGCTCTGCTCTTCAACTGCCTGGTCCTAGCAGCCACCTTCTCCTCACGCACATCCCGTCTCTCCCCTGCCCGCCTCCTGGTGTCTCTCCTGGCCTCTGCCAACCTGCTGACGGGGGTGTACGTGGCAGCACTGACGCTCCTGGACGCTGCCACCTGGGGCTCATTTGCAGAGTATGGTGTGTGGTGGGAAACAGGCGTGGGATGTCAGTTGGTGGGCTTCCTCGCCATGTTCTCCTCCGAGTGGGCCGTGCTGCTGTTGGCGTTAGCTGCGGTGGAGCGTTGCCTGGCCGTGAGGGCTCTGATGGGGAAGGCGGGAGCTTTGAGATCCAGCAGCGAAAGGAGAGAAGGACGAAGGAGGTTCGGTATCGCCGCGCTCCTGCTGGGATTGGTGGCCGTCGCAGCTGCCTGCCTCAGTCTGTATCACGGGTCAGCTGTGGGCTCACCTCTCTGCCTGCCTTTTTCTGGAGGTCCTGGACCAGGCCTGGGGTTCACAGTAGCGCTGGTGCTGATGAATACACTAGCCTACCTGTTGAGTGCAGTGGTATATACACGTTTATACTGCAGATTAGGTCGGGCTCAGCTGGCTGACCCTGAGCAGGCCGGGTCTGTACGCCATATAGCCTGGCTTATTTTCACCAACTGCATCTTCTTCTGCCCAGTGGCAGCTTTCTCTTTTGCCCCCCTGCTGGCCGGGACTAGTAATGCAGTGGGAGGACCAGAGATGGCCAAATCGGTGACCCTCATATTCTTTCCTCTCTCCGCCTGCCTAAACCCCGTCTTGTACGTCTGCTTCAGTCCCTCTTTCCGATATGACTGGCTCCGTCTTAGGGGGCGGGGGCGTAGCAGCGGTTGCAGCGGGCGGGTTGGTAAAGCAGTTACCAAGGGGACGGTAGCAGGGGGCTCTGCGACATCCGATGATGGCGAGGGCTTGTCCAACGACATCGGTTACGACTGCGGAATGTACACAAAGCTCCACACTGACATCAGGGGAATGTGTGCACACTGTGACGCTGCCCTTCACATCAGGACGTCATCCTCCTCTTCTTCTTCCTCTTCCTCAGCCTGCAGACATTTAGTGAAGTCGCACAGCTGCCCTGCCTTGATGGCAAACGCGCCCCAGTGCCTGAGCTCAGACAGCTACTGGCCGGATACCGGGACGCTTTCCGCCCAGTCTGAATACGGAGAAGAGGGCGATTCGTTCGTGTCGGACAGTTCAGAACAGGTGCAGGCGTGCGGTCGAGCGTGTTTCTGTCAAAGCCGTGGCCTACCTTTGGTACATTACTCTTACAACATCCCCCGCATGACAGACTGAGCTCACATCCCCAAGAGCTCACACACCGCTCACAGAGTCCTCCAGGGTGTGAAGCGTCCCTGCTCGGAAAGGACAGAGAACAGGGAGGCGCTGTAGACGTGGCTGCAGAGCCATGGAGACACAAAGAGACCGGAAGCACTTTTTCTCTTTTCACACCTGGGGGAGTGTGTGTTTGTGAGGATAGATTGAATCCTTGTTCCGCAAAAAGGGAATCTGACAGTACAGAAAGACTCTCTGAGCCAAATGTTGTCAGCAAACAACAATGCTTGTTTGCTGTTTCCTGTCCCCCTCAGCCAAATTCAGTTGCAGTGGCAACCAGGGCTGATTGACAGATGATGATCTTATCTTCCAGTGCCTGCCTTTTTGTTTGGTAGAGAATAAACTCGTCTGTTCATTGTTTTTAGAGAAAATGTTTCACCTTCTTCTTCTTTTTGATTTTAAAGCAGGGATATATGTGCCATTTCAATTCAGAAATGTTTGATTAGACTTAATCAATGTTTTAGGAATGTTGATTGTTATTTTGACTTATTCCCTGTCATAAATCCAGGCAGGGGATCCCGTTTTATGTAGCAATGTTCCTCATGCTGGAGTTCCAGTATGTCAATAAGAATGTAATCTAGAACCATAGACCATGTTTGTGTACACGTTGTGTTTTTGTTTTCTTTAAGTTGAAAAACATTCCTTCCTTTTGTGTTTATTCTGAAAGTGGTTGTAAAATCACAGTCCTCTCTTTCAGCTGTCAGAGTTAGCTGGCCATGCTATGCCAATGCTCTGCTATTAGCTGTTATGGAAAGTAATTTATAATCTTCATTGACAATGGATGTCTTGACCAGAGCTCTTCCTTAATCACTTGGCATTTTCTACTAATTTATTTTAAGACATAACGCTTTGATGAATGGATGGCAAATGACACTCTTTTATTCTGCTATTACTCCTGATCCAAAAAGTAAGAGATCGTTTTAATATGTATTTTGTACACTGGGTAAAGTGAAAAAATAAAGGTTTTAGAGGGTCAGCTCCTCCCTGTCCAAATAATCCTGCTACTTTCTATGTAAAAAAAAAACAAATTCTGATCAATATTTGTTTCAAGCTTTTCAAGAAAAGCCATTTTTTCTCTATACATCAAACAGTAGCATTCATTTAGCTGTATTTTATGTTGAAGTGGAAAGGAGACCATAGCGTGCCTTTGTGTTCAGGCATACAGAACGACATTTAATCATCATGAGCCCTCTTGTACACCTTTGTCCATATGTTCAAGAGTCCAGGTGACAGGAAATGTGTTTGTTTGCCTTTTACACAGAAGCCGTCTAGTAGACGCCATAATGCCAGTCATACAGTATAAGCTGTGGCATCAGCTGACAAGTTTAAAGAAGCCTTGCAGGTCATAGCTAATAGTACAGACAGAATTCCAAATCATTGTGTGTCTATGCATGTGTGTGTGTGTGTAAGCCTGTGTGACTTTTAGACGTCTGTATGTTATAAATTATTTTTATAAGACTAATCTAATCAAAAATGGGATGCATTGTCTAACCGTGGAAGCTACCTCTTCAACCTTAGTGGCTGCCAATAGCGAATAGTACGCGTGGTCGCGTTTCCATGTTCATTTGTTGGTATGATTGCTTGCGCTGTAAATACATCTAGTTGTACGTTCTCAATGAAAGAGTCACATGTTAGTTTATACCGGGAGAAAATGACATACTGTATACAGACATTTTTGTAAACCAAATAAACTGATTCGCTTTAAAGAGAGCAGTTTTTGTTTCTCTGTTTTGATATTATCGAGTTAAGCCTTTGTTTTAGTGCATGCATTGTGTTAGGAGTATTACATACCTTGTGCTTTTTCTTTTGATGGAAGTGAAATTCAAGACATTGTGACATTCTGTTCGTTATACCTGGTTAGAATTTAGCTTTAAAACTTGCAATATTCTGACTGTCATCCTAAACAAGCTCATCGTTTCTACTGCTGTCTTCAGCTCCTAAAATGCAACTCTTTTGTCATAACATTATACTTTTTCAGGGATATTACATAACATAATAGATATCCCCTAACTCCACCAAAAGATGAAAATTCTGTCATCATTTACCCACCCTTAAATTGTTCCAAATTTGTAAAAATGTCTTTGTTTCTGCTAAGCTGTTCAGCAGAACAAAGACATTTATACAGGTTTGGAACAACTTAAGGGTGAGTCAGAGCCATTGAGAGAGAGAGTCGCCATTTTTTCACAGCAATGGCGGTTGATGGAGCCTCTCAATAGTTCCCGGAAGTATAGTAATGCATGGAGCTGCAGTAAAGCAGACCGATTGTGACGAACTAAATTAATCAATTTATAGACGTTAGTCATTTAATTAATAAATAAATGAAATAAAGCATTTAAAGAGCAAATAGCTTCTGATTTTTAAGGGTCTACGTTTTATGGAGTGTCCGACAACAGGTTTATGTACATACATGGTGTAAAAACACTAGTATTTCGTAATAATAGAGCCGTTTTTATTACTTCTTGACTGACTCTCCAATGATATCGGTCTAATCCCCGCCTTTCCGCTAGCGTAGTCTGCTGTGATTGGTCAGATGGTCTAGTCTGCTGTGATTGGTTTAGCACGTGTGTTTAAGTTTTCGCGAGCAGGTGGGGACTATTTCTAGAGACGTAGATACACGGAGGTTAAAGACTCGTACGGGTCACGACTCGCTCGCGAGATTCAGAGTCGACTCCCATTTTTACAAGCTAATAACTTTGTTATTCGTTGACCTTCGGATTTACAACTTTGGCAGACTGATTTCAAACGCGGCAAAATTACACAATGATCTCGTGGAATGT
Organism: Oreonectes daqikongensis; assembly: GCA_026939265.1. NCBI lineage: Eukaryota > Metazoa > Chordata > Actinopteri > Cypriniformes > Nemacheilidae > Oreonectes > Oreonectes daqikongensis. Next base: position 958,437 of record JAOTQM010000074.1, read on the forward strand.
AGGCCTACTCTTTAAAGAGAAAACATAACTTCCAGGAACTATTTAAAGTCTCCATGAATCACGTGACACGCGAAAGTTTTGACCATCCGTTGGCGCAACTCTCTTTTTCTATGGCTATGGAGTGGGTAAATCATGTGAAGTGTCCCTTTAAAGTGGCAGTCCGCGATTATTTTGGGGTAAAAATAATCATAAATCAGTTATTTGGTAAATACATAGACAGATCGGTGTTCAAAACGATTGTCTTATCTTACCCTGATTTACAACGGTAAGCTTATAATAATGATTTATCATTTGCGCTGTCGGGTCGTCTTTCCCCGAAAATACAATTTTGACGCCGTACGTCTGCGTCATTTCATCACCGCGTCATGTCGTCACTGTAAACAGAAAGTAGAAGATCCGGCGGGTATCCCACGTGTGGATGCTTTGGTGACGGATTTGTAGTGTCCTCACAACAATTGCTGCGTTTGAGTGGCTTGTTTTATTTTGTGGAAATTTTTAGTGATATTTATGGCTTGTGATACTGACAGTTTTGAACGACAAGCAGCGCTGACATCTGGGGAATCACCTGTTGTTAATGACAAAGTAACCTCGCGCTACGGAGAGCCTGACAGCTTCGTGCTAAAGCAAAAGCTAATATCGACGACAGGGATCTTGAAAGTTGGCTATCTGAAAGGATGGCAGTGATGGCTTTTACCGCAGAACAGGTAAGACGTCATTATCGTGATTTTTTTAAGTTTTTGTTTTATTTAGTCAGAACGAAAGCGGCACATATAGTGTGTTTTTTTCAGATATATGGCTTGTAGGATGTAAGGTAGGCGGTATTTTCCATGTTATTCTCTACATCAGGCGCAAGGCGATAAACGCTACAATTGATTCTATATAAGTAACGTTTTTTTTTAAACATTTCGCGTTGTATCTGGTATAGATTGATGTAGGCTATAGATGCGCTCTGATGCGATGAGCAGTCAGTAAGCACAAAGCTCGGATTCATCCGCGCAGTGCCAAAGCACAACCCACGTAAAGAAGATAACTGACATATTATGTTTCAAACTGAGATGGCGACAAAGAGGCCAATATTCCGGACTGCAGCTTTAACTGTGCTAATTTTAAATGTGTACTGTATGTAAATGATCTCTTAACCTGTCCTGTCATTTTAAATACTTCATTTCTACAAATGACATAAAGTTTATGTGTTCTATTACAGTTAAAAGCGTTGCAGATTTGCAGGCAGTCAGTGCTGTAAAAAACAGGCTTCTGCCATTTAGGACAGGAGGGGTTGGGAGTATGAAACTATCAGACACCGCCAGAGGGAATAGAGAGTCTTAATAAAGGGCAGTCGATTGCTCTCTTTTTTCTACTTTTAATTTTCCTCCTATCAGACTCTTGATGCTAAACTGGAGGGAGGAATCCGAAAATCGAAAGTAGACCCCCTGGAGCTTGTGTCTGAGTTGCAAAAACAATTCCACAGGAATCCTTTCTAAGGTGCTCTTAATTGTACTCATCCCTTTAGCAGAACCTCTTCCCGCAATGCAGTCATGATGGTTAATGCAGTCATGATGGTTAACGGTCACCAAACTGCCCTTTTGAAGCTCAGGTTTATTGGTCGGATTTGTAACTCCAAACCTTAAAGTGCCGCTGCATATGTGTATAAAGTAAAGGGGTGATTCTGCTCAATGCTTTGAGACATGCAGGCCTATGGTTTCCTGTTTGAGGAGATCTATAGTGCTCATTGCAGACCTCACTGCATGTGTTGAATGGATAGCTTTGATTAGTCAGGAGTGAGAAAGAGTGGCCTGCCAGCATTTGTTATTACCTTAACGCTCCCTGTGATAGACCAAAACCATCCATGCTGAGAGAAGACTCATTACTAAGAGTAATATCAGCATCAGTACTAAATATGAGGCATCTGACAGGCCATTTAACATGGAATTAGTGATTCTGACAAGAGAGGCTTCATATGATCCTACACATCCTCCACACCAACATGTGGCTGTGGGCTGCAGAAGCCTCTAGATGGCAGTGCTATTCAGTCTGTATATACACTGATGCATTTTCATCACAGTGCTGCTCTGTGTTAAACGCAGACGATTTTCCCCTTTCCACGTCCTCTCATAACCTTCCTCTATAAGTACACAGTGCATGTTGACCTGTGTATTCTCCACATTAGCCACGATGGAGGTTAACAGTGAAACCACCTGCAATGAACATCAATGAGTTGTCTACAGAGCACAAGCAGGATTTAGGACAAACACCTGTAAATGTGGTCGAGATCTGTTTTTGTTAGGTGATATTTATGTCCATCTCCGGTATTTATTGGACCATTTCTAATATCTGGTACTGCTGAAATAATCAATCTACCATATAAAGATGTATGACATAGCCATTTATAAGTGTTTAGTCTCTAGGAGGGTTGCTATGGTGATACTATGAACTGTAAAGGCTGATGTAGCTTTACCTCGCTTGGATCCATGTTCAGTTTACATCATTAACAGTAATTTATGTAATGATAGCGTTTAAACCCGTTTGTGGCACACACGAGGCCAGATTAAATACAAAATGGGTATCGCCGACGCCGTCATAAATGTACGACAGAATCTGAATATTGGAATTTGAAATGTACAGTACATGATCTGTTTGCCAGATTTCTGGGAACTATTAAGAAATACAGTGTCCAACCAGGCAGTCGGGTAAGTAGAAATCTTGAAGCCTTTAAGTTAGGCTTCCTTCACCATGTGCAGAGTCATTAGCACATAAAAGTCATTCAAAGCACAATACCGATCTCTCTTTGCAGTTTCTGGACAAAGGACAAACTGGGAGGGAGGGACACTGGACTGGAATCACTGAAAAGAGAAAAATAAACCTATTGGCATTCATTGTGTTGACGTTTTCTGGCATGAAATGAACAAGCAGAGGTATCAGTGGCACTGTCCATCTGGAGCTAGAAAAGACAAAGTTGGCTAAGTTTGTCAAGACACTTTTTGGAAACTTCAGCTGATAAAAATAACCCCCCTCAGTCTGTCAGTCTGTCAGCTACAAACTCAGTCAGCTGTGGCACACAGAGGAAAATCTCACACGTCAAATATAGTTCCTTACCTTTCTCCACACCTTTAACCTACTAACACTGGAGCAATGTTCTGTATGGCCATAACCATAGCCAGATAACTCTACCATGTAAATGGGTAGTTGACAAATAATGTCCTTTGGTTTGACAGCAAAAATTTTGGAGAAAAAAAACTAGCGTATAAGAGAGATTTATCATTGTTGTTTTATTATAAATATTAATAATATAAAATAATATATTATGAACAGTTTGTTTTCTACATTTTTGCTTTTGCATCCCAAATGCCTTACCAAATAAAAGTACATTGCAAATTATTTACAGTATTTCAGACTTAAAACCTAGCATGTTCTTATCAATCGGGTGAGTACCACATATTTTGTTTCATAACATTTTGCTCTACATCAAAAACACTGCTCTCTATCAAGGGAATATGTACAGTCTTTTGGATGATTAATGTCATTTGCAGTAATAAGTGGCACAGGCTTAAGCTAATTCACAGTAGAAATGAGTAGCCTGTTCCAAAACTTATTATTAAATTAGTCTGTATATTTTGACAAGCCAGGCCGTTCTTAGCTGAATTAAGCCAAATGTGTTCTCTCAAAATCTTGAATGACGGACAAAATGTAGACCATAAGTTAGTTTCTTGATTTTTTTAATGCCACAAGTCATAAGTTATCAGGCATGCAAATGCACTCAAGAGCCTGTTAATAGCAGTTCCTCTTCCCCGTGGCTTTATCGTGGTATCTCTGACAACATGCTCTGCTCATATCAGCAGACATCATTTGATAAAGAGAGCAAAGGGCATAAATGTGCTGAGGGATTAGCGTTCGCTAACATTACAAGGTAATTCACAGTGGCACATCTGCCATCTTGATTGTTTTGTACAGAAAGCACACACCTAATCACACTGAGTTGCCCGTTTCCATCTCCCTCCGGCCTTCCTCTCTCTCAGCGGCTGAAGGTGATCACTGGCTCATCGGGAACTGGCTTCAGCTTAGCAACATCCTGCTTATGTGAGCTTATCTCTTGCTGTCAAACATCTCACGCGGATGAAGTGCGGCGAGACTCGTTTTTAAGTCTGTGTGTTGATTAGGGGAGCTTATTTAAGAGTTAAAGGTTAGTTTTTCATTTACAGTATGCGCCATCTGTCTACATTACATGAAATATATATATATTATGGGATGTTATCGAGATTATTTGTAACTATAGAGATAAAAATGTCACAGCTTAAAACATACGGTCACAATAAAAACATAGTATGTCAGAAATGTATAATGGACCCAGATTTGACTTGCATTTAAAAAAGTTGCCTTGCTCACAGTTGAAGTTTTATTTTGTCATGGTCTTGAAAGTCCAGTGGAAAGTCAACCAAACATTCACATGATCTCACGTTGACAGAGCAGGTGCGTTGCATGAAATGAGCGTCGGATAATCCATTACTGCCCCTCGCTCTGCCATTTACACATATCAGCCATGCCAGCCTACCGGGCGGCTCTAATTCACTCTGACACCTTGGAGTTCCTCACGCAGTAGGTGGTTGTTTAGGGCCAGCTAGGCCCTAGTGCCCTTTTATCTCTTCATTCCAACCACATCTCTCACCAAGTGCTTTCCACAACCGCTGATTTAATCTTACGCATCGTCCAAAGCACTAGGATGTAAGACACATCTTAACACAGCCTGACTGAAACATTTATGGCTCTAAACTATTCTAGACACACAGTGTTACTGGCGCACTCTTTAAAATTTATTCACTGTGAGAGAAGACACTGGTCTGAATGCTGCAGTGTGTATCATAATTGAATTGAAGTTTAAGTCTAATTGTATTTTATGTTCAATTAAATGTATAGTGTGTTTTAAATGCTACACTATCCTGGGCTATTGAACAGCTTGTTCTGCTGGTAAAAAGTGAGGCGGCTGAAATAAATAAGGAGAGTCAGTAGGAAAGAGGGCAAGAAGGACTAAATGATGAATGGATGAATGAAAGGATAGATGGATGGAAGGAAATACATAATTTTATTTAAGTGTTTTCTAGAGAATTTGTCTCCTTTAGTAAGTATTATTATTATTATTACTATGGTCCATGACATCACTTTTTTGGTCTGAATCTATGATGTTATTATGTTAAAAATGCAGTGGAACACACGCACACACACACACACACACCCACACACAAAACCATGTCAATACACCTGTTCTTTGATAAATTGTTTTTTTATATTCTAATTGAACTTAATGGTTATATTTTTGTGGGAATTAATGTCAAAAATATCTTAGTGTAAATCCAAAGATTGTATAAAAAGAAAAAAAAAGATATTTTTGGTTAAACTTTCATTATTATTTTTTCTAAAAAATGTTTTCAAATATTATTTTTAAACATAAAGATAATTACAAATGTCAAAAAACATACTAGTATTTATTGTCTTGTCATTGTGAAAATCTTAAAATCCCACTGTAGTCGATAATTGTATCACTTTTATTTTGCCTTTACTGCGGTTTTATAGAGAAAATACTAAGAAATGGTTTAAAATAATGACTTTGCACATGGTTTGTCTTAAACCATATTAAAACACCACACCGACATATAAACAACATTACAACAATTAAAAAAAAACTGAGACCTCTTTACAGCCTCATAAAGGTGACACGAAAGTTATCAAAGATGTCACATCGATGACTCAATATGAGATTATATGTCATTATGTAAGTACATTATGCAACCACATTGACATTAATCTTAAAACTCTGTGCTTGCATGGATGAGTGTGATCAAAACGGGAAGCTCAGTTTGCCACAGTAATAGATCCATTAAGAAATGAAATTGGTCATGGATTATCAAACATGACATGATGGAGAGTTTCACTACAGCAGACATTCAAAATGATCCTCCTGGTTCAATGCTGATTCAGGCAAGTTTAAAAAAAAGTTTTTTCCCCTTTTTTGCAGCTACTTTAGTGTAGGAGACATTTTACTGGCTACAAATCATAATTTATTTATGGATTATTCATAGGAAAGGACAGCACGTATCAACCAGTCACAAAAAAAACTTGTAGCAACGCATCAAACCAGATTTAATGCCGCAACTGAGACAAAGTCAAAGTCAGGCTCCACTGCAGGGGAGATTCACAGCCAAATATACTCAATAGCTGGTCCCCTATTCCCAGTCATCTGATCTCCAGCGCACTTTCACACCTTTCTGTAAAAATACAGTATGACTGTCTACAGAGACACTGTATGCATTCCTGCTGTGTGTACAGTATATAAAAATGTTTGCTTCTCCGTTGATGTAAAGAAAGGTCATTTTCGATCAGCGTGTTGCTGCTGTATGTGTGCTTGTGTGTTTGTTTGATGTTTGTTTTTTACATTATTTATTTGATTTGAATACAGATGAGCTGTCTCTCGCTTCTGTGTGTCGTTGCAGAGGGATGTGAAGACAGGCCCGTTGGGGCAAAACACGTCCGCTTCCATTTGTCATAACGAAGCACTTGAAGCACTGTCGCAGAGCAAGGTGTGTGTATGTTGACACACTTGTAAATGGACTTTGTATTTTTCACCATAGGAGGACCTCTGTGTCTATCCTCTGCATTGCAAACAAACACGAAACAACCACACAATTATGTCTAAGTACTTAATATAAGTGCATAAATTATCACATAGAAACGCATTCATGGTAATGTGACGTGCCCATTCTTGGCATTGAAACATTTTGTTCAGCAACACATTCATTTATGCTCATACATGACTAACTTCACCCACATATTTCACATTTGGAATCTCATTGGCTCAGGCACCTCCCTCCCTGACGTTACCAAACACACACACACACACACACACACACACACACACACACACACACACACAGGCTTGTGTAGTAACCACAGCAAGAGGGGTCTGTGAGAGTCTGCCGAGCCCCTCCAGGCCAGATCCTCTTTTCCACATGAGTGTGTCCAGTCGCCAGACTCCCCCCCACCCCTAGCCTCCCTTCTCCTCCCTTCTCCTTTAGGGCCACAGGCAACAACATGGCTCTGAATGCTCCAAAGACATACAAAATCAAATCCTCATCGCAAGCTGTGTCTTTTATTCCTGTTATATAAGTGTATTGTGCATGACGGATGAAGAGGGATCCACAGTGATGTTCCTGTTTCTAGCTTCATGGTTGGAGGTGCGATGCTAGGAGAAACATTCTTTTTACAATATTTTCTCCACTAGTCTAAAATTTTATTCTCTTGGTATTGTCTGTTCAATGCGTGAAACAGCTCTTATTCGTACTGACCTTGACTTGATATAACACAGTACTGCTCTGATGCTTAGTCAATTTTAAATGATGAGACTCAATCTTCATTCAAGGGAGGGGATCTCAGAGCCTAAAGGCTTTGGGGTGCTGTCACAAATCGGATGTTATTTGGAGGCCAGACACAAATACAAATACTCACAAAATAAACCACCCCTTCATACAGCCACTAGAGGACTGTTTTGTTCAGAAGCAATGAGGTTTAATGCATACATCAGTATTGTGCTGTTTTCTGGACACACTGAGGTAAAGGGTGCACAAAAAAGTGCACATGTGCAGTCACATTTTCAAACTCTCCTAACAATAATAGATGATATATTATTTAATATATCATGATATAGTAAGCATCACGCTAACTCAATTACCGTGTCTTAGGTTACAGAAAGAGGGTGATTTAGTGACTTGCAAGTGTTTGCATCATAGCAGCCCATCTCACCCAGACATCCATGAAGCCCCTCCCCAGCCCAAAATACAACAGCGTGATGTGCAAATACGTGAGGTTAAATCTGAGTTTATTTATTTACTACAAACTATACAATTCATTAAATCGGACAGCTTTGCCGTTACATTATTTCAACAGGACGGCCTATACATTTGTAGGCTTCTATAGACAACATTGTGTGACCAACTGTGGCCATGCACGCATTTATTTGTGTGTTTGTGCACGGTTTTGAGCATAAGCTCGTGCCGAGTGAGTGTTCTGCCACGACTGTGGTGGTGACACATGCTGTCCTGTCACAGGGGACTGTGCCTGATGAAAACAGTGGACTAGCAAATGCGTGACTAGCTCTACCCTTCTCCCTGCACTGTTGCATCATCTTCCTCCAGGACATCTCACAACGAACGGGTTCTCTTGAACTGAAACCTCTTCATGTGATTCCAAACAGCCCCACCAACTCTCTCTCATTCTCATTGCTTTTGAAATTCTAATCTTAATACTACACATGATTAAATTACTCAAATAAAAAGAATGGATTATTTTGCGCCGCCGTGGCTCATTGAAGCGTTGTCTCACGGTTGATTGACAACGGGATGAGCAGTGAAATAAAGAGATGAGAAACTTTTTTTTGGTTGCTGTTTAAACCATTTCAAAGGAGATGCATCATCGAGCTTGAACACTGAGATCTGTGCTTTATTCTGGTTGCCAGTCCCTCTCGAATTCTTTTCCATGCATTTCAGTGTACATTCTGAAGGACCCATCCATGATCCAAAGCCACTGAATGTCTCTTTTTAAAAAAAGTCAAATATACAGTAGATGCTTTAAATGAATTGGAACTTAACACAGTGTCCTTGAACAGCCACATTTGTTGGATTTGGCTTTAAAGAAAAAAAATATTTAGTCTTATTCAAGTGTCTTTAATAACTTTGTCAAAACCTATGTAGTGTGCAGAGCATCATTGTGGTGACCAATGTACCTTTTGAAGGCAAGGTTGAAATGAAGACAACATTTCTCTTATGTGCGGGCACATTGTGGTTGTCACTGTTCAGATGAGGATGTGGGAAGACTGGATTGTGACCAACTCTGTCAGACCCCATTATGTCAAACAAGTTTATGGTTTCTGTTTGTCCCCCAAATATACCAATGACATCATCCGCGTACAGAAAATGACTCAGGGGCACAGCGCTCTTTGAGATAATCATGCAATGATTTACAGACTGACACAAGCGAGAACATGAGTTTGGTTTGTTTTTTGTTGTGATTTATTTTTTATAAACTTTATTTTTACTTTTCAAAACTTTCCAGTTGTTTGTTCCTCACACTTTCTCTCTTCTGTTTGTCCCTCTCTCCATCTCTGTTTCACCTTTAGGTTATTCGCTCTCTCCTCCAGCATGGACAACATGCTCCTGATGACTCAGTTCTTTATCAGATTGTTTGCCCTGTTAAGGGTGTGCGTGTGTGTGCGCGTGCATCTGTCAATCACTGAAGGTTAAAGGAAAACAGAGGGTCATTCTACAAAACAGGTGCCATTCATGTCCCTCCAATGTGTGCTTAAAATAACTTTAACAATGAATTGCTGATGCCAGCTCTCTGTAGATATATGCTTTTAAAACATCATCATTAGTCAATTATTTAAAAAATATATGTATTATTTGTGTGTACCGTTAATTTTTCACTATTATAATTATAATCATCTATAGAAATGTATATCATCATTTATACAAAAATGATCAAGGATAAGTCAAAGTCAGCTCTCTTTTATTACATTATAACATTGTACCTTTAGAAAAATATAAAAATGTCAACCTTTACAAGTCCAAACCTGTCAAATTTTTTTTACTTCTCTGAAGACATAATTACTGTAGATCCAAAAATGTAAAATGCTTTTTGAATTTCACCACATTGTAACCATATTTATTTGAAAAATACTCTCTGAAACTAGAAAACACCCCCAAATTAAACAAATCACTTCAAAGCAGTTTTGCAGCATTTATGAATGTTTTTTTCAGTAAGGTTGGGCTTATTGAAGAATGAACAATGTACCATACAGGCTGTGTTATAAAACAGCAATAAGAAGCACAATAAAAAAAACACCTTTCCAACTAAATCTTACATCCACAAAGCAAATAAATATCTTACAAATTACAAAATGCTGATAACAAGATGTAATTTCCTTTAAGTTACAACATTGTCCATACAGTCAGTCAACTAATATACTGAAGGTTTTATACTAACTTATAAGAGTATTGACATTTTAATCTTTATAGGCAAGTCCAAAAACATTAAAATGATTTGTGGCTATTTATATGACATAATCCAACAGTCAAACCCATTTATGAAGATTCAATTATTTAATGCACACCCACAGAGGAACACCCTTGCTATGACAAAACTGTGACATTAGGAAAATCCTTCTGTTGAACAGTCTGCTCCAGAGTCTAGCCTTAACCTGACTCTTTTATCCTCTTCTGGAGAACCCTAGCACTGGAGGGATTTGCACTGGCCCGTCATTTTTTTCCAGTCCACCGAGGGTAGCTATCTATTTTTGGCCTTACATGATAGACTAGCACTGCGTGCCAACGGGCCAAAACTCAGATAATATCCTCCAGACCTACAGCCGGGTGATATACGGGCCCACTTCACGTGAACAAAACAACAGGCTCCTGTTCTCAAACATAACTCATACTGTAAATTTAGGAAACAACAACATTGAAATTCTGATGTTATTATTCCATGTGGGTTTCAAAGACATCCACACCGGGCCCCTCTCATGCCATGTGTAGCTGTTTAGGGAGCCTTGTTCAAGAGCCAGACTTCAGAGATGAAAGAATTGAGGATGAGAGAATAAGAGAAAGTTCATTTTGATGAGCTCTGCTCAGTCTGAACCCACCGTGAGATTCGACCTGAGATTCAATCAACAGCTTTTCTGCTCTTAAGCACTTATCAGCAGGATGCATCACTGGAATGAATGCTGATAATTGACTAAATTCATTCAAATCTGTCCGAGTCAAGGATTACTTTCTTCAATCAAGGGGATGTTAACCTCAAGATAAGCTCTGAATGACCTTTACAGTGAAAAATGGCCATAGGACAATTTCATTGCATAATTGTCATGCAGATTTGAATACCTGTGTATTCATAATTTAGATTTTTTTATGTAGCCATCATTGATGTCAAATTGATTCATACGAGTTGCCAAACACTAGCAAAGGGGTGTATATATCTTGCTATGTGATTAAATTGTAGACTATACAAATAATTCACCACCTTTATGCCTCGAGGAGGGACTGTAGTTTTCCCTTGATTCTCTGTGAATGCAGGCCTTATTTCTTGCCGTTTACTGCACACAGCGGCTGAAACAAACAACTGGGAGAAACCAGCTAAGATATGGCAGCTAGGAAACTAGCCAGGAACTAGCCAACTGCCAGGAAACATTTACAGAGTTTCTGCACCTCACTGCATTCTAGCAATCTAGTATGCTCCTCTGTCATCATGCTCTCCTAAACACACACACAGGAAAAGACAGCACATCTGTTCCTTATTGAATCCAGAGAAACGTCCAAGCCAAACTAATTATTCAACACCACAGAGAGGTTTTGATATACAGTACATATATAGAAATATTTACTTGTGTCATTGTAAGGTTACATGTGAAATTGCCCCAAAAATGAACTCGGTTCCCAACAAGTGCAATAAATTTTTTCATTTAGAGTAAAAACGGTTTTATTTTTCACATCTATAGTAATGTAAAAGGCTAAAATGTAGTCTGGCAAACAATGTTTTCAATCATGATTATAGCTGATGCTCAGGCATGTGCAAGTTTTGCTCAGTCTGAACAGTAGTCAGTTATTCTGAAAGTGTCTGGTTAAGTACCCCAATAATACACTTGCGATGGCTTTTATTGCATACTGTTGCTGTGGTTGTGTATTTTTGTGACACTTTACGAGTGCACACGCCTGGCCCGAAATTAACTTTCAGTCTGTGTTTGTTGAAAGATTTGGCTAGTGGCTAATAATATAATTATTTATATTTTATTTATATTCATATTTTAATATATAGTAATTGTATTACATTTTTTTAACTATATTGTGTTAATTTGATTAAATAAACAATTTGCTACATCGTGTAACTTTGTCACATTTAAGTTTAGCCAGGTAACAGTTCTTCTACTGGTAACACAAAAAAATACTGACTAGACATTTAACTTAACTTGCTAGCTGATGTAATTTACTTGTTATTTCTTTTGCTTGTTATCAGAAATAATCTGCAGGGACTCTATTCTTTGTGGATGTGTACTGGAAATTAAGTTTGGGCCTCAAAAGCATGCATGCGCAGTAACGTTTATGTTGTTGCTTTGAAACCTTCTGTAAGGCATATAAAACCTTATTTGTAAAAGTATGGTAATACTTAAAAAAAAGAGTAAATAAATTATTTCATTTCAAATAAAAATTTGTTTGGTTTTGTAATACCTGTAAATATGATTTTCGATCATTGACCATCTTCCAGAATTCTATTTCTATCTATTTTATCAGCGGATAAATGTGTTTACTACACTTTGTAGGGCTACAAGAAAACTGCTATATCATGGTCACATATTGGCTGTTTAATGATGACTCATATGTGTGTAGCTCAGTGCAAAGTTGCTGAAGTGACTCAGTGTTGCTATGTGTTTCATTGGCAGATTACAGAACCTGTAGCTGCAGAGCGAGAGACAAGAAAAAAAAGTGAGAGAGAGAGAGAAAGTGAAAGAGAGAGCTTGTAAAATGAATAATTTCCATGGCTGCAACAGAGCTCATTTGTAAGGGACTGAATAAACCTTCTCTTTCAGCAAGACAGAAACATTGCCTTTAAAATCAAATCTCTACAAGAGGATCGAGTCATTCCTTTGCATAAGTCAGAAAGGCAGGAATAAAAACAGAGGTCTGTGGTGGGCGTTTGACTGCTCTTGAGGAGCCAACATTGTAGGAGTGATCCCAAAGAGCTCACACACTTTTCCAACAGCGGCAGAAACATTTGTCCGACATCCAAGCGATGTCTATAATGATTGCATAAGATTCAAAGATTTTTTGCTGGCTAGAATGTTGGATAAACAAAAAATTGACCACAATCCTAATTTAGAGCTTACAATAATAGACATCCAGTGTATGAGCCCATTCAGTTTTTGCTTTGAACCATTAGAATATCAGCTCAGACATGAATATAACCACAATACATACTGCTGGAGGCTTAACCCAACCTGTCACATGCTGCTGGAAACTCAACAGAGGGGAAGAGAGATTTGGTCCTTTACACAAATGTAGTGGACCGGTTAAGAAAGGGTATTACACTAGAGAACCATTAAACAAAAACCTTTCCCTCAAGGTTTGTTTATAGCTTTTATCTACCAGCTAAAGCATTCCCTATATCAGATTTTTACTACACAATTATTGTGACCAAAATATTTTACAGTAATGGTACTATTGTAATATCTATTGTTTTTTTTTATAAATTAATAATGCTTTTAGTGAAATTCATCTTTAATTTCTTTCATTTTGTTTTCTCACACACTTGTTTTGGCCAATAAACCCCCTTTAAAATCTTAGTGGAGGCAAAGAGAGAGAGTTTAACTATTTTTAAACAGAAGCCAAATTATTTATGATGTCTAAAAAGAAATAAAAAAATATATTGTATGTATCATGCATTGATAATATAGAATTCTAAAGAAAATCTTGTGTAGTATTAAAGGGGAATGAAAATTCTGTCATCATTTGCATGCACTCTTATTGTAATTTCTTTCTCATGTAGAACACAAAAGAAAATATTGAACTGAAAATCATTGGTCCCAACTGACTTGCCTTGGTTTTTGTTTGTTAACCTAAACATTTTTAAATTTGTAGTATATTCATTTTTTTAATTATATAAAATAAATTCATATAAAAAAATTATTCTGATCCTTCCGTCTGTGAGTGTATTAGAATATAATAGAAAGAGTTGCGGCCCAAAGATCAGCAAGGCCTCATTTGAGAAATGTTAATGATGTGAGTTGTTATAAATCATTACAGGTACAATGCTCTTTGTAGAGTTATACAGGAGAAGGTCAGAATACATCTCTGCTGTATGCCATTACTTACAGTCAGAGGAAGAGTTCATTGCCCACAACTCATCCACTGATCTCACTGATGACTGTGGCGTTATGAAACCTTTGGCAGGTGGCTGCGGAGAGTGAAGGATTCCTGGCTCCATACAAAAAATCCATACAAAACAACAAGCCAAAATTTGCCCACAAATATTACAAGAACACTTTCTTCTGTGGAACACAAAATGAGTTTGAGAAATGTGGTTTTATGTCCATACAGTGGAAGTGAATGGCAGCCAGCATTGTTTGATTACCAACACTCTTCAAAATATCTTCTTTTGTGTTCTGCAGAAGAAAGTCATAGTTTGAATGACATTAGAGTGAGGAAATGAAGAAACAAATTTCCTTTTGGGGTGAACTACCCCTTTAATTACATAAAGTTTCAGCTTAGTTGTGGTTTGTATGTCTTTTGTGTTTTAATTCAGTGTTGTGGACTTTGCGTTGTATATGTACTTGTGTCTTGTATCTTTGGGCCACCTTAAAGCAGCACTATGTAGTTTTTTTAACCTTAAAATAATGTTTTAAAATTTCAGATTTTTACATCATCTGAATAAATAAGCTTTCTATTGATATATGGTTTGTTAGGATAGGACAGAGATATTTGGCTATTTAAAACTCTGGAGAAAATGGCCTTTAAAGTTGTTAATCAGAGGCGCTGTAGCAGGCCGCTGCTAAGAAGAAACAGGTTTGTTTAAACACTCTCTATTGGCTTACTGCTTGAATGATGTTGTGGAGAATAGATGAACCTGAAAGCTGAAATTCTAAACTTTACATAGATACCAAACTTGAGTAATTCACAAAGAGCGGCAGCAGCAAGTAAAGTTTGCAGACGTGTTTTCAGACATTTTTGTTCGTGATTTTGCTGCATCCACTCACAAAAATATAGTTTTAATATAGTAATGCTAGGAAATTTACAAAATATATTTATGGATCATGATCTTTACTTAATATTCCAATGATTTTTGGTATAAAAGAAAAATCGATAATTTTGACCCAATGTGTTTTTGGCTATTGCTACAAATGTTCTCGTGCTACTTAAGACTGGTTTTGTGATCCAGGGTCACATATAGCTTCTTAAGCCCAGAAATGTAGCACACATTGTCATTGTTGGGTGAACTATTCTTAAGTTAATTCAGCTTTGAATCTGTTGCTGCTGCTAGTAATTAGGTTGTATATTTGAAAAGATAAAACACACGTCGCTATGCTGAATGCCTGAAGGCTGTTTTTCACTTGAATGCTGATTCATATTAGGACACTGTTTGGAATGTGGCCTGGATTTGGATGTAGCTTTGATTCAGATGATGGGGGATTAATCTATCTCAAAGAGCAGGAACCGTTCCCTGTAACTGGCAAGAAAGACTTGATGCAAGATCTGAACTCTGCGTTACATTTGCAAAAAGCAATTTCAAACTGGTTTAATACTGCCTGAGAGAAAAAATAGCCGATGATTTTGTATTACAATAAGAGCGGATAATTCATGTTTGCCAAGTTTTTGATTGAGCCAGGATGTCTTAAGTGAGGCCAACTCATGTACAAAATTGAAAGCAATATATCTGCAAGCCAAGACAGCCGAGTGTTGTTCAGCATTCAGTCCCTCTCTAAAGTGTAGTTACCCTTTATTGACTCTCACATCGCAGGTTATGACTCACAGGAGGCAGAGCGGATGAATTTTACCCAGACGTCAGTCAATGACAGTGTAACATCATCCAGTAGAGACACCTGCCTTGGACAAAGAGCGGGACTCATAGGCCCTCTATTAAAACAAAGAGAGTCATCACAGAATAGGTGAAGCTAAGACAATATAATGTTAATATGGGTTAATGAGAAAAATGAGAAAAGCATCTCTAAGGACAAATGTGCCATCTGTTTGCAACATGTGTGAGTGTGTCCTTTGTAACCCCGGCACAAAGTCAGGACAGCACTTTTTGTTTTCCTGTTCCCCCATTTTTGCTCTTAAGAGAGACTACTATTATCATTGGCTTTGAAAAATGTATTTTCATGCCACTATGTTGAGATCATATGCGTAGCCGAATACTGCCACCCACTTTATTTCAGTAACTGCCTTAACAGTTACGCTTGCTGAATAAATCATGGGTGAAAAGTACACCTTTGAATAGGGTTTGTGGAGAATGACTTTTTTTAGTAAAACTTTGAGTGATTCTGCATCCACGCCAATAGGTGTGATGGTAACATTGAAATAAAACATTAAAACAAGCTTAGCAGACCTCTAAATGTATTCATTTGTCAGCACTGAACTTTGTGGCAACATTAATTGAAGTAGACAACTTATTTAAATGTAAAAAATGCTAACTTTTGCAACATACTGCTTATAACTTCTGACAGCAGAATGTACACTGCACAGATATTTGCAGGCATTCGTATTTGCAACACCTCAGCTCAAGTGTCCATCATGGAGCAGTTGGCATCTTTGTATTTTTCTGGCAGTCTCCTGAGGAAGACCACGAGGTACGAGACATCTCTCCATATGTCTTGAGTGCTAAAGCTTGCAGGGTCCCTCAGCCTGGTTTGGCCCTGCTGAGTTTACGGTTTCGGTGACTGTCGTCAAGTCTCAGTCTCACGCTGCTACTGAATCATGAAGGCGTTTCACACTAAAGACAAATGTGAAGAGCCAGAGTGTTTTATTGAGGATGCTTGGATGATTGTATCCATGTACAGACATGATGTTCCTGTGTCCTGTGAAGCACTTAACAGTGACTTAGTAGAGATCACAGTAGCTTCTAAGGTAGCAGATATCAGATTCTCCTTAATTGTTTGGTGAGAGTGTAAATGAGTGCCGACGTGTTTCACTTATACTGTAAATGGTTTGGTTTTGTTTTGTAATATGTTTTTTTTTATATAAATTTGATTATTTTGTTTGTATTTTGTAAAAAGAGGTGTTAAATGAATTATAGATGATATGATACAGACAGTATGATTTAGTAAACATGGCCTTTCTTTATTAGTATGACAGACTCCTGTTAAGATTTATGGCTTTTTCATTCTGCTGTTCATCTGCATTTAAAAGCAAACAAAAACAAAAATAAATTGTACAATACAGCAGTAGTTTTAAATAATCTTTACTGGTTCTTCATACAGCTCATCCTGCCTTTATCTGTTATACTGTTGAGTTCATTTGGTTTTATCTGTTGTTTGTGTACTGCCATGCATTTTATATTGTCACTTTTATTACTAAAACCAAATTACTAACTTATTTACTAAAACGAATTATGATTAAATCAAGCTACTATAGACTGTTTCATTGGACGCACTCACCTTGCTGGAAGTTAACTTCCGGTCTTTGTTTGATGATCGGTCTGGCTAGTGGCTATAGAATATAGAACTATAGAATAGAATATAACTATTTATATTGTATTTAATTTATATTTTATTTCATAATAATTGTATTAAATAAACAATTTGTTCAATGGGTTTTTAGCCAAGTAACGGTTACTTTACTGGTAACCCAAAATAATACTGGCTACACATACTTTTACCTTGCGAGCTCATGTCATTTACTTGTTATTTCTTCTGCTTGTTATCAGAAAAATCTGTAGGCACCTTTGCGGATTGCTTTGAAGCCGTCTATATTTTTGACTACTAAAAAAAATTCAACAAATATTAAATCACTTCCTCATCCTGTCTTTGCAGCTTAGAAACTTGGCTGTCGCTGTATTGGGTAGGTAAGCATCTGTTTGTTTGATGATTGACAAGACTGAATGATCAGACTCCACCTAAAACGTATGTTTATTTATTTTTACTTTCTTCTTTTATGGTTTTGATTTATTTGCTTATACTCTATGCTAATATATACATTTATCAAGATGTTTGCAAGAACCAGACGACGGCTGCACACTTATCAGGCTACTAACACAGTTTATTCCCCTGTGCTTTATAATGCATTAAAACAATGCTGCTGTACAATATATTAGCCCACAGTTATGATGCCTTTGGCTCTTGCTAACACATGCTCACTTTATCATCATAAGTCAGCCATTCTTATGCTCCTAAATTTCAGAAAGCACAGGCGATTGCAAATATGACAGAATACCAGAGGACCACATTAAGATCAGATATTATGTCCCAGGGAGTAATGGCAGCAGAGAGGGTGAGTTATGTACACACTCCTTGTACACATTCATAAGATAAGTGAGATAAGCGGACCCTTGGGCAGCTCTGGGTGAGCAGCCGCAGGATTGATGTTTTGGAAGGATTTATAACACTGATGCCTTGTAAACATTTTTGGGCACGATTCCAAGCAAAAAAAGATGTACCTGCTGTGAAGAAGTGGAGAGATTTCCTCTGATGAAGTCTCTCCTCCACTCACCCGAAAATCTCCACTGTCTGAACATTTCTAACCAGCCATTACCAAGATTAGGATGTTAGCAAGCTCCATTACAAATCTCAGCAGATGATTTCTTTGAAAGGCATTAAACAGATGTTCAGGCAGTGTTTTAGAGCGAGCGCTGTGTGTTACCTTGCACATCGCCGAATCACTTTCACACTCAAGTACTCCAGATGGAGAATAACACTCACATTCACGTGGCAACATTTTTGTACCCGAAAGTGAAATCTCATAAATATTTCTATATATATTTTGTTCCTGGAATGTTCCAGGCCCAAGCGGATCCTCGGCAGGTAGTTCCGAACATCACAGAAACAGCATGTGGATGCGAGCTTAGCCGAGTCCAATCCCAACCCCTTCTCTGCTTGTCACTTAGCTAGCACAGTGTGACACATTCAAAGCTTCTCCACTATTCATTAGCATAGAAGCTCTGTGGAATGAAATAAATATCTTCCTCTGCCTCATCAGTTCGAATTTGAGGAAGGAAGGGTTACGTAAGTCTTCTAAATTTATCAATACTCATTTTATGCAAAGCCTGAGCTTACAGGCTGCGCGGTCTGTGCTGTACACCAACCGGAGAATGCCGCTTTTTTGCTCCCAGCCATTTCATTCTATTCCTGTCCATGAAAAAGAGGAAAAGACACCAGATAAAAAGGTCAGGATATTTTTAGACAGAGTTTCTCGGTTTGGGGGCAAAAATATGCTCATCTTTGTGCTCCATCACAAGAGTTTTCAATCACTTCACGGTTGTGCACGGGAATTGGAGATTATGCATGCGAGGCAACTGTGACTTGGCTCTGTGAATGGAGGGGTGGGAGGTGGATGCAAGGGACTCAATGAGAAGAGAACAGAAAAATGTATAGTCTATGTCATATAAATAGCTTTGTACATGAAAGAACGAATGAGACTTTATGCGTGTGTAGTTCGAGTCTTTGATGAATGAATTGGTATTCTAACAGCGTGAGGCTGAAAGTGAACTGCTCTGCTCCCACAGGAAACTGTTAGTGTCCTTCTCTTCTTCTTCTCTCTCTCTCTCTCTCTCTCTCTCTCTCTCTCTCTCTCTCTCTCTCTCTCTCTCTCTCTCTCTCTCTCTCTCTCTCTCTCTCTCTCTCTCTGAATGATATGCCCCATGCCTGTGAGCTGCTCAGCCGTACGGGGCTGACTGACAGCTCCCTCTGAACAGCTTAAGCTAAGACGGCACAGCGTAACGCAGCACAACACAGCTCAGCTCAACACTGTACTGCATACCACTTACCTGAACAATCCAAAATTAGACAGCGCACTAAATGCACAGCAAAACATCGGCCCAACATTTTCAAATTTCCAACAGATACAGTGGAGCAGATGTCAACAGCACACGCTTGAGCACAGCAGCTTTAAATATCATTTAAAACGGCACTTCATCACAGAATTTGCAGTTAGATGCACCAGCATTGCCTGGAATTCTAAAAATGTGCACAACCGCATGTCTCAACATGGGGGGGGGATATCTGAACATAACGCCACTTCGGTGGGAAAGTATGACACAGATCATCCTTAAACTGGCCTGCCAATCAAACCGCACGCCTGCGTAAATCCTCGCATCGCTCGCGTTTGCAGCCTCTCCATAAGATGTTCTCTGCACGCAGCCTCTCATGCCTCATTCCCATTTCCTCCAAATTATCGCACACTCTTCTGGCCCCAATTGAAATCAGCTGGTGACTCATTCTAAGCTCCCTGCATCGTTTCAAGTTCAACCAGAACATTTATTGTTAAAATCCATGACTGCACACCAGAAATATTTATGCTGCTGCACTTGTAGATGTCAACTCATTGTATACACGTGAGGATGTATTTACAGTGTGTGTGTGTGTGTGTGTGTGTGTGTGTGTGTGTGTGTGTGTGTGTGTGTGTGTGTGTGTGTGTGTGTGTGTGTTTGTGTGTGAGAAAGTGATTTTACAAGCACCGTTCAACCTAATGTATGCCTTAGCTGTGAGTGCATGACTATAATTTGAGTTTTACATGAGCAGATAAATAGATTTTTTTATCCCCCAAATATATAGCTGCACCGCTCCAGTTTTGCCTTTTACCAGCATTTTTGCTTGTATTGTGCCAGTTCCAGCGTGTGAATGCAAAGATACATGAAAGGTATGGAAAACACACATTTCACGTGTGATCACATGTGAATTTCATGTGTCTTTTCTGTAAGGGTTAGTATTGTGTCATTTACCATGAATATGAATTTGTTTTTTTGCAATTATATAATAAAAAATAAAATCTGGGAGAAATTTTTGTCACAAAATAAAACAAAAATTATAATTTTTAATAAACATGTACCTATACATAGTATATTCAGAAATACAAAAAAATTATTCAGGAGTGATCTTTTAAATTTTCCATGTCTGTATATAAGGAGTTTGTTTGCAAAAACAGAAAAACACAATTATTTATTTACTATTATGTTATCGTGTTAGTTAGCTGTATATTTGAGTTATTATTTCTTAATCAAAACAACCCAAATGCAGTTTGTTTGATATGAGTTGCCATGCACAATAAAAAACGTGATTTAATAAAATCTAATGAAATCTTCATATGCTGACTTCAGATATTTGCTCTAAATCTGATTTTGGGAATTCTATGAGGACTCAATTTTCTCATGCAGAAACTTGCATAAATATCGAGCTCTGCTGAGTGGTTTTTATACCCTTTGAAACGTCGTTTGATACCCTAATCCCTACACTGACAACACACAACGCTGCTACCTAGGATGATGAGGGCACAGGCAGGTCAGAGGTGTCACAGCTGAAAATATCAGACTGACTCCTGCTGCTCAGGTTCAGCCCGGGCCCCGGATGAGTGGCAGAAGCCTTTGAAAGTGTGTGTGTGCATGTATCTCTGCATTTGTGCGTCAGTCAGAGGCCTTTCCAAAAAGATCCGGTGCATTGTGCGCTCTAAAAGGGCGAGCTGGCGAATGGAAATATCCATTGTAGATGATTGACAGGGCTTGACACCCCAATATATGACTCTGTCGGATGCTCATAGGAAATATACGTCCCTCCCCCTCACCTAAATGGTCTGAGAGAGATCTGCTTAAGGGCAGCGCTTCTGCACGACTGTGCTCGCGCACTATTCAGAGGCACGAGTGTACCGCTCAGTCTCTCGTAACAGAATAAATTTAACCCGACACTCAATCCACTATGAGAACAACTCCTCCTGTATATACAGCCCAGGTGAATATGTGCAGATGACTGCAGTTAGACATGACTAATACTTCATTTCAACTTCATAAAGTGAACAAATCCAATTATTCCTGTTTGTAATACACTGAAAGCTTTACCTGTGAGCACTTTCTTTTTAATACTAAACCACAGAGCTTTTTCCAATAAACAGTTTAGATTTGATAGCGAACGGATGTACCGTAGCTCTAGGGTGCTTGCGTTTCCAAAATAAATATGTCTAAATCGTCTTTGCAATGGAGGAAAGGGGTTTGTGTGAATAGATCCAACATGTGACTTTTATTTTCTCTCCTCTCCTCCACTTGTATTTTTGCTCCAGACAATTCACACTGGCAGTTTCCATGACAACAAATAGAAATTTCCCTTCACACCTCATGCGGGTGCATTTCACCGCCAGTGCATCGAAGACAGCGCCCGCCTCCCGTGTCACAAACTGTCTGTGCCATGCTCTTGTGCTCCAACCTCCATTTCTGCAAAAAAAAGAAGAAAAAAGAAAATACCCTCTTCTTCCCCAGCCCCCTCCAACCCATGTCACTAAGCCTTAGCTCCAAGCTACAGCCCGCTAGCTTTTTCAAGGCCTCACGCTGACCGTGAGGGCATGCGTGTCATGTAGAATCACGGTCTCTGATCTCTCAGAGCCTGCTTTGGTATTATGGGTGGGTTGAGATGAGTCCCATGTATGGAGTTATCGGAGCCGAGAATGATGTCTGTAATTGCACGGAGAGGTTGAGGATGTACTGCATGCCCATGGCGGTGTGTGTGTAAGTGTGTGCATGTTATGGATGGCTGAGTACGTGCAGTCTTACGTGTTCTGTCCTCTTACAATTCAATTGTTTCTGCATCAACAGTTCTCTTTCTCCCTGCCAGAGCATTACGTCCATTCACTCTCTCATGCTACTATTCTTGTTCAAACATTTTTATCTCTTCCTCTCCTTCCCATGGAACTGCCCCTCTGCTGTTATTCCGCTCTGTCATCCATTGTCCCGCTCATTTATTTTAGTCTTTTTTTTATTCTCTGCACCTCTCTCTCTTTCCTTTTATCTCGTTCTCTTTGTTTCACATAGTCCTGCCCGGCCCGGTGGCTCCGATCTAACATACATTCATTGCTGCCGAAGGGACCCATTTCAAATGAAAGGCTTCTGTTGCCAAGACAGCAGGTTTCCTCTCAGCAAATATTACTGGATGTAGTTACAGCACATTTAGGTGAGAAGTGATGCTGTCAGCCCTTATTGTGAAGTAACCCATCGTGATTCCATTCATCAACACATGTCATCATGTGTTATTAAACCTTGAGCTTTGACATTACATCAAAAGGCCACTGTAAAGCCATGACCTCTGAACTCAACTTGTCAAACAGACGGATGGGAGTTTTTGTGTGATATTGTCCTTGAGATAAAAGAAGCTTCTAATGCAAAGCTTCTCATCCTTCAATCTTCAAATGTACATACTGTAATAAAGCCCTGACTTTTTGTCAGCGGAGCAAACAAAATATGATGAGCTTTATTTAAAGTTTTATGTTTTTTGTTGAAGGGACAGTCCACCTGAAAGTGCTGAACACAAAGGAAGATATTTGTAAAAATGTCAGTAACCAAACAAATCTCATCCCCCATTGACTCTCATAGTTGATTTTCTTTTCCCTACTATGGCAGTCAATGGAGGATGAGATATATTTGGTTAATGACATTCTTACAAACATCTTCCTTTGTGTTTAGCAAAACAAATAAGTGTATACAGGTTACAGGTTCTGAGAGTGAGTAAATGATGACAGAATTTTCAGTTTTTGGGTGGACTGTCCCTTTAATGTCTGTGCTTTAAAATGGCTGGGTTTCTACATGGATAAAATAAGGACAAACCCAAGGGTTTGTTTAAACTAACCTAGAAAATGTCCACGTCCATGAAACAACCCAGCAATTTTCTGTAAAAACAAAGTCAAATATAAATAAATGAAAATTCTCAAAACTCCTGTTAAAAGTTGACTTCACAATTTTGACACAATGAAAAACATTTGGTAAGTTTGCATGCAGAATGTTGGATACAGTCGAGAAGGCCAAACATTTGAGTTGGGACAGGCAATATTCTTGGTAAGTACCAAATAGAAATCCACACAATAGTCAATTCTCAGTTCCTTCGATTGTGAAAGCAGCCATGAATCATGTCATGAATATGTGAATGGGATTGCCTGAAACGGACAGAGGGGTTCAGCTGGTTCAGGACATTTAGAGGTGTGTTACTTTTACATTGTTACCTGTTAGTCTGATGTTATAAATTATTTGTTTGATCTGTATTCAGTATGTACAAATGAATTCAATGAAGCATAAAAATTCCTAAGGAATCCATCAATATACACTGGAACAGAATGTCGTAGAGTACAAAGCAAGTTATTTGTGTTTTTTTCCACAAGGCAAACATTTCCAGCTCTCCAATTAAAAGATAGGCTTCACGATACAATATCAATTAAAAGTTTCATGATGACTGATCGCAACCAGTATGTATTATTGCAAAAACGAATTTTAGTCATAGCTTATAAATGATGTTAAACACAATTGACCTTTTCCTGCAATTGCTGCCCATAGGGGAATATAATTTGCCCAGTCTTCCTCAGCCCAGGACTGGCAATAATTTTTGAGAAAATCAAACATTTGATTATCACTTGATTGCTTTAATTGGGTGTGAATCAAATGCCGTCTGGAAAAGCCCTGGGAAAAGCTCGGATAATTACGCTCCACAGAATTCTGATGAGGAATGGGGCACAATAGCAAAGCAGGAGAGAGATTGGACATTATCTGGGATGAGGATGAGGTGGGCGAATCTAAGAGCTGCAGGATTAGAATGAAAAGAAAGCAAGGAGTTCAGGGCACGATGTAGAGAGAGGCAGGTTAAAGAAAACTGTTGGAGCGTAAAATGGTGTTGAATTTCCAGAGACAGTAAAGAGCCGGGCATTATGTTTCCAGCACCGGGCTAGGGAATGGAATAAGGCTAGCCACCTATTGCCACGTTCTGTGGTAGTGTGAAGGCTACAGAATGCCCACCATGTGCTTGGCTATTGTTCTGTGTCAGGATTAATGTTACACCTTTGAGTGATGTGGGCTATTCCTGGAAGACAGCCACAAGCCGGCAGAACTGACGCTCCTCCACTAACATGTATTCGAAACTAAATGTACTCTGCAGACCGCATCCTAAATATTACCATTCACGGCCCGCCCGCACTGTTCATTCGTATTCAGTGACCTCGCATAGGTATGATGCAAATAGTATTGTGCCACTCAGTCGTAACTATCTCCTTGCTGAGCCAGTCACCATAAATGAGTGTATGCGCCCTGACTGCTCCACCCAATGGTAACAAACACGCTTGGACACGGCTAATGCAAATGTGACAGATGACATTCGGAACGTCGGAAACGTTATGTAAGCGCGCTGATGGAGACACGGCAAGTGCGAGCGGGTACGCATGTGGCCTCGAGCGAACGTGAAGACGGGACCGTTTTGGGTCCTCTGGCAAGTTCACCCCATTTTACAGACAGCAATGATGGGCGCAGGTCTATAAATATCAGAGCCGATTTACACCCTCGGAGTCCACAAGCACTGACCTTCAAGGCGGAATGCAAACAACCAAAGACAAATCTGTCTCTTTCCATGTCAGCTTCTGCAGTTTACAGTAAATAAAGAAGCACAGTGAGAAAGCGACGCTCTATAATTAAAGTAAGGTCACCTGTACCCCGGTACCTGTTGACCCCGCTCGCCACTGGTGACTTCATCCCTAAAGTCAAACAATGGCGGAAGATAAGACTGGGACTAATTAACACCTCATTTATTTTGGTGCGCTGGTGTGGACAAGTGAGTCTGTGTTAAGAAAAACGACTGCATCAGCATTCGAGTGTTATTGTGAGTGTGAGGGTGTTTACATTGCCGCATGCGAGCGTGTGTGTGTGTGCGGTGCAGAGGAGCGTGGGGCTATTTTGTGTGCAGGGTGTGAGCTCAGGCACATTGTCTTTGGAGGGAGTTCGGCTACTGTGTCTGGAGCTTATCCAAGAGTCTAGTAATTGCTCCACGCAGCTTCCATTTTAAATATTTAAACTGTGCCTTACGAACGACTGGTGGATCAGGTGTCAAAAACAAGCTCACGGGCTCAGGCAGGAGAAAACGTCCCTAATGTCAAAACGTCTCGTCTTTCGGTCTCGGGCCTCAGAACGGGTTCGGTGAGGGACTTGTTGGACACACGCTACATGAACTCGCAGGCCTCTCTTACACACACAAATGAGAATCAGAGTGTCAGAACAGAGCTGATATCATGACAGCTGGGTTTAGGGGAGTCAGTGCAAGGGCGATCAGATTACAAAATGATTCATTCAAAAATGCACACAGAGGAGAAAGATAAAAATGGCCTTCTTTGTTTTTATTGAATATATTATATTTTGTGTTGTTTTTTTGGATTTTTAATTTTCAACATTGCACATAATTTCATTTCCATCACATCATATTGCTGCCTACAAAATGATATGCATGTAGAAAAATCCAGAAGATTGATGAATTAATCCTCCAGAAAAAAGAAAAGAAAAAAGAAATGATACAGGGTCTCCAATATACAAAAAGTAATAAATAACACAAATACATAATCAATCAGGATGCAAGTTTTCAAAACCAAAGCATCATGCAGAAGGAAAAGGACTAGCCCATCCAAAACTCACATGAATGGAGGAACATATGGTTTTTTATTTACTACTTTGAAGGAGATGTTTCTATACACTTCCCTGCCTTTTCCATTGCTTGTTGTAAAAATACAGACTCCTTCTGCATGTTTGTTAGGAGGCACAAGAGCTGACCTCAACATACCTCTCATTGACGGGACTTCTGAAGCAGAAAAAACAGAGCCCACTCGAGTATCGATTACTAAAATGATCCGATTCTCATTTCTGACCACCTGTCCTTTCATCTAATTGGCAGAAATGGTTAGTGAATGTTATCCTTGTGTGTAATCGTTTTCTCGGCGCCCTGTAAGTATAAGAGGGTAAAGTGGTGTATGATTGACAGAATAAGTAAAGCGATCTGGTAATTGAATGAGATCTTTCTCAGTCAGCAATGTTCTCCCACGGTTTCATTACTGTACGGAGACAAGGGTGAGCAGCCAAGTGTTACACTGGTAACTTTGTCCATTACAACACTTTACAAAAGTGAAAAATGCCTAATTATGATTCTAAAGAATTGATCTAAGCTCACTGCAATCCATTAACAATGAGCGGACGACTGCAGTCACTTGCAACAATGAACAATATTCCATGCTGCGAGTAAAGCCACAAAATGTTATTGTCTACACAGTTCATCAAATATCACATTGGTGTACTACCATTCTTTTCCGGATACTCTAAAACTGATATATTTCTCTTGGTTTGGCCGAATGCCTCTCTTCTTTTGGTACATTGTGTATATTATCTTTTAAAGGGATAGCTCACCTAAAAACTGTCATCATTTATCCTCTTGTCATTTCAAACCTGTATGACTTTCTTTCTTCTGCAGAACACAAAAGATGCTGGTAACCAAACAACGGCGGTACCCATTGACTTGCACTTGTTTTGTGTAGATTTCTTGAAGTCGACTATTATGTGATAAAAGTCGACTAGTCGATGATGTCATTAATAAATAAAATAAGAGCTAGGGAATGTTTTGTAGCAACACTCGTGTGTGCATGCGGGCAGCGGGAGGACGACGGGACTCCCGCAAAATAGCCTCTAAATATATATAGTATCTAAATACAATAAACTGTTGCACAAGAGCAACAACAACTAAACTAAAGTACTATTTTAAAATACTATAATAAACTATTTTAAAGCTCGAGGTCGGTGGAAGCGGGGCTATGCAGTAAAGAGCAGCAGGTGGATCTCTACAGCAGTCTAACTTTACTTCAGATCTGAAGTATGTGTACACCAAACTTTCCTGACATTTACAACAAGTCAACTGAAAGTCATGTGCACTAATAGACAAAACAACAGAAAAATGTGTTTGTGACGGCCTATGACAATGTCAATATATTAGCCTAATATGCAGCAGACGTTTTATCATAGCGGACTTATAAACGCAGCATCTCAGTGACACAGCAGCCAATATGAGAAACATTTTTATTTATTCTGTTTCTTTGAAGTTTTATTAAATGGGGAACAAGTACAACAATAGCCTATAATAAGATCTGCGTGTAGCAGCTAGCACACCAAAATGTTAGGCTTTACCTGCATGCTTTTGCGGTGTCAGAACAAATCGTGAATGTTGCGGACGAATAAAGGACACATTGTGAATAATGCGTGCGGAAGCAGGACACGATAACATATGTTATTGCCGGAAGTGTGAAAGAATCGATGACATCTGTCCCGTGCGCAGGTCTATTGGAACAGTCAGCTGTCTTCTTAAAGGTACAGTGTCAAAAAAAAATCACATGACCCGCGACTAGATGGCATCAAGCTTTAAATGTCACGTCAGAGCATTAATGTCGACTAGTTCGTGCAACCCCTACTATACAATAGAAGTCAATGGTAGCGCCGTTGTTCAGTTACCAACATTCTTCAAAATATTATCTTCTGTTTGAAATGACAACATGGTGAGTAAATGATGAGAGGCGTTTCATTTTTGAGTGAACAATCCCTTGAAGTGAGCTTTAAGATTTCTTTGTTGCATTTTGTGTAAATTATTAATGTGTAAATAATTGCTCAAATCAATGAGAAGATGTGCTGATATGTTCATCTCATTTAGCAGGTAATTCTCCTCTTTCACAAGGCAAAGCTTCCTCTCTTCCTCCAATCTCAGCTGACCAGTCAGCACTGGCAGAGCATCTCCATGGTAACAACATCTCCTCACGGTTGGCTGATAATTCTTGGCTGTTGACTCGGTGTATAATGAAAGAACCATGTGCATCGCATTGTGGATGTTAAGGAATTCTTTTGTTCTTGAATGTAAACCATTCCGATTCGCTGTATCAAGCACAGAGCAACATGTCATTGTGACATCATCTTATTACTGACACATATTTACATGTAACAGTCACATGCCGCCGTGCGACATGTGACATGACACGATGCTCCGTGTTTAGATGCTTGATCCACCTTGCGATCAGTTTATGAAAAGTACTTAGCAAGCGGTTCTCTGCTAGAAGATCCGATAATCTAACTACCACACACGCTAAAAAAGAGAGAGCTGTGGAGAGTCTGCAGTTGGCAGGATCGGCTTCCACGAGGTTCACGAAACCCATCAGGAATTATAAGAACAACAGGGCCAGGGGCTTAAGAAGGCTAACAGTCAAAAAGTAGATCTGCCTAAAATGACGTGTGACCTTGAGGACACAATAAAATAGACATCTGATTATGTACATACGCGTTTCATGTGCATCTTTTTTTTCACCATGTCTAAATCTCTTCAGGAAATAAAAGAGGTCCAAACGCAAAACATAGACTTTCAGGGTTCGACTTTGGTTATATAATATTCAAGGCTAGATTTAAAAAAATAGATAGTACACTTCCATAGAACTTT
Organism: Oreonectes daqikongensis; assembly: GCA_026939265.1. Taxonomy (NCBI): domain Eukaryota; kingdom Metazoa; phylum Chordata; class Actinopteri; order Cypriniformes; family Nemacheilidae; genus Oreonectes; species Oreonectes daqikongensis. Next base: position 987,406 of record JAOTQM010000074.1, read on the forward strand.
GCATACAGATTACTTGAATGTATTTCCATGACAACAAAGCAGCTGGTTCATTCTATAAATTGTTCGTGTTTATATTCTAGAAGTTCATATAGACCACAAATCTTTTATCCTTTATTAAAATTCTGACATGTCTATTCAGAGTAGATTTCGACAGATATAGGAACAAGACAGACAGACAGACAGACAGACAAACAAACAGACAGAGCTAGAGAATAAAGTCGTGTGCATAAGCTCAAGTCTGCATGCTTGGTTGCATGTCAGATAGGCAGGGAAGGGAAGAAAAGAAAAAGATTGTGTGCCAGTGCGTTAAAGAAAGGAACAAAGTGGGAGGCGAAGCGAAGGACAGAAGTATTGTGGGGCAGTCATTTCAGAGAGTCTCTCCCTGTGTTTTCGTCTCACGACGCTAAGAGTATTAGTTCACTGGGAATATGACTTGCAGATCTGTTTATATGTGGCTTTATTGTCAAGCTGTCAGTGTGGGGCACTGTAATTTGCAGTCTTCTGTTTGAGGCCACTATTTATAGAGGGGATTGCAAAAGAGGAGCAATTGAATTCCCAGTTTACAACGGAATAGCATTGTAATACGCTTTAGAAGTGCTGCAGTGCTCTTTGTTATTCTTATTTCAATAAACTGATTCGTAATATTTATAAATCCATCTGTAGATGTGGGTCTGAATGGGACATCGCTGTCATTTAAAGTGGATTCAGACTCATGCGACTGCTGAGAGAAACAGACTCGGCTCTCCATCTGAGCGCTGGGCATCAGTCCAGTGCTTCACCGACTCGCATGAACGTCAACCAGCTGTCCACCGAACCTGATGGTACCCGCAATTCAACCCCTCCGCTTTGTCATATATCTGCACCTCGGAGACCAGCAAGTCCCTCAAAACAGCAAACGCATACGTCCCTTTTTCACTATTACTTATGTTTTTAAAAACCTTTTTTGGATGACTAGGACAAAGCTACTCTTATCTAAAAGCGGATGACTATTGATTGTTATCGAGGTCTCGCAAAACCAATGAGGGGAACATGAATTTGACCCTGCATTTATACTGTAAATGTGTGACCCCAGAAGGCGTCCAGACTGACATCATTGAGCACTGCTGCTGAATTTCTTCATTTCAGCCGGCAGTCTTTTGGTTTAGGAAATAAAACTAGATGGAAGAGGCTGCCACAGACAAACAGTAGACTTTCCCTTCACTTATTTAACACCTTTCACCAGGCCTACCACACAAAAACAAGTGGCAATTTTACAACCAAACAAATATTTCTCTATTATAAGAAAATATTCACATCTGTTCTTGCAAGACACTGAATCACTCGCAAAGAAGAACATGAAAACATGTCAAGCTTTTTAAGAAGTCTCCTGCTGCAGGTTCCTCTACATAGAGATGAAGTGTACTGTGTCTTTAAGGCATTTGTTGGGGTGGGTCTTAAACAGTTCGACACCTGGCTTGATGATGGACTTCCTGTCTTACTGCTCGATGGAGAGGCTGCAGTGTCCACTCTCATCTGATGTCCAGTGGTGGTTTCCATGACACCAGCGGTCCACTTGCCGTCCGCTGACTGGCAGCCATGGCCATTCATCTGTGTACTGTAGGAGTTCATAGGCTGACGGAAAAGTCTCTCACAGGCAAGACTCGTAACACTGCAACCAAGCAGAGAAGTAAACACACATTACTCACATAGTAAAATACTTCCTATAGTTCACAGTAAGTATAGTAAATCTATCATCATATTTTGCTTGAAAGAACTCAAAATCTCTCCACCTCCCAAAGTCCTCTGTCTGCCATTGTATCAAATCAAAGAAATGGGTTCCTCAATGATGCAATTACAGAGCAACTATCGGTCAGTTGACTTTACATTTACAATGAAGCCAAAGGGAACGGCGTAATTGCAGGAGCTTTCCTAACATCACAAGACCGATCACCTATAAAGAAGCCACTTTACCAGCGCTTATCAAGAATACAGCCAAACTTTGAGCCACCCGTCAAGTGACAAAATTCTGTCATCATTTACTCACCCTCTTATCATTTCAAACCTGTATGACTTTCTTTTTACTGCAGAACACAAAAGTAGATATTTTGAAGAATGTTGGTAACCGAACAACAGCATTGGTTTTGTGTCCATACAATAGAAATGAATGGGTACCGCCGTTGTTCGGTTATCAACATTCTTCAAAATATCTCCTTTTGTGTTCTGCAGAAGAAAGAAAGAAAGAGGGTAAATGATGACAGATTTTTTTGGGGGGAGGGGTAACTATCACTTTAAACAGTTTAAACTTTACAATTACATGAAAGCACATGAAGTGCACTTTTCAATTAAGAAGGGTCCAGGAGAAACAACCAGATCAGGTCACTTTATATCAAAGCTTAGATCACTGCAAGAAAGGTCACAATGTATCACATTTCAGTGCATTCCGTAATGGCTGAAAGTTAAAGACAAGGCCACTGGCATGCTGCTGGTGGTCATGTCATGTACCGATATCCCTAGACACTGTTTAAGTTGTCTAAGCTGCTACACAATGGCCAGCAATGGCCTCTGTCAGGCCCTTTATCGGAAAAAGGAAAATATCCCACAAATGAGGTTTCAAAGGTCCACTAGCATTAAGCTTTAAGTCTCTAAAGCAATGTGCAATAACTATTACTAATGTCTATGGTTCTTATTGCTATTTTCATTAAGATCATTGGGTAATGAAGCTTAAATAAAGACATACTGTATGTACAATACGTGACACACTGTTCTGTTCTGTTCCATATGACATACTATGCATTTCAACTACTGTATGTGCTATGTACTGTACCATCAAGTGTATGAATTATAAAAGGATCGTGTAATCTCAAATGGAGCACTTAACTGCTTCATACTACGCAGGTAAAAAGAGTGCACTAAAATACACTTTAATTACACTTAGTACACTTCCATAAGTGCTCTATTTTCACACAAGTTAGTACTTAATATACTAAAAATATAGTCTTTAGTACTCCTATTCCTGGTGTCTCAAAATAGCACAGTTGAGTACACTTGCAGCAGATCTTCTTAAGTTTGTGTTAAAAAGAACTTACGACTAATGTCTTTGAATATTAAGTACAAAATTAGTGTGTGATAATAGAGCACTTTAAATAGGTGTATTTTAATGCACTTGGGTAACCAGAAGTATAAGCTGTTAAAACATAACACAATGTGAGTCAATGAAAATCAATTTGGATGTCAGTATTACTTTTTTGCCCAATATGACAGCAGTCACCATTAGACTAAAGTGTAATCGTTTTATTTTCAATGTAAAGAATACTCATACTAGTGCATAAGTATGCAATTTGGGATGCACCTTACTGTAACTCTTTACACAAAACATTTTAATAAGTAATTAAATATTTCGTTACAAATAGATTTATTTTAGGCTAGATTTCTCATTTCTGTCAAGGACTAAAATGTTATTTTGTCTCATTATTTTTCTTGCGTTTGCAAAAGATGAATTTCAAAAAGTGTCGGATTTTGTTTAAATTTGAAGTAAAAGCTGACATAATAAATAAAGAAAACTCTGGTACATCGTTGATCTGGCAAAGTGCTAAATGCGTCTGTTTCTATGCTGAGAATTCAAACTTATTAAAACACACTCATGCTTTAATCAAACCAAAATATTATGAGCTGACTTGTGCCCCTGGAAACACATTTAATGCTCAGAGCCGCTGACTAACATACACAATTTGTTCCCTTTCTCTCGCCGTCACTCTCTCTCTTCGCTGCTCTCTTTTCTCTCTGCGCTACTAAATGACGTTCATATTTTCCTGGCACAGGAGAGGTCAAAACATGACTGAATAAGGAATTCTCCAGTAATTGAGGCCAATTTTCCTTATTCTGAGACATTTCATTCCGTAGCTAAATTTAGCCTTCCTGCACACGGTCTTAGTGAGTGTTATAGTGAACAGTGATCCAACAACAACCCCAAATCCCATGAACTCTGGCAAAGTTAAAGCAGAACGACTCGGATGTCGTGTACAGTAGGGAAGACTTCCAAAGTATTTATACCAGGCTAATGATATGATCCCTAACCGTCATTTAAACCTGATGACATTATTCGATTTGAAGCATGACAGGATTTGTCTGTTTTTTGAGACTTTAATCCAAGTGAGGGACACATAAAATGTCCACCTAAAGACATTTTCTATATTTTGGATTCAAGCCCAACCCATATACAACCACAAATACATGAGTAAATACTGTGAGAGTCACCTTGATAAAAACACCTGTAGCTATAACAGTTGCATTTCTTTCAACCTCAAATACTTTATTTTCAACATTCACAACAAGAGTAGCATACACAGCTAACAAAATGTCTACTGCAAATATCCACATCATTTATCATTGCTGATCTATCCTGAGCATTGAGCAATGCATCTCTCTTTGGCTTGCTCAAACGTAGCCACGTAGCTGCTACTGCTGTTGTTGTTTTTGTTTCTCTCTGTATTTTCTTATGTCTCTTGGCTGCCTTCCCTGTAGCAGGCAGAGCATGTAGTAAGTATGTGACAGTGTGTAGAGCCGAAACCCTCGGCATTCTGATTTGGTTGCACAATGGAGGCACATGAGCCTGATGTGCCTCTGAGTCATCTGACTCTGTGACAGACCGTCAGCGCGAATTAGCGGCATCCCGCTCGCGGGGGCGGAGCTATGGAACATCATTAAAGCAAAGACGTCCTCCGCCTCCTCAAAACAAACCACGACAACGCATGACCAATTCATCTACACAGTACGCCTGAATCTGTAGGATAGAGAATCGATCACTGATGGAGTCAGATGGTACATCGGGGCTTTCTGTGAGAAGATGATGGCAACAAGAGGTGCTACGCTCTGTCAAACAATTATTGATTTTTAATCAGGGCAAGTTTTGTTGACTCCATAGACAGCCGTGGTTCTGACAGCAACGTATTTACAATTACAGATCCATGACAAACATCTCTAATCCTATCTACACTAGAATGAAGGTTAGACAATTGTCCTGCTGTCATCCGTTTAACCAGCCGTTCAAACCCAAGGCTAAAATGTGACATGTAAGGTTGTTCCTTGATAAACTTCCACGTATAACCTGCATGTGACACAAGACTTAAGTGTTAAGCTCTTAAAACCTTTTTACTAATTTGGCTGCGCACTGAAGCATGACGTTGAATATTAGCGTGCAATTTTTTCAGACTTAACAATTTAACTCAATGACACGTGCTCGTGTCAGACACACACTGAGCCCTGTGCTCGCTTAAGGACAACAGAGTTAAGTAAGCAAAGAAATGAGAGAACAGGCGATGGATAAATTATTCAGAATGGTTTATCACAGTCTGGACCGCAAGCACGATTACTTGTTAATGCCAGAATGCTCTTTTACACACCGTTTGAAAACTAAAGCACATGGTGAATAGATATAGCTGCTATTAGAGGTTATGTGATATTACACCCTTCGAACAGCTGTGTCATTTCAAGAAAACAAAATAACACCATCCCCAAGTGAATGAGCAACCAATTTCACAACAATGCATAGACGTTTTGGCTTGTACAGGGTTATTAAACTTTTTTTAGCCGATGCTTCTGGCATAGTTAACAAACACGTTCCTGTAGCAGCATGGTGACTAAAAAGGGCAACGCTCCGAATGACGTTAAAACAGACTTGACAGTGGCGTTGCTCTTAGGCGGTGTTTATTAATAGGTTTAAATTAGGAGAATAGTAAAACTGGATATTTAATTGTACACTGTCCCTCAAGCATCGAAAGGATGAAATATACAAACAGATGTGCGCATGAAATTTTCATAAACACTTGAGAGTTACATGTCCAAATAAGGACATCACTGTCTGAATAATTCCTCTGTAAAATGATGTTTCAATTAAATCATCAAGCATCGCTTAGTATTCTCTTTTGGCACTGGCCTGGACGTTAAATACCTCAGTATAACGTTTTAAAGCAGAACAAGACTGCTTTCGTTTAGAATACATCAATGTAACATTACATTACATTATGGTTTGTGTATTTATGAGCTGGTTTATATTAGGAAACAAGATATCATATATAGCTATTTTTAAAAGAGCGTTCGTACACACCGGTCAAAAGTTTTTGAACACTTCAGTACAATGTTTCTCATTATCTCTGAAATGTATGAAATTTGTTTCATAGACAAAAACTTTATTTTGCAACCATAAACTAACATTTTATTTAATAACAAATGTTTTTGACTTTGAATAATGAAGAAAGAACAGCCAATAAGGGCTCAGAATAGATTTGAATTTTTTAAATATTGTTTAAAAAGCATCTCAGGGTAAGACGTCAAGAAGTTGCTTGAGAGTCAGAGCCGATAGCCTTGTGGGCAAGTGCTCCGACATATGGCGCGGTTGCGCCTCGGGCGACCCGGGTTCGATTCTCGTCTCGTGGTTCTTTCTCGATCCCACCCCCTTCTCTCTGCCACTTTGCTTCCTGTCACTTAATCTCACTGTCGTCTACACATTAATGCAAAAAAATAAGTTTCTTGATAAATTGACAAGAAAACATTTCTGCAAAGTGTGACTATACTAAAAAGTTTTTTTTTCATAATTCTGTAGTAGCAAAATTCTTTCCTTTGTTTTATTTCATAATTTTGATGAATTTAGTATTATTCTAAATTGTGTAAAAATGTAAATAAAGTAAATGAGTAAGTGTTCAAAAACTGACCAGTAGTGTGTTTGTTTGTATGTTTTTTAGTAAATGTATGTTTACGCTACAAAACACATTTTTTTTACATATATATTCATATCCTGGTATACCCATAAATTGTGCAAATCCCTACTTTGTCACATTTTTCACAGTGAGGCTATGTGGTGAAGTTTGACATAAGTTTATATTGGATATTGGATATTTTACCTTTTCTCTTACTGCTAAAAGTAAAAACTGACACATCTTACATGCATAGAGCTCATATGATAATGTAACACCAGAGCTCTGTGAGCTGACATGGGTGTTTGTAAATTTATTGGCGGTAACATCTCTGAAAATGTTTATCGAATGTCCGTACAGAAAATCTATGTGAGTGATCAGTTCCGTTTGATCTACGACACAGCTAATGCACTGTCTCTTACATAGTCCATAATCATGACTAGAAAATCCACAACATGCAGATTCCCGGAGAGATTATGGAGTGCCTTTATTTGTGAAAATAGCTTCATAAATGCCAAAAGTGTCTGCTTCTGATTAACTCATCTCTCTGTCTGTGATTTAGCTGGATGCCAATACGTCCAATAATTCAAAGCTGCAATGAATTGCGAGTGATCTAACGGAGGAACACAAATGTGCCAGTTTCCTTGCTGCTTCTCTTCACCTGAAAGGAGATTTATTGTTTGCTTTCAGCCTCATCAATCACACAGACATATCTGAAACAGAAATGATATCAGCAGTCATCCCGTGCCCGTTTCCATCTCTTTTCATACGCTGGATTTATGTTGCCTATGACCTTCATCCCTATTAGACTCAGACAGATCTAATGCCTCAGACGGGCACTGCCTAATGTCAATTATGTCTCGCCATACAGCCGTGAGAAACATTCCAGCATGTAATACTACGCGAAACGTAAGATACGTTTAATATCCCCTGCACTGCCGACATTCCAATAGACACATTAACAAACAAGTTAAAATTCATTTGGCATTATATTCATGTTCGTCGCGGATGCTTTTCTGCCAAAGTGACTTATATTACAAGGCACAAATCACATTCAATGGCAAGTATCAGTATAAGCAGCCCATAAAATGGGACACCTGCACAATTTGGCCATTTTCTGTGAATAACGACTTAATTTCCGACACAGGGCTATTCTATTGATTTGAAGGCATAAAGAAAGTAATCACAAATACATTTAATTCTTTATTTAAAGACTTAATAACAAATCGTACATAAACAACAAAGTGCACATGTCGCACGTTTCACTGTACTTTTGTTGCCTGTTTGGGGCTGTATTACATTACATGAATATTTGTCACAAACATTAAAATTTCATTTATATAAAGGCCCCTAAGCAACGAAACCTGCATCATCAATAAGTGATGACTGCACCACTGTTTGGGTTTTGCCCGCTGGAAAACCTAATGAAACAATAATACTGGATGTTGAAGGCTCTCGTCAGCGCAAGATTTCGAGCCACCGCTGCCGCAGCTACTGGTCATTTTCGGCAGATAGTGAAGGTGAGTGGGAGGTCTTGAGGGAGTTTTTATCAGCGACGGGCATCTTCATCACACTGCTGCCCGGCTCCTGCTTAAAACAGCCTCTGCATAAACCCTAATCTCTTCACCCTGCCTCTGCATAACACCTGCACGCAGCCATGTACTTATTTGTGATTCAACAGTCACTGCCTTTGATATTACCTCACAAAGTGAATTTAAAAGCCATTGATTTTTCTCCTTCTGCCCTAGCAGCCTATGATTCAGCTGTCAGCATCTGAACTGCACAGCCGTTGGACTTAAAAATGCTTTCTCTGCCTCCTCCAAACTCGAACGTGCATACACGGATACACAAACGTGCACATACACACACATGAACGAAGCTTTACCTGACAATATCTGTTGCTGGAATACTTGGTTTTGTCATATGCACTCGGGCATAGTGTGATGCGTTTCGCGTTTGGCTATTGCAATTTGTGACGGATGAATGAATGCACTCAGGGCTCGAGATGCCATTTACATTAGCAGTCATTTTAATAAAAATGAATAAGTTGACATTTGTTGGCTCACATGTAGCTGCATTTTGTGGCTACAGACAAAAGAAGGAACGCTAATTTCAAGTCTCAGAGCTACTGGACAAACTGACAAAAGAGAAAAATTAAAAAAAGAACATTTCTGTTATTCTAAGACCAAACTAACAGCATGAATACATGGGTGTTGACAAATATACTGTACAGTATATGTGTCCTATGGTGTGACAACAAAAATGTAAATAATATTTAATATGATTAATATTAATAATTATAATATGAAATAGCAGAGAGATTTACCTTATTCATTTTTAATTTTTCTACATATTTGCTGTCACACCATAGGACACATTTACAGTTTATTTATCAACTTTTTTATTAGTTTATTTTTCCTTAGCGCTTGCAATGCCTTTCTAGCAGCAATGCATTTTTGTAGTGTGTCAACACCGTGCTATAAAATGTCTTCTCTAGTGTCGTGCAGTCTGACTGAAAAAATTACTTTGGTCTTATAGACCACATTATATAAATCCTGCTTCATCTACATTGGTATTCCAAGCATAAGAGTATTTCTAAAGTGAGTCGAATCTCCCTCATACAGGTTCACAATAAGCACTGCAGTCTGCTGCCATTTTTCAAGCCTCATCTAAATGAAATCAGGACAGCTACTGTAGGTGGTGGGTAACACAAGCAAGATGGAAAGTGCAATGTCACCAAAGAGACAAAAACTACACAAGAATCAATTGTAAGTCAAGATTTAAAAACAGGGGAACTTAACGGTGTTCAAGAATGAGTTTAAGTTTGATTTACAAGCCTAATGTATAAACTATGCAATAGACGGTTCAAAGCAACAACATAAACAAACGTTACTGCGCATGCACGCTTTTGTGGCCCAAAATTAACTTCCGCTACACATCCACAAAGAATAGAGTCCCTGCAGATTATTTCTGATAACAAGCAAAAGAAATACCAAGTAAATGACATTAGTTAAATATCTAGCTAGGATTATTTTGGGTTACCAGTAGAAGAACCGTTACTTGGCTAAACTTAAATGCAACAAAGTTACACGACCCATTAATTAATATACAATCAAATTTAACAAATTGTTTATTTGATACAATTATTATACATTAAAATATAAATATAACGTTTGTATTAGTAGCCACTAGCCAGACAGATCAACAAACACAGAAGTTAACTCTGAGCCAGGTGTGTGCGTCCGATGAAACTATAACCGCCTATAGGTAAATAGAATAGCGCTGAGATGAAGTAGTGGTTTAGTTGTGGTTTGAAACATAATAATAATTCAAAAAAGAAATTAAAATAAATCTGAACTTAGAATTCAATACAATAAATGTAAGAGGGGTCTTTGGAGGAGGTTTTGAGAAAGTGTTATAATTTTAAATAAGATACAAATATTAAAATATTTTTCTTTTTTATCATTTTAAATGTCTGTTCACATTATTTATTATGGAACCTAGTCAAGCTAAATATATAAACACTAATAATTATTATTTATATTACTAAAAGCTGTATGCAACAAAAATGGATTTCTGCTCTAAATTCTTCACTTTCACATGTGTGACAATGTGTGCATTTGACGATGATTTTAAATCGAAATATTAGGAATGCAATACATTTCTAGATGAAATTATATTCCTTCCCATTTTTCTCTGAAGTACTTCCAATTACATAACTAGAATGAGTTTACATGCACAGACGTGTTTGCTGTGGATGCATCGCAAAATATGTGGATAATATAAATCTCTCCTAAAGCATAATTTATTCTAATATCTTGTGGGCGAAATATCCATTTAACCAATGACCCGTATACTCAAATAATCACAATCAGGTGATTATGCAATAGCCTAATCGCCATTAGCCTAAATCAGAATATACAGAACAAAAGCGGCAGTCACAAACACACACACACAGTGTCACTGTGGTTAATTGTGCTAAGATGAGGCGAGAGCGTTTGCATTATTTAAGCGACAGGGAGAAACTTGTCAAAATCCATGTGGAAAGAGGGCAGCAGCTGCCGTGATGAGCTGTGCTTGGGGAGCAAGCCTTCTCTCAAGCAGTGAGGAGAAGAAAAGCACTTAAGTGCTCCACATGTTGCATGCAGCAAAGCCTGGGGGACCAGCAGAGATATCATGATACAAATCACGGTGTGTGCCACACTGCAATGAATATGGAGGCACCATAAACAATGCTCAGGTAACTGAGTGAGAAAACACAGATCGAGCATGATGGAAGGGGGAAACGCTTCATCCTCCGACACACATTTTCCAGCAAAACCTCTCAAAGAAAAAAGAGAACATTGTTCCAATCGAGCAACAGGCAAGTCCTGCTTCCTCTCTCACTCTCTCTCTCACACGTATTCAGTACAAGTTTCTTTAAGTATATTAGCAAAGACATCTAGACTTGCATTGTTTTCACAACAGGCTATTGAGATTTTCTATGCCCTGGCCCTAAACCTGACCCAAACACAGCGTTCATTCCTAAAATGTCGGTTTTGACATATTTTACTATACGGCATGTATATGACAATGTAAAAAAGATTGGAGACACGCGCGCACACACACACACATGCACAGCACGCACACACTCTCAGCTCTCAGATTTTAGCTAAGGTTACCATGGCAACATTAACATTTCCGCCCCCAAAAGAAGCTAAAACAGTTATACAGATAGACTGGTGGAGAGAGAAAAAGAGGGAGTGTAAGAGAAAGAAAGACTCTCCTTCCATTCCTGCAGACATTCCTGTAGGGGGAAGTCAATCATCTCACTAGGCCTCATCTGCCTGTCTGTGTCTAGACCCAGAATGAGGAAAAAAAGAGGTGTTATTCAAAAGAATATGCAAAGTCTGCAAACATCTTGTGACAGAGATTGCATTCAACACAGATTACCAATAATACATCCATATTCTGAGGCTGTGTGGTTAGAAATTGTACAGGTAAATATAAGTTGCCACTGTTACAGTGCCATTTTCAATAGGAAAACTATTTAATGTAAAAGTAATGGGGGATTATGTCATATCATTTCACCTATAGGTATTGCAAAAACTGTATTTATAATGTAAACTAAAGGAGCAAATCAGTTATTATTATTTCCGAGTGTTATAAGAAATTTGTTTTATTGTTCCTAAACCAGATGTAGGTCTCTGTGTTCCAAAAGCAAACACACACTAAACGTTTTGTTCACCGAACAACTAAATGAGGCAAATAAAAAGCTCTCCTGAGGAAATTTAGATACAAATCCTTATACCCATCAAAACCGTTTTCTAATAATTAAAAAACATTAGTCTAGTTTTATACTCTGAACAGTGTGTCTATCTCTGTGGGGAGACAGGAAGTGTTGGTTAATTCCAGAGCTTTAAACTGCAGTTTCTCAGCCTGCTCTCTGGGGGCAGCATGACGAGCCAATTAAAGCACAGGAAACCCACCAAGATAAACATGCAGACCAGAGGAACTATCGCAACAATAAAGACTTCCCCTGCTCACCACAGAGAAATGTAAATGGTTTTAGAGAGTGCCAAGTAATAACACTTTATACTATACAATTATTTATCTCAAACTCAAAGGCCATATCAATATATAATACATTACAAGCCAGGCAGGAAATCATGGGACTTGTTCAAATTATACTTTTACAAGAGCTACTTGTGCACCAGGATATTGCAGTGTAAACCAACACAATCCCATGGCAACTTTTTTACAATGTGGCTAATTTGTATAATCTCATTTGTATCTTTAGTACGATATTTTAGATACGTTTTTGTATGACTCACATCTTGTAAATTCAACCAAATTGGCCAGGTTCGAAATTTCTGTGAGATCAGGCTGGTTACAGCTCAGCAGTTTCCATTCTGCAGCTTCCAAGTGTGCAGATGTCAGAGGGTCACTGACTCCCGCTTGGCTTAGCTGTCGTATATAACCACCAAACAGAGCAGGAATTACATCAGGGCATAGCCAGTCCCGTTAGTAATTCCTTACTTCTGATGGGAGTGTGTGTGCTGTGTGGAAACAGAGACTGTCTATCATGCAAAGCAAGGCCACAGTACCTCCACGGGGCACTACAATGTCACATCTTGAAAGATGTGATTATTTAATAATTTGACAGAAAAGGTGAGGAGTGAAGTGATGTTCCTAATAGAATTTTTGTATGTTTTGATACAATCCATTTGGGAAAGAATGCAACTAATAACAAATGATTCATTTGTTTTTGATGAACTGATTACACATTTTGCCAAAGCAGCTGCATCAAATGATTAAATAGTTGGCATTGGTCTGTAAATGATTTTAAAATACTACAAATTGAATGAGTGATTTTTTTGTTAAGGTAGCTTGTAGTGTTGTAATGATTGAAATATATACAGTATATCACAAAAGTGAGTATACAGTACCCCTCACATTTCAGCAACAATTTTATCATATCTTCTCAAGGGACAATACTATAGAAATGCAACTTGAATATATTTTAGAGTAGGCAATGTGCTGCTTGTATAGCAGTATGGATTTACTGTCCTCTGAAAATAACTTAACATACAGCCATTATTGTTAAAATAGCTGGCAACAAAGGTGAGTACACTAAGTGATAACAGGTTTATGTTGTTTAACCATGCAAGTCACATGTCCTATTCATCATGCTCATGTTTTTGACTGCTTGACAGCACCATACAGATTTGTGTATCTTGAATTATCTTGAGCTTAAAATGTGGTGCTTTAAATACAATTCTCTCAAACTGCCCACTAAATGTTCAACATGGCACCTCATGGCAAAGAACTCTCTGAGGATTTGAGAATTAAAGTTGTTGCTCTTCACAAAGATGGCCTAGGCTATAAGAAGATTGGCAACATCCTGAAACTGAGTTACAGTACAGTGGCAGGGGTCATACAGAGGTTTGAGGATGGGTTCCACTCGGAACAGGCCTTGCAAGGGTCGATCACAGAAGTTTAATCCTTGTGCTAAGTGTAAGGTGCAGAAGCTGCAAGCTGGCTTCAAAAACAGATGTATTGGTGCTGCCAGCATTGCTTTAGAGGTTGCAGAAGTGGAAGGTCAGCTTGTCAGTGCAACTAGTCGGTTTGCATGTTCGTCGTCCCAGATGGAAGCCACTTCTGATGCTAGCTCACAAGAAAGCCTGCAAACAGTTTTCTGAAGACAACCTGTCTAAGAGCATGAATTACTGGAACCATGTCCTGTGATCTGATGAGACTAAGATAAACTTGTTTGGCTCAGATGGTGTCCAGCACGTGAGGCTACGCCCTGGTGAGGAGTGCCATGAAAATTGCGTCTTGTCTACAGTCAAGCATGGTGGTGGCTGCATCATGGTCTGGGGCTGAATGAGTGCTGCTGGTACTGGGGAGCTGCGCTTCATTGAGGGAAACATGGATTCCAACATGTACTGTGACTTTTTGAAGCACAATGATGCCTTCCTTTCAGAAACTGAGCCGAACTGCAGTTTTCCAACATGATACCGACCCCAAACACACCGCGACATGACGGCTGCCTTGCTGAGGAAGCTGAAGGTGATAGAGTGGACCTGAACCCTATTGAGCACCTGTAGGGCATCCTCAAGCGGAAGGTGGAGAAGCACCATGTGTCTAACATCCGCAGCTCTGTGATGTCATTATGGAGTGGAAGAGGATCCCAGCAACATCCTGTACAGCTCTGGTGAATCCCATGCCCAGGAGGATTAAGGAAGTGCTAGATAAAAATGGTGCTCACACAAAATATTGACACGTTGGACACAGTTTTGACATGTTCACTTAGGGTGTACTCACTTTTGTTGCCAGTTATGTTGACAATAATGGCTGTATGTTAAGTTATTTTCAGAGGACAGTAAATTTATACTGCTATACAAGCAGCACATTGCCTACTCTAAAATATTTACAATTTTCATTTCTATAGTATTGTCCATTGAGAAGATATAATAAAATTATTGCTGAAATGTGAGGGGTGTACTCACTTTTGTGAGATACTGTACATATTTAAACATCAACACCACATTTAAATGTCCACACATACAGATGTAGGAAAAATACTAATAAGTTTGGATGGTGCCTGTTCTCTGCCCCAATCCAGAATTAGCCACTTTGTAAAATAATTGCCATGAGACTGTGTAATGCCCAATATATTTACACTAACTCCTAACATGTGCATATGTGCATACAATATTATGTTGGACCCCATGAGGCGACCCACTCTACATAGAATAATGCAGCTTAGGCTACTTACATGACTGTAATGTGCCGTTCCATTCTACTGGTAACATTGTATTGCAAAAAGTAGTTTTTCATAAAAAAAATAAATAGTCAAAAAGAATGCCTGTCTCACCAAAATAAGAGTTCAACACAGTAACACAGTACAATACAGCTCTGCAACTCTTCAAACTTTTTTACTGCGACTATGCTACTTCTCATTTAGCAAACTGACAATGATTTTTTGTCACTGACAAAACTGAATGCATCAACAATTCTGCTATATAATGAGTTCACATGAGTGCACAGTTTAGATCAGTGTTCTACAATTACATCTTACAAATATAGATTATTCTATATTACAAATATGTTGCTAAACATACTGGCTTTGCTCACATTTGCTGGCATTGCTCAGACTCAGATAAGAGGGAAGGTCATAAATCAGTCCACTTACAATTTAGAAGTCTTTACAAAACTAAAGTTCACAAGAAGTACAGTTTTATTCACTGTGTCTAAATAGATTGTGTAATATAGCGAGGAATTGAAGCAAGCCAGCAACAGCTATGGCAACAGTTATGGCTGTTAATTTAGAATAAAATAATGTGTTTGGAGTATTTGTGTTTATTCACAGACCTATTAAAGTTAATCTGAATTGTTTCAATTACTCCAATCTTTCTTGTTTTCTTAATTTACTTTATAATGTGACATTGAGACTAATCTGTGAGCTGTACTGCACAGTTGTACTGTATTTAATGGGATTAGGAAAGACCTGAGAGTAAATTATTTTGAGTTTTTCTCTAAACAAAGTACAAATGAATGCACATTGTACAGATACCCAGGTTATTCCAGTACACATTGTTAATTTGTGCACTCTTTGTTGTATTTCAGCGTCTGTATGTTTCAGAAATGCAGGCCATGTTATCCTTTCAGGCTTCTCCGTATTAGTATTTAGGATTTATTAGGGAAAGTATTTTAAGAATTTCTGTAAATGCAGAATGGTTACTCTTACTATTTAGTGTAGAATAAAAAAGTTGAATTGAACTGAATCTAATAGTAGAGATCTTTTAAAATTTTAAAATTGCATAAATGTTTATTCTAATCCTAATGCCAAGTCTAATTCTGATGTATTGATGTCATGTATGTAAGAATTTTGTTCATCTGCGATTGTCAACATTTTGTCATTTCACAATGATCTGGCATCTAGTGTTATTCAGATTTTATTCAGTAGTCCTGAAGCATCAGTCATTTCTCCACAGCTTCAGGAGAACAGGATTTACTCTGCACAGAATTCAATAAGAATAAATATTTTATCCTGTCATCCTGTAACTGTCATTCTGAAGCGCGAATATATCAGTAAAGCATAGGTAAACACCAGTAACTAAGGGGTAATTTTGGAGCATTGAACTAAATAACAAAATGTATTTTGTAAGGGTTCTTTAAAACATGACAACAGGTTGGCTGAAATGCAAACCTGTTTGATTTTAAATTAATAAATTCATGCCTGTTTTTGTGCACTACATAAATGTATGTGGCCCTATTCATAATAACATTTTGTAATTGGCTTTTTACTTTGAATTGGATGTAAATGAAATTGACAGCCATGATGTGCTGACCTCCTCTAAGGTCATGAAGTTTGTTAGGGTGTCCCATTACGTGCGTCCCGTCTTGGGTCTCTCATCAGAGGGGTCAGTACTATTAGTGCAGACAATGCTCCCTGACCCTCTGGGTGTAAGCCGTCAGATGAGAGAAACACAAGCCAACAAGACAGGACTGCTCAGCAACACACACATCCTGCCCTCCACTGCCCTGCCCTACGGGAGTGTTATTAAACCCTGAAGGGAAATGTTTTTGTCTGTGTGTGTGTGTGAGTGTGCGTGTGCCCATGACAAGTCAACAACGCAAACAAACGCCACAGAGGGAGGTGCAATCAGATGCTGACAGTACAAGAGCAAGGCTTATGCTTACTCATAGAATATAAAAAGGAAAACCGGAATGGAAACGTTTGTTTTGAAGCGCAGCCTTCCATGTAGTCTTTCACACACACTGAAAAGACCAACTTGAACCAGCATGGTGTATGATGGTTAGTACTGATTTGGTGCTGGTCCTGCTGGTTCACCAATATTGCCATGCTGTTCACTAACAAAAAACATGCTGGTCAACCGAAGTTGGTTGAGCAGGGCGCTCTCGCTAGTAAATGTACACAAGAATAATGCACCAGCAAGGATTCAAAACACAACATCCACTGGTGATCAGCATTGCTGGTCTTTTTAACAGGCTAGTCACACAGTGTGTGTATTCCAGGAAAATATGAGCTTATAAAACTTGACTTGAGGGTGAAAGACCCTACAGTTAGCAACACTAAATCATTCCATGAATCAGCTCTTCTTGAACTTTGTTTAGCTGCAGGACGTTTTGAATTAAACCACTGCACACTTTCCAAATTAAACACACTGCCTGGACACCCGTCCTAAAAAGCCTTGCGATCCTAAAGAACCAGTTTCTACCCTGAGTTTCAGATGCATTACACCACCTGTGCTTGAGGCCAACTAAAGAAACTCAAAATGGTTTATATGGCATAACTTAACAGCGTTTAGATAGTTACATAAGGATAACAAGTCCACACTACACTGTAAAAAATCAAAAAGTTGAGAAAACTTAAAAGTTTAAGGCATTTTTGAGTTTACTCAACTTTTGGCCAAGTAGTTCACCTAACTCAATTAACTGAGTAACTCTAAATACTACAGGTAACTTACAATGACAACAACAACAACAATATAGCCAGCAAACACTAAAACAGCAATTATTTTAATAATTTTAACTAGCGAATTGAAAATGATGCAATGCATGCTGGGATCTTTCAAACACTAGAATTGTTTGTCGACATTACACAGTTTGGCAAGTTGGCAACTTCACTTAAATATCTTAGTACTGTCAACAAAAGAATCTTTGTTAGTACCACATTTAGACTATTTTGTTCAGTGTACTCAAAATAATACATTCTTCTACTTCTACTAAAAAATCTTGATCACCTTTGTTGGGAGAACAATTTGAAGTTGTATTTTTTTTTACAGTT
The DNA here is from genome assembly GCA_026939265.1 of Oreonectes daqikongensis. NCBI lineage: Eukaryota > Metazoa > Chordata > Actinopteri > Cypriniformes > Nemacheilidae > Oreonectes > Oreonectes daqikongensis. Next base: position 1,005,370 of record JAOTQM010000074.1, read on the forward strand.
TACAGATTTGACTGCTTGTGTTTACCATCCCAACTAATTTGAAAACAGGCAGCGCGGTTGCTGATACCATTCAATTTAACAAGGAGAAGATGAGGGGATTATGGAGTGAAAAATCTGCCATGACAACTCCATACAGATGTTTATTTTTCCATCATCCGATAAATTCCATGTATGTGTGGGTATAGAAATCCAGCCAAGCTCTGAGTAGTACAGCTACACTTCTGTGTCATGCTACACACATCACGTATACAGCAGCTTATTAACGCTCTGAGAGAAGCGATGTTGATTGCTTTCAGCTGGACTAATGCCACATTATTCTGGCTCTCCACGCTGCTCAAACGCCAGTCTTGATATTTACAGGGTGTCAGTGTTATGGAAATGGCGATTGGTGTTGCACTGATCTATCAATAAGGCTAAATGTCTTTTGTTGTCATGGATGAGTGACATTAGGAAATCCAGTTTAATATCCAGCTACTGAGGGATTGCAGTGAGGATGATATTTATGAAGCTGATGTGGACGAAGGGTTTAATTGATTTACGACACGTTATGCACACACCCTCCCCAAAAAACACACAAATGAGCCTATACCATGCATTGACTGTACAGAACTGTACAGGCCAACAATCTCACATTCAGCATCATCTGTCTATGACACAAGTGTGATTTTATAACATGCTACTACACAGACGTGAGGTGGGCTGTGACAATTTTGTCATTTTACAAATGCAACACCTGTGCTACAGCCTGTGCTTAAACAAAACCATATAGGGAACTTATAACATATAAGGGCGATTTAGCTTTCAGAATATTGCAACAACAACAGGGTTTAGGCCCTGATCTGTTTAAAGGAGCTACAAATGTGCAAATTATCATCAAATATCACAACCAAGTATCACCTCTTAATGGCATGCGACATTACCCTGTAAACGACTGCTTAATGACCCGGGTTATTATGTAAATATGCGCATTATCTGTGTGTTGCTGTATCTGTATGCAAAAATACAGCAAGATCCCTTTAGAGCATCAGTAAATATATTGATATAAATACTATAGGGCTAGAAACTACTCACACTAACACTTGCCTGTGGAATGGATGATCAATAAACTCCAATGACATTGCAAATAAAGACACATGAAACAAATATTGTGTTATGTGCACAAATAAATCCACACTGTATAGAACTACAATTGATATACCCTCTTTCTCTGTATGTGCATGTTTGTTTGCATTATTCCCTGTAGCAGCAGTAGCTTTTTTTACTTAAAGGGGAGCACATTTCTTTTTGTAGAGATCACTTTGATTGTACTGAACCACAAGGTACATAAACGCAAACCAATTATGTACAATAATCCAATATTGCAATTATGACACAATAGGCTAATACTATTAAAATACGTTTTTATAAGTATACAAGTGAGGAAAACTAGCTGACATAGATAAGCAGGCCTTGATAGCTGGAGTGTGTACTAAGAGCACATCTTATTAATGACAACATGTCAGTTTACTGGAGATTAAATGGTAATTATATTGTCTACAATAAAACAGCAACAGCTATATATTATGACATCAGAAACTGAAGCTTTGAACGCTTAATGAGCTATGAGGATTTTGGGATTCCAGCACAGTTAGTGTTCTCTTTAATAACAGCTCCCTTGTTGCTAGGCGATTCAAGATAGTGTCGATATTTCGTTTGGAGATAAGCGTGGGTTTAAAATCTAACGCATGTCATGTAAAGCCATTGTTTCTAACTCTTAACAAACAGCTTATTTAGATGCAGATGCATAAACACATGTACACACGACGAGTAAACATCTGGGGGCCGTGTAGCACCGAGCGTGAAAATTATAACATGATTGCTGTGTAAATAAACAAACTCTTACCTTGGCTTGTACGGTGAACTGCGCATGCTCAGTGGCCATTGTGCACTCCGAGAATTCGTTGCGGAACGCGGGTACTCTTGTGCATGAAGTCCACCGAAGCGCTGGAGACGAGTTCATGTTCCCTTCAGTGCTGCTTGACTGTATCCGTCAGTATTTTTATAAAGGGATGCACTGACAGTTGGTAAAGGGACGAAGAAATAGTTGCATAAAGCATTCCCTTGAATTATACTCCCCAAACAGTAACTTGAAAGCAGTGGCCAAACTGATCCTTCAAGCCTGGTGTCGTTGACTTGCTTGTAGGATGTAAACCCGGTGTTTTTGGCACCGGCTTGCCATATTGTGACATTTATGCTTCGAGAGAATGAATCCTCGCATGATGGATGAGTGTTAAAGTGTTTAAAATATGTCAGTAACGAACAAAAGAGTGCAGTATAATGTTTGACAAAAACAAAGATGATTGTTTTGTTATTCAATACTCACGAAGGGACTGATCAAAATGACTCTTCAGCTATCCGGGACAATGCACAAGTAACTACACAGGGGTTGCTAATAGGGTTTTACCAGAGTGTATTGAATACTGGCATGCCGACACATTTTGCCAAAATTTGATTTATAATAATATTGCCTTAATTTGTCATGCGTGCTGCTCTCCAATTTATAATTAAATGATAGAGTGATAGAATAATTCACTAGAAAGTAGTTTTGGAATTGGTGGTCTTTGTTCTTAGCAGTGAATGTTGCAGCGTATATTTCGAATTGTATATTATTATTGTTAAATCAGCCAATGTGCTTCTTCCCTGCCTCCACTTCTTTCCTCCGCGTTAAACTAGGAGACTATAACGTAACTGATGATAGTGCAAACGATTTTAACGTTATTGCATAATAGCATTGAATAAGAACTCGCCTCTCCTACAATTACTGACAAATGTAACTCATAAAGTGCCTATGCAAATTTCTCTTTGTTGCCTTCATTTAATGAACAGGGAGTTGTTCAGTTCTGTCAACAGAACAGGTGGGCAGATATAGACCTCTCCACGTCATGTAAAGCTGGTGATTTTTGCGTTGCCTGTCACTGGATTACAGAGTATGTTTCTCTACAAATGTAGCCACATTGCAAAAATGTTTCAGCTTAGGTCCATAACTTAATGAGTATGTGAGCTTCTCTGTGTGTGCGCGCACGCGCGTATGTCTTCAAGTTGTAAGTGCTCAACCGTGCGTGCAGGTGTGCTGTTAACTGATTTATTTGTGCAGTCATCTTTATGAAAACATCTCAAAGAGGTTATCGTTTCTATAATCATACATCTGTCTGTAGAGTTCGTGAATGTGAACTGTTTTTTCCGCCTATATCAGTACCGTTCCCTCTACTCGGACTCTGCGTGTCAGCACCGCACAGAGATTCTGTAACGCCTTCTTCCATCTCCATATACTCAGCAGCCTTGTCACCCAAAGACGACCCCGATGGGGACCCTTTGAATTTTCTGAGGAAATCCGGGAAATACGGACAACCTGGTGGGGGTTGTTCAACTATGGGCGTCTGATCCTCGTTATCAGTTTCCCGGTGGTAAAAGTAATTGAAGTTGGACACGATGACGGGAACTGGAAGCGCAATGGTCAGGACACCTGCTATGGCGCACAACGAGCCCACTATTTTACCCCCAACTGTTATAGGCTTCATGTCCCCGTAACCCACCGTGGTCATGGTCACCACAGCCCACCAAAACGCGTCTGGGATGCTCGTGAACTGCGACGACGGTTCATCAGCCTCCGCAAAGTACACGGCGCTAGAGAACAGAATGACACCGATGACAAGAAAGAAGATGAGCAGCGCCAGTTCTCGCATGCTTGCGCGTAAAGTGTGTCCGAGAATCTGGAGACCTTTCGAATGTCGAGACAGCTTGAAGATCCTAAACACTCTGACAAGCCGTATTATTCTCAGGATCGCGAAACTCATTGCCTGTTGCCCATTGCCTTGTTGTTGAGCGAGGTCTGTGCCGAGAGTTATGAAATAAGGCAAAATAGAGACAATGTCTATGGAGTTCATAGCGTTTTTAAAGAAAGCAGTTTTGCTGGGGCTTGCAAAAAAACGGACAATTATCTCAAACGAGAACCAAATTATGCATACTGTCTCAACGATGAAAAAGGGATCGTTGAATGGCGTAAATCCATTGTCTGCGTGTGTGGAATTTTTACCTGGGCTAAGGAATTCTTTGTCATCCCTGAATTCTGGCAATGTTTCTAAACAAAAAATAACAATGGATATGACGATAACCAACACCGACACGACCGCAATCCCTCTGGCTGGACTTGAACTCTCTGGATACTCGAACAAGAGCCAAATCTGACGTTTAAACTCGTCCTCGGGTAGCGGCTTCTCTTCCTCTTTCACAAAGCCCTCATCCTCACGAAACTTGAGCATTGCCTCTTCCCCGAGTTCATAGAACTTCACCTCTTCGGAAAATATGTCAAACGGCACATTGGCGGGTCGCTTTAATCGCCCCCCTGACTGATAGAAGTATAGAATGGCGTCGAAGCTTGGTCTGTTCCTGTCAAAAAAGTATTCGTTACGCAGAGGATCGAAGTACCTGATTCGTTTCTCAGGGTCCCCCAGGAGAGTGTCCGGGAACTGTGCGAGAGTCTTCAGCTGAGTTTCAAACTTTAAGCCCGACACGTTGATGACAACTCTCTCGCAGCAGCCGTACTCATTGTAAACATTTTCGTACCCTGACTGAGGACGTCTATCCGTTAAGGAAACCGTCTCCTCTTCATCATCCATGTTATAGACAAAACTCGATCTCTTACTTCCCCTGTCCTCCTCTTCCTCCTCGCCCTCTGCCTCGTCCTCCTCAATCATGATGTCCTCCTCGGACCCTAGGAGCGCCAACTCTGAGTGGCGTAGATCCCCACCGAGTGCCGCGCGGTTCCGTCTCCAGCGCGCGACGCCTCTTTGCTTTTTTCGCTCTCTGAGAAGTTGCTGTGGTGGCTCGTGGTGTTGCTGCTGCTGCTGCTGCTGTTGCGGCTGCTGTGAGGAGGAGGAGGAGGGGCGCGAGGCGGTCCCGCCGCTACTGTTGTTGGCATTCGTTGAAGAGGCGGTTCGACTCTGATGCGGGTGGTTGTGGGGATGGCCACAGGACCCACCTCCCTCTCCAACCGTTACAGCTTCAGCTGACGATGCCGCCGCCGCCGCTGCGCGCGTCTGTCTCTCCCGCTCGCGCTCTCTCTCTCTGGCACGAGCCTGGGCATATCCGTAGGGCAGGTGGGTGTTGCAACCCCCGCTGTCCGCGCCCACCATAGCAAATTCCATTTTTACGAACTATGAAATGTTTTCTAAATGATGGACCCAAAAACAACTCAGCAATTGGATGAGGAATAAGGCTAAGCACAAGACAGTCCTAGCACATTAAAGTTCATAAATGCACTTGACTGGCGCGGTTAGTGGTCCACGAGTGTTCAAGCGTAGTTTCTATGGTTTTTAAATGCACTTTTACTTAATGTAATTTGACTTTACAGCTGTTGTGAAACAAGAGGGTTTCTGGTGACATCATTAGGGATATGTGCCCAAGAGTACCATAGAATCCATATGCTTAGCTGACGCGCACTGCTGTCACGGTTATCCATAAAGGTAACTGGATACATGAGAAGACAACGACTCTGTTATCCGAGGTGCTCAGCCGCCGTAGAGACTTTTGCACCTATGAAATCACCGGTTCCCATCTTCGCTGTGAGGGAGGGGTGGGGTGTAGGTTTGTTCCGTCCTCTGCCCCTTCAATGGCTATGAATGAATCACCGAATCCGTTTGACACCAGCAACAGCTGCAAAGAAAAGAAAAATAAACGTGCTGTTAAAAGAAAACGTTTAACACACTGTTCATCACATAATGTCCCCTGAAGAACTGACAACTCATATCTAGTCTGTGAGAACAAAGACATAAGTCAATATTATTATTCTTGTACTCTTCTTCAATAATTAATATTAATACTAATAGTGATAATAACAATGGCACATCCTTATTATTACAGGCCAACCAAGCAAGAAGCAGGAAACAGCGAGTGATATTACTGATCCAAATTCCCCTGATAATTAATTATAAACAGTCGTCGCACGCAATTTATCAGCCCTTTCATGCACTCCACCTTTCATCATTCGAGACACTTACACGGGAAAAGATAAGAGAATGTCTTCTCAGGATCCACCCTAAATCTAAAAAGCTTGAGATGGGTGAGGACATAAATCCCAGGTTTGTCTAAAATTCCCTCTCCGCTTTAGAAATCCAGATATTCCTCGACGTAGCCAAGCGCAGAACATAACACCTCAACAGTCAGGTGTGATCGCAATCGAGGGATGACAGTCTTGGCCACGGCTCGCCGTTGGGTCTTTATTCAACAGGATCTCTCATCACCTGCCCATCTCCCCCTCCTCAAAAAAACATGCACCGCTGCATTAAGCCTGGACTCACACTCACCAAAAAGCAGGTGCTGCTGCCGAGAGCATGCTGCGTGCCTCGATAAATCAAACGAGCAGCGTCAGAGTCGAGATGTATCAAAGTTTTAGGATGCCATGTGAAATAGCCTTAGGTAAGTATGCGCAGCGCGCATCTGTCTGCCGCTCAGTCTCGCCCGTTGACCATTGTGCTCGTGCTATTGGGGAGCTGCGCTCCGCCGAGATAGGCACGTTTGCGCAGAGCAGAAAGACCTTGATCGTCCCCCAGTGGCTACGGCTGGTCATTGCGCGCACGCCGGTGTGCTGCAGTTCTCCAACTTCACCAGCCCTCCACCATGCATCTGTTGACATCCAGTTCATCGCAACTACCCACCCGAGGGACTTCTGCAGAGTACGAGCCGCGCAAACCAAACAGACGGTGCGCGGATCAGTCACAAAGGTGCACGCACTGTCTGTCAAAGCCTGTTTGGTTATCGTCAACACTTTAAATAAAGATGAAATAAAAGGCAACGTGATAGTCGCGTCTCTGCCTTTCTATCTTAAGGTCCAGAAAAGAGTCTAAGTTAAATATATTTATTTAGCTCAAAAATAGTAACGAGCCCGTAAAACTGCAACGATCATTACGCTACCACTTCAAGATTATTTAAACAGTTTAAAGTCATAATAAAAATGTTTCCAAGGTTTTACAAATGTAGATGTTTTGCAGGTTTAGTAAATTACACTGATAAGATGTATGTATTAAAGTAAACTGCAAAAGATTACACCCCACTACGCCACCTACCTGCTTCTGCTGCAGATTATTCAATATCAGACAGAGAGATTCAGCAGCATCACTGTGTTCAAGTGCAGTTCTTTTGTAATCAACTGACATTTAACATTCAAAAACGTTTTTAACTAAAATACTAGATATTATATCTTACATACTCTGCTTTACAGGGTAAAATGTGTGTATCAGAATGAGTTGACTGTTTTATCTTGGTCTTTAGTACTGCACTAGACAGTGTCTGCTCTTTTTAAAGCTTCTTGCACTGACCAACCGTTCGAAAACACCAATAACTAGTTTAATGATTTAAAATCCCCTTTAAAAGACATGACTAGTAATACGAAGTAGCCTGTTTTGAACATGACTTATGATTTGTCTGTTGTGCTCATGGCTAGCGTGTATTGGCACAATGGAGACGGTATAGACAGTATTTCAAAGCAGCAACCTTAGACCAATAATAGAGCTAGAGGCCAGTGACACATCTTATGATCATTCAGAGAGAACTTGGTATACCCAACATATGACAACATTTATTTGAGCAGGAGTTACTTTCTTAAAAAATTTATTCCACGTGCCATTAAATCTATGTTAACCATTTACAGCAAAAAGTCAAATCAAATTGAAAATTGGCACACTTGGTTTTTTTGCTGGTGGGGAGAGGTTTTCATGTGTAGAGATTGGCTACCTAATTGTTAGGAAATTGCATTGTGGGCCAGGGTCTCCTAAAGAATCAAATAATTCTGGCACTATTGAGACCTGGGAAAATGTGCAAATTAATAAAGATGAAACACAAGTCAGGCAGCAGCATGTTTGATGTACTAGCAAGAGCAAAAAAGCAGCCTTTTCTGCATTAAACAGCCGTATGCTGGGGCAGATGTCGCAGCATGATAAACGAAGGTCACTGGGTCTCTTTGGACAACCTCCAAGATTTGTACACATCAGGAGTCAATGACTGCCTGACCTTCAAAAGAGATGGAAAGAAACTGGGGGTGGATACATCTGAAAAAGAGGAGCTCAGTCTTGTCAAGGTTGAGCCGGAGCTGATTTGTGTCAAAGATGTTGAAGAGGCAGGCTGAGATATGTGAAAGAAACTGAACGCTGAATCAAAATTAAAAAACAGTGTATAGGCTTTTAAGATTCAGGCAGTATTAGGTTAGGCCTATAGCAGTGGTATGGAATGAATGCAAGACTTGTTACAACAGGAGACTCATTACAGAAATCATTTATATTCATTTTTGATCTTCAAACTAAATTTCCATCAGACAAAAAAAGTAATTCTGGGCTCTTTAAGAAAAGCTATCTGGAACTATATTGCATCAATTAAAACAAGGTTCCTAAACCAAGCGATTGTTCCAGAAGATTTACTTTAAACAACTGTGCTGTAGAAAACTGACCTTGAAAACCAGAACACCACTGGTGGCCTTTACATGGATGCTGTTCTGTCTAAGCCTCTCCCAGACTGAATGCCATGGCCGCAGGGCTTTAGGGATTTGTGCCACCTCCACAAAAGCAAATACCGTAGTATGATAAGACATGGCTTCTCTCAACCAAAGGTGGGCGTCTGGTCTGACAGGAGGGTATAAGTGTCCATGTGAAAAGAGGGCAAGTGATTTTGTCTGAGCAAAACTCCAGCAGGTAGGACTGATGTGAACTCTTGTTTCTGTTGCTGTGTACAGTATTTAGTCTGTGTCCAGTTGTTAGTTTTAACATATTAGTTTATCTTATATTTGAATCAAAAGAAATATAGACAGTTTCTCAGGCTTTAAAGTAATTGTTATACATGCTGCTGACAAGTTTCAAGGAGCTGTAGGTTCATACAGTAAGCTTGTTTTTATACATGGTTTGATTATCATTTCACTGGGCATTTTTTAGTAAACTCTTTTTATATATTTTTTACCAGTTTTGATAGTACATCCCGCAAGATGCATTCACTTTGTAATCTCCAGATGTGCACATGATGCAAATACTTTATTTCTGTATTTGTATTTAATTAGCCACACACACACACGCACACGCACACACACACACACACGCACACACACACACACTTTTGCAATGATTCCAGATGAGGATGCGCTTCGTTGTTATGGTGATGCTGTTGCCGGTGCTAATGAGGGCCGTTTCAGAGAGCAGGTCCAGCTGTCGACTTACCAATATCTCCATTACTGTGGAAAGCGAGGAATGTGGCAGCTGCATTACAATCGACACCACTGCATGTGCTGGGCTCTGCAAAACACAGGTACTCTCGTAAAATGAAGCAATAAATACATAAATATAAAGTAAATATTTGACATATAATGTAGAAATGGTATTGCAGTGCAGAGTTGTAGTTGTAAGATATGAATTCCTTCTTTTGTACCAGATTAAATGGAACTCTTCATATGTTGATAGGAAAGAGTTTACCGTAGCCCTATGGTGCAGTACTACCAGAATACCTGCAACTTCAGAGAGTGGACCTACGAAACCTATGAATTCAAAGGCTGCCCTGTTGGGGTCGACTCTGTTTTCACCTACCCTGTGGCCCTCAGCTGTGAGTGTAGCAAGTGTAACACTGACATTATGGACTGTGGAGTACTCAGCCACCAGACAACCAGCTGCAATGCACATTATTAGGAGATGAAGCCGAAACCATTTTGCCCTGCAAATATTTCAAAGCCCATGGTAAAATATGAACATTTTGTGACGAATAATTAATATTCTACATAATGGAATTATGCATCATAAAAATTCAGTATTTTTAATAAATCAATAAACGTACCATCTTGCAATAACATATAAAAGCAAATAAATCGTTTTTATTAAAAAATATTATGCTTCGCCTCAAGCTCCCAATAGGTGATGTGTGAAATGTTATTTCATCCTGTCGTGTTTCTGGAATATTCTGTGGGTTCTACTCTCGATCTTCTAATCAGGCACCAACTGCACCATTAAAACTGCAAGCAGAGCTCATTTCCTTTGGTCAACCATCTGTTTCCAAGCGCTTATGCACACAGACACATTAATTTTACTTGTAAAATTGGTGCGTTTTTATAATTGTTCTTCTGAGACCAATTGTGAAAACGTCTCTGTGAGGACGCACTCGGTCTGATGCGCTGAACAAACTCACTAAACCATACTCGATTTACATAATCAAATTAGGAGTGAATCGATATGAATACCAAAGAGTTTTCAGAAAAGAAGCAATCTCTTATATACAAATAGAGAAATGTGTTATAGCCCATCACAGATCATTTACTTTTGAAACCTACGAAAGGACAAAAAACTATAAACACAAACTAAAAACTGTCAGTGAAGACAAATTCATTTATTATCATGTAATCATAAAAAATAAATGTATTTTCATGCTAATTTTAAAAAGATTTAAACTATATTGAAAATGGTATTAGGTACATCTTCACATTAGCGTCTGAGTTTTATTTAAAGCCTTGATAAAAAACTGTGTAGGTAACCTTTCAATACCATTTTCATTTCTTAGACAAAAACTGTTTACACTATTAATTTATTGATCACAAATCAAGGTGCATAGAAATAAATAAAACCGTATTAACGCTGTGCAGCATGACCTTCAAAAATGTTGCCAAATATAAAAAAAAAGGTAAGAATGCATCACACAGTCTACATGTGTTCCACACATAAACTGTCTGCCTGTTTCTGAATGTCTTGGAAATCTTTCTCATTTAAATTCTCTTACAATACATGATCCCTGCTCTAAGTCAATTTTTACTGTTGTCGTGCATGCTATTGTTGTATAGCTACAGGGCAAACTAGGCCTTTGACAGATTAATCTTCATCTTGACACTTCTGGCTTCTAGCGGTGCAACACGAGGTGAAGTGTCCTGAATTTGCACACTGAGACAAATGGGGCAATTAGAAAGACATCTTAGACAATATCTAATAGATGATATCACCAAACAAACACTAAAATGCCCTGAAACACACCAAAAGGTTTCCTGACTTCATTGTAGCATGTCTGCACAATGCATGGCTTCCTGATTTAAACACAGAGCTTAAAATAGGGTTTTAACACTTTAGGAACAATACTCCTTAAGTGTCTTCTTCACAACATCTTCACAAAGATTATAAATATATACAACTAATTGTAATAAATAGAAAATGAGGTTAAGAGATCTTTTTATTCAGCATTTATTTTTTGTATAAAAGGAAATTTGAAGAGAAAAGACAAACATTAATGACAAACTGAAAATCCTGGAAGGATTAAATAGAAAGAACAGCTATAGAAACATTGAAAATGCAACAAGCATTTCAAATCAATTCTATCCTTAGATAAAAAAAATGTTAAGAAATATACAGTTTAAACCCAACACTTTTGCAATGTCCACATGAAAACTACTGTCAGTCCTCTCATCTCAGAAACAGAAGTGATGTCATCTCATCTCGGTCTCCCATCTGATTTGCTAATTGGCAAACTTGTTGCGAATAATCTCTCCTCCCTCTACTTCCACCTGCTCGTAAAGCCATTTCCGGTCACACCTGCACTCCACGCCACACTTCCGTGAGCCGCACTCAGGACACTGATAGAAGCAGCCCTTGCAGTCTGTATCCAGACAGTCACACAGATCCTTCCCACATGAAATCAGCAGGCCTTTGCTGTCATACACCTTATTCTTGACAGACAGGGATTGCCTGTAGGGAAAAAACGGGTAAATTAAATTCATCCATTCTGTTTCAGATATCCTGATTGTTTAAAGAGTGTAATATCTGTGGCTCTTACAGCACGGAATCGGAAATGGGTTTTCTTTGGTCGACAACCAGGTAGCCCTATCCATCCATTAGGATACTTAAACAAGGCATTGTCTTTATCCTCTTGTTAACCCTGATGTTACGGCTATAATATACGCTCATGGCGAGCTGTAAAAATATCAGAAAACCGCGATCCTAGCATAACGAAATCCCAAATGGCCAGACAGCAGATTTTTCATATTTAATAAAATACTGAGCCTGCATGGAGACTGTAGTGTGAGTTTATAAAAAGTTTTGCTTAAATATGCGATATGAATAACCAATAAACAGATGTTTAAGCTGTAGTCCCGCTTAAAATGAATGGTGGCTTGGACCCAGAAACAGTATTTCTTACGTCACAACTTAACAAGCGGAAAGCACCACTAAGCCGAAATATTTACACTTTTTGGGAAGGTCAGTATACCAATGGATCATTTCTAGTTTACTCTGCATAATAACCTGGGATAGAAAAATTATAACGTATATTATAACAACAACTGTTTCTGTCATTACACTGTGTTGTTAACATGCCTGTAGATCGTAGCTGTACCATACTTAAAATGCATGTAAAGGCAGGGAATGGGATTCTTCCCTGGTACATTTTTTTCAATGTTTCACAATGTTTACACTGACTTCAGAGAAAATCTGAATAATAGATTTAAATGAATGATTTAAGTACCTGTCACCTGATGAGAGCTTTCCCCCTGCTCGTCTCCTCTCATTTGGGCCTCTGCCCTGTAATAAAAAAAGAATTACGATGATTGCTTTTACATTTATCATGTGCAAAAATCTATGTAAAAATGATAGAAAACAGACAAAAGTAAGTGATAGTAATTGCATATTATGTCATCTATGAATTACCTTCAGACTCGAGTCTCTTACGGGTTGTCTTCTATCTTTTGTCATTTGTTGGAACGCAACATTGGATTCATTGACCTCCTTTGCCACTATTCCCCCTCTGTTTCTTCGTAACTCAATCTGTAAGCAAGGAAATGAACACCATGACCAAAATAACAACACTAAATATGTTTTATAAATCTTGAACAGATGAGAACAACTGATGAGTGCAAGGACACACCTTGGTGCCATCTCCTCCAGAGTTGGTAAAAATAGTAGGCACGGCATCCTCTCGGAGAAACAGTTTTCCATTATAGTCACGGAAGCAGTCGGGCTGAAAATGCTCAGAGCACAAGCAGGAGTTCTGAGTGGGAACAAAGTTTTTCCTTCCAAGGCTTCGTACCCACTGCTCTGCCAGCTGAGGCTTACTGATAGGAAACCTAAATGAGAGATAGCAAAGAAGGATCATGCGGCACCCTTACATTACAGTTTTGTGCACATTTTTTAAGCATTTCTTTGAAATAGGGATTGCTGTGCTTTTTACGTTGCAAACTATACAATCAAGTAATTTGTTTAGGTAAAACACTGTTGTGATGATACATATATAAATCCATTGTATGATCATGAAACTATTAACGGAGGTTTCACACTTTGGGCTCTTCAAGTGACGAAATATTACAGTCAATGAACAAAAGCATCACAGATAAAAACGACAGCACAAACAGCGAGAAGGGATAAAGATTGTAAAATGTAAAGTGTGATTTAAAGTGAATAGTGTTAACTGTAAAATCCGTGTTGGTATTACAGGGGCATACGTATTTATACATAAGTTGTACCCGTGTAAACAATGCAGCCTTATTTATGGACACACTAGCGTTAATACCATCGCGTCTATGTAGCAAATAGTTGTCACTCTTTCCTACCACCTTACCTGTAGAATCTGATCTCCGATCCCTTAACAAAGCGGTTTGAGCAGTCAATAGCTGAACAAGTAATCGGCATGATTTTATAATCGTGCGGGAAGCAGTCTGTCTTTCCTCAGCAACAATTCCAAAACTGCGACTCTGCGAGCTCTGCAGCTGCCCATGCGCATGCGTTTGTACCTGGTTAGCGGCAGCTGACTGAGCAGGCATAAAAGTTCATAAAATAACTTTATACTCTGTTAATAAAGGACTGTGTAATATTTTGCCTATGGCCATACGCCGTTGAGTCATCATTTTATGCGCAAAGCAAAACGGTTTCGAATAAATATGTGCTTTAAAGTACACACAAAAAAGAGGAAGACATGAAGAGACTTTTATTTTGAAATATGAGTTCTAACCGGAAGTGTATGGAAAGTGTTACACATTTTTGTGTTTTCGTAGCCACATGAATGCTGAAAGACGTAATGTAATTTAGAGAGACTGAATGGATCACTTTGAGAAGGATTTAGTTGATGCGCTTAAAGATATTGTCAAAGCTGGAAACTGGCAGTGTGTGGGAGACAAATCTAAATTTAAGTCACCATGCACGAAGTAAGCTCCCATTATTCTATGAATGCACACAGACACCGATCTATAAAACTGGTTCATTTAAAAAATGAATCAAAAATGCCATGACGTGTAAAAACGACTTACTTACGTTATAATAGTTTTTCCATGTTTAGATTTCCAGAGAAATCAAAGTCCTGTTGATTTCTGAAATACTTAACATTATTCATGCAACTGAATTAACATCTAGTTATTGATATTGAATATGAAGGTTAATCACTGTAACCCATAAACCAAAGCTGGCACCAAAATGTGTGCGGCCCATAGTAGACCTCAGCCCTAAAACACCCAGCAGTGTGAGGAGTTTAGGGGGTGCCCCCCCATCACAGGACCCTGGACAATGTTCCCAGTTGTCCCTTCTGGACACTGGACTTGTTCTTAACCTTACCTTGGTGTTGCAGTTCCCTGCACTGCATGCTCTTTTTAGTATGCCTGGAGGTGTGAAGCTATCTAATGTTATTCCTTTATTCTACATTTTTCCATTTTCTTTTGAAGGCTTTACTCTGATGATGGAGAACATATAGTCCTGGTGCATACAAAGGATGATAAATTCTGGGCTATGGATTCATCTTGTCCACATGAAGGTTAGTTGTAACTGTTCACAGGTACAGTACCTATATAATGCTTTGGGTAGGGCAAGTTTGTGTGAGCATGGCATACGTTTACTCAACTACAGTATATGCTGACTTAATGCTTTGTTTTTTAAATATACCAGAACTGTTTCCAAATGGTTCCTCTTGAACAACAGATTCTTTATGCCCTCCCCCTTAACAATTTAGTTTTATGCAAAATACTTGTTATGGTTGACTGAAGCCTCTTTATTCCAGTCGCCTCCACATGACTTCCCCTGCAAATCTGACTTTTGTAGATTTTTGATGTGATATCAAAAATGTCCTAACAGTGGAACATTCAAATCCATATTTCTTTTATAGTTATGCATCTCTAACCTAATCAAATTTTTATAATTTACTTTATAGGCCTTATTAAGGCAGATGTTTGTATCCAGTTTTGTGCAGTTTGCATCATTTTAAAGAGCTTTTGTAACAGCGCATTGAATATGTCTTACCTCATGAACAGCTAATTGTTCTACCCACCGTGCAATTAATAACTTGTGCAATAATAACATGTGCAATACTAATTATATCCAACTGATAGTACCCTACCTTTTTATTCCATTTTTGCGTAAATTATATTCCATCATGCTGTATATAGTGCATTTTTCTGTACATACAATAGTCTATTTTTTATCTGCATATATACATATACACCTGCATAGGTATTACACTCTATATCTTATCTTATTTTTTTACTTCCTATTTTTTTATTCTTCTTTATATATAGATACATCTGTGTATTATATTGTTTATTTGTATTATATCATGGTCTCTGTGCACTGGATGCTTCTTTCACCACAACAAATTCCTCGTATGTGGAGACATACCTGGCAATAAAACTCTTTCTGATTCTGATTCTGAATATTTATTCAGGCATACTCAAAAAATTCCCATCATAAAACTATGATACTAGAAAAAAAATTTAATTCATCGAAATGACAGAATTGTTTAGGAGTCTTCACAATACACAATATTTTGTTTGACAGGTGGCCCACTTGAGCAAGGTGATATTGAAGATCTAGGCAATGGAAAACTGGCATTGATATGCCCATGGCATTACTTTGATTTCAGCCTTGAAACAGGTTATTCCTCCACTGGATTACAGGCAAGTTACTATAAAATAATGATATGTGAATGTATGCATAAGAATTAAATGGGAATCATGTTTGATGTCTCATATATTTTGTCACCAGAACCAAGTGTATGATGTTCGCGTCTTAGACGATAAAGTGTACATAAACACTCAGAACACACTGTCCCTCTGTCCTATACCCGCGACAAATATAACCCACCAAGGTGAGTAGTGACAGAGCATACACCTATGAATATGATTTGTGAATAGGATATGTAGCTGTACATGGTTGTGTTGTATGTCTTGTAGACAGTTTGCCAGTGGAAATAAATGAACCCTCTGAAAACATGCTTTGCATGTGGGCCACCAAAATCCTTCAGACCCCAGACCCACAGGAAAAGGTGAAGAAATTTCATCTGATCCTCTCATTTTACATTCATGCATTTGGCAGACGCTTTTATCTAAAGCTGTTTTACCGATTGAGATCAGAAGAACTTACATTGTTTCTTAAAGCTTGTTTTTATCAAACAGACTTTAAGAGGTGACGATCTCTGTGCACTCTCAGGACTTATTAAATAAAATAATCATCTGCATTACAAAACATCTGAACTTTTTATGTGCTTCATAGGTTTTCTTGACCAAGATGGTGCAAGAGAAATGGAACAGTGGAGAAATAACAGAAGTTGGTGAGTCCAGCCCTCCTTCACAGCCCAGCAGGAAAGACAATCTGACAGTTCTGGAGCCTGGCAAAATCAAACGGGGCAAAGGTGGCACACTGGTAAACGCACTTCATTTTCAGCAAAAATGTGATTGTAGAATAGTTATTGCATTACATGTAATAGTATTTTCTTTGCTTCTGTTTTATCAGGCAAGTAGGATCGCCCTACTACACTCACTTGCTAATATAGAGCAGTGGGCAATAGACCTCTCCTGGGATATTATAGCAAGATTTTCCACGTTTATATTGAGCACTGGAGAACCACTGCCCCGGCAGTTCTTCGATGACTTTGTCAAAGTAGCCGGAGATGAAGCCAAGGTTTTCTTTGGGCATCTTAAATAAATGTTGCCTAAATTCGAACTTGATAATTCGATCTTGATCTGACCTCACTTTCTCCTGCAGCATTATCAGTTACTAGAGCAAAGGATTATGGAACTTGGCAGTTCTTTTGGTGCTTTACCAGTGCATAATGGTGTGTATTTTTATGTCTTTATCTCTTTCAGTTACTGTGGGTCATAATGGAGGTTCAGTATGTCTCTCCTTTCTTTTCTAAAAGGTTTATGGCAGTCAGCAACAGATACATCTCACGACTTGTTAGCAAGGTTGGCTATAGTGCACATGGTCCATGAAGCCAGGTGAGACACTGCTGATAAGTACAAATATCTCTTATTTTAGATTTTAGAAATAGACACTCATACTTTAAAGACATGGATTACCGCAGTCAAAAGACGGAGATGTCAAATTTACAATCACTACCTTGTCAGCTGAATTAGAAACAGTGCTTACTATTTCTTGTATATTAATACAGTACAGTGTAATATAATCAAATGTATGGTGTTATTAATGAAAAGGTCCATAATAAGTGAAAATCTGGTTTGATTTGCTTTGTTCTGTCATTATTTCTGTTCATAGAGGTTTGGATGTGCATCCTCAGACGTTGTCCCGCTTTGCTGCTCAGCGAGACTCGAGCTCAGTGAAGGTGTTGGAGATTATTTATTCTGATGAGATCACACATGTGGCTGCAGGGCTGAGATGGTTCACATACATCTGCTCAAAAGAAGGATGGGTAAGAGAGATGTAACTTGGTTGGTGAAAAATTCACTGTACATTAAAGTACATTGAATATTAAAATTATACAGTTATAAAAATTTGATGCTTTTTATGCAGCAACATAATTGTTTTTCTCTAGCTTAGGTGTTACTTTGTTAATGTATTGCAGGATTCTTTGAAAACCTTTCATGACTTGGTGAAGTTACATTTCAAAGGGTTTTTAAAGCCGCCATTTAACACAGAGGGAAGAAAGACAGCAGGAATGACAGAAGAGGTACAAATGTTTTTGTTTGTGTAATTTGCTGAGTGATGATCTTTGATGTTAGTGTTTCCAAACATGTAATGATCACACTCTTTTACCCTCAGTGGTATGTTCCTCTTGTGAAGCCCTCCAACTTACAGAAGACTTCATAATTGGACATTTTTATTCAGAATAATGAAACGTCTACGTTTCCATAAAGATCTCTTAAAGCTTTGAATCCTGAATGAAATGGGAAAATAGAGACTGTATGTGAATTTAGTTTAGACAGATCCTGATCTGTTCTGCATACATGGAGTGTTCCTGAGGTGTACTGTAATGGTTGAAGATCATTGTATATGTACAGATAAATACTAAAAGGCAAGTAATCACAAGGTCTTTTGTCAGAAATATGTATTTGTGTACAGTTAAATTTACTGCAGGCCTTTGTATAAGAAATGAATTTATTAAGAGCGTTTAGGTAAATTTATGAAACTTATTAGAGTTTTTAGCAGTTCTACATTCTTGCTGACAGGGGGTGCTGTGTTATTGTGGGTATGACAGGAGAAAGGGAGTTGTACAGTCACTGTGGTTTTGTGTATCGTTTCATATAATTCAGGTTCATTTGACAATGCTGGGAAAAAATCTTAAATCTAATCCAAAGCATTAATGGGCCTTTTTCAAATGGATAAACCTTGTCAGTCCATCTGACTAGAGATCCATCAGTTTAGTTACATTTACGCATGTTCTTACTATACAGTTTCTTATTTAAGTGGCTATAAAGTATGGTAATATTTGTCATTTTGCAACATTCTGCATTTGACCTGTTCTGTGTTTACTCAGATTTTCCCACATTTCTTAGGATTTGATTCCTTTTTCTTTTTCTTTTGTATAAGGTTATATTCAAATAATTGCAATGAGTCACTACACTTCTGGGAAATTACCCTGAAATCTAAAATGCCTTATAATCAAATGCATAAATACATTGTTTATTTGTTTAGTTTCTATATAGGTTTTTCCTTCAGATGGTATGTGATTTCAAGAGAAACAGTACAAAAATGAGCTGAGAATGATGGTCTTCCGTCTGTGCGTGTCTGTGTGTGTGTGTGTGTGTGTGTGTGTGTGTGTGCGCGCTGCCCAGACGTGACAGAGTTTTCCGTGCTGCGTGAGCCTGTGTCATTGGTTTTCACTTCTGCTTTTTGTATTTTTGTGATTTTTTTCCGTCATGCGTGGTGATGAAGTTTGCAACTGTCCCTACTTGAAAATAGTTTTTATTTACCCAATTTGGACCAGTTTCATTCTATTTGCTCTTTTTATTTCCTCGTAAATACAGTATGTACACTATACAGATCATGTATCTGCAGCACAAAAGCAATTCAATGTTTTAAAATTACGTATAGTTTACTTGATTAATGCAAAGGTGTATAATAAAAAAGGAATGGAAATTTCAGATTTAAACCATACAGTCAAAGCTCTAATAGTTTGTTCAATTGAGTCTTTTTGTAGAGCAGTTTTTTTTCCTCTCTCTCTCTCTCTCTCACCCTCACCTCACTCGTGTGTTTACATGTAAAGCTTCCTTTCTGAATGACTCTTCCCAAGAACTTCGCCACTGAACTGGTAGGTCAGTTTTTTCTTGATCTTTTTGACTTCTCCCGTCTTGCCGTAGTTTCTCAGTGCTCTTGCCATCTTCTGGTAGGTCATCTTCTTGCGGTTTCCCTTCTGTACGCCCCAACGGTGTGCTAAAGCTTCTTTGTGCTTTGAGGAGAACTGGAATGTTCCTCTTTCTCTGTCCACCCACCAAATGCTGTCCTTCATGTCACCATTTCGCAGAAGGTCCAGCAGGAACTGATACAAGCGAATTTTCTTCTTGGTACCTTGAAAAACAAAGCATATTAAAAGAATTGAGTTAATGAGAAATAAGAGTTATGGACATACCATACAATAGTCAACCATCACTTGAACATTGATTCATTAAGCAGGAAAGTTTAGTTGAACTTACTTCTGAAATGTAATTCATAAAAAATCTGATTTTAAGATTAGAATAAGGAAATAGATTACTTAAAAAAATCATTTACTCACCCTCATATCATTGCAAACCTGTCTAACTTTCTTTTGCAGAACACAAAAGATGACGTTTTGAAGAACGCTAGGGCCATCATTGGGACCCCATTGACTTCCATTGTATGGACATTTCTTAAAATATCCTCTTTTGTGTTCAACAGAAGAAAGTAAGTCTCACAGGTTTAGGACAACATAAGGGTTCATAATTGATGAAAGAAATGTAATGTTTGAGACTTCCTTTCAACTACAAATTTTTCTCTGATTTTAGTCAAGTATGACCCTACAGTTTTTAAGAGAAAATGTATTCAGTTTGATGTTGTAACTCTTCATGGGATTTATTTGCTGTTTTGTATTGCTTTATTACACTTTCCACAGATCATGACCATTTCACAGCCATTATGTAGTTGGCTGTGATGTATCCATGTATGAGATGGAGGTTGTGCGATTGAGCAGGTACAGACAGATGTTTGCCATTTCTTTACCATGTTCTCCCCCTGTTGTTGAAGTAATGTGGTCTCTCATACACTCCTCATCAGACACTTCTAAAGGAGGACTGCGGCTGCCAGGATCATCATCATCCGAGCGCTGGAGAGGAGAGGGCTGTACACTGTGAGGGTAACACACTGATGACCGAGGCAAATATGTCATCTGCGAAAACATAAAGGCATTATTAACTGCACGCACATGCACTTAAATAAAATTAGAATCAAAGTGTTACAATGCAATATATATTCTAAGTAGCTCATTTATCATTTAAAGAAAGAAAAAAGAGACAGAAAATGTTTTTCTTTCCCCTTCATTTTCAGTTAAACCACTTGTAAAAAAGCCCATAAAGAAACCCAAAGTGTCAAAGATCATAGCAACTTAAAGTGCAATTGCGCGCACAGTGCTGGGGTGGCAGTTTCTTGTGACATGAAAGTTGCATATGGCATCTGATGATTTGTGTACTGCGGAGAGGACTTTAAAACACATGATAGTCATACAGTATTTTGAAATTTAGCAGTCATGTGTTATTTACACGACGCTACATAATGCAAATGACATCATGAGCGGCTTTTTGTACAGTCTTTGGTTAATCGTGAATGTTCAGAAATAAAGTGTCTTCACATAGGGCATTAAAAGCCCATTACTATTTATACAAATCTTAAAATTTGATATTTCATACCGTTTATTTTAACACTTTTTTAGATCGTGTGATATTCATCTGCTCTTCAAAGAACACAGCATTGCCATTCTCTATAAGTTATATTTGTACATGCAAGATGCAGAAAAGTTGTTATGCGTGGTGTTGTGGTGTAAACGACTACAGATTGACGACAGATAACTTCACACGTTACCAGCAGCGGACAGTGCCCATGCAGATCACCATCAAATACATCACATTAGTGCAATATCCTAACTGTTGTGCACATTTTAATCTGAGGGTTTCACCTGTAATGTTATACTGTTCATTATTTCCACATTTCAGGAGACAATGCCTCTCTTACCAAGCTCTAAGAAAGTAGATTCTTTTCTCAGTGTTTGAACTTTTATATTAATACAAAAGTCTGTTGTGTCACAATAAAGAGTGGTTTTGTTTGTGTAAGCGGGATGCTCTGTGTAATGGCAGTTGATGAGTTTGCAGACTGCAGTTATGATGACAGTGTTGAGTTTTGGTCAGGATAAGGCTTTGTTGAGCAACAGCTTGGGCACAGATGCATTCTACAAGCTCCTAACCGGCATGCAACAACTGGTGTCACGAAAGCGGCAGATAAATAAACAACCAGGAGGAAGATTCCCAATTCCTATCGCTGTATTTGTCAGAAAAATGGTCTCAGCAGTAAACTCTTTTAAAGACATGACACTGGTGTAGTTGTTTTAGATCATGCTATTTAAGAATGTTTTATGGTCTCACCTGTGGAGGGGGCAGGGGAAGGTGATGCCCAGTCAGGCCTGGATCGATAAAATGGCCAGGCTCTACATCTGTGAAGCGATGCACATTCGTTACATGTAGTGGCTGCACACTCTGTAGCTCTGTGAAATGGCTTTCTGGCAGGTTCTCGAAATCCACCGGATGGACGTGATGTGTATTATAATCCCAAGTGTGATCTAGACAAGGACAGTGAGGTTGAAATAGAAGGTCAAGTGAAAGCATCTTTAACATCCCAAACCAATTTGATAACCCTTCATTGCAATCTGGTAACAACAACTGCTAAATCGATCATTTCTGGTTATTCAGTTGTATGCACAACATTATGTCTACTGTCTCACTGTAAGCACTTGGACTATAAGTTTCACTCTATTTCCTGTTCACACCAGTACTTCCTTTGCAGTTTTTGAGTAGCCTCAAGTATTTTTTTTCTTAATGTGATAGTTTGTAATGGTTTGATTGCTCAATAAAGTTCTTGGACTTGGAGACTAAAATGCATGTTTGAGCTGTCTAAACTGAAAACAACTTGCATTGACTTGTCTTAAAATATACCGTTGCCATTGTTTTGTCTCAAGATGCACACCCGAAATGTTTCTTTGTAATGTAGGCATGTTTGTAAAATCTACTAAAATACGTCCTAATTTAACTACGGTACTCCTATAGCTTAATCCCTGTCCGCAAAACCGGCCATTTAAATTGATGTTTTATCCCGCCTGTCAATTCTCTGTTACATGATTTCCAAACGTTGCAATTTTCAGTAAGAATTTACTGTTTGTAACAAATTCAGTCAGGAGAAGTATTGCAGTTATGAGCCACACATTTGAAGCAAATGTTTACTCTGCTGTATAATGAAACTACTAAGTATTGTTCTCAGTTTCTCTATCTTTCTTCAAAAATAAGCACAAATAGCTCCCCATGACTACATAATAAACTGGTTTAACCAAAGGTCACCATAAACTGATTCATAAAATGATTCTCACAGCCTAATACCCTAACAATACACATCGCCATCCTCAGCCTCACAAACAAAAACCACTGCTAATGTTTAGCACGGCAACAGCTTTCATTTCAGGCGCCCACACAGTTTGCTACATTTGTGCTATATTGTCGCATTTTGGATAGAAACCCTTGGGGATATTTGTCGTTCTACGTCTGTAGTTTTCTTGCCTGTCACAACAAGGCATCTGTTTCCTGCTTTGTGCTAGGTCACTCGCCCGGTTCCACTCGCTCGCTCCCCTAACGTCCCCTTGCAGCTCAGTCCCAGCTGCCCTGGGTGTGATTTTGATCCGTTAGTTCACTTTAACAAGATGTTGACTTGGGCCTCTCTGAGTATTATAACACGGAACCATTTTGGCAGGGGATCAGTGTGAAATAGATCATATGTGTAAAAACACGTTATTCAAAGAGGCCAGAGTGCAGGTCATTCGGTCAAATCACTGTTTAACTGGTGCTGAAATAAAATAGAAAAGTAGTCAAGATAGTTGATGAAATAACAACTCACCATTTTGACCTTCATCTATGATGTACTGATACTCCATTGGTGGTCGATACATCTCCGATTCAAACATTTCTTCTGTTTGCTGCCGACCAAACAAATGAAAAACAAAAGGTGACCAAAACTGGAGTCAAAAACAGAAATAATAATACCATATGAGAAAAGCCTCACATCCTTAGTAAAAACTGCCCAGTAATCTTTTTGCACGGATGGCGTTTGTGACATCCAGCCAGTCCAGGTTACTCTGTCTCTATTCTCTTCTCTCTACGTAGAAATTATGATTGTTATACATTTTGTAGAACATCTTTTTGTTTATTTGCTACGCGACATAATCTAAGTCATCACAGCATCCATGTTAGCTTAGATCAAATGTATCCATAAGCATTCTGTCATTATAATATCCAGTCGTAAATGGATCATCTACAACGGATAGATTCGGTTGAGATGCTCAAGAGTCAAATGCATATCTGAATAACTCAAACTCAATAGATCGTGTTTTGAAGTAATTGGCACAACCACACATGCGTGCCAACACTAA
Source organism: Oreonectes daqikongensis (assembly GCA_026939265.1). Lineage (NCBI taxonomy): Eukaryota > Metazoa > Chordata > Actinopteri > Cypriniformes > Nemacheilidae > Oreonectes > Oreonectes daqikongensis. The sequence continues at coordinate 1,029,253 of JAOTQM010000074.1, forward strand.
CAACTTTCTTTTACCTTTCTAACAAACAACACGATGTACAAATAATCATCAAGATAGACTGACTGATGTCAAAACGATTAAACACCAAGACTTCCATCACAAAAAGATCGAGATGTTTAGTAAGTGTAGCCTACGTCCACATGGATATGTGTCAGTCCTGTTTACCATGGAGAGGATAAAAAATACTCACGGGTGGGATGATGTACCCCTCCATTCTGTACGGATGCAGCATGGATTCTTCGCCGCCTTGACGCACAATCTGTGACTCTGATGCTTTCTCAAGGGCTTTCAAAACTGTCCCTGTACCATTGCTCAACTCTGCTAAATTTCCTCTTACCAAACGAAACCAAAAAAATCGCACACCTTAACAAGCGGGGGCCCTCAAATCACCAAAGGCCCAGAAAGAAGACGACGAGAGATCCACCGTACAGAGCAAGCTACCGTAACAGTGGCCGTAGCAAAGGGACAGAGGTTTCTGTTTGTTACTTCTTTATTTTGGGGCGTGTGGGTAAGTGTGTGTGTGTCCGCTAGAGGTTCCTGATTTTAGGGTAATGGCAGGTGGGGATTTTATCTTTGCAGTTAGAATAGGCGTAATGTGTCACCTCCCCCAATGGCCAATCAGAGACGGCTCAGCTGACCGCTATTCTTCCTGTCCACCTCCATGGTGCTTGTCATTCTATAGAAAGTACCAAAAAAGAAATTGGACCTGTTTGGAAAATTAAGCCAAAAGCTTTACTTTTTCTTTAACGAAAAAAAAACATTTGATCATTTAATACTTGATCGGATATGTCATTTGGCTTTATATTTATTTATCAGAAAATAGATTTAGGATGTATTCATAACATATTCAATCACAATTGTTTACATTTCAATTAAATTCATGAAATAATAAAGTACATGATGTCTCATTTTGGAGCCTGATGGTCTTCAACCCTATCTTGGCTGTAGACAGAGAACTTACAGGCTGATAAGATGTCTGATTGCATTGCATCTCCTACCAGCCTTTGGCGAAGATACATCATTACATGCTGGGACAGATGATACAGTATCCGAAATGAAAATGAGGAAAGAACCTTTAATCTTTATCAACCTCTCCACCTGTCTCAAATATTCTACCAAAGTTTCTGCTGGGCATTAAATTGGCAATATCAGGATAAAGGATGAAGTTTAATACTGTATAAGTGACTCCTTTAATTACTGTCAGTACACTGTACACTCTTTTTGCTGTAGTTATGCAGCAGTTTGCCTGTAACTTACTGTAGATTTATATTTATGTAGTTTATTGGCAACAGTTTGTTCAAAGACGAATGAACATTAAACATTAATAAGTCTTTATATTTACAGAAAAAAACTATAAAATAACAGCCCCATGCAAAGCATTGATCCTCATCAACCTTTTTCTGTTTTTTTCTTCTTCAGATTTTTGGTTCCCAGAAATGCTTACATGAGGCTATTTTATAGTTTTTTTCTGTATAGATAAAGACATATTAATGTTTATTGATCATTTATCTTTAAACAATCTGTTGCAAATAAATTACATAAATATACATCTACAGTAAGTTACTGGCAAGCTGCTGCCAGTAATAATGTAATTTCTACAGAATGTTGTGTACAGTGTACAGTATAATATTCTATAATAAAATATTATCAGGATACGTCATGTACTATAAACTAAAGAGGCATATACATAGAAATGTTCAAGTTAGGCTGGCTTGCAGTGGATGCCTTGAAGGTATTAATAGTCCTCAGTTGAATTTCGTAAGAAATGCCATTTGGTTTATGTCCTCATCTACTAAACCACACGTCTAACTTATCTTAAAGCCAAGCTGCAGCAGTAAGATAAAGATAAAGATTTTTATAACTATATCAGAGATTGTACTTTTTGTGTCTGGGGTGTTTGCTTGTCTGCACAGCTTGTTTATATCAGATATTCCTTTTAATAGATATTCACATTTTTAAGCGAAAGAAATAGCACACAATAGGTAACTTGGTATTGTCATTTACAATATGTGTTCAATGACAAAGCTTCTAAAGTCTTCTTCTATTCTTAAATGTTACCTTACAATACAACTTTTATATGGTATTTTGACCCAAAATGTGGTTAAATTGATTCAAATTGGTGATTTAGGGACTGTGTCCACCGAGGCGTTTCTACCGCTGTACGGCGCGTTTTTTTTATTGTTTCCAACAGAAGTAGTGCATTTTTTGACGACGCTAGCAGCCGGCGGTTTTTTTTCAGCACTGGCGCTCTTCATTATTCCCACGCTCAGCACCGGCGTTCGACCGGGCACCCACACTCTTTAAAAAAATAAAGATGCTTCAAAAGGTTCTTCGATGCCGTAGAAGAACCTTTTGGTTCCATAAAGAACCTTTAACATCTGAAGAACCAATCTGTTTCACAAAAGGTTCTTTGTGGTGAAAAAAAGGTACTTCAGATTATAAAAAAGTAAGAAAGAGATGGTTCTTTCAAGAACCTTTCACTGAATGGTTCTTTGTGGAACCAAAAATTGTTCTTCTATATGGCATCGCTGTGAAGAACCTTTCAAGCACCTTTATTTTTAAGAGTGCAGGGTTGAAAAATGCTCAACTTGGGGCAGAACGCTCAGCTCATATGCGCCTGCAGCGGGCGTTTTCAGCCAAGCTCCTGCCATTTTCAGCCACGTAAAAGCGTCTCGGTGGACACGGCCCGGAAAAAACAAATTTAGCTTCTTCTCTGTACAATTACTGGGTTGCAATCAAAATGTTACTACAGTACACATCTGCACTGCTTGAGATAATAATAAACTTTAACATGTCAAGAAAAAGGGTTTGGTCTTTAGGAGTAAATAGACAAAACAGCTTCACATACTATTCAAGTAATAGGATCGGTGATTTTCAGATACTTAAATGATTCACTGATCTTTGTTTTTCTTTTTCATCATGTGCAAAACACTTGCATTCGGTGTATTACTGCATCTCCAAGTAAAGTTTTTTTAACTGCTTTTGTATTTGCTCCGTTTCACCACGATTCAAGCTGTCCAAACCACAAAACCTACTGTGGCCCTGGTGTAACACACAGCTGCATGCACACCCGGCTAAAACTGATGACTTTCGCTGTTTTCCTTATGTATTAATACACACTGCATGTGTTACAACTACCTCAGCAGTCTATTTTTTCCAGTTTTATTTCAAGAGGTAGACATTGTTTTACATGCAAATGAGAAAATAGTTGATTCCTTTATTGTTATAAACAATGTAAACTTTTTCAGTTTTATCAAATGTTAAATGCCCCCTCATTTGTAAGTCCTCCTATGTACAGACAGTTGAAGTGGCTTTTACAAACTGAAATATTAGATGATGTAGCTTTATTATTGACATGTTTAACCACCTTGAATTTTCATAGCTATTTCTCTAGCTGGGATATAAAAAATGTGGCTTTTTTTCCAAATTGCTGGTGACTGTTCATTAGAGTTTTAGACATTCCACCCACAAAGCCTTTCCTCATCCGCTCACTGTCAGCTCCTTTAGGTCTTGCTTCATTGCCCCTGCCAGTCTCAGAATGGTGCAACTGTGGGAAAGCTTTGACTGTGTTGCTTAAACCTGTAAAGTTTGTATAGTTACATTTTATAGTCTAACCAACCTATTATTTTTTATTTTAAAAAAACTGGACAAGCTTGAAAATGAGTGTATTTATGCATAATAGTATTAGCGAATACTTTGGAAGATCTCCCTTGAAAACTGAATGTCAGATTGTATATGGTAATGCTAATTACTGTAGGATTTATGGTATGCCATTGGCAGTTTATTGTGTCTGCTGAAGCTGAAGTCTTCTGCCTAAAAACAAAAATTTCACTTCTCATTTTCAACAGTGGAAGAATGAGAATTTTTTAACCTTTTAGTAAAGGGATAGCATTTTACTGCCATCGATGTAATCATGACCTATTAACATCATAAAATAATCTTTGGATTTACCGCTGGACATATTTTCTACGCAACTTGTACAGAAATACACATGAAAGTCCCTTAATTTTACATACAACAATGAATGTCAATTATAACAGGGGAACTGAATAAAACCTGCATACTCAAAAGAAGATCACTGTTATCAGTGATACATTATCAGTCTGTTCTTTTGGACTGTAAGGCCTTGCATGTCTGACTTGAAGCGAACCTGTTGTTTTAAAACAACACCCTCACACAGACCCACACAAATAAAGCAACCCACTCCGGGTATCAGAGTAAAAAGCAGAAGTAGGAGGTTTCTCTCAGATTCAGTTCCTGTTCGAGCGCAAATGAATGGCCTGTGAGGATCTTTAGCTGAGACTCAGACCTTCACACACTTCACACAGACAGTTACTAAGGCTACACAGAAAAATAAAGCTGTATAACATTACATATACAATGTATATGCGGAATGTGTGTACAGTATACACTCAAAGCAAATCATCCGACTGTATTTTTGCTGAGATCCTCAGATCCTTGCTGAGACAAAGTATTATGTAACAAATATGTACTGTATGCTTTAAAACAATATGTTTAATTTACACAAGCAAACAGCTCACAAAAATGTGAATTAAAATGTTCTGCGTGACACATGCTTACAAACGTGAGGAAATTACATTTTCCATATAGCTCAAAATTCGTTGCTGAATGTTTGCAAAGTATAGTGCAGCCAGCATTGTCATTTCATGTGAACTGTACATTGTGGCCAGTACTGCATCATGGGGTGTGAATAGAAGGTTATTCACACATCTGTCGTCTACTGCTATTTAGTACATTTATGCTTCTGTCACATCCTCAACTCTTGCATGTTAGCGACTGTACAATACAACCGTTTTAAGCTTTTCCTTAGCAGTTTTCACCTGGTTAACTCAAAGTGTTCGTTCTAGCAGTTACCTACACAGGTCATTATGGACACAAAAACACCATACTGTACATCTACTGTATACAGGAACATCAACAACAACAGAGATCCTACGAATATATGGCAGATCAACGGCAGTGCATTTCTTGGTCAATGCATTAGTGGAAAAAACACTGAACACTAGACCAGTAATGATTACTAGATCTATATATTTTAACACAGAAATATTTTTTGTGGTTCTGGTTTTGATTGGGTTAATTCTATGCTTTTAGAAAAGTGTGCTGTAATGGGCAAACACTTATCATTTTTTATATGCCTTCATAAATCACCTAAAGAATTGAGGTTTCCCCAGCTGTGCAAATATTGTGACAGCTATTCGACATTATTGCACTGCAAATACTTTAATATCATTTTGGAGGAACAAGAGAAGTTAACCAGTCTGCAAAAGTGAAGCATTTATCATACACTCATTCAAACTCCTTTTGGTTTCTCCGTGTATTCTTTTACATCTAGACATAAACCTTAGCCAGTTCCAATAGAAGCAAATCTTAAACATATTTACAAATGTATTTGTATTATTCATCGTCTTTCATCATCTGTTTCTAATTTAATGTGTAATGGTGATTTGGCATTCAGCGTCATAAAGAATGTTAGAAATAAAATGTACTAATAATTTGAAAAAACAATTGCTCTAAATGTAATCAAATGAGAGACGATGACCCCAAATATTGTGTTCTTTTCCACAGGGCAGGTCCTTTCACCCTGATCTGTGCTTATATGACCAAACAGAATATTAAGAAAAACAGGAAGCCCTGTGGTGGATTGCAAAACAATATGTTGCACCCCTGTTGTTAAATAATAGCATGCCTTGGCTAAAGTTTCGCCAGATTGATGTCCACATGCTCATGTGGACATCAAGAACCTATATCAAAATAAGTCATGACCATACACACCACTCAATGTCAAACAAAGGTATGACAAACAATACACCATAAACTTTGCAGAAAAGGGTTAGCTTGACGGTACATTTATTCAGCAAATTAATGTTGGTTAATTCATTTGGTAAAAGGTGGAAGATTCTGATATAAATGCCTGTTGTTTATAATTAAGATCATTAAAACTATAGTGTGTTTAGTTTAAATTATATAAGAAAGGGTTCAAAAATATTAACAACTATTTAATCCCATTCATGTGACTGCTGGAAAAAGAGTTCAACACAAGCAATGTGTATACATGTATGCTGCTGGTGTGACAGGTTACAACCCTTTTAGATTAGATTCAATTTATACACTTATATAATTTATATACAACTTATACACTCTCAGATCTTTTAATGTCTAATATTGCACAAACACTACTGCTATTTCTCTAGACTCAGTGAGCAATGTCTTCATTCATATTTAAGGTTTCTTTGCTGTAATATTTTCTACTTAAATTGCTTTACAAACCGTTTGGGGAACCATAAACTTGCACCTTTAAAAGGATTTTGCTTTAATTTATCATCAATTACATTTTTGTTTTCCTGTTGCCACAAGTGATTTATGATAAAAAATTATTAATAATAAATTATTTATTTATTGGGCCTAACCTCATTAAACTCAAAACATAAAACCGAAAAAGTCATAAGAAACTGAATGAGCCACAGTTACATATATTTTGCATGCATATGGATGGCTGGAAACATATACACTCTCAGATCTCTAAAAACGTTCTCGAAAGGGGAGCACCTGTTGGGAATATGAAAGATTTCTAAGTGTATGGAGTGGATCTGCCACAGACTGGCCTTTATTTCCTGTCTGCATGTGAGAGGAGGTTTTGGTGGCCTCCTCGTCTTTCACAATGACACAAACCAGGCCTTAGACTTGGCCAGCAAGGGAACATCCAACCTTCTCACTTCTTATTCCCAATTCCTCATTTTTATCATAACTTTTACTGCAGAACAGAAGATCCACCAGCAGGTTAGGTCAAAGAACTATTTATAGAGTTATAGAGATCTAAACACACTTGGTATGGACACTTGAATGGATTCAACAGAAAGTCAAAGGTGTCCTTTTGGTAATCTCAACAATGTCTTTGGCTTTTCACGGAATGTCAAGCGGTGAAAACAACAGTGCATGTGTTTCACACACACTGGATGTACAAAGTCTGTTTTTCTAATCTTTCTGTGGCATTCACTGGACTTTATCTCGGTGGTTTTGGTGTACAAAATAAGCCACATCAAACACCAAGGTGTGTTTGAATTTGTGCGAATGCATTTGTTAGTGGTGTTAAAACCGGTACTTGTTGTGGAGGGGGCGGTTGACCCAAGGCTGGCTGTATGCTTTTATCTAAACAAAGCAGATTTCCTGTAAGATTCAACACTTCCTTTCAGGGTCCAGCCCAGGAGATCACACCTGCATTAACAGACACCTAGACGCACACCAGTCAATGACCACTGTACAGTAGACTATATTCAGAAAGAGAATGACCACAGAATACATTGTATACGTGGATATGCTGTACTAACCAAAAGTACTGTACAACATCACACACTAAAACACTTTACAGTATGAAGGTACATATGAACATAAAAGATCATCAATGGTTTAGATGAACACTTTATACACTATACACTAGTTTATAACTAGTTTACCATACAGCTGGTTTATAAAAAACAATCTGATGGAAAAAAAATAGGATATAACGTGATACTGAATTAAGTAACGTAAGTACACGGGCAATTCCGTGAAAATGTCAACCTGATCATGAAAACGTTTTTACCAATGGTTTTTACCTACTGATAGCACAGATGCCAACATTTGGTGGTTCAAATACCCATGCGAGGTCTCTCTTCACGTTTTAAAGCATTAACAAGCTTTATAGTTATAGGTAAGTGCCATTTTCAGGACTGTCACATCCATAACGGCACATATTCCTCAAGAATGGACACACAAAATTGAAAATAAAGTAACTATTGTATGTTCTATGATGAGGCATGCCTTCTCCACTTGTTGGGTATTAATGCTACTGCATTTTAATTTACAGAAATCCTGCAAAGTTTGTCGTCTCACAAAAACCGTGTTTCTTTTTTAATAGAAAACCTGTGCATAGGCTGATATTTTTCTGATGTTTAGACACTATCAACAAGGGTTTAGTCAAATATAAACAGATTACAATTCTGCATTTGGCAGACATTTTAATCCAAAGGTACTTACATTATATTATACTATAAATTTGTTTTTAAGTATGTGCAAGCCCTGAGATCGAACCCATGATCTTGGTGTTGCTAGCGCCATGCTCTAACCACTGAGCAACAGATGGTTCAGTATATTGGTAACGAATACATTCTCCAAATGTTTTTATGTCACATCCATAACGCTGGAATTGCCACAGGCTTGTTGTAGAAAAGTATATGTTGCCTGCTAAGGTGCTTTAGCTATAATGAGAAAAAAAAAACACATTCAATGAACACGGATGTTTCTGTCTCCACTCTCGAAACACACCAAAGCGGACCACATACATTTTTTGGAGCTGCAACCTATTAATATTATATTTTCTACGGTTTCACCTATTCTTTCATACTATTAAAGAAAACATCATCATACCAGCATTTATATTACATAATCAAAGCTGTTCCTCTTATCAGAAAACTCCAAGAGAGCAGAGATAGACCCACTTCACCTCAAATTACTATCAAACATGTATCACTGATGTCACCCATCTCTCTTATTTCTATCAGCCCTTTCTTAACCAACTGACACATAAAGTCTATCTTTTATGATACAATCAATTTCTGATTAACAAAGCCTGTGCTATACAAAAAAAATATGATTGGTGTGAACACTGTTTTATGTAGACTCCAAGTATATGATTGCACAACTCATCATTATAACTGATGTAAAATTGTTCCATACGCTCTCAGATTTTTTTTATGTACCTTTGGCTTGTCACTGGACAGTACTCCATCCTTTCATATTACTGCCATAATTACAAGCTAAAGCCAAAAACTGAGGAAGAAATATCCAATTACTTACCGGTTTAAAGGTAAGTTTTTTTTATTATTTATTAGTTCATGTTACACACTGATGTTAACAAGACACCAGAATGTAGCCCGTCAGAGAATATATACAAACTTTGCGATCGCGATATCAAAAAGAACATTATTGGTTGACACATTAACCAACTTACCATACCAAATGTATATTCAGTGAGATAAAATAGCGTGCATTGTTATTATCAGGGTTTTAAGTGCATTTGTGTGGATTTCTTGAGTTCCCTGTCTTTCACAATTCATATACTGTACCTAAAAAATATAAAATGACCTAAAAAAAAATCTGCATGTGTGCACAGTAATAATAGAGATGATTTCAGCCCCGGCTGAGAAGTGGTTGCCTGTGTATGACTAAAAGTCGCATGGCACTTGAGAAGTAGGGACATGTCCCTTATTTTTCAAAAAATTGTAGATGATAACCCTATGGAGGAGTAACCAATGAAAATGTTAAACATGCAGTATCATATAGGTGACTTTAACAATCACATGTAAATGCAAATTAACACACAGTGGAACACACACACTTTCATATACACACACATATCCCAGTTCTGTGGGCCCCATGGCTCCAAATCTGTTCCTCTTTCTAAATGCATTGCTTAAATCAAGCCAGGATGACTCATAGACACTGTGTATTCGTTCATCTGGAACATGGAGGATTTAACCCCCTTTGTCACCCATAGAAACAAGACTTAAATAGGTCCAGCGTCAGTTTGCATGAGTGTGTTTTAGTAACAGTATATTGTTTAACCCAGTGTAGGTTAAAATCTGAATTGTCCATTTCTTAAGAAAGAAAGCTTTAAATGTTGTCTCCTTCTTTAATGGTGTAGATATGATTTAATGATTAAATATTTCCATGCTATTGTATAGAAAGTGTCCACTTTTTACATTAAAAAACAATATAGGTGTGCTTAAGATGTTCTTAATTTTACATACTGGTGGTAAAAAAGAAGACATTTGGTTTAATTTGGCTTTGTCATCATTTACTCATTCTCAAGTTGTTCCAAATATACATTTCCATGTTCTGAGAAAGAAGTTTGGAAGAATGCTTGTAACCAATTAGTTCTTGGCCACTATTGGCCAAATTGCTTTATACATTTCTTTGTTATGTTGAACACATAAGTAATTTTGAAGAATTTAGGAAAACAAACAGTTCTGGGGCACTTTTGACACCATTGTATTTATTTCTATACTGGCAGTCAATGATTGCCAAAAACTGTTTTGTCACAAGCATTCTTCCAAATATATCTCTCTGTGTTCATCAAAATAAAGACATTTATTCAGATTTAGAACAATTTAAGGGTGAGAAAATGATGACAGAATTTTTATTTTTGGGTGAACTGTCCCTTTAAATTTTTGGTTGCCGTCTGTGTTCTAGACACTACGTCTCAATCAACCGCGCCATCTTGTGGTAAAATATGACAAAAGACAAAACATACATGGACGAAAGAGTTACATCTGTTTTGTTTAATGCTTTTATTAAACCCTAGTAGAAGAAAACTGTATAAGAAGCAGCCCTGCCATTTTTCAACGTGCTGCAGTGGCCAACACTCTCACACATAGAGTTATGCTGCTGTCTTTATATTTGTTACATTAAATGTTTTAAGAAATTCCAACACATACAGTCTAAAAATAAATGACATATGGTGCATTTACATAAGCTCAGTTTCTTAAAAATGAAAATGAAAGGTACTCTTTTGTTCAGATTAGGGAGAGTCCTGAAAGGGGAAATAATGAAAGTGAAGATCTGGCAAAGTAATTTTCTGTTTCTTTGTGTTGGTACCATGAGAAGCCACTCACTCACCGAACACAGGATTCTGGATGGGTCATTGATTTTTAGGAATAAGGAGAGGTAAGAGTGTGCAAAGCAAGATCAACTAGATACACTTTTTCCTTTTAAGGACAAACATTATGACCCAGTTTTGTCTATAAATGTAAAAAGAATGTTTAAACCTGATGTATTTTAAACTACAAGATAAGGCCTCTCAGAGTACACAGCCCTTTTGTTCTACGTTCTCTTATAAACCTATAGTCGATCACAATCCAAATAAATTGGAATAGAATATAGTAGAATATTGTATAATGTATTGTAACAGATTATGAAATGTATGAGAATGCTAAAGTAGTTATATTGAATATTTACGTTAGATTAATTGTGTAAATGAAGAAGTGTCAAATATCTGCTTCTCTGCCTATATGTCAACGGAGAGAGAAAGTTAGTACTTGGATTATTGAGATTTTAAATGTAAAATGTTATACTATATTTGTTGTTCAGTGATAAAGACATTTTGGTGTTGGGTTAATGATAGTAGGCTAAAACTAAAGTAGTCTCGAGCCTGAAATGATTAAAGAATAAATGATACTCGCTAAATGAGAAAACAGGTTCTTTTATCGTTTTATACTGCATTTTTTTATTATTGTAGCGGGTTCGGAGATGACAAGTGGGGTGGAAAAAATCAGGTATCTAGCATATTCTCCACATGACGCCTGATCCGCTCCCTCTGCAGGTCTCCCTCTCTCGGCTGCGCGGACTGCAGCGCACTTCCGGTTCATGAGACGTGGCTACAGTGGAAAATCCTTTAGGCCTGCTGCAGCACTTCACACACACAGCAGCGCCTGGATGGCAGGGACAAGCCGGAGTGAAAACTGTAGGAATTTCAACAGGGTAAAACCAAAGTATTCCTATGTTTATCATTGCATTTCTGTGACGCGCTATTTATGTCAAGGCACGCAACTTTGTATCGATTCTTGCCTGCGGCGGTACTTTTATCGAAAACGTTTTTGAGTTTCAGTCGTAGGCTACAGTTAACAACTATCCGTCAAATTAAACTACAACTGAAATATTAGTTTTGCATTCAGGCCTACTTTCTGTGATGTGTTTGTATCGGTAGCTGATGGTAAACGTGGCACGGTATGAAATCTGTAGTTTTTTAAAGCCCTGCGGTGGGGAATTTGTCAGGAAACTTGCCGCTCCCTCATAGGCACTGTTCTTACTTGCACGTCTCACACAAACTGACTAAATGTCTTTATAAATGACTTATTGTACATCTTTTTGGCCTAGTTTTGCTCAACGCCGTTGATTTAACCGCAGTCTATTCAACTACTAACGTTAAATAGTTTTGTTTTATACTCGAAGTAGGCTACCGTGTGCATTGCAATACAAAGAATTTCAGCTATGTTTGAGATTTAGGTTGCGTATCATCAGCTGCTGGAGAGATTCAGCTGAACTGATTTCTTTTTATTGTTTGTCATTTAGTTACAAACTGCCAAAACATGTTGTGTTTAACTCTCATACAATATTCGTTTTAACAAGCTACTGTGTTTTCATGTAGATTATTTCTGGTGTGTTTTCAGTGAGGAACTTAAATATGTGTTGTTTTTAGGCATGCCTCTGTAACGTATAGGTACTGTTTGTTTTGTTGAGGGTTTTGCAGGTAGGACAGGAAGTTCTTTTTAAAACTCAACTAATCTCTCCACCTCATAATATTTTGTTTGAAGGCTCCTCTCTACCTTACAGCAATGTTCCTTCCAAGTTCTTTGCGGAGGTCTGGGCTGATGAGTGCAGGACCAGAGAAGCCCATGTGGCCAGTTGTTGTGCTTCTCGTTGCTGCCGCCCTACTGGCTGTCACCTCCACTTCGTCTTTTGGTGGGAAAATGATGGCTCAGACTGCTGTGACCCAAGCAAAGACTGCACCTGCAGGACCAGGGCCATGGGACATTAAGGACTTTCTAGATCTCCAGTACCTTGGCGAGCTGCTCTCCACTGATAACTTCGATGTTTGGTTCTGTTCCCTTTTGGGATCGATTGCCATTGGCCTCAGTGGCGTCTTTCCTCTCTTAGTGATACCCATTGAAGCTGGAACAACCCTGAAAACGGAGGGTAAGTCTCACTTGTATCATTGCGTTTGTGGTGTGGCATGAGTGCATGTGTACGTGCCTCATTGTAACAGGTGATCAAGAATCAAGTTACACAGTGATTGTGTCAGGTACAAGTATAGCATTATCATACCATGAAATCTGATCTAAATGTTATGGTGCTGTTATAATACTAGCTGAATGGAAAGGAATTAGTCTTTGTGCCTTTTATTTTTATTATTCTTTTTATCAAGAGGCAGATTGCATGTGAGCAAAATGGAAAATATGAGAGGATTTCTCTCTTCTGGTCACAGACTAGGCCTAGTGTGATAAACAGACACATGCTTGTTATTAATAGAATCTTGAAAGAACCTGCTTGTACATATGCAGGGAATTGTACAGTAGCCTGGGCTTTTGTGACATTTCTGATTTTACTTAAAGCTTGAATTCTCTATGAAATTCTCCCTTTGCCAGTTCCAGTGATTGCAGTGCACAGATTAAGTGATCACTAATGAGGAAAATCAAAACATTTTACAAATCCCAAATTCACACAAAAAACTTCCAAGATGTGAAACATTATTTCATTAGAAATTGCCTTATTATCACCTAATTGGACATCATATTTTACCTAAAGGCTGGAATACACTACAAGACTAAAAAACTACACATCACACACTTGCAAATGTTTTGAACGTTTGCAGTGAAAACAATACATGATAATTACTATTATGTACTCCGACATAGCAGGACTTGTTACGTTAATGAGATTTACAGAAGAAAATGCAATAAAATACAAGAATAATCTATTTAAAATAATTCACAACATTTTTCTTTGTGCAAGGTAGTTTATTGAACATGTTTTATATTTAAAGTCATTACTGCCATGATGTTTCAGTGGGTTTGTGAGAATCACCCTAATATAGAAAAAGGTCTTATTAATGAAGTCATCTTAAATTAAAGTGCACGTAGTCCAAACCTAGGTCTATAATCTAATTTTCCATGGTTATGCCACACGCCACAGTGTATTAACCTAAGAAACATCATAGCAGGAATATGATGTTATTTTAACTGTACTGGAGTCCACAGTGTTCGTTTTAAATAACGGAAAGTGTAGCACTCGATGCTGAATGCATGAGCAGACCTGTTCTATTTATGTGTCATGTGTTTGACATGATACAAAGTGTCATTATTGAGAATAATTTGTGTGAGCAAGCTTGACCTATGAAAGAATTTTACCAATCACATCTTCATCTAGACCTGTCATGACTTGTACGTGTAATTCTATGTGCAGTGGACGCAAAGAGAAGAACAGAATATTTAAAAATATAAAAGGAAAAAGTGTGCGGTGAAATTTTATGGATGACGGGTCACTCTCTAAAGAGATGTGAGGAGGGCAGTGATGCTCACCAAAACCTTTGTCTGGGATAACATCATTCATGCAGAAATAGATTGGCATCCCTTTCAGGAGGACTTTTTATACTTACTAATGTAGCGTGCAGTGGGTAGAAGGTTAGCTGGAATTATGGTCCATTTAGGTGTGTCCTGGACCACAAAGGCGTAGACTAAGCACATTGCTTTAGAAGCAGTGGTACGGAATTACATTGCTAGATATTTCAGTCCTGTTTCATTCCCACAAATGCAATGCAACACTTTATGGTTGCACAAGTATCTTGTTAAACCTGTGCAGCTTTGGAAACTGAATATGAAGCAATTCAATTATTAACAATGAAACACACATACAGAATGAAAAACACCTCAAAAGATCATCAAAATGTTGCATATTTTGCATTTCTGACTTTCTGCTCTGTTTTCAGCTGGGTGTGAGAAGCTGAAGAAGCTGCTGAGTTTTGCCATTGGTGGTCTCCTTGGTGATGTGTTTCTCCATCTCCTGCCTGAAGCATGGGCTTACACTTACAGCTCTGGTGAGAATTCTCACGTTATAAATAACATTTGCTGTCAGTCATGCATAATTCATACTATCCTCTTTCTTAGTTTGATCTCTTTTTTCAATTCCTTGCTTTTCTATGTTTCCCTTTTTCTGACACCCAGTGGATTTAAGCATCAATCTCATTTGTCAGTTTGTACCCTTTTTGCTTACTTGGGATTGTGTGATTAGTGTTTTGTAAATGATTAATTTGTTTGCAGGAAATGGTGCATTTTAGTAAATGCCTACTAGTAATTTTTCATAGTGATGATCCCAAGTTCAATTACTTCTGTTGTAAGCAGAGAGAATCTATTTTATTAATAATCCCTGGTAATTCACTCAATAACATGTAACATAATTGAGCATTTACTTCAAGTAATTTGTAATATAATCACCAAAAAGTATTCTAGTGTGTGTCTGCATCCAAAATGCAGTTTGCTGACTACTAAAAAGAGAAGCTTAATTTTGTGTAATGTTTAATGTATCTGAACAGGATTGTTCCTAACATCTGTATTGACAAGATTTTTGTTTATGTGTTTATTTGGGAATGCTGGATAGATGGATGTCACAGACATTTCAGAACGCAAGGCTTGTGGGTAGTAGTGGGTCTGCTGTGCTTCCTGATCTTAGAGAAGATGTTTCCTGATGATGACAGTGAACCAGATAATAAAGCTGACTGTCAAAAAGCCATGGTAAGTTTACATTACATTTGCATTTATTCATTTGGCAGATGCTTTTATCCAAAGCGACTTACAAGTAGGAGAGCATAAAACATTTTGTCAACACACTAAAAAGTACCAATAGTTTACAAGACCATGTTACTAGGATTAAGCTGGAGTAATCAAGGGAGAAAAAGAACAACATGAAATAATTTTTTTAGACTAAACATACAGTTATTGGTTAGTCAGATGGATGCGGAACAGGAATGTTTTGAGTTGTTTTTTGAATGTTGTGAAGGATGCTGCAGTTCGGGTGGAAGCTGGTAGATCATTTCACCACAGAGGAACCGAATGTGTAAAGTTTCCACCTTTATCCTGTCTCTATAGTTTAACATTTCCATTTATTTATTTTATTATCTCAGATGTTTTTATAAGCAATATACAGTAAAATTGATGAATCCAACATAAGGATGTGAAACAAAAAAGATTCCCACTGAACCATTAACAATTCGGCTATGTTAAGGCCAGTAATGTGTGATTTGTCTTGCTGGCAATATCCTGCAAAAAATCTGTCACTGTGAGAACATTGCATTTCTGATCCTCACGGGGGAGACAAAGAATGATAGTGGAACAGATTTAGTCCGTTGTCATATTCATACACAAACTATAAAAAAACATGCACATCTACAGTAAATGCAAGGGCTTGACATGTTAACTATTAAAATGTGTAGAATGACACTACAGTTGGTTTCAAACTGGCTCACTTGAACATTAGCTATTAGGGAAATTATTTACATTTTTGTTTTCTTTCACAGGGCCATAGACTGAGATTTTCTAAACAAGTTTTCTAAACATTCGCTGTTAATATTTTATGAAGTAAATATTTGTAAATGGTGAAACACCAGTGAGGCTCAACAGGCTTAGAATATTTTTTTTTTTTTACTTAAAGGCAAACATCTTGGAGCTTCTGTTTAACTTCACAGCTGTGATGACAACTGTCATTAGTCAAAAAAATCCTGTCTTAACTTGTAGATTAAAATTGAACAAACTAGGTGTGTTGCATTAATATTTCCGCAACAAGCAATTTGTCTGTGTAATGCTGCATGTTCTGACAATCACAATCAAAACATGTTTTTATCTTTACTGTACAGGTATGTGGGAATAATATTTAGTCAGTGGGATTGCTCAGTGCAATGTTACAAAAACCAAGTGATCCACAAAATGTTGTGTGTGTGCTATTAAACTCTAATTGACAGTACATTACAGACATGATCAGATCGCTTGGTTAGTACACACCATTCGTTTTGGTGAATGAACCACACAAACAAACAGACAGAGAGAGAGAGAGAGAGAGAGAGAGTGAGAAGGATTTAATAGTTGAAACTAAATAATTGATGCTGAAAGAATGTTTTGGAGCCACAAAGCCACATGTGGTGTGAATCATGATGGTGCCATATGCATATACCAAACACTGTGATTGCAGATGTACTATTCAAATAATCACAAAAGCTTTCCTGTCATTCAGGAACATTAAACACCTTTATTCTGGGCTACTTTCAGAGCATTGCATCAGTCCCAGTCAAACATACACACACTTGTTCCACATCTCAGACTTTCTCATTTTAAAGATGTATTTGCTGTCAGCTCCCTGCGAAGACAACCAAATTATAGGTTTGCTTTGCTGACTTTACATTGTAAACACTGTAACACATTGTACACACTTTGTGCAGATTTTCTGGACATTTGAGTACAGTGCAACAGATGAACAGTTATGAACATATCTCAGTGTCTTTTACATCTTAGGTTTGTCTATGTTTTCTCTTCTTCATTAGATGCCTGATTTATTTGATGTATGCACAGAATATTAGGCTGTATTGTTGATAATTTGTACTGTATAAGAAGTTTGGCCTTCAAACAAGTAGCTTTATTTTGCTTTTGTTTGCTTTTTGAGTGTTTGTGAGTGTCTGTGTCTTCTGTCTCGCCTATGGTAGACCTGGGGTTTGATTGATACCCTCAGCTCTGTTTAGGTAGCTATAAATAGCATCTTGCAGGAAGCAGCTGCCACCGGCATTCCATCAGCAGTCAGACAGGCCACAGAAGTCAGTCACGGTGCATAGAAACCACAGCTAAGAGACCTTACCGTCTGTGGGCTGGAGCATGGAGGAAATGTCTTGTTCTGTTATTTCAGAAAGGCAGAAATGCTGCTCAGACTTTTCACACAGTCAGCTTTTGACAGCCATTTCTGAAAACAGCTACTGTTGAAAAGAGTTTCCAGAATTTCAAGGCAGAAGTTTTGAATAAGCTTTAATAAGCTTCAATTTACATAATTGACACTATGCCTTAATCGTAATGTTTTAAATTAGTCCGAATATTGTTTTGTTTTGCACATCATAGATTAAGATTTCAAATTATCAGTCAGGTGTGGCTGATGGCTGATAAAGGTGTGAAAAAGATGGCACTGAAATTGTATGTAATTCACAGATTTGTAAAAAATTAAAAAGTGGCTTATTCTTTTTTTATCTGTCCTAGTCCTGTTCAACAGATCTGAGCAGCAAGATGTCTGTGTCCCCACAAACAAATGGCATCTGCTCTAACAACAACTCCGACTCAAAGCCAAAGACTGACATCAGCTCTTACCCAGAGCCAGAGAAAATAAAGGTAAGATAAGGCTTATATTGTATTCATGGCAGTCTTATTACAGTGTACTGTAGAAGGACTCTACAGATATTAGAGACTCTAATTTCTTTATGAAAAAGCATACCGTTTTAATATTTGTTATACTGTTTTAGTATCAGTATCTATTTATAAGTCTTGTATTTTACTAGTTTTATATGCAATATTGTTTTTATACTTTCAGACGAGTGGTTATCTAAACCTTCTTGCTAACTGCATTGATAATTTTACTCATGGGCTGGCGGTGGCAGGAAGCTTCTTAGTAAGCAAAAAGGTAAGAGCAAACCAACCCAGTTGGCATGTAGCATGCACAGTCATTCATTCATTCATTCATTTGTTTGCTTTTTCACATTCAAATTCTAAAGGTCTTTCATTTTGACTGTTTTGCCATGTAACTGATTAGGTGAACAGACTGTTTTATGCTTTTGCTTAATATCTGGTAGTCTAGATAATTAAAGCTCTTATCTCTTCCTCATTAATTTAGTACATACTCTTAAACTCAAAGCTTGTGTAGCTTCTATATTGTCTGCCAAAGTCAGTTTGTTACAACACGTTTCCTAAAACTTTGCATAAAACATTCAAATTTGTGTACTACACATAAAAAAAGCATTGCATGGTATATGATGTGAGGAAAACCGTGTCAAAGATATGGCAAGATGTGTAGACATCCAATAATGTTAGTCAATCAGCAGGAGCAACACCCACAAAAAACAACAATACACCCAGTACAGTTTATTTAGAATATTTCCATCGTGCATAGCCAGTAAATGGAGCCCAATATATCAGAACCTTATACACACAAAACAAAATCAGAAAAATAAACATGTAAAACATGTGTAACTTGTATAGTGTAAATAAAATACTCAGATTCATGTTAAACTAGCCTATATATGGTCTTTCTAAAGCATGGACTTGCTTGGATATATATATATATATATATATATATATATATATATATATATATATATATATATTAGTGCTGTCAATCGATTAAAAAAATTAATGACGATTAATCACACATAACGTTAATGTTTTTAAATATACTTTTACATTCTAATCGTTTCACATTTAATACCCAAATTAATGTAGAAACAACAGATTTCTTTAACAACATAATTTTATGAATGAGCCAACATTCTGATATTAGTACTGCAACTGATGTCTTTATCAAATTGATAATTTTCTCTTTATTTTAACATTATATAAAGTAGCGCTGGATGACAAAATAAATGGATGCTGCATTCAGGGATGGATGAACGCACAGGCCAAGGGCACTAGACCAGCAGGGGCCCTAACAAATTTAATATGTGTATATTTTTATATCTGAATACTGCGGAATACATTTATTATTTTTGCAGTTGTGAAGTATTAACCATAGCGAATATATAAAATAAATAATCCATAATTAGCCCATAATTATAATGCATTGCTGCGCTGTTGGGAGGGAAGTCTAAAAAGTAAAGTAAAAAACAAGTGTGCAGAAGTCATGTGTAGAAGACAAAAAGACTTTAAACCACATAAATGTGTCAAAGGACTTCTCAGTTCGCTGGCCACTAAATGCATTTGGATTATGTTATGGAAGAGTTTAAAATCATGAAAGATACCTCAGTTAAGGTACCAACTTTTAAGCTAAATGTTTTGATGATTTATGTTTGTAATGCGTGGACTGCTAAATGCATGTTTTCTAAATGCAGAAATCTAAATTATGCAAGGAATATTCCCACATGATATGAGTTGGAGAGGTCAGAAGCTCAAAAATTCAAACTTTACACGTTTTTAGACACAAAGATGCATTCTGTGCGAACCTATGTCCTGTGTGATGGGACATACAGGAGGAGGTGCAACACTGTTGTCATAAAGCATGATGCTGGAGGGCCTTTGAAACTTCTGTGCCAAGGGCACATCAAAGTCATAATCTGTCCCTGGCTGCGTTAAATATTTTAACGCGTTATTCTGAAAAAATTAATTGCATGCGTTAACGCGTTAGCGTTGACAGCCCTAATATATATATATATATATATTTGCCTATAAAATGCATTTGGCAACATTAATTAGTTTAAACTTGAAACTCGTGTTGTAAATTATGATTCTCCCATGGTCCTTTTGATCAGAGGAGATCATTAAGAAGAGCGATACAGTGTTGTTAATGTGGGAATATTTATAGTGCCGCAGTATTTATATGGGTTTTTGAAGTTGAAGTCCAGGTGGAGAAGCATAAGGCTCCCAGCATGCGTGGGGTGGGAAATTGAGAGGAAATGGACTGCGTGCAATAGAAACAACCACGCTTGCACATAAAAAAACTGCACTTGTAAACATTTGCTCACTGGCCTGGGTGTACATATTTGGCTGCAGATATGCAATGGAGAGTATTGGTAGAGAACTGTGCCATTTTACTGTTTTCTATACCTCCCCCATAGCTTCTGGTAAGATTTCAGTTAAACATATGTGCCAGATAAAACATTGTCTGGATTATTATTAAGCCTAATGTTTTTTAGGTGACTAGGAAAATAAGGGTATACTAAAATTAAAGTTACTTTTTCTTTACAGGTTGGTCTCTTAACAACGCTCGCTATTCTGCTCCATGAGATTCCTCATGAGGTACCTTTCACTTTTATTCTCTTTGAATTGTTTTTGAGTCACACTCAAGTAATGATTAGAATTTGAAGAAAAAAATACGGTTTGAGCTGGTGTCAGTTCATGTAAAAGAAAGCAGATATCTTTGTGCTTGAAGACATTATCGGAAGCATTGTACTATTGCTGTGCACAAATGTTTAGTTTTTTGTGAAAAGGTGGGAGATTTTGCCATTCTGCTGCGAGCAGGGTTTGACCGTTGGAAAGCCGCCCGCATGCAACTATCTACAGCACTTGGAGGAGTCCTGGGGGCAGGTTTTGCTCTTTGCTCCCAATCATGGCATGGGACAGGTGAGGCACAACAGTCATTCTGCATCATTTCTAAGGAAGGATTTTGAACTCTTACTAATGTTTGAGTGTGATACAAATTATTCCCATTTATGTAGAGAATGCCACTGCCTGGATCCTACCCTTCACATCAGGTGGATTTCTCTACATTGCCTTAGTTAATGTGGTACCTGATCTGTTAGAGGAGACAAGCCCTAGGTAACGCATCAATTTTCCCAATGCTTCACCCAAATAGTGACTAATATTGCATAATATGTAGCTTGATACATAAAAGAATTCCCGTAAACTACATATTGTCATGAATGTCTCATATTTCGGCAGGAACTCATTTCTGCAGGTTCTGCTGCTGCTTTGTGGGATAGCAGTCATGGCTTTTCTGTCAGTCATCATAGACTAGAAACTGCTTTTATCAAGATACATTTTGCATTCTGGATGACTTACAATTCACTCCACTCTTTAAGCTTTAAATAGACATTTTTGTCAACCCCAAAGACAACGTAATGGAGGTCAATGAAAGAAGCAGCCTTGACAATCAGGTACAGTATGTGCATGTAAGTGGCCTTATCCTTTACATAACTTGATCCATGTCTGTTTTCCCAATGAAGTTTAGACTGAACCTAAACCAAACAGTGAGAAGAAGCAATAGTGTGTTCTTGCTCATCTTTGCTCATTGATCCTGTTGTGAATTCTTGTCTTGTGTGGTTGACTGTTACAATTCATGTGAAAAATCCAATGTTTTTAATCTTTCAACAAAAGCCTCTCTATTGTCAATAGGTCACACAAACATCTATACAATGTGCTTTGATTATAAGTAATAACATGTGTGTGTTCTGCAGGTTTTATATCAATATTTAAAAATAAGTCAATTGAGAACACTCCACATCCAGATATCAGACAGAACATGGATACATATGCTTACATAATCAGATCATTAAACAGGATTATTTGTATTTTCTTAAAGTTAATGCTGCCTCACTTTTGTTCATCATTCTGGGCAAGGAGAACATACACAAGTTTGCACATGCTACGATACTTTGGTTTTAGATAACAACTACATACTCTTTGTTTTCTTCAGTGAACACACTCCATATGCCAAACATACTCTACAAAATACTTATTTGCTTGTGTTGTTCCATCACGTGTTATTTCTTTTCCTACAGTATTTAGTATTTTTGTTATTGGTTGTGTCCTTGTAGCCACTACACTCCTTAATTTTTACCTTGTACTGGTTTTCTACACGGTTCATTGTTTTCCTGCCATTATAAATGATTGAATGTTAAGCGGTTCAGATAAAACGACTCAAAGAGATGATTGGTGGATTCATAAAAAACATTTTTTACATTTGTCATTTTATACAAATTTTAAGTGTTGATAAATGTACTGTTTATTACAGTTGTGTACATTTACGATGTTACTAAGAATGTTTTGAACCCATTACTTGGCAAAGGAGGCTTGCCCGATTGTAAATATTTGAATAGAGATTATATATATATTTATTCTGATAATGTCACGTTGAAAAAAAAAACACTTAAGACCTCAAAGTCCTCCCATTTGTTATAGTTGAAATAAAGAAATGTTACTATTTGATTTAAAACTGCTGTTAAGTCTGATTTGTGTGCGTGTGTTGTAATGTGTGTACTGTAAAACCACGCAGAAATTGTCTCCTCATGAACCAAATCGCTTAGATAACATACTAAATTGTTTTATCAAAAAAAAAGTGTTTTTTGTGATGGTTAGGGTTAGTCCGTATAACAGTTTGTAAAGTCGTGTCTATGGAGACTTCACCTATGTGTGTTTGTATGCAGCGTACGCTCTGTGCTGTAGAAAATCCTTTTAGGAATGAAATGATCAGTTCAATCAATAGTACTCTACTTGAATAATTTTCTCCCCTCTTAACACAATAGTGTCTATCGATTGCACAGAAACTGTTAAGGAAGATCAAACATTTCAATTATTTCTATTCGGTCCAAAAGAAACGCTGGAAATGCATGCATTGCTTTATCGCTCGAGGGACAAAAACAGATTTACCTTGCTCTAGTTTTCCTTCGGTTTGTTTACAATGTTGCAGTATTGCGCATGTACACATTCACATTTTTACATCCGCATTTACACTCCAACCGTTACATGTTAGCCATTCTTTATGTTTGGGTTGGAGTCTTTAGTTGAATAGGTCTTTTTTATTCAAATAGATTTTAGAAACATTTAGCAGTTTTGGTGTGCATGTCATAAGGGCATTTAACTGCTCAGAAAGTAAAAATATCCATTTAATCGAAGTTATTTCATATTTGCTGTCTGGTATGTGCCTGTGCAGAGGGTCCTTTTTATGTAATGACTCACATGAGATGACTGTGTCTACCATTATGGTTCGACCACCATTTGTCAATTAAGCAAATCGCGTCGATCTGTACCTGTGTACGATGTTTCACTGTCTACAACCACTGTTCTTTGCTGATACCTTGATATTAGATGGACTACACGGCCTCTTGTTGGACTAAGTATGTGTATTTGTTGCAGGTGAGTTTACTCCTGGAGTATAATATAGTGTCCATTTGAAAAGTCTTAACATTTTTTAGTTTGATGTTCTGAAAACATCATTTGAAAACGGCTTCTATTACCTGCTTCTCAACTTCTATACTGTATGTTCTAAACTGGGGGGCCCCAAAATGGATCCAGGGGGGGCTAAACATTTTTTTACTAATGGTTAGAGAGTCGGACTTGTAACCAGAAGGTTGCCGGTTCGATTCTCAGTACCGGCAGGTAATAACTGACATGCCCTTGAGCAAGGCACCTTACCCCTGTTTGCTCCCCGGGTGCTGCAGTGATAGCTGCCCACTGCTCCCGGTGTATGTGTGTTCACTATTCACTGGTTGGGTTAAATGCAGAGGTCACATTTCGGGTATGGGTCACCATATCTGACAAATAGGTCACTTTCATTCATTTCATTTTCAGAAAGGGAGCCTTGCAACAAAAAAGTTCGAGAACGTCTGCTGTAGGTGATGAAGACACCATCTTTGTAGTTTTGCAGCTACAGTGCTGGTTATGCCAAGATGCGGCACGCACACTTTTACTGCACAGTCTGGGTCTGAAATGTCATATGGGAATCAGAGGGTGGTATTGATTGTGTGTTCACACTTGTCCTGTTTCAACACAGTCTGTTTGGCAAAGGATCGTTGCCATAACGACTACACTACAGGTTGTCTTCCTTTGTCATCTGCCCTGACACAGCCCACTGTGTGTGGGAAACTGTGCCTGAAACTTTAGACAATTATATGGCACACTTTTATTACAATGCCTTTCCTCAGTCTTTCAGAACCTCTTGTGATGGACCTGTAAAATGTTACCTTGTGTAGTAATGTGATTTATTCTTTGTATCTTGACCTAAACCTCCTACGCGTCTGAAACTCCTTGCAGTGCCTCTCTCCCTCTCTGTGGGCCTCCGTGGATGGCAGGTGGCAAGTTAGTGCTGCTACAGTACGCACAAGTATATTAATAATAGAGAAGAGAGAGATGCAAAGTTTTAATAGTATGTTTTAATAAAGATACACCTAGTAAAGATACTTTTTAAAAACGTATTGATGTTTAATCTTAACAACGTTAACAAAAACTCATCTTTCTGAAGCAGTAATTCACTCAATACTATTTCTGCCTGTAAACATATTGTGCAGTTACCGTTACTTAAGGCTAAATGTATACATTTTAGTTTATAATTTTCAATCAAGAACTTTTTATTTGATAAATAAACCAAAATTAGTTGAGTCCAGTTTTTTACAGATTTTTTTTAGCGTATGAGGTGATTCTTTTCAAGGTCAATGTTTTTTTTTTTTTCCGCAAACCCAAAGAGAGCACGAGTCGATGATTTTCTCACATGTACTTCTATTTGACTTTATTTGTGTTTAAAGATGTTTTTAATCTTATTGCATTTGGGTTGCGTCTGTGCTGTACTCTTAAAAATAAAGGTTCATAGAGTTCACCAAACAACCGTACAGTAGGCTATGTAAACACATTTTTTTCATAGTCTGTAGAACATTTTCTACAACAAAGAGGATGTTAAAGCTTCTTATGGGACCGTGTGCAGCCCGAACCTTTCAGCAGGCTTGATTTTTAAGAGTAGTTAGTAATCAATGAACGTATCATGTGTATCACTGTCTCATCTTCCTCAGGCACCTCATTGGCTTCTTAGCTGTTCAGCGAGGCCCAAGAGGAAAGAGAGAGCATTACACTCACTCCATCCTCCCCTCAGTCAGCACTGGTCCTCGCATCATCTCTCCCCCTCAACTCCAAACCAAAACAGATGGTGGACAAGCAGCACATCTGCCCGGAAGCTCTACAACAATAGACAGCATCGCGCCGGACTCGAGCCACGTCATGTCAGAGTTCGACAAACGCTAGATATTTGCTGCGTTTTCTTGCTTTACCGTTTACAACGGCAGCCGGGGGAGGACCGCGAGTGTGTCTGGGTTCTCCACCAAGCGGAGAAGATGGCCGCCATTAAGATTTTAACCAGCGCGGGTCTTTTCTTGGCGTTTTGTGCACTGATCTTGTTGGCAATGGCCATCTGCACCGATTACTGGTACGAGACGGACGCTCGGCGGCACCGCGAACGCTGCAAGAACTACGCGAACAAGCGTAACGATCCCGGATATATTTACATCTCAAATCACAACTTGCCTCTTCAGATGCCTCCAAAGGGCTATGAGAGGAAAGAGATGGAGCCGGTTGGGGAACCGTCGCCTCGCGTCAGGCGGCACGCTGTGGCGTCGGCGACGGCCATGGAGTCTCACTGCAGCCGCCAGTTCAACTCCACGATCTCCGGTCTGTGGAGAAAGTGCCATCGCGAGGGCTTTGACCTGGAAACCGAGGAACTCATTTACAAAGGTGAGCTGTTTGGGGTGCTTTTTCAAGGCCAAAGTAGACTCACAGTAAATTGCAATTCATTTAGAAATGAACTGCAGGTTCAAATGGTAATAGGGTTTTGCTATTCCGTGATGCTCCACAGAAAAGTGCCTTTAAAAATTAACCACAGGGCGCTTGCACTTCTTTTATTAAGTTAATGAGTTACATTATTAAGTATATAAAGAATACAGAGGATAAGTGAGGCGCGTCATATCAATGCCGCTATCCAAGGTGCTGAATTCAGCTCACCTGTGTCATCTGCATCTGTCTAGCAGAGTCGAGGATTGATGCCAGCAGGGGCATGAGCTATTGATGAGTGCAGTGCATGTTGCATCTGACGTGTAGCTACGAAACAATCGGCCATGGTGGGTTAATAAATACGTGATTCGAGGGGAAAATAAAAAAGGAGGAAAACGTGTTTTTTTGGGGGGGAGACAGTAGACATTTAAAAAACGAGATATGAATCTTCTAGCATAGCAAAAAAATATTTACAGGTGGATAGAAAGAAAACACAGTTTTACAATTTAGTAGACCATCTTTTGTAAAGCCTATCTTCTACATAAAGTATGGACTACTCAGTTATTGCCAAGTTGCTGAATGCCTCAATTCAAGTTCAATTTGTTGTTTTGTTGCATTAACAGAAACTTGCAATGAAATGTAGGTCTTTTCAGCTTTACTTAGGCTGTGTGAGTTATAACCATAATAGATGACAGGTTAGGTAATCATAAAATACAGAATAATAATGATTATAAAATAGGTATAATGAAAAGAACAATAGGAATGTAAATACAAATGGAATCTAAGTATTTTACATAATTTTACTGTAATATTTGCCCAAAATCTGTAATTGTAATTTTTTATTGAAATATTTACCAAATGCAGACATATTACAGGTGTAAAATAACATGAAAAACATGTCATTTTAACTTTAACATGTTATTTTACAGGGTTTCTTTTTGGCGCCCCATCTGCTGGACTTTTATGTGTATTTTTTTACAGTGTAATAATAGAAATCTGGAAAGAAATAGAAATCAAAATATAGGAATTTAAACAAAAGTAGGGATTTAAAGTGTAAACCGAATGTAAGCAGAATGTTATCCCGAGGAGTGCAGGGATTATTTACCCATGATAGTGTGGCATATAATTAACATTATTATTATCAACTGTAGGGAACACCTTACTTAAACATTAGTTTTTACTTTTCTAATAAAGCTCATATTCCACATTGTGCTTAGGCCTCAATACGCTTTTATAGCACACATTTTCCTGCCTGGTTGTGAAGAGGCAGCACATTGCTCACTTGGCCATATCTTCATCAATAATTTGTTTATTGATTTTCCCAGGACACCCTAAGTGGTTGTGTAGATGTCATGAAAGATACAGTGCTGATGGAGTGAGCCCACACTCTGGATACATTCCTCACTATACCTTACACATTTATGTGTTTAGATAAAGAAGGCAAAATATGTCAGTGATGTCTCTTAAGAGCATAAAGCAAACTATCATATCATTAAATGATCAGTTTTACACAAAAGAGATGTTTACTTTTTTGATTGGTTAACAACAACTGGGCGCAGTACATTTACCAAAACAAACTGGGAGTACACTTAAAGAAACTATAAAAGTTCAGGCTATGAGCTCCACCGCCTATCATTGAAATGCTTTAAAAACTGAATTGAACATCACACACTCTGTGTCATAGCAAAACCGCACAGTAGGAATTTACAATATAAGCATCAACATCAGTGTACAATATTCAATTCTGAAATGTCTTTTAAATCTGGAGGGGATTGATTTTCTTTTGTTG
This sequence comes from Oreonectes daqikongensis, assembly GCA_026939265.1. Lineage (NCBI taxonomy): Eukaryota > Metazoa > Chordata > Actinopteri > Cypriniformes > Nemacheilidae > Oreonectes > Oreonectes daqikongensis. The sequence continues at coordinate 1,056,856 of JAOTQM010000074.1, forward strand.
TTTCGTTTCTTTGTCTTGAGTTCAATTAATCTGATGTCTCTTTGTAGAATATCCATCAGTTATCACAGAAATGAGAATTGCCTTTTTCTCCTCATGTCATTCCTTGTTTACACAAATTAGAGTGAGAAAAAATACAGTATGTGTATTTCCTGCAAAGGCTCAGATGAAGTGAGAGTGATTGGCCTTTGATATATCTGTTTATGCTTCTCATACAGAACATTGTGCACAGTCTACTTGACACATTAATAACGTTCTGCTCAGCTCAAGTGCAGAATCTGTACTCTTCATTTCAAAGCAGAGCTCCACAGCAACAAACTCAGTCTGTTCTGTCACGCAATGCATTTATACAAACAAAATCAACAAAAGATGCAATATAATGACAACAGGATGTGCACTTGTGTCTTGTTTGTTGAAAATCTGCATTTGCGGGAGCCACATCCTCCAGCTTATCCTTGACCTCTTCTCTCTTGTCATTTTGTCTAATCAAAGTTAGCCTTCAATGTTGGTAATAACAGAAAATCTAGTAAGCCTAGTAAACACTGAGGTTTGTTTTATCATCACTCGATAAAATTGTATTTTTGTATTTTTAGTGCAGTACTTGTATTAATTGTTGACAGACAGGTGAATAGGGCAGGCGATGCTTGAATGCATTCAGCTACATGAATGTTTACATTATTAATGCATGTTTTTTACCACTTCCACAATACGGCTCTGTGGTGCTTTTCAAACATTGCTTTGAGCAGTCCTTAACTTCTGCCTCAAAAATGGTGGCATTCACTGGGAATTGGCAAGTTTGTTTGGATAACAGCAGATAGGAATAGGTTTTGGAAACCTGTTTGGAAAAATCACACTTTTGCAGTTCCAAAATGACACTCTGGGGCCTCATTTCTAAAATGTTGCCTAGAAGCCGCCCGAAATTAGATTTCGATCATTTCTGAAAGTGTGTACGTGTGATTCATTAAAAGAACGAACGTACGCACAGAAAACGGGTGTACGCCTCTCTTTCAGATGTGAAATCTATACATCGCAAATGATCTGGAAATTGCGTGCAGCTGAACAGTTTCAAATCTCTGCGTTTTAACGTCATCTAATTAATATCATTGACATATAAAACAGCACCTGTCAATGTCTAAATCCTGTACGAGCGGCAAGAATGGCCTATATTGCCAAAAAACCTCCAGCATTCGGACAAGCAAAATGGCGTATGTGTGCGCAGACCCTGGCGTGGCGCTAAGTAGTTTTCCACGTCAAAGTTTTTATAAATATGAATGTTGCTGTGGATTTATGCACATGCTTTATAAATGAGGCCCCAGATGTGAGCGGCACAACGCTACACAACATATGGTGATAGAAACTATTTAGAACAAGGTGTTTGTCGTGTTGCATTGTGCCAAATCTAGTGGGGACCGAATTTCTGTTTATAGTCATTTCTCACGCTGCGTCACGCCACTCGTGTCCGGTGTAGACAGGGTGTTACACACTTTTGTGCCATGAGTAAAGGCTCATTGGTGAAATGAACTGTACATCAACAGCAAACACACTCACATACTAGAATGGAGATGATTTTTTTAAACAAAGTTGCAATAAACAAACAATGAAAACAGAAGCAATTCAGGAAAAACTGTAATATTCTCAAGCACACAAAATACACAAGACCTAAGAGTCCACTGTCGAGCAAGCAAACACCTGTTTACTGTGATACAGCTCATGAATCAAGAGGTAAAGAAGCCAAGAGCTTTAGAGGCATTCAGACATATGAAGAACACCCATTACATACCCAATGATTTCTGCAAACCCAGACCAAGTCTTTAGAGGGATGAAAGCTAAAACAACAGTTCATATGATTTAATAATATATAAATATATATTGGACAAGTCAGCCATTCACCTAACACTACAGATCACCTTCATTCTCTCTTCCATGGCCTTGCACTAAGATCCAAACATAAAGACATAGTCACAGAACAGCCTACAGCCTGTCAAGATATTCATCTGATCCAACAGGCGTCTGAATCATTTGAGGTGTCACAAACAAATTAGGGAACCGAACTGAATAACACAGCAGCTGTTTACCTTAGCAGAGCCCATCTGTCCAACTGAAAAACAAAAGAACAGATACAGATGCACAGATTTATGTTCTTATTGCATCTGCTTCCCATTTATTATTAACCCAACACGCCTCGCGCAGTAACCTACTGTTCTAAAACAACGTCGGATAATTGGCAGCAATGGAAAATAAAATCTGCAAATTCGAATTAAATATAAAGATGAAACATGTTTCATCATCTGTGCAACAGAACGCTCTCATCACAAAGATTATTGTGTGACTGTGGTAACTGGCTCAACTGGACCAGTCTTAAGCTAAACATACAAAAAAAAGTGAACATTTTTGAATGGAAATGACTATAGACTGTGTTACTTGCTCCATGAAGTGAAAGTTATGCTGAGATTCACACTGTTTAGAATTCATTTGATTCTTGTGAGGCTGACAATCAATGCAACACACATTTCCTGTTGTCTGACACACAATACATTAACACTTATGTAATTCAAACAGAAACAAAATCTCATTGCGCTTTTCTGTATAACACTTATTTTTCATACAGTGTGGCATACATACTGTACTGTAGTTCACTCAATATCTTCATAACACTGCATGTGGTTGACAGTATTTTTAAGTGTGCCCTAAGGGCCAAGAAATGTTTAAAGAGAATTCACCCAAAAATGAAAATGCTGTCTTCATTTATTCACCCTCTTGTCGTTTCTTTATTTGTTCCACAAAACACAAAAGAAGGTTTTAAAAAATAAAGTTGGTAATCAAACCAATTTATTTCTATTGTATGGACACAAAAACCATTGCAAGTGAAGGGGTTCCATTGCTGTTCGTTTAGCAACATTCTTTAAAATATCTTCTTTTGTGTTTTGCGGAAGAAAGAAAGCCATACAGGTTTGAAATGACAAGAGGGTGAGTAAATGATGACAGAATTATCATTTGTAGGTGAACTGTCCCTTTAACTTCTCATGAACAAAACTAATGTGTGTTAAACTGCATTCCAGTGACATACTCTTTTAAATAATAATAGAAACCTTTTTTTCTATGTTCACATGAAAATATGCAACTCTTAAAATTATGACATTTATGACCCCTTTCGTTTTATCATGTTTGTCTAATCGCTCTCCAGGAAACAATTTAATGAAAGTGAATGCAGGCATGTGCCCTTTGTGACATTTTACGGTCACCACAGACCTGCTGTTTATCAGACGGATACACATACACTAATAGTCACTTTAAATGTCATTAATGTTCATATATATATATATATTGTTTGTACAATTCCTGATTCACTGTAGGTTTGATTGAGAGATGCACACCTGTGAAGTATCACTACACATCTTCAATCCTGCCTCGAAACCTTCCCGTCAATATCACCAAAACCATCCGGCAAGATGAGTGGCACGCCCTCCGTGAGTCTCTTTTAATATTTATAAAATCCATGATCTTTTCATTGAAGCATCAACTGTTTTGCGAATGTGAGGAGACACTTTTTACTTAAAGTAAATGATTAACGTGCTATATATGTCATCACTCAAGAATAACAAGTCAGAGGGGCTTATTGTTGATGCTGTGTGCTATAGATCTGCGGCGGATGACAGCAGGTTTTGTGGGCATGGCTGTCTCTATCATTCTTTTTGGCTGGGTCATTGGAGTTCTTGGATGCTGTCAACAACATGATCTCATGCAGTATGTAGCTGGACTACTCTTCCTCATGGGAGGTAAGAGACAGCATGTGTGTTTGTGTGAGAGCGGAAGAGATAGACTTGGCTCAACTCTTTCAATTGAGATTTTTTTTTTATACAATTGTGGCCATCTAGTGGCTGGTTATTAAAGACGGTTTTAGCGGCAACAACATGCATAAACAAATGTATCCCAAACGTCCACCGCAAAGAATCAATAACTGTTAACTAGTTTTACTTGAATTGAATATTAATTGTATAGATAGACGGTTTCATTGGACGCACGCGGTTGTGGCTAGAAGGGATACAGCTACGGCCTAAAAACTTACCAGATGAGCGTTGTTTTCATCTTAATCCCATAGATATAAACAACTACATGCCGCATTAGCAACTGTTTCTTTGGGCCGCTATACGTAGGCCGTCCGCCATATTGGAATGGTGCAAGCCAGTCTGCGTTGCCAAGTCTGATGCTTTACATAGAATTAGGTTACTTTTTAACTGTTGCTGCCGGTTGTTTTTCCGCAGTCTAGTAGTGGAAAGATTTTGTTATTTAGCCGTCAATCTTAAAATGGTTTTATGGAATGATTTTGTTTCACAGATCTGGCAACCCTGCCAGGCTGGTCTGTTAACACTCGAGAGCAAGCTGACTGCATGATTATAAACTTATTTACTGTTGTGTAATCTCAAACATTATATTTGCTACAATAACACATGACAACAATGAAAAGGTATCTCATTTTCCTGGAATTGAATTCCTCAGCTATGGCTGCGCAGTGTTGTTGTGGCATTCTAGCAAACTGTGAGTGACGTCAGCATAGATATAAATAACTAGATGCTGCATTAGCATCTGTTTCTATGGGCCGCTATACGTAGGTCGTCCGCCATCTTGGAACGGTGCGAGCTGGTCCGTTAACACTCAAGAGCAAGCAGACTGTGTATGATTATGAAAACATATTTTTTGTTGTGTAAACTCAAACATTACATCTGCTACACTAACACATGACAGCAATGAAAGGTTATCCTATTTTTCGGAAATTTAAATCCCTGTGGTTTTCACAGCAAGGACTGCGCATTGTTGGAGCATTCTAGCAAACTGTGAGTGACAACAGTGGACTGTTCCAAGATGGCGGATAAGTCTATGTGCCTGGAGCGCTTGAATGAGGCATCTAGTTATATTTATCTATGCTTAATCCCATCCCAAATTTACTCCTAAACCTACAATATTGCGAGATTTGGCCGTAGCTGTATCCCATCTAGCCCTGGCCGAAGCATGCGCCTGGTCCAAGTTTACTTTCCGGTTTGTGTTTGTTGATCGGTCTGGCTAGTGGCTAATAATATAACTATTTATATTTAGAATTTATATTAATATTGTATTGTATAATTATTGTATTTAATAAATAATTTGTCGAATTTTATAGTATATTCATTTTATTAAATAAACAATTTGTTGAATGGGTCATGTAACTTTGTCGCATTTAAATTTAGCCAAGTAACAGTTCTTCTACTGGTAACCAAACTAATACTGACTTGTCATTTACTTGTTATTTCTTTTGCTGGACTCTAATACTTGTGGATGTCTAAGTTTGGGCCACAAAAGCGTGCATGCACAGTAACATTTGTTTATGTTGTTGCTTTGAAACGGTCTATACACTGTTTGAAATTAGATTAAAAACTTTGCATTGTAAGCTAATATGGAATGTAATTGATTGTGGAATCTTGACTGATATCCTCTCTGACAGGAACCTGCTGTATTATCTCCCTTTGTACGTGCGTGGCGGGCATTAACTTCGAGCTTTCTCGTTACCCGCGTTACCTGTACGGACTTCCAGAGGACATAAGTCATGGTTACGGCTGGTCCATGTTCTGTGCCTGGGGCGGACTGGGTCTCACCCTGCTGGCTGGTTTCTTATGCACGCTGGCTCCTTCTTTAAGCAGCCCCTTGGCCCGCACCACAGTCCACAAGTCCAGGCACGAAAATGGGACCGTGTGATCGGACTTCTGGAGCAACATGTATACAGCACCTGTGTAATGACATATGGCCTATTCATCACACAGTGTAATGACTGTATCATCGCCTCTTTCATACGACTCGAGGGGCTTTTCGGCTTCCTCAGTGATCACTTTTTCCAACACAACTTCCGTTTAAAAGATGCAGCCCATTAATGCTTAATGGAGAAAGTCTGGCACGAACATTTGCAGATGCTGAAGGAGTCTGTCTCGTGTCACGTGCACAGAGCACATCGCATCTTCCACGCTATCACACGTCTCACTTTGACCCTTTATGGCACAAAACTTTATTCTCTGCTCTCTCTCTCCAGTTCATGACAGAGAGGCTGGAGGCTACTGTCTTCTCTCCATGAGGATTCAGAATAAAATGGTGCTCTCTTTTCACAATCTCAAAAGGACAAACAAATCCATGACAAATCCTATTTCTTAAAATCTTCACTGAGGCCAGAATGAGATGAAGGCCGGGGGTGATGAAAAGAAGCATTTCTTCACTAGACTTTCAAGAAGCAAATTTCCTCAAGGCCTCAAAGAGTCTGTATGTGTAGAAATACTTTGTTTCGTCTAGGTTCAGGTCTACACTTGTCTGAAATTCTGCTCGGATACAAATGAAGCCTTTTCACTCTTTGTTATGATTGTAAACGATTGGTGACCTGGCTTGGTCTGTGGTAGCTGTTTTAATTTGACTAAATTTACTACTCAATGGCATGTGAATTATTGACTCGATTTGTTTTCGAAATGTTTGTCAGGGTTGTTCTGAAAATAATTTGTTATGAAGCCTTATTGCTGTTGTGAGCACAATATGATGAAAGTCAGAGTTAAACAGAGCGCATCTTGATATGACAACTAAATGCTGTTGAATATTTAAGAGAAAATGAACCTGTTGGTTGCACTTATTATTAAAGACTTATTAGGGAATTCAGTGTTATGAGTAGCTGCAAAGAGTGATGTGAGGTCCAAAGTCGGAACGCATAATGTACACAATGTACTCTGTGTAGGTTTTTGGACGAGAATAAGTTATAAGTGGTGGGTGGATCATAGGAAGATAATTGATCCCAGGAAAAACCTGGTTCAATCCTAAGTGTGATGTTTTTAATGGGTTCAAAATATGGCACTCAACAAACTATAAATGTTTACATGATACGGTATGTTTGTACTTACATGACCAACTCAAGAAATAACCAAACAACAATATTTTAAAGAACCCCAAACTAGTAATAATCTAGTAATGTGTTTTTCTTAAAGTGAGTGTGTCTCTTCACATTATTATTAATAATTCATATTGATTCTACTCTCACTGATAGATATTATTTATTAAGAATGCTACTGTGAAAAGCACAGTTACCACAAATCATTTGAAATGCATCACGTCTCTATTAAATGTACATTTATAGTCTCTTACATAACCACAGAGTCTAAGCACAATGTACTGGTGTTGATATCCACATTGGTGATGAGTAAATGCAATAGTTATGAGACATTAAGGACTGAAAATACTGTGGTAGTATTCTGAAAGCATATTTGGAGAAATGTATCGTGTAAAGTACGTGTCATCTGAGGATAAATTGAAGAGCACAGTCATTTTTCTTGTAGTGCTTTAATGGAGTTACAGAAGAGCTTACTGACAATTTAGCCGATTGGCACAAACATTTTGTATGAGGAATACAATTCCTGAATAATGTGGCCAACCGGAATGATCTCATTCAAAGACATAAGAAAAACACTACAAAAAGAGAAGAAGCCCCTTAGGTAAAAAGTGTTATATGGCGTGAAGAATCCAATATCAGGTATTAACATATAACCGAAATAATATCCACCACTAACAATGCAAAGGATATTAAATGTAAGCACAAGATTGTGTAAAAAGAAAAAGGAAGGCATTTAAAACAAATAAAAACAGATTCAGGTGTTTTGTCATTTTTGGTGAGATTTGTATAAAATTAAAGTAGCACTATTTTTTATTTTGGGGGTACAAAGAGTTTTTGCAGATTCATTTCATGAGTGTTGGAGAAAACAGGTGTCATTGTCTCGCATGCTGTCATATTGATTCATTTGAGTGTATTAAATCTGTGTCAATTTTTTTAAATGACTTTTATTTTAAGAAATAAAATGTTAGTAGCATTTCATGATGAGGTACTTCTTTACATTTCATCAATTTATTATGCTAAAAGAAAAATATATATTTTTTAAGTTTTTTTGGATAGACGTGTTGGAAAGTTTTTACAATGTACAAATGCATTATCAAATCTTAAAGTGACAGTTCACCCAAAAATGAAAAATCTGTCATCATTTACTCACCCTCTTGTCGTTTCAAACCTGTATGAATTTATTTCTTCTGCAGAACACACACGATATTTTAAAGAATGTTGGTAAACGAACAATGGCGGGTTTGAAATGACATGAGGTTAAGTTATTGATGTCTTTCGCTTTAAATATGCAAATCAAAGAAACTTTTATTCTGAGGCTGATAAACTATGAAGATAAAAACTGTTGAAAGAGAGCCAACTTGAGTGAATTTGGCTTGATAAACTACTGCAAGTACATGCAATGCTCTGTATTAATCCTGAGTTTACAAAAATTGTATGTTATGGAAGTATATAGGGTATATATATATATATATATATATGTATATATGTTGGTTTTATTTGCACAGCATTATGTACTCAGACCTCTGAGCAAAGAATGGTATTGCATGCATAGCCTGAAATACAGCTCATAACGTGATACAGTGCGCCACCTAGAGGATAACTGAGGAACATTTTTAAGTTCCTTTATAGAAGTAAACTGTTCAATAACAGAGATCCTGCCCTTTATGTTTTCATAATTTTACATGTAAAAAATTGGGGTGAACAAATATTTATCTGCAAGTAAAGACAATATGTTAATATGATAACACATTACATAAGAACAATCTACTGAACATAGTATAAGTCAACACTCGTGATTGTTCTGTTCTCAAAGCGAAACCACGCTATAAAGCAAAGGATGAATTAAAAGATAAAAAAAGATCAAGCCACCTGGGCTGCTTTCCTCCCAGAAAAAAGCTTTTACTCTTGAATTAATGTGATTTTAGTCACACCTGCTAAAAAGATTTTAAAGTGTCACTTCTTAAAGCGCGAGTGAGTGCTCATGACCAAATAACTGTCCCGGGACAGTTCTCTCTTGACTGGGGACTTGCAGGTTTTGATTCCGGGTCGGGTAATCGTAGTCATCCTGCACGGGTCATGCTTTAACAGATACGTACCAAAGGTCTCCCAACCGCCACCAACACGGACCATGGCATGTTTATCATTCAACATCTGTAAATAAATAGAGAGAGCAAAGATTGAGTCATACTACAAATTACAACAGAATCTGATTTACAGAGAAACAGTGTTTACACATTTTCATTAGCTGATGCATTCCTTGTGTTTCATTGTAGCTTAAAACAAACTAAACCACTGTGTCTGCATTTATTGAAAATATCTCCCCAAGACCACCGTCCTCTCTCATAAAATATTTAAAGCCCACATCTAATATGCAGCAGATCTAAAGAGCGGCAAATGATATCAGTCAGAGAGTGCGTGACAAAGAGAGAGAGACTATGCTGTTAAAATCTCATTAAACCAAATGAAACACTACCTCACGACACCAGCTGAGCACCACTGCAGGACAAATCCACGCACACACGGCTATTCTTAATACACACCTAGGTGCTCCAGCACCGGCTAGCGTGTCTTAAATCTCTTTTGCTGCCAAGGCAACTGCTACCAAGTAAGAACAAGCCAAGAAACACAAATGAGACTGAGAAAGAGAGCGCAGGACGGGTCGTGTCTCCTGAGAAATCTCTCTCTCTCCCCTGAGACATTGCTAGTCATCTATCCCCCACACCTTATCAGTCCTGACCCTCTCATTACAAAGCTGTTAAGCTGCTGGTAATACAACCAGATTTATATGTTTTCCCCTCCCACCCCTCCGAACCCGTTTAGCTTGATGCATCCTAATAGAGGGATCCATACACACGTTTGCCAGACTGGGTAATTCTAATTACCATGCAGTTTGATCAGTCTCAGCTGTTTCCAAGCAGATTAAAATGTCAGGGCTGACAGAAAGAGTGAAAGGGGGCCTGAATGAACAAACCCACCAGAGAGCCGGGAGGAAGGGGCTAGCCTGGTTAAGGATACCCCGTGTGTCAGTCAAGCTTCACAGCTTCTGACCGGTACACGAATAAAAACAGACAGACGGAAGATATAAGTTTACTTGGTGAAATGAACAATACCTCTAGAAATAATGATTTATTCTGCATTCCATCCTGCAGGTTTCCACCCCCCACAACAAAAAAATCTGTCACCCTTTTATCTCATTCGATTTAAATATATATACACACACATATGATGAATTGATTTGCCTTTTTCTGCCGCCTTTTCCTGTAGCTACTGAAAAATGCATGTGGGGTGGCTGCGCTGTTGTTAACACATTAACCACTAGATGGCAGATTTGAGCTTTATCTCTCTGGCAGGGAACAAGGCCTGTAACAGTCTCCCCCAAGATCATTTTGTTCAAATAGGCTAGTTTTGAAACAAGCTATTATATACTATCATACTATAGCGAAAGAAGAAATGGCTGAGACAGCAAATACTGTGTGTGTATGATTTTCCACCCTAAATAATTCCTGTATTATGTTCACACTGGAAAACCTATTCAAAGAGCACAGCAAACAGAGCCCTGTGCGTTTGTGTTTTTCCGTCTGCTTCCTTCTCCGCAGCCGTCCTCAAATCAACTGGATAAGATCCATATCTTCATATAATCATATTAATCAGCCCTATGTGTAACAACAATGAATGCTGAATATATTCTTAATGACTGAACAGATTAAGAGACAAGACAAACTTTAACATAGAAAAATTTGGATGTGTATAAAAAGTGGTAAAAGGCTCTATAATGACGAGCCTCATGACAGTATTCTTTTAAATGATCTGCGAATATTAAGGAGTTTTGTCAGTTAGGATGATAATATTAAAACAGCTTTCGTGAATCTCTGTTAAAATGGCATTACTCTTTGTGATAAGATCTAAACAGAGAGGTTTCGTGCTTTTTCATGGCCCCATTAACATCTCTCAGTAATGATGGATGTGGCACGAATCACATTTCCTTTTAAATGATCCACAGACTCTTTACTTCTTTCTGCACACGGATCTAATGGATCTTGCTTTGCTTTCATTTTAGCTTGAGATGTCAAAACAGAAGTAAAAAAAACGTGGACTCCCTCGGACTGAAAGGAAGGATATTAAAAGCTCTCTTTGCTTTGCTGTGGTAAGCCATTCTCTCTCTTTCTCTCTTTCTCTCTCTGCTTCTATGCTAATTGGATCCGTGGCAGAAAGCGTCTGTTTTTCTTCTTTTTCTTCCTCAGTCACACATGCTGCTACCCTGAAGGATTTGCCTGATTGAAAAATCACAAAAGGGAAAGGCGGAGCCAACACGAGCAAAGCTGTCACTGTTTAACAATCGTTGAATATATATCACTGACATGATCAGTGATCAATGAATTCAGATCTTCTCTTTCATTCCTCTGTCGGTTGTTTGTTTGGAATTTGGAAAGAGGTTGGAAATATTTTGCATTATTGCAATGTTGGTTGTTATCAGACAACAAACTGACAGTTAAATAATATGGAAATATTATTTGGAAATATATGTTTGAGAATATGTAAATGAATATTCTCATATTTACTTCTATAAACAAATAGCTATAATATAACAATGAAATGCTTGTTTCTGTTTGGTTTATATTTTGATTAATATAACCTATTCCTTTAAAGCCCTATTGACTTTACATATTAGGAATACAAATTACTATGGAAAGTCAATGGGGCTTATTTTGAAGTGAACTACTCCGTTAAATTCATCCAACAGGAATCAAGAATAACAAATACTGTACAAATACTGTGACAGTGGGAGACGTAATCCATTTTTGTGATATAAAAACACAAAATAACCTACAGTTTAAAAAAATCAGGGAATGATGAATGAGAGAAACTTTGACAAATTTTGCACTTTTACGAGACAATGCCAATGCACAAAACACATATATTATAGTCAAGAAAATCTAGGGAAAAAATGGCAAGCTCTTGTTAAACTGTCCAGAAATATATTGGGGTCACCAAACCAGACAGGTTTTTCACCCAAAAATAAAAAAAGTCTGTCATCATTTACTCACCCTAATGTCATTTAATACCTGTATAAATGAACACACAGAAAGATATTTGGAAAAATGTTAGCAATTTTTCTGGGACATCACTGACTACAATAAAATTAAATGATAGTCGGGCGCCCCAAAATGGTTTGTTTTCCGAAATTCTTCAAAATATCGCATTTTGTGTTCAACATGGATGATGTCCCAGAACTGAAAATTGCTAACATTCTTACAAACATCTTTCTTTGTGTTTAACAAAACAAAGAAATGTATACCCGAGGGTGAGTAAATGATAACAGAATTTTTGGGTGAACTTTAATTTATTGATGGCTATTAATGTGACAGTAAAACACAGATTGTGGACGTTACATAAGTGAATTCCAAAATGTTTAATTATGCAAGTAATGAGTTTGTGCAGGTCATCAATGAGACAAAGTGACAATTTTGTGTACAATTCAGCTATTCTCCATAGGGTTAAGAGACCTTTTGTATTGTAAAGACTATGAGACAAAACAATAGCCTGCACAATCTTTAAGTGACTGTATACATTTTCCTAGAAATTCGTTTTTGTGTGAATTTTTAATTTTCCTGCTTTGTTTTTAATCATCTTTGACAAAACAAATTTTTTTTATTAATACAAAAGATTAATTTCCTATAGCCTTTATTTTTGTTCTGTTAGAGTACTTGTGAAAAGATTTGTCTGATCCGAGACATTTGCCAGTCTGAACCTCCCGTTTCCCTATTCAAAGGTGTGATCCCTTTCTTTATGTTGCCAGGCAACACTAGCTCCCATGAGGCTTTGCCTTGAATGAGTACTGTGCTCTCTCTCAGCTTCAAAACTAATATTTGTGCCTCCACAGAAACGGTAAAAGCACAGCAGAACATAAACGCGTTGAACAAACAACGAAACATGATTTTACATATCGCTTCATATTCTTCCATAAACGTCAATGGAATCACGACAGACTGCAGGTGGGCAATAATAAATCACATTTTCATTCAGCTTAGTGAGCAAACTGTAGGCGCCGTAAAAAAAGCAGTCAGCACTGGAGAAAACAGTACATACCCTGACATAGAGAACTTTGTCACCAACACGATAATGGCCTTTTGGCTGCTTCTCAATGCAGAATTTGACTGGACATTTGCATGGTGGGTCCTCTGATATCTGCCTTACCTGAAACAAAATGGAACATAATGCCTGGCTTAGACTAAAGTGGCCAAATCTACAGAATTTAGGAATGAAATATAGAGCATGTGTGACAATAAGCACTCACAATATCATCCAGCAGGCTACCCGTGTTCTTTTTTCCTTTGAACTTCGAGTGGTATTTTGTGGGTGTGGCTGATGAAGATTTGATGGGTGTGCTGACAGGTGATGGTGTAGAGGGTGAATCAGGGGGAGGTTTTGAGTCAGAGAATGTGGAGGATAGGGAGATTGAATCTGGGGGAGGGGTGGGGAGCAAAGGAGGAGAGGGATGGTGGTCCAGGGGAGGGGAATGAGTCGGTGAGGCAGGTGGCGTGGCAGGAGAGGTAGACGTGGGGAGAGGAGATGATGTTGTGATGTTGATGTTGGTGGGAGGAGGGTTTGAGTCAGTAGGGAAAAAGAGAGGTGGAGTGGATGGAGAGGGCAGAGGTGAGGCAAAGAACATGGATGGAGACGAACACCCATCTTCTTCTTTCTCAATCTCTTTCTCCAGCTTTACAAGTGCAGGAGGCTCAACTCCATACCTGAGAACGGCATTCAGTCAGCTGTCAATAATATGTTACATGACAAGCAATGGGAAACATTGTAAAGAATTGAGAGAACTAACCTTGAAGCAATTCTTCCGAGCTGCATGAGACACAAGCAAACATCTCTGGGATGCTTATGAAGAACTGGTGAAACACACACAAAACATTTGTTTTAAAACAACACAATTTTAAATTAACTTTGATAGAAATTTGACTATAAAATATGATATTTTGAAAATGTCTGTAATAACTGTATCGCTATTAAAGGCTTGTATAATACCTTTATATTTTTTTGGGGCTCGAAATTTGCAATCCCCATTCACTTCTATCGTTTGAAAAGCAGCACAGACTTCTTTAAAATACCTTATTTTTGACGGTTCTGATATGACTTTAATTTGGGTTACATTAACTATTCCCTTGAAGGTATTTTTATTTATCCATGATATTCGTATCTTTAAAAAGTCCCCCCATAAATGAAAATTCTGTCATCATTTACTCACCCTCAGGTTGTTCCAAACCTGTATTTTCTTTGGCCTGAACACAAAGGAAGATATTTGTAAGAATGTCAGTAACCAAACAGATCTCATCCCCCATTTACTGCCATAGTAGGGAAAATAAATACTATGGGAATCAATGGGGAATAAGATCTGTTGGGTTACTGACATTCTTCCAAATATCTCCCTTTGTGTTCAACCAAACCAAGAAATGTATACAGGTTTGTAAATGATTTTTGGGTGAACTGTTCCTTTAAAACAGAAAGTAAATGCTCTGGGTAACAATGGGTCAGCTTTGTTAGTCAAAATGAAAAGACATGAGATATCCCTGTTCATCAAAGAGAACTGCACTGCAGAGAAAATGGCTCAAGTTTCAAATGAAAATGTTGCTAAAGGTCTGACCCAATTTCTTTTAGACACTGACACATGCCTTTAGGAAAACACATTGAAAGACTGCCAAGCATTCTGAGCCACAGCTCAGTATTTGTAAGGTTTGGTGTATTTGTAAGGACTACAGTGATGTCCCTGGTGTGCAGATGGAAATTTGTAGTAAATGAGTGTTAATACATTGTCAAGACTTGAATAGAAATCTGTCTCTCTTTATTGTCTGCCAAGTGTTGGAGGTGTGAATCCTTATGACAACATAGAAACAAAAGAAAGCTAGACCTGTGATTAATGTAATATAGATTATTAATCCTAATTAGTGGCATTCATGAAACCCATTATGAAGATGTGTATGGGCATGTGTATGCAGTAGAGTACGGCTCTATGACTCTTTCAAAGGCACACACAAACACATAGTGAGATTAGCACTACATCAAACATCTCTCAGGTGCTAAATTAGGTGACATATCAGCACCTTCTTCATGTAACATAACCCATAATAAACCTACCAGAGGCTGTGAGAAAACAGTTTTGACAATGGCCTGGTTCACTCTTTATCTATATCCTTTCCCTTTTTCTTCAATCTTTCTTTATCAACTGCTAGTGTTGATAGCTCACAGGCACATGCATCCTCTTTCTTTTTGTATTCTTCGTTCTATCTTTGACCCTGTTTTTATTCCCTATTTTCCTCTGACCTACTGTCCTTTTACTTCTTTTTTTCTTCTCATTGGCTCCATTATTCACCTCAGTGCTGGGCAGCAAGGGCCAGGAGACAGATATTGATACTGCTTGTCTATTCAACAGATCTCGGGCCATAGCCCCACAGGACTACTGCCTCCATAGAACACAAAAAGTGAGAGATCATGATAGTGTGAAAAGTGAGCATGGCCAACAGGGATCTCTCTCTGTATTGGGTATTAGTCTGCCATCATTATACAGATTCAAATACAATACACTAGACTAGCAGAAACATAGACCTGCACAATTTGAGTCTGTATTGATCAAGTTAATGACTTAAAACCGACTTTCAACAAAAAAAACCTTTCAACATGTCTTGATGAGACAAGCAAAAGTGGCAAATCATGAAATACTCACCAAGATCTTCAGATTCAAAAAGATGCGACTGTGCCACCCCAGTTTTACGGCACCAGTACAGGAAGTTAGCTGCATTGTCCCGAGCAAAGAACGATCCTGGGGTTGCATCAGCCCGCCATCGAATCACACGCCGGATAAAGGGCTATGGAACACAAAAGGATAAGCCAAAATGTATTCTTCCTTAACGTATTTGTGAGCTTATTTCAATATTATATCATTTATTATTTTGTAAAATATTCACACATTTGTCTGACTGTTAGGTCATTTTGATGTTGTCCAATAACAAACTTTGTATACTTTGTATAAAGTCTAGTTTTGTCAAAACAAAAAATTCTTAGTTTTTTTCAATGCTACAAATTCTCAATAAGACCCCAGCTGAGGAGGAAAATCCCACATGACCAGATTTCCAGACACACAGGTGAAGGTCAGTGTCAGAGGCAGACAGATTGCCAGCAGTATGAGGAAGAAACATTTAATCCCTCTGTCCTACAGATCCGTGGCTTACCCAGAGCGTCACTATAAACTAAAGTCTGTTTAATATATACGGTATTTTTATAACCAGTCTTTCAGCTGTGCACATGAAACTATTAATCATCAATCATCAATTTCCACGAAAAAAAGAAATATAAAGCCTAAACATACTGTATATCACTTTGGTTTAAAAAAATGTAAATGTTGTTGTTCCACAGTTTATGTACCTGTGCAACATTTCTGAACCGGCTTCATTTATTACAGAATTAATTATGTTTATGTATTAAGATTTATGTTGTCTGGCTAAACTATCTGTCCAGATGATTTTTTTAGCTCATTAGTAAAGAGTAATGAAAGCTTTTCAAGGTTTTTCATCTATTCAGACCATTTGTTAAATTCATTTGAGGTAAAGGATTAAGTCTGTCAAATTATACTCCTAATAAAACACATACAAAGGAAATGTGAAGTTGAGAGTATGACATGTAACAACTTGCAGCAAATGAATAAAAGAATCTTATGTTTACAAGACTAAAACCAGGACTATAGTCTCATTATGATATAATTTAATGTTAAACATCTCAGATTCTACAGCTAAAGCTTTAGCTTCTGAGCACAAGCTTAAGGTCAAAAGCGCAAGGATTTATTTGCTTATTTCTATACCTTGCCATTGCTGGCCAGAATCATCCTCTCCTGTATTTCTTCTGCAAGCTGACATAACACCACGCCAGTGTCCAGTCTGTCCATGAAACTCTCAGCTGTTATATCCAGACCTTAACATTAAGAGAGAGAGAGATGGGGGCATCAACACTATGAGGCAGGATGTATAGGGACTAGATTCTGTATACTTGTAAAACTGAATTGTTGTTAAACACATATCAATAAATATGAGAAAAAGGCTTTCAGAGAAGTAGGAAGCTAGAAACTAGGGTTTTAATGGTTGCTGTTTCGCCTTCACAAATCCTCGCCTCCTTTTTTATTCATAATTCTTTCTGTACCTTAGGCAACCAAAAGTTGCCCCAAAAATCCTCTAAGTAAACTTACTCAGAGATTCTCACGGCCGTGCAGATGCATTCCTGAGGCCTGGGTGTTAAGTACATACAGATTCAGACACAGCGGTACTGAAGGACCCTGGAGAGGAGAAATTCAGGAGGTGGTGGAAGAGGGAAACCACAACAAAAACAGAAATCCTGAGGTGCAGAATGGCAGCGGATAGTCATTAGTTCAGAGAGGTTTGGAAGTTTGTAATGAAACAAAAGAGATCCCCCGCTGTCCGCTAACCACACAGCCATACCACTGCTGTGAGATCAACAGGAAGAGAGGTGCATGAGGACGGGTTAGTCAGAGAAAACCAACATCAGCTTCTAGCATCAGAAACACTTTTTAAATTCGGGTACAGTACCGTCTTAAGGTTTAAAGGTCTGTGTTGTTTTGACCCATTACGTGATGTTGTTTTCACTAGCCTCTTAAGTCTTATTGTCAGAGCTTCTGACAACCAGCTGAAAGGTCAGGAAATGCCAGTACACTGGTCTATCTGAGAAATCCGATTCCTCTTTTAGGGTCTCATCTGTGCATAATTCATTGATCCAGAGAGGCAAAGCAATTTTACTTGTTGGTTTTGTTTAAAATGCCGGTCTATAAACGCTATCGTATTCCAGATAATCTGCATACAAAGTAAACTCTATTTTTCAAGCATTATCATGTTATCATATTGTGTAAATCAGAAGCTTAAATCCTTTATACTAACACCAAGCAATGGGAAATAGCTGAGAAGATAACCTTGAGATATATATAGACACAGAACGAGGTGAAATTGCTGACACTGCAGTAATGCAGAGTTGCCAAAACACATACAAAAACTGCATGTGGGAAGCAAAAGACATAGCTGCGGACAGTCTTCCCCTAAAGCCGTGATTGATAATAAAATAAGTGGGTCTACATGTGATAAATGTCACCGGAGACGACTATAATTTTAAATTCATAACTTTGTTTGACACTCTCGAGTTCCAGTTAGAAGTTTCCATGCGTTAAACTGCCAAAGGCGATTTATGGATGCTGTAAAAGAGCTGAAAATGACACCCTAAAGATTAAGCTGTACACCCTTTACCTGACCACTACAACCAGCTCTTTCTGGGTAACTAGCCTCCCACATAATTCTGTTCTGCTTATGCTTGTCTTGAAACTTCTCCATATTTTCCTACAGTAAGTAATGGGATCAACTTCAGAGATTTTACTCTCCAGTTCTCACTTATCTCACCTTCACCCAAATTTAAAACTAAAATAATGTTTAACTGTGTTTATTGTCATGACTCACCTCAAGGGCCACAAGAAACCAATACAGGAGCATCATGAACTATATTCTAAGAGAATAGGTACACGTACTGTATTGCGGTTACCAATTTTCTTGGAAAGTGAACACTGTATTGCAAGTGCCTATAGGATGTGAGATTAAATTAATATTTTACATTTGTCTAACTTAAAGTATTTAACATTAAGGTATGGCAGTAAATTAAACTGCATTGCTGTTTGCTTAAACTTGTAAGTCTGATCACTTTAGTGTTCTGTACATCTCTTCCTGGTTTCAGGACAATCAGTTCTCTGAGCTTTCCAAAAATTCCCAAAACTGCATTCTAAAAACCAGAAGCTGACAGTCATCACTAAAGTTTATGTACTTATTAAAATACTTTATTTTCTTACCAAGGATTCTGTTTAGCCAGATGGCCAGATCTTCTTTCATAGGAAGCAGACTGGCTTCATGCCTACATGCCAGCCACTCGTTGTAATGAAGCAAACAGGAGAGGTCAGGTGCAGGTTCTCGCCGAGGACTGAAGGGTCCATTCATACTGACTCAAACAGTGACCTACTGGATGGAGACAGAAAAGGCAAAGCTTTAATTTATAATAGTTAACATTTATATTGCTTTTACAGTATAATTCTAACATATCAGTAAAACGTCAACACCAACACAGAGTTTTACATAATCTGAAAGCTAAATAAATAAGCTTTCTATTGATGTATGGTTTGTTAGGATAGGACAATGCTGAAATATAACTATTTAAAACCCTGGAATCTGAGGGTGCAACAAAATCAAAACATTGAGAAAATGGCCTTTAAAGTTGTTCATCAGAGGCGCTGTAGTAGGCCGCTGCTAAGAAGAAACAGGTTTGTTTTAACGCTCTTACACACATTAAACAATGCTTGGGCTAAATGGTCCTGAATGGATGATATAAATGTGTTGCATGAATTATAGTAGTAATGCTTCTGTTATGGGCCAGAGTCTGATCTTAGCCCAACCACTACTGGATTTACACGATACCCAATGATCCAGATCTACCAACATTCTGCTCTGTAAAGCTGAGCAGGGATGAGTTGCTACACAAGGCAATATATTAAAATTACATTAAATCATAATACAACGAAGCATTGAAATTAGGTGTAATGTGAAAAGCGTTATAAAAATACTGTGGATGTAAGACTGAGCTAAGAATGAGCTGTTTGCTCATTGGTTGCTCATTTATAAATTCAGGAAACATATTTTATTACTGTTTTAGATGCGGTTGCTAAGAATCCTTAGGGCAAATACAAATGTACACAACTGGGAACTACTAACATAGTACACAGAAACAATATTGGTGAATTTTGCAAAAGCTTCCATTTGCTGTTTATTTCATCTCATTGTTGTCAAGGAGAAAATAAAGCTCACTCTTTAGATGACAACATAGACAACACAGTCAATAACTACTCAGTGAAAACCATTAACATGTATCATGCCAGAATACATGTAACCCTGCAGCAAGAAAACGTCATGGCACACGCTCATTCAGGATAGCATTTAGTCCCCAGCTGAAGAATGCTCTGTCCTGAAATTTCCCCCCTACTCTGGCAACCATTCATCAGAGGGGCCTGTTTCCCATAACTGTTGCGGTCTTGTAAGTCGGAGGAAGGAGGGCAGACACCTGTAGGGCAGATGTGTGCAACTCAACCAGGCGCAGAGAGAAACAGTGGTAAATGTAAGTTCACCCACATTTATTTTCTTAAAGTGTTTACCCAGAGGTTTTTGGTCCTTTGGAGGCCCAGTGAGTTTGACAGAAGAATAGGAGGACACATTTAGGTTTGTTCTACACAATTTAAAGAATGGTTCCATCTGAAAAAGCTTTACTAAATGTCTCAGAAAACACGACAAAATAACAATTAAGTATGAACATAATATAATATAAGAAAAGAATTTATGTGCGTCAGTGAAGAATGCTGAGCCTCTGTGACCGATGGAGCATGGGAAGCCAACACCAGAGGATTACAGCACACAGGTGCCACATTCACACCTACACTACAACCTGACCATCCTCGGACAAGAGGGGAGGAAGAGGTCTTCAACCAAACCCAAAGACAGAAAGAGGCTTTATGTTCACACACACAGATTCACGTAACACTAAAACACAGCACACAGACCTACGCTCGAGTTCACGGTTCACAGACAGGTGTGAACATTCATTGATACACACTGACACAAGGCAACACACATGAGATCTGTACCCATCCCAAGACTGTCATGCCTACATGACATTTGCTGTGCAAGCTCATCATTAAACAGAAAAACCGAAAAATGTTAACCACTCGTGTTGTGGGGTTGATAACTTAATAATTTGCCGAAACAGCTTTTCAGGGTAAACAAGCTGAAACACAAACCACGGTTGTATTTAACTGGCATACCAGCAAGTGTCAAGATGTACATCCAGCACAATAAATCCCATTTCTTTTGGCTGCCTAGCTTCTCCTACATCGCTGAATTAATGCTGCGAGCTACTGTAGACAAAGGCCTTGACATTTATCATACCTAATATGGGGCTGACAGGCAAAATGTAGACTACTTGTTCTCTCATGGAATTTCACTGTTAAAAATCTCTGTGTGATATATGAACACCTAAGGCAACTAATTCACTGCTGCGGTAAACCATATACAGAAAGTGCAACTTACAGTAGTGTTCACACTACATATTTATTTTAACGGCCAGTGCAACTTAAGCACATTTTACAATATCTTTTTGCATATTTCTATATAGCAATGGAGCTAAATATTTTAGTAATACAAATGCTCGTAGAACTTGAGAAACCTCTATTAAGAAAAGCGTGATATTGTTTATTGTGAACGGATGACAACCAATGAAGATAAAGATTTGAACATAAAAAAATGCTAGAAATAGGTATCCAAATGCTTTAATGTGTTTATGTCTTTTGATTTTGTGTCTCAAGTAACATCAATGTTGAAAAAAATTTCAGAAAAGAAAACTAAGACAGCCTTCACAAGAACTGTATCGCTCTACATACAAGATGCTTGGAACAAACCCACCTGCAAAGCTATACCAAAAACAAAAGTTTGTACCAAAAACAAAAGTTTGTACCAAAAACAAAAGGCATAAAGTCAAGTCAAATACAAGTTTGATTTAGTAGCCTGTGTTCATTGATAAACTATATATAATCTATTCTATGGCCTTTTTGACTTAGTTTACTGCATTTTAACTTTCACAGTACTGCAGTTTTCAGGTCATTCAAGGCATCTTAAATATGTTTATCTCACATCTTCTGAATATCCAGAAATAAAGAATCATTAGTAATATATCCAAATAATCCTTAATTTAAAAATATATTTTAGCACTATTAAATGTAGTACACTAAACGATGAAGACACTTTTACACTGAGCAACAACTTTTCAAGTCTTAGAGGTCTCGTTTCAACGAAACTAACGAACAATGATGAATTCATTTACCTTTCAAATGAGTTACAAATCACAGGCTACCGTGTTAAACTCGCATGTATTTGTGTATTGTATTTAAAGAGAGATAAAAACCAAGATAAAATATATAGGTGCAAAGTGGCTTACCTCCCAACTGTCCTCGGCTATGCAGATCAGCCAGCAGTGTCAGTGTCAAACTTTCACTCTCCTCCGAACACACTGTCCGTGTCAAGTTACATTACACGCCGGCTTGCTCGTTCACTGTACGTAACAACAAGCCGTGTGTTCATTCATTATCATGGAGCTGACTCAGACACCATAGGGTTGCTTAAATTGGCCAGAACGAACCACGAATATCCGTTTGATGCTACAAAGACGCGCATGGTACACTAACTGCACGTATAGAGCAACAAAAGCCCAGCTTTATATTCAAGTCTCACAAAACAAAAGTCTCAGACAGGGATATTTGTGCACACATGTTCAGTTGTTAAGCTGATATCTTATCTGTGACGAATATTATGTTCAGTGTATACAACATTTACATATGGGTTGTTATTTCTGTCAGATAATATCATTTTTCTTTATTTGCATATGGCTGCGCTATAAACAGACAAGTTTACGAAACGTGCAAACTATTTTAACCACATGCACATCATTAATTGTATTAGTTTTTACCTATCTGGGGTGTTTTAATAGAAAATCTTGACTTTCATCAAGGCTTTCTCTTGTTGCAGCAGACCATCAGCTGTAATGTCCAATGCGCGAACACTCAATGAGCTGCGCCAGCAGGTGACGCTGCTGTCACTTGTTCGTTATCGGTTAAATTTGCATCACAAAGTTGACTTCAGTTTCTTTGTAAAATCCTGCAGGTTTAAAGGGACAGTTCACCCAAAAATGAAAATACTGTGATGAATTACTCACTCTCTAGTTGTTCCAAACTTGTATAAATGTATTTGTTTGGTTGAACACAGAGAATGATATTTGGAAGAACGTTTGTAGCCAAACAGTTATTGGACCCCATTGACTACCATAGTAGAAAAAACGACTTTATAATTTTTTTCTGTTGAACACAAAAAGAGATATTTTGAAGAATTTAGGACTGCAAAAAGTTCTGGGATACTTTTGACTACCATTGTAATTTTTCCTACTATGGTAGTCAATGGGGTCTAAGAACGGTTAAAAGCATTCGTCCAAATATCTTTCTCTGTGTTCAACCAAACAAATACATGTAGCCTACAGATTTCGATTAACTAGAGAGTGAGTAATTCATGACAGAATTTTCATTTTTGAGTGAACGATCCCTTTATGACGATTTTTTCAGTTTTGTTAGTAGCTAGCTATTAACAGGCCTATATCTGTTGCAAAATTGGGGAAATAGTGCTCAAATAATTTCCGGTATTTTGTTTTATTATATAGGCTAAGCAACCATTAGTGCATTATTTATTAGATTAGGGGTCAAAACACTACAGTATGAGTGTGGGGTTGTCCTTGTAGTCCCTAAAGGGCGTGTCAAATCGTCTGCGTTTAGTAGGCGGAGATGTCTGCCTTCTCCACCCACTCGGTTGTTTATCGCGGAAATAATAGATGTGTATTCGTTCTCCTTCGTTAGAGAGCGGTAAATATTACTCCGTGTCGCAGCTACACGTCAGGGATCACTACGCAGAATCTTAACAGATGGCGAATTTATGCGTTTCCTGGGCAACCAAAGAGCGCGTCTGGCGTTTGGATAGACACGCGCGAAGCCAGCGAACACAAAAGGCACGTGTCTGACCAAATTGGTCCCCGGGGTCTGTGGGACCAGTTCGGCATCAGATGGGCCCATCACTAATTGGAGTTCTTTGTCCCACACCTTCTTTCTGCTCGATATAGGACATGTCTTATAACAGTAAATTAAATTCAGTACATAACGCGACTGATTTAGGCCTAACAAAGTATCAAAAAACAATGCAGTGGGAAACAATCAAATGTACCGACTTGACGCATATCAACCGTCTAAACTAATGTACAGGTAATGTGCTCTGTGTCTTAATTTACTCGCAGATTTAATTATAGCATTGCTTACTTGCGGACAGAGTGAGTGATGCGGTCACTGTTCATAAAGTGTCAATCCAACATCCGGGTCACTCACCCGAGGGCGCCACTGCAGAGTAATTACTGCAGCTGTCAGACTGAACAGCAGCCTGTGCACTGCTGCAGTCGTGCAGAGTTGAGTTGAAAATATTAGCTGCCATCACTTTTGGACGGTTTAGTTAGTTGAGTTTGATGTTTGTCCCAAATGCTTTTGTTATTAGACAGACCGAAGGAGGCGAAGATGTAACTACTAATAGATATAGAAGATTTTTGTTGGCTTGCATTGCTTCAACAGGATCTAGATTCTGCACAAAGCCTGTTTTATTTTAAAGCAGTTTAACAGCCTACTATTTATTTTAAAGTCGTCACTAGGTGGGGCTACAGTACAGTATTCGTATGCGTGTGGCTGATAAACTATTCTTATCGTTATGATCAGATTTAGCTCTATATTTTGTATTAGTGCTGATTATATCTAATATATAGCGCATATATATATATATATATATATATATATAGGCCTACACTAAAGACAAAAACAGGAAAACATTTTTGTGATCACTGTGGTCCTGATGCAACATCCTCGACTGCTCTCTCTCTCTCTCGCTCGCTGTGTGTGTGTGTGTGTGTGTATTATAATAAGATTATGTGTTGAGCAGTGATGAAATCAAGTAGCTGTAATACAATTATCACATGATGGAGAATTCGCTATCAGTACATTATCAGTTTTCAGTCTGGCATCCACATCATCAGGTCTGTCCACATCACAATGCCCAAACACCGGAGCACTTCAGTCTTTTACACAACAAACATACAGGTTGAATTGGACACCAGTACACCATATTTTTTTCTTAATATGATTAGAATGATTCCTCTTTGTGTCTTTCCCTCTCGCATTCACGTTGTTTTATAATGGTCTCAATAATTTATTGATTTTTCTCCTAGTTTGCAAAATACTCTATGACAACCACATTCCTTCTTTACTTCTATAAGCATCTCCGTCACTATGGCAACCTTCTCCATCTCTAAAAATCCAGAGACACATGACAAAGAGACCGGGGGAAAGAGAGTGAGATGGAGAGAGAGGGTCGAAAGAGCCAAGGCCAGACTGGCATTCTGTTTGAATGAGCATGCAGCTTTTTATAGAGAGAATACAGCAACACAAGTGGAAATATTCTCCTGTGCTCCATATCTCTCTCTCTCTCTCTCTCTCTCTCTCTCATGCACACACACGTGCACTGTAGAAATGATTTTCTTAAAGCAATCATTTAGAACCTTTATTCACAAATGTAATGTGTTTGATCTAATATAATGTTAAGAAATCCATCACATTAAGGTGCATGTTTGTGAGTAGGTTTGCATATAGCACCTCTACATAAAACCTAAATTTGTTTGCTATAGCCACTGGATTAGAAGACAGATGAGGCCCAGAGCAGACTGAAGGTGTTTTTTAATGGTTCAGGTAGAGTTTGTGGGTGGGACAGAACACCCCAGTGTTGACTGCGTCAGAATCTGTGTCACATTCTCACGTTTCAGAATAGTAACCTTAAGGGAGGGGTAAACAGAGGCACATTGTTTTCTGATGTATGAATTTGATACCACACTAGTCAAAGTTTCACGTTTCACACACACAAGCACATCGGTAGCCTACTTTTGTGATTTATAGAACAGTCCATTGACCTAAATATCTAAATAGTTTCAGCTACACCACTATATTCTTTTTATACATTTTTATTGTATTTCTACTTTTTAAATTAAAACATTATTTAGGAAGTATCGTCACTGTCAAGTTTTTCTACACTGTGCGGCTATCACAGTGTAGGATTATATCTCTCTGACCTTGATTTGTTCATTGAGTTTAGGAAAGGCTAAATCTCTTGGGTGATGTAACTTGGGAAACAGGTGTAAGTGTCTCCAGGTTCAGGATGACTCATCACCTAGCCAGAAGTACAACCACATTTATTCATTAAAACAGATCCAAATATATGGTTTTGTTCATTCAAATCTTTTAAACATGAATGGGAGTATATTAAAATAATTTCAGAAATAAATTACTCTGTTTTACATGTGCCTGTCTTTTAAAGGGACAGTTCACCCAAAAATGAAATGTCTGTTATTATTTACACGAGCTCTTGTCATTTCAAACCTGTATGACTTTCTTCTGTAAAACACAAAAGAAGATATTTTGAGAAATGTTGGTGACAGATTGCATTGGTTTTGTGTCCATACTATAGAAGTGAATGGGGACCGACGGTTTTTGGTTGCCAACATTCTCAAGTCAAGTATCTTCTTTTGTGTTTTGCAGAAGAAAGAAAGTCATACAGGTTTGAAATAACAAGAGGGTGAGTAAATGATGACAGAATTTCCTTTTTTTGTGAACTATTCTTTGTTCTGTCATGTTTGTCTTTCTGTCTGTTAATTGATATGAAGGATCGGCGTGTTACCTGAACCATGTTATCTTGGTGACAGAGTAAAGCCGAGTCCTGTTTTGTTTTCATATGCAAATATGTGTGTTATGCAGCATACAGTATGTTGTTTTCTCTAAAAAGGAGCATGACAGCTACGTTGACCATCAGCTTTCCCTCATACCACACTGTTTTTTTGTATTATATTTTGTTTTTTTTACTGCCCTGTGTCTAACACAACCTTGCCCTCTTCGGTTGTTCTGCCCAGTAGTCTCTGAGCGACAGCTAGCTGGTTGATCCAGACTGCTGTATACTGAAATAATTGGACAGGAAGTACTGCTTGGTTTCAAACGTTAGTCCATTCTGTCTGTGAGTGAATGAGTGACAGAGTGTACAAAAGAAATGTGTTTTTTTTTGTTGCACATTTTTTGTTTTAAATGCAAGAGATGATCATTGATTTGTCTAAGCAATAGAAGCGAGAAAAAGGATAGAAAAGTACAAAGAAAACCGAGTGTACTGAGGTGATGACTCAACAGGCCCACCGCGTCGATCACACCACACTGCAGTGTGTGACTCACCTAACACAGGTGAAATGATAAATGGAGAGAAGCAGAGACGAGCAGACAGAATAAAACCTGATGTTAACAAAAATACGTTTAGTCTTTCAGGGCTTAGTTGGGACAAGCAGAATAATTATAAACTTTTGTGCGAAAATCATAGAATGATGAATATCCACTTGACAGCTGTGTCCAAACCTTGTTCATTGGTCTCTGCTGATATTCCACGTGACATTTTAAGTCATAAACTAAGAAGTGTCAAACGCTCTCCCGAGAGCTTTTTAAGATCTGTGCTTACACTGTGCTCAGATTTTATTTTCACTTTCGACAGGGTGTGTTAAATCCAATACGTTTTATGTGTAGATGTGTGCACGCCACGGTAATTTTATCACGGCACCTATTACTTTAGTTGTTAGTCAGTTCATCAGTGCAATAGACAGCAGTGTGCCATGAAGTCATTTATAATGACATCAAACAAACTAGCAGGTGTCAGAATGTTGTGATCTCTCACTTCCTGCACGACAAATTTAACCTGTAAATGCATTATGAATCTCCTGACATACAAGAAAAAAAAGAAATAAAAAATATTTTCTATAGTTTATTTTATATATCTAATGACATACATCATATTTATTTTAATATATCATATATTTTTAACAGAACTAGGCACTGAGTAAAATTTTAAATATTCTTGTTTCTCTTTATTTCTTTTCCAAGTGTCTTTCTTGTTCTATTACTCTCTCTCTCCTCTCTGTCATCACGTTCTCTAATCTAAGAGCTTTACTTCCCCTCTGTCACCTCCATGTGACTAATCAAATCTGCAGAGGAGGTGTCTACACAACAGGAGTGAAATCAATAATCAGGCAGAGGAGGAGGGAGAGCCAGGCCAGCATGTGTGCATGCGTGTTTTGATGTGTTTAAATATTATATATATATATATATATATATATATATATATATATGTGAAGACTTTGTTTCCAAACGAAATAACTCGGTTTTTATATATACGTTTATATGTGCATTATTATATTATATATAACTGTAATTACTTTATTATACTGATACACATTTTTTATAATATAGTTTTATGTATATGTGTGTCTTCTGTATACGTACTTACAGTATAGAGTATATACACCAATCAGGCATAACATTATGACCACTGACAGGTCACAGGTGAAGTGAATGACACTGATTATCTCTTCACCACGGCACCTATTAGTGGGTGGGATATATAAGTGAACATTTTGTCCTGAAAGTTGATGTGTTAGAAGCATTAAAAAAAATTGGTAAGCGTAAGAATTAGAGTGAGTTTGACAAGGGCCAAATTGTGATGGCTAGACAACTGGGTCAGAGCATCTGTGTGGTCCAACAGACGAGCTACTGGAGCTCAAACGGCTGAAGAAGAAAGGTGTCAGAATACACAGAGCATCCCAGTTTGTTGCGTATGGGGCTGCAAAAGCGGGACCAACACAATATTATGAAGGTGGTCTTAATGTTATGCCTGACCGGTGTATATCTTAATGTTTTATTAACAGCTGTTAATATATTGCATAAATACGATTATCTTAATCAGTTCTTAGCAAAAAAGCAAAATTTCTTTCTGCACGTGTATGTCGACTGGAGTTCTCAGTGTTATATGACTGAAGACTATATGTCGACGTCTTAATGGGATCTCAAGCCCTCTTGAGGCCTCTCTCTCTCTTTTTTTAATGAGATTTTACAGCCAGTCTGTGTCACCCTGCCATGCCGCATCAGGGGCCTGCTGGGGAACAAAAGAGTCCTCATGGCTGTGGATACAGGGCATACACCTCCCACTCCTCCCTTCCCCTCTGTTTCTTCCATCACTCTGTTGGTTCCCATCTGGTGAAGGGGTTTTGTAAGAGCTGAGTAAATAAAGCCTAGCCTGGCAGCACGCACGCACGCACACACACACACACACACACATTTATATCCACTTCGACACACACACAAAGAATGACTCCATTAATTGATTGCTAACTCTCTCTCTCTCCCTGTCATTCATTTGGTAATTCTATTATTTATATGAGATATAGGAATCGTGTCATTACTATAACTCAATTACAGTTACAGTATTACATGAAATGGGTAACAGATATTCAAGACAATGTCCCATTTTCTATGTGGCATCTCCATTGAATGTGCTGAACCTCTCGGTGGGACGCATGCCTCAGTGTGGACTGGCAGTCAGCTCTTCATAAAGGTCAGGCTTGTCCCTGGAGTCTCTCACTCCCTCTCTGTCATTCACTCTGTGATTCAGATGATGGTGAGATGCATGTGTTTAATTTCATGATAAATGTTTAAATAATTTGCATTAACACAGTAACAGTGACACCATTTGAATTAGTTGTGATATTAAAAACCATGATTATCGATATTGTGTCATAATTTCGTAAATGATTTAACCACAATGGTTACAGACTCTCTAATCTTTACACTCAATTTTTAAGTGTTTGTTGGCCAAAAAAGGAGAAAACAGAAAATAAACTAAATGTGAATCTGACAGATTTTGGTAACGATAACCATAAAGTGATAATCTGATATCTTCATTTGTATGTTATCTTTTATATCTGAATCACATATACAGTATACAGCTGTGGACAAAATTAAGACACCATTCCAAATTTTCATTCAGTAAGCATTTCTAGATATATTGTGGTCCAGTGTCTGCTGAATTCCAACAAAATCAAACCTCAGGAGTGACATAAAGTCATCCAACAGCAACGTGAAAGACTGACAGCATGAAAGGACACATTTGATAGAAATCGAGGTTATCACATAAATAAATATTTTTTGGACCTTTTCCTGGACTGTTGTTATGCTTTAAAGTAAATATGAACTTACTTTCTTGCTGTATGTACAGTTTCTGTAATTTTGTAGTTTTCGTTTTCTGCAAATAAATGTGAATAGAAACAATATTTTTATTTGACATTTGATGAAATATTAGTAGTTCACAGAACGAAACAAAAATAATCACTCTATGTAGAGTAAATTCGCAAAAAACGAAAATGGTCCCTTAATTTTTTTCTACGGCTGTATACTCTTACTCTATCCCAAGCAGAATCACGCGTATCACAAGAACTTCCCCCGCCCACAGTATTTCCTCTGGCAGCACCTGAACATGATGTGAATCTTGATTGAAGGAAGTGAAAAAAGGATGTCAGCATGAAGTAGCGGCACAAGAACCCACTCAAGGCAATACACACTCCTGCAGTCAGGTGGTTTCTAAAGGGTGGAGCTGACTGGGATTGCCTGAAACTTCCAAAAAAGGCAACCATTTTGAATACGGGCTCCATTCCCTTACGCAACTTGGTCACGTACCCTTCCTCTGATTCCTCCTATATGTCTTGCAGAGTCTAGCATGTTTCATGTGTCTGTAGGTTTTGAGACACATAAAATGAGATGAGTAAAAATTATTTTTCTTCCGAGTTACTATAAATCCTGTTTCCCTTGCTGGCATATGTAGTCAAGAATATAATGATGGTGTGGAATAATTGATGAGGATTCTGAGCGCCTGGCCGGCGGGGGGAAGGGCTGTATTCGGTTTTAATACCAGAGCTCATTCGTTTACTGTTTGTCCCCCTCACACATGAGATGGATTACACAGACATCTACCCAGACCTCTCCCTCCTTCTCCCAGTGGAGATCGAGCTAAACACTGGATACGTCAACCAGTCGCCTGCCCCTGTCCGTGAGGAGATCAGGAGATATTTATGGGTTGAGGCAAATCCTCAGGGCCCTCATGCAGGCCCCTGTCATCAAAGAGTGATTTCAGTCCCACTACACCAGCCCGCCATGCCCCGAGGGACCACTGCAAAACCTGCCCCCCATCCAAGAGTAAGCCTCTAAACTCAAAACATACAGGATCCAAACAGGTTGATCTGATATATAATCACACATGCCAATATAGTGCGAATCGCAGCATTACCGTATCATTATGAATGATATAGATATAACGGAGACGCACGGACGAACACTAAGTGAAAGGGGAGTGAACTGCTGTCTGTGCAGGACATGACAAGGCATCCATGACGGTTACGGCTGACGGAAACAGTGTAAACACGAGTAATAGGGTTACGATTGATGGTTGTCTCATTAGCAAAAGCAATAATGCAATAAAAAGAAGAATGTGTTACAGTAGTATTATGTGTTTTTCTAGATTTCTCAATCAATCAATGCTTTTTCAAGAATGAATCCATATTTAAACAGACACTAATACTTCTATGACAACCGCAACCTGCGCATGCGTGTGTTTTTGTGGCGCTTCGACACCTCTCACAGAGCAATCCACACTCAATTGATGATCTTTCAATTAGGTTCACCCAAGTGTGAGTGTCTTTCTTCAGTCAATCTGATATTGTAAATCAGCTGGTGAAAGAAAGGTTATCCCATTAGTAACTGACTAACACAATGTAACACAGAGCAAAGCTGGACATTTGCCAGGCTGTGACTGTCCCTTCCAGAGGGACCAAGTTGTGGTGGAGGCTTGTGAAATTTGAGCAAATAAAAGACCTAAATGTTGTTTTCTCTGTTATGTAATATAATACACACATTGTTACTACATTACTACGTTTCATGATAGATAGATAGATAGATAGATAGATAGATAGATAGATAGATAGATAGATAGATAGATAGATAGATAGATAGATAGATAGATAGATAGATAGATAGATAGATAGATAGATAGATAGATAGATAACCAAGGTTACAACCTCTAAAGCCATGAGGACAGTGTCTGCCAGGCTCGGGTAAGGGGAGTGTCTCATTCGCACCACCTCGCTGTGATGTTCTGCAGGGATCTGGCGGCATCCCAGCATGCATCTGTGTCTAATTCTGCAGCTTTTCATCCATCTGAGAAAGCCGAGTCAGGCTTAAACACACTAAAACCGTTCCAATCTTTCTAATCTTGTTCCACACACTTGTTTTTTAGACCCTGTTTATATCAAATAATTAAGAAAAGATTCATGTTCTTTTCTATTTGAGAACATCATTATGTATGTTATATGAGTTAGAAATGAATAGTTATTGATTATTTTGGTTGGTTAATGAAAGAGTACACAAACCAGTGCATGTGTTATTTGTATGAGGGCAGCAGGTTTCCTGCATGAGAGATGCTGATGAGAGATTGAACACATTCACTAAATAGCTTCTAAGTGCAGCCCCTCCTTCCTGCCACCATTAGGAGGTTTGTGTGGTCAATAGGTCTTACTGATCTCTAGGGACCCTCATATTGATTTTACTAGAGCAGAGAAAGAACAGAGGGATGTCATATGTGTGATGGATAACCAAATTTCAAAATGTAGATATGTGATGAACTGAAACTATTCACCTACATGCACCTGACTCACTGTCATATATACCAACTATTTTAAAGGAGAGTCTTTGGCATAATAAAAGCATGATAAAACAAACACAGGCAAGTACAATTTTGTTATTTCTTTTTATATAAAAAGGTTATATAGAGCATTTCAATTTCACATCAACATACCTCTCCATTTACAGTAACACAGCAAAAGAAGCCATATAGTCACACTTCACTCATAGGCAAGGAATGAGAATAAGGTACCTCAACATCATCAGGCAAATTACTGTCATTTTTGAAGATTTTGAATACCTTTACACACAATCCTTGTGTCACTGAATATTGCAACATGTAGTAGGAAAATGAGAGGAGTAGAGGAGAGAAAGGGAGCAGTTCCCTAGCCACAGACAAAACACAGACCGGAAACAAGAGGGAAGTACAAAAGAGAGGTTTAACAGAAAAGATATCTGACAATAACATACTCCCAAAAAGCAACCACTGGCAACCATACAGGACAACTACAACAGAGGTGCGGTCACCTACAGATCTGAGAACCTTGGTGTTTCACACAGGAACCAGTTGCAGGTGACACTTAAGAATCATTCTCTTCTGGTGAGTGGGCCCAGCACAAACAAACTCTTTACATTAAAGAGAGTTGCGCTGGGCTCTTGCTAAATCTAAATATATTTTATATATATTTTTAACAGTAAGTATTTGTTTTGTCTTTTTTTTTAATTGTCATCACAAAAACACTTCAACTAAAAATCATTACAGGTAAATGTGCTAATGTGTTACATATTTTTTTACGAACTGACTAACAAGGAACTGTTACCATGGATTTATTGCTTTGTACATTGAATATGGTTACGACCTGCTGCTAGGACTAAAACAGCCCTGTTCACAGGTATTTCCTTGTCTTTTTAACGGAAACTGTCCCCTATCCCAGCTAAAATCCCACACTACGGGTTACCTTTGGTTAATTGTGCAAAGGAATTGACACATCAGTAACAGTTTAAAATAAAAGACTTTCGACAGATTAAAAATGTAAAACCACGACTTTTGCGGAATCAAAAACAGTTTTGACCCATGCATAACTAACATTCACAGATGTCAAAATAGCATGGAGTGAACATGTGAGTAAAAATGAAATTAAAGAGTCGTGTAGCCTTGACACGCTGTGCTTTTGCTTTGTGTAGCTCTTAAGATATTGTTTTCAATTATTGTATGTTTTATACCCTTCTTAAGCCCCCTATGCAACAATGCAGTCTTGCTGAGCAAACATCACATTGAACAGCACCTTCTGAATTACGTAATGAAACTGCACGAGAAACACTTTTGTTGCTTTTAGTTCATCATCTAAAAAAACTGTGCTTTATCTCTCCAGTGTCAAAGGCCAAAGTCCTCTTTAATCTCTCATAAATATTTTCTATACGATGAATAACACATCATGAGGTATACACAAACCCACTTTGTTGTGCTGTTAAATGAATCTCTCAGTGCAATCAGAAAAAAGACAGTGAAAACCAGTTGCTTGGTTAAGATGCTCTACAGCAGTATTTCTCCATGGATGACTCCAGACAGATCCTGGAAGCCAGTAGCCTGACTAACTCTACAGGCGTCTGTGTTGCAAAGGCTCCGAATAATGGGGTGAAAAACTCTTTTCACAACATTACACATGATTGCACTTGAAATAAAGTCACTCTTCTTAATACATTGAACATTTACATCTGCCAATTTGATATGTTACATCTCCTATGTATAATTTATCCTTTATGTTTTGCTCATTTAAATGTATATTTAAATTGATCGTTTAGATTTGTGCAAACCTACAACATGTTTTAGTCTTTTTATATGTTGATCTGTAATAATCTTTTTTAAGAACTCACAAACACCACAAAATCTACAGTGTGGGCATACATTTTATACTGTGCTGTATGTACAGTTGCCTTAAAAGTATATGGACACTCAAGTCGTACAAGTGCATCAGTTACATTGTCAGGTCTTTCCAAAAAATTGGAAGTTTGTTCTGAGAAAAGCTCATGCATCAATTGTGTGCAGATGTCACTTTGTTTATAATTATTCATTATCTATGTATTGTAAATGTGGCTACGGTGTCCAAATACTTTATGTGGCCGCTGTACGTTTAGGTTTGTGTATTCGGTCTAAGAGTAATTCCCACCCTGCCTGTATCCATAACCTCCTTCTTCCACCCCTTCCTGTACATACTCTTCACGTTTATCCCATCCTTCTGCCCATCCTCCATTCAACTGTGAGGTGGCACCGTAGGTCTTGGCTGGACCTCCCAGGGCACCATAGCTCTGGGTGATGTCCCCTGTTTCCTCAGCCAGCTCATCTTCATCAATGAAGCCACACTTCTCCTCACTGGTCTGCTCTGGATCCGCCCATGGCTGTTTCTCCCCCGAGGCAAAGATGCCATAGAAGATTACACCGCCATAATGCACCAGGGAAGCGATAAGAAACACATACTGCCACTCTTCTCGGGTCTGAGGGAAAGAAAGAGTTGTCAGGAATTCTGACATCAAAGACTGAACTGTCATCAGACTCATTCGGGGGAGCTGCATGAATAACACATGACAAAAACACTTTGTTGTGAGACTGTCAGAGAAGCTATGGCAATAGACATGGACACAGCTCATTGTATTTCACAAATATTTAATGAATGAGCCCTTTATTTTCAATGAGCTGATATAATAAGGAATTGAAGGAAAGACTTAAGAAAGCAAATCTTTACAGCTGTGCTTCTCCAAGCATGTGTCACAGTTCAACATCTTAATCCAATTTCAGTCACGTTACAGTTAATATATTTATACTGGGGTCATCTCACTAACTTACACAAGAAATTCAAGACAACCAACAACAGATACGTAACGATACTTATAGTATAACTAAAATGCAAAATAAGATCCTAGCAAGTCGAAATTGTCCTACCTTGTGTTTGGTCATAGCTCCCACAATAAGAGGGCACACCATTCCTGACAAAGTTCCCACTCCATTAGAAATTCCCATGAGGATACTGGCATATCGAGGAGCAATGTCTAAGTGATTGACATTAAAACCTAATGGACAACAAAGGAAAATATTTTATTAACATAATGGATTTTTTTCCAGATCACATGGATTTCCGTCAACAAACAATTGCATCTGCACTGTATTGTGTAATCTCTGCATTTTGGTTATGCCTGAGTACGTATTTTTGAGTATCTCTAACATGATGTTGGAGATACGGCCTAAAAATAGAAAGAGGAGCCATCTTGTAAAGCGTAGGAGTCTCTAGCCCCTCCCGCTCGGAGTGCTCTGTCTGGATGTACTGCCTGCGCTGTTGCTCTCAGGGGACAGTGTGTATGAATTATTTAAAAAGTCCAGCAGAAAGATTAATTCCTTCCAAGCGGCAGTGATGAAAGAGCAGATTTTAATGAAAAAAATAGAGAACATGATATTCCTTTAGAAAGGAGGGCTTACTAGCAATGTTCAATGGCTTTGCATTGTTGCTTTTTTAATGTTTTATTCATGCCATTGTTGTGTATAAAAATATTAAAACATATGAGACACACTGTTTCTTTAAAGACAAATATTATTCCAAAGACTCACCTGATATTGCAAACCCACTGAAGCCAACAGCTAACACAAGAAATGAAATGGCGACCCCTTTACTGTGGGAGTAACCCACAATCAACAATAGAGTTGCCTCCATCCCAAAGCCTGTGATTGATAAAAACATTAATTATTATTTTATCTAAGAAAATGAAAAAAAGGTATGACTAGTAAAAGAAAGGAACAATTTTACTGAAACTGCTAAATCTTTTTATATTAATTGTACATTCCTTACATTGATTATCTTAATGTTCATCATACTTATGAAGGTCAGAGCTAGACATTATTACTGCCAGCAGTTTGCCAGTAACTTACTGTAGATTTATATTTATCTAATTTGGTTTGTTCAAAGATAAATAAACATTAAAAAAAGTCTTTATCTTTACAAAAAAAAACTATAAAATAACAGCCTCATGCAAGCATTTCTGGGAACCAAAAATCTGAAAAAAATGTTCATTTATTTTTGAACAAACCATTGCCAATAAATTAGATAAATATAAATCTACAGTAAGTTACTGGCAAACTGCTGCATAACTACAGCAAAAATTGTTCAAATGTAGTCATTTTGTGGCCAGTAGATGAAACTCACCTCCACAGTTCATGATCTTCCGAACTGTGGTGGTAGAGAGGATGTTTTTACTGCGAAGGTGATCGGCTAACTGTCCCCCAATGGGCACAATAATAGTCATCACCAGATGGGGCAGAGCTGACAGCATGCCAACCTAAAAGAGAGAGCAGACATACAGTACAGTTCAGGAGCATCTTAAAGATAAGACACTGCAAAAAAATTAAATATTGAGTTAAATAATACTGTTAGATTTTTGATAGACTGGATAAATGTAATAAAAGGAAAAGATGACAACAGATTATAACTTTTGTTGTAATCTGAATAGCATCACTATTAATTTATTAATACTAATGTAAAACCACGATTGAAGGCTTAACTGTAGGAAGTGAGGAAACAAAAGCAAAATGAGATGCAAATACAGACTTAAATCACAGATACGCAATTAATGAATAATTCATTATGAACTGTTCACAATGAATAATTCATCATTCAATTTCAGACCTTGGGGATTGACAAAGGTCACACATTTACTGATGCACTCTGGAATTATACTGTACGCAAAAATCACCTCACAAACTAATGATAGAGATTTTGACCCAAATTAAGCTGTAATTGTTCATTGGGATTGTATTATTAGTATTAAAAATCATTGAATTTGTTTAAAATAATAGGACATTCAAAAACAGACAATAGAAAAGTTAAATGAAATTACCTTGCTAATCTCAAAGCCAAACACCTCCTCGAAGTATGCAGGCTGGCTGATGAGCAGCAAGTAGAAGGTCCAACTCCTGCAGAAGTTGGCAACAATGATTGCATAGACGGGCATGGATGTGAAAAATTGCCTCCAAGGTGTCTTGAATTTCTGTGGGAGGTATTGCCATATCCATAAATTATTTATCCTACCACTGTTCACTTTACCATCATACTACTGAGTGATCACCAGCGATACTGATAATCATTTATCAATATTGATGCTGCAAGAAGCCATTACCTGTACGAAATGGAATAAACCTTACTTGGGGAGTGCATAGCATTTAGACACAATTATAAGACCAATGGCACAAAGGCTTACTGAGACAAAATGGCTGACCTATATTTTATCAACTACAGAGATTATCAAGTAAGGAATAATGTAGGCAGCAGGTGATCTTGTATCACATTGAAGGAGGTTATTTCACGATAACAGCCGGCTGCTTGTACATTATCCTGTTTATTACATGGCAAATTTTCAAATGTGGAAAAAAAACTGGACATGAAATGTGAATTTGAAATATTTTATTAGCTCACTTTTACCTAATGCAGACCTTCCGCAAGGAAAATCCGTTTGAGAAATGACGTTCAGATGTCACGAACAGGCAATTTGGTTTGATTGTAAATATGATGTCATATATGTTATTAAAAAACATATTTATATTTATTTTTGGTGTAATATTAAACTGTACCTGTAAAAAGGATTTGCAGCATCTGGGTTACCATGTGTTATTAGTTTTGAGCGGTTGTTATCTGGGAACAACGAACCTACAAATGTCGCAACTGGCCATGTAATAATACAGCATAAGCACACTGCAAGACAACTTTGTCTTTAAACATGCAGGTTTTTGTAGTTATTTTCTTACATAACCATTTTACCTTAATTTATTTTAGTTTAAAAGACTAACATAAGGCACAAATTAAGCTTAGCCCAGCACTAAAATGGATGTACATTTCAATTACATACAGTATTTGGACTATATCTTAGCACTCTTCATTAAAGTCCTCTCCTAAAGAGAGTTCATAATTTTCCAAATTTTACAATTAACCCCAGACTTGTGCCTGGAACTGACTTGCTGGCCAGCTATCAAAACAAACAGGTTCTCCCAGCACAATGCTACATTACACTCTGTACTCTTGAAAAACTTTTTTTTTAATAATGCTTTTATAGCAGAACTAGCCTATATTTAAATGCATGTTGTGTCAAGGCTCTAAGTTAACTCACATCTGCAGGACCCATCAGATTAGCACTCTCTCCAATGCTCTCCTCAATGTAGCAGCGTTCTTCATCTGTGATGGTGGGGTGTTCAGCTGGACTCTCATATGACACCAAGATCCAGAACATATACCACAGAATTCCAAAGCAGCCTATGGAGAACAAATTCAGAGATGACTGATTGTGTTTGAAGCAGAGAAAGTATAGATAAGATGCAGATCAGCTGACTGATATCCTCATATAACTGCATTACAATTCATCATTGTGAGGTGCACATTCTTGGCACAGTGACAGACAGATTTGGTGTCAGCCCAAAGCATAGACCAATGGAAGCATCAGAGGAAAAATCAATACCCAGCATCAGTGTGTTAATCTATACTACGCATACTGTCCTGAAATACACTCATCGAAACCGCTGGGTACTCTTACACAATGACAGACACACACTCACCGTAGACATAGAAAACAGATGACCAGCCAGTATACTGCACAAGGATCCCGGCGAGGGGCATGGCAATGACAGCTCCTGCATATGACCCTATAAAACAGGAAAATTAAAGGAATAACGGTTGAGAAATCTCTAAAATAAACAAACACATTTTCATCTTTCTTTATTTGGTGAACATGCAAACAAGATATGAAGGTACATTTTGCACATCAGCAATGTTTTTAAGCATTCAATAAATTATAAATGAAACTGAAAATCATTATCAAAAAATCCAAAAATAAAGGTGCTTCAAAAGGTTATTTGATGCCATAGAAGAACCTTTTGCTTCTATAAAGAACTTTTAACATCTGAAGAACCTTTCACAAAAGGTTCTTTGTGATGAAAAAGGATTCTTTAGATTATAAAAAGTAAGAAAGAGATGGTTCTTTAAAGAACCTTAGGTTGAATGGTTCTTTGTGGAACCAAAAAAGGTTATTCTATGGCATCACTGTGAAGAACCTTTAAAGCACCTTTATTTTTAAGAGTGCAAAATATGAAAATGTAAATTACCACAGAAGGAGGTTGTTGCCAGGCGGCTTCTTTCCAGTGGAGGGGCCCACTTACTCCAGATGCCATGGCATGCTGGGTAAGTTACACCCTAGAAAAGCATTAATAATGATCACAAAAATTAAATGTTTATATTAAAACATACTAATTAAAATTGAATATTGACTTTTCAATTCAATACATTTTCAATGTGGTTAAAGTATAGGCCTATATGTTGGCATGGTGGAAACAATAGCTGTTCCTGTCACACACATAGTGCCCTACAGATCAATACAACTGTACTAAAGACAAAGCCTGCTGTTATTCTCTCAGAAATATCCTCAGGCTATAATTGATTGTTATATGACTTTTGCAAGTCCCACTAAGGATTTTCACAATAAGCGAATAAATAAAAAATAATTGAATGAGATTAATCTTCGTGTTAAATTCTGAAATATGAGACGCAGATCAAGATGTTACAAACGGTGTTAGAAAAGCAATCGTGATATTTCCTACCTCTACAAGCCCTTGTAATATCCTGACGAGTATGACGCAACCATAGTGAACTCGTGCAGCTGAGGGGATGAACATATTCAGTATGGACGTAAGGATAATAGCAGCACCAAAGACCCTGAATAAAAGATGGAAATGTATTAAATTAAAGATTGCTGGGCTATAAAAATATAAAAAGCTTTTTGTTTGTACATTTTTATTTATAAATGTAGCCTACATTTTATTTAAGTAGCTTTCTCCTGCGTTTACATTACTGAGCAACCGTACTGTAATCTCAGCTATTATTATTATTCAATCGTAACTTATGTCGCTCTTGTATTATGACCTATTGTGATCGACCGTGATCTTTAGTTTGACACTTAATTTGAGAAATTAACTATTGAGATATTTTGGCAGTTTAAACGTTCTATTTAGTAATAACTAGCCTATGCAACAAAATGTGAATATCTGCCTTATACTTGTTAAAAATCCGCGTTATTTTAAAAACACTGGGCGACTGGCGGCCTGTGCCAGTGCCACAAAGGAATTGCGTGTTTCCAATTGTCGCCAGGTCTTGTAGAAGAAGCCCCTCTCACCTCAGCATCTCTCCAGCAGCGCTAATCGGATTGGGTGAGTTCTTCAGCTCGAGACTCGCTCGCTAATTCTATTATATCTCAATCACGTCAATAGGCCGAAAAATGAATTGAAAACTGTTGTAGATATTTAGCAACGAACAATACAATTATATCACGCATTTGACTTACTGAATCAATTAAGTCCTAGCATATTACATAGCCTTTTGTGATTGTACACAGACAAACCAAAATGTTATCATGGCAGTTTTATTTTTGGAACCTTGTGGTGTGACACATGAGGCACGGGCAAACCCTCTGGCAACATGTCCGGGGCTGGTTGCCATGCCCCCCTCATTGCGCAGATTAGACACGGTTTCCCCCGGGATCTCATTAACAGGTGGAGAATGCCTCACAGACCCGCTACCACAGTCTAATCCTACAACCCACGCGACGGGTCAGCGTACACTCTGCCACTCAGACATTGCGTAAAACTCGAGACCTCCTCAGGCAAAGACTGGTCAACCATTGCAATGAATTCCCACTGCTTACTGCCCACGCTCTCTCTCTCTCTCTCCTCCCTTAGATATGATTTCCTCAGATATTAATTAACTGTTTTCTTTTAATATCCTCTTTCTCTTTTAAATTCTGTGTTATATAAATCCTAAAATTAAAAATGCCTTTTAAATTAAGCGTTCTGTCAAATATACTATTTATTTCAACGTAGAAACAAGTTAATAGATTTAGTACTATTCCAATACTAGAAACGTCCATAGAGTAATATAATTTATCGCTTGAATCTTAAATGGATACTGTCTCCTTACATCGTTTAGCAGAAACAAAATATAAAATATGTATATATAAAATAAGCTTTAATAAGCTTTCACAGGAAATGAGTGACGTCTTGTAATAAATGTTCATTTTATGACTAAACAAAAATAAGTATTATTTAAAGTTACCATATTATTTAGATTGAAATAAGGACAAAATCGTGAATGCAGTTAATTTTGGAATTTTTAGTTAATTTTGGAAAATAATCTAAATGAAAAAATAAAAAATGAGCATTTTTATATGACTTTACCTGTTTGCTGCCAGTCTAGAGGAAATGTATCCCCCAGGAATTTGCGTCACAATATAACCCCAGAAAAACGAGCCATGAATCATTCCCACTGTTTCAGGGTCCCAGTTAAACTTTGCCTTCTGAGAAAGAGAAATAAAGCAAAATGTTATGTAGACATTGAACCTAAAAGTCGAGACATTTATAGAATGAAAATATACGCACACAGGTTCACAGACCTCTAATATAAGGTTCTAAAGCGTACAGTAATACATGTTATAAATAATTTCGTTAATAACATTTGTATTCGTTAATTTGCTATAACGGGAAATTTTATTTTCAAAAGTCAAGACAGACAAAACAACATATTGATTACTTTGCACAAAAAAATGAAATGATATTGGATTTGTTTCCAGCCGAAGAGTTAATCAATTGGGTGGCAATGACATTCAAGTCACCAAGGTCAATTTTTTGCATCAGCACTTTAGTATTGTCAAGCTACCAAGCCGTTCAACAAATCCCTTTTCACACAGGGACAAAAATAAAGTTGTTTTTCATTCCATATGTGTGTGTGTGTGCACGTTTGTAAAGAGAGTGTGTGGGGGATCACTAGCTGACGTAGACATGAAATCCAAGCGTGCCACGCGCACAAACCTCTTTGATGATGATCTTTCCGTTCAGGTGAATGGTGCTGTTGTTAACCATGCTCACTATGGCCACGCCTAAATTGCACCGGATACCGAAAGAGATGCAGAACCCGAGGCCGCTCATTATAGCGATGATGTAGCGGCGCGGAAGTCCAAAGCACGTGCAGTCGCACAGAGGTGTCTTTTTCTCTTTGGTCTGGGCAGGCCGTCCATCTTCGGTTAGTTCAATGTTGTCACCAGTTTTTTGTCGCTTTTCTAACACCCTGCACCAGTCAGAAGAGAACTATGTCAGGCTCGTTGTTGTTGTAGGACTCTAACAGCATATTTACTACTTCCAGGCCTATGCAGCTATAGTCTGGAGGGATTCATTTATGCAAATCTTTCACTCTTATTATTGAAGAAACAATTTTCGTTGGGTACAAACAAATCAAATCGGCCTTAATGCATCGACTGTAACAACTAAAAACTCCGTGCAGTTTTCTGTCGATTCTAAAACTATACGGACAGATTCTGCATTGCTTGAAAAATGTCTCACAAAATATTTCAAAGCTCAACAAATGTAATATTTTAATGTAGACTGCACAGGCTTCGTGTGTTGCTGAAAAGCGCACCATACCGCATTGCAGCATTCCCTTCACCTTCACCTTTATTTACATTCATACGGGCTTAACGTCTACTGATATTCAGTAACTTCACTTACAAATTTTTTCTACAAATGTACCCGTGTCATATGTATTCACAGTAGAATTGCTATAATTATTTATTACAAAAGGCTAAACTGCATTCTTGTGCATCGAAATATGCACACACAAAAAAAGAAGAAAATTTCGATTCAGACACATCGCATATTGCTTGATTTTTTAAATGCGACGACCTTAAAATGCATTTAATTTTGTTCACATCTGCATAATATAGAACTGAAATTTGATTGTCAAAAAGAAGACAAACACGAGAAAATATGTTAAGCAATTGGCCAACTTCTTTTTGGAGAAAAGCTGTAACATTTTATTAGGAAACGTCAAAAATGAAAAAGAAGACACATTATTTTAAAGGAATGCTGGGCAGTAAAATATATTTTAAAATTAATGTATAGGCCATGTACTTTCGATTCCCGTTTAATTCTTGCATAGATCTCAATAAGAGTATTATTACATGGCAGATTGTTTGACTCAATTTTGAGAAGCATCGAACCAAACAATAAAATGATCCATACCTGATTTTTTTATAGTTCTATAATATTTGCAAGAATTAAGAGAATCTGTGAGCAGTCCTTTAAAAAAGAAAGCTATACACTCAAGGGAATACTCTAATTGAACGATTACTATTCAATCGTAAATGCATTTTATTCACTGGATTACACCGACAACATTTAAAGATAGGAAAACTCTCATGCTTCCATCCCCTCCTCCTGAGATTATGCAGAATTACATAATTTTATTCACGTCTCCGTAAGGCGTGACGCCAAAACGGACTGGGAAGCACGTTATTAAATTGTTACAAATTGATCAAATCTCTGCACTGTGTTGCAGCTATAGTTGCCGAGCTTATAATCATTTAGTGCGATAACACATAAAGCCTAGCAGCTACATATAACTTTGACGAAATTGATTCAATGTTATAATATGTGAGAACATCTTACTTGTACACGTGCCCCAGTGCCTTCCCTGTTAGTTGTTTCAGCCCCTCTTTGCTGGGCATAAAACCTGGCTCCTTCGGAGTATCCATGTCCAAATGTAGCCTAATAATCCTTCGTATTTTTCCCGTTAACGTTAAAGTACCATGTCACAGTGCGAGATGGCAGAACATACCGGACCGATCCCTGCGGATCAATGATTCAGTAAGACGTATCAGGAAAATTCACGACGGTGTGCGAAGAAAAAACGCCTACACAAGACAAATATCAAAAGTGGTCTGGTCCTGTCTACTTGTCATTTTAAACTCATAAACCGCCCCGCGTGCGATGAAGGAATGCGCTGCCATCTCAGATAAGAATCAACAAACTAACGCACACTTTAAAACTACGAGATCGGATTAGATCAAACAAAAAGTCAATAA
Organism: Oreonectes daqikongensis; assembly: GCA_026939265.1. NCBI lineage: Eukaryota > Metazoa > Chordata > Actinopteri > Cypriniformes > Nemacheilidae > Oreonectes > Oreonectes daqikongensis. Next base: position 1,100,964 of record JAOTQM010000074.1, read on the forward strand.
AGAAATCGTTCCTGATCCTCGTCTCGTCACTTTTTCGGTGGGAAGTGACAGTTAAGTGGCTTTAACAGGGAAGTGAAGGGCTTTCAGCACCAAGGTCAGCGACAGGCGAGGTTCCCGCCGCCGCTCCTGTGCCAGCGAGGAGTGCGCTGTGCGCGAGTCGGCTCGCTCCCGTCACAGTACCAGCAGCTGTTCACTGATTTGGGAGGGGTTAGAGAGGGCGGAAAATGTTCCCTCTCCATTCACAATTTATTTTATTTAGTCATCGGGTACTCAGAACTATGCCACATACGCAAAATAATAGATTTTCTATATATACCAATTGCACGTCATATTAGAAAGTTCAACATATTTATGTGTATTGTTTGTTTTCCATGAAAGGTCGTGTAAGCCTCCTGGGGGCGGTGCTATGGAAACGGAACGAGGGGTGTTTCCCCTCAACGTGTGTATGTGTGCTCGCGTGGAGGGGAAAAAAAAAGTGTATTAATAATTCATACATACCTTGCAACCCCCTCCCTCTCGGTCTAACTGTCCTCCACATTAAAAATGCATGTTACTCTTGAAGCCAAGCTTAAAGTCTTGATGAAGTTTTGCATTTGCATATCTATTTCTAATAGATGAGAAACGTGGGATTTGTTGCCGGGGCGTGATGATAAGCTACTGTGATAATCTTTTATTCATTGTTTTTGAGACCCGGTTAAAAAACAGAATTGTGTGAGAAAAGTCTAAGATATAATTTGCAAAGGCAATCGGTGCCGTCCACAAAGCATCACAACAGGTAGTTGAGCGCGCGCGCGCGCTATTAGTGAAGCGCTGGTGTCATCTAGTGGTCATTTAACATATTGCAGCGAGAGCCCGACAACTGTAGACTGTACTGTACTTTATTTGGCACATACTGCTCGCTGTAATGCAAACAAAAATGTCTTTCTTCAATAATTATTCATGAACATTCTTTTTAAGAACAATTCATGCATCATCTGCTCAGATGACCAGAAAATCAATAAATACATATATGAGCATTATGTTTAAGGCAAATGCATGGCTGTCATGGGTACACATCTAAAAAAACCGTCCCAGTCACATTTCTAAAAGCCTGCACAGCCTTACTGTACACATTTCACTAAGGGTACAACGCTATGTGTGTTGTTTTAAATAGACTTATGCTTACAAATAAAACAAAGAAAAAAATCTGTCCACATCCACAACATATTCTCAAAAGCTCACAGCACAGATCACTTGAGAAGCAAAAAAAAATGAACATCAAAAAAATGTCAACTTAGTGTAGACAATGGATGTTCACACCACTACAGGGACAATAACAACATGCTTGCGCTTGAACCCGTAAGTCCCTGTAGTGGATGGTTGACATCATGTCAATAGTGCTCATCAAGTGCTCAAACAGAATTGTATTTGTGTCAATCACAGAAAACCAGCTTAATTGGAATGGTGCGGTTCCCAATCCTGCCGATACCTTTTTAGCATATACAATATCAATAAACGGTAATACTGAAAGCAACACCGCCTTATCTTTGATATTCACTCTGATATCTGCATTTGTATCTGGAAACAGTGTACCTACAAAAGTCTGAACTATTCCTTTAAGTGTTCCATGATTACAAAAGTCTGAACTATTCCTTTAAGTGTTCCTTTACAAAGGCTAGATTGCTCCTAGCAATGATTAAAGCTAATGTTCATTTCACCTCTGATTATACAGATATACAATATGTGCAAACTTTAGCAGAAGGAATAAGAAGCTATCCGTTGTCCGTTTTTGGATTTGTATCAGAAAACATCTGACTAAATAACAAACAATGCTAAGTCTGTAGAATTAAATACAATAGCTGGCAAATCTTCTGCAAGGTACACCACTGGTTATGCATCTCCTTGATTTCAATGAAAACGCATATTACATAAGACAAAATAATAAAAGATAAGCACTTCAATAATCTGAAAGATACGTTTACCTATACAAGATAATGCAAGCACCACGACCAATGTTCTCTGATAGTGAAAACTGAACTGCTGAAATGTTACATTGTGGTGTTATACTAAACTTTAAGACATTTAAAGACACTGTTGCTTGCTTTTCTCAACAGAGACTAAAGAACAACAAATATTTCTCACAGAAATCTCACAGAAATCTCACAGACACAGACACACAATAAGCAAAATTAAGAAAGAAAAGTCAAGATCACTTACATGTACTTCTTTCACAGTCACACATACAACGTAAAACATGCAGATTACTTCTTTAAAAACAAAATAATATCATGACAGCAAGCGGAACAGACAAAGCTTTATTGCCTATATAAAAAATAAAAAAGAGTCTTCTTTAAATTAAAATATCTAATTTTTCACAAACTGCCTTCACAGCAACGGGCTCCTGTGGAACCTGAAGAGCAACAGGGTGGAGGCTGCATTCAAGAAGGATCGATGCTGACATTATTGAAGCATTTTTCCACTGTGATGCTTAACAACAGATAACAGCTTTTCTTGAAAGGTGACAGTGTATCGTCATCCCATAACCTCAGTCAGAAAAAGTAAGTTTGCAGAGTCCTTTCATTTTTAGGGGGGGGTGTAGTTCTGGCAGTTATGGGCAGGCAGGTTTTCTTTTATCGACCATTGTATAAAGAGTTTGAGAAGAATTCCTCCATGCATTTCAGAGTATATTGAGCAGTCTCTGAGAGCTCAGTGATTAAATAACTTGAGAGAGCACCTTGTGTTTATTTGGACTACAGGGCAGCAGTGTGGCAGTTTCTGTGCACAATGAGAAACTCTGACTCAGCTGCAACTTGAGTTTCTCCACTTCATAGTTGTGCAGGTATTCCTGAACCAGATAGCGTTCACGCTTTATACGAGCCTTCACTTCTGACGGGACATCTGGTATCAGCCACGCCACAAAGAATTTGACCACAAAAACAACATGCTGAAAGAGAAGGGAAATGAAAAGCCATCATGTGTGGATCATTAATTAAACATGAAATGCTTCGTTGCTTTGAAGTAAAAGAAAAATATTTTTTTTAGGTAAAATTATCATTCTTGTTTTATTCTTTGAACTACTGACCCCATTTCTCCCAAATATCAAATAAAAATATTGTTTTCTATTTGCATTTATTGTCAGAAAATGAAAACTGGAAAAACAAGTTAAAATAACAGAAGAGGCTTTGTATTTTATCAGACCTGAAATACTGAAAATAAAACAAGTTCATATTTTAAGCAATACAACACTAATATTTGTACAAGTATTTAGGGAAAGTTCAAAAATTATTTTTGTATTTTTATCACAGTTTTCAGGTATCCTGTCATGCTGTCAGTCTTTTACATTGCTGTTGGATGACTTTGTCACAATTGAGGTTTGATTTTGTTGAAATTCAACTGGAATGACCACAATACATCTAGAAATGCTGGTTTGAAATGAAAAGTTGCAGTGGTCTCTTAATTTTAAATTAAATGTAAGTCGCTTTGGATAAAAGCGCCTGCCAAATGCCTTAATGTAAATGTAAGTTCTTACTTCCATAATGATGATGAAAGCTAGTTTTGCAGCCAAGATGTGCCAGAACTGCATTGTGTGCGTGTACTGCTTTTCATGGCCGGGTGGGTATCTGTAGTCACGATAACTGAAAAAAAATCATATGAAACGCTGTTGGCACATTCCTTTTTAAAGCATTAGAGGCACAAATCCCATGATTAAAAATATAGCTGTAACACTGTTCAACAAAGTTCCATTTGTTAAAAATAGTTGATGCATCATGAACTAAGCTTGAACGAACAATTAACAATTGTATTTGTATTACATAAACATTATTATTACACGGCTCGTTGGAATGCTTGATTCTGATTGGCCAGTTGTGACATTTGCAGGTAAGTTATTCCCAGATAACAACCGCTCAAAACTTATAACACACGGTAACCCAGATGATGCAAATCATTTTGAGTGGTACAGTTTAATATACCACCAAAAATATATATTTTAATAACATATATGACGTTATATTTACAAATGATCAAACCAAATTGCCTGTTCGTCACATTTGAACGTCATTTCTTACTGTAAAACCAAAAGTAAATGGCTTTTCCTCGCAGAAGGACTGCATTCGATAAAAATGAGCTAATAAAATATTTCATGTCCAGTTTTTTTTCCACATTTGGCAATTAGCCGTGTAAAAAGTGGGATAATGTACAAGCAGCCGGCTGTTATCCCCTTCAGTGTGATACTGATGCCACTGTCGGGGCTTATTTCTGTGATAACCTGTACATTATCCCTTACTTAATAAAATATTATGTTCATTGTTAGTTCATGTTAACTAATGCATTAAAGGTGCACTGTATAAAGGAGTATCTATTGACAGAAATGCAATATAATAAACATAACTATATCTTCAGAGGTGTACAAAGACCTTACCTAATGAAGCATTGTTTTTATTAGAATTAGTTATTTCTGTCTACATACACCGCAGGTCACCTTACATGGAATTCACCATGTTGTTTCAACAGTAGCCCTAAACGGGCAAACTACTCTACAAAGCGCATTTCGTGAATATGTTATCAGAAGCGAAAACGTAATGACATGTTTGTCTTGTGTCAGCCACCGTAGTGCTTCGAAAGGGAGGGGTGAGCGGTGGGGTGAGCCGTTGGTTGTCCCACATCTCACAATCTCCACATTGCAAGGCGCTCTGGAATACTTTATTCTGATTGTCTAGATGCAGCATTCTAAGATCATTCTTCAAAAACAACCACTCAAAACTAGTAACACACAGTCATTAGGGTCTTTACCGGTGCAGTTTAATATTGCACATAAATGAAATCTAAATATACTCAATTAATGACATTATATTAACAAAGGATTACCCCTTTTGACCCTTTTAACTGGATTGCAGGATGATAAGTAAATTCCAATTTGACTGTAATATTGACTTGAAATGTTTTTTTCTAGCAATAAAATGTTGTACCCTGTTTGTGGAAGTAAATGGTATTATATTACTGTTAAAATGTGTACATCTATACAGACACATACCTGCATGTAGTGATGGTAGAGCTGTTAAACCAGGATGGGTTTTCCTCCGGCTCTGGTTGATTATCATGGGGGATCTGAGAGATGTTGTAAAAGGAGAGGCTGTTGGTGATGTAACCACTCATGGTGGGCTCGCTGCCTGGGTGGTAGGCATACAGATAGACCAGGCGAGGAATCATATCTGAGGTGAATGCAACGATAAAGGCCTGAAACCACAAATGAAACAAGTAAATGACAAAGAACTGTAAAAGTACTTCTTGTTTGATAGTTATAAACAATGTGCTGCTTAGTTAAAAGGGTGTGGCACTGCTTATCTGTTAACTGTAAGTTAACAAAATTGTGAATGTACATACATTTGTGACCACAGACAAGATGGCCACTACATTAAGAATCTCTTCCCAGGCTCCAATGTTGCGTGCTTTTGCTGCCACTGGCCTCCGAAACTGTGTGGTGAACTTCCAAGCATCAACTCGCACCTCCAGGATGTTGTTAAAGAGAGCAAGAAGAGGGGCCAGTGGAAAGGAGGCCACAAAAAGTGTTATGAAGCCAAACTGAATCACTGTCCCCAAAAAACACAGAAAACAAACTCGGTTTGAGTGGTTAACAAATGATCAATTTAGTAAATTAAACATGAAGTTAAACTATTCAACTTCAAAAATGTCATAATTTGATGGAATTTGTTTGCAATTTGTGTTTTGGTATATCAACTATACGAACATTTCACCCAAAAATAAAAATTCTGTCATAATTTACTCACTCTCAAGTTGTTCCAAATCTGTATAAAATGTTTTTGTTCTGATAAACACCGAGAAAGATATTTCGTAGAATGCCTGTTCTTTGCCACCATTGACTACCATAGTAGGAAAGAAATCCCATATAATTATTTTTTTAGTTCTGTTGAACACAAAAGAAGATATTTTGAAGAATGTAGGAAAGCAAACAGTTCTGGGGCACTTTTGACTACCATTGTAATTGTTTCTACTATGGTAGTCAATGGTGGCCAAGAACTGTTTGGTTACAAGCATTCTTCCAAATATATTTTTCTGTGTTCATCAAAAAAAAAATGTATACAGATTTGGAACAACTCAAGGGTGAGTAAATGATGACATCATTTTTCTTTTTGGGTGAACTGTCCTTATAAGTAACACCTAAATGTGTAATTGAGCTAAACATACCCATCTCCAGATACTCATAGAAGAGCCCACACTGGCTGAAGTTCTGCAGATCGTGGTCCTGCTCCCATCTACTGTATGTACATTCTGGATGACTCCGGCCTTTCCTGCTGCCCCACCAGTTCCTGAGAAGTCTGTGACATCGGCACAAGGGATCATTACAGTACGTGTGAAGTTTTGCATTTGGATAATGTCTAGAGAATAACTCCTTCACATCCTCAAAATACATACTGCATGTGAAATATATATGTGATTCCAAGAGGTCAAAGTTTAATCCTTACGGCAGCAAAGCTTCCTGGACGTTCCCAACCATTTGTTTACCAGCCATGACGATGACCAGCTGTGTGCTGAGCTCAATCAGACAACCCCCAGGGTCACACTAAGCATTAAAATACAATAGTGACTACATATGCGTGTACAAGTCTTTTCATAACCTATTGAAACTTTCCATTTAAGGTACAAAATATATCAGAAGACTGAGATGTTTCTGGCCTTCAGTCATTTTGCACATTCACAGTGCAGCTAAGAGAGGACTAGTCTAGTGTAACACAATATATTTAGCTTCATAAGCAGTTGTTGATTGTTTGTTGTTGTGTTGGAACACTGTGGTTTCGACACAGCAGAGATGAAATGCTGCTGAATTGTAGCTTCATCTCTTATTACAACAGCTTTAACTGCATGTTTCTAGGGTGGTGCTCATATCAAATTCAGTAGCTAAGCCTGACAGACATTCAAGAAGACTAACATCGACTACAGATCCATTAAAGAGACATGTGACCCTGGATCACAAAACCAGTCTTAAGTAGCAAGGGAACACTTGTAGTAATAGCCAAAAATCTATTGTATGGGTCAAAATTATCGATTTTTCTTTTATGCTAAAAATCATTAGGATATTAAGTATTATGTCTGGAGTACTGATATTTCACACCTTCTTACCTCTTCATTTCTCAGACCGCTCCACTTTCCAAACATATAACTGTAGTTGCCTGGATGACCCACAAACTTCCCTTTAAAAAACGCCACATAGAAACAGGAGGAGTAGTAGTTCACGAACTGGAACATAAACATTTTCGTAGTCAGCTTGTTCTCATACTCCAGATGCGTCTTGGGGATTTCTGGAAATTTGAAAGAGATTAGCCTCAAAAAATAGCTTTCAAACAGCTGAACAAACATTACATGAGATTAGTCTTTCTCCACAGAGTAACATTAGCGCAGAGCAAAAACTATAAAACATGACTGTGGTCTAAAATGGCGATGCTCATGCTATTTTCACTCACCCATATCAGTAATCCAAATGGCCACATGTTCATAAAGGAAATTGAGGACGAGGATAATGGCGAAGTTGATGCAGGATGCGGTGACGGATGTGGCAAGCTGAGGGGTGATGAGGGAGCCAACCAGCTGTATCTTACTGGTGGGGCTGTCCTTCATGACGCTGGCAAACGCTGCATAAACTGCTAATCTGTACGCAATCACTCCCATTATACAGGCCACTATTAGAAACGTCTAACAAACACAAGACACAGGGAAGGACTTTTAAGAGGACTGATCTAGCTATGTACAGTTAGTATGCATATAACCTTAGCAATACATTTTGAGTAAAACTTCAGTTTTTCTTACTAACTCACCCAGAAGAGAACAGTTGCTCCAGACAGGCAGAATCGAGCACATTTGCTGGGTAAAGGAAGATAAGGCTCCATTTCCTGTTATCAATAAGAGTGTCAGCAAAGGCAGGATGTGTTTAATTGCATTTACAGACTTTTTTTATGTTTTTAAAATGATGAGTTCTTGCCATTAGGATTTTAGACTATGTACAGTACTTTTGTGTAAATCTAAATTAGTAAACTAAAATGAATCAAATGACATAAAACCATAGATGGGATGTGTAAATTAATTTCTAAAAGGAACTTCAGAGCACTTCACCAGTTGAAATACACTTTAAAACATAAAGGTGCTACAAAAGGTTCTGTACAGCAATGCCATAGAACTATTAATGGTTCCTCAAAAAAATAAAAACAAAACATATTCTAATTCAAATTCTTATTCACCATGAAATCAAGATTGACCCCCATGTCTCAATACACATTCCTCATTTAAACAGACAAACAGCTGTAAACACAGAAAGGTAATAATTGTATCACTTCACATCAATGTTTTGAATTTCATGTGCAAATCCAGAAGTCTGCTGTATGTCATCATGTCATTAATTTCAAACAACACCGCTCCTTCTCTAAAAGGCAGGAAGTGTTTGCAGGTACCTGTGTGATGCGGTTGAGTCTGCGGTGTGTGCATTTCAACTCAAACTCTGGCCTGATCTGTAGCTGCTGCTGTTCTTCCTCAAAGTCCACAAGATCCCACTCATACTCAAGACGGGCCTGCCGCCGCTTCCAGAACTCCAGGAACAGGGTCACTACACAGCAGCCACAGACAAAGAGATCATAAATAACCATAGGATATTTATGCCCAACCAGCACATGGTGGCACAGTGTTTCTTTAACAACACATTTCTTAAACTTTGTTTAGAAGCCGAATAAACATTTGTTAATATATGAGTACATTGGGTGCAGGAATATTCATGCAGTAGTGATTAATGAAATGACTGCATGAGCAGAACTCATTTTGTGAAATAAATTCAGCATTCAGTAATTGACACTCAGTAATGCACCACTACCCTCAGATGATTTTACAGACAGTGATACATTAGAAACAGCACACACAATTATGCTTCTTCATTGTGGATTTAGAACACATTTGTTGCCTATTATTTGACTACATGGATATTTAAAAATGCATTATGCACAGTTCTTATTTTACATTAAACCTTGAGGTTTGTGTTACTAACTCCTCTGCAGATTCTACAGAAACTCATTCATTTTCAAACAGAGTAGACAATTATGGTCTTCGCAGATGAATTTAGTAAACATGTGCCAAGCTCTTTAGATTCACTGGAGATGTCGGTAACTCTCCTGCACACCACTTGAGGGAGTTATTGAGCAGGTATATTTAAAAAGTAGGCCTGACTCACCCCAAATACCCATGAACATGGCAAAGAACACCGTCCCCTCATTATCAAACAGATGCGATTGCTGAGAAACAAATAACATGAATAAGAAAAACAAATGAGGCAACATATTTTTTTAGAAATGTCATAGAAATAAATGTTCTTTCTTACCCATGATGATAGACAAGTTGAATTGAGTTTCCAGTAGCTGCACTTTTTATCACAGAGAGGACACATGACAATCTTTCCACCGATTTTAGGGTCACAGATCTCCTTACTGAAAACACACAACAAAAGAGAAAGAGTAAAAAGAGGAGTATTACTAAAATGTTGAACTGTTTGTACCCAGCAATGTGCTCCATTGTGACCATGTCACATCAAAGACAGAGGTAGAATAAAATAGTTCAACATTATCACACTGTGGTAATTTACATCATCCAACCTTAACAGGAAATATTTTTAGCTCATCCTGTTTAATACAACAAACCTTGTGATGTTGTCATCGTAACTGAGCACGCCATAAACAAAGCAGATCAACCCCATGACCGCAGCAAAAAACAGCATCTCTGTGTAAAAACCTAACCAGGCGAAGTAGATACCGATCTTCTCACCGTAGTACTTCCTATGACACAGATATAGTCACAAAATGCAATGCAATAATCTGATAGGCTGCTCTGTAAAAGTCTTGTCTCTCTACCAAGCAGTCTAATGATATATACACATTTGCTCTTAACATTCTTGGTGTGTAATTATTTCAACATCCACATTTTTTCTTCTATCCTAACCAGAAACAGCTGGAAGTTAAGCCGTTGGTGGAAAGGTAAAAACAGTGTGGCTCTGTTTGCAATAAAAACATTGCTCTGTTGTGCTGAGTGATGGCATAAGTTGGGGTGGAACCTGGTCTGCTACTGGGGAAGCAAATCTTTCTGAGGTTTTGTTGCACTAGTAGCCTAAAAATGACACTTCTCAGTCTTAATACCAAAAGCAAAGTGCAGAATGTCAACAGTGTCCTCACTTTATTAGGTTGAGCGGCTGCTCCTTGTAAAAGCAGAGGAATCGAGCCCAATTCTTATACAGATGAAACCGCTCGCTCTCGCACTGCATGTCTTGTGATTTCTTCCAATACCGACACTGAAGAACAGACAGAAACCAGATTACGGATAGATAATATGTTAAAGGAATAGTTTAATAAAAAAATGAAAATTCTGTGATCATTCTCTTGTCATTTCAAACCTGCATGACTTTCTTTCTTCGGCAGAACACAAAGGACAGTCATTTGAAAAATGTTGCTAACAAGTGAACAACGGCAGAACCCATTGACTTGCATTGGTTTTGTGTCCATATAATTGAAGTGAATGGGGACCACCATTGTTTGGCTACCAACATTCTTCAAACTATCTTCTTTTGTGTTCTGCAGAAGAAAGCCATACAGGTTTGAAATGACAAGAGGGTGACTAAAGAAGCTACAATAAAATAAAACTAAAATACAGAAATGTTCACTCACATCATGAAGAGGGTAGGCTGAGGTGTAGGTGCCGTTGTTCAACAGTCGTTTGATTCCCGTCTTGTCCTTCTCCTTACGGTCTTCCTTGTAGTAAGGGCAGCGAGTCAGGATGTAGTACACGATCCTGTTGCGGGTAGAAGGAGGGAAAAACGTGTCCTTATCTTCGATGAGAAAGAAGTCCACCTTGCTCTTGTCAAAATGTGCGGTAAAGTAGTCCGGCTCTGGTGTCATGATGTTCTCCGGCAGCCGGAAAGGACGCGTCAACCACTCCTGCGGACCTTCTCGAGCATTGGGAATAATGTCGCTTTCTTTAAAGGGCACTTTGATTTTTAGCACATCAGCATAGGTGGCCAGCACCTCCCAAGGTGCGTGAATCTTCAAGTAATAGGTTTTACGGTCATCGGATTCCTGCAAGGGTGATGTTTTGTAGTGAGTATATCGGATTATGAAAAAAAATGTCTGTATAACAAAATAAGAATCAAAGATTGTATCGAAATCTTATCCAATATCTATTTTTAAACTAATAAGCATTGCAATGTTTTTTATTTTATATAAATCTTTAAAAAATTAGATGACAAAAGGGATAGTTCACTCAAAAATTAAAATTCTGTCATCATTTAGTCACCTTTGAGTTGCTCCAAATCTGTTTACATTTCTTTGTTCCGATAAACACAGAGTAAGATATTTAAAAGAATGCTTTTGACCAAACATTAGGTCGACTCCATTGACTAACATAGTATGAAAAATAACTTCATAATTTATTTTGTTCTGTTGAACACAAAATGAGATATTTTGAAGAATGTAGGACAGCAAAATGTTCAGGGGTTCCTTTGTCTACCATTGTTATTTTTCCTACTATGGTAGTCAATGTGGTCCACCTACTGTTTGGTCAAAAGCATTCATCCAAATATCTTTCTCTGTGTTTAACCAAACAATGACATTTATACAGATTTGAAACAACTCAAGAGTGAGTAATTTATGACAGAATTTAAATTTTTGGGTGAACTATCACTTTAAGTACAGTATATGCCAGTGCAACCATAAGGGGGCATCTGTGGGTCCTATTTCAACACCTTACCGATTTATCTTCCATCTCCAGCTCCAGACCAGCTTTCTCCAAGTTGGCTTCGAATTCTCTTCTTCTCTCCTGGATGACAGGCCGCACACACAAAATCATCACTTGTTAACTATACCGCTGTACTATATAATTCATGACTTTTGCATCCAGCCAACACCGTTTCATTCAGCCTTTCATCTGGATATATGAAACAGTATGACATTTAAGGGTTGTAAACAAGCTTTCTCATAGTATTCAGAATAAACATACATTTCCCACAAGACTTGGTGACCTATGGCTACCACATCTTATCTTATTGAACAGCATCTCACACAGGTGACTCAAGGGATATGACCTTCATTAAACCAAAAGAGTCTGGCCATCATCAACCTTTAAAGCCTGGAGAAAACAGCCTCTACATTAAAAAAGATCAAACAGTTTCACCAGCGAACGCTTCAGTGTTCATTCAGCAGAATAAAGCATCTGGTACTAGAAGTGGTGGAACTGTGATCACTTTATATCAAATCTCTGTTCTGCATTTCCAGTGTGTGGTGCAACTGTTTCGGTCGGTCATAGCAGACTATGACTGAGTCAGAATCAGACTATTTCCCCTAGTTCTCACTGTGTCATATGACCTACAGTAAAAGAAATCTCTCCCCGAACCACCATGCAGCCCTGCCCAGTACCTCACCACCAGGCTATTTTTATACACAATGTGGAATAAGCATCTGGCATTTTGTAATTGTGTTTAAAGAGAGCAAGAGCAGAACATCTTGGTAAAAGCACAGTCACTGGTATTTCTACATCAATAGTCATTTTTGCTAATGGACCTATGATATGATTCAATGTGGAAAATCGACGTCTTATTAGGGATCAGTTTATGCGTGTGTGTGTGTGTGTGTGTGTGTGGGTTGGGCTATCCATTTGGAGCCTAAAATGACCTGTTAAAGGTGATTTGATTTTGATTGTAAATCTAATGTCAACAGGTCTGTTTGTGTATAGAGTATGTGCGTGTTATGACATCATGATGAAAGTATATTAGTTGCATACCCCTTTCTTGTCTCCATCCTTGTCATCAACGTACGACAGGACAAAATCGATGCGACGTATACCGTCCCTAAAGTACACGGAGTCCCGGTTCTGTTCAAACTTGTCAATCTAGAGAAGACAGAGACATAAATCAAGACAAAACTATATGAACGACAGAGACAGAAAGCTGCCTGGCAATGAGCAAACCCAACATAAAGTATGTGATTTTATCAATGACAAGGGTCTTTCATGTTTTCTAACCACCAACGGACCATGACAGCAGTGTGAGCAAGTCTGAGCAAGCGATGGTCATGAAGCACACAGCGTAAGAATTCACTGTAGTGCGCAAGGCGAGAAACACAAAACCGTCGTCCCACTAACACTGCAGAAATAGCATCACGAGCAGTGCATGATGAGGAGGAGCTGCAGTGAGATGTACAGAGATAAGATGAGCTTACTTCTATCAGTTGTCTATCGGTCTGAGAGCAAAACACACACACAAATACATGGAAAATAGAAATGCTCAATTACAAATAAAAAGGAATATCATCCCTAACAAAAATTACTCGACCGGTATCATGATACAGTGATGGACTTTGGTATATATTGTATCATGAAACTAAATGACTACCTCATTTATATCAGGGGATTTATCTGTTACTTCGAAGAATGAACAGAATGTTTGGAAACACTTTATTTTACAGGGCCCTTGTTACACATGTAACATGTATTTACTATAGTATTTACTATGAATTATGCATAATTACATATAAATAATCCTAAACCACCCCCTAACCCTATAGTAAAGTACATGTAGTTAATTATTATTACTCTGTGCTTAATAAATATATTTACACTATGACAAGGGCCCTGTAAAATAAAGTGTAACCAAATGTTTTTATAATATACACATGAACTAAACCATGGGACTGTATCCTAAAAAAAGAATGTTTAGTTTTCCAAACATGTTAGTCCTGACAAAATGTTGTTTACTTATATGCCTCATTTTAAAGCATCCCTGCCATCTCAGCCATTCACTCAACATTAATATCCTCACTGGCATTAATTGAACTGTATAATCAAACCGTAACAGAACCTCAGGAAACTGATACTTCTGCTACACTAAACAACAAACAAGTACAAACATGCCTGAGTTTTTCCAGTTAGCCAATCTTGCCGTTTTTCCCAAAGATAGGAAGTTTTGCAATGTTCACTATTGAGAAATACATACAGTACGATCCTTGCATCAAGTGATAAAAGGTGAAATCACAGAGGCATGCGAGAGGAAATACCAGCTGTACTTACAAATGTGCTGCTCAAGACCGTAAGGCAAGCCAAGACAGATGAGTCACAAAAAATGCTTGCCATTGAGTTAGGCAAGAGAAGGGAAAGCTGTTAAACTAATAAAGTTGGCTAGCTGTGCAGAGGGAAGGCCAAATTTGTGAGGGCTTTATATTGCATAACATAATTAAATGGGCATGGGGTCCAAAAGGAGCACTTAGATTAAATATGGGCTTTGTCAACTCTGCCCCCCTGCCTAGTAATTACAATTATGGCATGGAGGATTATTGACTACCATTGACCGACAATCAATTGAACACAACCTCAAAATGACAATCGCAAGATTCTGTGCAATTTACTGGACAACAACAGATATAGACGGTTTCAAAGCAACATCATAAACAAATGTACATGCACGCTTTGGTGGCCCAAACTTAACTTCCACATCCACAAAGAATAGAGTCCCTTCAGATTATTTCTGATAACAAGCAAAAGAAATAACAACAAATAAATGACATTAGCTAGCAAGTTAAAAGTATGTCTAGCCAGAACCGTTACTTGGCTAAACTTAAATGTGATAAAGTTACACGACTCATTCAACAAATTGTTATTTAATTAAATGAATTCACAATAAATTCAACAAATTATTTATTTAATAAAATTACTATATCATTTATAACATTTATTGCATTCACACAAATTCATTTTATTGGCCTAAGATAAAACAGATAATACGTTTTTATACTGTATCAATGTCAAGGAGGTGAGAAAGCACTGGCCATGTTGGTCATAGAGTTGTTAAAGTGTTGGCAGTGACAAAAGTATTGCTTGTTTTTATACAGATACCCAAGGCTTTTCTGTTATGGTGTTACAGAAGGATTGTGCACAATGTTCATATCACAAGCAGTTCTAGCAAAAAGCTGGCTCTGATAAGAGCAGATCACTCCCTTTTTTACAGAGTTGCTGAGAACTGCTGAGGCTTCGGCTACGTTCAGACTGTCACTCCAAATCCGATTTTTGCACATATCCAATTGAAATCCTATCACATTTAGCAAGTGTGAACAGCCACAAAAAAAAAAAAATCACATGAAATACGATTTTTACAAATCTGTTTTAAGCTACATTCATATGTACGCATTTGTGAAAATCCATTTTAGTTTGACCGGTCAGATTGGATATGAGTAGCTTTTATCTTACGTTATGTTCTTGGGCCGCACGTGAAACACCACGTTGAAACATAAGCACATCAGACGTCTCTGCAGATGCAAAGTTGCTGTGTTGTTGTCTGTCTGACAGGGGCACTGAATAAAGCCGGGCATATTAGCCTCATACGCTTCATATGTCATATTGTAAGCGCGTTCGACTCTACACAGCGCTGCTCAGACTGATCAGCGTATGACATCATCATACATATTAGTGTTCTTCTCACTTTAAGTCATTTGAAGTCAAAGCATTTGTAAGAGACTTCACATGTAACCAGTAGTGGCCACCTTTCCAAGTACTGATGAATTATGTTATTGAAACACTACAGAAGGTAATGCAGAAGAACATGTCTTTAACAGACAGATTATTCTCTGTCAAGATATAATGAAATATAAAGCAACTCTTGAAAAAGGATTCTTTGACCTGGAGTCAGTCTTGTGCCATTACAGGCCTGAGATCACAATGGTGCTAGCTGTAATGCTTCATTATTTCTATTATTAGATCTATTATTAGATCTATTATTTAGTAGATCTCCTATGACCTCTGACATCACATGGGTGAGTAATTCGACAAGCTTTCAGATATTTTTAACTACACCTATGATAGAGACAAAATGAGCCATGTCTGTTCCGACAACAAAACCTTCTTTTATTGCTTTAAAAGGCCTCCACAATCACTTTGACCTTCAAGAGCTCCACTTAAAGGCTTGTTTAAACTGTCCAAACACAAATGTTTAAAACATAAACAGAAAGGTTCTGCAGCTCATGAGAACAATACCCGTGTTCTGAGTATATAACATGGCCTAAAATACCTTTTATTTACCACAACAAACAACCAAATGACATTTACAATTGGTTTATTTAAGCTCTAATAGGAATGAAGTGTGACATCTTACCTCCCTGTGACCAGGAAGCCGTATTCCTCGACCAGAAATAGGGTTAATGTTTCCGTTATCTGTGCAAGGAAAGCAGGGGAAATATATCAGAAATATAAGAACAACAAAAAGCATGGTTTTCAAAAGCTTGTTGTAAAACCAGGAAATATTTGGTTGGATAAAAATTGATTTTAGATTTTATAGATGGCTGCCTAAAGGTAAACAGAAAAAATACATTTACATGACTCTGTTTAAAAGGAGTCTTTTTGCTAGAGAGCAGCTGCAGCGTAACTGAATTCCTGTAATATTCATATGTATATATGTAAAGGCTTCAGTGTACCCAAGAAATGTCAGAACTGCCAAAGTGAAATTTCCAACAGCATCTCACATGAAAATTGTTTCAGTTGTGAGATTTTGCTGTCTTTGCTGTTCTCTCTCCCCCTGACACACTGACAGATATTCCAGTCAGCAGACGATTATAATGCTGAATAGCTGACTTTCTGGGATAAAAGCACTTCCTGTGGGAAACAGACAGCCTGAACACACAACACTAGGATGACTCAATGTCACCAGCCATCAATGGGCAGTCTCCTTTCGTTACCCAATCAGATTAAAGGTGGAAGTTCCAAAAGCAATTCTGGCATTTTGTTGTTGTTGTTTTATTATTTTTTAACGGTTTCTTAAATAAGCTGTGCGCATCAGCCAATTTGCTGTATTCCACCATTTTGTTAACTAATCACACAAAATAACTGATAAAAATCAGAATCAGAAATTAGTCCCTGACCCACCAATACTGTCACATACTTCTTTCCACCTGTCAGGTGCATATTTAATGCATTTTTTAACAAAAAACCCTTAACTTTACTATAGATGGTTTGATGCACGCGCCTGGCCCAAAGTTAACTTCCGGTCTTGTGTTTGTTGATCGGTCTGGCTATTGGCTAAAAGTATAACAACTTATATTTAATTTAATTTATATTAATATTGTATTGTATAATAATTGCATAAAAATAATATACAATAAAATTGATCAAATTGTTTATTTAATAATAACTGTTTCTGCATTTAAGTTTGGCCAAGTAATGGTCCTTCTACTGGCAACCCAAAATAATACTGACTAGACATACTTTTAACTTGCTAGCTGATGTCATTTACTTGTTATTTCTTTTGCTTGTAATTAGAAATAATCTGCAGGGATTCTATTCTTTGCGGATGTGTACTGGACGTTTGGGTCACAAAAGTGTTTGTTTATGTTGCTTTGAAATAATTCTGAATATGAATATTAAAAAGCTGCTTAAAACCAGCCTAAGCTGTCTTGCTGGTCTTATTTAGTTCAAATGGGGCTTAAGCTGAACTCAATGGTCTTTTAAGATGGTCTCTGAGACAGCAAAACATGCCCGAAACCCCTCTGTAACCTGCCTGACCAGCATGGAGGACTAGTTAAGACCAGAAAGACAAGCAAAGGCTGTTTTTCCTTTCAGCAGTGTACCTCAGTATAACTGTGTCTCTCTCTCAATTAAATTTTCTTTTAGAAAAACAAATGACAACAACACACTCAAACCAATTTCTCACCTTCGCTCCAGCACCTCACACACGCAAGCGTTGTTAACTTACAGTATTATTCACACTAACTGCATGAGACTTGTGCAGTTGAATGAGAGTAGCTGTAAATGAAAAAACGAATCACACAGAGTCTGTGTTGCCATTTTTAGATACGGCAGTGAAGGCCGGCATACAGCCTTACATCACAGGCAGAAAAACCGACATATTAAAAAAAAACAGCTGAGGCAACGAACAATTGAAAGTGCACATGAATGAAAGAACAGATCAATGGCAGCAACTTTTTTTTAAGCATCAATGGGAGCTTGAGGAAGCTTCACATCCCCTAACATGTGATAACACAGACAAGCACACGTGTACTGATATGTACATCAACAAGCTTAAAAATCCTAAAAAATAAAACCAATGCAATGGGACAAATGAATATAAAGCAGAGCGGAAAAACAGGTAAGGACGAGGAGGACGGACAAACAAGCGGCACATCAAGTGATGCTCTGTCCGTACCTGCCTGAAAGATCCTCCGGTATCCCATCAAAACGGCACAGCCATCTTAAACCATGTGACAGTCAGGAATAAAGAGATTAAAGTGTTAAACCCACACTTTTTTATATTTATTCATTACTTCTATAAGGATATCAGGACAACACTTGAAAATCACTTTTATTTTTTGGTAAAAGCACCAAAAGAATGCATAGAAGTACTTTAAAAGGTACGTACTGGTATCAAATGTATAAATGTATGTAGGATCATTTTAAAGGGTACCGTCCCAAAGACAACTGAATTTATTCTGATGGTGAAAAATATGTACACACACGTTGGCCTTATTACAGAAAAAGTATGATAATGTCTCAGCCAGAGCTGGCAGGTGGTATGGTCTCATAGGCTTCGTCTGATCATGTTATTATGAGTGATGATTAGGTCTACTGGGAAAATGTCCTTGATAATGGCACCTTTGTGTAATGCTTTGAAACGGAGAGGGAAAAAACAACCGTGGTGTTGATAAAACCTGTCTATATACAAACCTGTGCCCCTTGCAGTAATTTCCCAGTAAACACATCAACAGTTTAACTCAATCCTGCTCGTGCACATCTACCTCTCTAAAAAGTACACATACATTTATTCTTATAATGATGATTTGTCTGTTTTAATACAGCTGGATTTATACTCAATGTAGGTAGAGCTCCAATTTACTCCCAACGCAGACTTTTTATAGTAGAAAAGTGTGCAGATTTCATCCTCTGAATACATCAGTTACACTATTGCATTCATCATGCTTGACAGAACACATAACTGTCAACAGAAACTCTCAGGAAACATCAATGTCAGCGAGCATTCACTTAATACCTCCTTGACATAATAAGGTGATGGTGTCAATCTGAGAGCAAACCACAATTCTACAACACAAGCCCTGCATAGACCAAGGTCTGTTGACACAGTTATTCAAATACAAAGGAACTGTATTGTTATCAACAGGACACAATGATTTCTCAGAGATTTGCAGTCTTTAACCTACAACCAAGTCTTTGATAACAAAACGGCAATTGTACTGTAAGGGAAGGAACAGGTCAAACTGTGGAGAAATGTTTTCATAACTTTAATAATAGTTTGATGAAAACGAGAAACTTTCTGGAATGTCCTGGTATTGTTCAGGGTCACTTACACCCAGAACTCCAAGATGCTATACCTGGCACATTTTCTAAACCGCAATATTTAATAAGCGATATATATTATATATCTACTGTAACAACTGTTTGACGCTGAAGGTATTTTAAATCACAGAGTCGCATAAATTAAAATATATAGCTTTAGGTTATTCCTTTTTACTCCTGACTTTGGGTCAGCTGTTTGACTATAGCAACAACTCTCTCTCTCCTTCTCACTTTCTCCTGGTTCAAGACAAGCATACCATGACCTCTGGTTCTTTGGGGGGGGGGGAATTTTAATCAAATAATTTGAAAAAGACACATTTTAACATTTGAGTGACACTCATCTGTAGCGATTATACTCCCTTAGATGACAAGTCAAGGAAACTCAGACACTTTTGGACACATACAAACACACCAGAGAGGGAGGACTCAGAAATCTATTCACGGGTGTCACTGTTGCATTCTCTAAAGAGGATACCATGAGGTCTGCCTTGATAAGAAACCAAGTCTGGTGTGTGACAGTCCAGGGTGACAATGTAATGATAAACAGTGAAGAGACTCAGTGAAGAGAAAAATGTACAGTGTCACACGAGAGTTTATTAAACAATCCTTTTGAAAAGCAACAGTTGACAGTGATATCATGAGAGAAACTGCAGTCTAAAGTGAGATAAAGAGCTTTAATAATCACATATATATTATCTTGTTGGTCCAATGAAGGCCAAGTTTACAAAAAGGCTATCAACATTTAGAACAGAGAGGAAAATAAGTCAAATAGTTCTTGGCCACAATTGACTAGTACCATATGAAATATTGCTTTAATAAATTCCTTTGTTCTGTTGACCAAAAAAGCAAACAGTTCTGGGGCACGTGTGACTGTAATTTTTCCTACTATGGTGGTCAGTGGGGGGCAAGAACTGTTTGGTTAAAAGCATTCATCCCAATATCTTTCTTATTTATTAAAAAAAAACTTGTGATAAGTACTGTAATACCAATTGCTACAGCAGAGAAGTTAAAGGGCTAGTTCACTAGGGCTGTTCCAATATCAGTATTCAAACCTGTAAAAATCTCTTTGTTTTGTTGAGCACAAAGGAAGATTGTCAGTATAGTAACTAAACTCATCCCTCATTTACTGCCATTATAGGGAAAATAAATACTATGAGAGTCAATGGGGGATGAGATCCATTTGGTTACTGCCATTCTTTCAAATATTTTCCTTTGGGTTCAGCAGAACAAAACAAATTATACAGGTTTGTAACAATCTGAGGATGAACTAGCCATTTAAAATGAAGCATAGAGCCCTGAAGACATTATGCAGATGTAATTTCTGGACATTAGCTGTGGGAGGGAAGGATGAGACTCTGCTAAGTAACATTTGCAAGAATATGTAGAGCTGTGTGTAAACAATGTCGTCTTCAATTGTTGTTTTTATTTTGCTATATATTATTCAGCTATGCATCAAAAGTATATTAAACCCATAAATCCTGTGATCTTTCTGTAGCCTTTGAAAAAGGTTCACATTTAAATACAAGTTTCAGCACTTTGTAAATAATAAAATAACCCCCTGTACGGTTTGTAATTCAATAAATTAAGAGAGAATCTTTTGCAAGGCATTGGATATTCATAATTTTTTATTACACTTTCAGAAGTAATGTGAGTGCCGTCATAGCAGTGCCACAACTAAATACCACAAACAAATCACCTATGAATTTGAACCAGTACATTAAACAAGATTAAACATAGGAGAGGGGAAAGAGGATTAGGATGGGGTTTCACTAAAGATACCATTGTAAACAATTCCTAATTCAAATGACCAGTTCCTTTATATTCTGATCTCCTGTTTTGAATCATTCATTCATGACACAAGCAAACCCCTGGAACCGTCAGAAGTACTGCAGAGCAAAGAATCCACTCAGGCAAACAATCCCACACACCTATGTGAATAAAGTCATGGACAACAAACATACACCTACACATCTCACTTAATAAGAGCCCCTCTAGCCTTAGTGTTTTAACAAACATTAGTCAACCTATGCAGGCAACAGCCTCAGAATGAGAGAACCCAACACTCCCAGGATTGATTTATTTTAGCTCGCCTCAGCTGAATAATTCATTTCACAGTATTACAAAACTAGCCAAGTAATACTGAGGGGGATCAAACTACACTTGGCACGTCTTTCAGATACATGAGATGAACGAACAGGCCTGATAATAATACAGGCAGTGTTTTGTTTTATTAACTGGCCATGGCGAACGATATGTTCTCTTTTCTTTGATGTAATACTGCAACACATCCTAGACTTAAAATCTCATTTTTGGCTCTAATTTTCAAACAGAAACATCTATTTGTGCTCGGTTCTACGGTACATCCCTGTTCAAATCCTAAAATGAACCGTTTACAATAAAAGACTGAATGAGTTACAACACCAGACGTTCAATGGATTCAACAGCTTGTTTTATTCCGAAATAAAGCCAAAGAGGAAGCCCTGTTCCAAGCCATTCCTAAAACGGCAAATCATACAGGGATACACCAAAACACTTAAAACATTCATTATCACTGTATGTTTTAAACCAAATTGCTAGGCCTAAATTTGGCCACGTAGATAAATCGACATTTGTTTACTATTTAGACCATGTCTTCGGAATGCAAGTTTAGAGTGGCAGCAGGTAACATGAGTGTAGCCACAACTTTTCCAAGCTTTTACTTTTCACTCAGTGCTTCTGCTGAATGAAGCTTCTTACTAAAAGAACAACACCCCACCGCGAAGCTCACTTGGATACATTGTAACCGATTTATACGGTTTTTCTATTTCTAAAGACGACCTAACATAACGACTCGTTCATCGCCTTTTGTTCTTGACATTCTGTCAGCGGATTAAACGAAGCTGTTACATCAATGCGTCTTGATCATTTTCTGTTAAAGGTTGCGCGGGTATATTGACCTACGAACCATCTGTCTCTCTTATTGAACTCAAGACGAACCATCTGTCTCTCTACTTTTGATTTATTTGATCATTTCACATTCGCTTTGCATAGCATTAGCAGTTTTCTTACCTTCGATTTGGGAATCCAGCGTGTTAGACATTTCTATCAGAGTGGCTTCTTTCGTCTTTCCCGTTATTCTGTTCATCTTAAGTTTCGTGTGTTTCTTTCCACGACGGGGAAAAATATAAGGGAAAAAGCCAGTCGCGGAGAGCAGTATAATTTAGCTGCCGAATGGAGTGTCTGCTTTCAGATGTTTGTAGTGCCTAAACTAAAAAATCCCTCACTCGTTTTCTTCTACATAACGTCAATTACTACCAGAGCCGAAGCAGCAGCGGACTGAAATGATGAAGTCTTAAAGGGGAGTGGCTAACACGCCAACTCGTCGGCGTAGGCTACTGGCATCAGATAAAGGTATCGCCAGGGATGTTAAATATGTCACGTTACTTATTTGTCATGTATATTTATCTTCCTATAAATGCAAAATAAACAGTCTGTGTACCTATAACGTTTTGATAGAATGTCAAAAGTAAACAAGCAAAATATTAAATCTATTACCTTAATTAATTTTGAATAATAAATGAATAATGAAAGTACTCGAAGTCAGACCACAAATGCTTATTATGCCATTTGCTCCCTCTGCTTGTCATTTGACGGACGGTCTCACACGCAAGAAGCCTACATTACCCATAAACCATCTCTCCTCTTCGTGCAGCGTACGCATTGAGAAAGGTATGGAACTACGTATGTCTAATACATACACGAGATATGATTAAAATTACGGGTGCATTTTTAAACCAGCTGTTCATTTATTGTTAGTTTCTAATACTCGGGGCATCTGGAGATTTAGATTGCCACGTTGGTTGAGATCACTCGCGTTAGCTGTGTTGTTTTATGAGCACGCTAGTGTGCTAATGGCCAGAGCATTGCTAACGTGTGTTCACTGTCTTAATATAACGTTAAAGATCTTAAAAATGTCCATATACTTGAGATTTCGCATTTGCTTTTGTAAACATATAATTTTGTAAGTAAATGCTAAACCTACATGTTTGCATGCTTATATATACAGGAAGGCTAAAGGCATTGCACAGAAGACGTCGCTTAGGCCATGGCTATGATCGCTGCGAATAAACTGAGCAACTCTCAGTGCCTGTGAGTCATCAACCCCAGTAAGATACCCGCCTGCACCCGACCAATATTCCAGCTACTTGTATCAAATGTTTTTTTCTTTTTTTTAAATGAGTCCCGTAATAAAGTCCATTTTGTGTGAAGCTGTTAATAAATGTACAGAGCTTCACTGGTTGTGTCTTGTTTTGTCTCAGGACCTGTAGGAGCTGTCTCAAGAGCCTTTTGGTGAGCGAGGAATTTGCTTTTCTCTTCATAGTTTGTGAAAATATAAAAAACAGTATATTTTATATTACTATTTAATTATATAATATGTTGTTAAATTTTATTGTATATTAATTTTATTTAATAAACAATTTGTTAAATGGGTCGCGTAACTGTTGCATTTAAGTTTAGCCAAGTGAGGGTTCTTCTACTGGTAACCCAAAATAATACTGACTAGACATATTTTTAACTTGCTAACTTTACTTGTTATTTCTTTTTCTTGTTATTAGAAATAATCTGCAGGGACTCTATTCTTTGCATGTGCACCGGAAGTTAAGTTTGGGCCACAAAAATGTACTTGTGTAGTAATGTAATCTTAATCTTTGATTTTGTAGGTATCCCTGCATAAATATCTAACTTCTAGTTGTGTCCCTTGACTCAGTGTATGAGCAATATGAGTGAACCAAAACGCATAAAAAAAGATGCTTCTGACAGCCTGTCTAACAGAGACACCATTGAGCTTCCTGATGATCTTTCTCTGAGCGACTCTGACCCTGATGAGCCCAAAGAGCATTTTGTCAGAAAAGTTGAGGACCTGTCATCTTCCTCGGAGGAGGAAGGAAATGCTAATTATGGCCAACCTGTTTCTCAAGAAAATCCAACCTTCAAACTGACAGGTGGGAGTTCTAGGTTTTGTGATCGTAGCAAGGACATTTTTGCACAGTTGGACAGCGCTGCAAAGTTCACGTCTAAACAGTTAGGCGAAGACAACATTCTTGATGGCACGTTTGCTCGTCCTGCTCCACCTTCACCTCCAAAGGCAGCTCAAAGGAAGAGTGATGCTGGCCCTGAAGCAGCCAGAAAAAACCCAAGTAAAAATCTTCCAGATTACCTTGCACACCCTGAGCGCTGGACCCACTACAGTCTTGAGGATGTTTCTGAAACCAGTGATCGAAAGAATAGCCAGGTTGCTCATCAGTTCCTACAAGGGCTTCAAGATAGGAAAAGATCTCAGGATGCTGTGCCGGAGACCTTCAGTCCAGCTTTCAACCAGGATCACGGCAGCAGCTCTGGAAATAAAATAATGTTCTCTAAACCCAAGAGTAAAGATCAAAGTGAGAACAAACCTGACCATGTTAGTAAGGATGAAGTTGGACTTCAACACCTGGATGATGGACAAGAGAAAGAAGAAGATACTTCTCTTCCTCGTCTCAGTTCATGGGAGAAAAAAAGGAAGTGGCTGGCTGAGGAAGAAAAGGAGGAAGACAAAAAGGGGCCAGTTTTCAATACTAGCAAGAAAGTAAACCGCAAACACTTCCGTAAAACACTTGGGGATGATGAAGGCGGTAAAGAGTAAACAGTTTGGACTTGTATCCCTAAACCTTGATGTTTGTGTATTTGAAATCTACCAGTATCTTCAATAAAGGGGATCTTGGTTTTGTCAAGTTAATGGCTTAGTTAAACACATTAGGCATTTTAGCAATATCTGGTTTTTTTTTTATTCAGTATAATTGATAATAGTGTTTGCAGTCATAAAATTACATTAAAACATAAAAAATGCCATGACAAATTATGAACATATCTGTTGTTTGATAAGTCTCTAGTGTTAGCATTTTAGTGTGTACAAAGTTATTCTAAAGTACCTTATCTGTCTATTTTTATGGCCACTTTTCATGCATAAACTTGATGCAGTGATGTATTTCGAGATCATATTAAACAAATGTGCATTGTATTGTTTGTTGGTGAAATGTAAAGTTTACTGTTTTGCATACCCACATGATGTTTGATAATGAGCAATGCAAATCAGGAGATACATTTTAGTTATGTTACAACATGGCTGTAACAACCACACATTGAGGGGAATGTGTCTGATCCCAATATTCAGATTACTAGTTTGTAGGATTTGAAAATTGAATCGTAAAAAATGTACATGCAGCAGAATCTTATAAGTGATGTACATTTTTGTGATTTTTTAAATCTGTACATAGAACATGTTTACATCTTAAATTGATAGTTCACCCAAAAAATAAAATGTCCTTATTTACACACTCATGTCATTCTAAACCTTTATGACTTTCTTCTGCAGAAGCTTGGTTACCAAATTGGCAACACTGACTAGAATAAAGAATTAACATTAATAAAAAAAATCCCCTTATACAATTTAAAGAGTTTTTACTCATAAAATATATTTGACACAAATCTATTTTTCTATATGTTGCATATAGACTCGGAATGTGTGGTCAAAAACATGGATATGATATATTTTTCATATATTTATCATGTTTGAGAACTTTTGGTTTAAGCATCATAACATGAATTGCCACTTAATCTGTATTCTATGTATTGCTAATTACGATGGTACGACTGACGACAACAATAACTGTTATCCATGTAAATAAGAAAGCAAGTGTCCAAATTCTCTTGGGTTTAAGCTACTTGCGTTCTGGTTGGACACTTAACGCCACATTCGAGCATCGGGTAGGCTACTTGGATATTTTGAGCTATAATTTACTATTGTTGGCAGAGTCAGATACTGTTAGTTGAGTTTCGATCTCGTGCAGCCCCGCCCACAAACCAACAGAATAGTATGACGTCTGTGATCTCACCTATGCACAGGTATGACACGATCGTACCTACGTTCGCGAATCTCTCAAACTTGAACTAGGAAGTACGGAAGTGTACAGCAGGCTGCTGTCGACACGAGTTTTAATTTCGGTCCTAAATTAGAGATCTTTCGGCTATGTGAGGACATATAAGAAGTTAGACTGACGTCAGTCTGCTTGAACCTTTAACTTATTTCCCAACTTTGATGTCAGGATGTTTTCCGGTGATCAAGAGGTAGTAGCTACATGATCTCATCTTTCTCAGTTTTCACGGTTTGCAGATGATAGTGTCCTTTTCTGTCACTGTAGTTTGGCGGTGTGTGTTATTTGATGGGTGGACTTCTGACTCCTGATGTCATGAAAAAATGCTATTGGGGTTTTTAATAGGCTACTGGTTACGTCTATCAATTTGCATCTGCAAACTTTACATTAATTATGTTATCTGAAATAACAGCAGTTTCTATTTTACTTGAGTGTTGCCCACACCCATGAGTTTCAGTATGTAGCAGTGTGTCACTGCAATGATTAAAAATATGGAGATTTTTCTTCATGCATTTTACTGTCTTCAAAAAAAAGACCTATTGAACTCAATAGATAACTGTATTTTTTGGATTAACATATGTCGCAGTGTGGATTTTCCGACAGGTTGAACTGCATAATTTAAGAGGGATTATTATTCTTAGAAACTATTTTGAGTAATACTCACTTGACCAGAACATCTTGTTTCTCAGACCAAAAAGGAGACTGCTGTGAAAAAACAGACAAAATGCTAGTGTGTTTTCCCATTATTCATTTCTATGATGGCTACTGAAATCTTATCTAATCTGATCTCTTGATTATTCAGTAACTTTAGTGATTAGATATTCATATAGCATTTCTACAGCTACAGTTGTGTTTGTCTAAAGCAACCGAAAATAAGGGACACCAGAAGTCAACAGTCAAGTTTAAACTAGACTAGTGCAGACGTAAATAAATATGCAAGTGTGTGTGTTGTGGTTGAGCAGGTTATTTGTCGTGCTACAGTGCTGCTTTAATGTCTGATCAAGACAATAAGTATTCATTACTGCGATTTTATTAATGACTAAGGCATATGTGAAGAATCAAAATCTTTAATCTTTCTGACACCCAACACACTGCAAACACTTGTAGTTTGTAGGTGAACCTCTGTCTCACAGGCATGTTTGGACCTGTAATAATAGCTGTGTTGAAAAGGGAAAGAGAAAGACGCAGATGAGGGAAGACAAGGACAAACTACCGCCATGCTACAAGAAATTGTTTTGCAATCCCGCTCTGAACATTTTTGACTTACTGATCTTGTTAGTAGAACATTTTTATGATATAAATATAATATAATCATATTATAAACAAATTGACTTTATTTTCCAGGTAAGGGTGCTTAAATCTGGTTTTATGTGGCATTTTTACTTTGCATCAAATGTTTCACAACAAATTACAGACATAACATTTGAGAAATTTGTGTTTAACGATTTTATATGCCCTTTTGTAGCTTTAATAACAACATGCACTGGCATGGTTCCCAAAAATGTTATTTGTCAATATCTATTGTTCCATAAAGAACCTTTAAACCACCACAGAACTTGTTCTGATGCGCAAAAGATTATTATATAATAAAGTAAAAGGTGATTCTTTTAATAACCTTTGAAACACTTTGGAGAACTAGAATGGTTCTTCTGTGACATCACAAAATCTAGCACATTTATTTTTAGATTGCAGTCTTGTTTTATATAAAAAGAAGTTTATATGTAGTCTAAGACTTTATTAGACTACTGTATATGGTCAATCCACTGTACATACTGTAAAGCATGTGACCAGATATCACTGTGACTGCCTGCTTATGGAGATATTCAAATATTTGCATTTCAGTTGAGATACGGTCTTATGCGGTCTTGTGCATGGCTCGGGATGTAATGTTTCACAATGCACACTTTCCTCGTGTAAAGCAGAAGATTGGCTTGAATGTTGTGTACTTTCCACAATGCATGAAGAGCCATAGATATAGAGTTTTGACTCTGCCTGAGACAGGCACATGCAAATGTTGGAGAGGCTAATATAGCTATCTGTTATGCTTATGTATTACAGGATCCTATTGCTTTGCATGAGCTGGACAATGGAAACGAGCCTTTACTTCCATCACAGGTAGGAATAGAAACCAAACATGTTTTTGACCATTTGTTGACCAACTGGCTTCATTCAATTTAAATACCAATCCTCATAATCATATTTCTACCCTTGCACACACTCAGTTAGGCTTTCATTACAAATGCACAGCATACATGGTTGTTGTTGAATCTTACAACACTGTGGTCATGGTCACAATAACATCACCCCCACCCCACTCAGCTGCTTGTTTGCACATTTATTATGTCGTACATGGTGAATGATGCAATGGTGAAATAGTCGCTATATGCATTTTTCAGTTGACATAACATCAACACATCAAAATAATGCTGCGCGTTCCAAGGTGATTGAATGGGTCTTTAATCCAGCCAAACATTCATGTTTCCTGATCAATAATTTCTATTCACCAAGATTTACTTCCATTTAAAATTTAATTGAAGGAAGCCTTTCAATTCAATTCAATTCTTAAATTTGTATTTGAATTACTGCAGCAATGTACTATCCAGATTTATCATAAAAGTTTATGCCTTAAAGAAAAACACTAAGATGGACTTACTGTATAGACAACTTCATCGACAACAACATAAACAAACGTTATGTGGTCCAAAGTTAACTTCCGGTAGACCTCCGCAAAGAATCAATATCTGTTAATTAGCTTTAATTTAATTTAATACAATTAATATACAGTAAAATATTGATATAAATTAATATAACTTAAATATAAAATGAATTGATATATTACTAGGCACCAACCAGAGCGATGACTTAACACACACTGAAGTTAACTTCGGGCCAGGGTCGTGCAAATGATGAAACTGTCTTTACTAGCGGTCCAAAGTTTTGGGACACTTGAGCGAAATTTTTCTCATTATATAAAAAAAACTTTTGATCTAAGGTGTTTGCTTAAATATCTTGAATTAGTTTAGTAGACAAAAATATAATTTTTCAAACTTATATTTAATTTAATAATAATAATATAATTTTTTAGTTTTTTTCATGACAAAACTAGTTTTTTTTATATGGATAACTTTGACTGAATAATTAAGAAAGAACAGCCAATAAGAGCGCACAATAGATCAAAACTCCTTTAATATTGTTTTAAAAGCATCTCAAGAAGCTGAAACATGAAAATATTTCTGCAAATTCTAGTCGAAAGGTGACTACACTGAAGATGATCAAATATAACATGTTTTATTTTTTAACATAATTCCCATAGTTCCCTTTGTTTTATTTAATAATTTTGATGAGTTTATTATTATTCTAAAATGTGAAAAAAAATATGAACACATAAGTGAGTGTCCCAAAACTTTGACCGCTAGTGTACTGCATGTTCGAGTATGCCATTATCTGTTGAATTCTAATTCTGTACATTTTATTCCAATTTAATAATGAATCTTTAATGATGGAGCTTTAATGTCTTAAACTTGTTTTTTCTGTTTTTCATTCAGTATGACTCCCAGTCGTCTCAATCTTATGAGTATGTCCTGGTGGCTGACGTAATTAATGAGACAAATGATCAAATGTTTAGGAAGCAGGATGCATATATCAAGAGTCTGAAACAGAAGAACATTACAATCACTGTACGCTTTGTCACTTTCACTATCTAGATTTAGTTTATTCAGCTAAATTTCACTGTTTCACACAAGTCTCTCATTATTGTTGAACAGAGAATTGAACATATGGGAAAGATCTTTTATGGCGTTTGTGCACCTGAAGAGATTTTTGCAAAGTACAAATACTTGCTAAAGGTCTCTGATGCCTGCAACTGTAGCGGGGAGCAAATACGTGTCTCGTTCTCCACCAGGTACTGTATACTACATAGAGCTTCTGAACTCTTATATAAATGCATTTCAAACAGGATGAAAATCATTTATGCACCCAAAGCCTTTGTAATAAGTTTTCTCTCTGTTGCTTTGTTTTACAGAATCAGGATTGTCCACTTTGTTATACATAATACATTTATAGAAACAGGTGGTAAGTTAATGGCGAGTCAAGAAATCTCTGTGATTGTA
This sequence comes from Oreonectes daqikongensis, assembly GCA_026939265.1. Classification (NCBI taxonomy): domain Eukaryota; kingdom Metazoa; phylum Chordata; class Actinopteri; order Cypriniformes; family Nemacheilidae; genus Oreonectes; species Oreonectes daqikongensis. The sequence goes on from JAOTQM010000074.1 coordinate 1,131,361, forward strand.
AATGTTATAGTTGTATTGAAATGTTAAAAGGTTAATATTTAAATTGAAAGTTAATGAACCCTTTTACACCCCGAAATTAAAATTCTTATGTCATTGCAAAAGTATGACTTACTTTCTTCTGCAGAACACAAAAGAAGATATTTTGAAGAATGTTGGTAACCCAACAACATTGGCATCCAATCACTTTCATTGTCTAAACACAAAACCACAAAATATCTTCTTTTGCTTGCAGCAGAAGAAAGAGTCATATACAGGTTTTAAACTACATGAGGGTGAATAAATGATGACAAAATGTTTATTTTTGGGTGAACTCTTCCTTTAAAGCTCGAGATGAAGTGCATGAAGTAAACATGCCCATTCAAGTTAAAAAAGTCTCATTAGAAATGTTTCTCTCCTCTTATACTGTCGGCTGTAAGAGAATCTTGACGATCTTCTGGATCAAGGTGTTTTCGAGTCCATTTTCTGCCTCCATGAGGTAAATAGTTTTTTGTTCTGTTTAATTGTTCAAGGAAATCATTAAACATGATGAAACCGATACAGATCATTTGCTTATAAAAGCATTGCTTCACAACTTTTTTAAGGAAAGCAGGCAGAAAGAACTTAAAATGAGGTGGGCAAGCTGGTCTTCAGTACTGGTACTTTTTAAACAGCCTATTAGACTTGTGAAGTAAGTCCTATGTGTGTTATTATCTTGTTCTATGTTGCTCACAGCCTGGCTTTTTTAACACTGTCTGTTTGCATCTGTCATTTTTAGAGACTATTTTGGGGAGAAGGTGGCACTGTACTACCTGTGGCTGGGCTGGTACACACGGATGCTCATCCCTGCAGCTTTTATTGGCATTGTTGTGTTCTTGTATGGTATTGCCTTCTTCAATACCAGTCCGCTCATGTGAGTACATTAAAAAAATAAAAGCATTAGGAAAAACAAATCTATGCCTGTTTTTTTTTTATTTTGGTGTATTGTTACAGCAAAGAAGTCTGTGACTCTGACATCATGATGTGTCCAAGATGTGACATTAAATGCAAGGTGTGGAACCTGTCTGACACCTGTATATATGCAAAGGTCAGCAAATAACCGTTTTTAGAATGAAATATTTTGTGAGATGGGATTTTCATATGTAGTGAGAATAAGGACTAACTTATTGCTCTATTTGCTTGCATTTGGAATTTACAAACAGGTCAGCCAACTTTTTGACAATGAAGGAACAGTGGCATTCGCCATGTTTATGGCAATTTGGGGTACGTTTTTTTCCTTTTAGCTAATGGAGAAAAGAGTTTTTTTGATTCATTGATGCTTATGTTTTTGTTGTTTTAATAGCCACAATGTTCTTGGAGCTATGGAAGAGACATCGAGCTCTGTATGTGTGTAGTTGGAATGTGTATGACTGGTGCGAGGAGGAGGTAGATGATCTTATCATGGTTTTTAGCATAATAATTGTGCATCTTTTGATGGAGCTGAATAATACATTTTGTTTCTACAGGAAGAGTTGATTTTGGAGATTGTGAATAATCCCCGTTGTAAGCCGAAAGCGTTCAGACACTCCTATAAGCGCAGCATAATGATGCTGCTTTTGGTTACGCTTGTGGTGAGAAGCAAAGTTTGCATAGAACCTTTTCACTATGAGTGTTTGTTATTAAAATGGCATGTTTACAGCAAATGAATAAAGGCAAGAAATTCATTTTGGGTACAGTAAAATATTATTGTTATATAACGATATATAACGCTAGTATCTGCATTGTTTTCAGTTGGTGGTGATCATTGGTTTGACCCATGCACTGGTGATCTGCCGGGTTTTAGCTGGAATAGTGTTGTCAAAGAGCACGTCGCATTTCTTGAGTGATCATGGCAACACAATAGCCATGTTGATCGGTGCAGTGCTGCACTACTTCACTATTCAGGTTATGACTAGGGTAAGTACTGACTGATATGTTCTGTCCAAAAGGGGGCAAACATCTGTTCGATAAGGTATATAGCATTTTACAATAATGATGTCTTGCACAAACCTGCTGTCCATGCCTGCTGTTACCAAAGAAAAACGAATGTAATAAATGTAATTTAAAAAGAACTGTTATCTTGATAATATAATAAAAAAAATAAAATTGGAAAAGAATTTCTTGCTTTAATATTTTTGTTCATATATGCTAGTGATCGTTTTCTACAGTAATTCACTCTCTTTTCAGGTCAACAGATTTGTGGCCCTCAAGCTGTGTACATTAGGTACGTGCATTACATGTATGTGTAGAAACCCAAAAGCATTTGCTGGGCCTAATAAAACGATTTTTGACTCATCACTCATTTACAGAGAAGCCTCGCTCATCTGCCGCCACAGAGAAGAGCTTCACTGTGAAGATGTTTACGTTTCAATTCTTCACTTTGTTCTCATCACTCTTTTATGTGGCATTTTTCCTGGGAAGGTACGTGTCATTTTGTGTGTATTATTTAAGACATTTTTCTAATAACAAGCTATTAAAGGTTTCTACTTGTGCTTTGCTCAGAATTAATGGCTATCCAGGAAACTATGTTCGAATAGCAGGCGAATGGAGACTAGAAGAGGTAAGAGTAATGTTAGCAGTTTACATGACTGTACAATTATAATACAATTATATCATATTTACCCAAGTTGTTTTAAAACAGTAGTTCACCCAAAAACAACAATTCTGTCATCATTTACTCACCTTCTTGTCATTTCAAACATTTGAAACATTCTGTCATTTTGAAGAATGTTGGTAACCAAAAGCCATTGGTCCCCATTCACTTCTATTGTATGGACACAAAACCAATGCAAGTCAATGGGGACCAACGGTTTTCTAGCATTACTAACATTACTAACATTCTTCAAAATATCTTCTTTTGTGTTCTGCAGAAGAAAGAAAGTTATACAGGTTTGAAATGACAAGAGAATTTTGATTTTTAAGTGAACTACTAATCTTTGTTACAATAATGTTGGATGTAGTTTTACCTATAGTCATCGAACTTGGTCCATTTAGACGATTTCATTGGACATACGTGTCTGGGACGAAATTGACTTCAACTCTATGTTTGGTTATCTGTGACTGGCTAGTGGCCTATAATGTAACTATTTATTTTCAGTTTAGTTTATATTATTTGATATTAATATTATATTGTGTATTAATCACATTAAATTAAAGTAAAATTAGTCAACAGTTATTGTTTCTTTGCAGAGATCTACTGGAAGTTAAGTTTGGGCCACATAATATTTGTTTATGTTATTGCTGCTAAAACCATCTATATCGTTCTTACTAAAATGGACAACTTTAAAACTTAGTTGACTATTTTGGATTTATCGTGGATCTTTTTTGCATGTGGTGCAAAAATGTATATAGGGTACAAAGGGCCTAAAGGCACACCTTTTCACTATTCCAATAATGTATAATTGCAAAAAATATATATGTATATATATTTAACATTGATAAAGCAACACATTTGGTGGCAAAATAAATCGTCATATCAGTTTGTTTTGATAAAAAAATACATTAAATGAAAGCACTGAGTGGAGCCTTTTACCCCACTAGTGAGACAAATATAATATTGATGTAACATATAGTTAAAACTTGTTCAAAATAACCACTTCTGCAAAGGTTATACCATTTTCTGTTTATTTTACTTTACATAAAATAAGAAAAATAAAAGATCTTTAATAAACTAATGTACTTTAAAGCAATAAATAGAATATATATATGAAAGTGACCTATTTGTCAGATATGGTGACCTATACCCGAAATGTGACCTCTGCATTTAACCCAACCAGTGAATAGTGAACACACACACTTCAAGTGGTGAACACACATACACCGGGGCAGTGGGCAGCTATCACTGCAGCGCCCGGGGAGCAAACGGGGGTAAGGTGCCTTGCTCAAGGGCACGTCAGTTGTTACCGGCCGGTACTGAGAATCAAACCGGCAACCTTCTGGTTACGAGTCCGACTCTCTAACCATTAGGCCACAACTGCCCCCGTGTGCTGTACATTTTAGCAGCACAACAAAATATATTTGGATTTAAAATTAAGAAAACATGAGACATTTTCAGTCTATAATGGTTAGTTTAGGCACATTTCACAACTTGTGAAATACTTGTGAATAACAAGTAAACAACTCTAGCCCAAATAATAGGTGCTTTTTACCCCCAATACCATGGGTTTTTATGCCATCTAGTGGTTTGGTAGACAATAATTTCAAAGGCACCTTTAGCCCCGTCGTACCACTTCTGCTAGGGAATTCATTCGATTGTACCAAATGTCAAAATTATGTCCAGACATTGAAGATGCTAAATTGCAAAGTGACTTTTGAGAGCTCAAATGATGTTGCCAATGCAAAGACGAACATTAATGGCAAAAATGTGGTAACAGAAAACGGCTTCTATGTACATTGAGTCATTTAGATCGCTTGCATTTTCTTTGTTACAGTGCCATCCGAGCGGCTGCCTCACAGATCTCTTCATCCAGATGTCTGTTATTCTGGTGCTTAAACAATCAATCAACAACATATTTGAGTTCACAGTGCCGTAAGTGTTTTAAAAACAACTTTTTCCACTCATTAAACATTTGCTATAGTGCTTATTGAGCGATGCTTTGTCTCTGTGTATTTGGCTTCATGTGGCTGCAGCTGGTTAAAGCTCTGTTTTAAGCGGATTAAAGCCAAAACAATACAGGAATGTCAAGATGATGGGAGTAACATCAATTCCTGTGACGCCAGCAAGCTGCATAACTGGCTGGAGAATTATCAGATGAATAATGTGAATTGTTTCACCTTGTTTAATGAGTTTTTGGAAATGGGTATGTATCTCTGCCATCCATTTAATGTTATTTGCAATACATTTTTATAGCCATGTTTAAATCTTCTTGACCTATAAGCCATTCCCTGTTTTTTCCTGGCTTGTTCTAGTCCTTCAGTTTAGTTTCACCACAATCTTTGTGGCTGCCTTCCCTCTGGCTCCTCTTCTGGCTCTCATCAATAACATTTTTGAGATCAGACTGGATGCCATCAAGATGGTCAGCCTTGAGCGCCGCATGGTGCCCAAAAAGACTAATGATATTGGTAAATACGCTTTTGTGCTTGTATTTGTGTAGTGAGGAGGCTGTCAGTTTTTCTTCATCGAGTAATTACTGTAATAATGTCTGGCATGTTTTTTCCAGGTGTATGGACTAGAATATTAGAAGCTGTTGGTGTGATGGCTGTCATTGCTAATGGGCTGGTTATTGGCATTACCTCTGACTTCATCCCACGTCTGGTGTATCGTTACCATTATGGACCATGTGCCAACGGCACCAGTTCTGACCTGGAGTGAGTATTAAACCAACATTTTATTTCCATTTTCAATTGTCAAGTTAATCAAAATAGGTTATATATTATATCTAGTAAACACGGTGGTCATAATCATTGAAGAATAATTCTTGAGCATTATTATTAGACTTTATCACTAATGATTTTCCCCTTTTGTGCTTTAACAGTGTTGTCTTTTACTCTACACTGTTTGTTTCAGTCACTTGTTTACAGACCAATCGTAAAAGTGTAAATGTAAATCGTGTCCAATATCTTGCAATTGATATTGTATGTACAGTAATGTACAATTTTGCAAAGATGCAAAGAGAAAGTGCATCAAAACTGTAACCACAATTTACCTCTGGAAACACTGGTGGTACATACTGTAGCTAAGTATTTTGATTGTCTTGTTTGTAAATTATGACACAAGCACCTGTCATATTCATATTGTACTGACATAATATTTTGAGAAATGCACTTAAATTAATTGAGAAGTTTTAACAAAGCGACTGAGAAAAATGGTAATTCATTCAGTTTTTGCCTTGATTCACCCTCCTAAGCTCTCATGGTGAATGTTCACTTCTATACTATGACTTCTATAATATGACACTAATGAATGTGTTATTTTTGTCTGACAGCTGCATGACAGGGTATATCAGCGGCACTCTGGCAACAGTGAACATGTCTGATGTAAAACTGCAAAAAGACTTCCTTTATAATCAAACGTTCACAGGAAATGGACTCAAAGTTACTCAATGCAGGTGGGCCAGTGACACTTTTGTTTAGTGAGTTATACATTTGGTGTTATTTTTAACAATACTTGATTGGACTTTATTACGTATACTATATATATATATGTCTTAAGTAGCACAGGAACAGTTGTAGTAATAGCCAAAAATACATTATATGGGTCAACATTTTTGATTTTTCTTTTATGCCTAAAATCATTAGGATATGAAATAAAGCTCATGGTCCATGAAGATATTTTGTAAATTTCCTACCGTAAATATATTAAAACTTTATTTTTGTGAGTAATATGCTATGCTAAGGACTTCATTTGGACAACTTTAAAGGTGATTTTCTCAATATTTAGATTTTTTTGCACCTTCAGATTCCTGATTTTCAAATAGTTGTATTTCCACCAAATATTGTCATATCCTAACAAACCAAACATCAATGGTTATTTATTCAGCTTTTAGATTTAGAAAAATTGACCTTTAAGTCCGATTTTGTTGTCCAGGGTCACATATACATTAAATACAGTAACTATATACTGTAAGTAATATTTAAGTAAAGTTCAAGTTTATTTCAATAATACTTTATGTACTGTATTGTAAGTAAACTAATGTCAGTTTACTAGTAGCATACTATTTCAACACTAGTTGGGACTGAATTGGCCCACATTTTAGTTTATTAAAGTATTTTTTTGTACGTATATCTCGATTCACAGAGCACAAGTATAGGCCAAATATACTTTGACTTTGTTGTTAGTATAAGTGTGTGTATATTGCAGTTACAGAGATTATCGCAACGACGTGGACCAAAGTCTCACTCCACAGTTTTGGCTTATTTTGGCAGTCCGCTTTGCCTTTGTGATTCTGTTTGAGGTATGATTTTATCTCATTTCTTTATATCTCTGTTTTTCTGTCATGACAATCAGAAGAGATCTTAGTTAGTGGCTAATAAGTTGTTTATATTTCTCTGCTCAGCATGTGGTGGTGATGTGTAAGTTTGTTGCTGCCTGGTTTATACCTGACAATCCCATCAAAGTGAAAAACCATAGGCTGCAGGACAAACTGAGGAGACTGAAAGAGGAACTTCAGTATGTATTTTCCACAAATAGTACTACATGCATATCCTCTTACTAGTGCTTTGAAATCATGTTGCAGAAATATATCATATAGGCATTTAAATATGAGTGTTATTACTTGTTTTTAGAAATGTATTTTAATATTGCTTCTTATTTTTGTTTTTTTTCTTGTCTCTAATAGGGAAATGAGTGAAAAATATGACAGCAGATCCACTGAAGTGTGAACCAATCTAGAGACTTGTGACACCAGGAAGTGGAGGTTTCTTTATTTTATCATGTACCTAGCATCGCTCTGTGACTGCTCTGCCAATGAGGGACGTATGTCTGTCACCATCTTAATCTGTTTGCTGCATTTCTGAATGGGAAATTAAAATTTGACATTCTTTAAAGAACTGTGAAAATAGAGACTTAGGAAGTCTGTTCCTGTTATTTCAGTTGTCATGCGTTCATAGGACAAAATCCTCTAAATAATTCAATAGTGTTGTTGGCAAAATGATTTATAATTTATATTAAGAACAAATCTTTTTAGAATTTCGTTTTTTACTTTTGAAACACACAAGGAAGCCTCCAATAAGCTTTGGCCTGACAGTGAAATCCATGTTTCAAGTCAATTATTCAGAATGTGTGTACTAAGTACTAAGGGCCTGTGCCAACATGTGATGCTGTAAATACTGCCCCTAACTGTCTTTCAGTGTTTTTCTCCTGTTCAGAGATGTTTTTTGTCTATCGTCATGTTCATTTACCAGAAAATGTTGAATGTTATGAAGTAATAGAATGATGTGAATATTGAAGGTATAGTTGCAAAATAATTCTGTCAATTTTTTTTTCTTCCATGAGGTGTCAGCAGAAATGCATGCTTACACTACTGAGTTACCGCTACAGAGATTGAATAGTTTCACTTCACAGGGAAATTCCATGGTTACTTTTGGACAATGTAAAGTATTTTAGTTGCTTAAGAGAAAGTTTTTATTCAACATAAATTACCTTTTTGTTTTGTAAGCATGAAGCAGTATTTTGTAAGTGCAAGAGCTGTGGATCATGTATGAAGTGTATGTGCTTGCATAGTTTTGAGATAAAGAGCGTCTTGCAGAATGAACTGAGTAAATGCACATATACAGATTTCAGTGGGTGTGTGGCCCTTTCCATTCTACCAAACACACTTGGCTTATACCACACAAACCAGGCATGCAGAAGAAACAAAATCTTTGAGAATATTCTGTTTATGCCTCGACTGTTTAGAGAAACCAAGAGAAAATAGTAAATCACAAACTGTTTTCTTTGAATGCATGAGAGAAAAATGATGCTGAACTCCTTTGTCAGCATTTTACAATTCTCTCCTTATCTTAAATAGAGGGCTGCTTTCGATCAGATGCACAGGATGTTACTCCCACGCACTCAACTTAAGGCCAACTGCAACAATCATACACTGACCTCTAATGCATTCCTACCTATCAGCCAATAGCCTCCAGAAGCTCACAAATATGAGGAAAAAAATTGCGCTTACACCAGGCGGTTCGTGGCACTATTTAGTGTCATGTCAAGGCCTGGAGAAGTTCAAAGTGTTAACTGGCCACATTTAAACACCAAAAGGGTTATAAGAATGGATTCAGTGATGAGGACAGTCTTCAGAAGATAAAGCTAAAGAACACTTCATATTTTAATACAGACAGAAAGCCAGCAAATGTGAATGATATTTCAGAAAAGTAGACAATTTGAGAACACAAGCGTTTTTTTTAAAGAATGTTACTATATTATATAATAAGGATTTGTAGTGATTAGTTGAATGCGTTTGTTTACATCTGTCACACAACAAAGCAGAGAATTATTTTGCTATACAATGCTCATGAATTGAATTACAATACAAATATCTTTTAAGGTATGTATGTCAAATTATTGCTTAAGACAGTGGGTTTGTTATATATGTGCTTTGCTACATAACATTCAGCTCCAAAGATTATTTCAGACTTGCGCTTTCACACTCCGATGCTAATATTACCGTAACAACCACAAAGCCTGCAGTGGTGTTAGATGAAAAGCAAAAATATCGATAAAGACTACAATATTTTATTTTATTTAGTGCCTCTCTAGTCAAACTTCATGAGTTAAAACTCTATCTTCAACAATGTAAAAATAGCAGGTCTTGGTGAAAGAATTGGTTTTGTAAGCAATATGCAATGAGACTCACAGGAGTTAATATTTTGTGCTGATCTGTTGCCTTCTCTCAAACAGGTTTTAGATTTATCTATTAAATGCAACCAAGACACACATGTGGGCCATCCAGGCTCAATGCTCCGCATGCATTCCTTCAATGTTTCAGGCATGTTGTAATACTTAAGGGTGTTGTCAGCTTTCCAACTTATAGAGTAAAAACTCCAGAGTTCACACTCCTCACTGCTTCAGTTGAAGTCCAGTTTAGTATTGAGTCATGCATAATGATGAGATTAGATGGTCGCATCAATGAAATCTCGTTTTGCGAATCCTTTCTGTAAATTGAAAGAAAACAGAAAAAATATGAACGTTTAGTCATAATGACTACAACCTGACCCTTGTCATAGTCACTTTCAGTAGCAATCCAAAACAATAATGCTCCTTTGTTATTTATCAAGTCAATTTTGAGATACAACAGAAATGACAGCCCCATCTTGGATAAGGTTGTAATATAGGGGATAAAGTAACGCAGGTTAATTGTAACACAGATGTTTTTCAGAGATACACAGGGTCAACCAGGTTTTGCTTTCTGTCTTTTTTTCTCATTGCCAGATGACAATCGTGTGAATTTTTTAAAGGTTTTTAAGTGTTTGCATGGAGATATTGGACAAAGTGCGTTTCGGCATGTACATTTTTTAATCTTAGGTTTTTCTTTATTTCTCACTTGGCTGTGCAAGTCACCAAATCCAACCTTATCTTAATCACTGTCTTGTTGCCTAAAAACATAACATCATATTGAAACATGTCAGCCACTCCTAGCAACTGTTAACTAGGCTTTTAGAAAATGTATACAAATTCAAAACAATAAGATTAAAACAATGTAAATTCCATTAATCGAATTATCATAAATGAAATGAAAATATTAGTGAGAGTAATTGACTCTTTGGTTATAATTGTGCAGCATTTTCTCACTAATGTCACAGATGTATTGATCTATAATAGAGGGATGATTAGATGAGGGATGGCTGGATGATAAATGTGTAGATATCTGTCTATTATAGACAGATGTACAAACAATTTCCACCTGTAGTTTATAGACAGATTAATATTAGAGTTATTTGTGTTGAAACAGAATTTTCTAGCAAGTGTTACAACTAACCCTCTGTCTGTTACAATGAACCATAACCAAAATGTGTTACGTTCAACCCCGCTCTCCCACAGATTTCCTGTCTGACAGAAGCCATATGAGCAGAAGAAATACATATTCATATTAGGATTGTTCAATACAATAAAGCCATGAGTCAGTATGTCTGGCAACCATATTTTTTGGGGAAAAGTTCAAAATTTGTTTTTAAATGGTTAGAACTAAAAAATAAACAAAATAATAAAATAAAACGTTTTAGAAAATATACAAATGTGACATGAGATTTAAAAATACTAAATAGACTGCCATGTTGAAATCAAAAGCGAGGCAGAGATAGACTGCACTGGTTTGGACAATCAACCTGGATTATTAAAACGATTTATGATCTTAAATGTGAAAATATAAGCATAGGATGCATGTCACAAAAAGCTGTTTTACTTGACCACTTCAGCTGTACCATCATATTTGTGAATACTTAAGCTGCCATAAGCGGGTTTCATTCACACACACTAAGATACTCATTTGTTTATTCATGTCACAGACACCTGATGGTAGTTCTTCCGGTTTTCTTCCCAGCTCTGCCTTGCATGACAGCGGAGTGAAATCAGTCTATAAACTCAGCAAAGTAACATCATGTTCCTTTGAACAGGGTAACGTCTGATAATCGGTTATGGGCTCTGGGTAAATGTTAATTGAACAACCTCTAGTAACAACACCTAAAACAACCATTCGCACACTGTATCCACCCACATTTATTGACTTGCCATAAAAAAACAGATGACCGTTGGCCATGCAGGCTGATACTTAGTAAGCAAATACACATTCTCTCTCTTATACACACACAGAGAGAATAGCCTTAAGTGCAACGTCTGTACACAATAAGGGATCCACTTACATGAGTGAATATCAGGTGGCAGAGGAAAGGTCTTTGTCTTAAGACTACTTTCTACTCTGCACAGTAAATTGATTTGTGCTTTTAACTGGGCTAGACACAGACGCTCACCTGTTTGTAGTCTCTGTGGAGTTTGCTGTACTGAAACATGTTGCACAAAACTGTGGAAGCAGCTCGGGCTGCCTTTAGTTTCCCAGGACTGTGAAAAAAAACATAAGATAGAAACATGAGAAGCATTGCTGGGACATTGTGCTCTTGATTAAACTGCTTAATAATGAAACAGCATGTAGACTAGATTTCAACAGTACTGGCATAAGAGCAGGTAGGTGAGGTCCATTATAAATGACTCATTCACAGTGATATTTTTGTGAAGAAAATTTCAGAATTTCATTCAAAGATAAGGGCTTTCAAGATTACTTTCTCACTTAGTCCAAAGTTTTAATGCTACAACAGTCAACGGGGAGACAACTAAATGTTCAGTTCAGTGGGTAACAACTGTTTTTAACTAAAACTACTATACCCAAACATAAATTCAATTGACTGAAACAGAAAAAATATCATAAAAATATATTTCTTATATTCTTAATATACAGTACTTGCAATATTCCCCAATTACACATCAACATAATTTCTTTGGCATGACAGACTAGACATTTGCATAAACTTAGTTCACCTTTGCATTACACCAAATACACACAATAATGTTTGTTTTAGCCACATCATATGACCCCTTAAATAGAAGTTAGTTGACATGAGGTTGCAAAGTTACTTATAGTTCACTAACTATTTGACATTACAGTCATAGAGGGATGTTTTTGGGTTAAATTAGCCACTAGGGAAAAGATGTGATATAAGTAAACATTTTCTAAAAAACAGTATGGCAAATTTTATACCTGTTGTCATGAGATGTCTTAATGCTGACCAGCTTGGGCAGTCCATCAAAGAAGGCGATATCTCTTGCAGCTACAGAACTTCCTGTAACCAGATTATTGAGAACGCCACAGATATTCACCACCACGTCACTAGAAGGTTCTTTCTGATATCCGTCGCTTGGGAGTTTGGTCACCAGAATATTCACCACTTTGGTAGCTAAGGATAAAAAGCAATAAGAAACATAGCTGGAGTTAGACAAACAGGAAGAGTAATATACGTGCCATGTCTCCTGTGGCTTTGGCTCAGTGGTGGATTACAGTGGGGTCGAGTTCAGGGTGGGGATGAGTAGCCCAGCAGATAGTGGGACCAAAACAAAAATGAGTGTGATGGGAACGCAAGTAATGTAAGTGTGAATGTGGGATAGAGTGAAAGAATGTGTGGGAGTCAAACAATGTGCAAAAAAACCCGACCTGTACTATTATGGGATCAACAGTGGTCAGTGTGGAGGCAGAAAGAATGAAATACACCCGCTAAAGCAGTTTTGCTTGAGCAATACATTTATTTTGGCAGAATGTTGGAATCTTGGCTAGGAGGTTTTACACATTAAAAATAAATTTGAGACAGAGTTAAGAGGTGACTCACTAACCCATATCAGCTTTGTTCTTGCAGTGTCGAGAGAGGTTCCTCAGAAGACCCATGAGAGAGCGAAGTTCAACGTCGGTGGGTGTTCGTAACTGGTCGAGAATCACTGGCAACATCCGCTCCTGTTCCAGTGCCACACGACTCAATATAGAGGCCCACTGGAAGAGAGAACAAAGGAAATGAGCGAGCGAAGGAATGAACAGGAAGACAAGAGCAGGAAGGAGCGTGATTAATTATAAAGCTAGCTAGATAAAGAGACGTAGGAAAACAGTGAGAAAAAGGACGTGGAAAAATAAAGATGGAACAAATATGAGATCATGACAGTAAACAAATAAATGAAAAACATGTTGCAAATGATAAATTGTACGCCTAATAAATCTTTCCTACGCCTAATGAAAATTAAATGTGATTTATCGAGGAATCTAGCTGCGCTCCCTATGGAGTTGGTTTGACTGGGTGTGAGTCAAGCATCTCACCCTGAACTCCCCGGCGGTGATGTTTTGCAGGGCTCCTGCCGCACCCTCGCGCGTGCATGCGTTCGTCTCGCAGACCTGCAGGATGCTGTTGTACAGCCCGACTATCTGAGGGTGCCACAAGCACTCTGCTCCTTTAGGCACCCGAGCAACTTCAGAGAAGGTGGACAGATCTTGATTCTTCTGCAGAGACACATCATGAGTATGAGGAAGGAGGGATGGAAAATAATCATGCTTACACTGTACACTGAACGTGGAGATACTAACATCTTTTGCCTTCTTGCTTTGTGGGGTGAAGCAGCCTATGGGGTCGCTGTGCCGCGTGCCCTGTGCTCGTGAGGGTCCTTCCAAACGCATCTGAACTGACGCAGGGATCTCAGTGTACAGCTGGTAGGAGAGATTGCGCAGAACACATACACAGTTCTCCACACCCTAGAGGAACAGAAATGAAAGATGGGAGATTCAGATGGTTTTAGAAATGAAAGTTGATTATGGCACAAAAACGGCTTTGTTCTTGATGATAACAAATGTGAGAGAGATTCTAATAGTTGAGTCCTGACCTTGTCCTCCACTTTTCCCTCCTCTAGAGAGTTTTTGATGTATCCAACCAGTGAGTCGACCAGCCCACGAGTTTCGCGCATCTGTTGCCTGGTTCTTTCATTCACCGAGCTCAGGTTCCTTGTAAAACATAAAAATGGGTGTAGTTAACATATCAATAGACTTTTGTCTGCACATTTGTGTGTGTTTCAATCTTTATACCGCATTCATCTTTTTGACAAATGTAAATCCTTCAAGTGAGAAAATAATCTTTTAATCTCTTAAACTTGCAAATTATAAACGCATAAACGAACCAGCCATATGTGATTGCTACCCACTGAATACACGTGTGCGAGTTTAAATATTTATAACCTGCACAAGGCATTTTAAGCACACTGCTATAAGGATGGGTAGGTGTGTGTGTACCTGAGACAGCCTGTGGTGTTGTAGAATATATCGGCCTCAGACATGCTCTGCTGAATGACCCCAGCATCTCCACCTCCAGACAGAGGCACCAGCACTCGCTCTGTCAGCTCAGACAAACTTTCTCTGGCCAACCTTTCCTTCAGACTGTCTTTAGAAGACAGGTTCCACAAAATACCTGGAAATGTAACAATTTATGCATGCCAAAATCAAAGACTTTTTCGTATTGTATGGCGAAAGCTATATGCTATACGTCTGCTATATGGGGTAATGTTATGTATAAATTAGTCAATTTGTTTTATAAACATCATCAAATCCTCAATGACAAAAAAAATCAGCCTAATATTATTTCAAAATTAAAACTTTTTTTTTCAAAAATGAAAATTCCGCCATCATTTACTCACTTTCTTGTCATTTCAAACCTGTATGACTTTCTTCCACAAAAAATATATTTTGAAGAAAGTTGGTAACCAAACAGCAGCGGCACCCATTCACTTCTTTTGTATGGACACAAAATCAATGCAAGTCAATGGGTGCCAGTTAAGAACATTCTTCAAAATATATATATTTTTGTTCTGAGGAAATAAGAAAGAAAGTCACACAGGTTTGAAATGACAAGACAGCGAGTAAACGATGACAGAATGTTTATTTTTGAGTGAGCTTTTCCTTTAAAGACATTTCACGTGTTTCGACTGTCCAGAGTCCAACAAGTTAAACAGATTTGGGTCGAACAGGCATACTTTAAAAAAAAAATTCGTATTCATGCTGCCTCCCTGAACAAAGCCATGTGTCTAGGTAACAAGCAAAACAGAAGCAGAACACCTGTTATAGTTTAAAAGCGGTCACGTGTGGCACTACTGGCTCTTTTAAGACCAAAGAATTTAAAGCTGGGATGTTTATTTACACTATTTTGCAATCCAATGTAGGTGGTAATTTTGTTCGATTACTCAACATGCTACTGAACATATTTCTAGTACACATGATGCGGTCTTGTGATATTTCTTTTTTTGGCGGTTAATTTTTCTATTCATTGTCTAAGAGCTCTAAAATGGCTATTTGGGGAAGTTACAAAGAACTAAGCCTCCAGTGTTGTGGGGTTTTTTAACGTGCCATAGATCAAGTCATAAAATGTCAGTAAGAGACCTGGCAACCCAAAGTTGGGCAGCAAAGAATGTCAAGGATTGTTTACTAAGTGAATGTGAGTGAGTGTCCGTGTGAGGGTGTGGAGAATGATAGCAGAGCTCACAAAGCACAAAGACCTCTGGGAGTCCAACTTCCCACTGTACGCATCTGAGGTTTGGAGCGACTCCAGTAACTTTCAGACAATCTTCTTGTTCAGTTTCTCTCTGTGCACTCAGTGCTCTGCTTGACTCTACCTGTTCACATTAACAAACCCTGCTCCAAACTGGTGCCTTACTCCCTCAACTGATGTAGGGAGATTTTTTGTCATTTCTAATCTACATGCCAACTGATGCGAACAATAAACGCACAATAAAAAAATCTGTATTAGTAATATTCAGCGTTTCCGTATTGAATGTACTTCACCAAGAATATTCACCTTACACAAGTGTACCTGTGATATTTTTGCGTAGTTCATCATCCTGTTCTTTTAAAGCACCAATGAGTTTGCTAATTCCACCGGCTTCGATAAGTGCTGCCTTGTTGTCCATGTTCTCGTAGATGAGGTTGCGTGTAGCTCCTGTGGCGTAACGCTGCACTTCTTGGTTCTCACTGCTAAACAGCTGCACTAATGCAGGGATTCCCTTCAGACTGCGTACCTGCGAAAGAAAAAATAAAGTAACATCTAGTTTAATTATAAAGCTCAAAATGTGTTTTTATCAGGGTTTTTTTAACTTTAATAAACTAATCCTATATCTCTAAATCAATTTTTTTGTTTTTGTGAGAAAACCCACTGCTGTCTTTAAAAAGCCCAACATGGCAACTTGTTCAGACATCTGTCCATGTTTGCTGTGATGTGCTCTCAGGCAGAATGTTCTGCCCCCTGAGGGCCCTGGACAAAGATTAGGGGTAGAAGAAAGGCATTCTCTCCAGCTGGCTTGAATGTACCATATAACAATAGTGAAGAAAAAGCAGTTTAGCCTTGAGTCTGACCATGGGACATAAATTATTTTATGCTAATATCAACCAGAGCCAGTGGATTATTTTGCTCTAACCTAATACATCTTTTATACAAAAACTTTGTATTGTAAAGTTGACTTTAAATAGTTAGTCTTATTCATTAAAAACTATATAAACAGTTTCATAGCATGCCCAAAGTTAACTTGTCCAATCTGTATACGTTATTTAATTTATATTAAGTTTAAGAAATTAACAATTTGTTGAATTTTATAGTATATTAATTTTATTAAATACACAATTTGTTGAATGGGTTGTCTCATTTAAGTTTAGCCAAGTAACAGTTCTTCTACTGGCAACCCAAAATAATACTGACTAGACAAACTTTTAACTTGCTAGCTAATGTCATTTACTTGTTATTTCTTTTGCTTGTTATCAGAAACAATCTACAGGGACATTATTCTTTGCGGATGTATACCGGAAGTTAAGTTTGAGCCACAAAAGTGAGCATGCGCAGTAACGTTTGTTTATGTTGTTGCTTTGAAACCACTTGTACTGTAGCTGGGTGGTTAAAATAAACTAAAATAAACTAGTGCAGGCCATTTTGATTATATTGTTTACTAAACAGATAAAAGTACTCAAGGGATTTTCATCCATGCTATTCTTTTCATTGTTGGCCAGTGGATCCACATGCATACAGACATACTTGGCCACCATTTTTGAGACTTCTGTAGTGTCGCATTTTAAAGAAAATGACATGTGTAATGACAAATCGTTCAACATTTAAAACCGTCCTGCATTCTATTCTGTCCGGATGCACTTCATCTTTCTGCTTTTGAAAGGAAGAACTCATCCTGTGTTTACGCTCTCTAATCCTGTTCAAACAGAGTGCTGAAAGCTCATCCACACTGCAGGTCTGCTGGACCTCTCTTCCTCTGCATAAAACTGTTACTGGGTCTCAGACGGTTGGACATTTTTAAAGACAAAACTGTGAAAACTGTGAAATTGTGTTTTCATGACCAATTTTTCCTGTCATTGTCAAGTATGTATAATTCCTAAGCTATTGTTAAAAAAGAAAAGTCATAATACACGCATAAGGTTAATAAGGTAAAATTGCCAGTGTAGCTATAGACAAGAATTTCCCGTCTTTTGTTGTATTGGACTTCCGTAAGTGCATTTTGTTTAACACATATATTGTTGATCTAATGTAATGTTTTTCTTACCATGACTTTGGATTCATTGCTGTGGTAACACTGATGCTGTATGTACGCTGCTCCCAACATCTGCATGGCAACATCGGTGGATGAGATATAGTTGACTGCTGTGGTCATGTCCAGGTTATGAATTCTGTTCCCACACACAAGTAAAAACGTTCAGAAAAACATACTTGTGCATACCTTTTTGTTTTGAAGCAAATGGTTATGATCAATACTGGTACAACTTTGTATGAATGTTTATATATGGTATACCTGTTACTTTGTTTTTAATGCTTAAAAGTTGGGTTTTTAACCAAAAAGATACAACTGGGACCAAAAGAGCCTAACTACAAAAAAAATCATGTCATATACACTCTAAAAATGTCTGGGTTGTTTTTAACCAACTACAAGGTTGGGTTTGTCCCTTTTTGACCCAACTATGGGTTAAAAACAACACAGAAATAGATTTTTTTGTAGTTATCGTCCAATCAATTCTGTTCTCTTACCCTTCAAGACCGTCTGCCATTCCATCTGTAAATCCATCACACACATCCACACCACGCCCCACACTCTTCATACTATGCACAGACCCTGCTCTCTTTATGGTGCCCGGGTAATGCCCGGCACCCATCATAGTGCTGCCCCCTGTGGACATCTGCTGCCAGTGCATGGAGCTGCCACTCATCCTCTGCTGCTGTTGCTGCTGCACCTGGCGATTATTTATACGGTTGATGGTGCGGTGGGAGGGGCCTTTAAATGAATACTGATGGGCCAACTCTGACTCCCTCCATCCTCTATTAGAACCATCCTGTGCCAAGGTGTCGCTTAGGTGCCGTTGCCTATGCACTACACTTGGTGAAGGGCTCCGGCCGTACGACTGCATCCAGTTTGCTACAGGAGACGACTGCTGTTGCATTGTATGGCCACCCATTAATCCTGCCTCATGCTCAGTCCGACTCACTGTTCTAGACTCCACCGCGTGCATCTTATTGGTGGCGTAAGAGCCACTCTGACGCGCATCATCGTGTGACATGTACGGGCGTCCCACTACTGCGGGCATGGGGGTACCGATACTGACTCTGTGCCGAGTTCCCATTTCTACCGCAGAGCGAGATGAAAATCCATCCGTGTGCTGAGACGTCCTGGGGGTCTAAGTACAGAGAATAAACGAGAAATTAAACACTGAAAGTAGCCCTAAGAATATCAACATTACACAATAAGACATGTTTTGAGATTGTACTTTTTTCAGGATAATCTGGTTCGCTGCTATCACACTGGAGGGTTAACAGGGCCTCTGATACACCATTTGGCTTATGAGGTCGTGAGTTAGGAATGTTTCAGATTAGCCTCTGAACTCAGCACATTGGGCCTGAGCTCAATTCCAAAGCTTGCTAGAACTGCAGATCACCTTCTAAACAGAGCTCCCACAGGAGAACGCAAAATACCACATCATTGTGTGTTACGGGTGCAGCCGCACAAAGAGCAGTTATCAGGGGATTGTGGATCTAACAATCTAACAAATGCCTGTTCATAGTGACTGTTGTATCCTTACATGAGGAGTGCTGTCAGCACAAAATGACATTTGAAGGAATAAAATATAATTTCAAGTCAGTAGCTAACAAAAAGTAGGAATAACTTGGCAACTTATCCAATTTTATCTCTGTACTAAACTGCAACACTTAAAAACTGAATGGAAATGTTATTTTCTATTGTAAAGTTAAAGCCATGACCGAACAATTTGAATAACATTGTCTTTAATAACAAGATGCCGCAAATGAGAGACTCGGAGACCGGAAATCTACTGAATATAGTCTCACTTACTGCTATTGTTCTGTTGCCATTGTAGACAAGAGACTTGGAACTGAATCCAGGGCCTGTTTGGTATCTTGTGGTGGACGAACCATTCAATTCTGAAAAGAACAGCAGCATTAAATACATAGTTTCACCTAATTTACTTGAAAAGTTCATTTGCAAAACAGATGACTCCGTTTATAAAAATGTTTAAAGAACATGTTTTTTATTGTGCATTCCACTTAATATCAATCGTACTGATATTAATGAATTAATTCACTGAAAAGATTGAGTTATCAGTTTTTGCAAATAAACTCTTCACTTCAACACTCAAAATGATGTTCAACGTTTTGTGTGTTTTTACATAAACTGAACCGAGAAAGAAGAGCTACCAAAGAATTCCCAGGTGTCTTTCATTTTGATGGGATTATTTCCAAAGCATTACATTGGCCTGCAATAACACATGACCCAGGGTGTCACCTGATCCTTGTTTGGCATTTAGCTCTGACTGGGTGCTCCATCGAATTTTAAGAGATCAGGTTTCTATCAGTGCTTGGCTTCTTTAACCCAGTCCACTCCACACAGTTCTTATCAGCAGTCCACATCAAATTGGTATGTGACCATACATTAGGTCAAAAGTCTCCAAAACATTCTTAAAGGAAGCTGGGGGAGAGGGGAAGTCTGCTATAGCAATCACACTATAACAGAATGAAACAAGAGGAAAAGAGGCTGACATCACAGGGTGGTCCTTTGTCTTATTTTTGTAGTGTTTTTCGCTTCATTCCCACCTTTCTTTCTTTGTTTCTTTCTTACGAACACGTACTTTGCTCTAAAACACTTACTTTCTGTTTAAAGCACAAAGATGAAATGCAGCGTTTAATCCCAGTATGAAAAGAAACCACATGATACAGCAGAGGGACAGCAGAAAACTAAAATAATCTGAATGTATAAAATAATTCAAATGCAACAAATCAAAGCAAACCAGCTATCCATTCCAACACTGAGAGACACAACTGTTCTGAGAGGAATAAAACAGAGTCTGTTAAAAGAAACACAAGAAATCAAAAATGTTTATATTTCACTTCCCGGAAGAGAGACGAATTTCAACTAGAGGTCAATATAACGCTGAGAGGGGAAATTGCTCAATACAAGACAAAAACATTGATTTCAGCAGATTTTCTGAATGTTGTTCAACAGAAAAAAAATACTGTGGTGGGCTAAAGTGTCAACTTTACTTAAATGTATCTTAATCTTATCTCATCTCTGAAAACTAATAAAAAAATTATGAAGAGTAAATGCTTACTCGAATGTGACATCACTGAGGCAATAGGAAACCTAAAAAGTAGCTAATCCTAATTTTCATATTCCTTGAGGAAAAGGAATTGACTTCATTGACCAATTCCACACCCTCATGTTTTATCATAAAACATTTTCCCACTCAAGTTATAAATTAAATTCTGTTTCCCAACATAAATTGTGGTAGAATATTACAGGTTCTATTAAATTAAAGTTTCAACAAGTTTTCTACATGATGTATTCCGTATAAACTCTAACTGCTCAATTGTTCCAAATATAATACCTCAAAAGAAAAATGTTTACACTGACAATATTTCTTTCTGAGATGAGCTGATTTAGCCATGGTATATTATTTATATGTTTTATACCGTAAATAATATTTCAGGAAAAGTTTAGTTTTTAAAGCAACCTTCAGCAAGACGCGCTCAACCTGCTACTGCTGGTTCTAATAAAGTGAGAGCGTTTTATTGCACATGCTGAGAAATAAAGAGAATGACTCTGATTTAAACTCATGCACTGTGCAGTCGTACATTCCCAGAAAACTTGGTTACACACTGAGAAACAGAGCATAAATCTAGATGACAAATAAATAGCTAAGCGTGAGCCACATGTTTAGTGTTCCAAAGAAGCAGCTGACTGTTTGACACTAAAGAACACACATTCTGTGTCACTTTTGGGGGTTATTTTATTCAGAAATGTAAAACACATCCTCCTATTCAAGCTAACAGGTAAAATAGAACTAACGTACTGATAAATTTGCTGCAAATCAAATGGCAGGAACCTCTTCTGCAAAGCACTTTTGGTTGAAGAGTTGTGACCAAGTATCTGTCACATTCCAGGTCAAACTGAGCTCATGTGTAAAAAAACAAAAACAAATATATTGACATTTCTTTGGTGATGTTCTACTGTATGTAATGTTGCAATTGTTATTATTATAATCTATTCTGTATTTTATACAGAATGAAGAAAATGATTAGGAAAAAATTATTCAAGGACAGCAGCTGGGTCAGTTCCTCTTCTTTTTATAAGGTCACATCCTAACTTGTTCCCTATCATAGGCCGGATAGAAGCTTTCAAGTGACTTATTGTGATTAGGGTCAACAATAGAGTCAGAGTTTGAATGCCTTACATTCCTCTCCCTAATAGGCCGCACAAAAGAGATATGTGTTACTAGATTTTATCAAGTGCTACTAGACAGCAATGTAATTGCCAGTTATGTTATTCAGACTTTGATGCGGAGTTTGAACTATACTGTATAATCCATACACTATGTGTGATTTACAGCAGATTTTCACTACATGTACATTATTATCATGGCCAAAGAAATTCACAATGTCAGTATCACAAGATCTACTAAAACATAAATACACTTTTTTGCTAATGAATCATACTTAAAATACGTGTGTAAGTGAGACAGAGACAGTTTGTCACCACTGTGGCTTATAAGGCAAAATATTAAATAGTTGTATTAGTTTTGTATTTTTGTTGATTTGTTTTGTTTCCAGACTTGCTGCATCTACACAGCAAGACCCTCACAGTGCTCAAAACTCAAGTCTAGTTTTAGTAAATAATATTTTAGTTATTTACAAAATTGTCACATTTCTAAAGTATATTTTTTCATTGAAAAAATTAATTGCCATTAATAGTTATATTGTCAAAGCCTTAAAACAGACAATTAATCTGCATAATTGCAATTATTTAATAGCCAAATTTCATCATCATGACAGCACTATGTGTAGTATGAATATGATATCAATAATCATTGTATATACTACATAATGGGAATAATCATTAGTGTCACGCTTATTGCCAGCACCCCCATGTGTGATTTATCATATTAGAGAAGCATTTGCTATAAACTGCATGAGATCTTTATCCTATATCTTGAAATACAATATCACCACCAGCTTGTGCTACTCTGTTTCTACATATTCTGTTAATGGGTGATGTTTTAAACGTGCCTCACATTCTGTAGTAAGTTAGTAAGCCACTTTTATATAAGATAAAAGTCTTTTTGGGCAGTTGGGGGTGGGGTGTGCCCTAATTTCTACCTGCCTGTCTAAGAAGTAAGTGATACCTTTCCCACGGGTTATCTACAATTCTCCTTCACAGACCTACACACACATTGAACACAAACCTACAAACACAATGCCACCCACAAGCACAGCTTACATCTATAGTTAAAGTCGTATTCCCATGTATGCAAGCATGTGTCTGTTCCAACAATTTTAACTTCAGTCTTATCCTGAGGGCCAAAATTAGTCTTCGTCCAGTTGTCAGGACAATGTCAGTTTGCGTCTAAAACACAGTGGACCTGGTTTTTTCCAAGCCAAGTTTGAGGTTAGGAGGAATGAATAAATAGCTGCAGAACCCCACTGATAATCTTAGAAACCACTTGGAAAACACACAAATGTGCATATATTCAGCCTCCCATCACCTTAGTTATAAAACCAGCACAATAAAACACTTCTGCGTTCTGCCAGTACACCTGCATGAAATACTCTGGCTATAACCAACACAATAAGACCAAACAGATATTTGCATGATGCAAAACTAATTCTATGAGTGTCACACAAAGTCGACAGAGCAGATTGGTGTAACTTCACAATACATTGATAACAATCATATAGATTCCCACTAGACTTTGCAGATGTATGTCTAAACAAATTATTGCATTATATACATTTGTTTTCTACCTAATTTGAATACTAATGTTTTAAAGTTATCTAAGAAGTTATTTGTACATGTCACCTGATATTTGTATTATGGGACTCATAAAAGTAGGCTATGACAGCAATGGGTTATCTCTCACCTGTTAAGGTAAAATGAGAAGCGCTCCGTCGGGATGATGATGCGGCTTTCTCCGCCATGCGCTGCTGGACCTGCTGCTGGACGCGCTTCACTTTCGACAGTCGGTCTCTCGCCAGCTGGTCATCGGACGGGACCGCGTATGTAGTGACCGATGTGCTGGGCTGTAAGGCAGAGAAGAACAGGCCCTCAGTGGCCCCTACAGCACTCATGATTAAGTCACCAAAGTCGCTCCAAAACGTGTGTAATCCAAACTAGATATTATTTATCAAGGGTCCGAAAGCTCCGGAAAACTCGTTTTTCTGAATGTGTTCCGAAAAGCAGCTGAAAGTGAATCTCACGTATGGGAGGTCATAGAACAGCGCGTCGTGCACTTGATCTGTGTGTGCAGGCGGTGTGTGAAGTACAGATACCCAGAGAGTGTGTAGACGGGGCGGGGCCTCCTCATTCACAATGCTCTCAGCACTGAGATATTTATGCACTGTTGTGCTACACAAGTGACGGGAAACATTTGGAGATTAGCCTAATATGTAAACTTCACTTTAACGCTTTCTTCTGTGTGAAACAGCGGCATCTAGCTTTGTTTTACTCATCTCACACATACCAAAAGTTCACTGTAAAACATTGTTTGTTGCCATAATTGTTTAAGTACAATCAAATTGGTTCTATTCAACTTACTATTTTAACTTTTTGTCAAATAGTTGAGTTGATGTTACTTCTACAAATAAGTTGAAACTGCGTAGGCTAACTTCAGAGTTGAAGTAAGTTAATGTAATTGACAAAATGTAAAAAGTCGAAGTGTTGGATAAAACAGATTGTAGGCTACTTATAAACCTTTTTTTATATTAATAGATTTCGATCTCTTTATACTTTTGAGATTTTAGCACAAAACATTTTTAAATAAACGCATTTGTAAATGAAAACAGAACAATATGCTCAAACGTCCATCAGTGAATAAACTACTTACCAATCCAGAACTCTTTCCTTTCATTGTTCTGTAGGTTACTAATGTCTTTCTCCTTTGGTTTCTTCCCGTTGGTTTTAGGGAAAACAGTCTCACAATATCCTCTCACTTTCTTCTCTTTTTTCTCCCGTGTACGAGCCAAACACGCACTAGAGGAGTAACTTAAAAAGAATCACACACACCCAAATTGTGACATTGCACGATTCCTCCTCCTCCCAGGGCTTTAATCATAAATGATTATGAAGTTATTCATAACACATACATCTCACAAAAACAGCGAGATAACAAAAGCAAGAGCGGTTGGGGAAGACAAGTGAAAGCCGGTACACATGTTAAATGAGATCTTTTCAGTTTAGTTTGACTGGATGTTATTATTTTCTGTGTATAGAGAAGATTACTGCCTCGTGTAATTGCATGAATCATCATTGCTGATTGCTTTATCCACTTTGTTAGAAATGAGTGGCCAAGTAAACCACACCCATTCCAGTACTCGGTACTCTTGACCACTCGGTTTACTGTGTCTGAGTTTATTTCATAAGAACATATATTTGGTGTCTAAATCCTGAGGTAGGCTACTTTTATAAGAATAACATTAAAAAGCACGGGTTTGTTTAAAAGTGATTATCATTATTTTTAAACTAAATTTACATATTCACATTACTTCTAAATGCATATGACGCAAAAAGGAATAAAACCAAGACACAATATTTGTAAAATACATTTAATTCCTAAATATTTGGGCAACAAAACCAGACCAAAATCTTTAACTGCTGAGTCAGGGCACAGATTCAAATGACCGCTGACAAGTTCTGTCTCAAGTAAGTGTGAGATCATTTCAGCATTATTCAATTCAACAGTAACACTGCTCACGTGTTTTAACACTTCACTTCATAAACAGCTCTTGTCGACTTCATATAATGCTTAAAGTTTCAGTATCATGCTTAACCTGTTATTATGACCCTCAAAGCTTTGCATGCTTCAACTGAAGTCTCCGCTGAGGTTCTTTTCTTTTGACAAAGTACCAGAAAAAGATATCACAATTCAAGGCATACGTTGTCATTAGTATACACTGTATAGCTGTACATGTTACAAGACACTTTAAAGCATATCAGCATAGGCAATATGTGTTAACAAGACAGAGTTGCATAACGCATGTAGTAAATCACAAATCTGGTATTAATAAATCAGCGTTTGCATGAGGGGAGGTTTATGTAAGTGCGGTCTAAAAAAAAGTGCATGATTGAGACATGCAGAAGAGGGGCCAGTGGGTCTTATTGGTGTTAGAGTGCCACCTGGTGGTAGTGATGGGGTACTACAGCAAATCCTTCAGTAAAGAACAAGTGCTTATCAAACTTTTAACCCACCATAAACGAGCCTGTCCACATTGGCATCAGTAGAGTCATAACACATTACAGTTATGACCATGTTGAAATTCCATTAGGGATCAATCATGATGTCAGTGATTAAGGATAGGGTGTTGAATTCATAAGGCATGTAGGAGTCTGCAGTTCTGTCTTTACTAGACAGTAAAAAGGGTCAGGAGAGAACTCCAGTGATGGGGAAGTGAATCTACATGTCCAACTCCTTTTGTGACAGGCATGCAAGATATTACGACACACTATAATAGTTTTAAAGAGAGCGTTAGTGACTTCTGAGTGTGAAATTGCAGAGTAAGAAAGTTATCTCAAACCAGAATAACCAAAGATGAGCTCTCGTTTTGGTATCGAGCTTTGCAGACTGTTGGCTGGGTTCTACTGAATGGCACACATTTGAAGAAGCAAACCTAGTGCTACTACTTTTGTAATCCTTCAATCTCACTTCTAATAAGCTTTGTATTCTGACTTTCTCCTCACCTAGCTAACACTATTTATTTAGTGGTTTCTCAGGAAGAAACGTGTACGTACAAACAGCAGTCTCTGAGAGGAAAATGCACAGGAGTGTTCAATACAAGATTCATGCTTAAGAGCCATACAGGGCTGCAAATATATACAGTTTATACATGTACATACGAAAAGAATGAAAACAGTAACACAAGAAAACTACAAGCAAATAAATGTATCCATCCTTAATGGGATAATGTATTGTGAATGTGTGAAAAGTATACTGCTATAGCTAGAGATTGCAACTAGCCAACTACAGCCCACTGCGTTATTATAATAAAAATGCACTACAATTTGTTCTATGAGGGTCGAGGAACTGGACATAGTGACTAGATTAGAATATGATGGTACATATAAAACAAAATAGGAGATGATAGATATAAAACACTTTTTTTTTGGCTAAACTTCATATCTCGCCCCTTCAATTTCAGTATACGGGGCTGTTCCTGATGCCGCAGCAGAGCACCATGCTGAAGATCATCTCAAAGATCTAGAGGGGGAAAGGGCATAATAAAGGTAAGTTATGGAGGTATAAGATATCCCCAAATTATAATAAAACATTACATTAATGATGTACTACACTAAACACGTTTATTCTCTCACCATGATGACAGCAACAACCAGGGCAGCAATGCCAATCAGATAGATCTTCTCAGAGAAAAGCTCTTTGATCTTGCCATGACAGCCCTGGAAAAATAGGAAAAGCGTTTTTTAGGCTCTAATTCTACGATGCCATTAAACAATATAAACGTGCTCTGTACAATCAATCTTTAGAATTCTATATCACAATAAAAAAATTCTGAGTTTCTCACCTCTGTAAATGAAACTTTGTTAGGACAGACATCTGTGGCCAATTTATTAAAAACGCTATCGATGCCCCCTTTTCCACAGCAGCTAAGCTGAAACCCAGCGATAACACTTATTAGTGTACTTACAAAATACCTTTCAGGGTTAGGAGTATTTATGCTCAGACATTGTTTCAACTCTTGCTAAATAAAGTGAGGACTACTTACAGTCTCATGAAAGACCTTCAACACAGTATTGGCTGCCTTCATTTGATCAGCATCTGTGGTTGTAACACCCTTGTCATGGACTGAGTCATAGAAATTGATGAAGTCTTTGGAGATCTGAAAACAATGTATCACAATAGGTTAATCATAGGCTAACTTTGTACCCAAGAAGGTGTTTTGATGTAAAGGAAAAAAAATGACTTTCTTACTTAGTATTTTTGTCTTGTTTTCTAGTACAAATGTCTAAAAATTCTTGAATCAAGATGCATTTTCTTAACTTATAGACAAAACATATTACATTTAAATAAATGTGTGCTTAAAACAAGCAAAAAAAAAAAATTTTATTAAGTTGAACCTTTTTCTTAGTCACTAAATTCAAGATTATTTTTCTTACCCCATTGGCAGATTTTCACTTTTGCACAATTTTTATACTTTTTGTCTAAAAACAAGACTTATTTTCTTAGGACCTTTTGATTCAAGAATTTGTATACATTTTTACTGGAAATCAAAACAAACATATGAAGTAAGAAAGTCATGTTTTTGCAGTGTATGTCAATAGGTATATATGACCGAGCTTGAAAGTGAATGTATGTGTGAGAAACCCACTTTGTCTTTGTTCATAAATCCCCAGATACCAGCAGCGACCTCACAGGCAAACAGAATGACCAGACAGGCGAAGAACTGTAGAGGACAAAAACGTGTATGAGCAAGAGTCTGTTCCATGTACAGTCCCACCACTGAGGTGATTATAAATTCATCATGTAGAGGGATGTTTGAAGGACGTAGTATTAAATGTTGTTAGAAACCTATTAGAATAAATGAATCATATCTATTGCAATTATTCAAACATTAAGAATTAAAATTAAGTGAATTTTGTGTTTTTTCATCCAAAAAGTCATGTGGTGCAACTGTGATTGGTCTTACATTTTTTACAAGTTCTCAGTAACAAAGTATTTGCATCTCTTAGAGTTTTGGTAGGTTATGATCTCATATTTTTGCTCTATAATCTTAGATTTGCCTTCTTAGATCTTAGACTTATTTTTCCTGAAAATACCATTCACTTAAACATACTGTATGTATCAGTGATTCATATATCAGCCCCAGAATGTATTTTTAGTTTAATACAGTTCACTGTTATTATTGGTCACACCATATGATGATGAGTGGTTATTATACGTCATTGACCATTAAAAAAAGGATACAGGATGCGTTACTCACAGTTCCAAGAAGACACTGCGATTCTTGTATGGCCCCATAGCAACCAAGGAATCCAACAAACATCATGACAGCACCAACAGCGATCAAGATGTAGACGCCTGCAAGAGAGAGAGAGAGAGAGAGCACAATGTATGCCAAGATCCTTAAACTGGGCCTTAACAGTAAGCAATCATGGAGCTTGAAGTCAGCTATTGCTAAATTAAACAGAATAAAATGTAAAAATCACCTTCATATTAGGGAGTCACCCAAATGTAATGCAATACTTCACTGTGACCAGCAGGAGTCCCTGTGTGCTTATTTTAATGCAAAACCTTTGGAAGTACCAAGTGCTCAAATAAACTTTTTGTTTCCATTCTCTCATTCACAGAAAAAAAGCTTTGGGTTAACAGAAAATCAGCCCTCTTATGTAACGCTAGGTACACCGGTGGAAGGAAAAATAAAATAAAATTAAAGCTGTCTGCAATTTAAAGCCAAAAAGAAAAACAAAATGAAGGAGGGTTTACATGCCCCCTTTTTTTTTTTTTAACATTTTTTAGTAACACTGAGTTACTTAGTAACTGGTGTCACCATAGCAACCCCAGTAGGCCCTAGGGCACAGCAGTGCTGTTTGCATGGATCTTCACAAGGCAGTGAGACAGAGAGAGAGAGAGTGAGAGTGAGAGAGAGAGAGAGAGAGAGAGAGAGAGAGAGAGAGAGAGAGAGAGAGAGAGAGAGAGAGAGAGAGAGAGAGAGAGAGAGAAGCCCTCTCCAATGAGTAACAGTCAAATGTTAGGTGACTCAGCACACAGTATATGAGTGAGAGCATGAATTCATTAAATCCACTTCTGAGTCATAGCTTTTCCCTTGTGTACGTTGACTTTTTTATTCTGCAATGCATTATTTACATTGTGCAAATATATTGCTGGTTTCTTTTGTATCTTTCCTCTCTACAGTGTGTTTAATGTTGAGTCATGTTGAAAAATAGATCAGAGACTGTACACACATTCTACAGGAACCTGTGGTCTTAGTGCAAACTGTTTACTTACATCACACTGTCAACAATTTGAGTTGCTCATGTTAATGTAATGCTTGTGACATTTCATTTACAGACACACTGACTATAGTCTGCCTCTTTAGTCTGCTCTGGTCCTTATTTCTACATTAAACAAAACAACAAAGTGGTCGCAATTCAATTCATATTTCTGTTCTGCTGGTCAAAGAATCTTAATCATATTAATTATATTCTGCAGCCATGATCTTAAAAACAGCTGAATGTTATGCTGTCATTTAGCAGAGCAAGAGATTTTTTTTGCAAGAAATCAATGCAAAATGGAAAGGCGTAAGAGGGGGTCGACTGAGTCCTGGCTCCATTTTCTTAATTGCGGTGGGCTCAAGGAAATGCCACCAGGCCATCTCTCACTGTGACAGGCCTGAATAGAGCGGCGGGGTGTGACTAGCATACTAAACAGCTTTTACAAACCACACTTCATCTTGCTTTCTTTTCACATATTCACAATTCACATATCCAACAGCTACATACCAGCATTAGTTATGTGAACAAGCACAAAAAGCTTTGCAGCCGAGCATACGTTTTGTCAGCATTGTCCAAACCTTGCCTAATATAAACTGACGTGAACATGCAAGATGCTATGGCCAGGTGCTTCCTGTATGGAATGAATGTCTTATGACACAATACACAGAAAAATCCCTCTGTAATGGCCCCCAAGGCAAAATTACTGATGTCTGCGTTTCTGTCTGTACGTCTCTGAAAGGGTGTCTGAATGAGTGCAAGAAAGATGCAATTCCAAATGCAGCTGCTATTTCTGCTAATTCAAAGAGCAGACATGTGGCTCTCAGCCAGTGAAATACAGACAAGACAGTGAGAGTGAGAGAGAGAGAGAGAGAGAGAGAGAGAGAGAGAGAGAGAGAGAGAGAGAGAGAGAGAGAAAGAGAGAGAGAGAAAGAGCTGGGCGTGTCATATAGCAAAAGGAAATGTGCAAAAAGAGAAAGAATGGAAAAAGTAAAAACAGGAAAATATGATGGAGGAGAACAGGAAAAGCAAGACTGCTGACATTAGTATGCGAAGAATGAGGCCAAATTATTAAAGAGTACATAGCTTGTGATTTTGAAGGGCCTACTTTCTCTCTACAGATTCGTTCCGCGATTCATTTCTCTAATCACTGCCTTTCCACTAGCCTAGTCTGCTGTGATTGGTCAGATGGTCTAGTCTGCTGTGATTGGTTTAGCAGGGTTAAACCATCGATTCTCAGGGCTGGTGGATAACGGCTGAGGTGCCCTTGAGCAAGGCACCTAACCCCCACTTGCTTACTATACAAAATGTACAAATGTATAGTACAATGTAATGTAAGTCGCTTTGGATAAAAGCGTCTGCCAAATGCATAAAATGTCAAATGTAGCATGTATGTTCAAGTTTTCGCGGGCAGGCGGGGACTATTTCTAGTGACGTAGATACACAGCGGTTAGACGACTCGTTCGCGTGATTCAGAGTTGACTTCATTTTTTCCAAGCTAATAACTTGAAATGTAAATGTAACTTTGATGATCTCATGGTATGTACTCTTTAAGAAAAGGAACTGAAAATGTGGACAGCTGTAGAGTTATGGGTAAAAACGGAATGGGGAAAGAGTACAAGCGTGCACACTTTAAGCACAAACAGATGATGGAGGAGTTCAACCACACTGGAAGTGATGGTGAGAAGAAAAACAGCACAGAGAGAAAGAGAGATAGGCATGTTCTCTTGTGGAGGAGGGGTGGAAGAAATTATGAGCAGATTTTTCCTCTCGGTTTTTTCCTCTTGAGACTGTGTTTTTTAAGCACAAAGCCTATACATGCACATTTAGGTTTGCTAAAATGTGTCTTTACATACTACTTTACTTTATAAAACTACACCTTTTTTTATAAAAGACTGGCACTTATTTTCTTATATTAGTTCAATTCAAGATAAATTATAAAATGTGCAATTTAGTCAGTCAGTCACTCCAACAAAAGCCTCTTCTAAATCTAAACCTGTTGCTGCTATCTAGTGCTCCCCTTTAGTGGAAATACGCTTTTCTAAGGATAATAGCTTCCTTTTCCTGTTTTCCTCATCAATCTTGCCTTTGTTTTTCTTTTAAATATGCTGTCAACTCCTTTCCTCTGTTTTAATCATTACTAAGATGAAATCATCAGGGTGTTTGTGCGCCTACGCTCGCATCTCTGAATTTTCATTATTCACACATTCGGTCCTCATCAGAGCAAGCTGGTAAAGTTAATAAACAAAACGCTGGTTTGTGTGTCTGTGTGCGATAAACTGAACTGGCCTGAACGATTTTATCATTTGTTGTTTTCTCTGAGAACTGCACCTTCAGTAGTGAGATGCCAGGCTTTTGTGTATTAAGGGCGTTGAATCTTGAGTAAAACAACCAGAATACAAATCTTGTTTCCCAAACCTTTATTCAGCCAGCCCAGGCACTGTCTCTATTTAATGGTGTCTAATCTGTTAATGGAATCTGAGTAACTACAATGATGTTACAGCAAGAAAAGGGCTAGGTTAACACCTTCCTTTTACAGACACAAAATTAGAAATCTATTACAGGTCAACCAACTGGACTGGCAAACTAAAGCTGTTTAACTGTCATAAGTCAAAAGTCAAAGTCAGCTTTATTGTCAATTCTGCCTCATGTACAGTACATACAAATGGAGGATTGAAATTGCATTACTCTCAGACCCTAGGTGCATACAGATAACATAGAATAAACATATCTCAAAAATTATATCAAATTACAGATAAATACAAAATCTATATATATATATATACACACAATACAACTTACAAGCAAGGGATATGTAACCGAGATAAATGTGCAAACCAGTGAAATAAGCAGCAGTGCAGATAAAAAATAATCAAAGCAAATAAGCAAATTTGATGAAACTAGACAAACGCAAAAGGCCATCTTACAGGATTACAGATCACTTCCTTATAGGAAATGTGACATGCATAATCAGCATCTTCAGTACAAATTTGTCAGGAATAAATGGAGGCCGTTTTTTCAACTGAAAACTGGCGTTTTGGCTGTTCGTTTACACAAAATTGTGTTTTGAGGGACTGACAACTTAAACTTTTTAAAACATGTTGTTTTTGAAAATGGCACCATTATCGTCTCTGTGTAAACTGCAAGATGCGTCTGAAAACGACGACGTCACTTGCATGCGAGTATACACAAAACAATATAATGCGGCCTCCAGTACTGTGAGCTTGTGCTATTCGACAAATACATTAATGTTTCTTCAGCGAAAAGTGGATTTACTGCACCACTAAAACCAGCGGAGACACATTCTTTACATCCGACTAACACACATATACGTCGACCAAGGGTACATAACTGTGAATGTGCGCATGTTGGATTTCTTTATAACGCAACATCGCCATCCTCTGGCCTGGCATGCATACTACAGCGTTTTTATTTGTTTTCATGGATCCGTGTTAATACAGATAGTTTTGACCAGAGCCCTTTAGTACCAGAGTCGTGTCATCTTCATTCACTCCAATGGAACCGTTTTTTCACAGCAATGGCGGTTGATGGAGCCTCTCAATAGTTCCCGGAAGTTACTAGTAATGCATGGAGCTGCAGCAAAGCAGACAAACTTTTAATCAATTTAAAGACGTTAGTCATTTAAAAAATACATAAATGAAAGAAATAAAGCATTTAAAGAGAAAACATAACTTCCAGGAACTATTTAAATGCTCCATGAATCACGTGACATGCTAAAAATGTGAACTTCCGTTGGCACAACTCTCTCTCTCTATGGCTCTGGTTTTGACAACGCTGTCGTGTGTACGTGAAAATAAAAAAGTAACGCAAAGGAAAAGTGTCAGTACTAAACGTACTCTCGGTTTAAGTTTACTGAAATAACATTCACATTTGCTTCTTCAAAGTGGTAGACGTGTTGTATAAATACAATAGCACAAACGCTCCAAAATCCATTTGAACTGAAAGTGGTAATGCAACACAACCAGAAAAACCTGTACTGCTTTAATAGGCCTATACTAACAGTGGCGGTCTTGTGCTATTCCCTAAGCTGTATCTCACTAAGGTCCTTTAGCTGTGGTTTGATTGACATTCTTCAACTCATCAAACAGCACTACATGGCAGACAACCAACAAAACTCTTTTGACCAATTAATTTGTACACTTCAATAGGCTTTCAGTACAGAAGAGCATAAATCCACATCAGTTTTGTGGTACAAATAAAACCCAAAGACCATAAGGAATGGTGCGCTTCAATGTTGATGGTGAATGCTGATGGATTTTTAAAGTGATTGTGACCATAAGAACAGGAAGCCATTTGTGCTAATTGAATATAAATGTATTCTCAGTATTGACTGAAAAACCATTTTGGCTAAGCGTCTAATGAGACCTGTTGACATCAGCATGCCACCATACAAAAGTAACACCAAAGGGTGGACCGCTCAAAAAAGAAACCGTTTAAAGAATGTTAGGATTAAGCTGATTTTCATTATCAATGCTTATCTTTTATGTTCTAGTTATTTCTCCTGTGTTGGTTTTCTACTCAGGGTGTTGTCATGGCTAATATATCATACAGCAGGACTTTTACTTTCATTCTCCTTGGGATTTCCACAGGATGTTTCTAGTGGATGGGCACTACGTCAGCACTTTGTCAGGTGTCTGATTTTGATCTGAAAATACATCGCCACTTTTGGCACAAACAGCTTGTGGTGGGTGGGCCATCTGCTTAAGGAGGAACCTGTAAGACATTCATTCACTTTGTTTTCTTTATTCAGAGGAAAATGGGGGATTTCTCTGGTGAATGTTACACAAAAACTGATTGCTCATATTCTGAGAATGTGGTAATCTGGAAACCTTTTCTATGCAATACTATGAAATGTCTTGAATAAACAAAGTATTAAAAATACATACACCCACCACCTGTCATTAAAATTCATGTGCAGTGTTGCCATTTTTGTGACCTTCTTGTGTGGGCTGCCCTACACATAAATACTTGAAAACACTGAAAATGAAGCAGATTCACTAAGCTTAAAAACTTAATGGCAGAAATTCTAACCCCCCCCCTCCCCCCAAAAAAACTGAACTCTGATTTATTGTACATTTTGTAAATAAGAGCCAGTACAGCTCTAAGAAGCCCTAATGGCACTAAAGTCGCACTTATATGGACCCTGAACTCCAAAATGTACTTCTCTGTTTAAGTACAGCAGCCACTCATCTAATTTTGTTTCTATGGATACATCACTCCCCTGCCATAATGGAATAATTGAGTCACTCGGGGTCAGTTCCATTCTCCTAACACTCAGCAGCAGGCATTTGCAAGATGAGGCTGACCACATACCACCATGAGGCTTACACAATGCTGGATGAGCAATTCCTCAAGCAAAGTCAATGTTTTAATGGTTAAGTTAAGTAAAAAACTTACAAACAAATACACTGTGTCTTTGATGTTTTAGTTTAAACATTTGTTGGAACAGTACAATCTTACAGGTATTATTTTAATGTATCGCTTTAGTAAAAAAAAAAAAACATTTGATCTGTTGGCCATTTTGGAGAGCTGAAAATAAATACAATGCATGAAGGAAAGGTTTGGAGGTTTAAAAAAAACATGATTTTACAAAAATACATGAATCAAAGAAGATACAACAATACAAAATGTTGGCCTTTTAAAATATTCAGAGGCAAATACAGACACACG
This sequence comes from Oreonectes daqikongensis, assembly GCA_026939265.1. Taxonomy (NCBI): domain Eukaryota; kingdom Metazoa; phylum Chordata; class Actinopteri; order Cypriniformes; family Nemacheilidae; genus Oreonectes; species Oreonectes daqikongensis. The sequence continues at coordinate 1,166,522 of JAOTQM010000074.1, forward strand.
TCTAGCCACCATAACACCCCAAATGCTGTTTAAAGATGTGTATTGTTTTCCCTCACAGTAAATCTCACCCTTGAGAAGGGTCAACAAATTCACAATCTGGTTTAAATCATGTAAGGAAGGGGGCCAGGTCATTAGTCTGATGATGATGATGATGTTTCAGAGCCTCTTCTGGTTAGCCCAGAATAGGAGTGCTTGGCTGCATGCAATGGAGAATTCTCCTGCATAAAAGACTCTGGTCTTCGTGAATGCTTTTGACTTGTGGCATTTATTTCAAATACATTAGCCAACCAAAAAGCTTCAACTAGATCATCAATAATGATTGCAGCTCTCACCATTACCACATATTGCTGTTAGCTTACTCCAAATAGTGCTCTGAGTCTGTTTTATGACCCAACTATGAGCCCAGTCGTCTGGTTCATCAGAGTCAAAATCTGCTTTTATAAAGCTCATGGTTAAATAATATAAGTTGTTCTAACACCTTGTACTTTAGGAGACTGAATATAAATATATTTGCAGTTTCCGAAAATGTTGACACTAGAGAGTTCCCTGGTGGCTTCACACTTAAAGGGATAGTTCACCCCAAAATTTCCATTTGCTGTTTATTTACTCACCCCCAGACCATCCGTGATGTAGGTGACATTTTGACTTGAGTAGAACAATAAAGAAGATTTTTTGGAAAATCTGCTGCCCTCTGTGCTTCATTTAATGGGAGTATATGGGCTCCACCTGTCTAAGAGTTTCTAAAGCACATAATTCCAAAAAAGCGACTCCTGGCGACATGTTGACGTCTTGTGAAGCGAATTGATGGATATTTTCATAAAACTGAATGTCATTTTTAATAATATAAGCCATACTGTACACTAAACGCTAAACCACCACCACCAGATACTACAAGAAGAAGATCGTGATCGGAACGTGTGCAGAGGCTGTAGAGTATGGCTAATATTATTAAAAATGACGTTCAGTTTTATGTCGCACATCAATTATATGCTTTAGAAACTCTTAGACAGGTGGAGCCCATATACTCCCATTAAATGAAGCAAATGAGGGAAGCGGATTTACCAAAAAATCTTCTTTATTGTTCTACTCAAGTCAAAATGTCACCTACGTCACGGATGGTCTGGGGGAGTAAATAAACAGCAAATAAAAAAATGTTCAACACATTTTTGGACACCGGAAGCTATATCTTGAGTTTAACTGACAAACTAAATAAACATACAATACAATTATATCATACCTTTCAATAAAAACAATATAAAATATTCAATCAAGGATTAAAGAGACATCTGTTTATTCAAAGCAAAAGCCTTTCTCAATTGACTTCATCCACGGCTCTTTCTCTGATGGGCTCAGGCACTAGTTGTGATCTCTCACATTACGCTCCATAAAGAGCAAGGTAGGGCGTGTAGATATTCTGGCTGCAGGCCATTTCCTCACATTAAGATGTTGAGAGCTGTAATGTTTCATCTGCACTCCTTACATGGCATCTTTGCACTTTGCAGACAGACAATAGATCAAAGTGTGCTCTTTCAGTCTCAATGTGATCCCAGCAGAACAACTATGAGTCCAAATACACATTCTCACTTATCACTTGCATTATGTCATTCCCTTAAATATCTTTACTTATTCTGCCAAATGCATTTCAGACTGTGGAGCGACTATTTAATTTGCTGATGGTTGGCTTTGAGATCTGCTTGACTTACTATAAGAACTATAAGCAGGTTACAATGTGTTAGTATTGGACAAACCCTTTTTTACCCTCAACCCCCCACCACCACTGCTTCTCCCACAGTGCCTGAGCCATAAGTGATCCTCCATTCAGCCTATCAGCTGTTTCCAGACATCATACATGCCACCTGCTGGGTTTTTATAATAGGGGCTGTGTACCACTGACCTACTGGACCTTCATGGTCAGAAGGTCATGGGCTTGTCAAACAACTATTTGAACGCTATATAGTTTACCCCTGGATTTCAAATTATTCTTCTGGGTGTGATGCGATCACAAATGGTCAGGTGAGACACGTTGCCTTTTTTGAGGGGCTGTGATTTGCCTACATACATCACTTACCAGCCCACAGCATTTCTCCTGGATACTATTTGTTTTAATTCAATCATGATTATAATTTATTTAATACATTTATAAAAGCTACATTTAAGTGGAAAGATCCTATTACGTTTTAACACAGTGGATGATTGGGAGAATTTATAATTCTAGTCTTTGTCTACAAATCTTTACATGGCTTAGCTCCAGAGTATCTCCCCGACCTGGTAGTCCCTCATAACCCAACTAGGTCTCTTAGGTCTGGGGATCTCAGATTACTCTCTATGTGCAGGACGAGGCTAAAACATAGAGGACCGAACTTTTGCCAGGGTAGGCCATAAACTACGGAACAGCTTACCACTGTCACTTTGAACGGTATCTTCTCTTTCTTTGTTTAAAGGCAAGCTTAAATCTTACTTTTTAGCTAAGGCTTTTAAGTACTAATGAATTTTACTGTATTTTTTATTCTGTTGACTATAATTTTCTTTTCATTATTTGTTTCTTTCTTTTTATTATTTTCTGTACAGCACTTTGGTCAACCTTTTGTTTGTTTTAAATGTGCTTTATAAATAAATAACTAAACTAAACTAAACTTTGAGTAGGCTTTCCTTCGCTCGTCCAGGACACATTAGAGCGATTTTGCTAAAAATCCAATGTGGACATGTGTTTTTGACTACCTTGTGATCCACTCACGAAACATTTTAGACTCTGTTTAGGTCTTTATTTAGCACTGATCACTTGTGATTACAAAAATCACATTTTAAAAATAAGACTTTTTGTGCTGCATAAGGCCACATCCACACAAAGCCAAAGCTTTCCCTATCCAATCTTTTTTTCCCTCATTCTCCGCAAACATGGCGTCGCCTCAAGAAATTTCTGCGTATATACGAAACCGATCAAAACGATGTAGTAGACATGCCAGCCCAGAATTTGGCGCTGTAATTCCGCCACAGAGATGCACTAAAAACAGAGAAGGCTTGGAGCTGTATACAAACGTGGGGTGATGACATCATGGTTTCAGAAAATATACGTATCGGCTGTACACACAGAAACGCAAGGGTGTCGTTTTCAGATTTATCCACTCTGGGACCTGGTTTCAAAAAATAGCGGTTTCAGGATCCCAAAACACCGGATCCGTTTGGACGAACGCATTTTTTGTGTATAAAGCTAAACACATCTCCATGTGGATGGGCTCTAACTCATTTCATTGCATTACAACATTAATTACATTACAGAATTCAGCTGTTAAATTCACACACCTCACATTCCCAAACATTTTAATTGATGATTTTAGATTTGCTTATAGTCTGTATAGCAACACAGGATTGTTAGCAATACAATTTACACATATGTACTATAAGACACACACACACAAAAACAGAGTTGTTCCATCCAGCCTTAAATGTTCAGGAAATACTTGACATGACGCACAGGGAATTTCACATTTTCCAAACCCTAAGTGGAGCCACACTTATTAAACTCCTCCTTTAAGCAAACAGAGCTGGCAAAATTCTCCATTTCACAAGAAGTCATAGTATTTTGCATTATAGAAGCACTCTTTTTTCAACTCACTGAAAACACAAAGAAACATAAATGGGTGTGTGGATGTGTGTGAGATCAGGCAGGACTGTAGTAAGAATGTATACACTATATTGCCCTATCTAATAAACAGGTTTGATATAAAGTATAAAGAATAAAAATAAAGAAACAGTGGAGGAAAGAAGCGTCCATGACTGATATTCTCATACTCCGTAACGTTTTTTAAAGACATAAATATATTTACATTAAGTTTGATTATATGTAAAGAAACACATCTACTAGTACTTTTTAAATGGCTAACAAGTTAACAAATTACTTACATTTTTCCAGTTAAAAACGTAATATTACACGCTGTGTACACAACTTTCCCTTCTCATTACCGATACAGGTCATTTTCCGCATTTAAAGAAAATCTACATGTATAACATTCTATTAAAATATAATGAATTAATGTCATATTATGCATGATTAATAAAAACTGGCTTGGGCATCATAGCTTCACTTGTTTTTAGGAAAACATGCTATGAGATTGACAGTTTTAAATGGGTACGGTAATGAGAATTTTTAAGGCCTTTTTTTGTAAATATTTTTTTTTATTGTGTTAGTAAATGTTTATAAATGTATACCTTTAAACATATCATTCCTTGTTTTAAATTAATATAAAGAAAATTTGCTGTGAAAAAAAAGTGTTCTTAAGAAAAGATTTCGTGAGAATCACCCACATACATTTCTCTGTAATTGTAGTTCCCACTTCCTACTAGGCAATTTTTCTGTTTTGTTAGTAACATGCTCATTAACAGACATGCCTAAATACCTGGTTTCACTTCTGGATAAGTAAGAATGTTTTTCTGCGTTTGATGAAATGTTATCATGTGTAAAAGCTCTTCTAAAATATCTCAAAGATCATTAAATAATAGAAAAGAAAGGAAAGAGAGTAATGTTTACACAAAATGTTACAGAAAATGGGAATCGCAGCCTAAGAAAGCAGACACCTGTACTTTGACTTATTACTTATTGAAACAATGTATAGAAGAAAAACACAGCTGAGCTTGTAATTACTGTAAAAAGGTAACAAAACTAGATACAATTTTGTTTAAAATACAAGGTAAATATACTGTGTACTGTAGAGACCGATGATATACCAACAGTCACAATATAATCATGGTGATTTTTAAATTAATATACAATAGGGAGCCTCAGAGATGACGCATTTTGTAGGCAAAACCCGGAAGCGAGTTAGCATTTTAAGTCTATGGTTTTTTTTTTATGGGTTTTTGGTAAATCGTCTGAAATAAGGTCTGTGGCTAACAAAACCTTTAAATATTTTCACGTTTTAATCTATGACATTAAGCACACCACTTATAACTCGCATGTGATTTTTTAAAACCTTTATTGTGTCTTTAAAATGGCGTTACTAAAAGCGACTACTTCCTTTGTTAGACGTCATTGCGCATATACATCTAATAAATAATGCAACATTGGGCACACATCTCTAAAATCATTGTTGGGGATTCATTCATGAAGTAATTACTTACCACGGAACACGTTTTAAGAAAGTTTGAGAAAGTTGTCGGAGGCTTGGTGGTGGTGACGTTGATATCGAGCGACCATAGTGTAGTCTGTTTATAGCCTCGTGTTAGCTTTTTATATCTGACTACTTTATTAAGGCTTCAAAATGTATACATGTTGTGTTAAGTTGTAAAGATTATCTTTATGGACAAAACGTGTAAGTGTCATAACCCCTTGTTAAACAAGTCTATGGGAAAAATGCATAGGCTTTCGATCGAGGGAACCCGTGCGCCTCTAACTTTCGGGTTGGCCTACAAAAATACGTCATCTCTGAGCCTCCCTATTAAGCTTCACTTTAATGCACCATTCAACTTTCTTTGTCATTAGACTAGTTATTTGATCTCTCCTTGTCTTGTGTCTTGCATATTTTAAATGGGTCATACTGGTTGTTTATGCCAGTGGCGTTCAGTCCATATTAGCTGCTAATGCTAACCCAGGCCATTTGGGAGAATAAGTTTGCGGACTGACTAATTAATGTTTATAAATTGAATTCTTGTCATTTGAGATGTAATTTGAAGCTTACATGATGAAATGTTGGGAATAAGCAAGTAAAATAATTTATTTGCCAAACGACGGTAAATTTGTGCCATTTACGGAAGCTTCCGGGCAAGCGGATTCACGGTAGCTTTGGAGCCTGCGCTCTATTGCTATGACTTGTCAGGATTGTTGTGTGTTCTTATGAATTTCAAGCGCAAGATAAGCTGTCAGCGAAGCGCTCGCTCAAGCTGAAAAAATGCGCTGTTGCTGCCAGAATTTAATTGCCGAAAATCACACCAACTTTACAATGCTTTCTCAAGCTAAGCTGAAAACCATTGAAAGTCCACAGAAACTTTTGGCATAGAAAGTGTATGTTAAAAATAAACGTTATTTGGCATTATGATCGAGATGAGTAAATAAAGTGATGATGAAATGAAAAAATATGTATACATACAATTTTATTCCTTTTGTTTTCTTATGCAATTGTTTTGCTTAAAATCCTTTATTGTGGTTTACACAATTGCAGCGTATTTCACCTGGGTAAGAAATTTTAATAAATAGAAATTTAATAGAAAATAGAAAAATGACACTTTTACCGACCAGTAGGTGTCACCAGGTCTTATTTAATGAATGAGTCATTCATTCATTGACTCACTTGATTCAACCAGTAAGTAAACACTTGTGTCTGTTGCTCAAAGACCTGACTCTGTTCAGCTGCTAGCTTTGTGTGGACATATTTGTTGGCAAAAAACGACAAGGTAACGTACACATCTAATTATTGTTGTTAAAATAGATTCTCTTCAAGACTCTTCAAACTGCTCAACGTGATGGGAGGGGCAAGGATCTTCACAAGTAAAACATGTGAAACATAGCAAAGGCCTCTACTGGTCTTACCCCTCAGCATACCCGTTTAAAAAAGTCACCGCTCGCCACTGGTTTATGCATATATTACACATATAAAATTACAAAATTTAAAGTCTGGAACCAAAAGATATGTTGTATTTAAAAGCGGAGGCTCATCCAGACCTGGCTAAAACAGCTCATGTAAACACGCCCCCACAAATCTACAGTGTGTGGGAAGCTTTGCATAACACCGCCAAAGCTTACAAACAATAATGTTTGTTTTAGGCATATCATATGACCCAACCAGTACCAAAATTTCTCTAGATCTGTTAAATTCAGATTTATTTACTTTGTTTGTGCTCAACTAAAGTCACATACATCCAGGATGGGATTAGGATCAGTTAATGTTGAGAGAATTTATGTTTTTGGGTAAACTATTCCTATAACTAGACTTCTCTCTAGTTTTCTCTATAACTACAGAATTGTTCAGGGCTCAAAATAAACTTTTTTACTTGGTAGCACTGGTAGCACTAACCCTAACCCTAACTTCAAAGAGCTAGGAGCACCAAAAAAAATTTAGGAGCACCAAAAACAATTTAGGAGCACCCATCCAAAATTGAAGAATACCATGGTCTGTCTGAATACTAGAATACAAAATAGTAACAATTTTACCATTAAAACACGCATGTGATTTATGCTGTGTTTTACATACCATGACTTTATGATTTTTCCTGCAATCTCATTTTTAATTTTAAAACAACAAACACCCCTAATGTTATACATTTAAATTAGATATGTGAGAGGAAAGTGATCATCCTGTCATCACTGACTGAACCCTCATTTCTCATCACAGCATACAGAGAAAGTTAAAACTACATAAACACTGTTATATTATTACTTTGAACATATGTGAGGAAAACATGATCGCTATTTGAAGAGGTTTGCTCGTGAATGTATTTTGTAATGCGAACTTGCATTTGCTACACTTGTACAGTCAGATGCTGTTCAGCCGTGCAGTTCGCTCCAATGCGACGCGAACAGGCTAGACGCGTGAAAAAGTTGCGCCGCGTTCTCTGTAGAGTAATGAAAACAGGTTGCAAAACGAAAAACATGGGAAATGCTCCTAAATATATTTTGAGGTCGCGCAGGTTACATTTCGGGAGCATATGCGACCAAAATGGTCGCAATTTCGAGCCCTGATTGTTTGCGCATTTGTTACTCTCTGTGCCTAAAAAGGTACAAGAGATCCCTGAATAAACAAACATCTTCAAACAGTCCCCAAAATACCCAGTCCACCTGTGTGTCCCTGACACTAACCTCTGACCACACAAATGGCCATGGGAAAAAACAAATCTGTTTTCTACGGCAGCCGTTTTCTATGTAAGGTCTAATTCTGTAGTATGTTGAGACTCGTTCTGATCAATCATTCTGATTTAAATTTGGATTCCCAGTCAAATTAATTTGTAAAAACCTGATCTGTGTCATTTCTCAAAGTCAAACAGAAAAGCAATATATCAAAAACATTTGTTTTGAGTATGTCTATGATGTAAGAGAATAATGCGATGCCTGGAATATATTATTTCACTGGGCATGACTGTATTTTATGAGCAGCATCTGTATTTAACATTGCTCTGTTTATTCTTAGTAGGAGTGTGCCTGTTCATCCACAGTTAACACTTATGCCACCCAAGAGAAAACATCTTTCTTATAAAACAAAGATCATCAAGTGTCATAAGGTTTAAATAATACATTGAAGACTTATGCTTTATGAAAGGTTGAAGTCATGCCACTTTGTGCGCCCACTTTATGTTCTCAGTCAGGGATTGGGTAGAGAGGTAAAATGGAATAGATAAAAAAAGACTAAAGCTGGGAAATACTTCAGGTAAATTAAGTTTTACTTCTTTGTTTGTGGGCAAAACAAAATTCAAAAAGCCTGAGCAAAGGTATACTGTTTTCAAACATTCCTACAGCCCTTTGTTTCTGTAGGCGGGGTTTAGAACACATTTTAAAACTGGAAACAAATTAGAAACACATTACATATTCAATGGCGTTCAAGTTACTTTAACACCTCATCACCACTCATTCCTTTCCCCTTTTTATGGCTTTCTTTCTAGGAATAATACCAAATCTACAGCGAACTTCACTGGAAAGTAGGGATGGGCGATATGGCCTAAAACCCATATTGCGATATACATTGCAGCCTCTTGCAATAACGATATATATTGCGATATATAAATTATATAGAACCATTTCAGAACAGGTTACATAGACCCTTAGGAAAGCCAAACTGCTAAATGTTTTTTTTTAAAGAAATAAAGAAACGTTGTATGTCGTTTTGAGAACATTTATTGTGCAAAAGCATAACTGTAATTATACAACAGATAAAGAAAAGAAAAGTCTTTCCTTCTAAAAGGCACTTAGTTTGTTTAAGTCCTTGGTTCTTAAATGCCACCCAAATTGCAGAGAACAGAAAAACTGGTGTCTTTTTAGTTAAGGAACATACACTGTACTGAAAATACTTCTAGTATTAATTAGGCAAAGAAAATTATTTTGTGTAATGCACAGATACTTTAAATAAAAACATATTTCAAACCTACAGCCTAGGCCATTGCACGGAGAGTCCGAAATTTTCGTATACGTTTCTTCGTATTCGTCATCCTCGCTTGTATGGTGGCTCTGAATTCTCAAAACACCCATCAAAATGCTTGCTACGGATGCGAAAAATGCAGAAAATTGAACCCGGTCCGATTATTTTTATGACGGACGAAAATTTCGGAGGCAGTGTGTAAATGTGATTGACACAGTGTGAGGTCGTATTTATTTTTTAACGTGCGAAAGTTTCGGATGCGAATTTCCTAAGTAACGCATTTGGTTTTAAACATTTTGTTCTCCTAATGAAATTAAAACTGGTGTCTTGTTAATAAAGGAACGGACACTGTGAATTAGGGATATACTTCCAGTATTAGGCATGGCTATTTTAAATAAAGAAAATTCTTCCAAGTGTAGTGCACATACTTCAAATTAAAACATTATAAAGTGATAAATGAAAGCACAAAATAAATAAATTAAATCAATTAATTAATTAATAAAAATAAATAAAAGCCGCGTCTCTCGCTGCCGTTTGAAAAGGGACCATGTCCTTACACAAGTAAACAGTTATGGCCCTGGTCATTTCAATCCATCGCGGGCTCTTCCTAATATAGGAGTACCTTTTGAAATGACTGTTGGATTGAGGTTTAGATCAGTTCAGTTCAGTTCCTGCGTTCTTCGTACTGGATCTTGCGGTTGGCTGCATTGCCTGGCAATGCTGGTATTCAACGAACGACATGTTTAGTTTTGCCCCACACACTCTACAGAGTATATTTTTCTGCTGCTTGTCGGACTGCTTTAAACCCAACCAAGTCCAATTAATAGATGTTGCACCGGTCTTTTTCACGAGCTCCTCTGTTTCGCTGATGCTTTCAGCCATGTTTATTTAAGATGACGAATATGATGATGCGTTGCAGCTGGTGGCTCTAAATTTCACGGGTAGATTTGTCATCAACATGCATTATCGCGATAGTGCAATAGAATTAAAATCTCTATCGTAGGCCAATTTTGTATCGTTTATATCACATATCGTTTATATCGCCCATTACTACTGGAAAGTTCTGTTTACTGCAGCAAACTAGTGCAACAAAGCTCATTTTGATTTGGTTAGAACTTATGTCATAGCAGTTCATTCTCCAAACTATACCATTGCAGCTAATAAAATAAGAGATGGACAGACAGAGGGAGAAAGCAACAGAGAGGAAGAGAGAGAAAGATTCTCTTACTGATGTAAAAAGTGCTGGGTGCTTCAGTATCCTCAAACTTTAGGTCCAGAAGACTGCTTGTCTTGGTGTCATGACGAAGCCACAGCGAAACTCCCAAAATTACACATCCGGCCAGCTAAAAAAGAAAGAGTAAAAGAAATCGTAAGTAAATATAAACACATAGAGCGCTTCTCCGCCATCACGCCGAATCGTTCTTCTTGCCTAATCGTTCCACTCCGTTCCGATCCAGGCCAGTCGATACGTAAATGGACGTACACACCGTGCTTAGAGCGGTTTGGCGCGATGGTGGAAAAACGCTCATATACTGTAAGATACTTGCAGACTTTCTGTACTCTTATTTACCTAATTGTGGTTACATACAAACACTCAACTTTCTTTTTCCTCCAGATTCCTAATGTGGTTTTCCATTTAACAAAGAAAAGGAGACACACATTCTGTGAGTCGGGGGGGATGGAAGGAAGAATCTTGTTACAGACCCCATCTAGAGGCCCACAGTGTGGAGGGTTAAGAATATCAAAACATCACTGTACTCCACATTGGCACACATCTAGCATGGTACAGCCCTCTTTTCTCTTCAAACACAGATGAGCATTCAGTTGAGTAAGGCCAGTAAACACATGGCATATTCACGAGAGAGGGTGTTCATAGATTCTTGTGGCTAGGGGGAGGGAAAGATAGAAAAGGGGGAAAGGAAAAAGGGCGTAGGCAGTCGGGAAGACATTGGTATTGTATGACTGAGGGGATAAAAAGTGGGAACGTTTTAGGCGTGGGGGAGGGGCGAGTGCGTGACATGCAGAAGGGGTTATTTAGCTTTGTTTATATGGCTTTATTTACAGCTGAATCAGACAAGAGCCGGGCCCTGTGAGAGCAGCTGGATCTCGTCAGGAATGCGTATGCTCTGTGGAGGAATGCAGGGTGTAGATAAAGAGGATCGGAGACCGCCAAGAACTTGGTGGGTTCTGTTAGATCCAGCTACACCACAAAGGCGAGAGCAACAGGAATGTAAGGCAGAGAAACAATCAAAATGGGAAAACAATGGGTCCTGACTTCCTTTGCCTTCTCTCGCTTTCTTACCCCTTTCCATTATAAAACCACACAACCGTTAAACATTCACACGTCAGTTCTACATCTGTGAACAGCTGCCTCGCTCAAGCTATTCACACCAGGTCAGACCAAACGGCCCCTTACACACCATACATGAAGAAAACACTAGCCACTTTCTCTTCCCACGAAGAGTTTTTTTCTCACCCTTACTGGTATTTTAACACCTGTTACCACTTCCCCCTCCTCTTAATGATGACATCAAGATGACCATAAAAATAAATATTTCATATAACTGACAGAAATATGTTATTGAAAAAAAATGCATAATCCTGTATGATAGCATCTCTAGATATTGTGAGGTGGCCTATCCTTTAACAATTTTCTTCCAAACCAACTAGTAACAAGGGGAAAACATTTTCAGAAAGGGTAAAAGTGTGAGAGAGTTTCTTTCCACTTCTCTTTCTGTCTTTCTCACTCTCTCCAAAGGCCAGATAGGCCCATTCCAGAGCTCAGGCAGCCTGCTGCTTAGCAACTGAGTAAACATAATCCCGGCCAAAGGGAGAGGTTCTAAAATGAAGGAGCAAGGAGATGCTCTGTCACTTTAAGCGACTCGTCCTCAGCAGTGTAGTTTTACATTACATTCTCCCAAAGTGACTTCAGGAATATCTGAGTACAAGGAGATTCCCCTGAAAAAATGTTTACAGTTCGCCAGGGGTGGGCCACTACTAAAGTTCACAGTGTCCTGGAAAACCTGCCTCTTAGTTTCAGAAGTTTATTCAAACAGAATTTACAGAAGAAAACATTAAAAGGACGTTTTTATTTATTTTGTAGAGCCAAACAAGAGACAGAATTTAATACCAATCTACATGTCATTCAGGATAAATGTTATGTCTTATATTAAATATTAAAGACAATATGGCAAACCTTGCAGTAATGATTTATATACAATCATTTATTCAATCATCTACCTTTTCCGTCTTATGTTTACAGTGAATTTTGAACACTGGACAGTGCCTACTCAATGATCATACCTTTTGAAGAAATTATGAAACATAAGTTGAAAATCACAAAATGTTTGGCAACCAAAGCCTACAGGTTTCTTTTGATACGCATATGCTCAGTACACTTTTGCAGAGCAAATTTATATTCCTATCATTTTTAAACTAAAATTCATAACATTTACTATACAACCTAAAATGCATATCGTTACTGTCTTTTCGAAACCTCCAAATTATCCCAAAAATTATGTTTTCAGGAAATAAAAAAAACATTTTAACTTTTTAAATTATTACATACCACGTCGTCAAAGTTGAAAAGCACTTGTTAATACTTTTCATTGGTTAGATATTTGCACCCAGTGACAAACATCAAGGATGACTAATAATAATGATTTATGGCAAAAAAATAAAAGCATGAAATATGGAGATACAAGGTTTGAAAAAAACAGCAGCGATATCTTATTTTAATTGTTAAATTGTGATGTAGAATTTATGCATATTTATAATTTTATGTAAAGCTGTGATGGGCAAAGCTTCTTTGCAACAAAGCAAAATTTCATTTGATTGCGCTAAATGCAATATATTTTGGTCAAGCAACTTCAAACAGGAAATCAATGTTGCAGCAATTTCAGGGTGTGACAGTGACAACCCAACTAGCAAGTGACCGACATAAGTCAAAACACTGACAAAGCAGAAGGAAACACATTCTCTTACTATTGAATATGACTCCCCAAAAACATCTAAAGGGCCAACAAACTCTGTGAACCAGCTCCAGTTTGTGCTTTCTGTCTTTCAGAAAACCTCAGAACTTTCTACATGAACTCTATCTGTCCAGTTTCAACATTAAAAATACTTGTGACCTGGCTGACTAGTGTTGTGAATTCTGTGAACATTAATATTTGAGAATCCCCTAGGGAAGAAAGTGTGACATACACAAATGTAATCATTCTAAATAAGCTAAGTCTCAGATTATGATAAGTAGGTTTAATCACAGAATACACCCTCTCAAATGCACAAGCCTAAAAGTGCTACTGCTAACTAGGGTTGGTTGGTATCATTAGAATTTTATCGATTCCAATTCTGCTTATCGATTCCGATTCTTATCGATTCCACAGTTGAAGTTAAACATATAGATATCAACCTGTATGGTTATTTAGCCTGCTCATTTACTGTAACAATAATTTGTATTACCATAACCATAGTTTAACTACATCATGGGTACACTGTAGTTACTCTAATGAAACTTTGGTCAATTTGTGGTTCCTGTGCTTTATCAAAATATGCACACAGGAATTGATAAGATGAATTGAAACTTTAATTTCAAGTATCTGATTTCTAGCCTTTCGATTCCGATTCCCAATTGATTCCCAACCCTACTGCTAACAAACTATACTTATACAAGACATGATCACTACATGATTAGTTTGGGCAGCTATTATGTAAGTGCAACTTTTAGCACTGTATAGCCTATATGTACAGTATCCTTAAGACAAACCATGCCTAATTTACATATTTGCATCCTATTTCAAAAAGATGTATTTTATTTTATAATGTGTTGCAAAAGAAACACAGGGGCAAATTAAAGATATATAAAAAGTTTCCACCACACTGTTTAAGATCTACAACATGATGGGCATAATCCCTATCACACACGTCCGTCTTATACACACAATTTTTTTCCGTTTTCTTGGAATCAATACCCCTCTTGTTCATCTCCACTCTGTTACTAGCAGTGTGGTGAGCATTCTATTTTTGCCCTACAACCCAATAAAGGGCAGTTGTAGAATGCCTGGCATGTCAATGTTGAGCTCAGAAAAAGAACCATCAGCTCGCTGCAAAGAACAACACCACTTAGGAAAAACCTTAGTAATAAACTCTAACAATTGTTTTTCTTAACTTCAATATTTGATATCAAACCTTATGAAAGACCGGCAGCTTATTTTTGCTCAAGAAAATTGTCTTATATTGTCAAAATGTTATTTCAGGGGATTGAAAGTGGGCAATGTTTTAACAAGCATTTTCTCACCACTATGTATTTGCTTCAAAGTAAAAGGCAACCAAACTCTTTTGCTGTAAAGGGTCTGACCACCTGTTGTGCTTCAACATGGGTGTTAAACCCATTAGCAAAAAAATAACATGCTTCTTCTGTTTCAATGGTTGATGCTCATTTGGTTGTGTTTAGTCTTTCAATATGCCTGGAAATGTGACTTGTGCTTTACACCACAACTGTATCATAATACAGTTCATATTATGTTTCCAGTATTGCTCGTGATGGCACTTTCTGGGAAGAAAAGGAAGAAAACTTTTAGTATCCTTTGCCACCTTCTCATGCAGAACACAAATATGGTGCAGTTTCATTTCTTGGATTTAATATAAAAATCTTAATCCACCAAGAGACTAACTGCTAAAATGTTAATATGAGCATAACTGGGATCCAAATAATCATCCAGCCATTTTAAAGAGGACACATCCAATCCACTAAATGCACTGGTAACTAACTACTACACATTTAAAAGTAGCTACGTTGTTATAGACGAGAAAAACACAAGAACACTGTATAAGTTACTTGCATTGAAGAGTGTCTCAATCTATGTTATGCACCGATGTATTTGTTCTTTATAATCAGCCATAGTTTATACTAACTTACTGAATGATATATTGAGTCAATTTGCTATTGTATTGCTTAATTGTGTCACTGCATAACATGACAGATCATATTGTGAATTAAAAATTAATAAGTATGAGAGAAAATAGTAAGTTTGACCGCTCTAAGCAAACTCGTGTCGCAAGGATTTAATAAGCGAGACGAGGTCTTGTTGCTGGGCTCCTCCGCCCCGTGTCCGTGAAAAAGCTCTATTTACTGCACACTCTCTTCATATAACGTAATTTTATCTCATTTCTTCTTATCGACTCACACTTTAGCCACGTCTCTTTTAACACAAAACATATACAAATATAAATCGATAGGTAATGTTTAACTTCAGCTATGACTGTCTCGGTCGTACGTTATTAAACGTAACGGTAGCGGCTCGAGATTCTGTTTTACATTTCTCGTATAACGGGTGTAAACATTAAGGATAAACAGTCTACATAAAACTAATGGCGGTCTCTCAGGCCAGACACAAGATTAGCGCACAAAATGAATGACTGCTTACCCAGAAAATGAAATTGAAGAAGAAAAGCATGTATTTGATGCATTTTGTGCAGCCTTCCACGCCCATGGTGTCGGTTTCTGGAGGGTGTTTTAACGCCTTTAACAGAGATGTGCCTCGATGATGCTCGTTATGCAGCGCTCGCGCAGATTGAACTCAAATCTGTGTGTGCGTGTGATCGTCTGGTCGCTACAGTCGACGTAATAATCGGGCAACACCCAGTTCCTCCCCCTTCAACAGACCACTACACAGACCAAACAGACTCATTAAAATGCATGAATCAAGGGCTATAAACGCAAGCAAGGAGATTATGAAACGACAAAATCCTCTGTTGTTTTTCTTGTATCATAATTCAGCATTTATTGTGTAAAGCGCCGTTCATCTTTTCATTTTGGCATTCACAACACAGTTTAACTGAAGCAATGCTTCTGTCTGATGTGATATTGAACAATAACACAGGCTTTTAATAATACCTCAAAAGATCAAAAGAATCATGATCATGGTTCCTAATGTTCTCTAATTAACGATTTTTATGTTCTATATAACACATAGTTAAACTTGTAAACATATACACTTCCAAATACTTTAGTCATGTTTATCGGATAGTTCAGGATTCATTAATCCAAAATTAGTATTTGCCTCCACCTAGTGGCCTCTTACATTAGTCAATATTTTTCAGTCGGGTGAATCACCCAAAAAAGCTAATGAGTATTTTCAGTTATTGCCCATCTGCCAAATGACAAAAACTTCACATGTAATATCAAACTATTGTTCTGGCCACCCAATTTTGTAATTAATAATAATGACGATATTGATTATAATGATGAAATTGAAACGTTAAAATAAATGTATTATGATGAATATGTTTAAAAGATACTATGTTATAGCCTTCGTGATAAACAGAACCAATATTAAGCACTATTAATAAGCATCATGTTTATATAGGTCTGTTGCAGTTTAAGAGAGTAAAACACTTCAATGTAACAGCAGGGGGAGCAAGAGAAAGATGTGTGATATTATTACATAAAACGAATATCAAAAGGAATAAAAATGTGTAGATAGAGTAGTTTATTTAATAACACAAACAATAATTTACTAACACTAGTATAACCAATCAACAAATAGTAAAATGTATTTTTTCTTGGCAAAAGGAAAAGTTATCTAATTTCTCCATTAGATGTCACTAATGTAGGCCCTATAAAAAGTTTTCCAAAATAACCAATACAAAATGTGCTGCCACAATGTAAGTATGCATGCTTGCTGAGACAATTTTAGAGAACCTTTAACTGTGACAAAACGAAGTTCCTACTGGAACTAACATAGAAATTGATCTTCATTCGTTATCTTTTATTTAGAAAAGTGATTTGTTCTAAGGTATGATTGAATTGCTTTACTGTGCAGCAGAGGAACGCTGAAATGCAATGTTTTGGCCCCAATCTTGCCCCCACCCCATGGGTTTCTGACAGTCAGTGGTACACTTGGGAATACAAGAACCCATAAGTGCATGGACTGTTTTTTATTACAAGCCTAATGGATTTTCCTCCTAAACAGAGCTGGATAATTTTGGACAAACACCATTATGTATCTTCTGAAACAAGACACATAGCCTACTTTAATCTGCTTTTGAATGGTCAGCAATGATGATTAGATAAAGAATCGGGTCTTTGAATCGTATGAAACTTAATAAAGTATTTAAACACATGAAAGATATCGGTCAAAACACTTTTACAATGTCTCCAATATTTTGTTAATTGTGTATAATGGCGATATTTTAAGAATCATATTTTAAGAATGAATGTTGAAAAAAATGATTACAACGATTGACACAAATTTCAGTCTATTCAGCTTGACAAATATATACCTACATGTGTCCTATGTGTGTCCTGTGTGTGTCATAGCAAACATGTGAAAAAAACTGTTAATATATCCAATAACAATGAATATAAATCTCTCTTGTGCTAGATTTTTCTAAATCTTTGCTGTCACGCCACAGGACACATTTATTTGTCAACTAACCATATTTAACACACTTATTTTTTATTAGATTTTAATTTCAGCGTATATTGTGCTAATTATTAATTAATAATTATTTCATGAAGAGACTTAAAAATAGGCTATAAGATAATATAAAGCACAGCATGGTGCAGTACGCTTGTCATAGTAGTTGTGCTCTGGCAAGGTCTTCTCTGTACTTTTACATGTCGTGTTTAGTGAAGCTCTTTGCCATCTGAAACCATCCCAATAACTAATCTCTTGCACGCTTCTGAGCCACTCAGCCCAATTGCGCATGCGCGTCTGTGGGATCCAGAGGAGGCAAGTGTTCTCTCCGCAGGAGTGACGAGCCTCTCTTTATTCGCACCGCCAAGAGAGAAACACACACGAAAAGAGATACGAAAAATGTCGTGGAAAAAAAGAGGATATGCGATCAATTGTTTCTGAACAACATCTGAGGACCTCAACAAATTGGACATTTTTGTAACTAAAGGAGATGTAAAAGGACCCCTCCTCACCACTTTAAAGCTGGCGACTCATTCATAAGTAAACCTACCCTGTGGCAGGAAAAAACATTTTTAAATGTGATGGTTGTTGCGTTCATCCACGAAACGCTTCTGGTGCATCTCGACATGCATTGAACGCTTAAAATGTGACTACAGTTTAGCCGCGATTCTTCTATTGACACTCGGATTCGAGGAGGCGTCTATTGGGAATTCGGATATTTGTCTGATTTTGGAGACGAGACGAGACGAGTGAGAGGAAAGCAGGGAAAGTGCGCTCCGGAGCTGTCCTTTCAGAACCACACACACATTACAGCGTTACACCACAACTCACCAGACTCGCACCTCTGCTGGTTCTCATGGTGTGGATCACAGTTTTTACATCTCTTTCGTTCAGCAGGAGTAACGTCTGATCATCTCTGTTATCTCATGTTTTGGCGTCTGGAGGCAATTCCCTGTTGATCTGACAAGACCATCGCGCGCTCATGCACATATTTGTTGGATTGTTCAAGCCACTGAAATCTCTTCGCACTTCTTTTTATGCGTTAAAGCAATCTGATCACCTTTTCCGTTATCTGACCACTGCGCACATGAATTTTCAGCCTCTTTTAGCGCCGTGATGCCTGGCCCATGCTCGAGACATGCCTAAGCGACGAGATGGGCCAGGGTGACGAGAAAGACCGTGTTGTGATTAACGTGGGAGGGATTCGACACCAGACCTACCGCAGCACCCTGCGCACTCTCCCCGGCACTCGTTTAGCCTGGCTCGCCGAGCCCGATGCCCACAGTCACTTTGATTATGACGCCCAGATTGACGAATTTTTCTTTGACCGTCACCCAGGAGTTTTTGCACACATTCTCAATTATTACAGGACTGGCAAGTTACACTGTCCTGCTGATGTTTGTGGTCCTCTTTATGAGGAAGAGTTGGCCTTCTGGGGAATTGATGAGACAGATGTGGAGCCGTGTTGCTGGATGACGTACCGGCAGCACCGGGAGGCAGAAGAGGCGCTGGACAGTTTCGGTGGAGGACCGGCTGAATTGGGCAACGACGATACGGAGGTAGATGTCTTGGGTGATTCGGCGGATGGAGATGATGAACTTGAGATGACTAAACGTCTTGCATTGGGGGATTCACCTGACGCCAAAGCTGGCGGGTTTTGGCAACGTTGGCAGCGCCGTGTTTGGGCACTTTTTGAAGACCCCTATTCGTCTAAATATGCAAGGGTAAGTGGCATTAAAGTGTAATTGGTCTAAACCCGTTTTTTGTAATATAGCAATACATGTAGGCTACATTTCTGTTGCATTGGGTAATAATGCATCAAAGTCTACTGAAGGTGGTGTTGTATGAATCCCTCCATGAGGCACAACAGTCTCAGGCACAGAGCTGAGCAAAATTTTGCACAGAAATGAAACAAATTAGGAGCAACTGGTTGCCTTTACATTTCATTGTGTGCTCCATTTAAATACCCTCTTATTAACTATAAATCAATGTTAAAATCAACAGACTAAATTTACCCGGGGAAATGCTTGTGCAGACATTCCTTGCGCCTTGTAGCATTGATCGACAGCTCCTCTGACTGCTGTGCCACGCGCCGTGAGCTCCCTTCCCTGCCGCGGGCGTGCACGTGCACAAATTCATCACACTGGGAGAACATGAAAAATAATATATATCGAGAAGGCTTTATTTATGTGCACATGCTGCTTTGAGATAAGACATATAACATGGGTCGTTTATTCTGATCAGAAGGTTTAAGTCCCAGCAGTTGATGCCAGATTTAATGATAGCCATATACTGTATGCCGACCATTACTTTGGCCCTGTCAGCTATTATACGTGTTATAGTTTCATTGTGTGTGTTTTATAACATTGGCAATAAAATATCCAATTTAAAGCAAGTTTGGTCTAATGTCAGATTGCCTTGTTTGCTTTACGCCTGTTTAATCAGAGTGAAATGGTCCAGGGACACTGCCAAGATCTGGCTATTGCTCTCTAATGCTGATAAATGGGTAAAGGAATGTCGATGTACAGTTAGAGTAGATTTATGTCATGGACCAATAAATAAAATGAACTTGTCTTATGAATAGAAAGCATCAAACTGCTCAAAGACAAGTATCCCATTATTATCAATGGAGAACATAATGGCTCACAAAATGTATGTCACTATTAGCTCCAATAAGGCAAGAATAATTTTTCCAGATTAGATTTATTAGATTAGATCTAAACCTGTTGAAGTTTATCAACAGTTACTTTCAGTCAGTAGAAAGTTGTTAGTTGGGTTTGGTGAGCACATGACAAATACAGGTCATATAGACATTAAAATGATCTGAGTTGAACAATATGTTGACAAAGAATGAGCCAGCCTGCATAAATTTAAATGAGAGCCTTTGAGATGCATTCAGGGCTTCATGTAATTTTATGCATTGTGACCAATAAACCCTGACACAATTTAGATATTATTATTTTGAGATATGTGGTAAAAAGTTTCTGCATGTTCAGCACATAAATTCTGAATCGAATCTTAGCAAGTCAGCCCTCGAGCATTTTCATAGCCAGTGAATCAGCTATTCAGCACATTTGAATTAATCAAAAGGTGCACATACACCTCAATGAACTGCAGCACAATAACATGTATCAGACATACTTTATGTTTAGTGTTCTCTGCACATGTATATGTGAGAGTAAAGAGTGAAGAGAGACAGAGTTGTTATCCCATTCTTATCTGGCAGATGTTTGCATTGGGTTCCCAAAGGCACCTGATATTTTCATGTCCTTGGCAGGCGAGATGCTGCTTTTTACAGTATATATCTTGGGAATAAGTTGTCATGGCAACAGTTTCAGTGCTCTAATGAAACCTATGAAAGTTCGTCTTCCCCGTGAGATGCCAGGAAATGTGCCAAACTCTGGAGGTTTTCTAATGATGATCTATCTGTGTAAATGTCCTATCCAATGTAGATTCGTTTATTTTGCATTTTGTATAAATTATTATTATAATATTAAAAGTAAATAATTAATTAATTCAATTTATTCAAGTTATCTTTCACTAATAACCAATATATAAGTAAAATAAACCTCACTGGAATTAAATACAACTTTTTTAGGGGCATTAGAGACAATGGTTACTTTCTCTAATTTTCCTTTTTTAAATATTTAGTAATGTTTTAGTAAGACAAAAAAATAAATTAAATAAAAAATAAACCAGACTAACAATCTGACCAAAAACCAACACACAAACCTCAAATTAATTTGCATATAACTAGATAAACAGATTTTTCTGGATGACTTTAAATACTCACTGCTAAAATCACGTTTACCATCAGTTCTCATGTCTCTGCGCTGTTTTGCTATGTGATACTGCCATGTCCTGTTCTCCCTGGAGGCCATCTAAGCCATTACAGGCACCAGTGGGCATTGCCCTGCACAACAACAGGAAAAGTGTTGGTAATTAATGCACCAATCGATATGTGAATGCACCTGCTTGCTCATTCCTGGATGAGTCTCCTACTTCCCGTTTCTTCCCACCTCTCCCAATGAAAGAGAAAAGTGTCCGCTATTATTTCTATCAAATTATCTTGTTGTGCTGCCTCCAAAAATTAACAAGTGTTAAATCTTCTTTCAGTGTTAAAATCAAACAATTTGTGTAAAAAGTAAGTTTGAAGTAAATAATATATAAGAATGTGCTATTCATTTATTATAAGATGTATCTCATATACACATACATTTACAGCATCTCTAGTTGACAGTACCGTTATTCAACCTAAGCTCAACCACTAATCTTTTCCAGTATCCTATTAATGCCAGACTTTATTTAGTTTGTTTGTTTTTGAAGATTTATCTCCTCAGGTGTATTATACTGACTCTTGTTTATGTAGCCTACCTGCAGAGAGGGAGGATTCACACATTATCACCTTCACCTCAA
This sequence comes from Oreonectes daqikongensis, assembly GCA_026939265.1. Classification (NCBI taxonomy): domain Eukaryota; kingdom Metazoa; phylum Chordata; class Actinopteri; order Cypriniformes; family Nemacheilidae; genus Oreonectes; species Oreonectes daqikongensis. The sequence continues at coordinate 1,188,414 of JAOTQM010000074.1, forward strand.
CATACTCCCTCCAGCCATGACCTGCTCACCCACTGTTCCGATTACTCTCACAAACACTTGCCTGCTCTCCACACTACATCACTAAATCACTCACACCGCAACAGGACTGTTGCCTCAACTGCTCCTTAGCAGATCTTGAAACAGGATAATTAGGAACCAGAACAGGCCCAAGACAGAGTTTATTTTTGCTTAAAATAGTAGCCAGAAGGAGACTAGGTTTGGGCATTAAAAGATAGAAAGAGTGAGTGAGACCGCATGCAGCTGCATGAGTGGCACCCAAACCTGTTGCTCAGATGCTCATCAAATGTGTCATGAAGACAACATCAGAAATGGGTTTAGGAATTATGCAATGGAGGAAACCCAGAATCAATAAAGTAGACAAGATAAAATCTGTTATCAAGAATTTCAATCAGTTAGAATTCTTTTCAAAGAGGCTTTTAATCTGATGGAATTAAAGACAAGAAAGATATCATACAACAGACTTATTTCACCATGTCAAAGGCTTATTGGTATAAGTGAAAAAAAATACTCATTTACTTAAACCTCAGACACAATCAGGCCTCAGACAAATGTAGTGCTCTACAAATAATCAAAAGCATGAAATCAAGTGATACTAATGTGTTTGTTCCTGTAATGTGATCATAATACACATGACGTATTGTGACATTTGAACTTTTTTGTTACATCACATCTGCCCAAACGAAGACCACAGCTGATATAAGTAAACCACATCATCGCTCAGTCATAATGAAAAGTCATAATTATCAGTGTTTCAGTAGTTTTCAGCAAGGAGTGGTCAGATACATATAACAGGCCCATGTTAGGCTATCTGACCCAGCTTTGATACGGAACATGTCAGCTTAAACTGGTTCACTCAGTAACCTTCACCTCTGTGTCTGATTTACTCAGTAACCTTCATGCCTTCATGAGTTTAGGGGGAAAACTTTTAGTTTACAGTGAAGAACTAGTTCTACTGTAAGTGTGAATTTGAAAGTGGTGCTCCGCCATAATTTATTTAAAGGTGCCCTTCTTTGATTGTGTTTACGGTACGCAATATAACATGTGTTCAAGTTACCTTTCTCTATACCGCTGTTTTCACTGTCATAAAAACGGGCCGATGTCTTCCTTGTTTTATGAAGTCCCTCCTTCAGAAATACATAATGAGTTCTGATTGTGTAACTGGTCCAGTGTGTTGTGATTCGACAGCAGCTTAGCGCACGTTGTCCGGAAAAGTCACGCCCCTTTTTTGGCATATTCTTGTGGACGGAGGTTATTCAAAAACTCGTAATAGTGTGACATCGTGTATCCGGGAAGTAGAGGGCTGTAGTCCAACACCAGCCGTTTTCTGTGGTCCTTGAAAAGCGAATTCTGTTAAACACAATATCTAGCTTGGCATTGAAATTTTAGCTTTTTAATTTTGCAGGTATTATTTATGCTCTAACAGCAACATTACACACTAACTTAAGTTTGAAAAACTGGATCACGGAGAACGGCACCTTTACCGTACAGTGCACCCACCTCTTTTGTTTTTAAACATCATTTCTTGTAGATTTTTTTGATAGCACCATCTAGATTTTTTTAATATCCAAATAGGTCACACTTTAGAATAGGGACCTGGCATTGCACAGCACGGAGCAGGAAGAGGCGTGTTCTGCGTAGTAGTGCTTTTTGTTATCGATTTCAAATAACAACAGCCGTTTTCAGAGAACGGTCCCCCCTCCGTTAATGCTACCCCTCATAGGTATTGGGTAGCATTAAAGGATGTAGAGTAAGGTAATGCATAATAAGGCATTAATATGTGCTTCATACATAGGCTACTAATATACAACCAATATGCATGTAGTTAATGATGAATTTGTTAACCTTAATATAAAGTGTAACCAAATATTTAAAAAACACAACAGACACAACTCTTTTACATACTGGTGATTTATTTATTTAATAAATACATTTAATTCAATACCCTGCTGTTATTCCTACAGCAAAGGTCTTTTCACATCATTGCCTAATAATAGAAATTATTTTATTGTTTCCTCATGTGGTCACCTCACGTTCTTTCAAATCTGTATGACCTTATAGGGACTAACAGCTTCAGTAACCATTCACTTAATAGAATACAACGAAATAGAAAAGTGACCGAGACGTCTATTTTGCATGTAATGTCAAGGAAAGATAAGTGGGCATGGCTATAGGGATAAGTCAAAGAGACTTGTTGTCAGGCGTGTAACCTGCCCTTTTTTCGGAACTTCCATTAAATCCCAGTGGATTTGCACAGATTCTTGCATTATGAAGGCAGAACAAAGCTCAGCCCCAAAGGAAGCTTACAGTGATTAACATTAATTAGACTGCAATAGCAGAGCAAAGCCCAGACCCCTTAATTACTGGAGAGAGAGAGAGAGAGATGGAGAGAGAGAGAGAGAGAGAGAGAGGGTGGAGCACCTTGACACAGTATGCTGTCTAATCTCCGGCACATTCTACTGAAAATGATCTTCCCACAAAGGAACACAAAGCAAGGGATTACTCATCATGATAGCCAGAAGGTAAGATGATAAGTCACAGGCTAGGAAATACCAAAAATGAGCCCTTGAGAAGACCTTGAGACACAAACACACAGTGATTCAATAATTTAAAAAATGAGGCAAGCATATGCTGCTTGTACGTACCCTGCTTCTCCATCTATAACAATTTTTAGGACATCATTAATTTCTGATTACCCCCACACATACGCCCTCCCCAATCTCCCCCAGTTCTGTCTGTGAGTAAGTAGAGCAGGACACCCTTTTAAAAAGCTGCAGGGCAGATGCTCTAGAGACCCAGCAACTGTGAATAGCCTTGGTATCATGAGAACTGGGTGTTAGACACTCAAACTGGGGCACCTGAATGCAAAGAACTGGTGGATTTATGGTGGATTTTGTTCAAAGCAGGTGGATCTAGAGCAGTTCCACCTGGGCTCCTTAATGTTATTTAAAACTGACCAGACTCTAACTCAAACAAATACTAAATAATATTTCATTGCAAAAACAACTAAATCAAAACAGTTTTATTAATTGTAGATTTAAAGGTGCATAATAGGAGGATCTATTGACAAGAATGTAATATAATATACATAACTATGTCTTCAGAGGTGTATAAACCCTTTACATAAGGAAGTGTTATGTTTGTATTATCTTAGAACGAATTTACCATGTTGTTTCTACAGTTTGAAACTCTACAGAGTGTGTTTTGTAAATATATTATCTCCTTTGCCAAAGAAGCAAAAACGTGACAACATCTTAGTCCTGTGTCAGCCGCCGTTGTGTTTCGAGGGAGGGGCGAGTGGAGTGAGCCTAAAATCTCCACATTGCTCCTCTAAACTCCTTTTTATCCCAAAGGAAAACCACAACAATAGACTAGACTAGTTCTTAGTACTGCACATTGAGAGTTTGGGGTATAAAATGCTGGACAAGGGGCTGGGGGAGGGTCCACTTTAAACTACGTGACACACAGGAAACAGGAAACGCTAGCTGCTTTAAAATGCAAGTCAGACCACAGTCTGTCCAAAAACAATCAATTTTGTGTGCTTTGTTTAGCCAAAGCCACCGTCCATTGCTCTTTGAGTCTCAGATAACTAGTCTTTAATCTTTTGCCCTGCAGTGAGGTAACATGATTCTCAACCCAAACAATCATGCCCAGGTTGTTCATTATTTCGAAGGCAGGAAATAGAAAATAATCAATAAAACAAGTAAACCATTTTACTGACAAATGAATTGAACATGTACTTGAATTGGGCATTCAGACTGGGCCACCTGTCACAAGTATTTGTGAAAACAGAAAGAAGATAGCTGATATCTTTCTTTTCAGTGCATCCTGTGATACTGAGCGCAGTCATACCACAGTCCATTGACACACAATCAATGTTGGATGCTTTGTTAAAGCAGAGCCACTAACAAAAGTAATATGATGCTCAGCCCAAACGGGTTAGGAGGGTTAATACATCAACTAGAATGTGGAGAAAAAAGAATCAACATTACAGGTTAACAATTGGTCATGCATGAACGGCATATTAAGATTTAGCCACCTGAAATGTATGTATTGATTTTCAATTGGTCGTAATATTGATGAATTTGATGACGAAGACTCAAAGAAAGTAATATTTCAGTATTGTGACGTATTTTCAAGTGTAATGATATATACAGTAGAATAAGAAAAACAGAGTGTGTAGCTTGTGTTTTAATGGCAAATTTATTAGAGCTAAAAAAGTAGGTTTCATTTAGAAATGGAGCTCATAAGCAGAGTGGAAATAGAGCGGTACATTTATATGAAATAGAGAAAGTACATTTCCAGATTTTCAGATTAAAGTTAATTAAGACAAAAACAATTAATGACTTGACTTGGATGGATTAATTATTCAACACATAACTAGCAACGTGCATTAACAAAGTAAATATGCATTTCATAAGACTTTACCCTTTCCTAATGATTTGTGTATTTTTGGGTTGTCAAGTCTGTAATTTTATTCCGTAAAATATTCTGTATTTCCATTAGGATTAGAATTGCATGTAAAGAAATTTGTTGATGCTGGTAGCGTTTTAAGTTGACTATTGTTTGAGAGAAATCCTTTGATAAGGGAGAGACATATTGAGGTTGGCGACAGGTTGTTGGTGGAAAATGAGCTGATGTCACACCAGTTAGGCAGAAGTCTTCACAGTCTAATCTCTACTGTATTTCGCTTGTAGATGATTATGACATTATAATGTCATAATGTGATTGTGGCTTCTAGTGGGTCATAGCCATTTGCAATGTAAAATGTGTCACTCTTTAATGGGGTTAAAGACTATACATTTTTTTTCCAAAATATGTTTGATACTTTGAATATTAAAGGAATAAATTGTTACCTCTCTCTCTCGCACTAGAGTGCCCTTTTCCCATTAATCTCAAATCAGTGGAGATGGCCAGTTATTTCTGCTTTGAAGAGATGAACTTCACTGTACATTAAAGGCATAATAGCAATGTGTAATGCAGACTTAACAGCCCTCATTTTCTGTACACATGTCATCTCCACTGACCAGACAGACTGGGCAATCCAAGGCTCGAGTGGAACATATTTATGAATTATTCCAAGCTAATGGGATTTTGTTATGCCAATTCAGTGTCAAGCATGCTAACACACAGGAAATTACAATGGCGCTTTATTCCTCTTCTCCACCCTGGATGTGCTTGTCAACATTTGTTTGTTTGTCAAATTTTTAGTATACATAATTCAGAGACAGGAAACAGGTCAGGAAACCTGTGTTTTCAGTACTTTCCTAATGCTTGTTTCTTATAATATTGCGAACTGTTCAAATCCATGCAGGCTGCTTCAGATATATGTTTCAATGGAAATATAAATAGGAAATAACTTGTGCTCTTTCTGTAGCAACTTTACTTTCTTGCTGACGCCACTTATTTATTTTTGCTGACATCACTTATTCCTCTCCAGCTGTTAGATAATGTTACCCAATGGCCATAAAGCTATTTAGACATAGTTTTAGCAAATTCATTTGTGTCTGAGTCAGGTAGGGAACACCCATTTTTGTCATCCTATCAATTCTTGAAAAATACAATTAGGCCCCACCCTTCATTTTTCTTGATAAATATCCTGTGAAATACGCCACATTGCAGACATAAAATGGGTTGTGAATGGTGTTCCATGTCTATACGCCTGCTAATGCGCTGTTAACTGATGACATGTGCTTATGTAAGAATGTGGAAAGAGGCAGAGTGAAGTGGATTTCCTGTTGCCTGAACACAAAAGTGGAGACAGGTTTAAAACAGCAGAACGCTCATAAGGATGTGATGCCATATTGTAAAATGGGTCAGTTGGAAAACCAGATCCAACAACCAGATCCAATAACAAAGCGACAATTTCTTTAAAAAAGGTTTAATATACAGTGCTATTGATTACTGAGCCATTGGCCTTATATGAGCATAGTCCGTATAGGCAGCATCCAATCACATGGGGTTTTCTGTAGTTGAACATCATCTTTCTCCAACCAATTTCATCCAATTGCCCACAGACAACAAAACTGACCTGTGACATTTATTGTCTCAGTAGTGTTCTTTGAGGGCTGAATTTCTGACCCTAACATTGCCAGCTGGCAGCCCAGGGAGAGTCACTCATGTGTGGGGTGTCCCTTTGGAGATGTCCTGCTGATATGTAACACAAAAGGCCATGCCTAAAAGAGACATTAAACGATGACCACGACTGATCTTGATACTGATCAAAAAGATACTGCTAAACTACAAAAGTGTAGCCCAAAAGTATTTGAACATTTAATAATGTTGGTAAATGAAACCCATTGGTCCCCATTGACATTGCCTTTGTGTCTATAAAATAAAAGTCCAAAGGTACCAATGGTTTTTGGTTACAAACATTCTTCAAACTATCTTCTGTTGTGTTCTGCAGAAGAGAAAAGTCATACAGGTTTGAAATGTCTCTAGAGGGTGAGAAAAGGATGACAGCATTTTTATTTTTGAGTGAACTATCCCTGTCGTTGCATTAGATTAGAAAGTATGAATATTACCGTTAAAGCAGAACATTCACAAAAAGAGGTTGGTTTAAAATGATAAAACATGTCGAAAAATAAAAAAACAAATGATATGTTTGTATAATAATTTCGATTAGGCCTATTTGGGTCTAAGTGCCCAAATATTTTGGAGTCTCTATATTTGAATTTTTTTAATTTGTACTTTGCGAAGTGTTTTAGTTTTCATGAGAACCATAAATAAAATCTTGCCCATCAACTCCTTTATAATTAATGCAGCTGCCCGTGAACTGGCAGAGATTCTGTCTTTTCTATTGAGCACCAGTGGGACCAGTTGGGCTGTCTAAAAAATGAAAGCACAGCAGTGCCACAGTCATACACAAAATGCTTTATATCCTGGCCTTCCCCACAGACTGAAAACACATGAATCCACAAATACAGACACAGTCCCAATTGTGAGTGCTTACAGTTAGCGTCTGGTTATGTAACAAAACGTGACACGCTTTCATCTTGCAGATGATAGTTACAGCCAGAGAATGAGAGAAAGAGGTGATGTAAGGGAGAAGTGGGAGGATTATTTCTGAGACACCCGAATGAGTTTTGGTTCTTTTTTTTTCATTCTGCTCTTTCATCTTGCCATCTCCATTACCATTATGCCATGAAGTGTGTGCCCTGTGATGAGCAGGTAACATGATTCTCAACCCAAACAATCCAGCAAGGCAAATTTATCATTGTGAATACAGAGAATAGAATTAATATCACAGGCAAACAACTACGCCAACAAAGCCTTTGAACTTGGAAATTGCATGAATCACTCATTCAGATTCAGACTGTTCAGCTGTCCCACAGAAATGCATGCATTATGTTGTAATGGCCATTGTGAATGAATGGAAACCAAGCAATTTCCTGAACCTTTCATATGCACTTAGTTTAGATGTATTATTAGGTATTACTTGATTGATATTTGTGCTCCACGCTATTAAACCTGGGTACTTACTGATCTTGCTGTGCTATTGGTGCGTGTGCTAGAGTTCCACCTCTGTGATATCAAGTGTTGCTCAAGCTGTAGGTATTGCTGCAAAAGACATGAAGCGTGGGACTTACTGTAGGAAGCTCACCCAAGGCCATGTTGTTCAGACCATTATGCACACCTGTAAGAAAGGATAAGGACACAGTAAGAGGCAAATAACTTTATATTTAATACAAAAATCTTAACCAATGTCCGAAAATCAAGTGTATGATCAAATTAAGAAAAATATTTGGTAGGAAGATATGTGAAACTGTGGGTGTTGTCTTTTGGCCTCGAGGTGAGAGGGGCATTCAAAACATAGAAAGGCCTAGAGATTCCTCAGAACATTATGAAGTGTGCTGTGTTGTTTTTCTCCAGATCTCATGAGCTCAAGGCTGTTGTCATTGGCCTGTTTATTGTGCTCACAGCTCATTACTACTATTTGCTGATGGCTTTGAGAGCCCTCAGCTGCTGATATCTTTCATCGAGGTTCATTTTGTCCTCAGTGGCTTTGTTTAGCATGTTAGTTATATTTAGCAAGACTTCTCACTAGAAAAATTATCACACTGTACCAGTGCTGGAGTGTATGCTTTATGTAGTAAAAACACAGAAACGCCACTGAGTTAAAGGCATCTATAAAAAGATAAATAAACCTTTATGATAAATTTAAACCTGTGTGGTATGTGGATAGAAGTTATATGACAAAGCAAAATCATATGTGTGTGTCAGAGGTCCCCACAAATTAAATTTAAACATACTATATAAAGCTTATTTGTAATGTAAAAATGCAGGTTTGTACAATTTGTACAAAACGACTCACAACTAAAACATAACTGTTATACAAGTGGCTAATTTTTACGATCCGTTTTTACGCCAGTGATGTAAGGTTTAGGGGTGGGGTTTCTGTATTGCTTTTTTCTATTAATCAAACGTTTATGTACGCTTCACAATGTACGAATTGTAAAAATACTAGTTCCTGTGAGATCAGGTTGGTTTGTACAGTATAGAATTCACTATGTGTACAGACATAATGTATAAAAACAAATGTGTGTGTGTGTTTTCATTACTGTTTGTTTGTCTGCACTTTATTTTATATTTGTTGAGATTGCCCTACCCTACATTGTGTGCAATGTTTACTCCTTGCACTCCGGATAAGATTTATAATAGTCTATTGATGTTAAGCAGAAATAAAAAGCCCCTGTCATACACCTTTGGCTGCCATGCGGCTACCATCAGGGCACTAATCTACTGTTTGTCTAAGTGCACCCTAGGCTAATAAATTAAAAAATCTATTGAAATCAGTTAGTCTTGAATAGAGTTTGTGGACGCAGTACAGTTGAAAAGGAGATAGGGTCTATGCATCCATATATGGTAAACACAACTTTATCAAGTAAAACATGTTTATCATTTACCTCTGAATTGTAGGGATAGGTTATGATTTGGGAAAAGGATACCGTTTCCAGGAATGTTACAATATAATTTCAAGGATGCAACCATCACATACCATATGTGACCCTGGACTCAATTTTTCGAATCTGAGGGTGCAAAAAAAATCACAACATTGAGAAAATGGCCATTTGTTATTTAGAGGCGCTGTAGGTCGCTGATAAGAAGAAACAGGTTTGTTTTAACGCTCTTTATTGACTTACCGCTGTAAGGATGTTGTGGAGAATAGATGAACCTGAAAGCTGAAATTCTAAGCTTCACATAGATACCAAACTTGAGTGGGTAATTCCCAAAGAGCGACAGCGACGAGTGACGTAATCAGCCAAAATTAGCCACGTCGTAAAATACTTACGATTTCGCCATGAGATTGCATTGTCCACTCACAAATTTTTAGATAGATTTACGGTAGGAAATTTACAAAATATCTTCATGGAACATGACCTTAATATCATAATGATTTTTGGTATAAAAGAAAAATTGATAATAATTTTGACCCATACAATGTATTTTTGGCTATTACTACAAATGTTCTCATGCTGATTCAGAGTCACATATACAAACAGAGTGAGGAGGTCAAGTATATGTTTTGTACTAATGGCCTTTTGGATAATGCTTTTAGTCCTCAGTTTCAAACTTGCCTCTATAGAAAGTTGTTTTTGAATGGAGTGAAAATACTTTTTAACATGTGTTTTAATTTCCTCTTTCTCCCTCTCTCTCTTCTGCAGTGGGTTGCATTCGCTTCGCTGTTCTTCATTCTGGTTTCCATAACCACGTTCTGCCTGGAGACGCACGAGGCCTTCAACCCCATCATTAACCGGACGTATATCAACCCGCACGACAACAGCTCCAGGATTAACCAGGAGACAGAGACAGTAGTCTACCTGACCTACATAGAGGGTGTGTGTGTGGTATGGTTCACCTTTGAGTTCCTCATGCGTATCACCTTCTGTCCAGACAAAAAGAAGTTCATCAGAAACGCCCTTAACATCATAGACTTTGTGGCCATTTTGCCCTTTTACCTGGAGGTGGGTCTGAGCGGCTTGTCCTCTTCAGAAGCGAAGGACGTTCTCGGGTTCCTCCGAGTGGTGCGTTTCGTCCGGATTCTCCGAATCTTCAAGCTGACCCGACACTTTGTGGGGCTGCGTGTACTGGGACACACCCTCCGCGCCAGCACCAACGAGTTCCTCCTGCTCATCATCTTTCTTGCTCTTGGAGTGCTCATCTTCGCCACCATGATCTACTACGCGGAACGCATCGGTGCCAATCCCAATGACCCACGTGCCAGCGAGCACACGCATTTCAAAAACATACCTATCGGCTTCTGGTGGGCTGTTGTGACTATGACCACACTGGGCTACGGAGACATGTATCCTCAGACATGGTCTGGGATGTTGGTAGGAGCATTGTGCGCCCTGGCTGGTGTATTAACCATCGCTATGCCCGTGCCCGTCATCGTCAATAACTTTGGGATGTATTACTCTCTAGCCATGGCTAAGCAGAAGCTACCAAAGAAAAAGAACAAGCATATTCCCCGTGCCCCACAGCTGGGTTCACCCAATTACTGTAAGTCATCCATGAACTCGCCCCACCCCAGCCCGCGAAGTGATCATTGCTCTTTGGTTGCCCAGGAGGAGATTTTAGATATGAACAGAGCAGGTAAGAAACTTGCCTGAGAAATATCGACTTTAATTAAATTAAGCAAAAAACACGAGAATAAGTCTTTTTCCTTTCAATAAACCGTCTTCATAGACGTGACTTATCTCGAAGGCTGAATTCACACATGTAAACTGTATGCAAAATCTCATTTAAATGCAGCCCAACCATCTGGAGACATTACAAAATCTCATCACACTGCATTTGCTCTGCCTCTTCACACAGACAAGCCTAGAAACAAACACACAGAAGCGTCTTCACCATGGCTGCATAACAACCAATACCCCATGCATCATTCTTTATGTCTATGTTTTGTTTCCATCAGACTCCTGTGAGGATAAATTATAATCTCACAGACAAACAGGAGCACGCTCATTCAACTCGCTTTTGTATATCGATCACTCTGCCTTATTTATAGTATAAGCGTAATACGTTGCGTTTGTAGCATTTACTAAGAGGGCAACCAGGTTAACAAGCTCTGTGGCTGTTATGCAATTCTGGCAGTCACTGCTAATCCTATCATGATAATATAATCAGTATCCATGTTATCTTACAGAAGCGGTGAAACTGAACAGCGTAAATGAGATATTTCACACTTCATTCTGTATGCAGCATTCTTACAGGCGTGTAAGGGCTGATGAGTGCCTTCATCTGCAGCACTTGATCGGCAGGGTTGAAGAAGCTCTCGTCTGTGAGAGTATGTCTAACTGGATGGATTCTCCCAATTATAAAATTAGCATTTACGTCCAGATTAAGACTTTGGTTGAGCTTGTAGTTATGAACATATGTGCAGACAACCTGACCGATAGGACTGTCAAGAGTTGTGTGTGTCTGCCAGGGTGGGACAAGCTCATACTATCCCCTTCTGTGGAGCCAGGCCTGGTTCTCTCTCTCTCTCACACACACACACACACACACACTCGTATGCACACACGCATTACAATTCATAGTTAGCACGGCTCAGGTGCGGCAAAGTGACGCATTTACTCGTGCGATCAGTCTGACCATTTTGAGATGAGCTTTCTCATAATGGAGACACTAGAGAGGGTTGTGCTTTCTGTTTTCACACCATCTCTTTATTATTTTATTCTCTGTGTTCTTACACCGCACTGGAGCCTGTTGCTATGGCAACGGTGTCTAAGCAACGGCACAATAGGAATCGCACTCGAGCTGCAGTCATTCACTCGCCTTGCACGATTTCTGCACAGCATAACACGCACGCACACACGCATATATGCTCTGAGGAAAAATTCAGCATAAATCAATACAAGCCCTGCTGTTAAGTGGCGCTTGAGTTTTTAGGGATTATATGTCACTGGATGTTTTTAGGCACAAAATGCATCTGGCGGATGTTTACTTGTGAATGGGCCACATAATGGACGATGAATCCAATGAAACCTTGGTCCTCATGGCCATTAGTGTAAATAGGAATCATAATCTAAAAATAAATATCTCGCAGTCTCTCTCTCTCTCTATTACTTTCAGCATAGGCTCTTCAGATTTTTCTTGTAAATGACTTTGCAGATGGCACAATGGAGAAAGGCCTTGATTATAAGCTCCATCCATTTGACTCTGGGCAGAGAACCGCAAGACTCACCAGCACATAGAGTGAAAGCATCTGTTGAATTGGCCACAATCGCATAGCAACATAGCAAATATTCGGCTATGTGACGCTCACACGCAGTGTCACTCTGTGAGATTAGTCACCGCTCTGTCCTCTATAGACTATATCCATCCCTTTCTTATAGTTGTTTCTAATTCAGAGGTCTCTTGAGGAACGTGAGTTGTGTAATTATCATTGTTCATATATAGCTCTCTAAACCACATAACACCTCCAGCACCATTTTAAGAGCTCACTGTACGTTTAATGAGCTCTGAAAAAATCTACATTTAAGACTGCAGGCTGAATCCTATGAATGCTATAACATTTGGGCTCTTTTTGAGAGAAATAAACCTAGTAATGTTTTAGCAATCCACTTTAAACTGTGTTTTTTGTTCAGTGAGATGCTGCTTTTACAGTAAACGGAGCACTAAAGCATATTGTATTGCATTCCTCTAGACCGCAAGGATGATGGGAACAACTATGATGGAGAGAGACAGGATCAAGCTATGCGAATTAGTCAAGCTGCATAGCTCATATAATATACATGAACAATGATCATGCTCTTTCAGTTCGGCAAGGTCACAGGTTCGATTCCCAAAGTACATACGAATTGATCAAGTTAAATACATTGAGAGCTTTGTACGTCCCTTTGGATAAAAGTGTCTGTTGGATGCAGAAATGTATTTAAAATCTGAATTAGTGTCCATGAAGACTTTTTTGCAAACTCTCTCAATTGCTGAATGGATCTTCACTACAGCACATTCATTCACATAGTCATGAGTACATGCTTACTAAACTGCTTTAAATGTTGCCATTCTCTCTCTATATATGGCCCATAAACATATTTGAAGTCTACACCCAAATACAGCTAGAAGCCTCATTTTCTTTCAGAAGAAAAGGGGCATCTTCCTAAATTGCCATCATTACTTATTCATCAAATGTGAGGAAACACGGGCACACGCACAACCAACACACTTTTGAGCTATAATGGACCTCTAAGGGTCCTTAGTTGTAATGCATAAGATAACTTAACAGACACAACTTTGACATAAACTATAATGTGGCAATATATTTTAAATATATACATACTTTGTTCTGATAATAAACAAATGTCACAAACAGAAACGTACTGCCTGGTCATTAGTGGTAATTCATCCAAAAATGAAAAGTCTGTCATCATTTACTCACCCTCTTGACTTTCTTTTGTGTACTGCAGAAGAAAACAAGTCATACAGGTTTGACATTTTATGAGGATGAGTAAATGATGACAGAATTTTCATTTTGGGTGAACTATCCCTTTAAGGTTGAATAATGCTGGCTAAAATCATTACATCTTGAGCCACACTTTGTGCACTGTCCATGAAACTGAGCATAACACTCCCTACTATTAGAAATCTCACTTAAGTTGGCTAGAATACCCTGTGAAGTTCACTTTGCAGAAAACTACTGGGGGCATTTGAATGTACCCTTGCATTTGGCGTTATCATCAAAATCTGTATAATAAAACATTTCGCTGCTGTTTTTCTGAAACCTTGTATCTCCATATTTCATGATTTTTATTTTTGACATAAATCATTTTTATTTGACACCCTTTATGTTTGTCACTGGGTTTTGCAAAAATCTAACTAGTAAAAAGTATAAAAAAGTGCTTGTCAACTTTGACAACACAGTATTTATTTATTTTATTAATTTAATTTCCTGAAAAACTGCGAATTCGGACATCCAAGGTTTTAGAAGTAAAGCTGAAAATAATATTAGACCATATATCAATAACAATTGTATACTCACATGTGTAGATATTCATACACACTTATATCCATCATTAAGCCACAAATTTATTAGTCAAGAAAAACAAACAGAGAGAAAAGAGCATAGGTGAGTGTGAAAGGGATGCCTGTGTTCATCAAACTATTCATGAAGATGAGTCACGTCCTCCTCCATCCTGCTTCCAGACTCTTCAGTACAAATCATTGCATCACTTCACAACTGTGTGTATGTTTTTAAAGGATTGTGTGCTGTCTAACAAATGCACACATACACCCCACACAAAAAAAGATGAATAAATACAACAAATTTTCTTCTTGTAAAGAGTTCTTGTTTACAGTCAAAGATTAAAATCAAAACCTGCTTCAATGTACAAATAATACAACTATGTACTGAATTATTAATAGCCACACGTTTAATTTTCTGCAAGAAAAGAGTTAAACATTTCTTAGATTAGATAGATATCAGTATTATTCACAATGTAACTTTCCACTGTAATGTGTATCTGTGTGCAGACAGAGTGTGTGCTGTACATTTGACAATCTGTCAATAGACCATAATGAAATGTAGCCACTCTAATATTACCAACGAGACTGGCATCCCATTTGAATAACCGCAAATCTGAACCCTGTTGTACTCGCTGACAGATGCTCTTTGGTTGACAGTAATACGTTAGCAGACACGTGCTTGAAGCAGTGTTGGAGATACAATGGAAAATCCAGGTGGGAGATAGTTCACAGCATTCTCTCCCTTGAGGAGTTTTGGCACCGCTCTACCATCTCACCGCTCTGATCGATGAGGCATAAATCGAGTGAGCACGAGCTCCTGGCTGCCAAAGAGCTCACAGGTGAACAGGCAGGTTGCCATGAGCTGTTTCTATATATTACTCAGTGGCCAGAGGCTATAATTCAATGTTTCTCTTTCATTCTTTGGAGCGGTACCAGAGATGCACCCTGCTGTTTGGTTAAATGTGGTGCTACAAATAAACGTGTCTGACGGCTTCTAAAATTGTGCCTTTTTAGGAGAGAGGTTTAGGTTCTTTGGTAATTTACATTTTTTGGTCTCCAAGAGGGCAAAAAGCCCATAAATCAAACTAAATTATGTTTATTTGAAAATGTAAAACTGCACAAAAGTTTTTGTGTGCTATGTTTTCGGACAGGTGGAAGGTTAGAGGAGAGAATATGCAGTATGTACAGCATAAAAATCATTATGTCTATGGAAAATCCCTGAAAAACTTCCAAACCCCAAAACCTGTAAAAATCTTTGGCTTTTTCACACTTAAATTTGATCATCATCATTTTTAGCTCTTAAAATACAGCCTTGTAAGTCACTATCTTTCTTTCTCTCACATATGCAGCACCATAGTTACATTCTTCTTACCTGTTCTTGTGTGTTTGAAGATCCCAAAGTGAACGGCGAGGCAGCTAAAGCAGCACTGGCCAATGAAGATTGTCCCCACATAGACCAAGCCATTTCCCCCGAGGACGGCCAGATCTTCAACCCCAGCGAGCCGCGGGGAGATACTCCGTGTTTTCTGCTGAACGTCAGCAGACGGTCTACAAACACGGGCACCAGAGTGAGGAAGGGTATGTGACAGCAAACCTCTGTGTCATACAATAAACACACATTCAATAAGAATACAGTGAAACACACACAAGTCCAAACCTACAGACAAGCAGAGCGCGCCCACAACAGACAGTCTGTAACTATTGCCGATTTTATCACAAAAGAGATACTGATTTATTTATGTATGTTAAATTCCCTACAGGCACACTTTCATCTCAGCCGTGTCAGTAGGCGGACAGATATTATCCAGTGTTTACAAATAAACAGACCTACTTACATTGGCTTGTTCCTATTGGTTAATAGAAAGCTGCATTCGTTTATTCGCTAAAAATAATTTAGTGCAATAAATTAATTTCTAATTTTATAGCTACATACTGTAAGATGAGGCAGGGAGTATCGGATAAAACCAAAACCCTCCCCTGCACGCTCAGATCCTTCCACGAGTCACTTTTCTCCAACCCTCTTCTCTTTTAACATATCGTAAATAAGTTTATTTTCCACACCACGCTGCATTATGTCAATCTCATATTAACACACATACAGCTGCCTCTTGGGGCCAACCTTAATCTTCCCTTTTTTCTGTTTTTCTTTGTTGTTTGTTTGTTTTTACTTGTTTCTTACGCCACTGTACATGCCTGTGGTCCGTCTCTATGTTTGTACCTCCCTCCAACTCTCCCATCTTCCTTATGCTACCTCCTTATGCTCATAGCCGGAACGTTCTCAGGGAGGTCAGGGGCGGAGCCGGCCGGCCCGACGCATGACCCGCAGGGTTACCCACTGCTGCAGCTAGGCTGGGCGCACAGCCCAGAAGATGGCCATGCCAGGGTCACCACCTGATATCCATTCCTGTACTGCCGTCTTACGACATAGCGCTCCCAGCAGCCTTAGATCAATTCAAGGCCCCTACACACTATGTAGCTTTACAGGCTGTCGATTATTGTGCAACATGTCAGCAAATGTAGTGATTAAAGAGCAACATACCTTCCACACAGTGTCTCACTGATGTCAAATAATCTGAACCCTGCTGTAAGATTTAAGAGCAGGTGGCCAACAAAAACACACCCAGAGTGAACTACAGTAATACCACCAAAAGCAGCAACAAAAACCAGGCCATGGCCACATATTTATAAATAATATTCAAAAGAGATTATGTCGCCTACTACCATCCTCCAAAGTGATACCGTCTTTATTTTCTAACCAGTAGCGCTGTCTGTCTGTGTCATATGACATGTTGCTCTGTGTGAGCATGCTCTGTTTGACTCCAAATCCTACCCACAGGCAAATGCACCACAAGTCGGTCAACATCATCACCAGGCAGAACTAGACACACTGTTCTCAACGAATATATTCTTGTATTGAGATTACCTTTGTGTTGTTTTTACGTGTACCTTTATGAGTGTGTGTGTGTGTGTGTGTGCATGTAGTAGTGCTTTTTTGGACTAATCTGTTCTTTATTTTTGTAGCATTATGTTGTGCATGTGCTGGGTTAGTCCTGCGGCTCTGCTGCACACTCTGTCCTGATGCCTGCATGATATTGGATGAGAAAGTGAAGACTTGGATTTGCACACTGGCAAAGAAAAGTTAAAGTACGGAAAACGCTGCGTAAAAGTGCCCGATGTTGACGAAAAAGGGCCTGACCCTGACAAATCATATGAGTGGATCAGGACCTGAATATCTGTTTTGCCTTTTTATAGCCCAATTAAATCTTCAATATCTTGCCTTGCAATCCACAGCCTTCGCTGCTCTCCCCAAAGCCAGATTAACCAACTGCTCTCTGTGCATGCCCTCACAGAAATTGCATGCAGTTTTAAACCCTTCAAATTTGACCCATAGCAGCAAAAGCCACCTATGAAAACATGGTGTGGAGCAAAATGAAACAGCAGCCAAATCCGTTGTGTCTCAGCAATTGCCATGTGCACATTTCTCTCTGCTAAACCAAGGTTATCAAAAGTCCCGAAGCCTGGGCACCATAACCAGCAAGGCCCGAACGCTGGCCGAGGTGGTATCGATGTCCACCGGGTCCTGCGGCCCACCTGTTGTCCTCCGGCGATCCCATTCTCCAATCCCCTCCATTCTCTAAGAGATGGAGCAGTGCTGTAAATAGAGCTGTCTCACTGGGTCTTCCTCCTGCCCTGCTGCCTTCTGTTCTCTGCAGTGTTTCATTTGGTCTGGTCTTGTCTGTGTCTTCTGGAGCTGTGTTTTTTGTCCTCCGCTCATTTTGCTTGGTTCTTGTCTTTACCTACCAGCGCTCGACCCATACAAAGCCATCAGATGTCCAAAAGATCTCAGGGAAAGGTTTATGGAATCCCTACTTTCAGGGGTTCAATCATTACAGAACTGGCATGAGAAAACTACACCCTGCTTTAAGAGCACAGTATTGTTGCAGGGAGCATTTCTGACTCACGTTTTATGAAGTAAATGGCCATTTAAAGTTAAACGGAATTGTGTTAAATATTCAGATGTTGATTGTAAAGTATTAGTTATGATTTTTATGGAATATTTGCTTTAATTTTTAGAGTAGATTCTCACATAAAACTCACACCTGGAGGACAAAACAATAACCCTTTTCACTTGCCCTTATTTACTAAATTTTTACTTGCCCTTTGCTCTAATGGAATTCTCTTCTCCTATCTCTTCTTCTCCTCTTTTAATAAGACCCCGGATAGAAGTTATCAGGGGCCTCAATGTTCTCACTTTAAAAAAGATCTTCTTTTCTTTACTGCTGTCTACAGCGAATGTCTCTTCTTCCTCTCCAGTTCTCTCTGTATGTCTCTGTCCATCTCTCTTTCTCCACCTCTTTTGCTTAGCAACCCAACTTTTCACCATAAAAAATCAATAGGACATCTGATTTTCTTAGCTCATTTTCCTCCTCATTCTGTGAGTTGAATGAAAACAAGGCCCAATGGCAGGATGACCCTGAGCAACCCCATCCTCCCCTGTATTTTCTACCGCAGATCCCTGCAAAGAGGACACTGCCCTAGTTAAGTATATGCAGTCAGAGGTGCTCAAAGTGACCTGAGAAGAAAGCAGCATCTCAGAAGGGCAAAACATTGCTTTTCCCTTCTCCAGCTTGTCTTGACTCTACAGTGACCAGAGGGATTTGAGACTGGAGTCTAAAAGAGGGACATATATGTAGAGAGACGTCAGAGATGGTGAAAGAGTCTTCAATGCTCTACAGCTGGGAGCTCATGGACCTTTTGAAGGAAGAACGGTTGTTATGTTGGTTGAAGAGCACAATGAATGGATGGCTTTAAAATAAGCAAAATGATTTTTATAATCAAACTGTCACTACTAATGGTAGAACAGTTACAGATGCAGTGGACTCTTACCTGTTTATTTTAGCATGAACTGCATGGTGTTACATACAAAATATTCGATATCTGTTATGAATATATGTACAAAACATATAAAACAGAGTCTTCACTTTTGCAGAATTAACATGTAGCCATTGATAATGAGATGTTTTTTAAAAAAAAACATGTTATTTATTTTAGCAACAGAGCTTGTCATTTTGTCTTCAACAGTTCTTTGTTTTGAACCACACATGACTCAGATCTGGTCACATTGACCTACAATTCTGAATGAGACAGCGGTGGTGACGTGATATAGAGTGTAAATTCTACTTTTAACTTCGTTTCTGTCTGGCATGCTTGTTATTCTGGGTCTTATAGAGAAAAAAACTGAGCAAAATGAGTTATTTTTCTGTTTTATGTTGTAAGTGAATAGATTCTGTGGAACATTTTAGTGAGCAACTGTTTAGAGACTTTTTGACAGTGTTATTTTTTGAGGAAAAATCAAGAGGAAAAATCAAGAAAAATGGCATTGTGTCAAGATCTCTCTTTCTCTGGTTTCTTTTAGGTACACAAAGAAAAGCAAAAAATACAGATGTATATTTACAATAAAAGAAAATTGTATGCAATTTAGAACTTTGGAGAAAAATGCATGCACTATGTTATGCAACAATAACTGCATAGAAAAACAGGAAAACATGACGACAACCATAGCATGAAATAAATTTTGTATGAAACCCGGAATGTTTGTTTTATTTTTGTTTCTCTCATTGGATGTGCCAATACTCTCTTTGACCTGAAGTTGACAGGTGCAAAGACTGGAAGGTTGTGAAACGCAAAAATAATGCGTCTTCAGACGGAGCAGCATGGGAGACTGTACTGATGAGCATGGTGATGAATTAAACCATTAACATTGGAAGGAAACAGTGAAACCCTGCATGCTGTGCGCGAGCTGAAGTTTTGATCTCGGAAACTATGAACCGGTCCGAACGTACGTTCTGCTCAATGAGGTATGATGCTAAAGCCTGCATGGTAAACGTGCCTGCTAGCAGACTGCATTAACGTCACCCTCTGGTCTCCTTTCATCCCTTCCTTCTCCCCCCGACCCCTTCATCTCTCCTCTGCCCTCGTCTGCACGTCATCCCTTCTCACCCGTCTTTGTTCTCTGGGGTGTCTGGGTAATAACTCGTCTGTTGTCTCTCTTCTTTTTCATCTTTGTAGAGGCTTCTCGGCAGGTCCAGCACAAGCAGCCTGCAGACTCAGTGTGTGTCATGAATCGTGGCGTTCCGACCACTGTGTGCATGGCCCAGAACACCCCTCCTCCCTCCTCGTGATTCTGATCTATACGTGTGTTTCATGTACATACATGGGTGGAATGCACAGTGGGGAATGGCCTAACACAGACCTGTTTCTACACATTTTAAATGTATTTCAGGGGGACATTTGCCAACCATCCACCCCCTTTTTGTTGGTGGCTGATGATATTGTCAACTTTTTAACCTGGTCTAGTGGTGTGTAAACCGTGTATCTGAGTGCATGCGTGTTTAACATGTGTGGTTTTGTATGCGTGTCTGTATTGTATACGCTTTTCGTGTTGCACATGCTTGCTATTGAATATTTAGAGCAATCTTTAGAGGGGTGTTAAATGAAATGTGTCCACTAAATTTTGTGATTCATAGCAAATATTCACAAAGCTGCCTTTATATTATAATGGGGTCAAACTAATAATGTTGCTCTCTGTTGCTGCTGCTGCTGTCAATCATCAGTTGCCTTTGTTTGCTGTCGCACTTTTAAACTTTAACATTCCTTTGAGTTGTTAACGTTTGTGGACGAATTGTATCTTGAGCTGTTTAAGTGTATTTATGAGTGTAAAGTGTATTTATAATGTCGATTACAATCTAACTCTTTCTTTCTCTGAAACCAGCAAGGACATCAGTACACTACAGTTAAAGCGAGAGGTTATTTAAATGCAGAGAAACTTGGCAACCAGAAAGTTGCTTGTATTCTTGTTTACTTCAGAATCAAGCAGCAGAAAGAAAGAAAAGTGACCAATAAAAATGTGCAAAACGAGGCTACAAACATTCTACAGGTCAAGACTAAAAAACAACATTAGGCATTCTTTTTTAATTTGTGTTTTTACAATATACACATTTTCGTAAGTATCATCAGAATCTTTTTCTAATCTTCCTTTCTTTAGATCAATTGGTTTTACTCCTTATATTATCCATATTAACAATCACTTTAACCAAAATATTTCACCAAGCATTTGGATATGTGTAAATATTATGGTATTACAAAGTATATTATAATATGTGGCTAGACTTTGGTAGTTATTCTTACTCTTGGGTAAAGTAAATTAATAAATGCAAACAGCACGATTTGCAATGATGATGTTGATGGTAAATAATACTTCACTTGAAAGGGGAGATTAAAAACACCTTTGTGGTAATAAACTATTTAAGCATGACTTCAGCTAACACAAAGACCTAAATATACCTTTATTCTTCATTCAGATGATGCTTCTTTAGCATTTTAATGCTCTCAGCAAATGACCTTTTTGTTGCTAAAAATGGCTTTTAACTCAGTTTGGCTGCATTTTAAATGAACTCTCTAACCTTGTTTTTAGGGGGACTTCTAATGACTGAAAAGTTCAAGAAAAATAAATAAAATATTTAATAACTTTCTTTTTCTTAGATTTTTGTCCCTGCATGGATTCATATACAGTAGATCACATTTTAATATGTATAATAATCAGTATACTTTTAGTACTAGTAATAGCCTACTTTATCCATTGATATTCCATAAATTCAGAATGTGTCAGATGAACTGTTCCCAAGTTTGATCTGTGTTTTCATACATTCTATGAAGGTCGATAGGAAATCAGTGCATGTGCGGCGCTGCGTGAATGTGTGTATGAGCGCAAGGGGGTGTGTTTTTCTCAGTTTGAGTGCATGTACCCCCGGTTCCTTATTGCTCTGCTGCTGAGCTTTGATCTTTTCAGACACTATGGCAACCTAGTTACCTAATAGAGACCGTAACCATAGCAACACAAGTATGTGATCTGCTTTCAACAGCAGCCCATTTCTCCCATGCCTTTCTGCCACCTGGTTACGTTTTTTACTTGCTATTTGGGTCCACAATTTATTAGACACATTCACACATCAGAACACAAAGTTCCTCACATAATTATCACCGATGCTATTCTCTGTCAGAAACGGTATCATTACAGTCAGAAACCTCTGCCCACATAGAACCAAAGCTGCATGTGAGGTACATAAACAAAACTAGACTGGAAATGAGGTTTTACAGCATCACTGGGTAATTACAAGACTCACACATACAGTTTTATACCTGTGTTTATTTTTATGTTTATGTATGAAATCATAACCTTGATAACTCCCCCTTCTGTAGCTTAGATAAATACAATATTCATACTTTACATTCACAGACAAGTTTTACTTTTAAGATTTTGTATTACGGATCAGGTCGATGTTAAGAAAACATAATCTTGACATCAGAACTGTGCAACGATAAATTCAAGCAGGCCTGCCTTCCAACCTCTAGCTCAGACTGCCGAGAACACCCTGCATGGCCTTTAAAGAACATCATGTAAAAATTAAAGAGGAGGGGTTATAAAATATACATTTGAAATGCTCTAATTGTCACTTAATGGTTATAGAACAAGTTGTAACAGCTTGGCAGTGGTGGAAATAATTATATATAAATAAAAGCTGGTTCTGTTGAGAGAGTTCTCTGGAGAAGGGAAGAAAATGTTTTTGGAAAAGCAGGGTACACTCTTAAAAACAAATGTGCTTCACGGTGCCATAGAAGAACCTTTTTTGTCCAAGTGGTTCCATAAAGAACCTTTACCATCTGAAGAACCTTTCTGTTTCACAAAAGGTATAAATAGAGATGTAAAAAGGTAAGAAAGAGATGATTCTTTAAAGAACCTTTGGCTGAATGGTTCTTTGTGGAACCAAAAATGGTTCTTCTATGGCATCGCTGTCAAGAACCTTTTAAGAACTTTTATTTTTAAGAGTGTAGTAGTTTGCTGTGAAGTAAAAAGTGTTTGAGTAATATTTTCAGATTCCCTCAAGAATACAAAATGTGCATGACAATATCCAACTAAAATTGCACAAATCTTATAAAAAACAAACTTCTTACAACAATTGGAATACACCACTAAAATTCATCTGCCAGTAAAGTATACATGTGGCTCCCTTTGCTCCCATGGCCCATCGTTCGTCTCTCACTTTCTTACACTAACACCTATACAAACCAGAAAAAAAACATTTTAACAATATAATAACAATGAGTCTAAAACAAACTTAAAGACCTCCACTTTAAAGTGCAAGTGAACTCTAAATTTGTGACTGTGCCGATGATAGTTAGCGTGCGAGCTACTGAGCATGTGCAGTAAGTCTGCTCTGGGCCTTCTGCTGCTCATGCAGTTACTTCATCTTCCTGTACTGTCACAGGACAGCCTGCCATCGAGCGGCCAGCCCTGAAATTTTAATGAACACCAATTAAGCCTTCACAATGGCTTAAGTGGTTGGGAGTGCTGGCAGTGGAGATAGAAGAGCTCTGGGGTGAGATACAGGAAAATGAGCAGAGATAAAGAAGGAATGGAGAGAAAGGAAAGAACATTAAGGTGCTGTTTGTCTTTAGGAACAGAACAATACTGGATCAAGATATATTAATCTTATATTAAAACTTGATTTAAATTGCTCCTCAAAAAAAAAAAAAGAATTAATGGGGAACACTTGGTGTGACTGACTGAGCAGGCAATGCAAATTAGTAAAAAAAAATAAAAACATAAAACACAGTCTATTATTCTAAGTGCATTTTCATGACCACCAGACTATTTGGAATACTATACAAATCTTTATTTCTGTCCAAATGCAATATAACCTTATAGTATTTTATTACCATAGTCATTGTTTATGACATTTTTATGTTAACACATAAGCATTTAAAGATGATGTGAACTGAAGAGCATTGATCTTTAGTGTGGTTGCTTAGCAAAACATCCAGAGGAATGTTCTGTTGTTAAACACGCAAGAGAAGAGGAGATTGCCAATTCATTCTTTATTAAATATTATTGGAGGAACAAAGGTTAAGAAAGCCCACTGAGATGAAGGTGATGAAAGAATGTAAACAAACATTTAGGCCCAGTTTCACAGATGCCTATAGACTCTTTTTTTCTTATGCTCACACTTAAATAACATATTTAAAATAAGGTATACTAAGGTCCTTGCTCAATTTAAGATGTGTCTGTAAACCATGACTATATGTCCTTATTTGTTAATTCATAAAAATGTTTATGTTGTGCAGACAACACCAGCATGACAATATCTGACACATGATTTAGGGAAAGCTATAACAATGTTAAACAGTGTTAATGATTCATACAATTGGTTTAAAACCATATCTATCATAATCATGCCTTTACAGTCATTTAACATTAACAACATTTTTGACAGTTTTTTGTATAATTCAGAAATTAACTAATGCAACCAACCCCTGTAGTCAAGCAAGCTTGTTCCTCTAGATTTTCATATAAATGTTCACCTATCATATTAATGTAAATGAGAGTTATTACCCATTTTCACACTATTCATGCAAAACACTTACGCCACACTAAAAATAAATGAATACATCCCTTCACAAATGAAATACAATAAATCTACATTTTTCTCAAAATTGTGTTTTGTTAAATGCATATCTTTCAACCAGATTTTATGAAATGCATAAAAATAACACGCTAGGTGCAAACTGGTAATGTGGCAATTTAATTCAGATTGGTTTTAGCAAACAGGACATGGATTTGTTACATGACTTTAAGTTATATGACTTGATCTCATGTTACAGTTCTAGAGAATGCTCAATGTAAGGTGACTGATGTAAAATGTAACAGAACAGCACTGCTCTCTGCTGGACACAGGGCGGTAGCTAGAGAACCTTAAGCTTAAATTAAAAAGCTTAAAGGTGCTCAGAAATGTATATTATGTCAAATATATAGACTACATAAATATTAACTATGAATATATTATCTATATTAATATGAACTATACTGTTTGAAATGCGTCTACATTTAATATAATTCAATATTTCAATATAATTGAAACGCAGGGGGAGGGGAATTTATACGCGCGTCAGGTTTAGTCGATAAAACACTTCCGCGAAACACCTGTATATCCTCGTGACTCCTCAGAATTCCTCCTCACTCCTTGATCCTCGCTGAGATGTCCTTAAAGATGGCTGAGCTCGATCTGTTTCCGGGTCATAGGATGGAGGACGGAGGAGCGAGGAAACGAGGAAACGAGGAGGCATATTGAAAAGCCTTACTGCAGGATACACGTCATAACATCATTACAATGAGAAGAAAATCGATAGGCTACTGATAAAAAACTTGGATAAAAAATGGGACCACAAACATATCATTGTGTCATGCTTTACTTTATTTTAGTAATACTTTACAAATCATTTTAAAGGTCAAACATTATCCTGTGTTTATTTAGAAGTGTTTCTCCTTTATCAAGAATCCAGTTTCATAATGAATATGCAACAAGCCATAACATGATTATTAGCCTCTGACAAGCAGCAAGCTTTCATTCAGTCTTTCACAAACATACACAATATTCTCACACAAATTCACTATTAAAAAATGAATGAGTGCACAATAATGCCAGTGGGAGAAACAATGTGTTTATTAACAGATTGATATCACAAGCACCAATAAATATATTATTCAGCATTAAAAAGACATGTGTAATGAAACCCATAACAAACTGCCGAGCTACTCTCACTCTGTGTTTGATGTGGGGGAAAATGCTGTGATGGATATAGTCTTTGCTGTGGTAGTGTTTCGGCAAGTTTTAAGTGTTTAGCTGTACTTGCCAGATATTCTGTATTAAAGTAAAGATGCTCACGCAGACATTAAGAACGATTCACTTCTGAGCATGTTAAGCATTTGATGTCTGGTGCAATGAATGCTGGGTAAATAGTGTTTAGACAGCTGTACACAATGTGCTCTGATATGAGCGATATTAAAAGAGCTACTGTATCAATACGAGTAACGCCGATCAGGTTCTCAAACACCAACAATCTTAAAAATAAAGGTGCTTAAAAGGTTCTTTACAGCGATTCTTTAAGAAGAACCGTTTTTGGTTTTTACAGAGGACCATTCAGTCAAAGGTTCTTTAAAGAATCATCTCTTTCTTACCTTTTTATAATCTGAAGAACCTTCTTTTACCACAAAGAACCTTTGTGAAACAGAAAGGTTCTTCGGATGGCATCGTGAAGCACTTTTATTTTTAAAGCAACACTAGAGAACTTTTGCTCACTGGTTCTTCCATGTGGTTAATAAGCGCAAAATAGTGTTGCAAATAATGCCACTTTACACTCTTAAAAATAAAGGTGCTTCAAAAGGTTCTTGATGCCATAGAAGAACCTTTTGGTTCTATAAAGAACCGTTAACATCTGATGAACCTTTCTGTTTCACAAAAGGTTCTTTGTGATGAAAAAAGGTTCTTCAGATTATAAAAAGTAAGAAAGAGATGGTTCTTTAAAGAACCTTAGGCTGAATGGTTCTTTGTGGAACCAAAAAAGGTTCTATGGCATCACTGTGAAGAACCTTTTAAGTACCTTTATTTTTAAGAGTGTATAAGTTTCCCTGTGGGCAACGCAATACACATGAATTTGTTTACTAAGCTGATGGAATGCAGAAACGTTGTTTGGAAACCATGTTGCACTCTTCCGCAGGCAGGGGATGGGCGGGGGCTGTGTGTACCGACCCGAACACAGAACTTACAGAATCTGTTTTTTGCCGCTAGGGAGCTGCTCAGGTAGCAGCACCAATAAAATTTGTACAGTTCAATTATTTTAAGGTCAAAAAACGACATAGTGTTGCTTTAAGAGTGAAGGTGTGCACTGAGTCGACAGAGAGCATCTCCTACAATGTCCAGCTCATGTCTGAGCTCCTCAACCACACCGTTAATACTGGGCATGTCCTTCAGCACAGTCACACTCTGTGTGTACGGGTTATAACGCAGGGAGAACGGACGCTGGATCATTTTGGCAAACTCGCTGTGAATAAGAGAGGACAAACAGAGGAAATGGATGGTAAGAGAAACATATAGGGGTAAAGATATAAAGATTTTTTTAAATAAATATGAATTTTTATTTACCGCATTCTGACTTTGGCTTCCTCAAAGCTCTCAGAAACAAAGTAAACTTCTTGAAAGGTGGTGATGAGACACTCCTGATCACAGGTGACTTTGGGGTCAAAGGGCAGGATTTTAGCATTGCCTGAGAGTGAGTGCTTCAAAACAAGACATGGCCAAATTAGCAGACATTTGAGTAAAGATAAAGATAAAGATAAAACAAGTAAAGATAAAAACTGTTACTGGTAAGTATATATTTTGTGGTTGTATGTGATCGTAAATCACCTTAAGTTCACTGATGGATGAGAGAAGCCCAGCACCATATGCTCTGAGTTTCCCCTCCTGCTTGCAAAGCCCAAACTCCACGGTAAAGAAATAACACTGCAATAACACATAAACCAGCAGCCGTGAAAAATAATGTTCAGTGGTTTAAGAAAACATTTCCTTTTTTCAACAGACCTTTAAAACTAGCTTGATGTTTCAACATTAAAATGAGAACAGCATTACGATATTTCCTACATCAAATCAACATAAGATAGTGTCATACTAGCCTTCGTCTTATTTTGTTTGAATAATTGTATTTGTTGGAACATCATGGCTTCAAAAACATGTTGCTGGTAAGTGAGAACCTATTACTTCTATTTTAAGCATTCTGAACTGGTTGCCAGTGTGTTATAGAGTTGCGTTTAAAGTATTGTTGGTTGTCCCTAAATAGTCTTTATTTGTCTAACCTGTTAAAACTAAGTAAGCTGGCCACAATCTCGATTAAAGTTGTGATTGCGTGTTTTCAACAGTTGGACGCAGGTTGGGGAACAGTTTTCTTTATCTGTAATGTCTGTACATTTTGTATATGTGTTTAAAATCTTTTTCCCTTGACATTTTAAGTTCTCATTTATACAGCATATGGTCAACAGCTGTTGTGTTTATTAGTCCTTAATAAATGAAATGAAATGTACATACTGTTGCCAGTTTCTGCACAGCATCATCGGGCGCCCCGAGAGAAGCCAGTCCTAATTCTTGAGAGAACTGTGCAAAACTGGGTTCAGCCAGCAGAGGAACGTGACCCAGCAACTCATGACAGGTGTCCCTAAAAGGAACATATGTACAGATCTACTGAATTACTGGTCAGGTGTGTTGTTGTTGTTTTCCGTTTTTGAGGCACTGCAAAATAAATAGATCTGCTTTGTACTCACGGCTCAGGAGTGTACAGCGGATCTGAGCTGTGACGCACATATTGTGTGCAATGAAAGACTCTGAAGGCCAATCCAGCCAGAAAATCCCTCGGTGACAGATACCCAGCAACAGGGCGAATGGTAAAGCCAGTTCGCTCTGAAAATTAATTTCTCATGAAGTAAAACACAACACGCATTTCTTTCAATTTCCTACCAAGAGTTAGTAAGTGATAATCTCACCTCTTAAGAAGTTGGACACATCCTCCAGCTGTGGTATGTTGTCCTCTCTGTATCCACAGTATTGGGTGAGCAGGGGCAAGTTGCGCACATACTCTTTACACGCATGTGTGGGGTATAGCTTGTTTAACTCCCGAAACACTACACCCCATGTCTTCACCTCTTCTTCTGTAAACTCCACACGTGGTATGGGATCTCCGCTGCAGAGACAAGAGGATGCATAGAGAGATTGAACGAGAGGAAAAGATAAAGACATCAGAAGCAACGATCAAAAGAGAAAGACAAATGAGATAATAAATATAAAAACCAGGGGAAATGCAGTAGAAGTATTGTATTGTTAAAACGTACTGTTTGTAACTCATGGCAAGATCAGCAAAATATTTTCTTCTCTTACGATAAACATTGTCTTTAAATCCCTGAAATCAACAAAAAACAAAGAAGGCATGTTTTTACAACCGGAATAGCACGAAAACAGGTTGTGCTTAATACGAAGTGAATTAACATCCCATATTCTGTGAAAGAAAGTGATTTTACAGAAATAAAGAAATACCGACCGGATGATCAGCATCCAGATCCGATCCATACATCAGAACACGACTGGCACTCTTATCCAGGTCTGAAATATTCTTGGGGAACCAAGGCACCTCAGCAAAATCTAAAAAAGGTTGGAAAAGCGGGTTTGGAGAACGGATAGGTCTCTGTGCAGTGCAACTAACAAATGTTAAGCACGTTTATTGAACAGATAGGCTAGATGTACACATGTACCATTTGCAGGAGTGCTGAATCCATCAGGTGAATCCATAGCTATGATGCTTGTCTGTTTGCGAAGTAGATGAACGATTTCCTTCAGAGTTTCTCGATCACTGTCACAGTCAACCAGCACCTCGAGCTCTGAGTTACGTCGTCGGGACTTACGCGACTCGATATGCAAAAGATTTACTTGGTTGTCCTGTTCATTAACATAAAAAAATCTATGAAATGAAAATAGCCACAATAACAGAATTCTAGTATTAAAATAAAACACATCACCTGAAATAGTTTTAATGCCTTCACAAGACCCCCAACTTCATTCTTGAGAGAGAAGACAATTGCAGCATGTTCCCTTTTCGAGGTAAGGATCTCGTCTTTGCTCTCGTCCGTCTTATTACAAGTAGTTTTGTTCATCTTTAAAACCAAGGTATTATATCAAATATTAAATAATATAACTTTGTCGTCTCTTTATATTAGCATGACAATCTGTTTACTGGTTTAATTTTCTGCGAATCGTCGCAGATGACATGTATAGGCTACTACATCAGTTGCATACAGTTAAACGTGTCTAGCACAACAGTATATGGTGGAAAGAAGATACAAAGTAATCACAAAGTTCAACGAATTACTCATGAATACAAAATGAACAGAACAAAAATACATATATACAAATATAAAAAAACACAATTATTTTCAGCACTGAAAAGACGGAGATAGAGAATTCCAAAAATGTGAATGTTAATGAAGACGGATATTCTTACTCAAATTGTATACATCTTAAATAAACAAAATGCATAGGCTATACAAATATTTTACCTCATTGTTGAGTTGCTTCTCTTCATAAAACTTATTGATTGAATCAAAAGACCGTCCTCGACGCGGTCCTTCAGTCTTGTTGGAAAGCATGAATCTTTATATAGGCTAGGTATATATAGTATAGGTGTTGAGCACACGTACACACTGCTGTATGTCTGCTAATGATGTTTTCTCTCTCGATTTATAAATGAGCAGAATGATGAGGGGGAGGAGCGCTCAGCTCTTCTGGAAAGTCCAAATTGACCAGTCCAACGTACAAGCTCAGGGAAGATTTTTAGTTGCAACGTTAGATTATTATGAGACCTCGATGTTGGAGGAAATAACTCAACTTGTGATTTTAATTTATAATTTTAATTAGTTACCACGAAATACAGCACAATAACCAGACAAAAATAGTACATCGATTTGCCCTGAAATCTGTTAGTTCCCATTTAGGCCGGTGTCTCCTAAAACGTATTTTATGCGCGAAGCATCTAAACTGGTTTTAATTACACTATTTTAATTTAATAAAATAAGGCCTTCCTTTTTTTGCTAATCGAACTTCTATTATAACAACTTATTACAGGTTGCCTTTTCACGCATTGCATGGTCTAAACCTTCCTGCAAAGTGGTTTACATATCTGAAATAGGCTACCAAATTCGGCAGAAAAATATGTCAACTAGACAAATCTCTTCTGATATAATAGACTAAATTAAAAAGAAGAAAAAGAACAGACAACAAAATGTCAACACAGAGAGCAAACGATCTGTGCCAGTCTGTTTCAGCACTCGTGCCAAGTGAACAGCTCCGACAGCTTTGCCAATACGAGAATTATAAAACCCTCAAATCGAGTCAGAGACCTTGACATTTAACCGTACCCAATCTTTCATTTGGTTCATATATTGTAGATATTGCTTTATTTATTTATTCTTTCCAAGGCTGGGCTGGGATCAGTATTTCCACACCTCTGTGGAAAGATCCCTGATGAAAGCGATGTGGAGAACTGTCTAATAAGACACGGCAGCACGCCTAGATTAACTGGCGATGACTGATTCGGAATGTGCTTGTCATTGGTTTCTGATATCTCCAAACTAAAGGCCCCAATCCCCACTGAGTCCGGGCCTGGACTGATTTGTTCCAATGTGAGAAACATGGAAAATAATAAAAGCACGTCATTAATAATGATGTGGTAGTTATGAGCAATGGCTGTTTACAAGCTCACACCAGCATTAATTAGCTCAAAGCGCAATATAATTCGATTCTGCTGTACCTCCAAATCCAAAGAGCATGACTAATCTTTTATTCAGATGTTCTCACGCTACTTCTCTGCTTTATTGGTCTATTGTCTGTGCCTCCCACTGAAAGACCTTGATACCCATCACACAGTCTTTTGTATGGTTTCCATAAGTACGCATCTCATTAGTACTCACCTGTTCTAACAGTATGTTGACAGTTTTAGCATTAATGTTTAATTATCAAATGTAGGTCTGCAAGTCAGTTGCCCATAATCATCATTATCATCAAAATGAGGAAAAACAGGATGTCAGCAAATTGTTAAGCACTCTTTATGAGTCAGTGTTTCACATCTCATTCACATGACCACAACTCATATACAGATATACAGTATATGGTTCATTAACACAGGAAATTCATTTAGGAGCATTATCTTTACGGTAGCCATCTGGGGGTCCAGATCATACTGATACAGAAGGGTTGGTTAAAAAATGAGAAGGAATGATGAATTTATACTCTTACAAAGCCTACATTAAAGGCCCAACTGAGAAAGCAAACATTTAATAAAGCAAATATAGAGCAACCTTAAAGGGATAGTTCACCCAGAACTCACTATTGTGCCATTAAAAACCCGTATGATTTACCCGTATAACATTGGTAACCAAACAACAATGGGCACCATTGACTTCTATTGTATGGGCACAAAACCACTGATTTCTCAAAATATCTTCTGTGGTGTTCCATAGAAGAGTCGTACAGGTTTCAAAAAACACAAGGATGAATAAATGATGACAGAATTTTCATTTTTAGGTGAACTATGCCTATATCCTAAGTTTGTGTATGAGTCCTGGTTTATTACCTCTTTACCTGTTTACATAAACAATGTATTGGCAGAACCGTTGACGTAGAGTTTGATATAATTGATCCAAGTCAAATCATGTTCAGGCTAATCCAATGCAGTGCTGGAGTCTGGTCTATTAGCATAAGCTTCACTGTGGATACAGAGCTCCTGCAATCACAGACTTCACTCCTAGACAATTCAATCTACAAAACCTAAGCAACAGGTCATTCCCTTCAAACTAACATTGCGAAAATAAGGTCGTATATTGAAGTTCATTGGCCTGGTAAACAACCTGTAGTCCCTTCGAGGTATTAGTGCTTCCTGTTCTTTCAGGTGAGCAAGACAAGAGTATGTCATCCAGAACAATGTCAGAAAAGATTAGGTCTGGATATGATCAGTGATCCTTAGTTGAAAGATGACAATCATAAGGAATATTTTGCCAATCTGATAAGAAAATTCCCCAAAATGTGTTTTTATTTTTTTTATTACAGTAGGCGGAGTAAATAAAATGTGTTCCAGTGAGGAAGAACTAACTCACTAGTGGTTCAATGAGGCACCCGAGTCAAGCTCTGGCATGGTCTACAAACTTAATGAGACTCTAGGTTTTCTTGCTGACCTTTAATGTGTTTGCATGAAGGAAAAATGTCACCTTTTATTAAGACATAAAAACACAAGATAAATATTCAGCAGTAAAAAGCTAATTCAACCCAATGCCCAAATGTGACCAGGTATAAACATGTGCATCTGGTACACACACTTATCGTCCAGAACAGATACCAAATGCATGGGTTAAAGGATTACCTTTTCACAATCCGGAAAATAAAAAGGACTTCCTGGCCCGCAAACCACAGTAAAGTACACCTAGTATTGTTTATTTTTTAAACACAGGAACTCCAAATATGGTCAATGAACAGATGCCAAACCTAACTTTTTGTCTCATGCTCATTCAAGAATAATCTGACATCATAAAACAGCTTTTCTCACTAATCTACTGCATCACATACCATAGCGTGTTACTGACTTATTAACACAATGTTAGCTTGGCATTATGCTTTTATTGACATTAAACACGGACGCTGTATGACACAGGAAATTAGCTTCAAGACACATAAAAAGGTTTACTGACCATTCAAATTGTAACAGTACATCTCTCACAGACTCAAGGTCATTTCTATAATCTCATTAGGAGAATGGAATATGTAATGGGTGAAGCAAAACAGCTCTTATTGTCAGCATCCTACGTAAGAGACGCATTGTGTGATCCAATAAGACTGAGGCCATCAGGAGTAGAATAAAAAAAATCAAGAATTTCCTGTGATGCTGACGCTTAAGTGTTAAAAACAGCAGGGTCAGCAGAGTTTACTGACTTTTCCATGGAAATTCACTACATGTTTACTTTAAAAAATAGCTGAAGTGCAATGCACGTACAGAGTAGTAGACTTAAAAACAATCTTGACATTTTCAGAATATTTCAGAAACATTTTATGGGCAGGGCAGCAGTTAGACGTATGTTCTGGACTTACTAAAAAGGGAATGACTGACAGCTGTTGAGACAGTGACGGGCTTGACTGCAGGAGCAGTCATATCTGATTAGATTCTCCATTGTATGATATACTGCCTGGCAACCATCTCCCAAACCATATCCAGTTGTTTGTAATGAAGCAATGAAATCACTCAAAGGAAAGAAACTGCTCATGTTTCCTTGAGAAAGGGTCGAATATAAAACAGCTCTGGGAACAATGTTATGCAATAAAAACACCTACAGTACTGCATAGGTAGACATATGTGTGAACGTGTTTGTATACTAAAAACACTGATCAAATTTTCTGATCAAATCAATTGTCATTGCCCATTTCTAATCATTTGTGGAATAACATACATACAGCAACTAGAAACCAGCACCAAGCAGTTAAGACGTCAAGGAAATAAAATGCGGTGCTCACACTTTGTCACCGTTAATCTTCCCCCCAACCCTCATCTGAAAACATGTTTGCCTGTTGTTGTTTGAAATTGTTTCTGAAATCCTCATCAAAGTGCTTCAGATCATCCTCTTTGAAAATACCCTAATAAGAAAAAAGCAAAGATTGTGCCAATGATTTATTACAACAAATCTGCTCAGAAATAAAACTGAGCAAGACATAATCATATGTGGTGTTCTAACCTTTGGTAAGTATCCCAGCAGTTTGGTAGCATGCTGTTTTAGGAGCCTCTGTCTTTCCTCTTCAATGATCTGTCTACGTTGAGTTTCTCTCTCCAGCTCCATTGCTTTCTCTTCTGCCTCTCTCTCCTGTTAAAGATTCAAATTCATTTATTCCACGCATTTACTGTCTGCAGTCATGTAAAGTGAGAATCGGTTTAATAAAGTGCAGGTTTGAGTCTTACTTGTTCAGCAAGGTACTGCTGTCTCCTGTCTTCCAGCAGCTTCTCCACAGCCCTTTTGTGTTCTAACTGTTTCATACGACGCTTCTGGGCGTTCATCTGCTCAATGCGGTCATCTTCTGCAAACTTGGCCATCATCGTGGTTCTAAAGGCCTCCTCTTCCTCTTTCTCTGCTTGTTTGCGCATCTGCTTGAAGGCCATCATCTCCTGACGCGTCTGCTGCAACTCCAGGCGCTGCCGGATCCTTTTCTCCATTTCTTCCTGTAAGTGACGGAATTAACAGATAGAAAATGTATTACAGATATAGGAGTAATTATCAAGTACAATATTCATTATGGTAATAAGAATTGTGTTTAACAGTCTACAAAAATAATGACAGAAGTGCAAAAAACTTTGGTTTGATGAAGTGCTCACGATTTCTTGTTGTCTTGCAGCCTCAGCCTGCTCTTCCAAACCGAGTTCCTCACGGACACGCTCCATCTCCTCACGCTGTCTTCTTTCCATATCAATCTGCTCTGAGAGCTAAACAAAGAGTAGGTTTGACATTAATTATTGAATCTGCATAACTTGAGCGTTAAATCATTGTTTAAAGTGAGTGTGAGTCGTAATGTACCATTTTGTGAAGGGTCTCTTTCGCCTGCTCTCGCTCTCTAACTTTTTCCATCCTGTCCTCCTCCCTTCTCTGCTGGTAGCGAGCATATTCAAGGATGCGCCTGTTCTCTGCCTCCATCCTCTCTCGCTCCATACGTCTCCACTCAGCTTGCTGCTTTTTAAAATCTTCAATGTACCTCTGAGTGGCTGTAACTTTCTCAAATTGTAACTGGCGCTCCCTGAAAAATAAGCTTGCATGTTAACCGTTCTACATTTACCAAATTCATAATAATGTTGATTTGAAACAACTGTGATAATGTAATGTAAAGAAACACATATAAAATTGACAGAAAACGAACAAACACACTCACATCAGATCCTCTTCGTAGATCTTCCGCACTATTTCATCCACCAAGAGTTTCTCTTTGATGAACTCCTCATACGCCTCCTGTCTCTTGCGCTCCTTCTCCTCAAGCTGTTGCTCAAGATCTTGTTGGTATCGCACTACCTCTTCATACCTCTTCTGCTCTAGTTTCTCATTCTCTATCTGTGCACGCTCCAGCTCGTCCTTTATTTTACGGGCGATAGCAGCTTCTTGTCTCTGGAAAGATTTAAATGCACGATTAGCAAAGTCACAGGTTACGGACCCAGATGTATAACACGATTAGAGTTCACACTTACCATTGCTTCATACCGCGTGGACTCCTTTTCTGCTACCTGTGCTGCCCGTTCTCTGTTCAGGTAGGCCGACTTGAGCTTTAACTCTAGCTCTCGTAGCTCAGCACTAACAATGAAGGAAAAGATCTAATAAGATAAACAAGTAATACAGCAAAGTTAAACCCTCTGGAAATTGGTCACATAACCAACCTGTTCTCCTTAATGTACTGCCTCATCTTTTCATCTCGGAGTTTTTCATCACGAATTCTCGCCAACTCCTTTTCCATCCTCTCCTCCTGTTCAAGCTGCCTTTCTCTGAACTCTCTGTGTTCCTCTGACTGAAAATAGAAATGTTTTGGCTTTAAAATATTTTTTTTATTGCATGGTATAAAAGTATACAAACATCTGTTTTAGGATTCCGCTTATCTATCGCATATCTATAATAATGGAAACAGTTCAACTAACTTTACGAAGTGTCTCCTCGAGGTGTTTTCCATACTCTTCATCCTGCAGTCTGCGGAGGAAGCGCTTTTTCTCCACTCTCTCTTCGCACTGCAGGTTAGCCTGAAGCTGCCGTTCCTTGGTCACACGTTTGCTCTGATCTTCCCGCATTTCCTCCTGTCTGCGGTTCTCCAGGATCATCCTCTGATTGTGGCTGTTAGAAATGTTGCGCCGCTGCCTCGTGGAGGACTGCAAAGACACAACATTAAAGACGCGAGGATTATAACATCACACCTTTTTTCTGCATAGCGATAGTAGCAAAAATGCATACAAATATTAGCTAGTTTCCTGCTTGAAATCATATTTACCATTTTCAGGTCTGGTGCAAGCGTTTGGCTGGCTTCGCCGATTGTTAGAAATAAACGTTTTTGCTAATCAAACAAAGTGGGAAACCCTGCAAGTTCATTTGTTTGTGAGTTGTTGTCGTGGA
Organism: Oreonectes daqikongensis; assembly: GCA_026939265.1. Lineage (NCBI taxonomy): Eukaryota > Metazoa > Chordata > Actinopteri > Cypriniformes > Nemacheilidae > Oreonectes > Oreonectes daqikongensis. The sequence continues at coordinate 1,225,000 of JAOTQM010000074.1, forward strand.
AACGCCGGGCAGCACCTGGCAGTAAAGACGAAGCGCATTGGTCAACTGGGGGAGAGCCAAAAGCGCGCGTCAGCGAATATCCGGAAGTATTTGTAACTTGAAATAAAAAGCCGTGTATTTATATTATGAAATATATTTTTTTAGTATGGTTTATGTATATAAATATACATATGACATATATTTATATTATAGACGGTTTCGAAGGAACAACATAAACGTTTGTGGACCAAAATGAACTTCAGGTAAATTAGGCCTACACATCCGCAAAGAAGTCCATGCAGATTATTTCTGATAACAAGCAAAACTAAGAAACAAATGACATTAACTAGCAAGTTAAAAGTATGTCTAGTCAGTATTATTTGGGGTTACCATTACCAGAAGAAGAACCATTACTTGGCTAAACTTAAATGCGACAAAGTTAATCGACCCATTTATTTAATAAAATTAATATACAATATACAATGTGCAACTAGCCAGGTCAACAAACACAGACCGGAATTAATTTCGGGCCAGGCGCGTCCTTTCTATAAAACTGCCTATAGTACATTTTTTGAGGGTACACAAACCATTTCAATATTTAAATTGTTTTTAATCATTTTAAAAACGATGTCTTGGTAAATTGTGATATTTGACCACAACAAATAAACTTTGCCCATAACAAAGCCAAGAAGTCAAGTTAGTGTAGGCAATTTTTGTTCTGCTTAATATGACATGTGGACTAAGTCACTGTTATAGTAGAAATTATCATGTGCACTTTCACACAAAAATGACAAAAGTCTGTAATGCATGTATTGTATGTCCAGCAAGGATCATTACTGTGACAGTGTTACAAAAGAATTTGGTTGAAATAAAAGTTTTTTTTAATGCATTTTACTCAAAGTTACTTGAATAAAGCTTATTTTGGCAAGTCCAGATTCTAATATGAGGTCATTTCTTTTTTCGAATGATGAAATCAAACTTCACTTGGCCCATTTCTTCATTCTGTAGCAAACATGCCATTTCAACATTTGAAAAATAATGATAAAAATGATAATAATGCTGTCATGTTTAAATTTGTAAAGTTTAAATCAGAGATTTAGGAAATTGATTTGCAGATGTTATCAGTCATAAAAGTAGCACAAGCTACAAATACAGTACACTTAGGCCTACACCACAGACCTACTTTACTGTTTCTTTATGGATTACATACAATTCAAATGTTTAGATAAGGACGTACATTAAAATATAAAAAGGCAGATACACTGATGATTCTGGAATTACATCTGGTTTGATTCGTTTTTCAGCGATAAAACATAAGTACTGCTGCTTCGGTTACACTTTTGGATGCACTCCACATGGTATTGGCACCATAACCGTTCCAATCAAAACTTGTAAAATCCCCACACTGCTTAGGGGTCCCCTCAGGAAAGTGTCCACCTCCACCAATACAGTACTGCAAAAAAGTAAAATATTTATACAAAAAAAATGTCTATTGTGCCCAGACAAGAAAAGTCATGTTCAATGGAACACTAGTGTCTTTTTTTACAGTAACTTACATGTTCAGTGTTACAACCAGTTGCTTTAACTCCAGAACAAACCGCCATGGCAGCTCTTTCATGATTTAAGACTCTGAATGAGATGAAACCAGGCTCAAATTCCTCTAAAATATACAGATGAAATTTATGAAATACAGTTAATATAGTATGGTCATCTAAATACTGTATAGTTTGTCTGTAAAGGTAGTTATCAAAAGTAAATCAGCAGTAAACTGCTTGTTATGTTCCTTTGTTTTAGACAATGGTCTGTTAAATGTCAAATCTACTGTAGGTATCCAAGGTTAATGACAAAGTAATGATGAATTTTCCTCTCCAATTAAAGTGACAACCTGTTCAATACTATAAATCAATCAATTTGTATATTTTTAAAATATATTGAAATAATTTGCTACATATTATCATACCTCTTGTTTGAGGACCATACAGGTTTCTGGTGTATTCTGCATCACCAGTGTCATACACTACTGGACTAACAGGTCCATTGTCAGTTTGACATGCTCCTATTCCAAACCTCACTGGGTACTTCTGAAAAATATAGCAATATACATTTATGCATTTGGCAGACGCTTTTATCCAAACGACTTACATTACATTATGCTGTACATTTGTGTTGTATGTGCAATCCCTGGGATCAAGTCCATGACATTGGTGTTACTAGTGCCATTCTCTAACCACTGAGCTAAACAGATTTAGGCCGAATCATTAATTTTACAGAAATATTTTTTCTGATTTACAAAATGGAATAATATTCTTCTTCAATGATTTTTCAGGATCGTTTTCAGTGATTAAGTTGCTATGAGGTGTCACATCCAAATACCAAAATAAAACTTGAATGACCTTAAATAAACTAAAAAGGTTTCCACCATTGTCCTTTAAGAAGTGAGATTCAGTGTGGTATCGCAGGATAGAGGCAGATTTCCACTGCTGCAACTCGGCATTATTAGGAACATGCCACACGGACACATCCTGTGACACAATGTCAAAGTATCCAGGATTCTGTGACAGAAGGGCAACATACTCAATTGATCATACAGTATAAATCACAAAACACACAATCTGCATGTATATTTGAAAAGCAAAAAAGCAGTACAAATTGTATGCTAGAAAAATAAATTACATTCACAATTAAAAACCTTGAAGTCATCACTTGTAGCAGCCAGTACTGTTCCAAATGTTACTGTGTTAGACCATGTTCCTTCTCCATCAGGGCGGCTGGGATTACTGCCCTGTTCACTTGACCAGCGGTCACCAACAGTGCATTTTCCATACATGTTGTTCTCATGCACACTAGACACCAGTGTCCAGCCACCGCCCGCAGTGGTCATATCACAGAACGTCTGGTAAAGCATCCCATTTGCTGTGGTCAGATAGTATAGGCCATCTGCATGCACAGAAGAATTTATGTGTCATGAAAATCCTGTAAATAAAAAGAAGAAAGAAAAACTTACCATCATGAATGTGATACTTGTCACGGATTTCTTTGCAGCTTCGGGCAACGTATCTAATCCTGTTCAGAAGATTTTCAGCTTCGTCAGTGGTGTCAATACATGGTGTTCCTGTATCTTGGATAAAACATTCCCTTTTAACTTCACTTTAAATAAAATATTTAGATTTTTGCGTATTTACATTCAATTTTAAAGAGCATTAAATATATCGCCTTATCACATAACACTTACATTTAATAGACTGACAGCACCATAAATTCAGTGAGAGACTAATGAGAAAAGCCCCTGAAAACATTTTTGTGTCAAACAACTAAAGAGAAAAATCAAGATGGGGAAATGACCTTTTCCCTGTAACACATTACAAGTAGACAGAAAATGTTAGCAATATTTAAACATGTTCCATATTACCATAATGAACCATAAAAAAAGTTAAACTGTGTTCATATCATTATTTGATCTATAGAATCTTACCTTGAAAGCACAGCACTAATAGCTGAAGTTGTTTCTGCTGAAGTATTGCCAATGCTTCTTCTCCTTTTTGTATTTCACATCCTTGTACATCCACATACTGATGTGACCAACCCCTTATTCAATTGCCAAACTATAAGTTTGTTTTTTCAACATAAATAAAGACAGTGTACATAGAGTATGGGTGCAGTGTATGTGTGCAGGCATATGTTCAGTTCTATAGTTTATATACAGTACAGTTATGCATTGGTACTAAACAGTCGAGTTTTGTGAGAAAATCAAATGAGTTTAACAACCATGCATGCGCAGCAAAGTAGTAACACAGAAAAGAAATAGCAAACCTAAATAATAAAGATAAGTGGGACATTTTTGAGAAGTGACAGTGAAAAATGGAACTGAAGAAGCTATTTTCGTACCAGACTTTCTCGTGTTTTTGTGCTTCTCGACAGCATAAAAGCTAACTCAGCAATAACAGCAGTAAAGTCTTTCCTTCATAATGCAGCTAACTGCAAAGAATAATTGAACAAATAAGCAACATGGTGAGGTGTGTAACATTATACTATAATGTGTGCAACCAATTTGTCAGTTTAAAAAAAAATTCCACTGAAGGAAGTAGACTTTGGTTTCTTGATGATGTCAGTATTGTTCCATTTTACCGTAGGTCCTCTTTAGCTTTTAAATATTGACTACAGTTGATCAGTGGTGAACAGAGCATTCTAGCCCATAGAGAGGATCTAAACTATGGTAAAAAATATATATATATTTAACCTTTTTTAAAGCCCCCCTATCCCAGAAAATGCACTTTTAAGTGTGTTTAAACATAACTGTGTGTCAGGAGTGTGTGTGCAGAATCACCATAGAATGTAAAAACCATTCACTTTCTTACAATCCCCAATAAACCTCAACAGTCCTCTTGAACGAGCTGTTTGCATTTGCATTTGCTACAAGAATGTTTTATAAACAAACAAGGTGTTTTGTTGTTGAATGCAAGACGGAACACAAGCCTTCATTTTCTCCAGAGTCGGTTGGTTTTGAGACCCATTGTAGAGTGAACAGAGGTGGGAATTCTGCTCCTGAAAGATGAATATGAGTGATTTCTTCACAATAAATCCCAGTTGTAAGTTCTTTACCAAACTACTGTTTGTATTACTAAGCATTGTATTTAGTATAAATGGTTCATAATTAGAAGTAACAAACTCTAAACCACACCCTAATCCTAACCATAACCCTAGTAAGTACATGTAGTTAATTATTATTACTCAATAGCAATGTGGAGATTTTAGCGACATCTAACCGCTAGGTTGCTTACTTCACTGCTCGCCCCCTCTCTTTCCAAGCACTACGGTAACTGATACAGGACTAAAGGCCATTGCACATAAAGTTTTTGTATTTTTGTATACGTTATTTCGTATTCTTCATCCTAAAATTTCATAAGCTCCGAATAGCGGAAAACGCAGAACCCAGTTTGAATTTTTTATGAGGGACGAAAATTTTATAGGCAGTGTGTAAATGTGATTGAAACAACGTGAGGTCATATTTATTTTTTAATGTGCGAAAATTTCGGACACAAATTTCGGACTCTATGTGCAATGGCCTTAAGAGTCCAGATCCACCGAGGCACTTCCATTCAAAACAATTGAAAAAACACGCCAAACGCCGGCATAAACGCCTTGGTGGACACATACAGGCTCTAAGATTTTGTCATGTTTTCACTTCTTGGCCAAATGAGTGAACATATTTACGAAATGCGCTCTGTGGAGCAGTTTGTCCGTTTAGGGCTAATGTAGAAACAACATGCATGTGACATGCGGTGTAGATAGAAATAACTCATTCTAAGGTAATAAAACCATTGTGTATTATGTCTTTATACACCTCTGAAGACATTGTTATGTATGTTATATTGCACCTTTGAATGTATAATTACACTGCAACACAGACATAAAATAAAGTGTAACCATCTTCTAACATAAACATGTCATTTACTATACTCAATTAAATATTATTATTTCAAATAATAACATTTGTGTCCTTTTATCATGTGGTAACTATTTGATAAAAATGTGCCATATTGTGAATAAACACAATACATAATCACAATGTAGCACAGTCTGCAAATTATATTGATAATAATATCTTTTTTAATGCTAACATTTGAGAATCACTCAAAGACTTTATTTTCTATATAATAAAAGAATGAAGCATCATCAGCAAAGACAGAAGCATGTATACCTTTTCTCAAAGGCTACTTGTTGATGAATGAAGTAAACTGATGGACGTGCATCCCGGAAGCAAAACTATTATCTCATAGTAAGTCCACAATTTGCAAAATTCTATATTTACAAAATTCAAGTTTGTATCATTACAATATAGGAAAAAGTGCATCAATATGAAAAAAGACAAAGATTAAATGTCCCCCTCTGGATTTATTTGATACTGAAGAATAATGCATATAAAAGAGTAAAAATATTGCTGTATAATTCTTTTACGTTATTAGAGGAGGATATTTCTTAAAAACATATGTAGTAAGTCCACAACAAAATTTGTTATCTATTCAATAAATTATGACCACTGCCACATACTCCAGTGCCTAATATTAAATATTACAAGTACGGTCATTACAACAAAGTGAGCCAACTTCTGCATTTCTTTCCCTAGGAAGCACCAGAAACTGTAGCCGTTTCAGACAGTCACAGCCCTTTGAGGTTTCTTTGTATATTTGCCGAGTCAGACATTGGATTTGTCCGAGGATCAAATGTAATGACTGAGCTTGCGACCATGCGAATAAAGCCTGGTGCTCCTAAAATTCTTTCCCCTCACAAGCCGTCCTTTTCAACGTGTGTTTGTCTCTCAGAAGAATGTCCTGCTGTGAGGGTTTTGATCTGGGGTGAGAAGTGGGATGGAGACCCATCGACGGGGTCGGCTCAGTAAGCAGTGCAGGCACGGCGAGGGTCATTGCAGTGTTTTTACGGTTGAACAAGAGGTCGTCCAGTGCACAGAGCGTGTCCCTCTCCTTTCTTACATTTCTTCATTGCCACAAGTCCTACTTTTCTCTCTCGTTCTCTCTGTTTCAGAGACGTGGTGTGTTGCTGTGGGTCGGTCCCTGAGAAGCGGGCCTGTCTGAACCCTTTAGAGCAGCCTGCGTTATCTTTCCTCTGCCATTTTGCCATTAGCCTCGTTCTCTGCCTCCTCACGTCGCTTCTGCCTTTGGAAAAATCCCAACTACAGGAGGAAAAAGAGGAAAAAGCTGACCAATACCGTATATTCTAAAGACACAAAACTCGGTTTGTAATTTTTATAATACATTCAAAGTATGCGTTTTAATAAACCTCTATACAACACATTACCTTCCAAAGTGCTAGAATGAGGAGAGAAAGAAGTAACAAGCCACCGAGTGTGCTGCCTATGATAATCCAGATGGGAACACGGTAGTCCTCCTCTTTCCTAATTTCTAGAATGATCTGAAAAAAAGACACGTACACAGACAAGCAAAATGAAACATGAAGTTATTATATATCTGATCTGACGACCTTCTGGAGCTGGATTTCTGTTGTAAATCTGAAAGTAGATTTGCTGATGTATTTATTTCAGTTTTCTGTCACACCTATAGATGGCAGCACCTCACAGCACTATGAAATAAAAGAAGCGAGTTGCACTGCGGGTCCTTTCGGTCCCCTTGGCTCCAAGTTCATTTACTGTGGTGAAATGTTTCACATAGTAGCTCACCAGAGGACTCACTTATCTTTGAATGAAAGGAACTGGCAGGAGAGACAGTGTGCGTCTGGTTATGGTCATTGGGATATTTGCTAGTTTGTTAGTGCAAAAGAACATTGAATCTGAATCCTTTTTAACTGATGAGAAGCTTGACGTGAACAGAAAAATGACATACTGTGAATGCCAAAATTGCCACGAACAGAATTTTAGTGTAAATATGAATAAATTGTCCAGCAGTGTTTTTGTAACATGGTTTTCTGTAAATGTGGATGTGTATAGAGACTGACTCACATGTCTGACCGGCCTCTCCTCATGCAGAAACATGGGGCTGGATGGGTTCAGCTCCGCTGAGGCTGTCGTCACCAGCTCAAGGGTTTTGAACTTCAGCTGACCATGACAAGAAAAACAGTTTTCAGTTTCTTAAACACGTACTCCAGTAGATGTGAGAAAGAGAAGAGTAAAAAAACATGAGAGCTGAGGGTCAAGGGAGGTGGTAGAAAAAAACAGGAATATTATAATACAATGGCTACTGTTTTATAGATTTGATCATTTTAATCTTTCATTTGTCATTTTTCTTACTAATAAATGTGTGTGTGTGTGAGAGAGAGAGGGGATAATAGAGTTAAACAAAAAAATAAACACTGCATTGTGCCTACAAATACCATGTGCTCTAGTCATAATTTGTGGTTTTGCACTATTTTGGTCAAAATGTTTTCGGGAGATTCTTCCCCTGACGAGTCATGTTGTGTTACAGCACCCCTCAGGCTCATGACTTATGAAATATAGTCACCAGACATGACACGCTTGCCATATTGTGTCAAGATGAGCAACAGTTTAGAGCTCTCAACATCATAATTTCGAAATGTTTTGAACATTTTCCCACTTTGTACAATTCATTGGAACAAAACAGAATTTAACGCCACCTGATTGTTCTTTTAATGTCATGGTTACTCACAGCATGCAGCGCATCAGTGCGCAGAGATCCGCTTATTTTCACACTGACGTCTCTGTAGGATGGCAGGTTGATGGTGCACTGCACTGGTATAGCCAGGGTGTTGGAGTAGTTCTGTGCAGAGAAAAACATTTCTTTAAAGATGAAACGCAAATGCAGACGCATTAAAAAACTCCCCACATCTTCAAAACACAACACGTGCATTACAGAACTAACTGATGTTTTGTAAAGAATATGCTTTATTTATGGGAATAATCATCTGATTTTATTTAGAGGACAAACTACTAAATGTTTTGTACTGATCTGCTTTAAATCAAGTTTTGTAATGTGGCACATTCCATATCTATTGGTTCATATCAGACAAGAGCCAAACAGCACAAAGCAAACTTTTACAATCAAATTAAGAATCAAACGCAAAATATAACAGGCCTAATGTTTCCAGTGCTTACCAGTTGAGATATTCGTGAGAGATCCTCTGGAGAGGCCCGACTGTGTGCCACGTGCTGAGGGGGGATACAGTGACTTCCACCTACCTAATAGAATAAAGGCACAAGGCAACATTACTGTATATAGGACTATAGTATATCTGAATAATTACTATTGTTCGGTTTAGAAACATTTTAGGTATCTGATATTATCTGGGTTGGATTAAGGTCTAGTCTAATCTAGTTGTTATCCTCTCACCTGGTCTATGTGAAAATCTCTGATTTGCAGGAGCTGGTTGCCATTCTTTGTGACTTCAGGAATCGCAATGTACAGTTGCAAATCTTGGACTGGGAAATAACCAAGGTTCTGCATCTGTTGTGCGTGAAGGAAACACTTTGTAAACATTAAGCTCATTTTGTGAATCCTGCCGTTTTGAACAATAGTTATTTAACCTCACCTGAAAGGTAAAGTTGAAGGGAGGATTGATATCACCTGGTTCCTCTAAAGAAATGTCTGGTTTAAGCTCATATCGGGTCGGGTAAAAATCCCTGAGAGAAAAAAATACTGTCATTAATTCCCACAGCTATATATTGATAAAAATATCAAATCATGCACGCTGTATATCCCACCTTGTGAAGAGCAGGTCAGCCTCATATGTCAGCGTGTAGAAAATATCATTCATGTTATCGTGTAAGGCCACTTCCTCACCCTCACTGCAGACGTACAGTAAAAACAAGCATGAGAAACATCCCAGTCATCCTGTAACTCACTGAGCAGTGACACTTGGCCATGTGTATGAATAGTTTAATACTCCAGCTCAGACAGCACTGGTGTCCAGGCTCCTTTTGTCTCACAGTTTCATAACAATCCAAACATTAGCAAATATTTTAACCAAGGGCTCATCTGACAGATTATGATCTGTGTGACTGTTTATTAAATATTATTTTTCATTATTAATAAAAACAGTACCTAATTTATACTTGTAATATTGCTTTATATTTAAGCTTGTCGATAAAATGTCAAATGCTCTCTCACTTTTATAAGTAGCCTAACATTGCATCAAAGCATTTGCTAAATACATAATTGTAAATGTAATTTTACTCTTGGGTATATTTTCAAATATCTGTACTTTATCAGTGTTTTCATTTAAAGGGGTCATATGACGTGGCTAAAACAAACATTATTGTGTGTATTACAGTGTGTCTGCGTGGTTTACGATTAAAAAACACATTATTTTGCACTGTACATTACTTTTTTAAAAAGCTTATCGTTCTGAAAAGCGCGGTGTGCTCTGATTGGCCAGCTACCCAGTGCATTGTGATTGGCCGAATACCTCAAGCATGTTCCGGAAATGTAACGCCACTTACCATATTTGTAACATCAGCTTTTAAAGCATACAGCAACTCTACAGTGAGAATAGTTACACTAGCCATGTTTCCATCCAAACGTGATGCGAATCTTTTCAACGTTTGCAAAACATTGTGAAATAGGTGCGTTTCCATCAAATTCCTCAAGCGAATAACGGTTGTATTGATAATCTAGTAACCAACAGTAAATAAAGCACTTATTATTATTCCTCTGCTCCGGTGTCGTGGGTTTAACGTTCACTACATTAGAATTTATTCGGCAAATGCGTTTCCACCTCCCATTATTCACATTAACCCTTTTTCGCAAAAATGAAAAACCACCTCAAGCGAGCGTAAAAATGGTTTTGCGAATTAAGGGGTTTTAATTCGAAATTCGCTGTTTCCATCACTCGTTTCTGATGCGAAACATCAAAATGCGAATAAAACCAGGGTGAAGGAAACACGCCAACTGTCTTTCTTTGCAAATACATTTGGGCGGTGTTATACAAAGCGTGTGGGTGTGTTTAGCCGGGTCTGGATGAGCCTCCACTTTTAAAAAGAACATATCTTTTGGTTTCAGACTCAACAACTTCTAACACACCCAAGATAGAAAAACACGAAATTGCGTCATATGACCCCTTTAAAAAATACTTAACTACAATAGAAAGCATATATCATACTTTTTAATTTTTGTATTATTATTTTATTCAAAAATGTTACTTCAGTAAAAGTAAGAAAGTTAAAGGTAATAAAACACCAAGTACATTTTTTCCAAAGTGAAAACACTCTAATAAAGTATAGATTTTTGAAAAATGTACTTAAGTAAAAATACTTAAGTACTGCCCACCTCTGATAATAATCAAAAACAGCTATATAATTCAGTAGAATGCAATATATATATCCATTTTATATTACAGGTATACAAACGTTTTAGCTATGTTAGCAGTGCGGTGCTACCTGGTGACCTCCAGAATGAGCCGTATGTGATCCAGCAGCACAGAGTTACTGAATTCAAACTCCAAACGAAACGTAACCTAGCGAATGAGAGACCGAAATAAATATCAATAACAGACAAAGCGTTGTAATTACAAGTGACTGACCACTGGATGTTTTCCCTGTATTTTCAGCACTCCAAAACCAACACAGAGAGTTTTAGCCTCTTTATAAACCTGCTTTTAACTTGTGTCCTGAAAGCCAAGTTCACTGAAGGTATCATAGCAACAAATCCTCATTTCTCAGGACAAACTAAATGACATAAACAGCTTATGAACAATCTAACCATATCACAAGACTTTGCATTTCACTTACCCTAAATGCATCTCTCTAAAGTAAAAAACATAGATACATATTATTATATATACTCTGTTAGTTAAAAACCATTTTAAATGTACTCTTCTTTCTCTGCTTAGAGGAAATGAAAGCACTTGGACATGACTATAACTATGTGAGCTAAAGCTTCATTCTCTGTTGGAGTGTCACGGAGCAGCATGGAAAATCCTTCCCGTGTCCTCTCCTCCCGATTTCTTTGCTTTTATTCTATGTTCTGAGCTGAACCAGGATCCCAAGCGGGCCCATAAAACCCCTCCACAAGCATGTAGCCCCAACGACCTCCAGACCTCAACTCAATGAATCAGGACTCTGCGAGAAGCCTGTGACCCGTTTCCTATCAAAGCATTACTTAACACAAGAGACATTTCTGTGGTCCAGTCCAGACAGTTTGATTGACTGACTTCTCTGTTTGATGCGGTAAATGAGTGGCAGCCATATTTCTGTTAAGTTCCTGAATCATACAATGTCTTTTTTTATAAAGATGCTTAAACACCGACAGAGGTGTCTGAGTGAATCTATTCACTTCGAGTGTTTTTGCAACGTGAAAGATTCAGTTTCTGACATTCCACAGATGGGTGATGTGAAGATGTCTATAGGATTTTGGACTGTGTTCTCTAGTGTGTTTGAGTAAGCAGGGCTTTCTAATGTACATGCGGGGAGCGTTGACCCTGGCTTAACCTTTTAAGGTCTGGTGTTGCTGAACATGGCAATAAAATGTCCATTACGACTATGATGCAACTATGCTGATTATATACAGTATATAACAGTGCATTTATAACTGCCGTGCAGTGATATCATCATATTATTACATGACCTGACTCAATTTTCTGAGAAACTCAACAGCACGGTCATAGAAAGCTTGGCTTCTGTGTTGTATTAAATTCTAAATATGTGTTCAGAGATATATATGTAGTTCTTATAGGCCTAGAAGGATCTCATAAGGTTTATTGTAGTAGTCTGACTGTTAAACAGTGCCTATGAAAGCAACTCACCTGTGACTTTGCTCTCATAAAGGGTGCGCTGATGTTACAATTGTTCTCATATTTTCGTCTGTTTTGACTGCGGCAGTCTATATGTATGTCAGAGTTATCCTATAGGAAGAGAGAGAGAGGCGTCAGTCGGTTTTCAATGGTTTCATCAGGGACACACACCTGGCCCGAAGTTAACTTCCAGTGTTTGTTGATTGGTCTGGCTTGTGGCTAATAATATAACTATTTATATTGTATTTAATTTAAATAAATATAAATTTATTAATATTTTATCGTATTATAATTGTATTAAATAAACAATTTGTTGAATTTTATTGTATATTAATTTTATCAAATAAACAATTTGTTGAATGGGTTGTGTAACTGTTACATTTAAGTTTCGCAAAGTATTGGTTCTTCTACCGGTAACCCAAAATAATACTGACTAGACATACTTTTAACATTAACATTATTTATATTGCTTGTTATCAAAAATAATCTGCAGGGACTCTATTCTTTGTGGATGTGTATCGGAAGTTTGGGCCACAAAAGCGTGCATGCGCAGTAACGTTTGTTTATGTTATTGCTTTGAAACGGTCTATAACAGTAGCATTGTTTCCACTTCACATTTATAAACAAGTAATTAGTATAAATTTAGGATATTATTATCAATCATCTAATGTAATTCTTGTCAAATAACAAACAACAAAACAATTTGTGTGTTTTACCTTTACTATGAGACTGGAGAAGCGTAGGTTTGAAGTGTAAGAGATGTTAAGCTGAGTCCCATAAGCATTCTCTCCTCTGTTTTCCAGACGTACATCCACTACCATCCTCCTTCTCGAACCCTCCACGATGCGTTCAGAAGGCTCGGCCGAACTTTGACTCCGACACAACACACTACCTGTGCGAAACGGCTGTGCACAGAACTGCCTGTGGATTATGAGAATAAACATACGTTTTTGTACTTGTATGTGTGTGTACAGTACTGTATGTGTTTAATCTCCCTGTGGTCTTACTTGCGATTCAACAGATCGGTCTGAGACTGCAACACCAAATCTGGGACACAGTGGTCGTCTTCATCACATCCATTCCAGAAAGGAAGCTGCAAAAAACAATGGTCATTATGTAACTATTGGAATGCCCAACAAGCAATGTTATCCATTAAAAAAACATAATGATCTTAAAATTGTTTAAATACACACACTCACCTCTGTTTTCACTGTAGTTGGCCAGCTATCATCTAGTGTTGGGCCTTGGTCTGGGTCCAGAATCCCAGTATCTACAGTGAATATTATAGGCCTAGCATAGTCTGTAGTCTCCTGTACCAAAATTACAAAATCATCAAATCTCAAAATCTAAAGAAATAGCTATATTGAATAGAATATACTGAACAAACAGTGCTATAGAGTACTTAAGATGTGACGTATTTTTGTATGCAAACCCCGGAAGCGAGTTAGCATTTTAACACTTCTGCCTCCATCGCCTAAGTCTATGTTTTTTTAATGGGCCTGAAATGAGATCTGTGGTAAACAAAATCTCTAAACACTTTCATGTTTTAATCTATAACTTAAAACACGAGTTATAACCCGCTCGTACAATAATAATAAGCCCTATTGTGTCTTAACAATACAAGTGACTACATCCTTTGGCGGGGACGTTATAGACGTCATCGAGCATATAAATATCACAAATAATGCCACATGGGCACAAATCTCTGAAAACATGGATGGAGATTCATTCACAGAGTAATTACTTATATCAAGATTTTTCCTTCTGGTGACTGTATTTGGGCTTCAAAAGTAACAAATGTTGTTTTAATTTGTAAAGATGATCTTGATAGACAAAACATGTAACCATCATAAACCTTTGTTAATCACAGATCAAATTTGTTGCGATTATCTACAAGTCTATGGAGAAAATGCAGGCTTTCGGTCGAGGGAACTAGTGCGACGCTAACATTGGCTTACAAAAATACATTATCCCTGCACATGCAAGATAAACTGCATCTGATGATGTTGACTTGAAAGGTGAGAACTAACCATCACATGAAAGTAAATGTGGTCACATGTCTCCTCTCCAGAAAACAGTGTGAGATTCCGAGGCTGCTGGCGATCTGGATCATCAAACACGGCACGAGGGTTAAAACGCTTCTCCTCTATGGATGCAGTGTATCTGAGAGCTAAGAAAAGTTGAGGAAATAAAATAGTATATTTAATCAAATATTTCACAAATCAGTTACTGTTTTCAATCAATGCAACTAACTTGTCGTAAATAATGCATAACTGCAGTACTGATATAATCACAACCTTGGAAGGATATGAAACAATATTGAAGGCATCAGTTACCCATATCACGACATGAAGGACATACAGATTAAACTTGATTTATGGTCATAATATGCCTTTACCATGTTTAGACTACAGAGCCATATGGAAGTCATTGGATGATAAAGCTCATTTATGCGCAGAAAAAGCTATCCAGCACTTCAAACATACTGTATATTTAAAACATGTATACCAATAAACATTACACTCATAATGTTCCTCAGCACGTGAAGAGAATCAGACATAGTACAATAGCAAAAGTGAACACACACACGCACACAGATATTTTATCTCCCCAGGTGACCATAAAGATGAAGACATGCTATCTCACTGTGACCATTACCCTGCTTTCACACCAATGACATCAGTGATGGAGATGCTCTGAGGTTGTGAAGGTTAATTTAAAACAGTTGCCTTGTGGTCTCACACGCTACTACATAACACCCTGACCCCCCGGCACGTGTCTTTCAAAACAAATATATGGTCACAGAAGCCTTATGACAAACAGCAGGTGGGCTTTACACACTCACACTAGAGCTGTCCTGAGAGACAGAGGTGTTTTTGAAGCAGCAATGCAATGCTGCTTCTACTTAGTCTACACTGCTCTTATGGCCCGTTCACACCAAATGTGGTAACTATAAAAAGAACTATAACGCTACATATAGTAGCATCCACACTAACAGACAAAAACATTGTTTATTCTAAGCTTGCACAATGCAGTTGAACATTTTAAAGAAAGAAAGTCATACAGGTTTGAAATGACAAAAGGGTGAGTAAATGATGACAGATTTTCATTTTTGGGTGAACTATCACTTTAAAATATCTTCATTTGTTTCAGGCAGGGCTACTATATTATACACTGTGTCTATAGTGCTTGTAAATGTCCAGGGCTAGCTGAGAAGATTAAGCTCTTTTTTTCTTCCTGAATCAACAAAGCAACAAGGATCAAGAGATTACTGTGCGTCGCACAATTCGGCACTACCGACAACATCCTCTTCAGGCTAATACGTGGCGTGCTGAGCAGGAAAACCTTAACTGAACTTGACTGTGAATATCCAGCTGGTTGATGGAATGAGAAACCCTCCAGATGTCCGCTGTTTAGTCTCTTATAATGTAACCTAGAGATATTCAAGTGAACTTCATGATGAGAGGAAACTGCTGCTTTCAAAGCACTTCCAGTTTCAACATAACTGCCTTTTCTCTAAAAACATTTGCAGGGAAGGCTACAGTAAGTGTAACTTTTCAACCAATACATTGACCAAAGTTCTGCAGCAATCCAGCAGAGAAACAGAGATCAGGTTCACTATACAAAGAGTACTTTATATAAATGAAAGACATGAAACTTCACCTTTGACCATTTCCATGTATCCAGTTTTCAGAGTAGGAAAATTGAAAAGACCTTCTTTTTAATAAATTTAATTCATTGTGATTTATTCACTGACCTATTTCCTGTGAATCTCTGATAGGAGTCCGAGCTGTGACATTCAGACATACAATAGCCGACATACAGGTCACATCCTTCTCTCCTCTCCGACAGTCTTTATTAAAAATATTGATCTTGCTAGGCTCAAATCGAACAGTGACGTGGATTCGAACGACACTTCGAGACCTGTGGAACAACAATAAAGTTAGATCATAGAGGAATAAAAGAACAAACTAACAGTGTAAGAGCATAAGAGATTCAGCTTTTCACCCACCAAAGAAGTACTGCTGCTCCAAGGGAACCTACAGCCAGATCTACCAAACCATCTCCATTCATATCCATCGTCCCATGGATACTACGCCCAAAGAACTGCAGACCAGGAGCCAGCTGAACTGCTCCAATCCTCTAACAAAGACAGATTCATGTAAAAAAAAATCACCATTTCCAAACCTGCATGACTTTCTTTCTTCTGCAGAACACAAAAGAAGATATTTGAAGAACGTTGGTAACCAAACAACATTGGACCCCATTGACTTCCATTGTATGCACACAAAACCACTCAGACATTTCTCAAAATATCTTCTTTTGTGTTCCACAGAAGAAAGTCCAACAGATTTTAAATGACTTGAGGGTGAATAAAGGGTGACAGAATCCCTTTAAAGCACACTACATCTCCATGCTTTTTGATGTGGTACCTGTTTGTACTTCCTCAGTATTCTGTTGCGTTGGCTGTGGTAGACATAAATGGCCCCTTTGTTGTCGTCTTCTAGCGGAGCACCAACCACTACATCATTAAATGAATCTCCATTCAGGTCAGGCACAGGAGCCAGCGCAGAGCCGAAACGGGCATTCTGACCCTGATCTAAGACCTCCAACGAGCCCTCCAATATGAAACGTGGCTGACAGGAAAACAAGAGTAAAAGTGCTGCCGTAAGGTACATATGAGGAACACATTGTGGCATCTGCACAAACATGATTTGATCAAAATCAGCCTCGCTGGCCCATAAAAGCTGTTTGTTTGTACACCACATGGCAGTGGATGAGAACTTCACAATAAAATAATGTGCAGATGGGATGCATTCAATGAAGGCACCTAAACCTACAATGTTTTTAAAAAGTGGTACTAAACATCCTGGTTCTAGGCACATGCAGAGTGCTGACTGTGTTGGCAATAAATACTTACATTTATAACATCTGATATAATACTTGTTTTGCTTAAATGTTAACGTTTTAATTTACATTCAAAATAATACCTTTAGGAAACAAAAATATATGGGGATGTACAATTTATTGCAATATATTAAATAATACATTTCCATATATTGGAACCAAGTGCTTATATTTTTTCATATTTGAAAATTTTATTATTCTATATGTTTTTTAAAAAAATTGACAGTTAGGAAAATGCATGTTCTTTATGTAGCTACATTAGTGTATTAATATTATGTTTTTTAAAGGATATAAAAGAAGCCTATTTTAAATAAACTAAAGATATATATCTTGATTTTCAACAACAAAAAAATGCTTATTAGGAAAACATCTACTTGTCCAGGTCATGGAAAAGAGCTAAAGATTTTTTTACTTCTAGAACCAGAGATAATTTTTTTGAGGAATGTGTTAAAGATCCAGAAACCATGCTGGCAGCCCACCATGTGTTTATGAAACTTTGGGGAACATTGTTGCCTCTATTCAATTTCTTTCTATTTAGAGCTAGGGGAGGGTTGCAGAAATCTGTTTTAGACTAGTCTTAAATGTTAGTCATCTATTGTTATAAGAAGACTGTTGCCATTTAAACTGCTAAAACTAGTCTTAAAAGTGAAGCCCTTTAAGACTCGGCATAACATCTTTAAGTCTTGTATGTTTATGCAACTGGCCCTTAGGTTTGCTATTCCTGTTGCTGCTAAACTTTTTTCACACAGGCAAAAAACTAAAACAAAGTTGCGACACAGAGACTGCAGCACCACCTAAACATCAATTGAAATACAAAACACTTTAAGATGTGCACAAATACTACATGAAAGAAATAAAATAGTTATATGCATAAATATTCACTATTGCAGTGACAGTCTATTATAAACCAGACATCCCAAGGTAAAATGCACAAGTTACTCCTGTAATATCACTTACGCAGAAAGAATCTATATTAAAGGTGAGGTCAGTGCAAAGACATTTGTGCCTCTCAAAATAATTAGTCTCAAATGAGTGGAAAGTTTGAGGAAAAGGTGCAATTTTTCAAAGCAAAGATGATTGATGCAGGCCAAGTACCCTCCTACTAAATTCCATCTTTCTCTCTCTGGAAATATATGGCAATAGACGACAGGCGCATGGAATCAGTTGTTTTCTCAGCCTTCCTAAAGAGCATCAGATTACAGAAGAAGAGCAGACCAGGAGAACAGACGAAAACTGCAATGACAATATAACATAAGTGGTCTCTTCTTAGAGGGACTAGAGGCCTACAAACCACCATCACCCTTCTATATCCACTCTCAATGTGATTAAACTCTTTGTTTTGTCTGTCTAAAGCAAAAATGACCAGCTTTATTGATGTAACCGGTGTTATGCTTCAACTAGAGATATAATATAGCTTGTGGTCTCCTGGTTAAGATAGCAAGGAAACAGTCTGCTGTGTATGTCTGCTTCATACACAACATTGCTCTCGCATGTGCTCCAGCTTTTTCCATTTATTAGAGCGTCCCTCTCTGCGAGCTTCACATAATTACATTTCAAGGGGGAAAATATTTTCCCCCTGAGTTCACTGCTCTGTGATGAAGGGTACGGCAGGTGGCAAGAGTCTGAGAGAATTCATGCAGAGCTATTATCAAAGAAGTACATTAATGTGAACCTTTTCACATTTTAAGAAAAAACAGCTGTGAGAGTGATGCATTGTGGGTAAGGTGGGAACTAAACAAAAGCTATGATCGAGTCAGTAGCAAGGGTGTTTTACCTGCTCTGTCACTCTGTAGATGTAGACTTTGCCCTTTTCCCATCCTCCACTGAAAAACATGGGCGCAGCCACCAGCAGGTTATCTGTGACTCCATCACCATCCAGATCAACTGGAGCAATCTCACTGCCATAGTAGGACCCGATCTGCACAAACAGATTCATGGAGTGAATCCATATAGAACATAAACATAGAAACCATTTTGCTCTATTCTCTGTTGTTCAAAGAACCTACTAATTGTTTACCTACTTAAAAAAAAATATTATTCAATGTCTGTGTTTTGTCTGTGAGAAAGAATTTGGTTTAGATTTAGGTTCTTGCATGTTGTAGGACTGTGATAAGAAGCACATGGGTTTGAAGTCTAGACAGTCCATTTACTGCAAATGAATCCCAGGTGAGAGATGCAGCAGAAAAACACAATTCCCAGTTTATCTTTGCTGCTACAGTTTAAGAACTAGCTTCTGTTAAAGATGTCACTTTGTCGTGCTATTTGCTTGGGGAAACCATAAATGGCATACTAAATTCGAAATCAAAAAACGACCATCTGTGACATGATTTCAAACAGATATATTGATTAGGAAACTAGAAAGTTGAATCACGCCAAAATCCGATAAAACCATTTAAAATGATTTTGTGAATAATCCCTTTCAAATGCTCCCATGTGCCTGTAACAGCTACAAGTTAAGAAACATTTAAGCAATGTTGTTATATATAATATATGAATGATATATATATATATATATATATATGGGAAAAATAGGCTACATATAAATAACACATTCCGCTAATCTTATATCACAGCTGTCATGTTTGATGCTTGAGAGTAGCAATTTACATACTCAGCCTATAGCCTACACCGCCTCAAAGGGAAACAAAGGGATGTTGGAATGTTTGAAAACAGTATACCGTCTCTCAGCATTTGAGCTTCGTTCTACACCCGAAACAGAACAAAAACGCAATTCACTCGGAATATGTCGCGGCTGCAGCATTGTTGTCATAGCTCCACAGACCTTTTCTTCTTGGCATAATTCCACACAGCATCACAAATACCACTGTTCTCTTTCGTTTTGCCACGTTTGAAAGCTGTACACAGAAGAGCATCTGAGCTCCTATTGGCTGTGACAGAACCCAACGAGGAAAAAATGTACACATGCTAGTCTTTCTGTCGGGTCGTCGTGCGACCTCGCAAGCACAATTTTGGTTGTCGTATACTATGACGAACTATACGAGACGACACGATAGAATCTTGCGTCCTGACTGTCGTTTACGAATTTCTACAATGCCCTATGACATGCAAATCGGGCCAAAATCGGGGCAAATTCGTGTAATCTGGAGAGGCCATTACAGTGATTTTACCATGACTTTGAGAGTTTGCTTTAGAATGCCATAAAGCTAAGTGCATAAAACCCTGTTGCCTGTGGTAAAATCACTATGCACAATGCACTGTAATGAATTATCTCTTATACAAAATGTCTAACCAAAAGTTTGATTGTAATAGACTCAATTGATTAACAATAAATTATTATAAATAAATAATGTTTCTGTTAGTTTATTATACTAATATCAGACTACCTAAAATAACTAAGCAACATACAATCTTGCCTCATTAAACAAACAGCTCACCCAAAAATTCTATTTACTCACCCTCATGTAATTCAAAATGAACATTAAATAAGTAATTTTGGAGAACATTAGTAACTAAACAACACTGGCCCCCACTGACTTCCATTGTACGTACACAAAACTACTGACATAATTCTCAAAATAGCTTTTTTGTAGCCACATGAGGATGAATAAATAATGATAGAATTTGTATTTTGGGGTGAACTATTCCTTTAGTGTAAAATGTGCAGTCACAGGTGTCCTTTCACAATTTAACAATGGCTATAAATGTGGTTCCTCCATTAACATGAAACTGCTAAAAACACAGTGTGAGCCCCCAAAAATATAGAAAGTGTGGTCTTCTGTAAACAGTGTGCAACATGTTTTTTGTGTGCTTGTTTTATCCAGTACAGTACCTGCTGTCCCTTCAGTGAGTGTAATATAGTGAGCTCTCCTGTGTTCTTCAGGGTGAAGATGATGACCTTTCCCGTGTGGTTAAACCGCGGAGCTCCAGCTACATATAACTGACCACTGAGAGCTGACACCACGGATGTCACCGTGTAACCTAAAAGACATTTATTTTAAATAGATCAAATAAGGCTTAAGCCAGGACTAGGCCAGGGTTAAATTAGGATATTTAAGTCGTTTAATACAAACAAACATTCCTTGAGACATAACCATCCCACAGATATATTATAAGATATAAGATATGCCAGTGCAAGTTGTTTTCGCCCCTTATGATTATTTATTTGTGTTTATTTTCACGTGAGGATCGAAACTGCAATTAGTATTAAAATGACTGCATGCCTGTAGTCATAGTTTCTTTCAAAAATAAAAATTCTGTTATCTTTGACTCACCATTATTTTGTTCAAAACCTGTATAACTTTCTTCTGTGGAACACAAGATAAGATCCTTTGAGTGGTTTTGTTTCAATACAATGGAAGTAAAAGGAAGACAATATTGTTTGGTTACCAACAAGAAAGAAAGTCATACAGGTTTAGATTGACGTGAGGGTGAGTAAATTATGAACAATCCCTTTAAAGTGTAGGCATAAATTCTTTACCCAGGTACGCCCCGTGGTTCTTCAGTTGTTCTGGAAACTCCTGCTCATAGGAGGACTTTGGTGGAACCACTTTACCCTGACGGGTCTCCTTCAGCACAGCTCCATTCCAGTCATAAGCCCCAACAGCTCCCACTAAAATCCCATCCTGCAGACAAATGTCAACAAATCTACAATAAACTGCATTCAATTCAGGAAACGAACTAACATTATAAATCATTTCTGTCAACTGTAATGCCATTAGAGTGCAGTTTGGGGCTTTTAAAGGAAGAATAGATGTCTTTTGTGATTTTATTGCCAGTACTTCTGTCTTCCAAAAATGTATTTAAGTGTTCTGAAAGCATCTGCAGTAGCTTGTAAGCTACAGTACCATAAGTCAAATAAAAAATTGATCAATAAAGATATTTCTAATTGTTTATACATAACAACATTCTTGACCCATTTTAATGAACTAATAGTACAGTGATTCACACATTCCATCTTATTTTGCTTCAGTGTAAAGCCAGGTTTTTTTATATTTTCTCTGAAAGTTTATCTGAAGGTGTTGCAGTCTACTGCCAGGCATGGAAACCTCATAAACAATTGATCTCCGTACTGACGAGTTTATTCTGCTGTATTCTACAGAATGCAGACAGTAGTCCGAATGAGAAAACGGGTTGGGAAGTTAATGTTTAGAGAGAACCGAAATTCCTGGGTGGTTGCTTACACATAAACAAACAACTTTCAGATCCATCCCAGGCCAGACAGAACATTCTTACTGAATTGCAACCCACTAAGGACAGAATTTAAACATAACAAGAGCTGGTAATCATGAGTTTAAAGGGACCAAAATGCACCTTTTGGCTTGGATCAAACCACCAGAGTTTTAAGAAAGATCTATGTACTATGTGCCACTGTGGAGTGGTGAAGAGAGCTCATGCTTCCTGATGTACACACTGAGAAAGACCCTACCCTACCACAAAAAAAACCCCACCATCACCTTTTTCTAGTCAATCCTTCACACAAGCAGCCTTAACCAGTAATACAGAACCAGCAGGCTGATACAGAGAAGCGCTGCCTGTACATTTACCTCCAAAATTACTTTACGTTTTTCTGAATTCACTATATATAGGTACAAGGGTAAAAGTAAAATCAAAATTGTCATTTTTGTTTCATTCTGAACTAATGACAACATTTCCCGCAATTTTCAAATAAAAATATTGTTTGCATTCTTTACATTTTATCAGCCGAACATTAAAATGAAACAAACATGTCAAAACAGCAAAAAGATGCAATGTTTGAACTGCTAAGAAAACAGTTCATATTTATGTTTAAACAACACAATACTAATGTTTTAACATGTATTTTAGGATCAAAATGAGTCAATATTTGATGGAATAAAACTTACATTCATTTTTGCATTCTCTAAGTCTTTTACATTGCTGTTGGAGGACTTTGTCACTCGTGAGGTTTGATTTTGTTGAACTGGAATTGTCGCAATACATGCAGAAATGATGATAAAAGGCAAAATATTAAGAGTGGTCTCTTAATATTTCTGCGGCTATATTTCCTTTAAAAGATATTATGTACTGATTCTATCAGATCATACAGGTAATAAATGTCATGTTCAATTCAAATTGGAATTTTTTCTAGATTGCTTTCTAGTTAAGCCCTTAACGGGGCAGTTCACCCATAATTAAAAATCATTTACTCACCTTTGAGTTCATTCATTTATTTGTTCTGATGAACACAGAGAAATATATTTGGAAGAATGCTTGTAACCAAACAGTTCAGGACCCCATTGACTACCATAGTAGGAAAAATTACTTCATTTTTTGTTCTGTTGAACACAAAATTTGATATTATGAAGAATGTAGAACAGCAACAAGATCTGAGGGACTTTGGACTACCATTGTCATTTCTCCTACTATGGGATCCAAGAACTGTTTGGTTAAAAGCATTCGTCCAAATATCTTTCTCTGTGTTCAACCAAATTTATACAGGTTTGGAACAACTAGAGAGTGAGTAATTCATGACAGAATTTTTGGGTGAACTGTCCCTTTAAAACTACTGCTACCTTTATATCTGTAAGCAGCTTCTCTAAATGTCCAAAACATGATTATACAGTATTTCTCTATGCAATAACTTCATTATGTCCACAAAATCTAAACAAATCAAGTCAAAGTGATTAGTTTTAACTGACAAGGATAAAATGAAACAAATATTATAAAGCAAATCAAACTAATTTAGAAGTGTAAAATGTAGACGATTTAGACATGGAAACTTTTCACTTTCGGGAATACCATCTGTTTTCTGGGGGTATGATTTTCTTCTAGAGTGCAAACATTCTTTCCAACAACTTATCCCTCCTCTCAACACTGAAGTTGCTTTTGTTGCAAATGCTGTTCCAGGCATCCAAAAGGCAGAGGGATTGGATTTCCAGTCATCCCAATGGCCATCTGGAGTTTTCCTATCTGTTTCTTCCACAAAAAGAAAAAAGTCTATATATTTATAATTCCCACGGCAGGTTGCGCTTGCCTGCATAAGATGGAGTGGAAAATCGGAGAGGTTGCATCAGCATACTGAGCAGCCTGGACAGAGATGATTAGCGATACAGTTGGGAGCAAGCTGTGGATGGATAGTGAGCCATCAGGTACAGTTTGGACTGTGATTTGGATGAAGTGTGGCAGACAGCCTGCCAGAACAGCAGGTACAGTATGGGAGTGTCTCTGAAGAGCCATTGCTGGAGAACAAGCCTACTCTGGCAACCATATCAGCAATAGGTTTGAGACAGAAAAGAACAATGACATTTCTCTTCACCGCTGAGGTGCAGCTCCTCCACATTTCTCACCACAACAATCCCTTCTCTTAGAGGGCCTGGGCCAAATTTTCGTTTCTTTGGGATGAGAGCTGAAAAATGTCTTTTTGAATTTTCAAGGGGGTATAGTCTTACAAAGGTGCAAAAGGTGTTGAAAAGGCTTTTTCTTTTTAAAGAATAAAGTAGGAGGGAAGAACCTAAACATTCATATTTTAATATGAGCCTGGTAGGTCTGACCCACAGTTTACAGAACGTTGTTTTTATTCTAATCTTGGCTACCTTGTTTTTCACCATAGAGGAGAGATGAAAGAAAAAGCTCTGGACTTTTGAAAAAAGAGTAGACAAGAGAATGAGATGGACACCCAGACTCACCTCCACTACGTGTGTGGAGAAGCCAGCCTGAGACATCTGGAGACCAAATGCTGTCCCATTCTTGCTGGTCCCTGGAGACAAAGACACACAATCTGAGTTTTTGCCTTGTTTTTGAAAAAAGAATCTTGTAAAAGTTTGCTTCCTACTTTTTAGGATGTTTATATACAGTATTATTTATTGGCAAGGAGCAAGAGTCATCACACAGAGCATATTTCAAAGAGATGTGGTATCAATTTTAAGATTTGCTCCAGTGGGTGTAGTTATGGGCAGAGATGTAAACATTTTATAGACTATGGTTTCTGGCTTTATTAAAGATATGATGCAATGGTGTGCGTGGAGCTTTTGCAGACGGTAGCGGTAAAGCGTCCCACCCTCTAAACTGAAGATCCTCTCTCCCAGAGCATCCACAATGTCCTTTAAAGCTGCCTCGTCCGTCACATTGAAGAAATGTTTATCATCAGGGTCGCTGGCGATGTACTTGATCTCGTTGAGGAAAGCTTCAGGGTTGATGCCTCTGCGGTTATAGTAGCCCAGTACCTGTAATAAGAAAAGCTCCCATTATTAAACATGATTCATTTTTTCTGAACGCCCACGCAAACCAGCAGCTGAAATGCAAAGCCCAATAAGCAGGTTTAAAGCGCTGGGCCCTTGTCACCAGTTTCACGGGTGCCAGCAACTAAATGTGACCTCAAAGATTTCCAGCCCAAGTAAGTACAGTATGCCCATTTTAAAAATGGATCGCCTCATCATCTCAGCATGAGACTGGGAATCAGATCAAGGGCCAGACCAAAGGAAAAACCAAAAAAACATGCCAAAGAAGGAAAGCAGAAGGGAAAGAACTGTGAGCAAAGAAGGCGGGACATACAGCAATGGCGTATCGAGTGATTCCGTCTTTTTCGCTTTCCTCGATGACATGCTGCAGATCAGGGCTGTCATGTGATTCACCGTCTGTGATGACAATCATGACCTTCTTGGCTCCTTTTCTGCCTCCCTGTGTAAAGGCGTGTGTGCTGTGGAGAGGTCAACAATAAATAACCATGTGTTCTTTAAACTCTGTTGACAAACATATGCAAGACAAGATGACCATGCTTTTGCTCAGAGGTTGTTTTTTATACTGTAGCTCAGGAGACCTAATGGAGGTCTCAGTAAAATCAGTATCAGCTTTGCCTCAGAAAAAATGAAGACAAATGCAACCTTTGTATCCTGCGTAGTAGAACTTCGCTAGACATGAGGCTTCAATAGAAAGAGCTTAATGGTGTTTAAGTATTAACTATTAATACATCAAATGGCTTTTATTGAGCTGGTGTATTAGTGCTAATAACTTTATGTATGTGTGCACAATACCGTGCAATATTGATTCCCAGTGCAGTGTTGGTCTCTTCTCCTCCTCGCTGGCCAATCTTACGGGCGGCTTTGACCACATCCTCCACAGAACGATAGTCATTTAGCTGAAACTCTGTTACCACCTTTTCTCCATACTGCACAACCCCAACCTGCACAGTATCAAATCACATGATTCACTATACAAGATTAAATTAAAGACACATGTTATATCATAAGCCACAAAGGAATGGATCAAACTGCAGCCGTTAAAGTCAAACACACCTGAATCTGTCCTGGTCCGACATAAAATTTCCTCAGGATGTTAATAAGGAAATCCTGAACTTCATTCCAGGGGTAGATTGAATTTGAACCATCCAGGACTATGACTATGTCCATGTACGTCTCACACCCTGACAGAGAAAGATAAAAATAGGGATAAGGATAAAACCACTAACCGACTTGCAGTTGCATATTTTAGTGATTCATTTCTAAAAACAACAAGGTCTGTGATTCTTTCACAAAAAAATCATTCTCTTTTCTTTATAAACAGATCATTTTCTTTTTAAAAATAGAATAATTCCACATATAATTGTGTATGGCAGATGCAGAAATGATCAGGGCCAAGTTCACATAAAAAATTAAGTCCCTGGTTAAGACGGAAAGTGGAAACATACTAAAAAAATGTCACTAATGCAAGTCTGCCCTAGTTAAATCAAGCAGCACACAGAGCGTGCAGGTGCATTGTGCTTACTTTGGAAGGCAGGAGCGATAGTGCGGGAAAACTTGAAGCTGGCATTGACTCTGGAGCAAATTCCAGTGCTGTAGTATGAGCTGCCGCATTCGTACGACCAAAGAGGACCACAAGCCTATGAATTATCACAAAAGCACTAATCACATCCATAATATATGCATATTTCCTCAAGGAACATTGCATACAAAACATATGTGACCCTAGGTGTGAAATCCAGGCTAAAGACTTATAATCTCAGTATAAGATTCAGAGCAATAAAGTTTGACTTTCACTATGATTTCAATTTTTGGCATGTCCTTACTCAGTCAGTATTCAAAGATATCAAGGTTATCAAGGTTTTCACAGAATGTTCTTTACATTATGTAAGATGACTTTATGTAGAAAACAAAGGCTACGTGCATGTGTATGTACAGTATGCATTTTTCAAACTCACCACAAAGCTGTTGTCTTTAGGGTTAGAGGAAAGGGTCATTCCAAGCCTCATCCTATCCTTACGCTCTGAGACATTTGTCAAGGATATCCTTCCTTAAGGAAATAAATGGATGGAGTTACAAACATGCGAGCGAAATGAAACTGTGTGCTGAATCCGAGTCTAAAATCCGACCACAATCCATATGTGGCTTCTCCACAGGACTTCCTCTAACTATAAACATATTTGTAAATCCTGTCTAGACATTCCTGACTTTATCTCTTATGTGTGTGCATCTGTACCCGTGTAAAACATATTGAAGCTGGCAGAAGGGCCTTATCTACACGCAACACTACAGAAAATACATATGACACAACGCAGATGTGTTCTGTAGAGTGAAGAACCCAGATGTAAACTCTATTAACATCAATGTGGTGCCCCCATTTGGTTTTCACAAGGCATGCCTGGTAACACTTTAACCAAACCGCAACTCTACCACTTATTTAAATCATTATAGAAGCTTTGTGAAGTAATTATTCGAGACGTTCATTTCAAAGATGTTATGTTAATTATATATCAAGCAATTACAATCCAAAATCGCCATACCGAGATTGAGTTTGGTGCAGCTGGGCCCTCCAGATCTTCTGCTTAGCGGACATTTGTATACGTCTCCTGTCTGATGCTGCCCATTTGATTCCAGCGGGGCTCCTACCAGTAACCTAGAAACATCCCCAATCCAAACACATTAATATTAACATTGACATTACGAAACATGCATACATCAAAAATATAAGCACAACGCAGATGTGTAATTCACTTTCCTGTAAAAAACATAACAGCCGGAAGCTTGTTGACTTAAGCTCTGTGTAAGTGAATCAGCAACAGATGACAGGTAAGTGGAATCTACTGGCACAGGAATGTTTAAACAGGTTCGGTTGGATGTTGACGTCTGAGGTAATGGATTAACGGAGGCTCACAGGGCGGTTAGGTATGCAACTGAGAGCTGTTTTTGTGTTTTTGTGAAATTTGCGCACATGTACACTGTGACCCAGCTTCGCTCCATTAACAGTGCGTGACACGTTATATTGCTCCTGCAGGGAGCAAGCAGGGACACATGCATCAGGTGCAGTGGTGGTTTGCGCCACAGTTGGTACCACTCATGGAAGCATTCACTTTTTAAAGCAGACCGCCACTTTCACTCGTAGCCTTAGAGCTCAATTATCCAGTTACAGATCACGAGACATCCTTAAAAACAGCAGCATAGCTGCTTTAGCAAGCTTGACTTTGCATGTAGATGTCAAAGGCAGGCCAGGATGAGGCTCTAAATGTCACTCAACTTTATTATTTTATGGCAAGGACAACAATACGGTACGCTATCAGATGTGCAGATGTGCCAATGAGTGACAGTAAAACCACACTAAACAAAAGTTCATTCACTGTAAACGTGCAGAGCCATTTTTATGATCTGTGAGTTATTTGCCTTTTCTCAAGAGCGGCTCTCTAGCCTTACCCACTGTAACTCAGAGGCTACTTAATAACTTAAACAGTAATCTTAAACAATAGGTTTCATTATTAACTCATTCTTTAAGAGCATGCTGGGAGCCATTGCATATAAATCTTGATGTGTTCAGTGTAAGGTTAAATGGACTGGTTGAGTCTGACGTCATGCACCACTGCTTTCGGGTGGCATAGGAAAATAACAAAAAAAAGCGAAAAGCTACAATCCTAACCTTTATCTTTATAATGAAATCACATATGACTAGACGGCGACTCATTTTTTATAATTTATTGAAGTAGTGATGTTAAAGATTCTGTGAGCCTTGTGCAATGTAAGTATATAAAAGTTTAGCTTAAAGGTACAGTGTATGAAATTTAGCAGCATCTAGCAGTGAGGTTGTGAACTGCAACCAACGGCTCACTCCACCGCTCCCCCAGGACAAAAATGTCATCACTTTTTCAAATCTTTGTCAAAGGAGATAACATATTTATGACACACATTCTGTTTGGGCTAATGTAGAAATAACCCACGGTGTATGTAGTTAGAAATAGCTCAAGGTAATAAAAAAATAACACTTCATTATGTAAGGTCTTTATACACCTCTGAAGACACGATGGTTTCATAGAACTTAACCAGGGACCAAAACATGCCAAACTGACAAAAGCACTGTTTAAATCTTACACACGCCAAACATCAGCACATCTTAAGCTGATTCTGACGGGTTGTAGAGGTTAATGCTCTACACAGGAGCAAAACCCACTCAGGAAGAGTGCGATTGAGGGAATTGATATCTGACACTCGTTTATTGCAGATCCAGACCTCCACGAGTGTTCAACACAGGTCAGGGGTCACCACCACGGGCCCCTCGACTTGAAAATATTTCTTGTTTTGGCAGGCATCACCAGTGAAAATCTGAAAGTAACTTTCCTAACATACTGATTTTATTGTTATACTAAATGTAAGACACCCCCAGGCTTTTGAGTTATGGAATTAAATAGAGAAGAAGCACTGATGTTTTAACTAGTCAGCCTCAACAGATAAATTTAGTGTCCACACACAGTTTGACAGCAGAAATGTGCATGATATAAGCAAATAAGCTTACACATAAAAAAGACACACAACTTCAGCTTAAAGTTCATAGAAATATTTTCAAAAGTCTCTGGAAATAATTTTCACAGAAAGAGCACAGACATACTTTGTGCACATACTTTCACAGCCATTAATATTGTGATTATTACTGGTGTTATAGCAGCCTTTGGCTGAGCACTTTTTTTGCTGGAGTTCAGCTCGGGACACAGTCACTTAAATAGAAAAGAATGAAGGAAAGAGAAAGAGAGATGAGCATGAGAATGGAGACTATTGTTGCAATGATTTAATGGTCTAGCCAAACTTCGCAAGCAGCGACACAGTGAGCCGTTATAACAATCAGACTCCAACTCATTCGTTTTTTCTGTGCCGGGCAACAAAAGGGCTTATAGCGCTGAATAAAAAAGCCTTGCGAATACACACTTCTTTACACATGCAGTCTCCCACAAAATCCGGCACTACCAGCCCAAACCCTCTGGAAAAATCATAAGGGAAAGGTAAAGTCATCAATGTGCAAATGTTTTTCACATTTGGGAAGTGAGAAGACCTTGCTTTGCTTATGGTTGTGTGGTGCTGCGGTCTGTAGAAGTGTCAGTGAGTGCAGTGACATGCTGTTTCATCACACTCATATACTGCTTGCTGGGAGAGAAAGCGAGAGGTGCACCACAAATCTTATATCCTTCTTAAACCACAGCCTATGACTAATTGAGTTATTGAGTGACAACAACATGTAATACTCCTTATTTTTGAGTACTTTTTTCATTACTTTTTCCATGAATATCCAATCAGTTTTGAGTGATGATCAGACACATTTTCAGTATCTTATCCAGTAAAATAAATAAATTGAGATTTGAGAATCATCCATCTTATAACTTATAAAGCATTAAATGGTTGAGCGCCTCAGTATCTTCGCAAACTATTGTCAGACTACTATCCATCGCGCACAATGCGGTCGCAAAACTCGTGTTAGTAGTTCCCAGAATATCAACATTTTCTAAAGGTGGTCAATCTTTTTCGTACTTGGCTCCTAAACTCTGGAATAGCCTCCCCAGCCATGTTCGGGATTCAGACACACTCACTCAGTTTAAACTAGACTAAAGACTCATATAGCTTTATAACTCACCATAAACAGTCTCTACCGCAATATAGTTAGCCTGTTGGAACCAAACTCACACACACCTTCATCATACTTTGTAACTTTCTTATACTTTCTGTGAACGACCTCTACGCTAATATCAGTTTGTTTTGTTCTCCATGTCCTGTCCTAGGTTACCGATTACACCATAGGTCATCAGTCCAAGTGATGGCATGATGCTCTTCCCAGCTCAGCCAGATGCTCCAGAGGTTATCAGTCCAAGTTCCAGTTTCCGACTTGTTGCGGTTGTTCTCTATGACCAGAGATCGTCAGTCCAAGCTCCAGTCTCTGGCGTGATGCTCTTCCCAGCTCAGCCAGATGCTCGTGATGATGGGCAACCCACCTGATGACGACTTAAGCCACATCCTACAGTTCCTAAATATCTCTCTTTTCTATCCCCACAAGTTCTTTTCACTTATCAGCCCATACCACGAGATCATCAAAATTACATTTCAAGCAGTGTGTAATGTTGCCATGTTTGAAAGTAAGCAGTCTGCCAAGTTGTAAATCTGAAGGTGAATAAATAACAAAGTTATTGGCTTGGAAAAAAGGGAGTCGACTCTGATTCACGCAAACAAGTTGTGACCTGGTCCGATTCTCTAACCGCCATGTATCTTAGTCACTAGAAATAATAGTGTTTTTACACCATGTATGCACATAAACCTGTTGTCGGACACTCCATAAACCAAAGTAGGCCCTTAAAAATCACAAGCTATGTACTCTTTAATAATTTCCATCGAATATTAAGGTTTACAGTAATCATTCTCTCTGTAGTTGCAGCAGTGCTGTTTTATAATGCCAGAGGAGAACTGGCTCTCCCGGCTCAGTCTGGTCTCTCCCAAGGTTTTGTTTCTTCACTCTTATACATATATACATCTATTTAAAGTCATACAGGTTTGATATTACAAGAGGGTGCATAAATGATGGCAGAATTTTCATTTTTGGGTGAACAATCTTTGTACAAATAAAACTGACATGACTTGACGGTTTATGACAAGACGTCCAACCTCCTGCTGCCTGTGGAATTCAGAACTCACAGGACACACAAAGGTTACAACTCAGCAAGGAATTCCAACTGCAACCTCTCAAAAAATAAACAGGCTGTGTGTATGTGTCATGTTTTATGTGTGCCTGAGTGTCTGCATGTGTCCACGCTTGTCTTTATATCAATCCCAAGGGTTCAATTCTGACAATTCTATGGATTTCCAAATGATAGCTGTGGCCACCCAGGGAAAATATCCCATTAGCAGCCAAGGAGCCTTCTGGAGAAGAACTCAATTTTAATGGACATTTCTAAAATGTCAAATAGCTTTTCTAACTGATTATTTTATGAACGTCTATAAAGAATTTATGTCTGTTACATAACTGTATGGTCATTACTACTGGAAATTACAATGGAATGATTTAACTTGACACTGAAATGGCCTCATAAAAACGTGAAATTTACAAACCCATCAGTAAAAACGTATTTATTTCTAAAGACATCATCATCAAACCGTTCATTGGACAATATACTGTAAATAAATAAAATCAATACCCATGAAAAGTTCACATTTGGAAAAAAATATACATCAATAAATGCATTCACAAAGACTTAACTAAACTCAGCTGTGTTTCCACTACTGTACTGCATTTAAGTCTCTTTATTGGGCCATTTTATCTCCGTGCTTGAGCTCTGATCCTGATTCAATCCAAATAGAGCTTATAAGTACCACAGCTGAATGTGAGAGAGGGTGAGATGGAGTATTTGGGATTAGCTGCAGTATAACTGGGATTACTAATAACTAAAGTTACTGCATTAGGTCAAACGTCAATGCTTTAAGCTTTTAAGAGGTCTTTGAATTTGACTTCTGACATTTGAAACCTATTAAAGGACAGAAATGCAATTAAAGCAGTGCACAAGAGAGTTCAAAACTACAGACATAAACACATACTTTAAAATGTTCCAAAAAGCCAAACACTGCAGACCTGTACATTGAAAATTCCTGAAGCAATCACAATAAAAAGCAATAAAAATCCTCTGGGCCCCAAACACCCACATGCTCCCTGTGAGTTGTGCAATGAGAGTTGTATGGAGCTGCATCTGCTTTTATCATCACAAAGCTGGAGGCTGAGAACACATTTCACCAACTTATATAGTGTAATGGATTAATATGGAGGTGCAACATGCAATTTTTGCTGACATGAGAAAAAACGACAATGTGTATAAACCTTATATCAAATCAAATTAAACATGTTTAGCAAGTTTACACTGTACTAAAACTAACTGTATGGTTTATCCTTTTGCAAAAAAGCTAAACACTAATTTGTGGAACACAGTTGTCCAGATGTAACATGATAATTTGATTTCAAAGTTTCTAGCCTGTAATTACATATCTGCTCTTAAACATGGCAGGAACAGCTGAGACTCTTCCAATATGTAAAGTATAACGTTGGTGTCTTGGAACTTACACATACAGTGAAAGTGTTCCAAACTATCCTGTTGTACTTACGTATAATGCATATTGCTACATAGTTTTAAGAGAAGAAAAAGTGACAACATTATACTCCCTTAAAGTCCACAGACTCCTTGGTTTCAGTAACCACAGTTGATGTGTGCATTGCCAACCCCTTTCCCCCATTTTTCTTCACCACTAAAGCCCCTTCTGTGCCTCTTACAGTTGCAGAGGAAGAACATCTCTTTCCACTTTACATGGGCATTGTGACCCTTGATTCACTAATAAGAAAGAATTTGTAATATTTTACCAATGTTTAGCAATATAGAACATGCCGCATTATGGCAATTTTTTATTTTTAGAAGTAATATCATCAGTTGTAAAAAAAAATTTTTTTTTATGCATTACATGATGGGACAGAAAAAAATGAGATAATATTTATGTTCCATAACTGTAATTCATCTGAATTAAACATGACATATAATACACTTATGTCACTGAAGTATACGTTTTACTATTCAACTTTTTTGTTTATTGTAGGATATAAAAAAATGGTACTATATACACTGTGGTACACAGAACATTTATCTGTATTATTAGGAAAACAGAAGAAAGATTGCTACCCAAGAACAAGCTGTCAGTTACATTCACAGGGCATTCGTGTGTGGGACATGAGTAAGTTATACATTTAAGGACTTTAGTAGTCCCTCTGGTCACAAGGCCAGGGACTAATGTTCCAGTTTGTACCTGTATGATGAAGACCCTGCCTTCGAGGCAATTGCTACCGCTGAAGTAGTTTAGCAATACTCCACTGCCCCCCAGTCAAGCGTGTGTCAAAACACTTCAGTAACTTCACAGAACAGGAAAAGAACAGTTCTGCCCAGAGCAACAAACTACATGATAAATAACCTGAACTGTCAGAGTGAATGTATCGTGTGTTTTCCACACTCAGGGGTTGTAAGAATAGCAAAACAAAACTTCCACTCCATTACTTTCTTGGACGTAACATTTTCCTTTGAGGATCTGCTAATCAAGATATTTCCTGAGTCAGACATCAGGACGCACATGCACAAGTAAATAGCCAGCGGTGTTTCAGTGTCCAGAGCATTTTTCCTCCTCAAATGATTTGAAGTAGCCTTACCGCATAATGACCATTAGCTACTGTCTGCAGCCAACTCCGGCGAAACCCTTTTCCTCTCCTATCGCCCAGAGTCATGCCAGCACAAACACACCAAAAGCTCCCTAATGTCTCTCTCCCCCCCCCTCACACACACACACAGAGAAAGAGATGAGGAAAGAAGAGCAGGTATTGCCAGCAGCAGAAATATTATTGTATTTCTCATCTCATCAGGAGGCAGTGTCGGCTTTCCTTAAATTAACTGTTTGCGACACAGAAGTCAACTTACATTGGCGTTCGATATATACCTAGTGATTGGCTTACTCAGTTAACTGGCCTTTCAAACATCATCTCGTCTTTATTTGTAGTTTAGTGTATGAATATGTGTCTATTGTGTCGGCTGTTTATGTTATGTGAGAGCTGCTCGTGAATCACTCATTCACAGCACACATCTCCAAGAATATGATACACAAAAACATGCACACGACTCAGACGCGCATGCCACACTGAAAATTTCCTTTGGCCTGTTAATGGCTTCCAGATGCAGTGTGAATGGGGCAGAGACAGAACGGGGGTCTGTTTGGCAGCCGCTCACTTGAGAAAGTCTTTGTTGATATGCACCCTGCATCAGTCTACAGCTAAAATAAGAACACACACTCACATTTAAAGTGCATACCAAGCCATTTAGTTATTATCTGGGGAATGTGAGGTAGAGATATTATTTTCATGACCTTACAGTAAGCAGTTTGGGAAAAATGATCATTAAAAAGAGGAACAGATGAAACTCGCTTTGGAGTGGCACTTGGTTTAGTGACATGAAGATAAAGAGGTGAATGAGAGGTAAATGGCTTTCTTTTGCTTCCACACACAATCGCAAATACATTTCTGGACAGGTGACTGTCACAATACAAAACCAACTCATAAACTACATTACATCAAATCATCACACGTACATTTTTTGATTTGAACATCCCATCAATAGCATTTTATAACCAATTTAATCAAGAAATGGGAAGAAACTTGGACAATGATTTTAGAAAACTTAGAGCACGAAACTGCAAAGTTTAAAGGGATAGAACACAGAACACAAAAGAAGATATTTTGAAGAATGTTGGTAATAAAAAAACGTTGGTCCCATTGACTTGCATTGGTTTTGTGTCCATACAATAGAAGTCAACAGGGACTAATGGTTTTAGGTTATCAATATTCTTCAAAATATCTTATTTTGTGTTCTGCAGAACAAAGGAAGTCATATAGGTTTAAAATGACAAGAGGTTGAGTAAAACTATCCCTTAAATACAAAGATTTAAACACACGGGACATGTGAAGATATTTACTGTAACTTTCATCTTTCAAAAACTAGTTTTAGGAGGAGGAGTAACAGGAAGAGGTTCTTACCACTTCTGTCCTCCGGCCATGTGTTGTTGGACAGTGTAGCCAAACTGTGTCTGCTTGGGCCCCTTTATGATCCTGTGATTACTGGTGTCAATGTTAAAACAGTCATGGAACCCTGTAAACACACACAAGCAATTCAAACATTAGGCATCTGTGATGTGTTTGGACATATAACTGCATTTACTGGCACTGACAGCAGGTGTTAGGATCTGTGGAGCTCCAGTAATGATCCTAATGTAAAGATTTACAGTGACTGATGAGTTGCTGCCAGTACTACGAGTCTTAAATAGTAAACATATAATTACGTTAATTAGGCTGAATGCCATCTTCATTGTTTCTACACAAACAGCTAACTTGAAATTTTTCATATTACAATAGCATGTGTTTTTATACCATTTAAATACTTAATTCAATTACTTAGAACATGAGTAACCTTGTAAATAACAAGCACATAAATAAAATTGGCATTCGGAGTTTAAAGGTCTATAAAAGGTGTGATACTGAATTATTTCTTAAAATTGAAAACATTTGTAGACACATATGTTGCTTTTAAAGAACATGTCATTCTTTTCCGAAAACAGGATTTGCTTGCTACATGTCTCAACTATTCTG
Source organism: Oreonectes daqikongensis (assembly GCA_026939265.1). NCBI lineage: Eukaryota > Metazoa > Chordata > Actinopteri > Cypriniformes > Nemacheilidae > Oreonectes > Oreonectes daqikongensis. The sequence continues at coordinate 1,261,465 of JAOTQM010000074.1, forward strand.
TTTATGTTAGGACCTTCTTGGTCACTGGTGTAAATTGAATTAACAAACACTCTCACGGAGGTCCTTCACCGAAGCTCCTTCATAATCAGTCTAATGCTCACGATCACGGAGAAAGCCGCTCGACCCGACCCCCTCCAACTCTGTCAACAGACTCTGGTGTGGGAGACACACGTCCATTGAACCCCATCGTGGATGAGACTAAACAATTAAGCTGTCAATCACCACAAGAGGCTTGACACGAAGCAAGGATGTTATGGCTCACAGACAGAGAACCTTGAGACAGGTCCAATTTCCGTCACAATGAAGGATACAGTAGTAAAACCAAAAGCATGTTGCTGAGAGGGCTTTTTCATCTTTTAAGATCACATGATGGCAACTGGCATATCATACAGATTAGTGTCTATAAGCATGGGCTTTTAAAATAAATCTAAAGCAGGTGTTGAAAAGAGAGATATAAAAAGCTTTGATCGAACAAAGTATAAACCCAGTGGTGAATTTTCCTGAGAATTTCACTGTTAATGTTTACTCTGAACCCATGATGACCGCATATGGATGTCATAATCCTGCACACGTGAAGATCAATGTGTAGGAATGTATGCATTTAAACAAATAACATGGAAACATACAATGGGGTCTGAAGAAAAGGCAGATTTTCTATAGTGGCCCAGCTCACCTTGCCTACAGTTTGGCCTCTGTACTAATAAAAAGCAACAAATTAATCTATCTTCCAAAAAAAATGTTTCTCCAGCTGTTGCCTGTGAAAATGAAACAATTATTTGTGGTAATGTCTGCTTCATGCAGGGAAGTAGTTACCATAATGTATGCAGAAGATCAATTGATGACATGACAGGATCTTTTTCTTAGTAGAAAAAAGTGCCTTTATCTAAAAAGCCTCTCTCTCTCTTTCCTTTTTAACATTCTCTGTCTGTGGACAAAAGCATAAATGATGACACTACTGTACTGTACACTACTGTAGTGTTAAGGATGATGTAAAACCATATTTGCACATTAATCAGATCAGTCAGAAGAATGCACAGGCGATAATGTGGACCACATGTTTTCCGATTGTTAGAGTTTAGTGTAAGAACGACGCTGGCAGTCACTTTAGGAGTATAATTTCTGAGCAGCAGTGTGTCCCACTGAGACCAGCAATGAAGGCTCACATAGAGAAGCTATACATTTGACCTCTGTTTCACACAATGCATGACTTTTTCTCATCCGCTCCTCAGTCTCATGTCCTTCATCCTCCTAAAGAAAAAATGATACTGATAAAAATGTGTATCTGACTGACAAATTGATGGATGAGTCAAAAAAGATTAATTCATCCAAAACCAAACATTTTGTTATCATTTATTCACCCTCATGTCATTCATCTGTGGAACACAAAAGAGATATCTTGAGAAATGTCTCAATGGTTTGTGTTCATACAATGGATGTCAATGGTCACAATCAATGATAATTTAGCAAATCTTTTCCAAGGTGCTGCATTTAATACACATCTAGCAGGTTTTCAGTGCAATACGTTAAGGCAAAAACAAAAACAGATTTAAACAAAATGTAAGGAAAGTCTGAGAAAAGCGGAACAGAGAGGTTCTATTTTCCATTTAAAAGCCCTAACGTGGCAGATGCTTTAATATTCTGTGTAATATCAGCAGGTCCTATAGCAGGCTAGAGTCGGTTTCCAGTGTATGAAATCTTTTGCCCAGATAAATAAACCTCACTACAGCGGCTGTAAGGGTTGTGTTTGCTGTGCAGGCCAGGCCTGCGCTTCTTCTGGACCACAATCAAGCTACACGAGCCACACCACACTCAAACTGATGAAGAATCACCAGTCTATGACAGTGTCCATGCATGCAGAAGGCTAATAAACATCCAGATCTTGACCAATCCAATGGGCAAATGGTAGTGCACATGCTCAGTTGCATATGTTCATTTTGCCACTTTTATCAATTTTGCCTTAACGTTTTTTAGAGTATAGCCCTGTATTATGTAACACAGGGCGGAATTCCTCAAATGGGCATTTCTCCCAGAACAGTGCACATGCATGCATCAACCAGAACGAGAGCAAGATAAAGAATCAAACAGCTGTATCTGTCTTTTATAAATGTGATAAAACTAAGACTCTTCAGAGATTTGAAGGATGCAGTACAACTCTATAGGTTTACCATGACATTGGCAGAAACTGTGTGCGTCACGTCCGCTTTAAATCACAGTCTGTTCACATAATGTAACTCTCTTTAATTTAATTTGTTTTTAAAGGCAGCAGAAAACCTCTTAAATCTGTAACTTTTTTTTTTCAATTTTTGTACCTGAACAGGTACAAATTTGAATTTTGTACCTTTCTGGGTACACATTTGTACACTTAAGCCCTATTATGTAGCTTTAAAGGTACAGTTAAATGTTAGGAAAACAAAACATTGTTCCTTTAAGAGACACAATAGGTCCTTGGGGGTACAGTTAGGTCCCCCAAAATGTACAAAATTCTATGTTTGTACTTGAGATACAAAAGGAAGTGTTGAAGGATGATCTTATACCAAAAAAAGATGTAGGCCTATACGAAAACTACACAAAAAAAAGGAGCAGCGATATATTATGCTGCAATACTGTATATTATACCTAAAATACAGCTGCAATATATTATGCTGTACTTACGTCTTTCACCAAGACCAGGGCTGAACTAGATTTGATCTTGACACATAAGCCACATTTACTGTAGGGCAGATCTGTACCGTAGAGCTGACCACACACCAAAATCAAATTTACAATCAAAACTAAAACCCACAACAATCCAACCAAATGAAAGCCACCGATACCAAACTCCTAGATTTGTTCCAGTCTAATTAAAGATGCAGATGTGTACTGCCAAGCCCACATACTGTGACAGACACCCCCTCTACACATCTGCTCAGCACTCAGTCATCACTTCCCTCCTTCCCAAATATTTTTGTGAGGAACTGCCCTGATGCTAATGAGCCTCACTGATGCCCACTGGCAAAGATTATGAGACAGCGGATTGCCTTTTAATAAACTCCACATGCCAGAAATGCATATCTAAAACTGTTGCTTTAACACTGTTCTGCCTAAGATCTCATGAGCGTTATGCTTTTACAGTATGTGCTGTTCCTTAAGGACTAATATACATTATATTACACTCACAGATCAAGACCAAAATGACCAGACATTGCTTATTTCATGCTGGCTTCTGACTGTGAGCTCTGTGGTCTGGAAAGCTCATTGAAGCGCTGCTGAGAGATGAAGCAGTGGATGAGCCTGATGGCCAATGATGGGGTTTTTGGCCAAAGTAAACAATCTGTGGCACGTGGCATTAGCCACAGTTGAGCATTACTTACTAAGCTCTGGAATTCCTCATTTACAAATTAAAGTTTCTTTTAATAGCAAAAACAGTTGAAGCCTAAGTAGAAGCTTCTGAGATCACAGATTGGTTGTTCTTATCCACAACCAAAAAGGACAGCAAAACATACAAGCATCTGTACATGCAACATTTTTATACATTGTAATTGGATGTCCAAATTTGCCATTTTTTCAAAATGATTTCATTTAAAGTTGACAAGCACTTTTTTAAAATACTTTTTATTAGTTAGATTTTTGCCAAACCCAGTGACTAATAATAATGATTTACGGCAAAATACGGAGATACAAGGTTTCAGAAGGACAGCAGCGATATGCACCCTGTTCACTAAACACTATTTTATCATGAAAAATTGAGAGAAACTTTAGAGCATTAGACCAGTACAGATGGGAACAAAGACTGATAATAGCAGAATAAACAGTGTTATAGTAGTGTAGAGGTAATATTTTGGACACTATTAGACTGCCCTTGGGTCACAGCTGGCTTATTGGCAGCTGGACAAGCTAAGTAACCACAAGACTAACAAACTTTCAACAAGAAACATGCATGTGTTTACAGACTCATACACACACCTCCACTTCTCTTATTAGTCATTTAACAGCATTCCTTTTTTATCAATGATCATATTATAAAACAGATATTTTAAAATTCTTATTGTTCACTAGATTCAGTAGACAGACAAAAATTAAATAGAACCTCTGCCTCAGGAAAGCACCAGACACAAGTTCTCTTCTTAACTATTCTTCTGAGATTGTCATTGCACACAACTGAACTTTAATCTGGCTGCTCACCAGCTCTTTCCCAAACAGGAAACTATGAGTTCCCAATATATGCTTGATAACATCTTTTTTAATTTCAAAGTATGCAAGTGCTAGAATAAAAACTGGAATGAGAGTAAACGCCAGCCAATCCAGCATCTTCATTTATCAGAGAATGTTAGTGTTACAGAGTCTGACAGTGGAAAGCAGACGTGGGAGACACAGAGCGCCGGGATATATTAGCATATACACACAAATCACATCCATGGCACTTATTCAACTAATCATACAGTTAAAAGCTGAAGTCTGTGAGACTTTACTTGCTATTTTGGTTGCTATTACTTTTGCTATTTATCAGTTGTTTTTTAATTAAAAAAGGTATTTCTTTAAACACACACACACACACACACACTTACCTGGCAGCATGCTGCAGAGAATCCAGAGGAGGGTTGTGCAGTAGTACTCCATGTGTGAACGAGTGTGTGTTAGCCTGCGTGCGTGCATGTGTGTGCACGTGCGTATGGATGGAATATCCTGACAGTGTGTTCTCCTGTACCACCGGCTCTGATTGCCTCTATTCCTGCTAGAAACACTCACTATATCTGAGTTAAGGAGGAGGGGACTGTGGCCAAACTTAAAGGAGGTGCTCATTCAGCCAACAGTCTGATCTTCTCCCTTTTTCTTTCTCTCTTTCACTTCCTTCCTCTTTCGTCTCTCATTGACAGTCTGTCCATCTATGGTTGAGTTGGGTCACTACTATGAGCTCATGCCGAATGTCTCGGATGATAAATTCAACATTTACATTTATGCATTTGGCAGACGCTTTTATCCGAAGTGACTTACATTGCATTATACTATACATTTGTTTCTTGGTATTGCTAGTGCCATGCTCTAACCACTGAGCTACAGAAAAGCTAATAATTATCAAATATGTGTAAACTGCATACATTCAGATTTATACCATCATTCGTGCCAACTTCTCATGCAGAGATTTGTGGTTCGTAGCTGTATTTTACCTTATAAAGCCCACTGACGAACTTTAAGCACAACCTCAGTAACCATCCAAACCACCCAAACCAAACCTATAATTATAGATTATATAATAACTAATACTGACATTCAGTCCGCTTTGTCGCGCCTCCATTTTAACTTGACCTTGAAAAACCAAACCGCAGTTATTAAATTTAATTAAAAAGAACATGCCGTTAAATGTACTTTTACACATAAATCAAACACAGCAAAAAAAAAAAATTTAAACACACACATTGACAGGACTTGTGAAACTGATAGATCAACTAGACAAAATATGTAATTATTATATTTACAGTAGCATTTGAATGCAGGATTATATCAAGTATTGCATTTTCTTTGTTATAAAAGACTAAGGCATGAACATTGGAGTTGACTGAATAAATGCCCTTGCTTTCATACTTATAAAGCCACTGTTTCTTTCCTTTCATCAGTTTTAGGGCTGGAACTCTTAAAAGCGCAAACTAACTCAACTTCTTTAGAATGAAGGCAGCTGGGATTGCAGAAATTTTTCACATTTTCCAGAAGACCGTATATATAGTCAACTCAGGAGGAGTGTAGAACTTACTCAGAAAGATGCTTACAGAGGCAAAGAGAGAGTGAGATAGAAAAGTTTGGGACATCAAATATATTTGGATAATCCAATGTTTTTTTTCCCCTAGAAAATCTATACCAGCAAATTCTGCTTTTGTTCACTCATATTCATTCATTATGGCCTATACGAACAGAAGCAAGCCATGTTTGCTTAATGTCAGCCTCCTGGATGCTCCTATCTTCTTTTAAAGTGAATAAAGACAAGCAGATGAGAATTAAAGTCTGTTTTTGGATAAATCGCAAGAGAAGAGGCTATTTGGTTACACAATACAACGTAAAGTTGTTTTTTGACCAGAATTGTGGGGTTGCAGCTCATAGCTTAAGAATCCCCACTGTCAGTTTGCAAAATGTCAACAGACTAAAACAAATGATAAATCGGAGAGGAACCTACAATTAAAGTCCTTGTCTTAAAAAGAGGAGAGGAGCCTGTAAGGGAGTCGGGTTGCTTCAGTCACTGTTTCCACATGGGGGTGAAATCTGCTCAGACCGTGATGCTCAGCTACCGACCAAAATTACCATGTCAATATTTACAGTCACGAGGGAATTCTGTAAGAAAAAAGATTAACATAGAGAAAGTTGTAAGAGCAGGGCGAGCTATTTTTGAAAAACAGACCCTCATTCCTTCTCAAATGTGGGGTCCAGAGCCCCCCGTTGAGAGGATGAAAATCGATATCTGTCCTGTGCAGGAGCAGCACTTACCTCATGACCACGGGCCAGCAACTGCAAACAATCATCTCAATAACCTTTATAAACCTGCTGCATGATGTATGCCTAGTCATTTACAATAACATGAATAAAAAAATCAGCAACGACTGGTGTTGACCTTGTGGGAAAATTGTACTGCTTTCTCTCTCAAAACTTTCACAAATGCATTGAATTTGAAGGACGTGACGTAAATAAAGACAATGAAGAGACATCATTTCACATATTCTCAGATATGTCTGTTTCTCACATACAAGATTGAAGAGTCTCTAGGTTCCTCTCATTCTCAATCTCTGTTAAGAGTTTTTCCATTGGCTATAGTACAGATGAACACATAAACATAAACTGTTGGCAGAGGACACAGAGGAAATTCAGTGACTGTTCTGCTGTGGTCAAACCCCAGAGTCACCACAGTGTCAAGTGTCAGTCGGAACAACTCAACACCAAAGCGCTGATCCAAATCTTGACCTTTTCAATGTTTCTGTATGATGCTGTTCAAACACGGCAACAAAACTCCAATCTGTGTGTTCTGATCTTCTTTCATCCAAATGACTTAACTCAATACCCGCCAGCGTTTTTAAATTCAGAATGATACACAAACATACACAGACTATTTACTGCTTTTGGACCCGGATTGTGGTTAGGCCATGGAAGCATGAGTCAACCAATCAGACATGCAAATGGTGATGTACTTGGATGAAGTTGACTGTTTGACTGAGGAATTTGGTGGTTTTGAGCAAAGACAGAGATGTCCTAACACACAATCACAAGTTGTCGCTGGCTTTGCTTTATCAATATACATTATTTAACCAAGAGCTAAACTTGTGTTAAAATCGACTCAACAATCCAGTGGTTTGGACTGTAAATAGTGATCTCATAACCATTTGCATTCCAGACTCTCTTCTCCTCGATAGGATCTGCTGTGCAGAGGCAATTTTTGCTGGTGATGCTGCTCACAACATAAGACAATGTATGATAGAACCACAGGACTACTAATACTAAAGTGCATGCATCCAGAATTATCTTGATAGATGGACACAGAAATATCAGCAGAGTTTGATCCTCAAAATCTGCTATGAAAACAGATTGTTGAGCTATTAATAAGATTATATTATAATGCATTAATTTGCTATAAAATGTAATGTACTGAAATTAAATAAAAAAGTAAACAGAATAATCGTAATTATTAATTGTGATAAAAATCATGATCATAATCATTTTACGCATTATCGTTTAGTCCTAGTTAATATAGGAATGTTCCAAAAGCAATAAAAATGGCACTCTGCAGCATCACATAAAGCTAAAGTGTTCCTTCACTATACTGATGGAAACTATATTAATCTCCATAATTGACCTAACACTCATACTATATACTCCAAATGCATGCCTTTTCAATCTTTTGTTTCTCTATACTGGTTTCTTTACATTAGGGTGACATCTATACAAATCTGCATTTAAAGCAATCTCTTCCAACAACCCAAAGGACAAAAAACAAACGCATCACTGACAATAATGGAGCTACAACTACGGAGGTCTGTTCTACTTTTAGTTTTTTAAAAAGACCAAATTGTCAGAAGACCCATAAAATCTCAACATTTCTGATGGAACGTCTCTATGTGCCAGGAGCATTTAACTCTCTCATTCACTCTCGTTGTTTTATTATTGCAGGGTTGTTCTCATTGGCTGCTGCATAAAATGGAGAGACGTTTTACCGTAAGCAGGGCAACAGTGTACCAATAGAAATACTCATATAATGTATAAAATGGCAAAGGGCTTTAATATAAATACGGAGATCAAGCGAGCACTGGTCTAGTCGGAGCAGTGAGTCATTCTTACTTTTCCAGATATCTGGCAGCTCAGTTGACTGGCGCTCAGAGCCAGTAGCAACACTGGGAGATGTGGAAAGTGAAACGGCACACCGCGACAGCCACACATGATTTGCACCACACACACGCATGCATGCATAGAAACAACCATGTATACAAAACACAGTGTTAAAACATGCAAACAAATGCATGGACTACGTTAAACACAACAGGGCATCGACAGCCACACACGTAAACCAACCAGGGACATAACTCAACAATTTATCACCACAGCACCTCAACAAACTGTGGTACACATTAACTCACTCAGCTAACAAAATCCCTAAATTAACATTTCTCTGCTACCATTTACCAAACATGGAATTTGTTGAAAGAGACTTGTATGTACAGTGTACAAAAAACTAGGCTTCAGGCTTGGGTTTTTGTTTGCTCCCGTTTGAGTCAGCCTTTCACAGGCCACTAAAGCCCAAGCAGTTTCTCTACCCATTAGATTTGACCTATTAGCTCATAATGTGGTCTAAAATCACCCGATTCCTCGTGCGTGCCTGCTGAAAGGAAACGTGCGCTCCTGTTTCACGGAGCTTCCGATTCACTTCATACAAAACGCAATGGAAAAATGTAAGACGGGGGAAATCATATCTTACTTTTCTCCCGCATCACCATGGAAAACCTAAACTCCATCATTTCCAGCATGTAATTATTAGGTTTGAGGAGACTTATACGTAATTATTTATTTCAGGGTTGACCACTTAAACTCCAAACTGAGCCCCCACGGGCAGGCCCTGTAAATGCATCCCGTATGATGACATATTAGAGGAAGAGGGCATAAAATTCCTTGCGGCTTTTGCTGGAGTAATGCGGAGTCATTTCTATTGTAAATGTTTTGATGTCCTCTTATTTAGCAAAACAGAAAAATATTTCAGACAGTAGCAAGAACAGGCATTTGGTGGTCTTATCATTTCTGGTCTTCTAGCTTCTCCTGCTCATTCCCACCAAAACTGGAACTGCAATAACCTAATATACAAGAAAAGTAAAGGAAAGGCGACGTTTCTCACGAGAAGCTAAAAAAAAGAGCTATTTATGAAGATGGGAAGTAAACAATGAAGACATCTCGGATTACTTTTTGCTTCTCTGATGTTAGGCCAGGTCAAGAGTTGCTGGACAGACTACAGAGAAATTAGTAACCTTTTGATGCTGATCTGTCCTGATATGACCACTTACGGTAACAAGAAAGTGCCCGGAATGCTGGCACGTAAACATGCAATACAATGGCCCAGTAAGGAAACTACTGCAAAAAGGGCAAATCACTAAAGCAATTTTTAGATTTTTTCCTAATGTGACTTAATACCCTAGTATAGATTTTCACTTTTGGGATCATCAGCTCGTATGATGATCATGCTTCGTAATGCCATATGTCAAAAATGAACAAGCCGAGGATTAAGCACTCAACTGTATCAGTTTCCTGGATGTGACGTACAGACACCACAGATATGGCAAATATTCTATGGATAGAAGCAAAAATAAACACATAATTAACATCACAAGCACTACAAATGGGTATGACTCACTTCCTAAGTGTTTCAAAAGGTCTGGAAAAATCGCATGGGCATCTTCACAGAGAGACCTGAAATATGGCTGGATGGCTAGGTTTGGACCTGGCCAAACAGCTGGAGTCCTGGAGCGAATGTTTAGCTGGAAATACCAGCTCAGATTTTCAAGCGTGCTGCTTAATTTTACATACTGCTCGGTAATTTGGAGGTAAGGATTATTCCAGAGGCATAGTTTATAGCAGCAGGAGCTATGGAAAGAATTAAAACATCCTATTATGATTGTATCAAATACAGGTGATGTATTTAAAACATATATGCTAGACATATACAGTAAAGGGCACAAAAATGTTGTTGTTGTCTAGCAGAGCAGAACATAAGAGCTGGAATTATTTTTAAGACGTCTGCATAAGTGAGGAATCATGACAAACTCAGTATCCTAAGTCAACAGAAGCCTTCTGATCAAACATTCCATGAATATTAGGACAGGATCTGTTTGGACAGTCATTTGAAAGTATATTTGCATTAACCTAAACATTCATGAGAGGTCCACATATGGGCAGAATGCATGGTGCTTGAAAATGTTTTTCTAACGCATAATTAACATTTGTCCATAGATAAGATGCACAATAGAGACAAAGTGTGTGATTCTTATTCTCTGTGCATGTGGATTGCAAAAAGACATTTTAGATAACTTTGTTCAATTATGACTGCAGTAAGTGTCTTTACACAAATGATTTCAATGTACCAGTGCCAATAGTGCCTATATTTGCTAGTTTCTTTAGTCTTTCATCTAAAAGTATCTTATACCTATAGACGGTTTCAAAACAATAACATAAACAAATGTTACTGTGCATGGATGCTTTTGTGGCCCAAACTAACTTCCTGTACACATACACAAAAAATAGAGTCCCTGCAGATTATTTTTAATAACAAGTCAAATACTTGACAAGTAAATAAAAAATACTAACTCTCTCTCTCTTTCTATCAATAGTGTTCTGGCTTTTGTAGAAACTAGTAACTCGGTGTTAGCACTTATTGTATTATTGCCCCGTATGACATATCACTTTATTGCTTCCTAATCTCTCAGTAAGTTGCTTTGGATAAAAGCATCTGCTAAATGACAAAATAAAACAAGCAAAAGAAATAACAAGTAAATGACAAGTTAAAAGTATATCTAGTCAGTATTATTTTGGTTTATCAGTAGAAGAACCATTACCTGGCTAAACTTAAATGCGACAAAGTTACACGACCCATTCAACAAATTGTTCATTTAATACAATTATTATATAGTAAAATATCAATATAAACTAATATTAAATATAAATAGTTAAGTTATTAGCCACTAGCCAGAGCGATCAACAAACACAGACCGGAAGTTAACTTCGGGCAAGGAGTGTGTGTCCGATGAAACCGCCTATAGGCTATATATAATCTTTTCTCTGGTGTGTATTTATGATTGGCAAAAATAGTGACAGAATTGTGAAATTCTATGTGGAGATATTGGCATGTTATGTCAGCTTGACGCCTGCAATGTATATCTGCAGAATTCAATAGACATTTCTCTCCTTTCATTGTAATCTCTGGTTTATTAATAAAGCTTTGCAACCAGAGCTCCATGTGAAAGGTGTAAGCTGACTTAAAGCACTACTGTAATTACAGTAACACCACTGGACTTATGGGTAAAGCTTCAATAATGTGTTTCAGAGGTGAGGCAGCAAGTAGACCACACACACACATATGTGCTCACACGCTCACACAGCACATATGGTTCTGTGGACTGTCAGCCCTGCAAAACACACACATGAATGAGTTGACCTGTGAATGCAAACAGCATCTGGCACTGGATCAGCTCTCAGCACACAAACACTTAACCAAACATGAATGCATAGATAAATAGATCCTGACCACATCAAAGCTCTTCTGACCACTGTGAACAGTGCAACCAAAACGATTGCTTTTCTAATTTATCACATTGAAAACTTTGACTCTTTAAAATATGTACAGAATATTGATGAAAATTAAAATGTATTACATTATCATTAAAAATACATTTCGGTGTGCAGTGTTGCTGTGTGTTTATGTAAGCAGTCCTCAAAGTTGTAAAGCCGAAAGAGCACGAATAACAAAGTTATTGGCTTAGAAAAAAAAGGAGTCAACTTTGATTAACTTGAACGAGTTGTCGGACATTCTAATTTCATTTCCGTGACTGATTTGCGTCACTCGGTGCAAAGCCCACCTACATTTTGCTTGGACCGCCTGCGAAAACTTGAAGACGCGCTGTGCGCAGTAGACCAATCACAGCAGACTAGACCATCTGACCCATCAATTTAAAGTAGGCTTACAGAAAGGAGGGGATTAGATAAAGATGAATCGGCGAGCGAATCATTTGAGAGTCAGTCAAGAAGTAAGGAGATAAAAACCAAAGTAGGACCTTAAAAATCACAAGATACTTACTCTTTAATACACAGAGTGATATACAGTATAATGGAACAGATCAGGTTCATCATGACTATTTATCGAAAAACTGCACTGTTTAATGCACTTTTTGAATAGTTCACATCACATATAAGTGCATAACACTTTGAGGACATGACATGATTTTGAGCATTTGTTTCAAGTTATCAGCTATTGTTATGGCAGCGAGAGCATGTGAGACAGATATATTTCCAGACAGCCAGTTACAACTGTGGAGCAGTAAATCACCAGAATGAGTCTGTAATGATGTGACGGGGTTAACAGGTTAATGTCTTTATGAGGGGAAAATGCCACGTGTGCAATGCAAACCTTAATGTAACATTGTAAGGAAACATGTAAAGAGAGTTACAGTCGATGTGTGGGGTGGAGTCATGTGGTTTTGTAGTGTTTTAAAGAAGCTTTCCTGAGAAATATGGACATATAAGAACTGGACTGGTAAAGTTAACTGTTTTAATTGCTTAATTTCATGTGTCAAATACAACCTTAAAAAGGTAGATAGGTCAGCTGAGCATAAAATGCTGACAGTCTTATTTTAGAAATATGCTCAGCACCCTGTTATATTATTTTTAAAGTTTAGCTAATATATTACATTTCCTCTGTTGCACACCTTATTTTTTGTTCATCCATAGATCCTTTGCTCGTCGGCTCAGTTCCTCCTCTCTCCTTCCCGGAGGCCCTTACATTTTCCCCTTGCCCCTGACTTCACAGGAAGTGGTTTCTGTGCAGACAGCGTTTAGCTTTTAGCTGGAACATTGTGTTGTGTACATGGGAAGCTGTAACCAAAGAAGTGCATATTAAAAGTTCCACTAGAGTAACACTTTCTGCGCAGACAGATCTGGTGGACAGTCATGCCAGAACTGGGGGTCTGCCTTGAATTTCCCCACATGTACGTGACATTTCAGAATGTTGACTCAAATGAGTGCTGCTGCCCCCTAGTGATAATGTTCCGTTAGTGAGCAGACCATTGGGAGTATCTGTGCACATGAACACACGTACACACACACACACACACACACACACACACACACACACACACACACACACACACAATGATGTGTTTGGGTTTCCAAAGAAAATGTTTTTACACTAATATAAAATCTTCAAAGTCAATCTTTAGAAGCTCCTGTAGAATTTCCCTTTCCAGAGCCACCTAAAACACTATTAAGGTCTATTAAGATTATTAAGACTTATTTCAAGCATGGGCAGATAAGATTCTCACTGCATGCTGCCTTCTTATCTCCGCTTTTGTACGTATCTGAGTTCCAGTAACTTGATCTTTCTGATCTTGGCTTGGATCTCAGTCATTTCTCTTAACTGCACTCAGAAGGCTTAGCCAACTATATGCCAAATGTTGCATTTGAATATCCCAGCATTATTCTAAACATCAAACACAATGATTCATAACTCTGCTCTAAAATTACTATTGGCCAAGTAAAGAGCCTGTTGTTAAATTAGTCCATTTGTGTTTAAATGGACAAAACTTCAGTATATTGCCGCTGTCCTTCTGCAACCTTGTATCTCCATGTTTTGTGATTACTATTTTTTGTTGACATAAATCATTATTATTAGTCACCTTTTATGTTTGTTACTGGGATTTAGAAAATGTCTCACCAATAAATTGTATTAAAAAGTGCTTGTCAACAAATTATTTAAATAGTAGTGTTTCCTGAAAAACAGCGAATTGGGACAGGCGAGGTTTTGGAGGACAGCGACAATATGGGGATCTTATGCTGCGACGTGCTAAAAGTAACACACTACAATACTATAAATTTTTTTGGGCATTAGCACGTATAGTGGTGCCTAGTATAAACACCTGATTTTCTTTACTGTATTCTGTATTTACTGTATTCTGCTGCTGTATGTTCTTATATATGAAAAATAAGTATATAAATATAATATTATATTATAAAAATACATTAATATTAATTTAAAAATAGCCAATGCTAAAAACTGAAATTTATAGAAATATTAATTTATTTTTACTTTTTAATGGCCATCAATAAGAAAATGTATCATGTGTTTATGCCATGTAGAGAACCAGCTGGGGCAAAATTCCAAGTCACACTTTGACCTCTAAGACCAGTAGTGCAGAGATTGTACACATTTTAAGTTGTTGGTCAATAAACTATAATAAACTAATAATAAAATAAAATATTTATGCAATATGCTCAAAGAACACTAGGGGGCAGTAGAATATAAAAATAAAAATGTCCAGTTTATCCTGCCTTGTTTTAATGGAACCCTTTCAGCAGTCAATCTTAAAATGTTTGTGGCCTGTATAAAAGAAAATACAACAGCTAGCTTTCAAAATAATGCATTTAATAAGATGATTACTATAAGTATTGCTAATAAGTAAAAAAAAAACTATATTAATACATTTTGCTTTTTTACTTTTTATTAATAGACAGCAGCTAGTAAAACTGTATACTACTGTATATCTACTATAGGAAGAGAGAGGATAAGTTTAGTTTTATATTTACTACAAAGAGAAAAAGGAGAGGAGGACATGTGTGATGCTGTTGTGGACATCAATAATCTTCATTAGAGCATGTATCAATCAGATTGACAGCATGAGAGAGAGAGAGAGAGAGAGAGAGAGAGAGAGAGAGAGAGAGAGAGAGAGAGAGAGAGGGAGGAGTAGTAGTAACACGCTGAGCTCACTTTACCGCAGTATTCTGACTAAGGGACCAGGGCAGCCGCTGCACCGATAGGCTCGGTTACTTAGCAAGAGACAGCGACCAGACCCTCCCTCCCTCTCCCTCGCTCACCCACTCGCTGCTTCTCCTCCTCTCTCACAGTCTCCCGCATCTCACTCACTCACACATACACGCTCAGTGAGCCTGTCTCTCTGTCCTGCTGTCACACTCAGCGTTTCAGGAACAGAAGTTGACTCTTCCGCACTCATCTCTGCATGACTGTCACAAAGGTAAGCGTGTGCTGGAGTGTTTTTGGCGTGTGAAGCGGGGAGGGGCTGCAGGGTTTGAGCTCACTGCAGTGGGATGTTCTGCTGAATCTGTGACTGTGTGCTGCAGTGCTGGAGCTGCATGAGGTGTGTGTGTGTGTGTGTGTGTGTGTGTGTGTGTGTGTGTGTGTGTGTGTGTGTGTGTGTGTGTGTGTGTGTGTGTGTGTGTGCGTGCGTGCAGGTGTACTGCATTTTATATCTGCATGATCTTTTAGAGCAGACTTGTGGACGTATATGTGTGTGTTTGGCTGCCTGTCTCCCTGTGTATTTCTAATACCTAAGTGACTGTCCCGCAGTAGGGCAGTGGGTCTTGGCTGGGTGAGGCATGTTTACATGTTTAGCAGTCTGATTACTGAGTGAAGCTCTTAATCCAGTGCTGTCCTGTATAAAGCCTGAGCTGAGAAGAGACTGTGATGAGCAGCAGTATTGCACAAACTATGCATGAAAGAAAAATCAAAGCAGAGCAGGTGAGAGGAGGCAACAGAAAGTACAGAGGCACAAGGGCATAAGGTTAATTCAGTACACTGGGACACTTTTTGACATTGAGATGATTGTCAATAAATACTGTCTGCAACACATTAGTATTTTTTACATTTACAGTATAGCAGTGTTATGCTGCCTCCGGTGTGTTTGTCATAAAGTTTAAAAGAATAGTTCACCCAAAAATTAAATCATCATTTACTCACCTTCATGCCAATCTAAACCTGTTTGACTTTATATCTTCTGTAAAACACAAAAGAAGATACATATGTATAGACACAAAACCACTGAGACATTTCTCAAAATATCTTTTTTGTTGTTACACATAAGAAATACTCAAATGTGTGTTTTGAATGACATGAGGGTGAATAAATGATGAAATAATTTTTATTTTTGGGTGAACTATCCCTAAATTTGACTGTCAGATTGTCAAAACAATGTGTGTACAGGTAAACTACAGTTTAACACACATGCTCACAAACTCTCTCTTACTTTCTCACACGCACGCGCACACACACACAGTACAAATGTACACACATACACCAGAGGATACCACATATGTGGGTTTATATGTCAGTGAATGAAATCTTACATCAATTTGTCACATTAAAACGAAATAAATATTACTGTTATTCCCAATTGATTCAGGCTCCTATAGTAGATGTTAACCGACATGTGTGCGATGTGTGCAGCAAAAGGTTAGGGAATGGATATGTGGAGCATTGGCTTGAGTGATGGATACCGTACATAGCAAAATGACCTTGGAGTGTTTGAGTACGTGTGCTGACAGGGCAGAACAGTGGTCTGTGTCAGACAGAGAACAATTCCACTTGACTGAGGTTTCTGGAGTGTGTTGTGCATATGTGTGGGTGAATTTCAGACACTGGTGTTTGACCACACAGCTGTGTGGCAGGATATCCCGGTTGACTTCTGGTTCTGGGACTGAAATGGTCACGCCCAGACTGTCATGACTGGGACAGGATGCATCTCCTACTGCAGCACTATAACGCAGCTGTGTGCACCTCATGTCCTGTCACACATTAGCACATCACAATCTCACAATAAATCACACTGGATGGTAAAAATATGCTATTGTCAGAAATTAAATACAGAGAATCCCTCAAATGGGTCTAGGAAGGGCTTACTTAACACTGGCACTAATGGTTTACAGATTCATTTACATGAATCAAAATGTATTACAACAAATTACAGTGTTTTTAAAAATAGCTTATTGTTTTTCAACGCCAGAATACCACATTGATAGTAGCATATTCAAATAAATGCCTCAACAATAATCTGCTTAAAAAAGGTCAATATCACAAACCATAGAAGCGCTCATTGTAGTAGCCTGATTACTTGTGAACAAAACTTTGCTTTGTATTAAAAAAAACACAAGCAAAACTCATAGGCCACATATCTCTTTACAGAGAAAACCTCTCTCTTTGCAAAAAAAGAATCAGCAAGTTACACAATAATCCATTTCATATGCAATGGGAAAAATAGATGGGATGATGGGGGGTTGGGATCATTCTGTCACATGGGAAGGTCAACACATGTGCCCTCAAGCTTTTTTTTGTTTAAAGCTTAGAATATATTTAGCCCTGGAACTGAATTCACTGGAACAGAAACCCCAGCAGCCATTAGATTGACCAATAAATGTGAAAACCCATTGGCTCAATTTCCTCCCTAATACTAATGCACAGAGCCAGACAGATGTCAATGTGTTTATATAGTTTGGATAGATTCACTGTTGTCTTGATCCCACCCAAGAGAGTATGTGCTGCTCTCGGCCAATAAAATCACAAAAAAAATGTAAAAGTGCCATGCTGCTAGATCAGTGTATGCTTGCAAATTTATTCTAAGGTATTGTGAGAAGAGTTTTAATTTACTGTTTGTGGTTGTGCATGTACAGTAATGGATCAGCAAGAACGCTGATAGATTAAAACTAAAAGAAGATAGAAACACTTGGTGACAGTTTAGTGATGAAGAGAACATTGTGTGGGTAGGAGGGCTGTTACAGTAAACTCACAGGTGTAAGACACTTCATAACTATACTCCATATGCAGATGTCACCTCATGCACATGAGTGTGTGGGAGACGTGACATATTATGTGCGTTTATATATTTTGCACTCTTTTTATGATTTTGCATGTCCAGTGTGTCATATACATATTACAGTAGATATAAAGTAGTCAACAATTCAAATGATATACTTATATTTTCAAACTTCATTAGTGGAGTGCAGTGAAATTTAAATCAGTGGTCAAAACGTCTACCAATAGCCTCAACAACAAAATCTATTCAGAATCAAAATCACACGATTACTAGGGACTATTTCACCTATACTATAGACTATAATTCATGCAAACTGTACAGTATAGTTTTTCAGTCATAGTACATCACACATTACAGTACAGTACAGATACTTGTCAGTCCATTTCCAGTATCACTGTTTATAATGGGTTTTGGGTTCTAAAGTTTTTTTTCCAGTGTCTATGTAGTACAGTACAGTACAGTACAGTACAGTACAGTACAGTACAGTACAGTACAATATAGCCTATCAGATACTAAAGTGTCAGTCCAATTCCAGTATCACGGTTTATAATATCTATTCTATAGTTTTTCTAGTGTCTATGTAGTACAGTACATTACAGTACATCCACATACATTCTTAAGTGT
Source organism: Oreonectes daqikongensis (assembly GCA_026939265.1). Classification (NCBI taxonomy): domain Eukaryota; kingdom Metazoa; phylum Chordata; class Actinopteri; order Cypriniformes; family Nemacheilidae; genus Oreonectes; species Oreonectes daqikongensis. The sequence goes on from JAOTQM010000074.1 coordinate 1,279,890, forward strand.
TCCAATCCTGTCAAATTTAAATATACATTGTAATATAAAAAACACCAGACCTAACAAAGGTGTGATAGGTCATGTTTATATAGTCACGCAAATTATCATAATAGTTTTTGATAAGTAGTGCATGACATATTTTCTAATTGCATTATAGCATATATTACATATTAGCAATATGTAACAGTAAAAGCAGACCAAAAGTCTTGAATAAAGATAATTACATATATATATATATATATATATATATATATATATATATATATATATATATATATATATGTGTGTATTGGATGCTGCTTTTTCTACCCTTGGGGGAGATCTTTTAGTCTTCACTGAATTTGCTGCTATTATACCCCACGTAGGCAGTGTGCACACGCTGAGAAGTCCTTAGATTTAACTTAGCAACCCAAACCTCCTGCTGTCTAATGTGCTTATAGAGAAAACAACCAATGATGAACAAATAAAAAGTCTTGTATTTTTCATAAACAAGGTGGACCGTTTTCGGTGCCGATATGAGAAAGCCTTTGTCCATAACTCCTAACTTTCTGCTAAAAAGACTTCACTGTTACCAGTGTTTGGATGCTAGTGTTCCTATCAGGCATTTAGCTCAACCAGCAAGACTCTTTGTCTTTGGGTCAACCAGCTTCATTTTGCTGGTCCACCACAGCTAGGCCTGCACTAGACCAGCAATACCCAGCATGCAACAGCCTGGACCAGCGTAGAAATGAATGTTGGCATAAGCGGTTTCTTCAGCAGTGCTGTGCTTAGTGTCCACAGGGACACAGAGTTTCAGTGGGACTTTGTAAAAGGAAAGGAGATCATGTCATTTATAAATATCCTGCTCAGAATCAGTGTTCAGTTGTGCAGAAATAAAGAATGAACGTGAGGTACAGCCATTGTAAAGAGGATGTGCTTCCTGTTTAGAGGTCCTGGGTTAAGTGGGATATAATATAGGGCATGGAAATCAAGAAAGTATGATGCCTTGTGATTTCCACGCCAGTAATTAGACAATAGTAGACATAGGGAGCATTTGTGAATAATTAAAACTGTGCCAAGACGCAGATATTACAAACTGCTGCTTTAGAATACATATTAAAACTTTGGGGTTTTGGAATTCCTAAAAAAGGCTTTGTGTTGAGCAGCACTCCTCAGTTGTCTTCAGAGTGACTGTCCATGCAATAGTAGCATCTTAAGTTCCTTTGGAATAAGTCTTGTAAATGGTATGCAGCTAACTAAATCACAGTGTTTTTGTTGAATTGTGTTCCTGTAAGAGGAATCCTTATGCGTGTAAGAGGTTCACACTGGTGCACAGAACCACAGAAGGAAACGCTACAGCCCACACAAATGAAACAGTGTGGGAGAGAGAACTACACCGTGAGAGCTGATAAAGATGGGTCATATGCTTCCGCTCTCGGGATTTCAACACACTACTCATACTAGAACAGTCCCATGAAAATGAAGCTCATTATCTGTAATGCACTAAAGCACCACATTCCATTCATTGATCCCAATGACTCTTTGCTAAGATGAGTGGATGTGAACAGCATAAACTGTGTAAAACTGCTGTAATCTACATTCTCACTTATGTTATATAACATAATATAACATGTTCCACATGTTGTGTGTTCTGTTAGCTAACTTTTTTCATTATGAACAATGATGCAATCCTTATTGGTAAATGTTATTTTTATTCCAAGTCTTTTTCATCTTTATTTGTCGCAATGTGTACGTCAAATGTACATACTATATCAGTCAAGTTTGGTACAACATTTTACCAGCTTCTAAACAAACAGATTAGACTGCATATTAACTCACCTCATTTGTTTGGCAATGATGTCCCAAACAACTAAAAACCTCCTTGAGCAATTTACAAGCTGTCAATGTGGACACCCCTTTACATTTAAGATACTTGATTATTTATGGTCATAAGAGGAATGCCCAATGGAAACATAAATACTTTTTTTTTTTACATGTTAGGCTGAGGTAAACAATACCGAAATGTTCTCTGAGGTTATTGCTGTTGTAAAAGGAAAAAAAGAGCAGTTTGCTCTGTGAGCAGAGAGAAAAAGTGAGGTCAGCTGAGAACTGCGAAGGTTCACATTCCTTCTCAGCATTCTCTGGCCCTAAGCTGTGTTTTTTGAACTGATTTGCCAAAAACTCAAGGCTTTTATTTTCTTAGAAAATGCATCAGTGAGAAGGAGCTCAAAAAACGTGTGTGTGTGTGTGTGTGTGTGTGTGTGTGTGTGTGTGCGTGTGCGTGTTTAAGAGCAACTGTTCGAGACTGCACTTTTACAGCGGCATGGATTAGCTTTTACAGCGATTGATCAATATTCACACCACCAGCAAGGACATTATACCACATACAATCAACTGGCCAATACAGCAAATTCACTAACTCTATAAGCTTCCTATAGCAATAAGGCCAACATAACCCAGCTTAGATGGGGATCAATAACTGGACTAAATCAAAATGTGAATTCAGCAGAAACACAGCAGACCTCCTTACTTTTGCCACTTTTGGAGCACCATAGGTAGAGCGACAAAAAAAAGGTAAAAAACACCAAAGTGGATGTCTGGAAGACTCTCGGTGCAGTAAACAAACGGTCGAGCATGCAATGCATCAATAGATACAATAGTGCTGAACGTGTGTTTTTAAACACCATTTAATCTGCCACTGGTTTCAGATCACTGTTTGCCGCTAGTAAGCAAACCTGACCCTGTCTGAATGGTTTACATAACCATAGCATTTGAAAATCTGATAAGAAGTGGGACGTGTTACCAGAAACAATGAGATGTCATTAGATTTTTACAAGGAATTTCTCAAAGCTAAACATTCTGGAGGCTCTAAATATAAACTGTAGCAATGCATAATACATCAAATCATAAACAAAATTATCAATGTATAAATCAAATTCATTCTGAATCCTAACTATTCTGTTTTCCATGCATCATTTTTACTATCCTTAGCTCTTAAATATGGGACACATGCAAACACATATGCATTTGTGCAGAAATAAACATTTGTCAATAAGGAAGATTGATTTTAACTTCTGATGACGTCCATAAGACAAGCAAGTAAAACAAGAAATTTATTGATCGTATATTATTCATTGCATTGAATAGATATTTAAAACTGCTAATGTTTTACATTAGGTTGTTGTCATAAACATTTGGCTATATACAGATTTACAAGTTTACATTCTCTTTTAACAAACACTGAGACGTATAGGGCGTTTTAAAATAGATCAGCTTGTGATCGGCTAGTTCACCAACCTTTAAACCCCTTGGGAGATAAATGACCTCAGTCAAAATGTTACAAAACATTTCATATTTGTGATTAAAACACAAAATGTAGGAATTATTTAAGACTGTAAAAGAAGTTAAGCATGTCTTTTCTTCTCCTGTTTCCAACATCAAATAAAAAGAAACACATCTTGAACAGTGGAGGTGGCAATGATGCTGAAAGTTCCACGAGCATCACACGCGACCGCGCCGCTCTTTCACTCATAGACATGCAAAACAAGCAAATTACATATTTACAACTTATCAAAATAGCATTATTCATAGCACAATTCGAATTCTTTTTAGCTGTTTACCACTACTTCCTGGTTACAAAATAATGCATACAGATTCCATGCCATTTCATGTTATATAGCAAATTCGTCTTCCATCCGCGTTTTCCGCATTGCGAAAATCAAAGGGCCCTACTATTGACTACTATGGTAACAAAACTATTATGGTAGTCAATAGTGCCCCAGAACTGTTTGGTTTCGCACATGATTGAAAATACTTATGTGTTTAACAGAACAAAAAATGTACATTTTTATTTTTGGGTGAATATTATCTGATTGATGCATTTTAAAAGAAGCATCTTTCTAAAACTGCCCAGTCATTAGACATATAAAAATGGTTTTCAGTGTGTAATTATTTTGCAATTTTTTTTTTTTTACCTTGAACACAGTCTGCCCTTACAGAAAAGAAATCATCTCTTATTAGTTTACTTTAACTCACCACCTCACACATCCTCTCATTCACTGGCCTGAGCACATTTCAGAGCACACCTTGCAGAAACCAGTTTTAGCCCAGAGTGCTGTGCTAGCTTCAACACTGAAACACAATCCTGCCAGCACTGACAAACAGTCAGATGAGATTAGCAAAGCAGGAAGACAACAGGCTAATACGACATTGTCATGTCAGTGTGGAAGGTCACGGTGCTCATCAGTAGATGGGTAACATTATTATGACATTGCGATCGGGCTTCTGTTGTCACAGCACCATCTGAAACAGCAGTGCTCTGCAAGGTTAAATGAGTGCTTTGTCTAAATCACCTTCATTGAGGAGTTGTTATGTAGATCGCTATATAACAATGAGGGTAGAATAGAAAGTCTTTGCAACCTAAGCACATAATATTAACACTATGGTAATTTAGAGTTTACGCTTAAAATGCAAATATTGATTAAGATGCAATCAGTATTTATTGGCACTGTAAACAAGACAGCCTTGCTGTGCTGATAGATACATTTTGAATGTTATAAAACATCAGTGTCTGTCTATTGCCCTCCACACAGTAATGAACGCAATGCTTGGGATTTAGTACATTGTGCCACAATAGAAGTGTGAGTTTTGGGTGTGGTGTGTCTAGGCAGATGGCACGTCTGAGCTATGATGCCCTCCCTCTCTACATCATAGGAGCAGACTGTTAAATTACATAGTGAGCCAGAGACTGCAGGAGAGAAAGTCTGTCCACTCAGCAAACCACTGCCAAATCTGAAGCCTTAATCCAATTTGTAAAAGGACTTTCTCTATGATGGGGAACACTGAACAGACTTTACCTCTGTGCAGCTTTCAAAGGATTAGAAAGAACAGTATATGCATGTCAAGCCTTTTGAACGGTGACTCCCACGTTTAAATGTTTCTCAGCAAGTGCACTTAAACTGCACTCTTAAAAATAAAGGTTCCTAAAAGGTTCTTTTTAGGCCTGTATGGTTCTATAAAGAAACTAACATCCATAGAAGATAAAAGTTATTTAAACCAAAAGTGGTCTTCAAATGCATCACCTTGAACAACCCTTTATAGCACCTTTACTTTAGGAGGGTGATATTGACTAAATCTTTAATGCATGCAAAATTTAGTGTTAATATATGTACATTTGTCTTGAGACTTGAGTTTTGTTTTAGCTGTTATTAAAAAACAGCCAACTGCTATTAAAACTTCTCAGGCAGTGTCAATGAATTATTACTGACAGGTAAATTAAATATCTACTGAATCAGAAATGACAGGCTGTTAATCTTTATGCATGTTTGTGGGATTTTGGCGTTCCAAAACTAAGAAATATGAAAGTTGGGATGGAAATAATTTTGTAAAGTGCATCTACATCTGTGCCTGAGCTCTCTAAATAATGAAAAGTATTCTGCCAGCAGAGAGTAGCTTTTGCAGTAGACCGAGCATTGCATGCCAAGCACAGAGAGAATAGATTTCAACCCCATTTGACTCATCTCTCATGGCCAAGAACACAAATATTTTCATCATTATATTTTAAAATCTTTTCATCCATCCATCCATTTCATTTTATTTGTTTATAGAGTTTTAACTCTAGGACATCTATCTGTTCATAAAAAGTTACATTTATTTTAAGACCTTTGACTGTGGAAAACGGTTTAAGGTAAAATGAGCTTCAACTGACCAAGACCTGACCACTTAGCAAAAGTCTGACTGACATGTAAAGCACTCTGTGTATTTGTTTTGCCTGCTGTTTCTTGACTGTGTTACCAGAGATATTTCATACCAGAATAATAGACCTGCTTTATTTTTTCACAGTATGTCCAGAAACATTTATACAGAAAATGCATTGCAAAAAAGCTAAATATAGGTAGCGACAGTAAAGTATGTTAAGAAAATCTGTGTGCCCTTATGAGGGGCAACCTCATGACCACTCTAAAAAGTGCTGGGTTGTTTTTTGACCCATGCTGGGTAAATATTGGACAGAACACAATGCTGGGTTAAAATGACCCAATGCTGGTTTATTTCAACCCAACTGCTGTTGTTACCACTTATGGTTGGGTAAAGACAACCCAGCACTTTCAACCCACACTCAGCCTATCAAATTAGTCCTTACTAGCCGGTAAAAAATCTTTACAGTATTGTTTGCATTATGCATTAGTGAACAGACTGGGGCCGTCTGTCCGTCTGAAGCTGAGAACATTTTATTTCAATTGTTACAGTGTATTATAAAATACCACAGTGGTCTTGGTTTATTTTGTTTGGGTTTGTATGATGTTCCTATGTGTGCCCATGCTTGTTTGTCCCTTGCAGGCAAACTGCCACTACTGAGCATTTTCTTGAGCACCTGCCAGATGGCAGTCATTGTAGCTGGGGCTTGTGTTTTTGTTGCATGCGGTTCAGAGTTGGCATCAGCACATCTCACGCTGCGTCAGAAAGCTCCCACCTGGTCATGCATAGCAGTCGCTCTATATTTTCCATGCATGCCAAATAAAGAGCTACAAAAATCAAAATGTTTACTTTTCCTCAGAAGCTTTCGCATTTCATGTTGCACCCTCCTTTGATTGACACATGAGCCACTCAATAACTCAATATCTAGTGCTGTCAGTCTCAGTGGTGACCATAACAACCACCCCATCCAGTTCTTCATCATTCAGCCCCCCTTCTGTCTCTTAATGAGTGCCATCCTCTCTGCACCCCCCACTCCACCATAATCTCTCCATCTGTTCTATCTGCTTATTACACTCTGACCATTAACAACACAGATAGGTTAGTGGCAGGAAAACAACACACGGCTCATCTCCTGGGAATTTCAGTCTCTAGGGGACGCTCTTGCAGTCAATGCAGTAACACAAGGACAAGGAAAGACATTATTAAAGTTTGATGTTTGCAAATATGGTTTCTACATACACTGCTAGATCAATTGCATAGTCTATTTAAGTGTTAAGTTAAATGTGTTTCTTGTGATTATAATCACAAGCATAACTGCAAAAAAGTCATTGTTTGTGCAGTTACTAAATGCACAAGTTAGAGTTTGACTAACATGGTATGCATGTCACACTGACTTATCAAAGAGACACACTCACAAACAAGATAAAGAATGAAGAAAGGCTATGAAGTGAAGGACAGAAAAGTAGGGGGTGTTTCCTTTATTCCTTGATAGGGAGGATCTTTTACATGCATAACTGAACCGAGCAGGGCTGTCCTTGACTGTGTTTCTTTCAGCACAGCATCTGATAGCTTCTTCCTTTATTATATTCCGCTTCTTTATCTACTAGTGTGACTTAATTCTCAAGGATATCCTGTCCTTAAAGAAACAGTAGACCCAAAAATGAAAATTCTGTCATCATTTACTAATCTGAACGTCAGTAACCAAACAGATCTGATCCCCCATTGACACCCATAGTATTTAGGCCCAATCCCATTTCTACCCCTTACCCCTACACTTTCCCCTTCCGCTCTGTTTAGCGCGGTCACATGAAGGAGTAGGGCTGTCTCGGGTCTCTTTTGGTTTGAGGGGTAAGGGCCATATAGCCCTTCAAACTAAGATTTTTCGGGACCTCACTTCAAACAAAGGGGTAAGAAATTTTCCAACATGCATGGCGGCTCATGAGTGTATAATGTAAGCCTTTATTTTGGCATTAATAAAGATTTAAACAATAAATAATCGTTTGGTTTATGTTAAATTTAATATTGTGTTCAGTTTCTTGTCTTGAATACTTGAAACGTTTGCAAAAAGTCGCTAATGTACCGCATTACTGATTGCACGATAGAACCACAACATACAACTGCAAAAAAGTAATTCTTGCACGGCCGTCTCTGCAATGCAATCGTTTCTGCAGTTCGTGATCGTGTTCCGTAGGTCTCTCCCTCTGTCTGGGAATTGCGAACGGATGGGTGTGTGGTTAACCCTAACCCTTTTGGCGAAAAAGTTCAGGGTCCATTTTTAGGCTGTAATCCACAAAAATTATATGACTACAGCTGACGGCAGCCTCTTGCTAGTTTGTGATAAACATCCCTGCATCTCCTTTGACATATACAGCTAGCAGTGACGTATAATGACGTATGACGGTGTAGTAGTGGTGTTCTATTTCTTATGGGAATGTTTAGCCCTTCTCCTTGTCACTCTTGTTCAAGGGGAAGGGGTGAGGGGTATAAAATAGAATTGGGATTGTGCATTATTTTCCCTACTATGACAGAAAATGGGGGATGAGATCTGTTTGGTAACTGACATTCTTACAAATATCTTCCTTTGTGTTTATCAGATTGAAACAACCAGGGAGTGAGTAAATGATGACAGAATTGTCATTTTTGGGTGAATTGTCCCTTTAAGTGCAAACACAATCCAGTGTTTACATCCTCAGATGACTGTCACATTTACCAAATGCAAACCTTTAATTAATAACAGTTCATTTAAAAGAAATGGGCCTAGGAAGAGCATTAATGCTGGCTGTGCTGTTGTTGTGTTGCTGTGCTAAAACTTTTTCACTTCCAAAAGAAGGACCTAATATTTTCCCCTCTTGCATGTTCAGTCTTTCAGCTAAAGATCCTGTGGCTTGACTGCACCCATCCTGTCTGTCTGTGTCTGATCCCCCACAGAGACAAAGAGGAAGAAACTTGTGGTCTTGTTTCTTGTGTTTTAAGGAAAGCCCAACAATAACTTTTGTTTTCCTTAAAACCATCCGGCAACATTTTCTGTCCCTGGAACATTTAGTGAACTTTCAACAATAAAATCTAAAAAATTACAAGTTCTTGATATACAAAAAAGTGCAACATTTTAGAAATGTTTGTTTATAATGTGGCTTGGGATTATAAAACCTATACAGAATGTTTTAGATTTCTGAGTATTGACTGTTCAAATTAAAATGTCATGTCAGAAATTCATAGTCATACTCATAGCTGCATCTGCACTGTCTGTTGGCAAAAATTGTTTACAGACAATAACAGACAAAAGAAACCCCAGTACACAAAACAGCGTCTAGTACAGTAGTAATAAGAGTCTCTGAGCCAGTGTAATACACCATCTCAACCCCGTTGGTCCTCCCAGAGTTTTTACATATTTCTGTTCTTTATTTGGACCTTACAAAGCAGTCTTTGATGATGTACAACCATGGCAATGGAAAGTGTGTTACGGAGAGTCCCAGAACCCTCTTTCTTACGCCACAGGTTAAGGATCTGCTGAAACATTTTTTTCAATTGCTGTGTTTTCATCATCAGCCTGGGTTGTATAATGTCTAATACCTTTTATCCTCCTCAACGCATTGTCAGTGTTGCATAACACAAGCTAATGGCTTGCATGCAAAGTAAGCTAGCTAAAATGATGACACACAAGTGTGTAAACATGCACTTTTTTATTAGTTTTAATTTAATTGGACTAAAACTTCATTTTGAAGTGCTTCTAACTGAATGCACTTACAATCTCCAAAACACAGGGGTAAGGCCAGATTTCAATACCCATTGTGTCATGTAAACCACATCAAAGATAAAGCTTGTAGCTTGACTAAATAAAAACCTGTGGTGTTTTAGGTTGATTCCTGCCCATGTAAACATACTTCTAGAATTTGAAGAGTAAAATATTATCATTTGCAGCTAGCTTTGGCAACCATATCATCTTATCTTATATCTTATGTTGTGCTTAATACATCTTTGATTTGTATCAAAAGAAAATTTTGTTTTTCATTCGGATACCATCCACCTTTGTTAGTAAAATTTAACATAAGGGAGTTTGTAACATAGGCGTAATTTGCGGGTGGATAGGTGTGACATGTCCCCACCACTTTTTGGAAGATATTAAGAAATGTTTGCGGAAGATGTGTATTGTTTAGTGGCCATTAACATCAAAAACTCGTGGAAAACGCAGGATGCGCCGCTTTCTAACAAAAAGTTAGGATTTATATTGGGGTCTTGAGGTTTGCATTGATCTCATATGGACAGCTTAATCAGTTTTTTATCTTAAATGGTTTAGCTACGTTATGGACATTAGTAAGTAAAAACACGTTTTTTCTAATTCTATAGATTCTCTGTAATAGTGTCAATGCGCAGTGTCCTATGCACATTTAGAAAGAAAATAACGCTTATTATTATACGTTTCTCAAGCAGACACACACAATGAGATGAATTTTCTATGCAATTGGCAGAATGCGCATCTGAGGCAGCGACACGTTGTATATTGGTCCATATGTTAATTATTAAATACATAATTTCACTATATTATCAATCACGCTGATTCATTTTAACAATGCTACTAGGCTTTTATTTAAACTTACAATCCGTTTTATTCAGGTGTGAAAACTGGCATTTTGCATGGCATTTGCGCCACCTCATGCCTATATGCCACTGCAGAGGCATATTTCAATATTAATGTTAACAAGTAATCGAATAATTGATCGTTAATTTAAATGAAGATCGATTATGAGAATTTGTCTAAATTGACATCCCTACTCTCTAGTTGTTCCAAATCTGTATACATTTCTTTGTTTGGTTAAACACAGAGAAAGATATTTGGACAAATAGTAGGGAAAATTACAATGGTAGTCAAAAGTGTCCCAGAATTCTTCAAAATATCTAATTTGGTGTTGAAAAGAAAAAAAATTATAAAGCTATTTTTCCTACTATGGTAGTCAATAGGGCATAGAACTGTTTGGTATTCTTCCAAATATTTTTCTCTGTGATCATCAGAACAAAGAAATGTATACAGATTTGGAACAACTCGGGGAGATTAAATGATGACAGAATTTTAATTTTTGGGTGAACTGTCCCTTTAACTAAAGTTCAGGACTGACAGATTCCGCACTTGGGAGAAATTTAAGGTTAAGATTTATTAAAGGTTACATTTAAACCCGTCTCCAAAGTCACCAGCATTCATTTGAACTTCTGTGTCTGAGAGGACAGCATGCTCAACCTGGCTCTCTCCCAGCTGTATTTTACTCCCAGCTGGAACCAGAGCTGCCAAAACAGCCAGCGGGTCTCCAGGCGCAGAGTTATTTCACTCCCACTGACGGAGAATGCTATCGGAACTGACTCCCTCTATTTAAAAATGGGAGCTAGAGTTTAGCTATGAACACCCCAATGCTCAACAAAAACCAGCTGTCTGGTGTAACGAAGGGTTGACAGCAATGTAATCGATAACCAACTGTGACCCACTGAAGGCTTTTCATCCTTTTTTTGTGTTCATTTTGTGGCCAGAGAATGCCTGTTTCCTGTCTTAGATGCTGCTGGAATTTTAATGTAATGATATTGAATGAATAATATTCAGATAAAAAGCAGGCTGGGGGAGTAATAGTGGGAATGGGATGAATGAGCGTACTATGACTGATGAAAATAATTGAATGAAATGTTTTTTTCTGATTTATCAGCAAGCACTGAAAATCCAATCTGTGCACCTGGACGAATAGGCTGTGTGTGAACATACAGCAGATTTAGATTTAGGTCAGTGGTAAGATTTAGGTTAGGTGAGGGAGGTTAGTGGTACACCTGGATGGCGTTATGTGATGCAGGTTGGGCTTTAACAGTAGCAAGATGCATTTATGAAGGAAACAAAGAAAACATAATACAGGCGTGTATTATAGTCAATAAAAGACTGCAGGCAAGATTTGGGAAAGTCAATAAACACAGAGTAGTCTCCAGAGTCTCTCCACCCTTCAGCAAAAAGAGATCACCTACGCACAAACACAGCTGAACAGTGCACACACATACACAAATCACACAAATAATTTTCTCTTAAGCAGTCTGCTAAATTTGCATTTACCAGCCCAGACAAAACGATACACGCTCCAGTAGTCTTGCAAGCCAGCCCTTTGACTAGCGGCAAAAAGTTTCATCCAGATTTTTGCAGCCATCGGATCAAAAAAACAACGTGTTAATTTTGGGGCAAGTTTATCTAAAATAAACTATGCAACATGAATATTTCTCTCAGATAACTAGTACTATGTGCCTCAAACAAAAACATGTAATTTCACTAACCAATGCCACAAGCCTGAATAATTGTGCCTCATTGTGATAACCTGCTATCTTTTAAACATGACATTGTTGAGGATACTGATAAAAAACAGTGTACCTTTACTCCCCAAAGTTGAGTAGATTGGTGATTTCATCCAGCTTTTATAGAATACACTGTTTTTAAAAAGACATAGGGTAAACTGAGGGTGTCCTGTCACACCTGACCGCTGCAAGTGTATCTTTAGCAATTTGGCCAACCCTTACAATACAAAAATATATAGGAATATACTGGGAAAAATAATGCAATATATTAAATAATACATTTCCATATAATGGAACCAAGTGTTTATCATTTTCAATATATGAAAAACGTAAATTCCTCAATATATTGCAATATTAACAATGTATTATTATTCTATATATTTTCAAATGATTTATGATTTATTGACAGTTAATATATAGGAAAATATATTTTCTTTGCATAAGAGAATAAAGACATCTTCATATGAATAATATTATCCATACTTGAGATATAAGAACCAGTGCACCTAAATATTAATTTCTTGTATGATCTAGTTCAACCCTGAATAAAACCATTGTTCTTCTTGTTTACCAGTCCACAGACGCCTACAAGTAGAGACTCAAACATGCATTAATCTATAGCTGTCTGATGAAAATATTCTATGGACACAATTTGCTTCAATGTCTGTACCTGCCAGACAGCACAGACTAAATATCTGTTAGGAATTTGAGATACACATGGTGAGCAGAGAGCAAAGCTGAAGGGCAGGCCAAGTAGAGATCTCACTAAAATCAAATAAATCTCATCTGTCTGCTTAGTGGTTGTCAAGAGCCAGCCAAATATCCCATTTAATCATTCAGGATAATTAGAGAGAACGAGAGAGAGCGATTTAGAACAGACCAGGTTTTATTAACATTCTGATGTTTCTTGTTAAAAATATCTAGATGCAAATACTCGCCAATCTCTCACATGCACTTAATGTAAGGTCAGTTTAGGACACCCTTCTAAAACTTGATGCGTAGTAAACAAGCAGAAAGAAATGTTTGATGTTCTCTTAACCTCTTTAACTATGACTACATTCTACGTGTAGCTTTTAGAGGCAATGCTGTAACATTGGTTGAACTTGTTCTCTTATGTTATATATTCAGCAACAAGTTTTCATCACTATATGAATTTGATAATGTATGTGAATGTGATAATAAAGTAATTCTACTGCAGTAAAAAACAGGCACTGCAAAACCAACACTGTCTTTAGGGAAAAATGAAACAGCAACTTGCGGCTGTATTGATGTTAATGTGGAAAGGGGTAAAAAAAGAGCTGAATCTCTAGCTATTACAGTAGCTGATGTGGGGCCGACTGCCTTGGTAGGAGGGAGGGAATGAAGTAGAGAGGGAGGGATGGAAGGAGGTTGTGGGAGGAGAAGTCCTGGAGGAAAAAGGAAAGCGAGAAACAGAGGCAAGTAGCTCAGGCCTGTAGAGTAGATGCACGCAGGAAGCCAGAGAGGACACGGGCTGTTCCTGAAGCACCTTTGTTATTAAAGGGTCCTCAGCTCAAAACCAGGGGAAAGGTAAGACATTAACATTATACTTTGGATTAGCACAAAATATTTTATCATCATATACTGGCTAAGCAAACTTTTGGGGATTATAATATTACATGTGTAGAGTACATGAAGAGTATAAATAAGTGTATGTACATGCAGCATCAACAAAATAAATGTCCTTGTACTCAAATCAAAGGCACAACAGCTCTCCGCAGCCAAAGGCCTTTCTGCTGTTGATTCGTTTATAGTTAAACAGACAGGACAACAGACACACAAAGTGCCAAAAGCTTTATAGGACAGCTGTAAATACACACATACACAGTGGGAGAGCTGAAAATTAGACAGTAGGGAGTAAGGAAAAAAGTGATAAGATGGACAGTAAGAGGGAGAGAATTAGGACGAAATATTTTAGATAAACGCCCCACTGTTCACAGAACATACAGCCATCCTTTTTAAAGTACACAATTCCTGATCAGGCGGCATGTAGATTTACAAATTAAAATAGTGGTTGTACACATCTATATGTCAATGCACAATACTTATGCACAAGTAGTAACGCACACACATATACAAGACAATGCCCTCTTCAGTCATGAGTGTTGTCATTCTCACATCAAGCTTTAGATCAGACACTGGTAATAAATCTTTCATTGATGATTTAACACTTCCTCTTTTTCTTCTGGCCGCATCTGTTCTAAGTTCAGCTTATTTTTGGTTAGTGGCTATGAACGGCACAATCTCTCATTCATTAGAGCCTAAACCCTTGCTTACACACCCCTTCAGGCTAAACTACAAACAGTCTAGTGGTTTGAGTTCCGAGTTAAATTTTACAGGCATTCACCAACCACTTCCTGTTTCAGTGCTGGAAAATAGTTTTATTCCAAAAAGGAGCCAAATCAGTACTAAGGGTCCAGTCTCTATATTTTGCATATAATGTCTAATGTGTGGAACTGGTTTTGTGTGTAAATACTAGTTGGGTTTTGATTTGTGCCCATCTTTGTGTGTGGGGGGGCTAGGGGGGTCTATTCTATACATTGTGGGTCCCCAACTTCTAACCATCTACATTTTCAACATTCAATTTTATTATTAAACAAAGTAAATGAATGATTATTTGTAAAAAAAAAAAAAAAAATGTCTGTGATGTTTAGGGGTAGTGTGAGGGTTTGCAACAGTGGTTTCGGGGCAGAACAGTATAAAAGCCATACATGTCCACGCAATGTATTATAATATGTGTCCATGTTTGTTTACCTACTTAACCATATTAAATAGGGTAAATATGTACCCAAACCTATTTTTGGAGATGTCCCTCATTTGTAAAAACGTCAATATTTACGTGGTAAAAGATGAAACCAACAATGTCACACTGTCGCTGTGTTTACTTCACAACTTCTCTGCGTATGTTTTGCAGATGTCATGGCGTCCGACTTACCGAAGCTCCAAGTTTCGAAACGTCTACGGAAAAGTGGCCAACCGGGAGCACTGCTTCGAAGGCATCCCGATCACAAAGAACGTCCATGACAACCACTTCTGCGCCGTCAACGCCAAGTTCCTCGCCATAGTAACGGAAAGCGCCGGAGGAGGATCATTCGTCGTTATCCCGGTCACTCAGGTAACCAGCTACAGTCCAAAATCAAGTCCACGCTCGTATTAGCGTTTCCTCGGGAAACAGTAGCATGGCAGGAATGCTGCTAACTTTTCAGGAACCTTTTTGTCTAGATACTGCTAGGGCCGTTAAAATCGCGCCAGGCACGTAAACAACACGTGCCCTTCAGTAGTGTATTCGTATGCTGCGGTAGAGCGGTTTTCACACAAGAGTTGTGGTAGCTAAACTTTCACTCATACTGTATTTATTAAACACTGTTAATCAACATTAAATTAGATTATTATTTAGAAAAAGAAATGTGCTTGTTTCCACATAACAAGTGTCACCGATAGGCATCAGTTTAAAAGTGCACATGCCACCACAACCCTGCTGCTGAGCGTGTGGATGTGGATGTCAATGCAAAATGCGCATGCAGCAATATTAATATTGCAAGCAAGGAAGTACTAATAGATGCAATGCATAAATTATTTACATCTTTACTAGTTATAATAATATAAGCAGTGGTTCTCTGCACAGTAATGAATCATTCCTCACCCTGTTGTGCACACTGAAGAACCCACAGGGCTCTCTTTCTGCACAGTACCCACAGAAAACTGTTTAGTTGTCTCTGTTGTGGGATGTATTTTCCTTGCATGGTTTAAGTTCATATAGGAAGCAGCAACACGTACACATGCATTCTAGCTGAATAGCAATATACGCTGCTTTAAAACATTCATGTTCTGAAAGAAAATGATCTTTTTCTTATGTGATAAATT